>LR989929.1:18363947-19653302 GCA_905146935.1 Scaeva pyrastri | reverse complement strand
CATTGCGAAACAAGAGATAAACGTAAAGGCAAAATGCGAAACAACCATTTACGAAAACGACCCATAATAATTAGAACAGAAAAACAAAAGTACTAAAAAACAAAAGAAGAATTTCGAAGTAATAGTAAAACGAAACAAACTCGAAACAAAGTTCTAATAAACAAACAAAACGTTTTCGAAGTAAACATAAATAATTGCGACAAAAACGAAACAAAAATTTTCGAAATCAAAAAAAACGAAACAATAGGCACCCCTTGGAAAACCTTTCGTTTTTTGGGCCCGTAAACTTTGCTGATTCCCATCTATAGTTCTAAGACCTAATCTGCTTTCGTCTGAGATTAACACGGCCCTCCATTTCTCTGTAGTCCAGTAAAACGAGGTTTTGCTATACGGTGCTCTGGTAGCAATTCGGGATGCGTGCGGTTCTGAAAGCTCTTATGTCTAATTCTGCCAAAATTCATCAGATTATTTTTCTGACATTTTTCACCTCAAAAAGACGTGTCCGACTATCAGCCTACAAAACCGATTTTTGGAATATGCTGCTGATGACAAAGTGATTATCCCTAGATGGCATACCCAATTGTGCTTCTAGGTTAACTTAAGTTTTGTTTCCTGCGAAAATATCCATTAAACAAAATACCAACCAACAGATAAATAATAGTCCATTCAAAGAGTAAGGGTAACGAAAACATCAAGTGTCGGGTTAATTTTGCCTGTGAGTGTATTTGTGTTTAGCTAGTCTCTATACAATTAATATAATCCCAATAACCCACTTCTTTATCAAATTCATAAACAAACATTTAATCTCTCTCTATCTCTAATCAAATCTCTCGGGAAATAAAGCAAAAATCAAATTGGAAAAATATAGCTAACTAATAAAATTTATCTAGATATCTATAAAAATGTGTAGGAAACGTTATTGGATATTTCCTATTTATTATTGCTTTTCACCGCACAAATTATTATTATAAAACAATCGATAGAATGCTTGCTTTTGTTTTATTTGTTTTTCTTTTTTTTTTAATCTCAAAATCAGTTTTTAGTTGATTGCATTTTTAAAAGGATTTGTACAATATTTATTCCCCATTGATTTATGTTGCATCAGAAACAATCGAGCCAATTGATTGGAAAATAGTTTTACCCTCAATGAATAAATAAATAAATACATAAATTTATTGGCCTTTAAAATAATCCCATATAATCCACAACGGATTATTATAAATAAATGAAGGTTTAAAGTCGCTTAAATGATTTTCAGATAAATTTATGTATGTATGTATTGATAGTAGGTAATTGTTGTGGTTCTATAATTCAAGGTGGATTTCGGTATCGAATAGGGATCGTTAACATTAACCAGTTAGTAAGCTAAAAGTGCTTGCATGCCAATTCGATTAGAGTCCTTTGAACCTCTCAAAATTCTACTTCAGTCATTCAAGATTCCAGGAAAGGTTATTTTAAAAAGTTATTAACCTTAAACTCAAGGCCGTAACAAAGGGAGGAGAAGTTTAAGAAAGACAATGAGAACGAGTGACATTATGTATACTACTGTAAATAATTATTAAAACTTAAGCTTGGAAGATTACTTACATTCTCTACTTCTAAATAGACTGTTAAAAAGTATAAGACTTTAGATTGTTTCTTTCTTTTTAAAAATCTCAAAATTTCTATGAGATTTATATTTAAGGTCTCTGCAAAAGGTTTTTGATATTTTCGTCTTAATTTCGTTTAAATCAACTAATGTCTGCACGTCGATTTTGTAGTTAAGTCTCAAGTTGTAAAGGGTGTTTTGTTTAGACGTTTTAGTTTTTTAGAAGAAAAAAAAATCATTGAATTTATTGTAAAGGCCAAAAAGTGGGCGACACTTTCCCAAATTTCAAAAACTTTCTGCAGGAATTTGGGTCGTATATTTTTATCCAATCAATCAATCATCTCGTGCTTATTTACGTTGACAAGGACAAGCGACTTCACATAACACCACAAAAAATATTTCAACAGTATTAAATCGTACGATCTAGGAGGGCACGCCACAGACCCACGATGTGAGATAGTACACTCACCAAAATTTTCCTTCAATAAATTTATTGTTTAACGTTATATGGATGGAATGTAGCGTAGTCTTGTTGGAACCAAATATCGGCCATATCGTCGCATAGAGCACAACAAACAGTGACTTTTTGAGGATGTAACGGCCGAGACGTCTCAACAATTGCTGGTGGTTTATGATCACTCCAAATACGAACATTTTGCTTATTAACGTACTCATTCAACCAAAAATAAACGCTGAACAAATTTTTCTTGTGAAAATCGGGATCGGTGGCCATCTCGAACCAATATTTTGGTAATAAATTGATCGATTTGCAAAAGTTGTTTAGTAGTAAGTCTCTTCGTTATAAAATGGAAAATCTAACTGAACATAAAACAAGTCACTGCTGTCAAAAAGACCAACTCCGAAAAAGTGTTGTCATTTGAAAACCATACGTCTAAAAAAAAAACACCCTTTAGTTTCAGTAAAGATGTTTTAAATTCAATTGATTGTAATGTCCAATGCGTATTGTCCCGGACAATTTGGCTCAGACACTTCAAAAGTTTTTACTTGAAATTTTTTCTAGACTCGGCTTATTTTTTAGATATTTATCAAAATAAAATGAAGTACCTATCTAAGGTTTTAAACAAACGACTTTAAAACTAGCCCAATGAATTTCAATCCCATAGTACAAAGTGGTTCCTAAAATAAAGGACTTCAAAACTTACAAAAACTGAAGCATTATCTGATATTGTAAATCCTTAATCGAAGGTCTTGTGTTGAATATAATGGAACCAGTCGAAATTTGCTCTTTTCACTATTTAGGGGATGTGGTATTGACCCACTTTCTTCATGAAAGTTGGAGGTTATAGGTAAAAAAAAAGTTTGAAACTTGAGATTGCCTACAGTTTTCCGCCAGTTTTTGAAATCATTCCCCATTTCTGACATTCATAAATCATATTCTACCCCTCCCCATTTTTTTTTTTCTTCTTACTACGGCCTTGCCTTACCTCTCAAAAGTTCAAAAGTCAGAACAGGAACCATCTTACTTGGGTTGTTTGAACAAAAGGTTCAAGCAGGATTCTCAAGAGATCAGGCAATACTCCAGACCAGATGATAGGTAGGTTGGTACGAGTACCTACTCGATAACGACTCAAACTCAACACTTTGCCAGTAAAGTAACATGAACGTATGGGGGGTGAGGGGGGTTAAAAAAAAATTCACATAATTTAGACCTTTAAGTCCTTCAATTTGTCTCCCTTTATATTCACTTTGTGTTTGCATATAAATGGGAAAATAAAATATGTTTATAATTTTACATCATCATCATCATCATCATAATCATCGTCGTCCTCGTCCTCTTCCTCGTCGGCGGCGCAGTGCTGCGATTACGTAGATACTTAGATACATTATTTTGTTACTTTTCTTATAGCCTTTGTATATTTTACTTTGTTTATGTAAATAATAAATAATAATCAGTAGACGTATAACAGGATTTACTTTATATTCGGTTTTCAAAAACAGAATTTACTTTTT
This sequence comes from Scaeva pyrastri, assembly GCA_905146935.1. Classification (NCBI taxonomy): domain Eukaryota; kingdom Metazoa; phylum Arthropoda; class Insecta; order Diptera; family Syrphidae; genus Scaeva; species Scaeva pyrastri. Next base: position 19,649,743 of record LR989929.1, on the reverse strand, counting down.
GATGCCTGATGTTGGTGGAGGAAAAATTGAAATGGAAAAGTGCGGGATTATGGAAAAATGGGAAAATGTTTTTCTTGGCTTGGCAAAGTATGTACATAAAGTACATCATCATCTTGAACTCTTATAATAGAAAATTTCAATAAATTTCTCATGCATCAAACTGCAAATCATCAATCATCCAATTCGCTCATCAAAATCAAATCTGTGGAAAATTATTATTTCAACAATAAATCCAGACCACAAAATCACCGTTTTGTTGGCTGGCAATGTGTGGCAGAGTGGCAGAGTGCAGTGGTTTGGCTGAATAGATTTGATGATTTGTATATAAAACATGGAGAAGGAAAGGAGGCGTGGGTGGGCGGATGTCTGATTGAAGTTAGATTAGTGCGATGCTTATCCGAACTGAAACAATCGGTGTTTTATGAATTTGACGTATATGCAAAGTGGACTGCATCACACTAACATCATTGCATGTTGCATGACTGTGACATGAAAAGCACGCAACATTGCAAATATGTATGTAGATGTAGGTGTTTCAGAAACAGTCATTAGGCGAGTGTTGGAGCAAGCTGGGGCTCCTTTATGGCCACAATCAATTTAATGTTGGACACATACAAATATTTGTTTCAGTACAATCAAGATTGACACGAAAGATTAGGAAAGTTATAACTCGAGCGTGTTTTTCTAGGAAAATTACATTAGATAGTTTTTTTTTACAAATATCGAAATATAAAGATTTATGTACGTAACATTTCGAAAGGCCCGGAACTATATGCAACTTGTATCCCAACCTACTGGGGGAAGACTTAGGGCTTTCATTTGATGAGGGATTGAATTTTACTTTTTTTTCAACCACAAGCTTGAATCAAAAATCCACATCAAAAGGAATTTATCGATTTAATCTTAAAATGTCCCTTTTTTCAATTATCAGCGTTTTAAAAATCTTTACTTTAAAATTTCAAACTCCAGGAAATTGTCTTTGAATCAGGACTTTGGGTGTCATTCTACTTTCATAAATGACTGTTACATTAGAGCGAGTCAACTTTTACCTAAACCTAAAGCTATTGAAAGTTCTGTCCTAATCACTTTAAATTCTTGCGCCTTTCCCATGATGCCCCCAAGAGTGCAAGTAACTAGCCATAAAATATAACCGCCCCATGCCTCCCACTCTAAGGCTTCGTTGGATATAATCAAAGTGGAATATATAGTTGATAGCACTTCTGTTACAATGTTATATGGTTTCCCAAGAGGAGAGGCTAGAGAGAACCATCCAGGCACTCGGTGTGTGTTCCTCAATTAGTAATTAGTTAGCCAACATGGTCAATGAACTTTTAATTCATAATTGATGTAGTGCATGGTTGTTGTTTTTTTTTTTTTTTTAATTATAAATTTTTTTTCTCTTGAAAAGACGACATAATTATTATGAGTCATTATAATGTGTCCAAGAATTGGATGGTGTGTCATAACCAGCAGCTCGGAGGTGGCTATGACTATACAATGGCAGGAAGCTATTGCAATATTGAATCATGACTATATTGTGATTTTGATTATGGTATCAAATGACGTGCAACTTTAATTAATTAACTCATGCAAGCTTTTGCATGGAAGTTCGCTTTTGACATAATAAAACAATAAAAGAAAATGAAATGTGTCATGTTTTATTTTTATAATATACATAAATGTGTAGAAAGGATATTTATTAGTGGTGCACTCGGGCGTATACGCAATTTTTTATTTTATTTTTTCAACTTTTATTTAAAGACATACAAATTTCTTTGAGCTTTATTATTATATGTAAAAATTGTCTATTTTTTTGTTTGGTTTTTTTAGATGAAGATTATGGTCAAAAGACAGTTTCTGTCCTTGTTGATGGCATCGAAACGGACCTTGAAGTAATCGACCATCCAGCATGTGAAATGTCGGTAAGTGTGAATTCGATAATTACATGAGCTACTTAATGGTTTTGAACTGTATTATGTATGTCGCATTATTAAGAACTCCATAAGAAAGTTATATTCAAAAATTCAGCTTTCCAAAAGTTTGTATTCCGAGCTGAGTCAGAGTCAGCAACCTCCGTCAAATTTTCAATTTAAAAATACTGTCTCAATATACAATATTAAAAAACTCAAATATCAATTCATTTCTTGCAGACGGAGGCCTTTTGTTCAACATACAACATTGACTTGTTTGTTGTAGTTTATTCCGTCGTAGATAGACCGTCATTCAAAGTAGCCGAGAAAGTATTGCACTATTTGAAAGAAAGTGAAATGCTTCTGGCCAGAGGTGCAATTCTTGTTGGCAATAAAACTGATCTCGAACGACATCGAGAAGTGACCAGACAAAGTGAGTTAATTTTTTACAAATTTTAAAACATTCATATCCTTCATTAAATAGTTCGACCAAAAACAAAACCCTATACTTCTCCCTGTTTCGAATTTCATTTTCCAGATGGCAGGAAACTAGCAAAAGAAGTAGCCTGCAAGTTCATCGAAACTTCCTCGGGTCTCGACCATAATGTCGATGAACTTCTAGTTGGAATAGTAGCCCAGGTCAAACTTAATCCCAAGCGTATTCTAAATCTCAGTGAAAAAGACCGTCAACGGCTGAACTTACAATCGGCTATTCAAAAACACCGTCGCATGCACATTCAACCGCGTAAAATGGTCCGTCAAATTAGCATATGTCAACCGGAACCTGACGAAAACTCATCGATCCCAGCGAATCGCAATAAAACAGGACCAGTCCGTAAGACAAATAAACGCACCCTCAACCTCGAAAGTATTCTCAAGATGGGCGAAAGTGAACTCGAAGATGAAGATGAGGCTTTTAGGCTTAAATCAAATCTGAGAAATAGCCATGAGCAATTCACATCATCAGGAATGATGACAACCGGAAAAGGAAATAGCAGTGATAATGTCGGTCCAAGTAGCTGTAATTCATCACCAAAATCCCGCAATTCATCACATGAATCGAATTCTATATCTGGTGGTTGTGGCAGTGGCAGCGGTGGTGGTCGAAAGGACTCGTGCCACGTTGAGGCTAGTCTGTTGGAAGATTGCAATAAGAAGACAGTTTCAAAGTTAACAAATCGAACGAAAATATTCCTGTCGTCGGTGTTGAAATTTAAAAAGGCCATCAATGTGAAAAGAAGAAGTTCGAGTAATTGCAGTGATTTATTTGTCATTTGAATATTGACACATCAAGACATTTAATAATGACGAGAACCAAAATAAAAAGGACAATAATGAATCAAAATATAAAAAAAAAAAAAATACACATGTTCTTCAAAAAAAAAAAAAAAATCAACTACAACAAAACTGGGAGGATTTTTTTTATATCAAAATCCATGAATTTCCATATCAAATTTGACAGAATTTTTCTAACGGTTTATACATTCACTCTGCGCCAGGTTTCAGATAGAATTTTACACAAAAATTTTTAAATACATTTATAATTTTGAATTTTGTCCATTTTAAGACTTTTAGAAAACTTTTTTTTTCTTAGTGATTTCTACTGTTTTTTATTGTTATAGGTAAAAGGGATTTTTATATTGTACATTTTACGTATGAAATTGTAGAAATGGACTTGCCAAGAAAAATAACTTGTAAGTTTTTATAGGAACAGAGGATATTTCCATAATAATTGTCAAAATAAATAATTCTTTATCATCGCTTTCATAAACATTTTTAAATTGAAAGTGTTTTGTTTTTAGAAACAAAGTTTTGGTTTTGGGCATCTCTAGGCATAGACATACATTTTTACTCGAATAAAAATGTGACCAATCAACTCAGGTGTGTTTGACAAGATATCGGCTATTTCGATTTTGTATTTTGCACTAAAATCCTTATTGTCATTGATTATAGTTCCTTATTGTTCTTTTCACTAGTCAATTAAGTAGATTTACCTCTTACATTTATAATGTTTTATTGGAACTTCATTTTCAATACTCACAGAGGGAGAGGTCAATAGTATCTATTTATACAAATATACATATCACACTGAGGGTGCTTTTCTTTTAATTGACAGCTCCATAATTTGTTTAATTTGACATTCATCGCCATTTCTCTTGATTGCTTATATTATGACAGCTCTTCTACTTAACTTAATAATAGAAAATTAATTTGTTTGTAAATTCGAAAACAAAATGGTTGTCCCCGTAATGTGTTTGATTTCATCTCTTTCTAACTCAAACCTTACAAAACTACACCAGAACCGTTTGAAACCGTTTCGAGATGATGGCACATTCACAATTGAAACGTCAGAAATACTGCTGTTAAAAGTTCCTCAACTCACTCGTCTCAGTGACAAGCATTTGAACAGTGTATAGGCCCCTACATGGCATTGGATAAGTTCAGGTGGACATGATGGAACTTAAAATTAAAGCGAGTTTCTAATCTCTGATTGATAAATTTAATGGTCGCGTTCGGTGTTCAATCCAAAACTACCAGAATAGGTTTATTTTGTTGTAATCGCTTTTGACATAAACTGCTAAAAAACAAATAATCTGTTGTCAATAACTAATTAAAAAAAGAATGATTGTAAAACTCACATTAGAAATTGTAAAACTCATTTGCTTAAATACCTAAAATTTCATCTTCGTCATTTGTTGAAATATCCAAATTTGAAATTTTTTTGAACTCCTTTAATTTGATTCACTTTTAAAAATTACAAAATAAGAAAAAATACGTAAACATTTTATTTTAAATTTTTCCTTTTGACAACGAAATATCTCAGATAGCTAATCGGATTGTGAACCGAACGCACCCAATGACTAGTCAGCTGTCAGCTGTTAGAAACTGAAAACAGGTTCTTTTTTTCACCTCCATTTTAAGTTTTATTTTAACGATGGGAACATCCTTTAGTCTGCACAGTATAAATATAGATACAAGTAAATAAAGAAGTGAATCTAGGTTCTAAGTTGCTGATTGATGACATTTAAAAAGCTTACTAACTGTATTTTTCTTATTTTGAACGCAACCATAAGGCGTTTTATTTTACATTTTAAGAGCTCTTAAAAAAAAAGAAAACATTATTAAATCTATCTTTTTTTCTCTCCCTCTCTCCCTCTCTCTCTCTCTCTTTTCTCTTATCTTCAAGCTCAACTCTGCCCTCTATTAATTTACATTGGATTGAAGTAAGCTTTGATCAACTTTCAAACTGATTTAAGAAGTCAGCTTTCAATTTTTCCTTCAAATGTTACATAATGCATATCTTCCAAAAATGTCAATCGAGTTTTACTTTTTTGAATTAGAAAAGACAAAAAAGAAAGAAAGACAAATTTTTATTAAGAAAAATATTTTGACACATACTGATGTATAAAAATTTTGGCTCAAACAACCATAATTTATAAATTTTGTTTTTATAAAGAGACATGTAATTGGGTTGCATTTTTCGTGAATCTTTTAATGTGATTATCCCCTTAAAAAAATAAAAATTGCAGAATCTTAAACTAGCCACCAAATTCATAAAAAAGGAATATTATAGATTTCAAAAGAAAAACTGCTTGTAAAAAGTATAAAGTAAAGTCAAGCACTCAAGTGAAACACAAATTTTATTTAAAGTGTGTGTTGCGTCAGTTTCAATGAAATTAAGCGAGGGGTCTGATCCAAACGGAATAATGAAATCACTAAACAAGTTTATCAAATGGAATTAAACCAAGAAACTTCAATCCCACCCACAAAACTTAACAACAATGTAAATAAAAAATAAATATCTTATAAAATAATATTCAGATAAATCAACAAAAGAAAAATATAAATTCTCAACCAAAGTAGGTAGAAGTACATGTTTTATTATTGATGTGTTTTCAATTCTGTATGAGGATTATTTCCCATGCAAAATTGCCCCATTCTTCATTTCTTCATCATGAACAGAAAAACATATCTATCAACCAAAACAAAAAAAAAAAATACAATATTTTACCTTTTTCTACACAAAAGATTTTATTTTTATTTTCAAATAAATACAAAAAAAAAATAAAAGAAAACTAAAATCGATCGAGACTACATTAGAATTGAATGAATTGTTGTACCTTATAAGACAACGAATGAATTGAAACATGTATAATTAATGAATTACTAAATCTATGGAATCTTTAATCATCTTCTTTTAAATTTAATCTTTAAAAATATTCATACAACTTGAAGTAATATTAAAAACAAAAAAGTAAATAATGGAAAATGGACCACATAAAGCACAATTAATTAAAATTGTAAAGTAATTGTATACAAAAATATTAAGAATATTGAAAAAAACAAAAACGGAATAATATTTAAACAAAATATATAATATATGGAGACTGAATAAAGTAAAACTACCGAAATCAAATAAGCAAAATCAATATTAATGCATAAAACAAAACAAAAACTAAAATTATAATAATATTGCTCAATATATAATTTAATATATTATAAATTAAGCAACATAAAATACACTAAATAAAAATATCGGATAATTTTATTATTTATATTATGTTTGAAATTAAATATAAATATAAACAAAAAAAATATTTTGTATTCTATTTAATTAATGTAGAATTTAATAATTTGTCTTTTGAATTTTAAATATATTTTAAATGCTTAAGAACTAAAAATTAATGTATATCATTAATAGATAATAAAATATATTATTAATTATAACATGCCACATAAAAATAAATTAAAAAAAAAAGATGTGCTTAGTGTACAATATTTTTTACTTGCTTCTTAATGGAAATAAAAATTTTATATTATATAAATGTGTAATGTAGAAATAATTTGAAACAAAAAATTGTGTAAATCATTGCTACTATTTATTTATGAATGTCATTAACTTATAATAATTGTCATTTAATCAAAACTTTTAATTGCGAATTGTTATAATTTTATAAAATTATAACTAAATAAATACTAAAACTAATAATAAAAAACAAATAAATGCTATTATTTTTGAGTGTTTTTATTTACTTTAAATTATAATGGACAAAATTGATGATAAAGTTGAAATTCTGATACAAGACATAGTGGCTTAGATGACTATAGTTAAATATCAACTGTACACACATTTTTGAACCTGGCTGTACAAAAATCAAAAATCAGCACCTTTTCTTCTTGACACATATTTGTTAATACGGTTCTCCAAGATTTTTTTGCATCATGAAAAAATTGCTCTGAGTGTTTTTTGGATTCTAAAATTTTAAGTGTAGTTCCACTATAATTCGGAACCACCCCCACAAACACTGGCATTTTATGTTGAGTTTCAAAATATCTTAGATTTTTCTAAAGAACAAACGTGGATTTTCTTTTTTCTATCGTGAATTCAATTTTGACTGAAATAATAGAAAAAATACAAGCTATGTTGAAAGTTTTCCTGGGAATATGAAATCGGTACACAGGAATTAAAGTTTTTTACATTTAGCCCCAAGATCGAGCAATGCTGTCAACGCTACCAGAGAATTACAATGAAACCGTGGAAAGCAATGTATTATTGACGTTGACAGTTTAAATAGATTACGACGTTGACATAGCCACAGAACTTTTGATTTTTTAGCTGTCATTCCATTAACAGTAGGTACTTAACTGTCAATAATAGGTAATTACCTAGAAGATTGTTTTTTTACTTTTCTAGGATTGCCAGAATTGTATATTTTTTTTTTCGAATTCTATGAAAAATGTCAAATGAAACGTTTTCTAGTTAAAGGTGCTTTTTTAGACGTGTGGTTTTCAAGAAGAACTAAAACGCAAGGGTTTTTTGAAGAAATAGGGACCAATGATTCCCTCTGCCCAATAGATCATACCAAATAGTGATTTTTTGAGGATGAGACAGATGCGATGTCTCATCAATGGCTTGTGGATTATGATCACTCCAAATACGATAATTTTGATTATTAACGTACTCATTCAACCACAAATAAACTTCATCGTTGAACAAAATCTTCTTGTGAAAATCGGGATCGGTGGCCATCTCGTACAATTATTTTGGTAATAAATTTGAACAATTTGCAAATTTTGTCCAGGAGTAAGTCTATTTACTATAAAATGGCAAACCAAACTGAGCATAAATCAAGTGACAGCTGTCAAAAAGACAAACTCCGAAAAAAGTATTGCCAGATTGAAAACAACACGTCTAAATAAAACACCCTTTAGGTATTTGAAAGTTGATTCTCAAAATGCCTACTTGTCAATGCCTACTTGTCCCCCTTCTGAATCGTTTAGATACATATTTGTGATTTTCTTTAGCCTTTTTTTTTTTTGAATATCTTTAAGATATCTTTTATCTTTTGCTCTCAAATTAGTTGAAACGTTCCGTAAGCTGCTTTATTTTGATGGCTTCGATTTAACTGTGTATTTACCTTGTTGATATTATAACAAATACTTATGTACGTTGGAATAAAAAAAATAAACATAAACATATTGAATTAATGTATCATGTAGTCGTACCTACCTACGCACCTTTTTATTGTAAATATTTTGCAAATCCATTTCTATTCCGGAATGTTTTGCGCGGAATTATATCCTTTTATCCAGATAATATAATACAAATATAGTACCTATACCTATGTATGTATGTATATCTATTATTGTATTGCTACATAAAGGGCCTTCCAATAGAATTCTTAAAATCGACACGGTTGATAGAGTACAAAATCATCCTCCCGTAAGAGCGCAAAATTCGAAAAGAGGCAGTTATCAGTTTGTGATTGAGTTCCATTTCGGGGTGCACATTTACCAATCAGAATGAAAATTAATCTCAAAAGTCACCTTTCCATATAGACTTGCAGCGTGTAGATTAATCGATCCATATTTCTTTGAATGCAATGTTCGACTGGCCGTGCGTCGTCGTCGGTCGTGGTCAACGGTATTGAACGATGATTTGATTACCAACTTCTTTTGCTGACTGAATTGAATGATTTGAACACCATTACAGCTCAGGACACATTGGTCAATGAAATCAAGCCATTTGACACGTAAGACTTTTTATTGTTGTTCTGATGGAGTCAGTAATTCATACGAATAAGTCTTTTTTTGCCTTAGAGTCATGAAATATTCATATTCCAGTTCGTCACCCACTTAAGCTGAGTAGGATATTTGGAAAAGGTAACAATTTAATAATTCTTCCAAACAAATACAAACATTTTAAACTTTTATTTATAAGATAGAAAGCGTCTAATGAAATACCCTGTACTTAAAGTACATCCCTGCATAAAATAAGTGTTTTTTACCTTAGCGATGTTAAATCTCACTATTCACGAAAGCAGCAAATTGCCAGTAGCTTTTTTGTTTCAGAGAACTGCAGAAAAAAAAAACGAACGAAATATGAAAGCAAACATTAATAACAAGAATGAAAACAAAAAATTTTATCCTTCGAAACTGGGAAGCAATATAGTGTCTGGCATATTCCATAAAAGAACATCCTACACACTCATTCATAATAATCTAAAGTTATCATAACATCATGTACTAGTACTGTGTATATAGAATTATCGCTGTAAATCTTTCCACTGTATCTGTTTCTATGTATATATGTATACAATAAGTACATACACGAATATTACATACAGAGATATACAACCTAGGTAAGAGTTGAGGAACATTCAGGTCTCCGCACTGTACTTCTAGTGCAAATGGACTTTGCTGCTGCTGGAAATTTGATTAAATTTTCTCGCCCACAATATCATTCCAAGCCATTAACCACACTCAATTGCTACCAAGAGTGCATGAAGCATTGGAGCACCTCAAAATTTTCCACCCCGCCACCGACTGGGCGCCACTTTAAAAGGGCATCACATCGATCGATGGAAAACTCTTTAACACCGATAAATTATTTATTTAGCTACAGCGGAGCACAATGCATATTGTACAAATGCACAAGACAGCATGGAACGGCATCGTCGACACGTTTATCGTCGCGTTATCGTCGTCGCCCGTCATTTCATTGTAAAAACGTTAAGCTAAAGCTAAGTGTACAATTGGTAGATGCTACAATATTGTCAGATAAGTTATACGTTTACAATGTTTTTCAATCGTGTTGTCTAACAATTAATTGTCAGCAAAGTTGTCATTGTCTGAAAGTTAATTGTAAAAAATCTGACAATGATGTGTACGCTAGCTGATCTTGCAATTAATTGGCAGAAAATGTACTTCTGACAATTAATTGTAAGGCATTTCATAATAATGTACACACATAATTTATTTGTCAGACCTGCCAGTTCTTATAGTTGTTTGATGTTTCTGACAATTAATACTAATGAATTAAAACCATTTGATTGATATTTTCAAAACAACTCTAAATTATGACAGATTGTGCACCTATGTAAACTCGGAATTAAATTTGCGTATGGTTTTGACAGTAGTGTTTTGAAATTGTACGAAAAACATTACATATAATATAGGTGAACAATTTCGAGGCTCTGGTGAATATTCCAGTATTATTTGCTAAACGATACTAAATAAAAATGACAAGTCAGTTTTATAGAAGCCACGCTTGATCTGTCAAAAAAAGCCAATTGAAAATCAAACCTCACGATGAATCACCCGATACAACCCATGTACGTAATTTCAAGGTTAAAAAATATTAGGTGACATAAATGTCAAAGGACGTAGTATCTAAGAACTTGACTGGTATTTCCGTATGATATGTAATGATTGTATTATAAAAACAAACTAAATAATATATTTTTTTTATTATTTATAGTTTTAGCTTCATAACAACACTGGTCATTTACAATAGTTTTCAAAAAAAACATTGAATCTTAAGCAAGAAAATAAACAATTTAATTTTCAAACAAAAATTAAGATCGTTCAAACAAAAACGGATAAAAGTTGCTAATCATTCAAATCAATTCATTTTAATATCTTTATAATTATGATTCAGTATGCAGCTGTTTAAAAAACAAAGAATTCCATTTTTCATCCCATCACCGACTTCTGGCAATATTGAATAGTTTTTATCACTTTTATTAATTTTTCTTTATAAATTAAAAACAACAAAAAAAAAAAACAAACATTTGTTTTCCCAAAACTTCCTCGTGCTCGAATTCATTATTTCTGTTGTGGAATATGCGAATAAAATATTTGTTTAGAACTTTGCGAAACCATTGCAAAAACTATTAATAACTTTTACTGGAATATTTGTGGAACACTCACTTTTATGTACTGAAACTGAACTTTACTCGTGTTTATATGTATTTTTTTTTTGTTTTATTTCTAAGGAGGAAGAGCTGCGAGAACTGGGAACTATACTATTATAGTCGACTCGGCCAGGTCTATGAACGGACACAGACGCCAGGAACTAAATCTGGCCCCTGATGCTATCTGAGACTGACTGGTGAACATATAGAAACAAATTTCTATTTGAATTTAGAATATTTTTTGCAATTAATTTATTCCTGCACAATGCACTGGCACTCAATTGTTAATATAATTCCACTGAAAATTTGGCAAAAATACAAGTGAATGTTTTGGATGGCAATTGCAGATTCCATCAGAGGTCGTTATTATAAATTCTTTATTATGTTAATTTTAAATTTTAATATGGAAACATGATAAACGCTTGGAGTTACGGTAATGTTAGTGCCAAGTGTGAAGGAAAACATTGAAAATAATTAAGCACTTTTATATTCTAAGAAATATTAAAAAGTATATTCTTGCAATTGTTTGGAAATATCAACTTTTCGGAGTCCAACAAAACATCACAGGAAAATAAAATTGTTTCTATATTTCATCATGAATATTTCTATTGCAGAGAATTTCCTAGAAATTATTGTTCTTTCTTTTCAATTATGTCAAAGTCCTGACCATGAGTGCAGCATTCTGCAATAGAAGTTTGTTTACACACATATGTCCGAGATTCTACAAGATAGCTTGGGGCTGGAGATTATGAATATGAATTCAAATAAATTGTATATTAAATCAATGCTTTTTTTTGCTTACAAAGCTTAAGAAATAATTTATTTTTATTTTCTGCATGAAGACTCTAAAATCGATCCAAAAACTCTCTGAAAACGATGAACGTATTTAGATTCTATTGAATTTGAAACGTAAAGATTTGTCAATATTTTCAACTTGAAATGAATGAATGAAATAAAGTTGGAGGTTTGTGCACTGCGACCTAAAAGATCTATTGTGCCCCCTTCTAGAAGGAGCTGGTCCTAAGAGTGCCTCTTCATTTCTGTGAACTCCTACATGTCCAGGTACCCAATACAGTGTGACAGTGTTTAACTTACCGATATTATTCAGTGTGTCAATACAGTCCCATAATATTTTTGAATTAACATTGTAGGATGTTAGCGCTTTAAGTGCAGCTTGACTATCTGACATGGACATGATGGCATTTAGCAATGATATTTACTTCTGCCTGGAAAATACTTGTGGACTGTCCTATTGATATCGAAATTTTGGTTCTTGGCATAAAGATAAATGCTCCTTTTTTCCTAGGACGTTCTAGACCCATCAGTATATACCACCTCAATTAGGAAGTTAAAAGTTATTTATACTTTTATGGTATCAATATTTTGTCAAAATTAATTAACCTTCGAACTCAGTCTTCAAAACAATAGTTTTCGGATCTGGAATTAGGTTAGGCAAGGTTATGGTGGCTGCTGGAAAGAAGACCCAGCCCACTTAGACCATCAATGGTACATTGTGATACCACATGGATCGTAGGATCCTCCTACTCGTTGAACCATTTGGAGATAACAATAAATCGGTTGAGACTGTGATGGTCTATGTTAATTAGATCACTGGGATCATTGTAATAGAAGTCTCCGAGGTGTATTTTACGTTTTTGTGCAAGTGCAGGACAGTGGCAAAGAAGATGAGGAACTGACTCTTTTTCTTCCTCATCCATACAACTTCTACAGAAATCGTTTCCTGGAGCTCCAAGTCGCAAGGCATGTCTGTCTATTAAACAGTGACCAGGAAGGACACCTATAAGGTAGCTAATGTGCTAGACAGGTGAGTGAATCAAACCAACTGTGATTCACCTTCTCAATGGTAGCTAATGGTATACCGATATTAGATTTGTTATCTAATAGAGGTAGAGTTGTTCCATTTTTTGCAAGTTCTTCTGCTTTGCAATTACCTGAAATGTCTCTATGGCCCGGGACCCAGATTAAGTGATCGGCCATCTCCACTAAGGTAATCTAAAATTTTTGGCTACTTTTGAATTCGTAGAGACTGATTCTAAAAATTTTATGGCAGCTTGACTATCCGAGAAGATGCGTACATATATCATCAGTTGACGATATCACATTTTCCTTGAGCCAAGATAGGACTTCTTTGATGGCAAGAAGTTCCTCCTGGAATACACTACAGTGTTTGGGTAAACGAAAGAAGAGATTTAAGTTCAGTCTGTAGGAGTATACGCCGCCACCAACTCCCTCATCTGTTTTAGATCCATCAGTGTAGAAGTCGATGGTTTCTCCAGTCAACGGCGCGGCTCTAGCTCCCATGAGGATCTAGAGGGGATCTGGAGTTCCCCAGGACAGTTTTATCGGACCTTAACGTTTTACTTCATATGGCATATATATGTGCATATTTAAGATTTTCATAAATGTAAATAATTTATTTTGCATTTTGATTCCTTAAATTTTATACGTTTTCCCCTAAGTGTCCTTCTTTCAAAACATGTAGTAAATAACACTGGTCGACAAGGTTTTGTAACTGATAATAAAAATATATTTTTTCGAAGGTCTTTGTTTTGCAGACTTCAAAATCACTCTATCATGTCAGGTTTTCGGGATATCACCTCATAAAATTTGAGGCTATGTGAATTCTTGAAGTACTTTTTTTTTTAATTTGTGATGATTTCTGAGAATCTTCAATATTCAGTATAAATATTTTCAGTATCTCATTTACTTTTAGAAACATTTTCATTAATAAGACTTCACCTGTCCCACGTTGACTTTCTAGAAACGTTTAACTATATGCTAAAACGATTCTTAACAGAAAAAGGCAGAAAAGGTTTTTGAAATATATTTAAAAATAATGTTGAAAACGGGTATTTTTTAAATTTGAGCTGATAGCTAAAATCAAAGTTCGGATGCAAAATCATCGACAAAAAAATAAAAATAAAAATAAAACGTGTTTTTCAAAGCCATGCAAGCAAAAGATTGGGGGCTTTTCAAAACTCCATATAGAATCAAATGAACACTCATAATCCATTCAAAATTAATGATATTTTTCAAAAACTAAATGAGATACTCAAAAGATTTAAATTGTACCTAAAAAACATAGATTTGTACTTTGCAAAATTATCATAAAATGTATTATTAGGAACTGCATTGTTTTTTGCCTTAGACTTAAAAATATCGCATTATGATTTTTTTACATTTTTAAAGAACTATGTATATTTCAAAAACCTGAAAAAGTGTTTGATTTAAGGGCACTTTCTTTTCCAGAGATTTCATGTGGATAGTTATCACGTCTCCTGAATAAGCATTCTACATTTATTTCATTGACTGGGTTATTTTTTAATCTTCTTTAATTTTCCTTAAACATTTAGGAATAATACATTATACAGTATTTTTTTTATTTATAAATAAATATTAAGGTGTATAACTTATTTAACTTAAATAATATTAAATCTATTTCTCGCAAAAGAATTTCTCCTTTAATTCTTTAAATACCCTATAATATTCTCAACAAACCATTCATCCGAATACTTCAAATGCTCTCCATCGAGTTCTAAGAAAATAAGTTGTCCTTTTTTATCCATTTCGGCAAGTCCTAATTTGTCCTAAAATAAGAAATGCCAAAAGTAAATATGTATTTTCCATTTTCATTATTTATATAATTTTCCCTTTTTCATCACAAGAACAAAAAATACATACTTACTTCTAAGTATATCTTGCTTTTTTTCAACGGCAAAATAACCTTATCCTGTCCAGGTAAATAAAATTCAAACCATTGAGTTTCTCTTGGTTGTGTCACTGAGTCGTTTCGAAATTTAACCATTACAAATCTGCAGAAAAAATTAGGTTAAGAATTAAATTCAACAATTTATATTTTTTTTTCTTTTATTTTATAAAATAAGATGAAAGTCGTTTACCTTTCAAGCTTTTGTAAATTCGTAAAATATTTATCCTTTTTCTCTCTTTCGTTATTTATGTCACTTAGAAATGTACTATGCCACTTGTACATGACCTCATTAAAAGGATCATGCCAATAAGTTGCAGGAATCAGGAATCGCTGTGTTGAACTGGAAAACGTGAAAATTCTGGAAATCTGGAAATTTTCTTGAATTTCAAAACGAACCTTTTGTAAGCAGCTAAGAATAAAAAATGTCTTATCATATCACATATGAACAATTGCATTGATTGACATTTAGGAACGCCAAAAACTCCTTGATGTGGAGATGCAAGAGTTATGAGATTTTTCATTGGTGGCCAGGGGCATCGTTGGGCTATAGCTCGACTTAATTAAATAATAAAAATATTAAAAATATTTTTTTTAATAAATAAAATTTTATTTTTAGGTACTTACAGAAAAACACCACCTTGTGAGAGACCAATACTATTGTAGCCGTTGGAAAGTCTTGTGTCATTTTGCAGCTCATTACAAACCAAGGAAACCTAAGAAACTGTTGAAGTATGTATATGCAACATATTTAAAAATATTTGATTTACTGTCCTCAAAACCCCCTGATACAGAGAGGTTAGGTTGAATTTTGTTAAGAATCAAAACGTTTATAATGGTTCTTTTGAGAGTCAAAAAAGTGAAACTTAACTTAACCCATAAATTTAAATCGTGATAGAAAATTGAGCTAGAAGTACTGGTATTTAAAGCGTTTGAATAATTTGTTTCCAAATGAATTGGAGAATTCTTTAATAAATACTCTTAATGAAACAGTTTTGAAATGTCTTAAAATTAGCTATATTTTGTTCTATGTTTGTATTTACTAGCTCAATGTTTTTTTCGAAGGCGTAGTTTAAACTTTAAATACTCTGCTTCTTGTTTTGGATCTTGAAATGTTTTCTATCCTTGATTTATTTGTTTTTTTAAGAAACAGAGTAAAATATGTTAAAAGGAAAAAATTTAACAAAAATATAAGTCGGTTGTAAAATATTCAAAACAAAATCCCAATTTTAGAGTGTATGTACATATTTTTTTCCTCAAGAAGTGGCCCTGAATTTAACCTCAGGAACTCCATTACTTGGACATGAAAGCCATTGGCAAAGAACTTTTGTATTTAACTTTTTAAAACCTATTTATATATAGTAGATGAAAATATGAAATAAAAACTTGACCTTGTCTTAAATTTTCAAATCAGCTTGCTTACAATTAGTTCCCTAAGCCTAATTTAGTGTTGCTAATTATATATTGACGTACACAAAACATAGGTAAGTATTCAATTCAAAAACTCTTACCTGTATATCTGGATGCATAAATATAGAATTTTGATATTCATCCCATGGGGAGGCACCAATTCTAATACGCTTCACGTAAATACCATCAATATGATTTTCCAAAAGTTTCCTCATCGAATTAGGTATTCCTTCGGAAGTATCTCCTTTGGAGTGGATAGTAAGAAATTTATATCAGAAGTATCTATAGTCAAATGTATATATAGTATATACCAACCGCTTCCATGCCAAATAACTACGGGAGTAGGAGCTCCATCGCTTAGACACCAGGTACATCGCAAAATTCCAACAATTATTATTACCAAAATATTCACAATCAAAGTCATTGGCCCAAAGATTCGACGACGTTCCTTGATAATGTTGCGATTGTGCGTCTCTATACCGGCTATCGTCTTCGGAGTCGTCGTCGTTGGTAGTAAGCGTCACCTGTGCGAATGTTCAATTAGTAATGAGGAGTTTGCGATGTCAAAAGTTGTTTGGCTGAAAGTTTATTACTTGTGAAAATGAAAACAAATGAAGCGGCAAAAAAAGTTAATGAACCTGAAAGTTATTGTTCTTATAAACATTACTTTCATTCATTGATTGTGCCAAATTTTTTGTTGGTAACGAATTTCCATTAACCATATCAAGTTCGTATTCGTAATATTGTTGAACTCTACATTTGGGAATGTGAGTCTTTGGGTTGGGGCATTGTTTTTTTTTTTTTAAGACATATCCCAGGTAAATATGTAAGCAAATACCTGCTCGTTTGAATTAAGTGAATGTAATAAATAATAAATTGATATAAGGAATATAGTATGCACATGAAATCAGAACTCAAGCCAAGTAAGAGGGGTAATTGAATATAAAGAGATCGATTATTTTTGGCAAACGGGTGTGAACGTTTATTCGGCAGCTGTTATTCGTTATTTGAAGTTAATGGTCTTAGATTAAGACTTACAAAATATGTACTTGTATTCTTAGAAGATTAGAAGTAAGGTGCTTCAGTATTTCAGGTCTTTGGTATCTTTGAAGGGGTACTTAATTAAAAGTAAAGAACATATCTCAAATTTTAAGATATTATCAACTAAATTACATTACATATTTATGTATGTAGTTATGTACATTGTACGTAGCTATTTTTCATTTCATTATCATTTAAAGTCAAATAGCTAAAGAACTGTCGAAAATCTGTGGGATTAATCTCGAATTTCCCTGTTTTTCATGCGGTCTATTTGTGATGTGTGCAGGAAGATGATTTGAAAACATTTTTACAAATTTTCAAATTTAACGGACTCAGTTCACTCAGTCCGTTACACACTTGTATAGTATTCGGCAGTTAAAATATTTTAATGTAACTAACTTTGATACGTTAACTAAATTTCAATTGTGATTTATATTCTTCATAAGCGATAATGTTAGTTTTATTGTAATACCTAAGTTGAACATAGTTAATGCTTAACAAACCGGTAGGTAACAGACAACCAGCATTTATTTTTTGAATTTCAAACTAGAAACCATTTAACATTACTTCAACTTGATGCCAAACTCTTTGAAATGCTTTTCAAATATCAACATTCTCCAAAACCATGTAAAGATTTGCTTCACTGTTCGATAATAATAATTAACGATGATTTAATGTTTTTTTTTTCATTCTTTTTATTTTGTACTTGCTGTTCCCCGCGACTTCGACCGCCTCAATTTATTATTATAGCAATTAAGATTAAGTTTTAAAAAATATATATTTTAAAGTACTTCGTAAAGGATATTTAGGTTTTATTTTATTATGGCTGAAGAACATATGGATTTTCTCTGCAAGATGAATAATTTTCTTTCCTTTTGCAAAATTTTTCACTGATTCTTCGCTCCTATTGATAGTAACGTAATCTTAGCTTAATTATTTAATTAATTAATAATTTAATTAGCTTAAAACCTTCCTCGAAAAATGGACTATTCAACACAAAAAGAAAATTTTAAATTCGAACCAGGAGTTCTTGAGATTAGCGCTTTCAAACAAACAAACTCTTCAGCTTTATATATTAGTATAGAATATAGATATAGATACATATGTTTATTTAAATTGTATTTTATTTGTTTTGTGTTTTTTTCGAATTCTGTTCAATTCCTTAACCGATTTTTGTTTCGATTTCGATATTTTCTCATCGATATTTAAATGACTTCATTATTATTTCAAAGTTCTTATACTTACTTGCTGAACACACCGAAAAAAGCTTTAGAAAGCTTAATGAATTGTTCATTCAATTCATTTTGAATCATCTGTTATCTGACAGATTGTTATCCTGCTCAAAAGCTGCTCCAAACGAATTTAATGTTTTGTATTTTGTTTTGTTTTGGTCAGTTTTGGATTATTTTCATTTCAAATAACGTTCACCAAAAGTTCACAGGCACAGGGTTATTAAATTCTAGTGTACTTACATTTAATTAATTACTTTTTCAATTAGCAAAATGAATTTAATTCTTTTATTGTCAATTTTATTTATTCATAATATATCGCAAAATAACGCAAATGAAAATGTTATCAACAAGACTAATATTTTGCCGGTTGTTATGTGGCATGGAATGGGTAAGTTTGAGATAATTTAATTAAAAATAAAATTTTTTTTGATTTGATTGTGACTGTGACTGTCGACGATGTTTTTAATTGATAAAATTATTAAAATATAATTATTATTATCGAAAGCCGACAGATTTATGTTTCGTCAACAACATCTGTTGCCGCGGGTCTATCTTGATCAAATGATATCGTCTTGGAAAGTCAGTAGACCCAAGATATGCCTATAGACTGAATACCTACATACAGACGTACATACATAATGTAGTTAACAAAAAGCAATACAACTACTCTTTTTAAAGATTTTTAAGATGCAAGTGGATTGGATACTTATGGTGATATAATCCATTGAAAAATCCCACAAGCAACGGCTTTAATTGAATGCCGCCTCAACTTACACACACCCCAAGTCAAATAAATAAAGCCGATCGTGGTTTGAGAGCTGAGACCCTTGAATTCGAATATTTTTATTTCTTTATGAATAACACGAAGATTTTTTATTTCACGATTTTTAAATGAAGTTTTGCAGATACAGTCATTGTCTAGGTCGTTCAATTCGATCTTTAAAGTTGACACCAACAGATTTTTATGAAACTCATTAATAATGTACAAGGAATTCATTTTAGTTTCAACTTATGTATATGTTTTATTATAAGGTACTTGAACAGATCTTACACCTGAAATTTTCAATTCACTGATACATTTTTGATTCAAAACATTAGTGGACACTGGAGTGTAATTTCTAACTCATAACTTAAGTTGGTAAAGACAATTGCGAAAGATTCACTTTTCCTTGTTTGCGCTACTTAGTTACCTGAATAATTAATTTGCTAATTGATGACGTAAAGAGTAGTGAACAAACATTTACAATTTTAAGAGTTTACCTGTTAGAGGTAAAATAACATATTAGTTAAGATAAATTTATAATGTTATAATACTCACCAGTTGTCAGACAGTACTTCAACAATTTGCAGAAAAAATATACCACCCAAAGTTTGTTTTATGTCTGCATTTAAAAATAAAGAGTATCACCGTCGTCTTGTTGGAACCACAACTACTTGTTAATTGACTTCGAAGGTTTTTTATGGCAATAAATGAGCAAAGCAAAAGAAGAGAAGTAAGAATGAGGAGGGGTTGGCATCAAGATTTTGAACCACTTCTGTCTTAATTTGAAGCGCCTTTATTTATAACTTACATATAATCGAAAACAGAACTTTTAACTTTAAAATTCTTTATTGATTGAAATTAAAAAAGAGTAGCTATCTAAAAAGAAACTAATAATTTTCATTTCCCACAGGTGACACTTGTTGTTTTCCATTTAGTCTTGGATCAGTAAAAAAACTTATCCAAAAACAAACAAATAACACATATGTTAAGTCTATTGAAATTGGAGGATCAATAATAACCGATTATAGTAGTGGATTTTTTATTCATCCCGATAAACAGGTAATTATTTTTGAAAATATCTTTCATATCCCCATTCATCATGAAATTAATTTCTTTCTATCTTCTAGGTAGAAGAAGTTTGCAATCAATTGCGTAATGATCCCAGTTTAACACATGGTTACAATGCTATAGGTTTCTCACAGGGTGGGCAATTTCTGTAAGTTATTTTTTAACGACAAATTTTATCCTTCTTTGATTATTATTAAAAATTTCATCAGGCGAGCTGTAGCACAAAAATGTCCAACACCTCCAATGAATAATCTTATATCATTCGGAGGACAACATCAGGGAATTTTTGGACTTCCAAAGTGCCCATCCTTAAATCGAGGTTCTTGTGAGTACATACGACGAGCATTAACCTCAGCTGCTTATGAAGAGTAAGAATTTCATTAAAAATGTATTTTTATAACATATATGTAATGTAATGGTATCTACTTAATTTTCCAAAAGATGGGTGCAAAGAGATCTAGTACAGGCTACATATTGGCATGATCCTATGAATGAAGAAAAATACAGAAATTCGAGCACTTTCATTAGCCCAATTAATAATGCATTACATAGAAATGAGGATTTCATCCGGAACCTGCAACAACTAAACAAGTAGGTACTTGAATGTGGCATTTTTGATTCATGTTTTAAAATAACTAGAAACATAATTTCAGATTTATAATGGTCAAATTCCTTAATGATACTGTTGTCGAGCCAAGAGAATCCCAATGGTTTGGCTTCTATGCGCCAGGTCAAGATAAGAATGTTCTTCCACTCAGGGAAACTTCTTTATATCTAAACGTAAGTTTCTCTGAATAATTTAATTTTCGTCAAATTTCAAGCCTTTAATATTTTTGTCTATATTTCAGGATGACCTTGGATTACAAAAAATGGATAAAGAAGGAAAACTTATATTCCTCGGAACTGAAGGCGATCATTTGCAGTTTACAAATAGTTGGTTCAATGAAAATATTTTGCCATATTTACTGGGAAATTAAATATTTTGTTCAAGTAATAAACAATTTTCAATAAATGATACAATTTCATCGATTAAATCACAAAAGAAACAATACATCTGAGTATAAAGTACTTGATTTTGAATTACTTTACGTTTATCTTCCGAAGTTTGACATTGATTTAGCCTATCTATGATCCAAGGTATTCTAATAAGCAAAACATCTATTTCAGTACGTGCAACTGAGCTAACAATCTGAATTGCTTTAGCTTCCCACTTATCAATAAACGATATTATTACACTTCTAGCGATTTGAATTTTAATATTTAAATCACAAAAAGAATTTCGCAGTCTCATTTCTCGGATGATTCTCATGAAATCATTTAAACCTTGTTGACGTTTTGTAAAATTTCGAGAACCTTCAATAAGCAACTTGAGGGTATGTAACTTTAGGTCCCAAGTACTTGGGTGGGATTTGTTTTTGAATTGTCTGAAAATTTCTTTGAACTTCCGAAGATCATCAATATTGCACTTAAATCCTGGATTAAGTTGGTCAAATAATTCACATTCGGTAAGAACTGGTATTTGTGAATTTTTTTTCCGAATAACTCTAGAAAATACGATCCTTAGTATATCCCCTAGAATGGTATTTAGAAAATCTGTTGGGATGTAGCACTCGCCTGAAAGCCTCACATTGATATTTTTAGTTCCACCGAAGGAAGACGCTTTAATTACTAACTGCCATTGCTCTTCATATTTCATTCGACGAACTGGGCAGAAAGTACTTTCTACTGTTTTGGACTCATCAAAAATGAGTCGAAATGTCTTCTTATTGAACTGGAATGCTGGCTCGGCAGATGGCATGTAAGCAAACCCTATTGGCTTTATCTTTTTCCATGTACAGCATATAGGCTTCTTGCCATTGTTTCTAATTCGGCAAACGACAAGTGTTAGACTATCAAACGGTTGACACTTAAATTCCAAGTTAAAATTCATCGGTTGCATAGGATTACCATCGATTTTGAAGGTACAATCGTTTATTTGAACGCAATAATCTGGAAAATCCAACGGTTCAATATAAGATTCAGAGGATAGAACAGAGAGTTCAAAATCATTATCGCGTTCAAACGGCTGGACATGTTTGGGAATTCTTTTTCCCACGATTTGCAACCGATCAGTCTCCGGGTAGTATTCGATTATCTTTGAATATTCTTTGGCCATTAGTTTTCTACGTAAAAAATCTGACGATATAAATGCATTATCACCTTGTTTCATCCATTGTTCCATAAGACTGACCTTGGGCATTCCAACAATTTCTATATTGGCTTTTTGTAATTTTTCACACTGTGGCAGCGTTTCGAACAGATTAGTTCTTTTCAAATAATTTTCTTTCCGAATTGAAAGTTTGGTGGGTTCGAGTCGCTCAGCAACGTCCATAATACGTTTGATATTTTGTACATTTCTGTGATCTTCAAGTTGATTGTAGAGTACATGCGATAGACGCTTGCCAGTAACCTTGCGAATACGACATGCTAGTTTCTTACGATCCTCGAGAATTTTTGACCAATATTGAAGTCGTTTGTCAATTGAGTAAATAGATTTGTTTGGAACACTAAACAAAGAACATGATGAACCTTGGAATGCCTTTTTGCAAAAGTATTTTTTCATAATATCATCGATTAGACCAGGAGCCGCTGAAGGATGTTCGGACATTTTAGTTTGTTTTTTAAGATGTTTGCAATATGAGCTTTTTGATTCTTTAACGTTTTCACCAGACATTTTCCTTTTGATGCACGTATGGAAAAATTGTTTGTTAAATACAAAATTTTGTTTTAAGGGAATTTGAAAAAAAATGTACTATGTAGTATGTACGTTCATAAATTAGTTGAACAAAATTAAGTATAAATCCAATCTCTGATTTATGTTCTGGAACAAAAACTAAATACATACATACAATTAAAGTTGACTTTTAATTTGTCGATAGTCTGACCGGTTTTCTGATTATGATAACATTAACTCAGTTTAGGTAGACTCGTTTCGACCTTTATTGGTCTACCATAGCAATCTATACTAATATATAAAGCTGAAGAGTTTGTTTGTTTGAACGCGCTAATCTCAGAAACCACTGGTTCGAATTGAAAAATTCTTTTTGTGTTGGATAGTCCATTTGTCGACGAAGGCTATAGGCTATATAACATCACGCTGCGACCGATAATAGAGAAGAACCAGTGGAAAATGTTGCAAAAACGGCGAAAATTATTCATCTTTGAGGGCTTCCGTTATTCGTTTCAAGGCGCTGATCTCAAAAATTACGTGATCGAATTGAAACATTCTTTTTGCATTGGGATAGTTTATTTATCGAAGAAGACTTTAAGCTATACAAAATTACGCTACGACCAATCGGCGAAATATAGGTCACTGGTCATTATTGGTCTTTGGTCATAAATGGTCTTTGGTCATAAATGATCATTGGTCATTATAGGTCATTGGTCATTATTGGTCTTTGGTCATAAATGGTCTTTGGTCATAAATGGTCTTTGGTTAATATAGGTCACTGGTCAATATGGGTTATTGGTCATTGGTCTTTTTTCATTGTACCTTTGACCTTTGACCTCTGACCTCTGACCTTTCACCAATGACCTGTACAGGTCAATGACCAATAACCTATATTGACCAATGACCTATATTGACCAATGACCATTTATGACCAAAGACCAATAATGACCAAAGACCAATAATGACCATTCTCCTATAATGATTCATAACCAATGACCAATGACCAAAGGAGTCTCTCATTACCCGATCGTGACGAACGCCATGCCATCGCCATTCAGTTGCGCAAAGGATTCGGACGGTTTGGTCTGCGCCGCTTCTATTGACCCAAGGTATTCATGCTCCATTACCTTAATTGTTGTTCTTCTCGCAGTCGAACGTCACCAAGCACTTTGTTTTTCTTTCACTAATCAGCCAGCGGGATATCGTATTAAAAAGAGAACAGAAGGCACGCATTCCATGGGATAGATTTTTGTTTTCAAACGAATCGTGGATTTTGTTTTTGAGTATTATGAGTCATGACCATCACTTTCCAGTATTGTAATTAAAAAACAACACATTTTAATCAAAATGTGTCGACTCCTTACTTATATAAACTCAACCAGCAACCCATCATATAAAGTAAATGTAAGCTCTAAAAAGAAGCATTGCTAACTAAATACGAATCATAATTGTCCGTGTTTATAAAAAAAGCAACCATTCAAGATGATCAATCTGCAATAAAAATATATACTTAGCTTTAAAAAATGCATTTATAATGAAAAAGTGAAAAGAAAACTTTGATGACCCCTGCTGATCAAAGTTTTAAGCATATTTTTTTATATTTAATCACACTTCTATTCTTTTCTAACCAATAACCAATTTATCTACAAAAACAAAAACAACTAATCATCTTAAATTACATAGAAAATTTATTTTTCTCATAGTTTTTGTTTTTTCAATTTTTTAAATTAATACAATTTGTTTTGTTTTTTTTTTTAATAATAATTATAACAGAGTTATATATAAAAGATTAAAATAAATTTGATTGCCAAAAATACTATAGAAACAAAAAACATTTTAACTTAATATTTACGCATGCAAAACAAACATTATAGTATTATTTACAAACAAACAAAACAAAAACGCCTGTATTCGAAAAAGAAATACTTAGCCCAGTTGGTACGTTTTTTTTAATTAAAACGTAATCAAAATGGAACTGTGGATAGTTCTTAAATTGGTCTTGAGCTTAGATAGATTTAAAGATTTTTTTTTAAATATGTATGTGTTTCTATATGTATATATCATTTATATAATATTACTTTAATTCGATTAATAGTACAAAAATATTATATTAAGTGATACCATATCTATTCTTCGCCTATGCATTCTATTTTAATGAACAATTGCTTTTTGAAGGCATTTTCATTGGGCACACGCACAAAAAGATTAAAAATTTAAAAAATAAAGACTCAATATGCACATGTACTATTATTATAACCGTTATTAGTTTCAAATAAAACAGTTTCATTTATTTTATAAAGAAACTGCTTTGGAATTGCACCTTAACAACTTTATTTTTGTTTACATTGTTTTTGTGTAAGAATTAATTTTTTCTTTAAATGTATATCTTTTTATAATGATAATAATAATAATTATATTATTTATGTATTTAATTAACAACAGGTGTAACCAAAGAAACCCAAAGAAATGCCAGAGTAGGAAGGACAGTGTTGTTTTTTTTTTTTTTTTTCTTTAATATAGAGCTTTATAGAAAATAAGGATTAATGGTGATGATGCCGCAGCTGTTGTTATCATGGAATTGAGTTCATAACTTTGATTTTGGTTTTGCATTCCTAGCAAAAAATACTTCAGGATTCTTATGAGGTTTTTGAATTTCACGGAAATTATTTACAATCTTCTTGCTCTCGTCCTTGGGACATGACTGAAGATTTCTGAACACAGAGACCTAAAAGATAAACATTTTAAACAATTATTAAACAAAAAAAAAAGGAAAAAACAATTTAAATATGTAAATTTAGAAAACATACACATGTAGTATGTGAACTGTAAACATTTTTTAAGCGTATTTTAGTTACTGAAACATATTTTAGTTGTACGTAAGTATGTTATGAGGTAAATTTTTATCGAAACTAGACCTTAGCATGAGGAAACAAAAGCCAAAATGTTCTAAAATCTTAATTCCCGATGTCCATAAATTCCATGCAATATTTTCCGCACTATACACGTTTTCAATTATTAAAAAAGGCTAAAATTGAGTACATATATGAACAATTTTAATGCGGTCTGTAGCAGCATCTTGGAGAGCCAAGTTTTAAATAAAATTAAAATAAAACTGAAAACCTAAAATTTTGAGAGAATATTTAACAAAATTGGGGTTTTCCAATTGCAATTCTAATGAGACAACTCCAAAAACATACAAGTGTAATCTTATAAAAGAAGGGTGGTCTAATGGGATGTTTAAGAAGATGGATCATTTGTCTAATAGATATAATTTAGGGAATATATCAATAAACAAATCCGTAAACGTAATGCAACTACGTACCGCATTGCAATATTTTTTTAATATACAAATCGAAATTTGTGTCTTAACATTAAAATCCCTAGAAACTAATAATAGCCAAGTTTTATTATTGACAATAACTCATACGTTTTTTTGTGGATGTCTTGGTTACTATTTGGCATGTATCAGGACACCAATTTTTATTCCTGGTTTTTAGCAGAGATAATTTTAAAACCTTAAAAATTGATAGTGTATAATGATAATTTTGTTTTACAAATATTAAGACAGTGTTTACTGTAATGTGATATTTTTAACAATTATGATTTGAATGTATATCGTTTTCTTTTCTAATCTTCACCCGTTTGAGTTATTTGCGACAGTAAAACACAAATTTCTAGACCTACATCCAATATATGAACCTACAAAAAATTAATTCAGAATGTTTATTTATAAAAATTAATCTTACCTGCTCCCGCGATACATAGATCGGTGTTCTATAAATAATCCACGTCACACTTTCAAAATACGGTGCTGTCGTCAGAGATCCTTTATATGTGTAATAGTGTTTGCTCAGCTCTTGCAATCCAATCCAGGACAAACAGTCTGTGCGCATTACATTCATCATCATTTCGGCAAGCGTATACGTAGCAAGATAACAACAAAAATAAAAATAAAAATACATATTTTTTCATTGAGTAAAACCATTCTTTTATCAGACATATGACCAACCATCAAACCTGAATCTAATGATGCGGTTGTGTGGATTTTCTGCACAATCCGTATCCCCTCGGTGACTTTTTGAAACTCGGGACAGTCTTTTTCTCCACAGGCCTGTATAAAAAACGCAACCACCGCAAGGCCGTCGGGTTTATTTTTAGCCTCAGCAAAATTTTCATACTTTGAATTATAGTGCACCGCATGCGCCTCCATGGAGTATGTCATGCCTTCTAAAGTGTGCTCACAGCCAGAATCATCGGTTTCGGCCCAATGAAAATGTATTTGTTCAAATATATACTTGTCATCGCCTAATACTCCACCAATTATGAATGGTTGTTCGGGACGTTTGGAAAATGTTACCATTGCTGAGGTACCAGTATTAGCAACTCTAGCCACACCAACTGGCTCCCAATGACCATGGTACTCAAGTGGGTCAACATCGTCACGATGTTCAATAGCTCGGTTGCTGATCTCGATAGGTGATTGAACTGGCATCTTTGATCTCTTTTTTTTTATAAAACCAAATTCAAATTAAATTAAAATAATCACCCAAGATGATTATGATTATAATGATGGTGAATTCTGCAAAGACAAAAAGTAAAACCGAAATGAATAAAGTAAACATTTTAAATTCTAGTTTAAGCTGTTAATTAAATAAATATTGTTTAAGTGCTCTTTGTGCATTATTTGAGAACGTGAATTTAAAGTATGTATTTAACTAAAGTATATGAAGACTGTTTAGGGTATGTTGATATGATATACGAGTATATGAGTATACCATGTCATATAGATTTTATTTCCGTCACAAAATTCAATGTTTTGCACTTGAGAAAGAAATTGTATTTTAGCTTGAGATTATAAATTATTGCGTCCTCCTTGAATGTAATCTTTTAGTTTATACCTGGCACTTGTAGAATAAGAATAGAGATTAGTCTAAAGAACTTTTTGAAAGAAGATACGTGAGAAAATTGTAAATTACTAACAAAATAAAAAACTTAAATTATTTCTGTAATTTCTGGTTGAAAGCAGATTTCTTGACACGTTGTGTTATTTTACGTGTAATAATATCTGGGTTTGGGTGTCGTGCTTAATCACTTAGTCGTTTGGACTTAAAATCACATTTTACAGTCAATTTGTAATGACTAAAACAAAGTTAATAAAATAACAATTAAATTGCTTATTTCGTTCCGCCTAAATATTTATAAATAAATAAACCGGTCCAATGAACTTTCAAGTTCTCAGTAATTTATATCATTCTATAAATTAAATTATTGATTATGGCGATGTAATGCTGAACTAAACAAAAGAAATTTTATCAATGAATGCAAGGGATTTTATGCGAAAAACAAAAAGGTCAATTTTAACGAATAGAATTGGCAAGGTACCAACTGAAACTTTAAGGAATTAAATTTCTGTGAATAAACCTTTAACATTTTATGAAATTTTCCATATAGTATTTTTATTTACTTTTTTTATTGATGAACCATTTAAAAACCACTTCACCTCTACTCCACAGGTCTTCTTCATATTTTTCTTAATTTATGCAAAACTTATTAATATTGTTAGCTTAGCGCACAAGTCTACTTTTAACTTAGTCCAAGGTCTAAGTGAAGAAAAATAGTAGGTGTAGGTACATTATACTCGTATGTATAACCCAAAGTTCTAACCTGTTTCAATGAAAACAAAAATCACGAAAATTTATCATGAATCCATTAAATATTTAATAAAACAAACTAACTATATATCTGTGTGACCCAAGTCACGTGTATTTCAAAAGTGTTTATCATTGAAAATGAGTATTAAGGTGGTTAAGACATTCAGTTTTATTTAAAATAACTGAATATTTCGCTAGAAAAACAAAATAATACACACTTCGACTTCAGAACACATTCGTAGAATGGGTTTTATTGTAATAATTGTAATTTCTAGAATTTGAATCATCTGTTATATTTCAATAAAACTAAAATGATTATGCAGAAGAAAGTGTATATTCTTAGTTAAAACTATTTTTGCAAGTCATAATAGTTAATTAAATTTAAGTAATTAATTCCTCCAACTTAATTAACATATGATGTACTTTTGCGTGCTAAAAAACCATCTTCAGAATGCGTCAAACTGTTTTATTTTAAAGTGAATGTAGAAAAAACCATACATAGATATGTAAATAAAATATGTACATAATATCTACTATAAACGTAAGTTTGTGTGTATATGCATAAAAATACATTAGGGTGGTCATGCTAAAGTTTTAAATAGACATAATTTTAGTTCTAATTATTAGATTAAATAGTTTCATTTAGTTTTGACGTTTTGAGTGTTATAAAAATAATTTTAAAAAAACTATTTAATAACCAAGTTTTTTGAAATTCTTCTTGGAAAAATTTAAAATGTAGGCCGAAAAGAATTAGTATTAATTTATTAGTCTTACTTAGAGTCGCCGCATAGCTAAAAGATAATTTCAAGATTATTGAAAAATTAAAATTAAATGAATTTAAAAAAAGACAGAGGTCTGTAATTTTTGAAGACTTTTGTTTGTATGTCTTATTCATTGAATTTTACGTCGTTGATGGTTTTTATAACAAAAAAAGATTACAAAGTTAAAAGCAATATTGTACTCTAAGGAGTATGAAGGCCTTAAAAAGAGATACCTATGACGAAATGATTATCTAAAAAAAAACCAAACTAAAGTCAATTCAATAAAAACTCAACATCTATTCAGAGATATGAAATTTGTCAACTGAAAGTAAAGACAAAATGTACTTTGGACTTACACATTAATTGATTCGAAGTAGAAGATAACGATAACGACTATCGCTTTTAGAGTGCTCTGTGACTCAGTTCTTTTAGTTGAACTCGAAAGTCGGCCTGGAAACGTACTAGAACTTTTTTTTACACATCAAATCACTCAAATTCTTTTAGGATCGCCCTGTTGACCAATTCCTCAATTGAGTTACTATATTTGTGTATAGACATACAAGAAATTTGCGATTCCCTCAAAGTGAAGAGTGATTTCTCTGACCAAATCGTGCACAATGTTTCAATGGAATACATTTTACTGGGATTTTTTTTCTGGGACGAGTGGGGGCAACTTATAGGTAATCTACAAATGTAACAACATAAAAAGTCCACATTACAAACCATACGTTTAAAGTAATTTAAAAC
The DNA here is from genome assembly GCA_905146935.1 of Scaeva pyrastri. Lineage (NCBI taxonomy): Eukaryota > Metazoa > Arthropoda > Insecta > Diptera > Syrphidae > Scaeva > Scaeva pyrastri. The sequence continues at coordinate 19,619,526 of LR989929.1, read as the reverse complement.
TATCATTTTGAAGTTTTTACACGGAACATATTATTAGTCTTATTTTACCATCATCATCCGCTAGACAACCGGGATCCGGTCCTGGCCTAATTCAACAAGTCTACTCTGCGCCATCTCTCCAACGCCAATGTAAGCATGGTCTGTCACTCTTGCGATTAATTGAAATAAAATGTAATACAAAGGACTGGATAGGTGACCTGCCCACGTAGTCTACAAAGCTTAATTTTTTCACGATATTTTCTTCAAGTTCGTACATAATTGTAACGTCTTCAAAATCGTCCACAATCGCATAATTGTTAGCTTAAAACAAAGTGTCACAGTGTTTTGGGGTTTTTAAGAACACTTGGTTTAACACTTGGTATAATGACAACGAACAAATTTAATGAAAAGCTGAAGTAAACGGGCGAAATGGTTTTAAATTTTATTCAGAGTATTTTGAATGGTTTAAAGAGAAATTCAAAATTTAACTCAATAACACTTCAATTTCTTTTTTTATATTTTTCTCAACGGATTTTATTTTTTTTTAATTTTGTTCACACTTGGATCATTCATTTTAATAAAATTTAGCACACAGTGAATTTGAGATTAAAAAAATACTTTTGCACTTAAAAATTTTATAAAATCTGTTTTTCACACATTTATTCGATGTAAATAGAACACACATTATAGTCCGGAAGTATAGGAGTGAATTCTTGTGATGTGGTCAACTATTTCTCAGCGGTCGGTGTGTAACAATAATTGCTCTAAGGGTTGAATTATAAAAAACACACACACACACAACCATTACCTCGAAGATAATATTTGCCAAGCCCCCGCAATTTAAAATGATTTTTTTTTCAATTATGTACTTACTTTTAATTTCACTAAGTATTTTATAATTAATTTCACAGCTATCATTCCCAACTTGTTTGATTGCGTTCAATATAACTGACTTAACAGTAAAGCACTAAATATGCGATTAACCAGTGTTAAGTAATAAATAAATCTCTTACACAATCTTAATTGCACAATAAAATTTGAATTTATATTTCGACAATTGTCCAATTGTCAATATTATTCTAATGTTATCGCGTACTAATTAAAGAAACAATCAGACTTCTAATAAATCGGATGTCTGTATACACACATCCGAATATAAGAACAATAATTGCAATTATTTATAATTGTTTTAGTTTAATATTTATTTATAATAAATTTCTCATAAACACGTTTTGTTGCACTATACGACAATCATTAACACCTTTCGTTATTAGAAAAGTGAGCACGTTCTTAAAGTATTTTTACAATAAATTATACAATAACCTTCGTTTGCTTATTATCACTCGACTCTTTTTATTTGAATGCTCTGAATAAAAAAGTCCCCATTTATGTAATTTCTTGAGAAATGAATAATGTATACTTTTGTTAAGGGTGAATTCAATGGGAAAGAGGAGGAGCACCACAGCCAGCACCAGCCCCAGCACTAAAGCGGGGTGGATTGGGGCAAATGTTGTTGCCGGAATTTTATAGTCAGACGTTCTCGAGGGTCAATGCAACACACTTGTTGGATGGAATATACGTATGTACTGTACGTATGGATATCGATCGAAGTAACCATAAATATAGAATCTATATCAACTGGTTAATTTATAACAATTTTCAATTTATAGTAGCTATCAATTTATTTATTGATTTCTGACCTGCCCGTAGTAATGGTAATGGGAATGAATTTTAGCGTGGCTTTTTTATTGTTTTCTTATTAATGGCATTGATAGTGGATAGGTAAATAATTGTGAGGAAACATTTAGAATTGTATGCATTGCAAATCAATAAACATTTTTATACACAGTTAATTTTTCTGATTATGGTTTTTTTTTTCTTCAACGAGAAATGTTTTTGCTGACGTTGACGTACATTCATGAAGTTTTTTTTTTTTGATTTTCTCATGCCGTTCCGGGAAAACTTTTAATAATTAAAATTCTCTATGGAATACACAAGCTATCCGTCATGCGAATAATTGAATCGTTTATTTTGAAAACATTACAAGTTCAATTATTCAAAAAAAAAAAGGGAAGGAAAACGGCTTTACGCAATTCGAGTTCCGGGGAGATGGATATGATGCACTTTTTAGAGTGTCGTGCATTTGTTTTGTTTATGATCAAACAATAAAGAATTTTATTTTATTTTAAATTTTAAATTACAATTAAACAGTATGGATAGGGTATTCCAATTTGCTAAAACTTCAAAGAAATAAAAAGTACGTATACGCCCGGTGTACCTAGAAACAATTTATAATATGCCATTGTATATCAAAATTATTATGACATAAAAAAAACTATCCAACGGATCTAAGGAGAACCTCCTTATCGGTTTGGAGACATAGCCACTTGACTAAAAAAATACCTCCTTTAAAAACTAGAAAATAATTTTAAATTTGGTTCCTTAAGCAAATAATATTTATAAAAAAATAAAAACTATTTTTTCCTTTTGTTTTTAACTTTGTGTTAATTTTTACTCAACCCATTTGCAAGATTGAATTCGAGAGATGAAAATGATTGATCTCGAATAAAGTCAAAAGCAAGCTGCGAAGTTTTTTAAAATACACCCTAGTCTAATTTATTCGCTTTCAGAAAATGAAAATTAATACAATTTACCAATATAAAAATGAGTGTCTGCTATATTTTGTCTATTTTTTTGTTTTTTTCAAAAATTATAACTAAAAATTTTGGAGTTTTTGCGGAGATATGTATGTACTGGTTTGTAAAACATTCCGGACTAGAAAGGGTCTAATCCCTTCAAAACGTTTGTCGTATTACTTCTTTGATAAATTTTATTTGAACTAGATTGTCTTTTAAATATATTATGTAATACTCTTAGACCACACACAATTTTTTTAAGAAAAACAGGAAATTGTCCAGTTCATCGTGCATAGTGTGTTACAAAAACTGACTCGCGTAAAATTTCAGTTTTTGCAATTACTATGTATAGTGAATGGCCGGCCTTAGAATATAAATTACTTTTACTAGTTTAAAAAAAAAAATCACTTAAAGAGCTTTGAAAATGTCTCTGTCATCGTTCAAATAAAATTAATAAAACAAAAAATTCATTAAGACCCTATCAAGCGTTATGGTCGAATATTCGGTCTGTTATATTATGGACAATTTCATCTTTTGTGCAGTTGCCACTTTGGCAAACTTCGCTTATAGCCATCCAATTGTGACACTTATTTTAAGTTTCGCCATAACTCTCACCATGAGCCAAGCAAATCCCTCCAAACTGGCATGTGTCTCAAAATTATTTCGCACTCAATATGATTATGGATCGGATAGAGGACCTCATTGTTGGGAAACCTCAGGATCAAATCAATCCCCCATCGATATCAATGCAAGTCAAGTTGAAATAAAAATTATTCGAGAACAATTGATGTGGAATCACTACAATGATATTCCATCTAAGGTTACAATTGAAAATGAAAACAACATGGGTATGAGATTGAATATAATTCGTAATGAAAAGATAAAGAACTTGTTTTAATTATGTAATCGTCTTTCAAAGTTATTTTAAGAGCAGATTTTGCAGCCAATGTTCCAACTATTAGTGGTGCTGAACTTTTTCATAGCTACACCTTCGATTCGCTTTGTTTTCATTGGAGTTGTTCAAATTATGAGGGATCTGAACATTCCATTGACAGTCGAAAATATGCCATGGAAATTCAGGTAAGTACAAGGGGAAAGAATTGTTTAGTCCAAAAGCCTATTGAAATTTATTTTTCAGGCAGTTCATAAGGCCGAGCCAATGTTAGCGTCTCTGAATAATTTTAACAGCCTAATTATTGCTTATATGTTTCAGGTAACTTTTATTTTGGTATTTGGTAAAAAAAAAAACACAATAATTCAATTGAAATGCAATTCTATTTTTTCAAAGGTCTCAGCTTATAACCCTTTTCTCGATCCAATAATTCATAATCTCCATCTTATAACTAAGCCCGGAAGCAGAGTTGAAATTCCTCCGTTTCCTTTAGCTTGGCTATGTTATCCGTTCAAATCGGGTTTCTTTAGCTATGGTGGATCAAACACTAGTCCACCTTGTAAAGAAGGCATTGAGTGGTTCATCAATGCAGAGCCAATGGCTATCGCCGAAAGTCAAGTAAGTAGAATCTAATCATTTTTATCTTTCGGACAAATTTGACTGATTGAAAGTGGATGTCAGATATTGGTATTAGTCTGTGTACTGTTGAGACTCGTTAGACCGAAGGCTGTCATAAGATTTGCTTCAAGAATTAAGTCTATTGAATTTTCTAAAATTTATCCCATAATATATGTACACTCACAATCAGAGGAATATGTCTTTATTTATTAAAAAAAAATCAAGACCAATTCAAGGTTAAATATTTCTCACAGTGTTTAACCTCTTCATAAATATATCAACATTAATATTAATATTAAATGAATTAATATTTACAAAGTTTTCTATTTCCGTAAAATTGACAGTTGTATCATTTTTTGGCACACAACTGTTTTTGACATGAATGATGCCACTTATAAAATAGCTCATTGAACCAAGCGATAAATATGATAATAATCTTGAACTTGGTTCCACAAACACTTTATTACTTATCAATTATATTGTTTAAACTATAAAATAAAAAATATTAGTGTCATAAATTTACCAGCAAGGCTGCGGCCGGTCGCCAGTGGCGCCAAATACCGCTAGTATATACAACATCCGTTTAATCCAGCTAATACAAAAAACTATAATCAAAACATTCGATTACTCTTATGATAATTACATACTCGTATATGTACTATAATACAAACTCATGTCATGTATTTACATCTCTTTCTATTCAACAGCTTTTGGAATTTAGATCTCTTCTTTCATCGGACGGTACATCGAGAATTATTAGAAATTCAAGACCAGTTCAGTGTTTGAATACTAATCGGACTGTATTCTACAATAAATACGAAAGAGGAGGTTGCGTTTCGTCATGTGATTTACACCAACAACAAGAACTGTCAAATGCTTACGAGAGTGACGAAAATGATTAATCGTTGTATTATCTTGGAATCGTACCATAATTCACAGACAATTGATATTAATATAAATATTGTTTTTAGTAAAAATCAATAAATCTTTAATTGACACTATAATAAATTGCGAATGCATTATGTATGTGTATTTTAAGATTTGATAAGTGAATAATCTTAAAATGGTGTTTTATAAACTAAAGACATGTGTCAAATAATGTAATATTATGAGGGACCGAGTCATTCAAGGCGACACATTTTGTGAGAATGAGATGAAATAATGTAACGTCGAAATAAGCTGCTGCAAAAGAGTCTAATGCGTGTTAACATTAAATAACAATAATCAATAAGTCAACAATCTCTGAAATATGACAGCAAAACACAGCCATATTGTTGAAGCTTTATCTGTCAAATTGAAAATTATCGATATCAATTTAAAATAAGTTGGCAAATTTTGTATGTAAAACAAATTACCGTATTCTATTTTGAATATTGAACTTTTAACACCTAATACTTATTTTATTGTTGTATTTTTGATAACACAAAATATAAATTAAATACAAAGTTTGCAAGGGTACCAAGGAGAAGTTTTTCCGTGTTGGTCGCATCCCAACTTCTCTTTCTTTATTCAATTTTGAATGAAAACACAATCTTGGATCAAAATCGTATGTTGTTTCTGTTTAAAAAAAATCGTTTAAGGTAATCACTTCTATCGAGGTATTTGTTCTGAAGAAATTTTTCTCCGATCTGTTCGAAATCCGAGCTATCCGTTCCGATAAACATTTCGAATAAATCATCGTACATCGCATTCCATCGCGCAGCGGGTCAATGCGATAAGTCAACAATTTTTGACAGTTACATATGCGTTGAATTTCTTCAGAAGTTGTCAGATAAAATATCATTGTGAAATCTATTCAGAAATGGAAACGATAAAATTGTAATGTCGTTTTTAATTGGCAATCCGGAATTGGAATTGGAAGCAGAATCCCAATTGAACAGTTTTTCTGAATTCTGAAAAATTTGAAGTTTGGAGTGACTGTATTTGTAAAGTGTGACATGTGTCAACTACAAACACTTGCAAGAGAAAATTAATTGCATCACTTGCATCGTCATCACTTGATAAAGAAGATAAGGAAGGCGACTCCAATAATGTTTCTTACAAATTAGGAACAATTGTTAAGATATTTTCAATATTATTTTCCATTTTTTTATATTTTATTTTAATTTCAAGCAATCACTTCACAGTTCGCACAATTTGTTAATTCAAAAAATATGACATTTATGAAGTGTGACATTTGAATGTTTGAGTGATTCTGTTTTTGCTTCTGATTTCAAATCCAGAAGAGAAATCCGTTCTTTTTCAGAATCAGAACTGTCACTTTTGCGAATAATACTTCGATTTTTATATTTCTAATGAAAACTTGTCATCACACGCGCATCATATCAGTTTCTAAACTTTGGTCTTATGTGGTTTAAGACTTTTTTCTTCCAAAATATATTAACTAAATTGTAAACAATGAATTCTTTATTTAAGCGTTTACTATTTTTCCACCCCCACAATAATTCACGTCACATTGAAGAGGCGTTTAGTTATTAAAAACTTGACAACACTTTATTCTAAGTCAAGTTTAGTTCAATAAACAAAAACACCCACCCACAAAAAAGAAGAAAATTAACAATGAAATTGACGACAAATGATTATTAAAATGAAAAAAAAAAAGATAGGGTGTCTTGTTTTAAGAGCCTCAAGTGACTAAACCGTTCACGATATTTCTTTAATTTGAACCACCCTTATAAAGTAACAGGTTCTATATAAATATTTATTTAAGTGGTAAGTGAATCATTTGAGTTTGAAATATTTTTTTTCAAGTTAATATTTATTTTACAATTAATCAACAATATCAAACACTGTCTTCAGTATAAAATGCGTTGTAAGTTTCAGTCTATGTACTTCATTATTCTTCTAAGAATTTTGCACAGTATTATTTCATTTTAAAATGTTTAAATATTACAAACCTGTTGTAAATTATTCAGCTTAGTTTTACGAGACAAAACAAAAACAAAGTTCAATGTCTGGGATACACACGACTTCCTGACTTTCAATTTATCCAAACACATGTTTTCTAATTCTAATTACTTTTTTTTGTTTTTTTTTTGCTTTACTTAAGACTTAATGTTTGCAAACAGTATTATGGTATATTTGTACCGACTTAATTTATCTTGATGACATTTTTATTGTACAGTGTGGTCTTTTGTTTGATCAAATGTCATTATTATCAAATTCGATATAATCGGAGACGGAGAAAAATAAAAATACTGATAAAAACAACTAATTGGTTCATTTAACTCAACAAATAAAACAAAATGCCGAAAATTTCACAAAACATTTGTTAGTGTAAAAGTCTAGAAATCAAATGCTGATTGTCAAAATTTGACGTTTTTATTTGCTTTTATCTTTAGTCTACGTGATATAATTGGAGCTGATTAAAAACATATGAGTTATGGATAACAATTCGTGAGGAATTTGAAGGTTGATTAGATATGACGTGTTCTTTAAAATGGATATTATTGACTGGTAAATTGTTAATTGCATTTTGTTTTCTCTTCATAAAGGACTTATGTTTTTGGAAGTATTCGACTTCTATCACATTATTTTACAAAAATGCTTTGAGTTATTTAATACGTACGTTTAATTTCGTAGTGTGTCAACAATTTCGACATAATCGAAGAATATGGAATGACAACGTTAAAATTTGCAATAAGCACAAACAATGAGACTTTCTGACGAAAATAAACGAACCAACAAAATTTGAATTTAAAATTGATTTCGTCATACCTCATTAACGTTCTCCGTAATTGGAATTGAAATATAATTGAAAAAACAAAAACAGTTTAAAATTATTTCAAGATTAATGACGAAGCGCAGGTATTAAATTTTTAGTATATTCTTAAACGTTAAATCATTTAAATACAAGTTTATCTGGTTGCATGCTAAACAGCTCTCAAACTAATAAATCAATTTTAAATATCAAAAGCAAACATAAAACTTAAAAACGAATTCTCTTCCCCGCCTGAGTCTTAAATGATGTAATATATTTGTTAAGTTTATCAAATTAATAATTAGTATCATTCTATTTTTTGATTGAAATGCATCAGGGTAGGTAATGTGAGCTTTTAAGATTGTAAAAAAAAAAGAAAACAAAACAACTTATTTGGAGTCGGAAATTTGAGTAAGCTGTATTAAGACTAAACCAACAAATAAAGCCACAAAAGACTTGTATTGTTTTTAATTTCATTTTAGAACAACAACAACTACTATTGTACAACAAAAGGTGAATGATCTTTCCATTGCTGAATGCTTTAAAGTGCCTTCAATTAAAATGCATCATACATTATTTATAAAAAAAGAGTAATACTTATTTACAAAATAATCTTTTAGGTGTATTTGATTAAGGAATGATTATTCATGATGTTCTTCTATGGTAGACGACAGCTTGGAAGACCCTCTCTACATCGCAACGCGACTTGTCGTCGACCAGGACGGCCAAAATCTTTGGATATGCAACTGGGTGACGTTGGCTCGAGAGCCTTATAAGTCGAGATTTTTTAAAGGAATCCAGGTTTAGAACCGGATGACAATACATTTTTCAAGTTATTAAAACTTTTTTTTATAACATATCTTCCTGATTCAGAACGTTAGACAAAACCATTCATATCAGAGATCAGCTCAAAGACCAAACAAATGTGTAAAAATAACCTTTTAGAAAATTTAAATTATGTATACACATATATTTTTAAAATTGAATAAAATGTTTAATTTTTTTCAAAAATATTGTACAGACATTTCGTCTGCTCTATGTTTACCTATAAATGGCTTACTTTTCAAATTTTGAATAACCTTCGATATCTTTCTTCTGAACATGACTTGAGAAATCAGAAAGAAATAAATAAATGAGCAGTAATTATTTGTCTACACAATTTTATTGATAACGACGGACGATCACATTAACCCATGGTTTTTTTTCAGGATCAATAAAATACAAAAACTTATTCATACATAACTTCCTTATTAACTTCACGTCAAATATTTTACTTTTAACTTTAACTGGTTATATATTTAAACCGAATTTTGATTATTTACGTATTTCTTTGATTCCTTAAAATAAATCCAATTAAAATGATAATAAACTCGTTAAGGCAATGTCTGCTACCGACGACGACGACTGTGTCTTTTTGTTTTATCATCATATTTAGGTAAACATTAAAAAATGTATAGCTAATGAAATAAATTGTATAAGAATACAAATAAAGTAAACAATTTTTTTTAAATTCGTTTTTAATTCATTTTTTTTTTAAAGAATGAACACTAAACAAAGCTACTCGGTCTGATGGTAAACTTTTCAAGGTAGAAAAATAGCAAAACGTGCCATCGCACTGTTGTATTACTCTAATATGGACGCATCACTCAGACTACCCATCTATAGAATAAAAAATGTAAAAAAACAATACCGCTAGCTTTGCATTGGAAACTACCTTATTTTTAATCTATCAATTAAACACCCCTGTCTGAGGTGTGGCACGGGCTCCGGTATGTGTGCACTTCTCGATTGTTAAGTGATTGAGTTTAATGAACATTTTACGGAATAAATTGGCATTGCTAGTCGGGGTTTTGTTCAATGTGAAATTAAAGAACAGGTGGTCAAAGAATTCAAAATTTGAAATTTTATAAAACTAAACTTTAATTAGCATAAACAGTTTAAGTTGCTATTTCGTTTTGCGACACAAATTTAAATATAAATAAACTGCAAATACCATACAACAGAATAACCCTTTCCCGAACAACAAAAAGTTTCCATATTCCATTTATAGGACAATTATAATTTCTGTCTTGCTGTACATAGTTTTAAATTAAATATCCTTCGGTTGAGTTTTGGTCTCATCTGCATAGAAAGCAAATAAAAGAAAATTTAAACATTTAAACTTGTTTTAATAAATTAACTTATCATTATCATAATTTCTCAATTAATAGCTCGAGAAGGAATAATAAAACTCAAAAATGCAACATTTCTATACAAAATTGCAAGTATGACCTTAGTGATAGGACGGGTTGATGCCCTCGATAACAACAAACGTTTTAAATTCAGACAATCTTTCGAATGTTTGATATTTTAGATAAATAACTCCTAGATAACAATAATTATAGTCTTGACAATGAGATTTAAAAAACGAAAACTTACTTATTTCTAAGAATTTCTTGCAAAAAAAAATGTTTGTATTTTATTAATAAAACGAATTTATTAATAATCTAGGCTTCCAATTCTTGCATTGTTCTTTTCTCTCGTTTTCTCCAACTTTTGTTACTAATATTAAATTTACCTTATTCTGCTAACTTATCCATTTCTTACTAAAATTAAAGCAAGGGAAAATAAAAAATAAAGATTACATTACATTTATAAGCAAACACTTTGAATATCACGTAAAAAACTTAGCTCAATATTTCCAAATCTGACATTCTGATAGGAAGCACGATGAAAGTCAGTCCCTCGTTTAACTTTAATTTACTGATTCTTGTCATTTTTGTTTTTCAAAATGTTTAGAACATTTTTGTTTTGAATAGATGATGTTCAATCATATCAAATCAGTTTGTATTCTTTTTTCATTACCCCTCACCCCCTGTATGCCAGTTCAACTGATATTACTATACACAGTCGCCATATAGAATAAACACGATACAAACCAGAGCTGATTTAAGCAGTTCATCACAAGGTACATACTCGTGAATTCCAGTTTGTTCCATAAAAACGACGATGTCGTCGCTAAATTACAACGAAACCATGGGACATTAATTAAGGCACGTGAGTTCATAAAAACAATACTATTGAAATCATCATCTGGGAGTGACGTTAATTAGGAGTTTGCCTGTTCTTAAGTGTGTATTTATAGTTGGGAGACAAGGTCATTACTGATCAACAATAACAAAAACAAAAAAAAACACAAAAATAAATATTTCGGAATTCAAAAAAAAAAGAAAAAAAAAACAAATGTGTTCTTTAATAGACATTTTGAAAGCGAGAAAAGAACAAATGTTTAAAATCATTTAGTCCTAGCGAAATGTGATTTAAAGTGCGTTTCTCCATTTATTAAGTTTAATCATTTTGATTCAAATTTAAAAAAAAAAAAACAAAAATTGAATTCATTTATTGGAAACTTAAATGTGTTCTCAATGTCGAACTGATTTATTTATAATATCATTGCAAAATGAAACAAAAATTAACTTAAGTACAACAAAAATTGTACAAATAAATAATCACGCTCAATAAATTCAATGTTTATGGTATTCCTTAACTACAAAGAAAACACTTAAAAAATTAAAAATAAAAGTTCATGATCGATTTTTTAAATCATTGATAAATTTCCTACACAGTATCTTGAATCTTGAATCTTTTTGCACTCTTTTGGAATTTTTGAATAACTTGATAAATAAATTCCACAAATAAAACACATTTCTAATCTATACCATAAAACAAATAACAGACAATCAACAAAACGGAACAACTAAATAAAATAGATAAATAGATACAAATTCAAAGCACGTTAAAAAACAAAAACTTTTATCTTTTACACATACGAAATAGAGCAAAGTGTTTTTGTTATCAATGACAAGGAGTGTGATGTCATCATACTCGTAACACCCCACCAACACCACCATTAGATACCATCACCAATACCGCGAGTAATTATAATTATTACACTCGAATGGGCTTTTTCTTGTTTTGATAGAAAAAAAAAATAAATAAATTGAATAATTCCCAAAGTCTACATCCAGCTGATTCTTATTAAACAGACGCACTGTTTATTGATTGCTTATTCTAAGAAACATTTGCAAAAAGCTCTTTGTACCTTGATTTTTTGTTAGCTATTCATAAGCTGGTTTTTTGCGTTAAGTAACTGGCTGTGGCATACACAAAATATAAAAAGAATATAAATAAATATGAAAATCGAAAAAAACAACATTAAGTCACGCGAGATAGATTCCATGAGAATGTTTACAGGAATCCCTTGTGATCTGTGGCTGCGAGTAGCGCTCACATGTCGTCTGTCGCCCCGCCAACAGTGGGGCAGATTGTCACTAGAATTTGGATTAAACCTGAAGCTGATGGATCAACAATTTATTTCTCTAACAGAGGTAGGTATTCCCAGATGTCTCATTGAACAGTTGTTGAGATCGTTTCCGAATCAGATCAAGTAGTGGTAAAAATCTAAGATGAAATTAATGCCGTTAACGAACTTTTAAAATTTACACTGGCAACTGGATTAAAAAGCGAATGTCTTTACATGCGTTATGATTCTTCTTAGTTCTATAAATCCTCTAGAGTCTAGACTCTAATAACGCAATAATTTTTTTCTTCTTCTTCTTCTTTACAATTTTTAGTTTTCGAAAATCGATCTCACATCTAACAATGTATTATTATAAATTTTATAATTCAAATACATGTACATTTTTGCAGTTGTAAATATTTTTTCCTTGGATTAAAATATGATCACTGATCAGTGTGTAGAGTAGACACCAAAATGAAAGTCACTACATTCATAAAATCTAACCACCAAAGTTCTTAGTATGATGATCACCCCAATAAAACTTTGAGGAATAAAGTTATTTAGAATTATTAAAGACCAATCTTACTCGGCTTAGTAAACGAGAACAAAATTAATTTAAAACGCACAAAGAAACACTTGTCCGTTTACGATATTAACAGAAGAAGATTTTCAAAAAAAAATTGTCTGATTTTATGTCTTATGTAATATAAACTTACAAAAATTGACAAAAAGAACTTAAACTGAAGTAAAAGATTGAAAATTGAAAATGTATGTATGTACGTATAATTTTGTATTTTTATTTTTAAACTATAAGTTTTCAATGTTCTCAATTAATTGGCCCAGAGTGTAAAATAATTTGACAAGAAGAACGAAAATAATAAATGTGCATTCAGATTTCGAATGAAAGTTGATTTGATGGTATTCGTATGGAAATGCAGGGTTAAGAAAATAAGAATGTATAAATTGCCTCGATATGTGGTAATAATTTAAGATGCTCGTATTGCAAGTTCACACACAATTTATTCATTATTATGCAAACATGTATTCCTACCTCCATGCAGATTTAACAACATTAGACGTGACTTAAATAGGAATCAACTTCAGATGACCAATTACTGTATTTTGTTTCAGCGTGAAATACCCAATTGAAAACATCTAGGTTAATCACAAAACAAAAATACTTGTAATGTATATGTAATGTTACATATTTAACAAAAAAAAACTAGATTTTAGAAATTATGTTAGTATGAGATTAATTGAGATTATTTTAAAAACATAGCCTCTTCAACATTTAAATTTAAGTCCAGATACAAACTGGTAGTTCAATAAACAGCAGTAAAATATTTTTCAATGGCGTTTTTGTGTGGATGCACGGAACCGTTCTGAACTCTACAAGCTAACAGCATTTAGATAAAAGAAAACTGCACCTGTATTTAAATTCAGAATCGGACCTACACAATAAATACAATAGAAAATAATATAATTATACGGTCATCTGATATCGATAGGATTTGTATACATCTTTTTCTTGATATTTCTTTTCTCGAATTACCAATCTAAAAGTTACAAAAAAGACAATATATTTCCAGGAGGGTAATGTCTATTACGTGTAACAAGAAGCGTACAAATTAATAGGTATGCGATGTGTGATTATTCAATAACAAACAATTTAATTCAATACTGATATCATTATTTCCTATTCTTATAAAGTTTGTTGGCTAGAATGTTTGTCCTTGGATTACGTTCAAATTTCTAAAGTTCAGGAGAATTCTTTAGTTTTAGTTTGAAAAAGCAATATTTTTTTAAAGTATTATAACACCATACATTTACAGATGCAGACGCAGACGCAGCCAAGAGCAATGCAAACAATGCACATTTGCTAAGCGACGTCTGTTGATTGTCAGGATGATACATAGTTTGTATTATACTTCCATCAAATTAAACGAAGCCATATAAAACAACAAACTAATTCATCAATAAGTTTTGAATTGGAAGACATTTTTGATTAATCGATACAATTGCAAAAAAGACAATATATGTATGTATAGATTTTTTTTTATGAAGAAAAATAAAATATATAAAAGAAACACATGCAGATATATACATATGACGGTGGATATATATCTTATTATCATGGATATTGATAAAAAGCTTTATAATATAATCTGATTGCGTGAACTTGATTACGAACTTGGCAACTGTTAACAAAGGAAGGCATAAAATTCGAATATGAATTATTTTCCAATTATTAACTGATTAACAAGTCCAACCTGTACTCATTAACAAATAAATAAGTTCCTCTTCGAACAAAAGATAGTGTTAAAAATATTAAAATATAAATATGGTACTAATCTTTAAATAAGAAAACAAGTTTAAATTGTTTCAACTTTAACACTTCAGTGTGCTTTTGATAATAAGGAGCTTAATAAGGAAATTCGGTTGATGATTTTCATATTACATTTCCAGCCATCTTATTTCCTATACAAGTTACAAGTCGAAATAAGATAGTGTTTTCAAACATTGCATTATTTTGTATGAGTAAATTTGAATGCCTTGAAAATCTTTGTAAGAATAAGAATCTTTTCTAATCGAAAAAAGAAAAAAAAAACAAAATTGGTGTATTGCAGATAGGAAACAAAATTTCAGTGGCCTTTTTGGTTACTTTCTTTATTTCGTGTTCTTCTTTACGATCTAGAAGTTACTCAAAAAATTATATAGGTCCAACGATTGGATTACTATTCAACCATTTCAGAGTAAAAATTTGTTAAAATTTAAGATCAACAGAAAATACACTTGTTAACTATTCGTATTTTCTTGTCGACAATAAATTGTAACAGTTTTCTGTTAGAAATTTGGTGAATTAAAAACAGACTAGCTAAAAAGTTGATGGTTTAGATTCTTTAGAAGAATCGAAAGTGAAATTAGAAATATTTCGTGAGACTTTTTAAGCTGAACAGAAATCCTCATAATATACTTTACTATTAAAATAGGTATCAGCTACATGTGTAAATGCTAACTTCGTTCATCTAGAAAAAAGAATTGCTGATGGCCTTATGATTGTAACTAATATAAAAAATTCATGACACAAGGAATGAATCTTTGTGTTCTCTTTTATTTTATATTCAAAAACGCATTTATTTAAAATCACGGCCAAATAAACGATATGTTCTGCTTGAAATATGTACTGGCACACTCTGTATCTCATTATATTATTACAATTCTTATTTGGCGGTTTTTCGTCTTATAAAAGCCAACATTTTAGGGCTTTTTGGTCCACTGTCCTATACATCGCTAATCGGCAGTATCAATTAATAAACCTGATACAACTGTTTAAACTTTGATAAAGAAAACGACATCCACATCGCCGTGTACACTGCACACAGTGTACACTTCCTGAGCTCGTTCTATTTCAACTACGATTAACTACGAACTTCTCCATTAGACACAAGTCTCGTGACCTTTGAATTGCAAAATTAAGCGAATCAGCGTAACATAAGCCATTTAAATGCTCCTGATCAATGAAGAATGACGCATGACAAATTTTTTTCTACCACAATCAACATTAATTTTGCTTCATTTTTTCAATTCCTAGAGTGGAAAAATACAAAAAAATAAATAAATAAATAATAAAATGTAGGTAATGTGGTTTCTTTAATTTGTTGCTAGAAACAAACTTTTATAACCGCAGGCAATTAAATTTGGGTTGTGACAATAATTAGAGCTTAATTGCAATCGCAGAACCTGGCATTGACAGCAGAGCAGACCTGCGAAGCGACCAGAGAAGTTAGTAGAGGAAAGTTTACATTTACAGCTTGTTTACATTGATTACGGCTACGGCCGTTGTAAACAGATCTTTGATCAATCAGCGTTTTTAGTTGATTTTGCTGTTCGTTCTCTTCTTTTCTTCGGACAAAAAGCTCAATGGAGTTTTTTTCCCATTCGGCTATTGCTTATTGCTGTTGAGAACAGGTAAATTTCACTTGAATCACTTGACATAACCGGGTAGCGCAGAAAAAAGAAAATATGTGGAAAAAAATAAGATAAAATCAGCAAAAAGGCAAAAGCGATGAAGGTTTACCTTATGACACCGTTTGGGTGGGGATTTTCGTTGAATTTCATCGATTTTAATTGGGAATTAGATTTATCACGACTTACCTGTTGATTGGGAATTTCACTTTAATTCGAATTTAATTATATAGCACGCAGAATTCGAAGCGAAAATTTAAGTAATCAGCTAATTTATTCTGCAGAATGACTTTGAGATTTATTTACACTTTCAGACACGGAGAACAGAGATGTCTCGACTGGCCGAGTCGACTTTTCGAATTTGACTTGAACGGATGAGTGTGTGCGGTGGGATATGTTCACGAATTGGTGTGGTTGAGTTCGACTTAGGGATGTGCTATGGGCGATAACAGTATCGGAGGTAAGGTTTTGTGTGCTGAATGCATTAAATTCAATAGGGATGTGTTTAAGTGTGTTTTCGAACAATCAAGCACAACGAACATATTTTCATTGCCAACAAAATAAACTTTTTGTGGTGCTGGCCTTACTTGTCGTAAAAGTAGCTTGAGCAAGACATAAAACTTTGTTGCCTGCAACTCTGAACTATGATTATTTGCCCACGTAAGCATTCTTCAAATCAAAAGCACTATTCACGTTTTAATCTGTTACACGACATTTGATGTCGAAATTTGATTTTCAGTTGCTGTTGAAGTTGCCGTGTAAATCTGTTTCTCTCATAAGACTTCTATGACTATTTTATCTTATTTTGCCAAAGACCAAATTGTAAAAACATAGAATTTTGTAAAAGAAAAAATTGGGTGGAGCTACAGCTCGTAGAGAACCAGGGCCTAGTGACTTAAAACTTCCAAGTATTCCTGTGTGCAAGGTATGGAGGGGATCTACAGATTTAAGACAGATCCGAAGAGCTGGTTTTAAGAAAGCACATTTCATGACAACTATTACTCTTGATAGATTTGTCAATTCCTCGCAACAGGCAGTACTCATGAGAAAAGGAAAACTTGCAGTGATTGAACCCCAGACCGCTGGCATGACAGTCTTACCCACTTACCATCACGCCACAAGTAAGTGAATTTTGTAAAGATTAAAAAGGTCAAATGCTTCCAAGTGATACTTTGTTTCCAAGTGATGTTGATTTGGTTTGGGACATAAAAATATAATAAATGAGTTATCCATTTTGAATTGGTGATCTACTCCGAACATTCTTTAAAGAACCATTTAACTTCCACGTTATTTGTTAATATGTTTAAGTTAAGACTTTAGTTTTCATTCAAAAAAAAAACTTGTGGTTCAAGAATAAATGTGATTATATAGTACTTGTTCACTGAGTGTTGAAATACGACACTTTTTGACTTTTAAGTTGCGAACAATTTGATCGAAAATATTGAAGGAAGGGACATTTTTTCTATATTTTTCTTTTTTGAAACTGTACCTAGAGTTCAACAGTGCAAAAACAATTACCCATAGAGTGTTAGTCCATGTTTTACATATATTCTGCACATCACCGCTCATGAACCATATACAATTAAAAAAAAAAGTTTTTTGGGAAAATGGTATCACAATATTAACATCAGCCTATTTATATATAAATTTCAATAACAAAGCAATAAATGACTAGTGTTACCTCAGATTAAATAACACTTTAGTTAATAGATGTCACTTGTCTCTATAGGCTATGAAACGTGAAGTGTGCTTGAATTGAAACCCAAATTTAAAATATTTATTAGAAAGTTAAACCACTCAGAAGACTAAAAGAGTGATCCATTATTGTCTTGATGTTGAACGAAAGCTTAGAAAATGACGTAGGCATCAAATTTGATATAAAAAAGTCAAATTTAACACTTATAAAAATTTCACTAGTATTTTTTCTTTTTTGTGACATCATCTTAAAATTACTGAACCGTGGATCAAACGTTCAACCACGACTATACAAAATGACCAAAACGAGGAAATTTTACTTCCATTTCTGTTGTATAATGCGTTTTTCTTTTTTAGCTCCAAGCAGAGCACTGAGCAGAGCCTGAGCACCTCGAGTAACCTCTGAGCAGAGTTTGATCAGAGTTGTCCGATATATTAGAGAAACACACTTAAGCACTGAACTGCCAAAGGCAGTCTGTCTCTGTCATACCACATGAACAAAAAAGTGATATAGTCTCGCTCATCTTTTTACTCCATTCGCTCGGTCATTTTATTTAGAGCTCGTAGAGCGAGCTCCGAGCTAGCTCCGATTGAAAAAAAGAAACACAAATTGACCGCTCTGATGTGTCTGAGCTAAAAAAGAAACACAGATCTTTTTTTGACAGTTCAGTTCTCTGCTCTGAGCTAAAAAAGAAAAAATGCTATGGTTGAAGTGCAAGCAGCACTAACATAAATTACTTGGTCACTGAAGTCTTCCATCATATTCAATAATCTAATGTATTCAGCGAAATTAATTTCGGTTCCTCGCAGTTGGTACGATTGCTAATGAAAGGCAAAACCGCTGACGTATGTATGTGTATGTGTGTGTGTTGTGTCTTCCTCACGGATACGCGAAAATCTCTTGGACGAATTTTTTCATTTTTATAATTTTCCACAAAACATCAATTCAACATTTATTAATTTTCAATTTTCCATCAAACAATTCAATGCAGACAAATTTTCAATCAATTGCAATGTGATTTCGTGATAAATATCCCTCATCAAAGTTAAATTTTCTATCCGACGAAAGTTTCAACAAAAAAAATCACCTTCGACACAAAAAATCTCGATCGCTGTGTGTTTTACGTTTTTTTTCTTTCTTGTACTTCTTTCCTTTTCTCTCCTTTTCCTTCTTAACTTGTAGTCGGTTCATTTTCTCGTTCACTCTTTCTTGTCGTACAATTTTTTTCCTTTGTCGCCCGCATTAAAAAAAAAACTCGAAAAAGTCTCGTCGACGAAGACCCACCTTGCCAAATAGTTCCAGAGAAAAAGAATTTTATTTTCTTCGTTGGAAGGAAAATTAAAAGTAAAAAATACAAAAACAAACAACAAATTTGTGATTTTTTCTTATTCTTGTGGATTTTGTTTTTTTGAAGTCTGAGAAAAGCGTGCAAATATAGCTCCTTGGATGCGAAGTCGTCCCGCAGGCGCCGCGGTTATAGCCAAATCATCTCGAGAACTCGAATCCGGGAGGCGCTCCGCTGTGCCACCATTTACATTAAATTGTCGCGTTGCAGTTGAAAAAATGTCGATAACGAGTGCAAATTCACTTTTTCCACACAAAAGTGAGAATTTCTTTGAATAAGAGAAACAAAAAAATAAAAAAAATAATCAACAAAAAAACAACGAGAAATTGAAATTCAATAAAATTGCATTTTTAATGTTTTCGACGCGAGTTCCCTAAGGAATTTCCCAATATTTCCTCGATTGCCCCGGATAAGAGAAAGAAGTAGACAACTTCTTTGCCTAGACAAAGCGACAAAGCCATCCAGCAAAATTGTACTAAATCGGGAGACAACCGGAGCCTGGAGCAGCGGGACAGGACCATAGTGAAGATGTCCGGCATAATAGATGAAGATCGCAGGAAAAGGTAATTCCTATTCTTCGATTGGTTCATTTGTACATTTTCATACATTAAATCGGTAGTTTAAAACTCTATCACCATTCACCACTGTCTCTCGTTTGCCTGTGTTAAGTGGACTTCAAAGAAACTTACATAATTGATTTTCTTTTTATTTATTTAAAAATAACACACCAGAACTATTTATTATTAATGTGCATGTAAATGTAGTAAAAGAAGATCTATATAGCCAGGCAGTTAGCTTGCTAGATAGCTAGCTAGGAGTTAGGTGGGTATTTAGGTACCAGGAAATTAAATAGAAGAAGAATGGTAAGCAAGACAACGTGGTGCGGGTGGCGGTAGCTTCCGATTGCGGTTGTGCATCTGGCACTATGTTTTTTTTTTCTTTTTTTCTTTTATTCCATGTCGGTCGGCTTTGTTTTGATTGGTTTCATCGCTGATGGTCACATTGTGGAGGAAACAAAAATAATACTCGTGTAGTTTCTTTGTCCCATTTTCGATTTAATAATAATTTAATGTTTGAAGCTTTTAAGCTTGGAGAAATATGTGCAAAATTGCAGCAGACTTTATAAATATGCATTAAAGTAAATGCCGGAAAGGTGCGGTGCGGTGTGACGCGGCGGAACCCTTAGTTGCTGACAACCTTCCACTTCATAATGCAAATTATTGATTTTGTAGTTGCACATAACATCCTTGATTTTGTGGTGGCGTGCGATGTTTGTTTTTATATTCTCTCTCCGTTGCGTATATGTAAGTAGTTATATGTAGTTGTTGTGGTTGTCTGCCTATCATCGTTTATGATTTTTGGTAGAATTTGGCAAGTTTGTTTTTTCTCTTCGAAGGGAGGTGGCTGCAGAAGATCAATAAATTCGCAAACTTAAAGTTAGGCTATCATTCACTGGTATTTCACTGAAGGTTCATATCCTTAGTGAATTACAGCTTATTGAAGGGCAACTTAGAATTGTATAGATTTTTAATTGAAGTCTTTCCAAATTCGATACAATATTTTCATATCAGAGGTAACGCCAATAAAGTAATAACATACTTAAATTAATTGTTTAGTCATAGAACAAATCCTATTTTTTAAGAAAAAGAAAATAATTTCAAAATTCAATTGCCTATGTATTGTCTACAAAACAAACTCCAAAAGAATGACAGTTAACTCGATCATATCTTTTGACTAACTGTTTTCCCAGCATACTATCCATGGTGCTAATTTGACATTGCATTTACGTATATTTTTTGAGGTATTTATGCAATGCAAATTTGCTGTTTTGAAAATAAAATTATTTTGGAGTAGGCATTCAAGAGATGATAACTTTCTATTTTTTCATTAGATAATCTTACAGAAGTCTGTAACTGTGCTGCGCGGAAGCGTTATCTTCTTAAGCCAATATTGGGTCTGATTGAACGTCATTTTTGTTGTTAGAGAATCTGTAAGAGAACAGTGTCTTACAACCTGAAGAGACCCATTATTATTCTAAAGTTATTCCTATTTTTACCCTTTCTCAGACGTGGGAGTTCATTCTAAAGTTTATATTCTTCAGTTATTCTTCCATCATTGTTTTTGCCCACTTCATTTAACCTACATCAAAATATTTGTGCCAAAAATTTGAGACTATCTAAATGTTTTGATAACAAAATCCAGACACTTGCTTTTGAATGCATGTGGATGTGGAATGGAACTTCACGGCCATGGTATTCATAGAAATTCAGTTTAGCTCTTTAAGAATCTTTTGATTTTCTATATAATCGAAAATTGTCAAGCTAAAACTACATACATACATCCTCTAGTTGTTGGGTTATTCAAATAGAGTTTACTTAAAAGGTGTACACTTCATACTGAAAGAAGAACGACTGATATTCTAGAATTGCTGCCAAAAATGAAACATATATAAATTTCTTTAATATTATGAGGCGACACAATCTTATGCACAATTTTATTTGCTTTGATTAAATGTACATAATGTTTAAGTGTTGACAAACAAATTTGAAAAACAAAAACACTATTTACCTATTTATTAAACTAAAGTACTTCTGAAGTGCATATAACTGACGCTATATTTTGAACTACATTTAATCAAAATACTTACATAAATTATTGCTCCACTTTAAAAATATTCTATTTATAACTTCAATTTGATCTATATTATGCATGAAGAACATTTTTTCTATTTTCTTCTTTTATTTGTTTACATATTTTACATCGAGAGATGGGCAATGTTATGGTTGTTTCTTTTGGAGAATTGTTTTTGACCAGTTTAGTTCTTTAAAGTTTATATAATTTTTATCAGAATGCTGGGCAAGGACTGGCCAACAAATCCGATGCATTAAGTAACTTACTATTTCTTAATTTAATGCAGTATTTTCAAGTGGCTTTCTGAAAGTTATGTGTCTCTACCAGCTTACTTCAGCTGTATTACATGAAAACTTCAATTAAATAGCTATAAAACATGGTAGAAAACATTTTCATTAATGGTGCCATCGAAAAGACTTAGATTTTAAAATGATTACTCAAATTTTAAAATTGGTATACATTTTTTATGGTTTAATAAAAATTCATATTTCCAGGCTATGTTCCAAGTTTTTGAAATATTTCATTAATTTTTCCCTTTCAATGTGGCGCCAAATAATTTATTATCATTAGTCGTTGCTCTTCAGTATTTCTTGTGTTGCATTTATTATTTTTAAATAGCTTTTCATATTCCATAGTACAAAACAAATGATTTAAACATTTTAAAAGATTTTTTGTTCAAAACTTTTGACTCAAAATAACACACTGATGTCTTGTTTTTCAAATTCGAACAACATCAATGCCATAATTTTGCAATAATACACATTCCGTCAACCTACATGAGCTACGTTGTATGGCCCGTCCGGCCGGAGTGGCTTTCTTCCCGATGATGATGCTGTTGGGACAAAAATTAATATTTATATTTTATATTGAATTCAACCCCAAAAACGCTCTCCGAAAACGTAAATAAAATTGGAAATTGTCCAAAACGAACAAATGAAAGCTCAAAGAAAGGAAGGAAGAACAAAAAAAAAAAAAAAAAAAAATAGAAGAAAGAATTATGAAAATGGCATTTCTCTGGCTATGCGCTTTATATTTATATTGCATTATTATTATTATTGTTGTACAGCTGTGGGCTGATAGTTTGGCAAAAAATAATTGTTTTAATTTATTTGGTTATTATTTACTAAAATGTTTTTATAGAACCAAGTATGTTAATTTTATGACTAAGTTTGAAGAAATAAATAAAGTTGAGTCATTGATAGAAACATAATAGTCTGAGAGATAGAGTTGCAATTAATTTGATTTTTATAGGTTTCTTGCATTACCAAAATCATATTGAAATAACTATTTAAGTCGTCCGAGTTTGGTGCGTGCTTTTGAGGAAATGAAATAGACTTGAAGTTTGAAGTGGCGGATTTCAGATTCAAGAAAAGGGTGTTCAATTCACATAAACCAAGGAGTAAATAATATGGCTGCAGTTGTTGCTAAATAGGAATACGTTTTTTAAGGCAGTATAGTTTTATTTAACAATATTTTTTGTATTTAAAATACAGTTTGTAACTACATAATTTTTAAAAACTCAACAAAAAAACATACACTCCCTATCATGTACCACCAGAAAATCTTATTGTTCCCACTCAAATAGACAGTGGGCGGTTACGTCTTGTCGTTGTGTTAATATTTCTTCTGTATTGCAATTTTTGGTTTTTTTCATTGAAAAAATAACACATACAATTTTTTATTTGAATTCAAACCCTTTTAAATAATTTATTTTAAACTCCTGGCGTTTACTCAACGTAGTACCGACTCTTAAAAGTGACTCGACTAAAAAAGTGAGCAACGAATGAATGTATTTGGAAAAAAATTATAATTTCCCATTCATAAGATTACTCATTTATGATGCACGAATTTAGGAAATGTATACAATTTAAAATATTCTTACTATAAAAAGCTTAGAAGATATTTTTGGGTGTTCTTTTAATAACCCACAAGAAATAATAAAATGGCAAGGAAATGATGTTGAACCTAAATTTTGTTTCTATTTCTGGAAATAGTGACACCTTTTTTTTACAAAAAAACAAAACAAAATGCCAAACATGTGTTAAATGCCAATTCGACTTCCTGAAACTGTTATTCTTTACCAAATCTATGACCTGTGATATTTTTTCATTCTACCAACAAAAACACCCAAGTCAACAGAATTCAAGAGCACTCAATGAAATCTAATGCGCGATCCCAAAAATAACTACGGATAAATTCTTTTCCCACTCTATAACCAAGAAGTAATCCATTAAAAAAAGAATACTCGTATATAAGTATGTAGGTACAGATTTTTGTTTTTGTTTTGGCAAGAGTAAGCTAAATTACAAAAAAAAAAAAAAAATTAAATGTAATAAAAAGAGAGCATTAATTTTTTTTGGAAGCATTTATTTTTATTTTTGTTCATTACTTAAGCTATGAATAGTCCGAGAAAATGCGTTACAATTTTAAAGGCTGTTGATATTTTGAAGTGATTGAACTTTTTATTTACGAACCATTGCTTTGTGATAATACAGAAAAGTTGATAGACGAAACTTCGAAGGCAATGCACTGTGTCTGTGCAGCCGAATCTTAATAAAAGTAATTTTCACTCAGATAAGAAATTCAAAAGATGAGCAAATTTGTTGGACCTAGAATTGAATTAAATAAAATGATAATTATTACAGGTCTTTTACGACGACGCAACGACTGATGGTCGAATCTTAAAATTAAATTCCTCTGCTTATCAATCAACAGCGACCGAAATGTGTTTCTGAATCAGCTTTAACTTATATAAAATTGAAAACATCTCTTTTCTTTATTTGAATGAATATAATTCAGTTGCAATATTTAAAAGAGGTTAAGTCAAATTAAAATTGTAATGTCTGTCCACCTGCGTTAGAGCTTTAAACCAAAAAAACACTCATAAGGTGGCGTAATTAGTGGGACATATTATTGAGTTTTGGAAAACCGTCTTCGGTTAGAATTTGTATATACATGATTGAATTTTTGTTCTACTTTTATCTGCGTCTTAATTTCTAAGTTCTTGTCACATTAATTGGCATTTTTTTTTGTCTTTAAACAGTTTGAGTGATTCAGCTAAGTGTAAACAAGACAACAATTGTTGGAGTTAGGTATAGTGTAAATAAAGTTCGTTAAAATATATTTCTAATTTCTTGCCTGCCACGAAATGACATCAGCCCCAGAGTGTAACCCTTCGTCTGATCATCTTCAACAAAAATTGTGACGATATCTCGTGCTTATTTTTTTTTTTTTTGTGTAGGTAGAATATCTGAGTTTGTTTAGCCGTTATTCAATGTTTTTAATTTAAATAATTTCAAACTCAAAAAGTAAAAAAAAAATATTGAACAGCTTACACGTTTCCCATTTTGCTTCCCACTTCCCTCAACCCCAAAATCATCAACAGATCGAAATGACTTGTTGAAATCAAGCGGTTTATATTGTGTTCACATACATTTTATATATAATTTTTAATGTACGTCATATTGCTTTATTATTATTACAATTGCTTTGCCACTCTCAATAACATTAGGAAGCTCGTAAGAGCTCTAAATCAAATATCCCAATATCTATTCAGCAAGCAACCGAAGGTTAGGAAGGAAGGCAGACGCAAGGTGGAATTCGTAGGAATTCAAATGATGTAATTAGGAAGACAAGAGTGCGCGAAAAAGATACCGCGACCTCAAAGAGTATTTCTATATACACGACTGCTACTGCTGGGTCGTTCTTCTTGAGCGTCTAGATCACATTTAATGGTTGTTTTTAAAGCGGCCAAGTTTTTATTTGTGGTGCTATTGAACTGTTGTTTCTATATAAATTCCTGATATTTGGCAATGATCTCCTATACTTTTGTTATTGTATTTGTATAATAAAAATCAATTCAAACAACAACAACAATAAGACTATTAACAAATAAAATTGAATGGAAGTGATTAATATTTGATTTTGCTTTGGTAGAAAATGTGTCGCCAACTGGATCATCATTGTGATCAAGAATGCTTTGAATGTTTGATCTTTATGGGAATTTCCACACAGATGGCGATATTGAGATGCAAATTGAAGAAAAACAAAAGACAATCATTACGAGTACTGTCGATGATTCAATGAAAAGAATAATTTATGAATGTGGTAGTTGAGTCAATAATTTCAAATCTATTAAGGAGTAAATAAGTTATCGTTTTACCTAATAATGTTGATTATGAAAAAGAATACATTTTTTTCTAGTTCAGAATCTTTCCACTGTTCAGAATTTTACAGGTATGCGATAATCTTCACTTGTTTGTATTTGAGTATTATAGAAAAATTACCCTTTCTTAGTGTTGACCCTTATCGCCAGCAGAGGATGTAGTTCGAATTTTTGTTTAGAGTTAAATCTCTGTATTTTCCTTGAAAGTTAAAAGTCTTTGAACATCGTACAATGTGTACTGCAAAAGGTTAACAAAACTTTAACTTCTCTTTCAGAGCGGCGCAGCTGGAGGAGAGAATGCGTGATCCGTTCAGCCATGCCAATGTCGATTGTTTATTAGATACAGTCACAGCTCTGGTTGCAGATTGTGACCATGAATCGCTTAAGATCCTTAAAAACATAGAATCGTATGCATCACGATGTAAGTATATGTTTACAATATTAATTTGATACATTTTTCTCAAATCCATTTCTTTTTTATAGACAAAGGACTTGCAAAAGAGATAGCTGAACTGCGCATGAATGTGGACGATTTTCATTTCATCAAGCTCATCGGTGCGGGAGCATTTGGCGAAGTGCAACTTGTTAGACATAAATCCTCTAAGCAAGTTTATGCTATGAAGCGTCTATCGAAATTCGATATGATGAAACGGCCAGATTCGGCATTTTTCTGGGAGGAGCGTCACATCATGGCGCACGCCAACTCCGAGTGGATTGTGCAATTGCATTATGCATTTCAAGATACCAAGTATCTGTACATGGTGATGGACTACATGCCTGGCGGTGATATTGTCAGTCTAATGTCCCTATACGAAATTCCGGAGAAGTGGGCAATTTTTTATACAATGGAAGTTGCCCTGGCTGTGGACACAATTCACAACATGGGTTTTGTGCATAGAGATGTTAAACCAGACAATATGCTTTTGGACAAAAATGGTCATTTAAAGCTAGCTGACTTTGGTACGTGTATGCGAATGGGACCGGATGGCTTGGTAGTGTCAAGCAATGCAGTCGGAACTCCTGATTATATTAGTCCTGAGGTGTTGCAGTCCCAAGGGGTAGACAATGAGTACGGGCGTGAATGTGATTGGTGGTCTGTTGGAATTTTTCTCTACGAAATGTTGGTTGGCGACACACCATTCTATGCGGATAGTCTAGTCGGCACCTACGGCAAGATAATGGACCACAAAAACTCCCTCTCGTTTCCATCTGAGGTTGAAATAAGCGAAAATGCCAAGTCATTAATACGTGGTTTTCTAACAGATCGATTGCATCGGTTGGGTCGTCACGGAATTGATGAAATAAAAACGCATCCGTTTTTTCAAAACGACACGTGGACTTTTGAAAATATTAGAGAATCTGTGCCACCAGTTGTGCCAGAACTTAGTAGTGACGATGACACGCGAAATTTTGAAGATATTGAACGTGACGAGAGTCCCGAAGAAGTATTTCCTGTGCCCAAAACATTCGATGGAAATCACCTTCCGTTTGTTGGTTTTACATACAGTGGTGACTATCAACTACTGGGCACAGATACTGTAGACACAAAGAGTGCCGTTACAAACAACAATATTCACCGCCATCGTCCATCTAACTCTAACGAACTTAAGCGGCTCGAGGCGTTGCTGGAACGTGAACGCAATCATTCCGATACGCTAGAGAAGCAAGACACTGCTTTGCGTCAGCAAATTGAAGTGATTACCAAACGGGAAGCCGAATTGCAAGTTTTAGTAAGTGACTACGAAAAGGATTTGGCGATTCGTAAACATAATTACAAGATGGCCATGCAAAAGGTAGAACAGGAAATGGAACTACGCAAGAAGACTGAAGCTCTACTTGCCGAAACCCAAAAGAATCTCGACGATGAGCATAAGATCCGTACACGTGAAATGAACAACAATCAGCACCACAACGATAAAATTAATACACTTGAAAAGCAGCTGGCTGATATGCAAGAAAATCTGAAAAGTGAAACGGAAAATAGCCAGAAGCTGAAGAAACAGGCGGCAGAGCTGCGTTTGGCGAAAACGGAGGTCGAACAAAAGGTGAATCAACTACAGGCTCTTTTATCAAACCTACAGATTCAACGTGACAACCTGCAACAGGAAGTAGCCGAGCTACAAACACGACTAATTCAGGAGAAAAATGCCCGCACACAGATAAAGGAGATCCAAAAAGAGCTGGAAAACAAACTACAAACTGTATCCACAGAACTAGATCGTTGTGTTAATCGGGAGCAACAAGCAATCGTGGATAATCAAACTCTGACTGAGAAGATCTCGGACCTAGAAAAGTCCAATGCCAGCTTAGACCTAGAGCTGAAAGCCGCACAAGGAAGATATCAGCAAGAGGTTAAGGCTCATCAAGAAACGGAGAAATCTCGCATGCTGAGTCGGGAAGAGGCAAACATGCAGGAAGTTAAGGCTCTGCAAACAAAACTCAACGAAGAAAAGTCGGCACGCATCAAGTCCGATCATAGTTCGCAAGAAAAGGAGCGTCAAATAACAATGCTCTCGGTGGACTATAGGCAAATTCAACAGAGGCTGCAAAAACTCGAAGGAGAATGGCGACAAGAGTCTGAAAAGGCAATGGTCTTGCAGAGCCAATTGGACCAAGAACAAAGCAAAAAGAACAACCTTGTATCGGAATTGAATTTACAGACCTCCGAAGTTGCTCATCTGAAATCTCGCGAAGGACAACTGCTGAAAGAACTAAATCAATTGCGAGAGACAAAACGAAAGTTTGAAGAGGATATCGTTCAAATAAAAAATGCTCACAATAAAGATATTCTTTCAATGAAGGAACTACAAGACCAATTAGAAGCCGAACAATATTTCTCTCGTCTCTACAAAACTCAAAGTAATGAACATCGGGAGGAGATCAATGAACGATGTCGGGAAATTCAAGAACTGAAAGAGGAGCGTGTATCGCTGAAACATCAAGTTCAAGTTGCTGTGGCGCGAGCCGACTCGGAAGCACTTGCGAGATCAATTGCTGAGGAAACTGTTGCCGATCTCGAAAAAGAGAAAACAATCAAGGAACTTGAACTTAAAGATTTCATGACGAAACATCGTAACGAAATTGCAGCTAAAGAAGCTGCCCTGGTGGCTATCAAAGAAACTGAAGTTGAATTCTTAAAGAAACTCAACAAGAAAATAGATGAATGTGAGGAATTGCTGCAACAGAACAAAATCATGCAGGAGGAGATGATACAAGTTAAGGCCGACAAAGACAACGAAATTGTTAAACTTAAAGAAAAATGGAAGACTGAGATGTTACTTAAGCAAGTGGCTGTTAATAAACTTGCCGAAGTGATGAATCGCAAGGATACTGATTTGCAGAGTAAGTTTATTGGGTGTCTTTGATTTGGTATTCTAAATGTATTGTGTATACAAACAAATTGAGAAGGATTACAGAAGTATCTATCTATTATGTCTTCAGCTCGTTACCATTATGCTAAGATAATTTATTTTTTGTTTTTATTTCAAGGCAAACAAAAGGCAAAAGTGCGCTCATCAGCTGATTTACGTAAAAAAGAAAAAGAGAGTCGACGCCTGCAACAAGAACTTACTCAGGAGCGTGATAAATACAATCAATTGCTGCTTAAATTCCAAGACCTTCAAAGTCAACTCATTGAAGAAAGTCATGTGAGATTTTAATTAAATTGTCATATTTTTATTTGGTTTTTGCTGAACTTTGTTATTGTTTTCAGGCACGAACTAAGTTGCAAATGGAAATCGACTGTAAAGCTACAGAGATCGAACAATTGCAATCGAAATTAAATGAAACAGCCTCGCTTTCATCTGCCGATAACGATCCAGAGGATAATCAAGTAAGTTAAATTATATCTTGTTTAGATTTTTTTTTTTAATTTGTGCACTCAACAATAGCAAATTTGTTTGTATATAAAATGATGCCCCATTAAAAAATGTTGCTCTTTAAAAAAGAATAAAATATTTTAAAATTTTCTCGCCTCGCTTGCTTGAAAGTTAAATCCTAATCCATCCCTTCCTCGTGTTTAAAGCATATGAAATGTAGCCCCAGTTAAGCGGACAACAAGTTAAAGAAGCTGAAAAAATGCCATGAGCAAGCTTGGAACCACAAAATATTTTAAATTGTTTTACCTTTACGTGTTGCATTTATGCTCTTGATATAAAACTAATATAAAAGTGTGTATTTGTATAAAGTGTGTGCTGTTATTTATCCTGGAATCCGTTTTGAAAGTGCTAAAATGCTTTTGTTAATGCTTTAAAAAAAAAATCTTTTGTACAGAATAAAATAACTGCTACTTCAAAATCTTTTAACGACTTAATAATGTGAATGATATAAAATGTAGCTGTAATACTTAAGACATATCTGCAAAGCCTTTAAATGCAAAAGAAAAAACAGCCAAACATTTCTGACAGTGTCTTCTGAATATACAGAAACAAAATGGCTTACTTCAATTGATTGTGCGTCTGTTGGGTACATAAAGCACTCGTGAGGGTTTGTACGTCATAGAAGAATTAATTTTGGTATGTTAATTTCGAATAAGAAGTCCTCTGCAGTGTGAAGTCAATTACACTGAAACACTGAATTTTCAATAAATTACGATCTTATTTCTAAATTGTTTGGGATTGTAAGCAGCTTAAGTTAATGCAAGCCACATTAATAACTCAATACGAAAGCCCTAACTAAGCGTAAAGCTCCCGGATGCAAAATACATACATTCAATATTTAACTTAGGTTTTTAAGAGCTGAAGTAGTAAGTAAACAAATTATAATAAATAGCACTGTCTTTTAAATCAGCTCTTAATTGGGATACTCAAACTGCAGTTGTTCAAATATTATTTGACCAATAATTCTTTTGAGATACCTTCTTTAAATGTATATATTACAAAACAGAAGACATCATTCTCATTATTAATTTGTTGGATTTCGAAGTATTAAAAAATCTGTAACAAAATAAAGTTATAACTAGAAAACTCTTATTAGGCAGTGTTACCAATGCGCAACGACAGAAAGCAGAGCTGTCCACCTCAGTTTAACGATAATACAAGCAAATACAATGTTGCTTTTGAAATTTCAAGCGACACCTTAAAAAGATCTACACTGGCCTAAATTAAAAATATATATATTTAACTATCGTGTTCGTGCTAAGAAAAAACGTTCGAATTTGAATCGGTGATTTTCACTTCGGTAACGGAAAATAAACTTTCAAGTTGAAACTTGTGCGCCATTTTCGAGTAAAAAAACGTAAACGAATAATAACAAATACCCGTAAGTACACACAATTTGAATAGACAAAAACAGTAACACGTTATTTCGAAAAAAGAAACAATTGTTTGTGTTTTTTTCAGAAAATGAAATTGATTAATACACTACTCAAAAAAAAAAAACATTCACTCGCGTCATCTATCACATCTGCTTGCAATGCGCACTAAAAATTTCAAAATGAAAATAAATATTCACGTTTTTGTAAAACTTCGCTCCGCTTTCTGTCTGTGCGTTCTTCTTAAAAACACACTGCACCGACAGAGGAACATTCTCATCGCTTTGATTGAAATTGCAAAAAAAAAAAAAAATAAGAAAACAAAATAAAATGTATTAACAGTCTTGAGGCTTTAATGATTGTGTCACCAGAGTTTGTTAACCCTTCTAAAACGAAACAATCAAAAATTATTTAAAAAAAGCATTTCCTCAGAATGTTCCTAAGCTTCCTGGGATGGAAGTAGTCAAGAGGGAGATTTCAATAATTGAAGACGAATATGATGATTGTGTCGATTGTGATTCCACTCCTGAATGTGACGGTGAAGTTTTACGTGAACAAGACGCCCCAGACAACCAAGCTGATTATGATGATAATGATGACGCTGAGAGTGAATTGAGTAGTGATTATAATGAAATTCTCCTTACCAATGATAATAATATGGCATTGATACAACATACGCGCGAGGAAGCCTTTGCTGCTTTGACGATTCTAAGACGTTTTTTCTATGCTTACCGAACCGATATGACAAATATTAATGCTCTAGAAATTCAATTAATGGAGTTAACTGTTAGATATTTAAATTTTTCATTTATGCATATGTTATTAATATTTATGTATTTGGTATTTTAAAATATGATAAAGAAAAAAAATATTTATTGTTAATTTATTATTTATTTAAAAAAGAAAACAAAAGAAATTGTTAAGTTTGTGCTTTAATTTTAGTTTTAATTTTAATTTATTACAATGTGCTGTTTTATGGAATAAAAATAAATGTAAGATTTTGATTTTTTTATAACTCAAAAGATATGGGTCTTAGTGCTGTGAGGTGTTGAAGTTTAAATAAAGAAGGGAATCGAATCCTCCAACTTTTACATGTCGGCAAATATTTGTTAAGAAAATGAAATGAAATTTATGACAAGTGTGTTGAACGCCATAACTCAACCGTGGAAACCTAAGTAGTCTTAAGTTCTGTAAGTATAAAATAAAACTTTGAAAATGCTATCAGAAATAACTTGTTCGGAACAAAAGGGTTGCCTTGTGAGGTTATGATCATGTTCCATTTGAATGGCTGGAAAAAAAACCCATCCAATTCAATAACGCAATTACTTAAGATTAAAATATATCGCAGTTTACTAAAAGAGCTTGTGCACTGCTTCTTGCTATTTCGAAGTTGACACGACCGAATTACAGTATCAACAGAATATGATAAATTCTGGTTTAATTTCATAACAAATTTTATAAAACTTCTACCACAATGCACATTGTAACATTGTAATGATTTTATTCAATTTATTCGCTTTGATTTTATCAACACCTTCTTTTATCTTAACAGGATTCAGTCTTTGAAGGCTGGTTAAGTGTGCCAAATAAACAAAACATTCGCCGACATGGATGGAAGCGGCAGTTCGTTATTGTATCATCAAGAAAGATAATATTCTACAATTCCGAAATAGACAAACAGAATACAATTGATCCTGTGCTTATATTAGACTTAAGGTAAATTTGAAATTTAATAATACACCTCTAAAAATTCATATTAACTAATAATGTAATTACGTGAACAAATTGTAGCAAAGTATTTCATGTACGTTCCGTGACACAAGGGGATGTCATTCGTGCGGATGCCAAAGAAATTCCTCGAATATTTCAACTATTATACGCTGGTGAAGGTGAGGCTAGACGCCCTGAAGAACAAAACCAATTAGATATCAGTGTGTTAAGAGGAGGATCTGGGGATGAGAGACCTGGGACCATCCTGTACAAGGGTATGTAATTTTCATTCATGTGTC
Source organism: Scaeva pyrastri (assembly GCA_905146935.1). Classification (NCBI taxonomy): domain Eukaryota; kingdom Metazoa; phylum Arthropoda; class Insecta; order Diptera; family Syrphidae; genus Scaeva; species Scaeva pyrastri. The sequence continues at coordinate 19,586,359 of LR989929.1, read as the reverse complement.
ATCAAATGCAAAATTAATTATGTCCTTATTTTAAAATAAAATTTCTTAGGTCATGAATTTGTCCATATTACATACCATATGCCAACTGCTTGCGAAGTTTGTCCAAAACCGCTTTGGCATATGTTCAAGCCGCCGGCGGCCTACGAATGCAAAAGGTAATTTATGTTGTTTTTTTGTAAAATCAATGTTATTTATTATTCTGTATTACTATAAACTGCTTGATATGGAGAAAAAAAACGATGTGTCATATTTGTTGTGTGTGTTCTGTGTTTTTATTTCTAAATAGATGCCGCAATAAAATCCATAAGGAACATGTAGATAATAATGACCCATTGGCCCCATGTAAATTACATCACGATCCTCTTAGTGCTAGAGAAATGTTATTGCTAGCTGTAACGCCAGATGAGCAAAATCTTTGGGTTACTCGTTTGTCAAAACGTATCCAAAAGAGTGGGTATAAAGCGAATTCATCAACAAACAATAATTGTACGGGAGATGGTAGTAAAATTTCACCAAGGTAAGATAGTTATTTAAAAAAAAATAATAATTTATTAAATTAAAACAATTAAATAAAGAAGAATACCCAACTTTTAATGGAATTGTAAAATAATTTGAATGTTTTAACAAATGCTAGCTCACGATTAGGGGAAACACAAGATGGAATTGCTACAAAGCGCTTAAGTTTTTTTCCTTAGTTTTAATAAATAAAAAAATATGAATTTAAGTGAACTAAATGATCGTTTATTATTTAAATTTCATTGTTTTGCATTGTCCTAAAGGTTACATATGTACATATGGTAGCTATGCAATTGAGTACATGGTTATTTTGCTTGGTGACTTTTTAAGACATCCTAAAAATTTAGACCTGTAAAGTTTTATTTTTTTTTAAATACATACACATGTGAAGGTTTGTTAAAATATTACGAAAAGTGTTTCCATTACAACGAAACTGTGAGCATAGATTTCAACAAGTGTTTCCCCTATTGGTATAATATTTATGTGTCATATTTATTTAATTGTACATTCATTTCTATAACAATAATAATTTACCATTATAAGCATCATTCTAATAAATTTCTTCTAATTAAAAATTAAAACAAAACTTAATAAACCATTTAAAACTTTCTTTATTTCATGCTTTAATTACACGCAATCAAAATGATAAAAAAAAAATTATGTGGATATGGTAATCTTTTTTCATTAATTTAATTAATATATCAACTATCCACATTATTGTTTGCGCGTAATCAATACCAATGCCAATTAAATCGTCATTGCCTAATATCATCACAACCATTTATCAGCCAATCAACTCGTTCCAATTACAAGCCATTTGCAGTCAATGTACAAAGATCAGCAACACTTCCAGCTAATTCATCATTAAAACAGTGATTATCGAAATTTTTTTAACAAATAAAATAAATATTATATAAATATATTATATTTTTATACAAACAAAACTAAAAACAAAATAAAATTCAACAACAAAATCAGTACTAATAATAAATGCATATATATATAAATAATTTAATTTTACACAATGGAGAAAATTCTAATATATCATATCATTATAATACATCTTCTTTAAATTTAATTAAAATTTTGTTAATTATTTAAAGTCAACAAAGCGTAGACATACTGAAAATAAATAGGAAAAGGAGAATGTGTAATTGTTGATTATTGCAGTTACTACAACCATACATTATATAGTTATTATTACACACACACACATACACGAGTTCATTCAAAAACAAAACGTATTTTAATCGAAATAACAATAATTCCATTTACTTTGAATAAAACATTTTTCGTTTTCACAATAAACTTTTTGTTTAATTCTTAAATTTGTTTAGTATAATAATTAATTACCGTTGAATAAGTGACTTCTCATTAAATTAAAATAAAACAAAAACAAATTAAGTAACTCAAGATGATTAAATAAATCTTCTTAACTTAAATATTATAATTTAATAATAATTCCTTGATGTTAGAGATATAACATTCGTTTATTTTTTGAAAGAAGATTTTTTTTTTAATTTCGCTGCTAATATTGTTTTTTATTTTACTTTAATTTTTTTCTGTAATTTTATTATTTGTTTATTACTATTTTTATAATTCTTTTTTATTATATATTATTATTTAAAAACAAAACAAAAATATATATAAATAAACTTATTAATATTATATGAAAAACAAAGAAACTATTTTTAAAAAAACTCAATTGGATTTTGTTTTATTTGCGTTATGTTAATTACGTTCTTCGTCTTTTAACTTGACACTTCTTGTTCTTAATTGTGAAAAAAGTTTTTGTAAATACATACTTCGGTTTTGGTAGAATAGTAATTTTAATTTAACATGCTTATTATATTTGGCATTTCGTATAAAACCGCATACAGCAAATATCTATCATAGCTTTCTTCTTTAAATCGCAAATTAGAACTTTTAATTTCTAATTCAAATTTTAAAATAGAGCAAAAATAAAATAGCAAACTTTACTATAAAAATGCAACTGAAAAATTATTTTTCTTGAAAAACTATTTTCCAAAAGAATGGATACGTTTCATGCAAATGATAGAATATTAATTAAAAAAATCATAAACAAAATTAATGGTTAATGAATTCTTATATCTAAAGCTTGATTTATTTTTATAGTAAAATATGTTTCTGATAATAACAGTTGAAAATGTATTTAAAAAATCTTTATAATTTAAGAAACGACCAAATTTAAATCACTGAATCAAAAATCATTGACGTCTGTTGCGATTGTGAGACAGTGAATGGACAATCACATTCAAATAATTTATTGAGTAACTTGTTTAAAATAATATCAAGCGATCGTTTTACTTTTAAATAGCCAAACTTCCGAAATGTTTAAAATACAATGTATGCTAGATTAGGTCCAGATTTATAAAACAGAAGGCAGTAAGGAACAAGTCGAACATTTATTGGTCAAATTGGGGCAAAATTGCACGTGGACACATTAATCCTACAAAAATTTAAATTCGTTCTTTTAGCTTGTTGGTAAAATTTGACTCTAAAAAAGAATATTCAGGTAATTTTAAAACCATTCTAGTTAGAGGTCGTTTTCGTAAACACCATCTGTGCCGAAATGATGTATTTGCATGAATCAAGATGACTTTAATTCAAATAAATCATTTCTATGCCACAAATTTACAGTTAAAATTTTCTTTCATTTGATGTTTTCGAAAGCGTTCTTGGATTATTGACCTTTTTGGTTACGTTAAGCGAACTGTTTTTATTTAAAAGGAAAATATTTTTCATTACTGTTTTGTATGCTAATATAAGGTTTTTTTTTAAATAGTTTGTATTTAATTAAACACTGACTGAAAAAAATAATTATAATTAACAAAAATATTCTGTAAATCTATCCTTATGTATAAAATTTCATTCTTAGCTTATTGGAAACAACATTTAACATAATATTCAACTTTTAATTAACTAACATTTCAATGTAATACAATACTTTTTTTCAGTCGTGGTGCTGCGAAACAGTAAAAAACTAAAAGTCAAAGTTATCTTCAACATCTTTAAAGAACTGGGAGCAGCTAAGCAATAATTATTATTTAAGAACAATATATTTTTATTATTTCCTCAACAAAACGATAAGATCTAAGGCATAGCAAAACGAATTTGTATTTTAATAACAACATTCCGATAAAAACATGCCTTATACCATCATACCACATGCATACACAAACTGTAAAAGTTCATTAAATTGAATAAAAATAAAATTTAAAATCAATCGAACCAATCGAGAAGAGCTCACACAAGCAAAACTGCCTTAAGTGCTCCTTTTGTATATTTAAATTTTTTTATAAATGTACTTATTTCATTAAATTAAACATTAAACATTAACAAGAAAAGAAAGCAATAAATGATGTTCAATTCGATTTAAGAATTAAAAATAAACTCAAACTTAAAGTACTTAGATTTTTAGAATACAACAAAAAAGAAAAAACATTTTACATTGACACATACTACACACACATTATAAATAAAACTAACCGCCTTATTAATCAATAAACCATGTAGATACGTATACAATTAAAGCTTTTATAACTAGTTTTTATTAAAACAATATTAAGAAGTCACATCTCATGCAAATATGTACATATTTGTATTGTGGGTGTTGAAAGTAACATCCACTGTCATTTCGCTATTATAAGAATATAAATATATTTTGAAATAGACCAGAATTTTTAGTAGCATTTTTCTAACATAAAAATTTATTTTGTGGTTCATTAAATGACAATAGCTCTTCGTAACTTTTTATTTCATGCTTGAAAAGCAAAGTAATATTACTTGAATTATTTATTTTTATTTTCAAGCTTTTAAGGAATTTAAACCAATTTAAAAATTACTTTTTGATGAAAAATTTCAAATCGTTCTTGTCTTTTTATATCTTTAAATTTAAATATTTTTTTTTAACCTATGTTGCTGTGCTTTTCAATCGACGATTTGTTAACTCTAATAGTAAATGTAAAAATGATTTTCTCAATCATATATTTTAGTTAAGCTTTTTTTATACAAAAAAATTGAGATTTTAGACTGAGATAAAGGTTCTTTGGAACTTGCTCTCTTTCGCTTGAAAGTAATTGATTTATGTATTTGTAAGAACAAAATTTGAATAATTATACAAAGTATTTTTTTATCTTTGATAGTATTTTAGAGTTTAGAAACAAAATAACGCGTAAAATCATTATCAGACGTGTTCTTTTTTTAAAAATTCACCAGTTCGGTGTTGAATGGAAACAATGATAAAGTGTTAAGAAATCATTTTAATTAACTATGTATTCTGTTTAATATTGATATAAACAAGCGAGCTGGTTTTACAATTTTGAAATAGACACGTCTATAATTGGAGTAATTTAATTCTTGAATTTGCACTAAAATTGAATTATACTATACAAACGAAAAACATGCATAAAATTATATAAAAAAAACTAATAAATCTGATTAAATTTAAGCAATTAAGCAGTTTTTTTTTAATTTAAAATAAAATGTAAATATGTATAGTTTTAATATAAAATACATTTTCAATAAAATACCATTTTTATCATTAAAAACTGTGTTTAATATAAAGTCGTGGCCGTCTTCCGTCACTCGTGTTTTTATTTGTTAAATTTGTATTTCTATTTCAACTATTCATTAATAACAATACAAAATAAATAATACTAATTAGTCTTTTTAAAAAATATATTGAAATTTCAAATGATTTCCATTAAATATTTTTCTAATTAAATACAAAGTTTAATCCTACTAATATTATAATTGTGAACAGCAGAACGGCTAAACTGATTTGGATGAAATATGGCACAGACATAGATTATAGTCTGGAATAGCACATAGGCTACTTTTTATACCAGTAAAATGTATGGTTTCCGTGGGATAGATTTCTTTTAATTCTCCAAAATGTTTAAATGGATCTAGATGAAACAGACGTTTGACTCTACTCAAAAACTACTATTAATATGATGTGTTTTTCTATTATTATATATCTATCCCATGCGATGCCGGGATGAGCAGCTAGTTTGTACATAATTTCGTTTTCAAAATTGAAAGTGAAATATTATTTTGTAACGTGTAATTTCCGTCATCTTCCGAAAAATATTTTCAAGACACCACTCATAACTTATTAGCTTTCGCGAGGTCTTAACAGTTATAAGGTTTGATGAATGCCGACGTGAAGATGTACCGAACTGGTCATAGAAAAGTAACTGAGGATAGAGAGTTATCAACGTACAACGCTAAATGAATTCATGTTAGGTTAATTTTAAAAATGTAGGTTAAGTTAAACGATTATGTTCATCTATATCGATATTATATATTGAATGGTAAAGCAAATTGAATTTTTAATAATAAAACAAATTAGGAAAAATAATATCTACTTGGATTCTATGTAAGTAGGCATTATATATCTGAGCATTGAAGGCGAAGAAAACATGTATACCTTGTTTGGTAGCCTAAAATGTTCACAAAATTTCGCTTTTTGTTGTCTAAGCTTCTACAAAGAGAAGAATTTGTTCCTCTGCACGGTTTCATTTGGGTCCTCAACTCGAATGCGTCCATTAACTAAAATCTTAACCACTGAATTCTTTCAGGTACCATTACTGTACTGTCACATAGTTTTCAATGTTTTTCAATATTCATTCAACGTTATTCAATTTTCATCAATTTCTTTCAAAACAAAAAGTTGATTTGAATCATTTTCACTTCATTCAACAAAAAACATTTCTTCTCGTTGCATCTCGAACTTTTTAGAAGTAAAATTAAATTGTTTGTGTTTCTCAGACCAACTAATGTGTCAATTCTAATTAAAAGAAAACAAAAAAAAATTAAATTTAAAACAAAACAGGTTATAAAATTATAGCAGAAAATTCTGTTCTGCTTTGTTTGAAACAAAATTTTAGTGACGATAAAAACAAACAACCGAAAGATATTCGGATGATTATAATTTACACAAACTGACCTAGTTAATATTTGCAAAAATAGAAACAATCAAAGCAGATCTCTTCCAAATCTAAAAATGTAAGTGCTACAAAAATTTCTTGTTTTTTTTCACTGCATACATAATATATAAACGGTCAGAGCAGAGCTTCTTCCTCGTTAAGTGGCTTCTCCCCTCTATCCATACGTTTACCCATTTGGTATTCGTCTGCCTTCCTATTAACAATCTACTGCGTAATCGCTTCGTGAAAATTTTGTAATTTAACATTCCCATTAGAAAATTTCTTGTGCAATATCAAAACTTTGCCCTCGTGCTCATTTTGGAAAGTATTTTTAGATATTTCTTAGGAGCAATTGGATTTATGAATTGGAAAAGAGTCTTATTTCAATAGTTGTGGTCCATCTATTAAAACGTATTACAAGTCTACAAAGTACGATTGCGACTCCAACTCCATTAGTAACTTGGCAAGTTCTTTGTGTTCGAACAAAGCACAGTCGTTTCCTGAAGTCCTCTTTTCTTTCAACGACGCAATTATGCCAGCTGATTCAGTTTCAAGGTAAGTCTGGGATTAATACCATAATACCATTTTTGGGAAATAACAAAACTTGTATTGGCAAAGTGTGGTGGTGTCATTGACAGACAGTGAAACAGGAATTGCAACAATCGCAATCGCGCAATGTTGTCGGGTCGTGTGTTTTTAACGAAGTTGGGAATCAACAAGCAAAATCAATTATTGTTCAAACAGTTGAGTCAAAGAACAAAGAGATTATAATTTGTCGGTTTATTCCCCAACAGGGTCGGTGTTGGGTAGGTTGGAATATTAGGTGGTAGAAAGTACTCAACCACAATAACAATAAAAAAAACTTAATTTCAATAATAATTGGCGTTTTAACTTGACAAGTTGCACTCAAGGTGTGTATAGTTTTAAATTTGTTAGAATTTAATTAAAAAATCATGAGTTAGGTATATTTCTATTGTTTCATTGTCTTGAAAGAAGTTTGTATTCATTTTTTATTAGTAAGTATGTACATATCTCGGTAATTTGTATTCACATTGTGTTAAAATTCAAACAAAATAAATAAACACATCTTATTATCTCGGCTTTGAAAATCAATATGAATACATTTTTGCGCTCTATCGATTCTACATAAATAAAAACAAAACGTTTGCTTAAACATAGATAAACTTCTATCACTATAGTTTTATTCGCGGACAATATTTACTTCTTTCGAGGAAATGAAAAATCCTCCAAGTAGGTCAATCTCGTTACAATCTTCACTAATTATTATTATTATTATGTACATACTATATATACTCGGGCGTATAAGCACTTTAATTTTCCCATCTTATCATTTTTGCGAGATTCTTCATATACCGTATTATTAGGATCATAATTTGGTTTAGAAAGAAACTAAACCCATTAAATTAAATAATCTTATTTCAATACCTATCTTTAACGGGCGCTTATTCTTTTTTTTTATATATAGAATGGATTCCAATAGTTCAACCAACGAAGGAAAGAACATGGAAAATATTCTAAGTTCTTCTCCTGTCGCTACAAGCATGCGACTAAGGACAGACAGCGAAGGATCTGATCAGTAAGATAAAAATAACTTTTAAAATGTTTTGTGTTTTTTTACTGATATTCTTTTCTATTTTCTTTGATTTAATTAAAAAGAGCGCGCTTCATACTCCCCAGTACAGATGGAAGCCCGCCAAAAGTAGTGACTCTAAATGAATTGACTCATGTTGTTAACAATATTGAAAACATGTCATTGGTTCATGAAATCGCGGTTAACCCTGAATTCAAGTTTGAACCTTATGAAGCTCCAGAAAACAGGTACCTTAAAAAAAATTATATGTAAGTCATTTACCATCACGTCATTGTATTATAGTTTAGAACGTCGCATCAAGGAAGTAATGCACAAAGTTTTCTGGGATATATTACGTGAACAACTGAATTTAAATCCACCCAATTTCGATCATGCCATTCAATTACTAGCCGACATCAAGGATTGTTTCCCTCAAATAATTCCCTCGAGTAATAAACGTGCCTTGGAACACATTAATGAAGTTCTTGATGCAAGTGTTATACGCCAGCAAGCTGAACAGGGTGTTCTTGATTTTAAGTCTTATGCTAATTTTGTTATAACAATTATGGCAAAATCTTGTGCTCCGGCCAGGGATGAACAAGTTCAGAAGCTCACGGAAATTGATGATGTTGTTGAAACGTTTAAAGGAATCCTTGAAACAATGACGGTCATGAAGTTAGATATGACTAATTATATGTTGAATTCAGCACGAAATGATATTTTGGCAAATTCCGTCGAATACGAAAAGGCCAAATTTAAAGAGTATTTGGAATATTACAAATGTAAGTTGAAAAAAAATCAGTAGAAGAGTACATAATTTAATTGTCTTTAATAGTTGGTTTTCCGTGCACGGATAGTTGGTTGAGGCGTAACCAAGTTCAAACAGAAACAGGAAACTTACTGAGCCCCGATCAAACCATCTACAATGCATACATGGAATTGATGAATTGGTCTGATCCAGAAACATTTCCCGAAGTGCTTTCCGTCGATAAGGACAGAATTCTGAAGTTGGGTCAAAGAGCCAAACAGTTGTGTGCTTGTGCCTCGTTAATATCCATTTGTTCAGCTATTCCAATTATTTCACAGCGCACGGCTAATCGCACAACTCTTGCTAAGCAAATTGAAATTTTATTGCAAAGCGTAACCAACGAAACGTAAGTCATGCAGCAATTTTTAACTGCCTTTCTTTTTGCTAAAAAAACGAATTTCTTTTCTAATAAGCGAAGTTTTTTTTTTAATAAATTTTTAGAGAACTCTGTGAGGCAATTAAAAATACTTGGGTCCAAATAAAAACATTTATCAACACCAAACTTACTGAAGAGGGTGAAAATGAAATGGATGCCACTGCCGAAAGCACCCTTAAAACACAAATTCTTCAAATTGGAAATGCTAATTCCCCAGTTTATAATTTACTATGTAAGCATTTTCTTATTTTTATTTTATTTTTGTATGCAATTTAATCGTTCCTATATATTTATTTTAAAAATTTTACATCATCAGGGAAACGTCTACATACTTACTTCAGACTTGTGCTAGGTTCAAAGACCGGTACACCCCCACCGCCACCAGGGTATACTGATTACCAAGATGAAATACAAGCGTTTGCTATTGCCCTTCGACGAGTAATCCTCTACAATCATTCAGTATTTGGTGAATATTTCCTTCAGGTGCTAACTAATCAACGACCAGTAGCAGCGACTTCGTCTTCGAGTTCCGATTCATTGCCAAGCACATCGGCAAATCCTTCAACCGAGCCATCTAATCAAAGTCAAGGTGAAACAATGAAGGAGTAGTTTCACTTCATATTGATAATTGTGGATGATAAGTTTGGTTGGGGTTCAAGGCGCATAAAAGATAAAAGAAAAACAATAAAACAGGCGAAAGTAGAAATATGCTCTGCCGATGCTAATCATTAAACTGACCCACCCAGTTAATGTAAGCAGTGTACGTTCTACGTTTAATAAGAAGGATACTAAGAGACAACCCTGCCATGCTTTTGGAGTGATACACATATACCCGAATGGTTGAGAAGTTAAGAAATTATTTTGAAATTAAAAAAAAAAAAAAAACAAACAAGAAATTATTCAATACAATTTGTGCTAAAATAAATATAATTCTCCATAGACACAACACTAACAACGAAAGTAATACTATTTTTCATTTTTGCAAAAGCTTTCTTTTTTATTCTGCAACACTATGTGCACCATTTCATTGGTTTGATGACCATGTGCAACGTATTTATACTTTTATTGAAGGGCAAGACTGAACACCTTTTTTTTTATTAAAAAAAAGTGCTAGACTTAAAAATTTACTAAAAAGTCGTTTGACTATTGAAATTGATCGATACAATTTATTGGTAGCAATCTCAAATATTTATTTCTTTTTCGTCTAGACCATAGTCTATCAGCTTTGAAGAATCGATTTATCAAAATATCAATTTTGTACAACCGACAATAAATTTACAAGACTTTTGATCATTACTTGGGTTTCTAGTATTCAAAGGAGGCAAACATTTTAAATAAATTCAGGTTATACCCCGATATGCCTTACAGTTTTAAACCATTTTTGGCTTTACTAAAATTTTAATAAAGCTTTTGCACTTAAAACTAACAAAAAATACGCCAGTTTCGATTTTTTATCATAAATAGTATTTCAATATGCAAAAAAGTAACAGCATTTTAATTTTGTGTTATAGACCTAGCCTAGCAAAAAAAAGTCCAAACGCACATTTAACAAGTTGTATTTCACATTAAAATCAAGTCGTCTTGCCCTAAAAGAATAGTTACTTTAAAATTTTATAGTTTAAACCGTTTGGACAATAGACCCTGTAACCACCACAATTATTTGTGATATTTTTCCTTTTAAATTTAAGAAGAAAAAAATATTTCAACACAACTAAGCAAAACTTGATACATACATATATTAAAAAAATATTAAAATTGATTTAATATTTTGAAAATTTAAATTATTTGATAATTATAATCGTTTATGAACTATAAAATAAATATATTCTGTTGTGATTTTTTTTAAAACAGATAATCTATTTGAATATCATAAGCTACAAAAGTAAAAACTTTTATCGCATACTATTCCATACAAATACAATAAAATATTTTATGAGAACGAAGTTGTTTTATTTACACACATGCATATATTTTGGCAGAATATAGTTTTATTCAATATATTTTTTTTTCAATCCAATGCTGTTGTTAGTAAGTTTTCCTAAATAATAACCTTTTTCAAGTCTTCTTATGTATTTGAAATGAGGGATTGGTTATTGAATTCATACAGTGTCCACGTTAAAATCTGAATTCTACTGTGGCTGGTTTGTTCTCTGTCCCTATGCATAAACGTCTTGTACGGGAATACCTGATAGACTTTGATAGCTTAGATACAGTGTCTTTACTCCAAGTATTATTTAATGCAGTAATTTTGTAATAAAATAAAAATCCACTTACTGTTTAATTAACTTCTTGGAAAAATTCTTTCAAAACCTTTTTCTACAAAGAATTGAAATTAAAAGCAATTTGAGCTTTGAAGGATTTTTTTTTCTTTTTTTAAATACCTTTTATTCACCGTTATTATACATTCAACAAAATAAAAAAAATAACATAAAAATAAATTTTAACACAATATAACAATGCATTTAATGGGAATGCTTTTTCATTTGTAAATTTTAAAACTAACGCGAATAAAATTCGCTCCTTCTTTAAGTAATCATGAAATACACATATTTTATATATCTAGCTTAACAATTAAAAATTATAATGTTCGCGTGAACAAAAAAAAAAAAAACGTATTAAAAAATTGATGAAACTAAAATTTCTTTATAAGATTTTGCGGAAGATTTATTTTCACATTTTATTTTATAATATTTTTTTTTGATTAATAAATCTTTTATGCTACTTTATACAACAGCAAAAAATATTTGCAAATTATTGTTTTTAGTTTCACATGTAACTTTTTAAATGTCTTGCTGGTTTCGTGTCAAACGATGTGGTTAAGAAACTCGTCTCAGCTAAGACTATTGGTGGTGTTTATATCCAGTGATAGGAATTGTTCCTTTTTGGTTAAGTACTCATTGTAACGGGTAAAGGCGTAGCTAAAAAGTAAAAAACAAAAATGTATATTAAACATTAAACTATTGTAAAAATACATATAATTTTAATAATTAAAACGAAATCTTTTTTTTATTAAATAGTTTTGTTTCAACGTTTTGAACAATGCCCAGTAACTATGTATGTAAATATTTAGAAATATCGGGAAGCGGTTTTTAGTTTCCGTTTCAATGGACTTATTGTAATGCAATTTACAAAAATACATGACATTATTTGCTAAATTAATGCCAATTTGTTTTTCGTATTTGCAAGATCAATTATTTCTTCTGAAGATAAAACAACAAAACATTATCAGTTTTTATTTAATCCTACTGCATATCAATGTTGAGTACAAACATTTTTAAAAGAGACAGTAATTGAAGACACCGACAGTCAAGTAATGATGAATTTGGCAGTGACTCAACTTAAGACAACTTCAGCACATTTAATATCTTGTGATTATGCATTTGTAATTAAAATACACCGCGGATCACTAGGACAAGGCTATCATTTAGTGTTATTTAAAATTATCTTTGAAGTTTCCCAACGTCAAAAAAAGAATTACTTAAAAAATTCGCCACTACTAAAAGAAATAATGCCTCACGAAAATAACATTCACGTTAATCTCTTACAAGACAAAAGCTGAAATAATGACAAACAATAGCTTTTATGTACTTACTCGACGAAATCAAAGTCAATTGTTGAGTATTCCGCCTGAATAAGGGCCCATATCGTCCAAAAGAAGTGCGCCGCCAATGCAAACTGATTCACTTGTACGTACAACCTTTGAACTTGTTCCTCTGAAACTTCGCTAGTTTCTAGATAAGCCTCCAGATAAGTTCGCAGCCATTTATATTGAAATTCTTTTGATGGATAACGCCTGTAATCAACTTCATCGACACCAGCAAACTCAGCAAAATGATTGCCAATATCAAAGGCTTGGAAATTATAATCAGCATACTCGTAATCGATGAATGTTATCTGTTGCAGGGATTCTGTATAGATAACATTGCCCAACAATAGATCATTATGTGCAAATACAAGTGGACTATTAAGTGACTTTAGTTTTTTGTAAAGCATCTCAAATTCATTGCGGATCTTCGAAATTGGTAGAAAAGTTTTCTCTAACCTAGAATGATCATTAAAAACTAGCATATAAGATTGTTCACAGTTGGGTTATTTGAGTTTTTTTTTTTTGTTAATGTTTTGTTTCAAAGACAGAAAAATGGCAAATTACAATAGAGTTCGTATACAACAACTGAGTGCAACAACAGAACCAGATCACACTATACACCAAGGAGAAGAAGATGACGATTTTCGAAATCTTGTCCTTCTTATGTCCTGTGAATATAGCAATTTGTGTTGAAATGTCATAGGATGTTTGTGACAAATTACCTGCTGTGCTTGTTTGCATCCGAAAATCGTTCTGGTACAAGATCAAAGAAACTCTGAACCTTTTTCCAAAGCATTGATTCTCGTATCGGTGGTATCGCCAATTCGTTGTCTTGGCTTACTTTATGCATGTCAGCCATTCGGCACGCAACCAACTGCCAAACTTCAGGTCTGGTTACACTTTCTGGAGTTAGAGTTTTTCCGGGTACATATTCATAAGCGAGACCATTTTTGAATGTAGCAAATAGAGAGGGAGCGAACCCATAGGAATGAAGTAGCTTAATGTTGCGGGTCTCAGCTTTTCGATCGATAAGTAGGTCGGTTTTGTTGCCGTAAACTCGTACGAGAACGACATTATTTGAATAGTCGGTAGAGCCGTTCTGAGAGGAATTATTGTCATCTAGTTCTGGTTTATTGAAGCAACCAACCAGTTTGTTTGTTATTCCGTCTGTGAAAATCTAAAAATAGTAACAAAAAACAATTGCTATAAAATTGTATTAGGTATATTTAAGAAAAATAATAATGTTATATCGGCCACAAAGCTCGATCAAAATGTGAATTGCTTCTTAAAGGATTAGTTTCCTCTAGTTATCGTTTAAAATTACTCGTATACCTACTACCTTTTATGTTAAAGAAACTTTTTTTTATATATATTTTTGGTTTTAATTTTAATTTTGAATGTAAGCAAAGACAAAATATGCTAAAACAAATTTTTGCATGTAAAAATTTTACTGTTTTGCACGTTCAAAACCCTAAACTTAATTATGGAATTGACTTTGCTTCCATAGCAAACATTAGAACAAACTACTATTTAGATCTACATATGTACATACATTGTACAATTGTACATATTGTATAATATGTATATCCTTTAAATTATTTAATCTTTTTTTAAAAACAACAAACACTAATTCATTGAACTAATGTAAACTTTTCATTCAAATGTCAGGAAATATAAATGTTTGTATTTTTTCTGGAACGAGCCAACATTTATCAATCTAAACAAACGTATGACTTAATTAATATTTTATCTAATCGCATACTTTACTTTAAACTGGAGTTTTGTTTATATTTATGCTGTATGACATTAAGTTTTTATTCATTAAAGGAATTTGATTTGTAGTATTCATTCTTTCTATTTTTTTGAGATAAGAACATCATTCTCCATAGATCTCATTTGAAAACGATACACCCACCAACATTAGAAGCAATAGCTACTTTGTCAAACCCTTTATATTTTAAAAATATGGCCTTTAAATAAAGTTCATTAAAATTGATTCCATACTCACACTTTTATTATGAAACCAAGAAAAATATTTCAAACTAGAAATACATATGTATGTACTTTTGTTCCTTCATTAAAAGGTGATTGATATGAAAGTCTTCCTACTCGTCTGTTAACAATTAACAACTTGTAATAAAATATACCGTTTTGACTTTCAATTATAGACTGCTAATTTTTTTCGTTTCATATTTGTTAGCACAAATATTTACCCACACACATACATATGTATGTACATAATAATTTACTATTGAATAACATTTGAACTGAATACAATTATAACACAGTGTTGTTATGGCCCACGATTGTTTGTGTAATCGAGAGAAAGATCGTGTGCATTTTTATAAACACACAAGATTTATGATGCAAAAGTCTAAATAATATATTCTTTTAAAGTCAATTGTGTGACTAATTGTTATTGGAAACAAAATAGTACAGCACTCTATTGTTTGCTATAGAATTATTAATTTTTTTACCTACAGGTGACGTCTGGATATTTAAAATGAAATTTTTTAAATTGGTGTTGTTTTTTTAGCAACAGAAACAGATAGTGATATATTAACGTATTTTTATCTTGCGTGACAGCAAAATTCTGATAAACGTAGCTTGCTGTCTGAAAATAATCAAGAAAATTGCAATTTATATGTCACTTTAAGATAAAATTGTATCTTTATGAATTTATAGCTAAAAATTAACAAGCAAGGTTTAATAATTTGGAGTCTTAAATGTGATAATTTATTTTAACTAACGTATGGAACATATGTACATAAGTAAACATAAGATAGATATTGACAATGTACTGCTACATATTGTCCAAATATTTGATTTTCATGGCATTCAAGGTTCAAAAAAAAAACTTTTGTACATGATTGTGGTTATTATTTTGTTGTTCATAAAGATAATAAATGTTTTTAACAATAAACCTGCCCTTGAAATACTATACCTAACGAAGAAGATATTTTTATTAAAATCTATGATAGTACAGTTTTGATGGGAGTCAGAAAGGTCTACCCGCAACGAATTTCATACCTTCTACGCCAAATTGAATTGAATTATACAAATTTTAGGAAATTGAAGTTCAGAAAATGTATTTTAAATATTCAGAATACGAATCATTATCGTCGATGCTATGATAATGATTCGTATTCTTATTGAATATTGAAATTTGAAATTTGACCGACTTCCATTAACACATCATATACAAAATTGATTTAATATGAGTGATTATCTTTACTTGTTGAAAAGCTAGTAAAATGTAATTATTTATTGATTGATAATAACAAATTAAAGACAAACTTCACTTTCTAAAAACCCTCCTACTTATCTATTTATTATAAGGGGATGCCCAAACTAATATTTAAGTTTTAAAGTTCAGGGTAATCTAAATGTAATTAAAGATAATAGCTGATATTGTATACGATAATGAGTTCTTTAAAAAATAAAATAATTTTAATTTAGTGCTTATCATAAATTTAACTTTAAGATCAAATCTTACTCCTTCATTCTTTAGCGCAAACACATGAATATATTTAATAACAATCAAAATTCGAGAGATTGCCTAGAAACAATTTTTAAGTTTTTCTTTAAAAAGTTTATTCATTTTTTATAAAAAGTATTTCCTTATTTCCTTATTAATATACATAACATAAGATAAGTATGTATGTACATATTGAACGATAATTGTTATGTTATCAATAAACTTGCAGTTATCTGAAATCTTTGCGCGTATTATGTAGATAAGTTCTCGAGTTGTATGGACATACCTACCTAAATAGATCACAATTAATATGAACCAAATAATTCAAAATATGTAGTGCATTTTACTACGACTTTGAATTAAGCTTTGCATGTAAATCAAAACTTGTTTACTACGTTCTGTGAGATGAAAAACATTTACTGCAATTACGTGTTTGCCTCATTAATCATTTGCGTTTCATGGGAACTAACAAGTAATTTTTGTACGTACCAAATAAAAATACTTGGTATGTATGTAATTATGTATTTATCTACATGCCTGTAGATAGCTGTTAGCTAAAAGGTTTAAAATACTGTTTTTAGTATGTACCTAAGTAAATTAAGTTTAAACTCGACTTAATTGCAAAGTAATTGATTTTTGTATTTGCCTATTCCTGGTAGATAAGTACAATAAAAAGTGTATTGTATGCCATTCGTTGTTTAGCAAATAATTTAGCTATTAAATTAAGTTTTCATACAAAAAAATACAATATATATACCTATGTAGCTATTAATAACAGCCATTCCATCTTTTTGTAGTTCTTATTAATTTCAAACAAACATCTAGTTTTGAAGCAATCGAATCCAAATAAATGTTTTCATTTATTTACGGAGGCAAGCAAAGTCAAGCTTAGGTTTACTTTGAAAAGTACAATGGATTCATAAAAACATTCATTTCTTAGTATTCAGAAAAGATTGTAAGTCTATTCCTACGAAAATAGTCTCACTTATCATCAATTAGAATTTAATTATTATAAGGCAATAGTTTAAAGTTAATTTTTTGTGTATTTTCGTCTGAATTCTTAAGTTTACTTAATTTTCGCTACATTCATATAATTCTTCTCCTGTCATGAATTATTATCACGTTTCCGTCGTAAAGAAAATGTCAACGCCCAAAATGTCAATGCCAATGGACTTAATAAAAAGTTAATGATATCGATGAAAAGAACAGGAAGATAGTAAAATTACTAGAAACTGATCAAGGTGAGATTTAGATTTTTCATTAAATTGGCAGCGATTATATCATTTCATTATTTAAAATCGCTGTTGATGATATCGATGATTTATAGGTATTCCCAAAGTTCATTCACAATTTGAAAAGGAAAAGGATTTTTGCTTATTTGTCTGAAAATATTAAAAAAAATCATTTCAAACAAAGTTTAACTATGCAAAAATTGCTACCTTTAATTTTAAAATACATCTTGAAATACCTATTTTAAATTTAAATTACAATTTCCAATACCCCTAAACTAAGATGAAGACGAATTTTATGGTATGTATTTATTTTAAATTAATTTAAACAAGAGGCAGTCTTTCCCATTGTAAATTTCCTACAAATACCATTTGTACAAAACTAATGGCCACATAGAAACAATAAACGAAGTCACAAGCATCCATTCACCCCAGCCAACTACGATAACCTTTAGTTTATACGAAAAAAAAAAGATAAGCTTCTTTTTTTTACTTTAGCTGATAACAATAATTGAAACTAGGCTACATACCTTGAATTCAACTGAGGACATATCCCAGTTAGATCGGATCACTTTTAAAATATCTTTGGCGCCGGATATGACATCGTTCTCGTCAACGGTCACTGGTATGAATGGGACTTCCGTTTCTGGTTGTCGACACACATTTCTCGTGCTACATCTTCCATTGCTGCGACCACAACTTTCTTCACCAGTCTCCGAATCTAAGTTAAGCTTTGATGTTGCTACACTTTCGGTTTGTTGCTGGCAACAGCCTTCTGTGCCCATAATTAACAAACAAACAATAAATAAAAAATCGAAGAAAAACAAGAAATCCTATTGATTTATAAAATTATTGTCGTTAAAAGTCTATTTATGGCTTTCGCAGACTTGCAGACACTAAGTTGGGATGGGAGGATTGATTTTCAGGTTTCTCTTTTTTTTAATGCCAACTTAATCGCTTGACACAGCACAAAGGTAGATTTCTCAGTAAATCCTGTTTACTCGAAGAATCAGCTGATATGATGTTTAGAAAAATCAGGACAGGATTGTTGGCGCCCAATGTAATTCGCCTGATTCAACGCCCGCAAAAACACAAGGAGAAAATAATCCAATGGGCAATCCAATGGTGGTGCAGCACGGTAGGTATTTCTATTTTTATCGATTTTTCAAGGGATTCAATTTGGTTGCTTTCGACTTTTCTCCAAATTAGAACAAAAACAGGTACTCGCTTAATAACACATTTACAGAGTTCTATCAGTTAGAATATAAATCAATTCAAATCAAATGCAATTGGAATTTGGAAACCTATGTTTTAATTATAGTCAAAAATAACTTAAAATAGATAACTTTGGAGTCCACGTTAAAGGTAACGAACTTGTTGAAAAAAGTCTTATTGAAGATTTGTTTTTTGCCAAATAAAAGTATGAACTATGAAATAAATCCGAGTGAATAGAGACGAAAACACAAAACCGACTGGACTCGATGACAGCTTAAAGCGAATAGCGAATTGGGTAAATGGCAAAATGAACTTTTATGGTTGTGTGAAGTGAACTCTGAATCGAAATAAATTATCACCAGTGGTTCATTTCTTTTGAAAAGTTCTATTTCGCTCAATGAGTGGAAGTGAGATGGAGTAGGTTTGTTTTGATATCAGTTATTCATTTTCAGTTTTTTTTTTGTTTTATTTAATTTTCATTTCAGAATTCATTGACAGGGATGGTTTCATTGACCATCATAAGGTAGTGGGAAAGAAGAAATTAGTACAATACGTAGTCGACTTTTCTATCTCGAAATTTTCTTTGGGTTGATTGCTCAAATATGACAAAACATTAGATGTTTGCTTTCATGAGGCTTATTCTTTTTTAAGTCCGCTACATATACATACATTTATTTAATCAGGGTTAGTTATTAGAATTTTCTAAGAAAAATCCCAACGAGTAAAAAATTACGCAATGTATAAGATTTGATTCTTTATTAAGGCTCGATTAAACGTTGAGTAAAAAAAAACATCAATGTTATTCTAGGCAATTTTTAAAAGCGTCTATCTTAAAAATCTCTCTATTTTACTTAACATAACTCCTATTAATAACTTTTTGGTTTACGCAGCTCCTATTCAATGTTTATAAATATGACTAAATGTACTTTTTAACATTCGGCTAACATTTTTTATGGTCAGTTGTTTGAAATGTTGTTAACGGTTCATATATATACTCAATGCATAACAAAATTTAGAGAACAAAATGACAACAAAAATTTACTGTCAATTCGATTGGTATGATTGGTCCGTCCAAATAATTTGATCAATCGGTTATTGTACCTCAATGATTTACAACACAGAATGTGAACAAGAAACTCCGTTATGTTTGTATTCGTGACTCTAGCTGTCAAAAGATATCAGTTAAACTTGAAGATTACTTATCAAACCTGTCCCAATTGCAAATCTATTAAAACTCTTAATAATTAAAACAAAGGAGAGTTATCGGTTTTTATTTATTTTTTATTTTTGCAAATATATTTCTTAAGTATATAATTTTTTTTTTAATTTTGCCTTATTTTGTTCTTGTTTTCATTTTTTGTTTTTAATTTTATACAATGTGTGTGTGTGTGTGTAGTATTTGGATAATTAAACTTATACAAATAATAATTGATTTTTTTAATTTAATCATATTTTAATATTTTCTTAAATGCAAGAGTGCATATATACAAAATAAAAATTATTTAGAATATTATTACATAATACCTACAAATAATTTCTTGTGGTTTTTCTTTAAATTTCTATTCAATTAATTAATTACTTCGCTTTATTGCAGCTACAATAATAATAATTTACTATTGGTAATATATTGCTTATAAAGATTAAAGACATATTTTTTTTTTAAAGTTTAAGGTCAGTAGGTGTCATAGGAATGTTTTTTTTTTTTATTTATATTATAAACATTTAGGTAAACATAAAATATAAGTTATTTTTTGCTGCATAAGATTTGTTTAAGAGACTTTTGATTATTAGTATTTTATTTTTTGTTTTTTTTTGTTGTTGTTTATGGATTAAAATATTTACACGTAAGTATAAATACACAAGTTTTAAGCTGTTACATTGTTTTTGATGTTTGTGTATATTTTTTTGTCATTGCCCTGAAATGTGCATTTTTAAGGTAAGTGTTTGATAATCTTGATGATTTTCTAAAACAATAAAACAGTTTATTGCTGATCAAAGAAATAAAAATAGTGTTACATAGAAAGAGTTTGGTTAGATTTTGGGCCATGTCAAAAAAATTTGAACTAATAACGTTGAAATCGGATTTTTGAAACATTCTCCATTCTACCCAATTTAAGGTGTAAATACGTTTATTTGATTTTAAGGCTCTACTTAAACTTCGTCGCACACGCAATGTATCCCCTTGTTAAACTAAACGTAACATAAACGAAATGTCATTTTTATATTTTTTTTCGTCGTTTTCATAATTGTACCTGAAAACAATGAGACATTGCAGCTATTTTTTATGAAAATGAGTTATGTATAAATAACCGCACATTTCAAAAAATACATGTAGTGGAAATTTTATTTTTAAGTCTGAATTGTTATTTTATGGTCAATTTGTATAAATTTGGCATGTGTCAAAACAATCTTGAGGACGGGCTCTTTTGAGCCGATTTATGTTGAGGGTTCCATTATTTCATCTGGATTACAATGGAAATTTTATTTTTAAGCCTGAATTGTTATTTTATGGTCAATTTGTATAAATTTGGCATGTGTCAAAACAATCTTGAGGACGGGCTCTTTTGAGCCGATTTATGTTGAGGGTTCCATTATTTCATCTGGATTACAATGTGAAAACGATGTTACAAAGTTATTGAAATTTGCAATGAACGGACCCAAAACTACTCTCATCTGTCATATTCTAGATATGTTGACACATGTAAATGTGCAAATGTGTCATTTTTAAACAATTGTTGAAATGGTATTAAAATGGCACATAGCACAATCCGAAAAATTCGGATAACTTATACCAAAACTCATCTATGTAATATGTCACCAGTGTGAGGTTTAAGTTCAACTCGAGTTAACTCAAAAAGTTATGTGAATTTACACTAAAAAAACAGAGTAGTCATATTGAATATTTTATCCTCTGAGTTTATTAGATTTTTCCAATGAACAACGTTTTTTAAAGTTAACTGTAAATTGTTTTATCTTTCCCAAGTGCTTAAATACACAACTATAAACTCTGGACCTGAATTGAATCAAACATCAAAGCCTTAAACATAATTTAAATGGATAATTCTGTTTTGCAGCAACTTATACAAACTAACAATATAAAATAAGTGAATATATTTTATCATATATTGTCGAAATGTATCGTAAAGTTTAGCATTAACATTTTCAATAAAGTTTTATCACAGAGTCCTAAAACTAAAACTGCAGTTGTACGAAGATTTAATGTTAAATTTGAAAAGTGCAAATGTTTTTTTTTTTGTTTTTTTTTCTTTGTTTTTCACTTCTAAATATTTTACTACATTTACCTAATTTTGTTTTTCTATTTGATGAGAGTGTAAATTAGGTGGTAGTTATGTAAATGAATGAATTATTTTGCAAATATATCTCTATAGTCGAAAAATATTTAACATGTTGTGCATAATGAATTTTAATAAAATTTAAATTTAATAAAACATACATCATATTTTTGCCATTTATAGATCTAAATAGTTTTTTGTTTTGTTTTTGAATAATAGTAATTATTATTTTATTTTTTGTTTCTTTTACAATTTTTACAAAATCAGTCTCAATACAAGCCATTTAAATCTTTCTTCGCCTAAAATGAATGCGATTTATATAGTTTTTGTTTTTTCTTTAAGTTCAAATATATTTTTAAATATTTATTTATTTATTTTTTTTATGTTATTTTACTCATATTCTTAATTTAATTCGATGGGGTAAGCAGTAGAAAGGTTGCCGATGATTATTTTTTGTTTTATTTGTGTTATATAGTTGAATTACTAATTTAATGCTTTTGGAAGGAACTGTCCTAGTTACGAAATTGATAGAAATTTATCTACATTTTAATGTTTAAGTGAATTTGTTTTGTATGAATAGAATAATATTATTAATTATAATATTTTAAAAATTGTGTTTTTCGTAAATGGGACAGTTAAATATAGTTTTTAATTTTAACATTTTTTTGTTTTCAATATTTCTACCATTTAACATTTGAACAAAAATGTTATCTATTTTTGTTATAATTAATTTAAGTTTTGTTTTTTCTGTAAAAGTTTCTATTTGTCTACATTTATGTATATATAATATTTTACCCGTTTAAAGTTTGTTTTCTGTGTATATCGAACAAATAAAAACAAAATGTAAGGATGATTTCAGCTTAAAATGAAATGAAATAAAATTTTTATAATGCGTTTCAACGATTGATGTCAAAAAACGATAGCTAGTTGGAAAAATATAATAATAAAAATTTAACCTCTGAATATTTAGTTTTTAATTTAATATATTCTTCAAGTCTGTAAACTTGTTTCAATTTCGTGGTTTTTGAATTAAAAGGTAAATACCCATCACTTGAATTTAACCATTTATCTCCAGAAGTTTCTAAAGAACAGAAAAGTAAACAAAGGTTGTTTTTAATTTTATATAAAACTGTCTAAACGTAATTTAATGGACCAAAAATAACAAAATTTGATGTATTGCTTAGTTTTACGGCTCTTAAAACAAAAAGAGCAATATCTGCTGTTTTTTCAAAGCGATTTAGACTACATTCATGCCTCTGGAAATTCTTTTTGAAAGAATAAAAAATAAGTGCTACTCAAAGGGAGGAAATGTGAACGTTGGAAAATGTATTGTTATGAATTGTTTACAGAGACAGAAATCCAATGAAATATTTCAATCAAGAATAGGGATTTTCTAGAAAAAAAGATTTATCTGTCAAAATATTTGCACATCATTGTTGAGAAACAGAAAAATTTGACGTACTATTGAAAATCTTCGTTAGGTATATGACTTATTTGTATTTTGAATAAAAAAGTATGTACTATGTATGTAAAAAAGATAAATAAATAAGCAAACAAATGATTCTAGATTCTAGTTTTCAAATTATAACTCCAAGAAAAATAACCAACTGTCACCTTGACTTTTAACTAAAATTTTTATCAACTGTCAATTAAATTACACCATTTTTAAATCGATTTCAAAATAATTTCACAGCTGAAGTTTATATTGAGAATTTTTTTTAACGTTTTGTTACATAAAAAATCTTAAAGGGACTAATGTAACAGTGTTAGTGGGGTAATAAAGTATAATGGCATATTTCAACGGAACTGGGAAAAACTTTGAGGACATCTTTTAGGTGCTCAGCAGAACAACAACTTACAGTTTATGACTTTTTTGAAAATTGGTACATTTGATCAAATTTTTATACATACTACATTTTAAGGTTCTTAAAATTTCGTTAAAATATTTTGTAAAGATGTTAAATCCATAGTTTCCATTTTAACACTAAGGGACTCAAAAATACATTCAAACTGAAAAACAAACAATTTAAGAAGTTGAAGGCCGCATAAACTAAAGGGGGAATATACATATACATACATACAATACAATTATTTGGTTACCTGTATAAAAGTTTTTACCGGTAACTTATGTATATTTTAGCTAAAGTCCTATAAATTATTTACACACAACTGAGAAAAAAACAAAAAATAAAGAAAACAAAAAAGTCAATTACATTTCTTGGCCTATACTATGTACCTTATAGTTTAAAGATTTACAATCAATGGTCAGAAAATATATATTTACATTAGATATTGTGTCACAAAACTTGTTGATTTCACTATCAATTTTATCTAAACAAATACTTAACACTGAAATATTGCAACAAAAAAGATTATGCACGCAAAAGCGAAAATATAGATACGAGAGTGATTAAACGATTGTCCTCATATTCCCAAGGTTTTTAATATTTTTGTTTTTTTATTTTTACTAATTTTTTTTCTTACAATATTAATGCTAATAATGTTTTAATTTTGAAATAATATTTAACACAAATTTAATTTGTTTTTAATAACGTGATGATGAACACATGTTTAGTAGATCATTTGTTTTTTGTAAAAAGTTTTTTATTTGTTTTTTTGTTTAGTTTTGTTTAAAGATAAAACATAAAAAGAAAAATTATGTATTTTTAAAATTTTAGTTCAAAAATAATATATTTTTGTAAAGTGTCACGAATTTTATGCTATTTAAGCGCAGAGATTCTTATCACATATCACGTTTAAGTTTATATTGCTTATTCTATACTGTTTTATGTAGGTACAGATTTTATAGGTTTATTTCGAAGAATTATAAAATATGTAATTTGTTTTTAAGTTTTCATGCGGTGTGCTTATTTTGTTTAAGGTCTATAATAATTTGAAAAGTGGCTATGTACACTCATGCTTAAAAGTGCTCTCTGATTTTATTCTATAATTATGCCTACTTACATACTTATAAAAAAAAATTAACACTAATTTTAGGTGCACTTTTTAGAAATAATGATCTAATTCATACATACAAACATACATACATCTGATAAAGTGCTGTTTTTCTTATTTCATTTAATGCTTGGCATTGGGCGCCATATTTAGTTATTTCTTCATTATTATTTTTTTCATTCTAATTGTAGTACTTCGTATAATGCATCTGTAAACTATTGCTTTTTTTCTAAAGTCCTGGAAACTTCAAAAAATTCAATTCTAGAAACAATAACATATGTGTGTTTTTTGTTGGGCGCCATTTAGAATACAAAATTATTTTCTCCCTTAATTTAATCACTATTAACATCTGCGGCTATTATAGTGCGATCCCTTCCTTTCCAGTTACCTGGATTGAGAACAGCTGAATTTGTCAAACTATACGATCCCGGAGGAATACGGTTCTGACGACATAACGCCATTTTTGTTCGATTTGGTGATGTTGGTTGTAATAGTGGAGATGTAGCTTGTGGTGAATCTAAGTCGTCAGTGTTTTCTTCAGCACAACTGTCTGATGGTGATACAAGACGTTCACGGGTTTTGATTGATTTTTCAAGGCGTCTTAAGAATCTATACAGGAGCACGGTTATATTATTGAATTGAAATGCTGAAATATTGAATTTTTTACCTTATTTGATTTCCTATTGCCCGAAGGCGATTTATTTTACATCGTGGTTGAGTTTGGGTATTTTCAGTGCTTACAATACTTGGAGATATTCGTCGCAGAAGTGCCTATAGTCAAAAATATGTTTTCTTGAATATAATTTTTTCAAATTTAGTTCAAGATCTTACATCAGCGACTTCATCCTCACTATTGCTATCGTGTTTTCTGAGTCTTTTCTCCCTATTTGGTGAATTCAGTCCTTAAAAGAAAATCAAAATTAAGGGTTCGTTCTTAGGAGAGAATGTCAAAAAAGTTCTATGGGCTTACGTCTAGGCATCGATCGGACTGTCATGTCCTTGGTAGATGTCAAACTTTCTGAAGAGCTACTACTACTTGCCACCGGATGTCTATTGACCGGTCGTCTTTTGGGGCTTTTTCTCGCTGTGACTGCGTTCACGGGACATGAATGATGATAGGATCGACAGTGTTTCGAGCAGACATGGCTACTGGTAGTCGGTGTGCTGGAATCTTTCGCCGACACATCATTTTGATTCTTTGTTGGTGATTGCGTGCAGCCTGATTTGGAGAGTTTTCGTTCCCGCTTTTTACTACTACTCCTCCGTTGGTGGCTGTAAGTGCTTGCCTTACCATCGGACGATGGAAAATCGTACAGACCATCGGAGTCGGTGAATGGCAGCTGGTCTTTGCGACCATAGAAATGTGGTGAGAAACGACCCATGCCAGCACGTTCACTCAGTGGAGACTCCGAGCGTGACGAAACCGGTGACAAACCCTTGTCAGTTCCATCAATCTGAATGACAATCGATGGGAGTTGTAGTTGTGCCATTTGCGTGACTGGAGCTGGAGCAGGCTCTTCTACTTCGACAAGTATTTGTTCCTCAACGAAAACTCCTAGTGGTTGACCGCCGTTATTGCGGCTATCTTCAATTTTGTCATCCACATGATCCGTTCCAATTCCTTCGTCGTTGGACTCAAGTAAGATATCATCTGACATTGTTTCGGAATCGGACCGGGCTCGCAGTCTTTCTTGGTGATCATCATTTGCCGCTGAATGCTTTCCATTTGTGATGTTCTCCTTGCAGCTGGCCAGGGCGGCATTCTTCCTTCGACTCAGCAGACTGGCATGCAGCGACAAACTTGGCCCAGAGTGACCACTACCCGGTTCGTCCATTTCGTTCGGACACAGCGGATTGCTCGACCCACAGCGACTTGGACCCGGACTTGCCATACTCGAGTACCCTGACGAGCTGAGATTACTCTCCGATATGGTTCGATCGGCTCGACTGCACATGGTAAACGGACTTAGGTAGCACATGCCAACAGGATTACCAGGTGCCAACAGTGATCCAGGGCCACCAGCCTTCGGGGCAGGCGAAAGCGGTTCCGTATCAGACTCAAGCTCGCTCATATTCGAGGTAATGGTAATCGTGGGTGGCACGAACTGCAGGTCAAGAGACGTAGGCTTCTCGAACTGTTTCAACAATCTGCAAACAAAAATTAAACGTGTCGATGGTTCATCTAAAACTACGTTACTCAAATAACCAATCAACAGGTTAAAGCTAGAAGTATAAAGCAACATCGAAGGCCAAACAACTACAATACACGAGTCTCTACGGCTTAATGCCACACCAAAAGCAAATAGAAACCAAATCATAGATCTAGAAGGACAATTTTTGACAGAATAAACAAAGAACAAGAACACACTAACACTCTACAGAATTCAGTTACACAGGAAGTTGACTTAAAACGGAAATGGTGGGAAATGTCAAATAGTTTTGGGAGTCGTGGAAGATTTATTTTTTTTTTGAGAATGTTATTGATACCTTTTCTGTTGCTGTTTGTTAGGAAACATGAAACTTGTCTCGCCAATGCTCGCTCGCTGAGGGGGCGGCGATCCAGGGAAGATATTCCGTGGAAAACAATTTTTCGTTGGACTTGGTTGTTCCACTGTCAAAGTTGGTATGATTAAGTCTCTGGGACGTGGTGTTTTCTCTTCGGGTGTTGGTGGTTCTATGTCAATGGTGATACTGGGCATAAGGAACGTTGGTGATTTTTGCTGCTGCTTCTGTTGCGGCTGCATTGAAGATTGTGGCAGTCGACATTTGAAGGACATTTGATTGTGCACGTCCGCCTTGAATGTGGTGTACATTTCGGTTGGGGTGTTATTCTCTGATTCGCGATTTAAATGGCTCATGAAGTTCTCGTTCTGGCCAAGGTCCAAGAATATACTTGCCTTGAGGGGAAAGAATTTTTATGAAAATAAAAATGCAATATATTGTACAAATGAACCCGATTTGTCGTGTGGATATGTGTTTGTGTTCATATTTAGACAAAATTTTGTGTGTGTTTATGTCTTATGTTTGTATGTGTGTGTGTGCTTACTAACATAATGATGTAGGTACACGAATTTTTGAGAATCACACTTGAGTATTGCTAAGAGTATTTCATGTTTCATTTATAAAGCCTTGAGGGGTATCAATGTATGTTGCGTAGAATTTTTTTTTCATGAGACCGCGAGTAGGTATTGACAGGACATGACAGGGAGATTTTTAGCCTATAAGGGTTTTTCTAATTTTTTTTAAAGACATTCAATGAGCATTGAGCAAGTATTGTTAGATGAAGAATTCACTGACCATATCACAAGTGGATCGAGAAGTCATTCTGTGCAATATCCTCGCATCAATTTACCAGTATCCAGGCTAACCTAAATTATTGGTATACAAAAATGTTTTTTGAATAATAATGGCAAATAATACAAAGGATTCTTTCAAATATCGATTTGATTTGATGTTGAATAAATGCGTATGATGTCAATCAGATGCTTAAGTTTGTATAGATACTTTTGACACTTTCTTTACTTTGACAAATGTTAAGCAAGTTTATTCTAAAAACAAGTAACAGTACTCAAATTTAAAATGTGATTTAACCTATGTTTGAAAATAAGAACTAGCCAATTAACCGACATAACACGTGATAAAGTATGTAAAATTAAATGTTTGTTTGCATTTACAAATTAATACTGATCAATTTAAAAACATTTCTTATAAGGCGAAGTGTAGACAGAACCTTAAAAATGAATAAACAGCTATCGTGAATATAAGGTAAAATGAAATGAATCAAAATGAATTGTAGTTAGGAACATTTTCAAGTATTGCCAGAAGATCAAAATGTTGCTGTCATTTAACTTTGAATGAGTATAATTTAACTTGATATTACATTAACATATAGTAGGGCAGAAATTTAAATGGCCTAATATTTATGATTTGTATATTGTTCACCAGGGAGCACTATTCAGATCATCTGACAACTAGAGGGCCTAGTCATTCTACGTAGGGTTATGTGAACTGATCTCGTTATATTTGTTCTCGATTGATTTTTCGAAGTCGCAGTTCTATACTGTTCAGTTCAGTTCGATTTAAAGTTAAGTCTGCTATTACACGTTGACTCATGAGTCGTGACTCTTTTCGAACTACGTTTGTGCAAGAGAGATACAAAATTCGAAAAAATTAAACGGAAGAGAAATTTTCAGATGAGCCGCTGTCCAAATTTTCCACGAGTCATTTTTGACATTTCTTTTTCACTCATTCGTTATTTACTATTCTCTTTTATTTAAATTCGTTATGCTCCAGTTCATAGGTATACCTTTTAAGTTAAAAGAGCGAGATAGAATGTACGATTTCTCAAACAACGAAATTTGAAATATAAAGGATTAGTCGTGCCCTAAGAGTCAAGAATGATTCGAAGAATGAAATTTCAAAAGAGAATTCGAAGATGACACACGAAACATCATGAGTCAAGTTTAATGTGTAATAGCGGTCTAAGTGATTAAAGTTGTTATACGAATGTTACGGTTTTGTGTACACTTGTGTATTTGTTAGTGTTCCAAGGAAACCCCATATTTGATGTTAATATTTTTTAAACTTTTTTTTATAAAACCCTTAATTTATAATTTAAATTAATTTTTAATTTTAAAATTATTGAGTTAATTAAAATATCTAATAAATTTTTAAACAATACATCAGCCAATCTCTGAATATAAGTAGATATCAAAATATTTTATGGTTGTTAATTTTTGTTTTATGGACATATTTTAGCCAATTAAAGCGAATAAAAAATAAAAACGAAACCAAAATATAAAATTAAATACAAAAATATTCAAGTATGTAATAATGACAAAACGGAAACTGAATAGCGGGCTTACACCAAAACGATTACATACATAAAATGGATCTTTAAATCAATATTAATCAAGCTTACTTTATATATTGAGGTATAAGTAATAATAATAATTATAATAATTAAAACATCCATTCTCTTAATGATAGTTACCGATATTTGGTTGTCACTGCTTCGATCGTCATCATCGCTGCAACTATTCGATATTTGATCGTCCTGGAAAATCGGACTTATCGATCGCTGCGGCCGGGGCATGATGGGTGTTAAAGCTGGGGACGGTATCGGCGTTGGCATCTCACGGATCGGCGATAGGCACTTGTTGATTCCATTGCTGGGGATCTCGAGTAGAATTGTCGGTGGGTGTAAAAGATTTGAGTTTGTGGTGTTGCTCTTGTGGGCGGTTAGGGCATCGAGGACAGGTACTTCGATAGTTGTTTGCCTATAGAAGACTGGCGAATCCGGAGCACCGCTCGAGAAGCTGACTGGTG
Organism: Scaeva pyrastri; assembly: GCA_905146935.1. NCBI lineage: Eukaryota > Metazoa > Arthropoda > Insecta > Diptera > Syrphidae > Scaeva > Scaeva pyrastri. The sequence continues at coordinate 19,556,030 of LR989929.1, read as the reverse complement.
TGTGCATTGATGATGTTGTCGACTCATCATCGCCGGGTACATCATCCTGGGGACTGGAGGCGGTCGGTGTTGTTGATGGTGACATGAACGTTGATGAATTGGATGGTATTGTTGCAGTGTTTGAGGCAGTTGTTGTTGTTGAGGCAAAGTTACGAAACATCGCCAATATGGAATCGGCACTAGAAACTTTCGGACGCGAACGATTGCGACTGTTTTGGAATTGAATTATGTTTCGCATTCCGATGTCGGTTAGTGCCAGGTCAGAACTGGACAATGAATCACTTCCCTGATTTGATGAGGTGCTGTGCGGTGAGCGCATGTCATTTGTGCATGGTGATGGGGGCATTGAACTAGCTCGGAATTGGATGTCAGTTGGTAGACTAAGGGCGCTTGAGTTCCGTGTAAACTTTATGGATGATGATGATGGGGTTGGATTGAGTTTGTTTTTGTTGTTGGATAACATATAGACGCAAGACACACATGAGCAGGTGCAGCAAAGATGAAAGAAAAAAAGCAGAAATATTTTGATAGAAAAACACAGAAACGCACTGTCACAAATTAGGTTAAGTTTTAAAAACGGTCTGAACTGGGAATCGTAGGATTATAAAACTTATTTATGTATGATTGATTATTTATGTAAAATAATATTTAAACAATTTGGGACTATGTAGTAAATTTACTCAGAAACTAAAGAAAATATAGAGTTTTGTTTTGGAAATTTTTCTTAAAGCAAACTTTTTGACTGATGCTTGTCAACCCCGAAATTAAACTGATATAATTTTGAGAACCTTAACTTAGATTTTTTAATAGTTTATCCTATTCATACAAAAGACGAATATAAGTTACTAACTTAAACATAGTTTTTTTGGGGAATCGGACAAGGATTACAATCAATTTTCAAACTTACATGTCCAACATCGATTTCCGATCCGGAACTCATTTCAGCTGACACTTTATTCAGCAATCGAGCAAATGTCACTTTTTTCTCCAACTTAGGATCATTGATAGCACTTGTAACTGCTACAGCTGCCGATGACGATGCAGCTGATCCTGAGTTTTCTGAAAACGTTGTCTCCTTATCACCACTTTCTCCTGAGTCCTGATGGGGGGCAGAAGTTCGTAAACGATTTTCGGACATCTGAATCAATTCGCCTAGGCTAACTTTTGGCTTTGGAGGATTGGTAGCTGGAGACACTAGTTGTTGGAGAATTTGTTTCTTTTCGGCGGCATTCTTTTTAACTGGTGTTGAGTTGTTGCGTTTTTTTCGTGGTGAGGGCGAACCTAATCACAAATGGAAAAATGAAGAAAAACAAAACAGAAACAATCCAATATTAGAAGACATTTCTTCAGGTCTCTAGATACCTATTTATATAAATTTTAACATTGAACTAAACTATTAAAACTACTAATAAGAATAATAATAAGGAAGCGATTTTTTGTGATATTTTTTAGGAAAATATTTATTATATTTTTTTTTTTGAATTGAACTTGGTATGAAACAAATTACTGTGAACTACTAAGAGAAGAACTACTTTAACAAAATGCTAGAAATTAGAAAAAAAAAATAAACAAAATCTAATTTTGAAAATAAAACTGTTTTTTTTTTTGATTTTTTTTAAATTTATGCAACAAAACGTTCTACAAATGAAAATTAAAAACAAAAAAGATAATATAACAACAATATAATAGTCAGATATAATATTATAGTAGATATAGTTTAAAAAACATTTATAAAAAAACATTTATAGTGAAATTGCCCACCAGCAGCCACAAAGAAATTCATTTTCAAGTCCTTAAAAAAAATTTGATAACATAAAATTATATATAGAGATTTTTTTTAATGATAACAATTATTTTACACGTGATTTGTTAAAAACAATAAAAAAAATTAAGATTTTTATTTAATTTTTCTTTTCATATTTATTTTTAAGGAGGGACGGGATATTTTATTGTTTGTGACTTTATTTTGGTTTTTTTACTTTGGATTTGGTGCGAACATTGACACAGTGCTATAATATTTTTTAATTTAATTTAGCTTGGCAAATATTATTTACAGTAATATATGTAGGTACAGACACATTTAAATATTTGCAAAACATATATTACAAAGTGCTTTGGTTGATACGAATAAAATGTTCTTTGACGGTTTGTATTTTGAATGATATTAAATTATAGTTTCAAAAGCTTTTCTTCAGACAACATAAGTGTATTCACTGTTACGTATAATAGACTGCTAATATTGTGTGGATTTATTACTTAATGTACTTGAGACTCAAGGGCATAACTCAAAAGGAAATTAAATACCTATAATAGACTTACAGGGTTGGGCCAAAAGTTAAAGAAGTTAACAAAAAATACTTGAAATTCTGTGGAATTCGAGTGGAATTTAAAATTTTACTTTCACAGAGAAAACCAACTGAAATTTAGAATCAGGACCTCAAAAAGGACGCAAGGTTTTTTTCTTAATCCAAACTGTGGATTCGAAATCTATTCCTAACTAAAAATTCAAGTATTTAAAATACAAATAAAGACAACACTTTTTTTCTTGAAGACATTAATTTTACTCCAAAATCTATTAAGAAAAATAAAAAACAATAAAAATAAGACAGGAATATAAATAGGAAAAAAGTTAAGATCAAGTGAATGTGGCGGAAATGAATACACTCTTTTATGAATAAATTCAAATCAACGACTGGTAGCATTTGATTGCAATCATTTTGAATTCATTTGCCTTTTGATTCATTTGAAGTCTTTAACATTCACCAGCAATGATCGAGAAAACAATTGTTGCAATCTTTTAAAATTAAAATTTTAAATTATAATGCTAAGCAAATTGCAACTTTCCAGACATTACCGGTGTGTCAAAAAATAAGAAAGTCTGTAGGTGAAGAGAAGTACTCTGCTAATTGAACTATTTTACTTAATAGATTTCTATTTATTTTCTTTACGAATCATTTGCCTTTTAATGTCATTATGACCATTTTAATACTTCCAATATTTCTGGATAAAATGTCCATGTTTAAGATGACAGTAGGGACAGTGTTGCCTATTTCAACATTTGAAAAAAGTTACAAACTAAAAATTTTATAATGATATCAATAATTTTTTGTCCATCACATTTTATTCAAAATTCAAAGTAGGTATATGTGAGTTGTTTAGTCTGAAACTATTCTTGGAGAAACTTTAACTAGAATTAATTAATTTAAAAAGGAATTATGAGGCACTTCATAATATTTAAGTACACACCTGTCCTAAACAGCATAATTTTTAAGAATTATAATTGAAAAACAAAACTATTTAATAATATAAGTAATATGTACTATAAGGTTTATAGAATATTAAATAATAACTATAAAATATATTTAAACAAAATCTATTGACCTAATTTTATTTATGTATAATACATATAGTATATATTTATTATATAAAAAAACTATATGCTTTTGTTTTTGAAAATATATATATATCATTTATTATTTAATACCAGATACAGTAATTCTTTTTGGAACACATAAATTTGTATTAGTATTTTTTTTTTTGTCGTAAAAATATATATGAATACAAGTTTGAACACTTACAATGTAATTAACAATTAAATTTTGTCTTTGTTAAATTGAATATTTCGAAACAAAAATATAAAAAAAAAATTAATTTTATTTTTTGCATAAACACTGCATTCACAGTGATTAATTAGAAATTTCAATTTTTTTTCTTTTCAAAACACATGTGCTCAAAAACAAAAAAATCAAAACAATTTTAAACTTGTCAAATTCCAAAGAGAGGATCAGGAGTTAAAAAAAAAAAACAAATAATAATAATAATAAAAAAAACAGTAGAATTTATTGTTTTTAGTTCAAAAATGTATTCCAAATCATTATAAAAATACAATACAGTTCAACATTTTCAAAATTGTAACGGTTAATTTCTTCACTGTTATTGAATCCATTTTTATTCTAAACAGAAAGTAAATGGTAATTTTTGGACTCGACTCGTTCAATATTGAATAAGATTTCTTAATACCGGTACCTACCAAAGATTTCTCATCTTCGTTTTGTCCTTACGAATTCAAACAAATATCAATTAAAGGCCAAATTGGAATAACACTTTTTGTAACTACCTCAACTTTAAAAAATAAAAATGTCCTAATCCAAATTCTTCGTCTAAAATCACTTAAGACGACCCTGATGTTGGCTGGGATCTGTGTTGGATAAATTTACGAGTAGGTAAAGAAAGTCGAAGATTGAAGGCAACTGACAGAATAATTTTCAGAAGAAATAAACTTAACTCTTACCTACATATGTAAATGCAAATTAACAAAACTTAAAACCTACACATAAGTATGTAAATTATTAAATAAAAATATTCCTTTTGAATGACACTTTTGTAGTGTTTTTAATTCATAATGTATACACAATAATTATATTCGTCTACTTTGTACTTCAAAAAACTGGCAAGCTTTAACAATAAATTCCACTGATTTACGACAAGCTTCAAAGCAAAGCGGGAGTAATGATATACATATAAACGACAGGACAAAGCTCAGTGAAATTGTATCTAGCTACGTCTAGGGAGGACAAAAGTTTTTTTTTTTTTTTAATTAATTAATTAATTTTTTTTTTGTTTAATGTAGATACTTATTGGCGATAGTTCCAAGGTAGCCGTTGCAAGTTTTTCTATTGGATGAATTTTTTGAAGAATTTATAGTTTTTTGATTTTTATATTTACACTTTAGTAGATGTATCTACAGATAGTTATTGAGGGAAAAATAAAAAAAAATAAAACAAAAAATTATGTATGTATCTACATTTTTTGCATTTTTGTATAAAACAAAATAAATACGAAAAAAAAAACAAAAATCAACAAAGTTTATAATGAAGAGGAGAATTATTTGATATTATTTGTGTGTAGTGGGACCTTTTGCCAAAGCAACAAACTACAGGTGCTGACCATCGAAACAAAGGATAAAATAAAGAATATAATATATATTTTTGCAAATAATGGGATATTTTTAATTAAAATAGATGTTATTTTATTGAGGAAATTTGTGTGTTTTATTTTTAAGAGTACGAGTAATAGCTGTGTATCTTACAAATATATAAATAGAAGGTAGTATAGGTATAAGGAAGGATTAATTGCATTAAATATTCAAAAGTATCTACAAAATTTGTCTGTATGTTTATTGAGATATAATAGTAAAAAATTGGATCAAGGAAATGCCACAACGTATAGCGTATATAAGGAGAGATAGTGAAATACACACTTAGAGGTTGAAAAAGAGAGAGAGAGAGATAGAGAGTGAGAAGGGAAATGTTTACTAAAGTAAAGTCAATTTATGAAGTTTCCTGATGATTTCTGGATTGATTATTTTTCATTTAATAAGTTTGTTTTTTTGCAAACCTAAAACGACGTCACTAAATTCCTGAATTATATTACGTAATCATATGGTGAAATTTTTATTACTACAGGACAATAAATCTCAAGTATCTACACTGCTTTACTATTTTATTATTTCTTATTTTGTCCACAAGATGGAAGCCAAATAAAGTTATACATATATGGAAAATCTTTCTGTCATAATTTGGATTTGTTTGACTTTTGTGATAAACCTAAAGTTTTAAGTTTTTTCCTTGAAATGTAACTTAACCTAAATGTGAAATTTCATGAAAATTTCGTGAAAATATCTGATAATGTAGATGGTCTTTTATTTTATAATTGATGGAATTCAAATTCGAATTCGAGACTTGAATATTTTCGCAGTAGGAAGGGGTTCAAAAATTGGCTAAATTTGATCATAAATCTATGTATATGTAGGTATATATAAAAATGAACCCTATTTTCTTTTGGTCATGTTATAACTTGAGAACGGCTAAACCGATTTCGTTCATCTTTCTTTTAAATGTTTTCTAATGTTTTGTCAATAAAAAAAAATAAAGAAAAGTGCACAGAAAACTAAGAAAATTAAAAAAAAAGAAACTAAACAGGTTGATACCCCATTTTACTTTTTTAAATGTTTGAAATAACTGCCAGTTTGATATATCGACAAATTTACTAAAAATAAATAATATGTAATAGAAAAGGGGCTTTTAGTGTTGCCATCAGAGCTTTCAAATTTTAGTTTTTTCTTGATAAATCGAATAATGAATCGCTATCATCGCTTTTCCAGGGAATTGGTTATTCTCTTAATTGTAAGTCGAATGTCAAATTTTTATTAACTTTTAAAGGAGAGTTGAAAATCAGTCTACCAGGAGATGATAACGGTTTGGATTGTTAGAAGAAAAATTTGTGAAAGTTTTTATGTTATGTGTCTGCCTTGATCATCATGAATTTTGGGACAATTTCATGATACTTTTAATCGTCAAAAAAGTTCCAACTAAGCTGTGATTCCTTCTAAGAAAATTTCAGATTTTTCTTGATTTTCTAAAACCCATACTATGTCAAGAACTTTTCATTTGACGTTTCACTCGGATAAAGCAGTAGCTGTCAGTTTTTGGTCAGTTTGTACGCATTCCCGTCAGTATTAATATCTTGGGACACAACGTAAGATGTTTGTGTACATGAACGTAGTCATTTTTAGCAACGATCAAACAATTTTGACTTTGTTGAGGAAATGACATCTAGCGGTCGATGAAGATGTCAATATTTTTGACCTATTAAAGAAAGTTGTGTTAGTTATACAATTTATAACTCAAGAACGGCTGAACCGAATTGTTGAAATTTGGCACAGTGACAATTTATAGTCTGGAAAAGCAAATAGGCTGATGATTTCAACAACTAGGACACAAAATTCGGTTGTCCTGCCGCTCGATCAACTTTTTAATAAACTTACGAAGTACATCGGCATCGGGTTATCTAGAAACTATGAACAAATTGTACATATTTAATATCGAATAAGCAACAACAATATTTTTCCAAAGCTTGATTTTCAGCATTAAATTGGGGCGAGACGAAGTTTGCCGGGCCCTCTAGTTAACTACAAGATTAGATCAAAAAAATCAATAAATTGGTAACTAGTTAGGGTTATAACATCTATTGCAATAAGGCTAGACTCAGAAGCCTACTGGAGATCAAATGACATCCCAGGACTTGTAGAAAAAAGGCCCACAGAATACAATCATATCTTGAAATTATTACAAATAAAAGCTGATTAGGTAAACATTTTTCTTTTATGTTATTTTTGACTTTAAAAAAGTTGTATTAAAATGTGACTGGTTTAAGTGTGTTTAGCCTAATTACCCAATTAGCATTTGTTCTTTATAATGGTCTTAAGTTGCAGGTGTTCATGTTCACTTCAAATCTCAGAATATTGTTTGGCAGTATTCCAATTGACTTATAGACCAATATTGGTAATCTAATGGAGAAACAAAAAAATGCCTTAAGGTATTGTAAGTCCCCTTCTTCCTGTCCTTACATGCAATTAGAAATTTAAAGTTCTTTACGTGATTTCTTTGTACCAATCCATCATTCACTTGAAAAACTTCTTCCTTGCTTAGCCGTCCATATTTAAAGAATTGGACAAACTTCTACTATGAACTTAATCTTTTTTAGTGGAACAATAACTCGGAAGTAAGCTCATAATATATCACAACTCTACCAAGTGTAAAAGAGAAAAAACTCATGTCAAGATAATTAATGTCAAGATACATTAAAAGTTACGAAAAATTAACATGCACTAAAAAAAAAAAATTAGACTCCATAGAGCAAGAAGAGATGAATTTCGTGCTAAGTGTGAACAAGGTATTAAGTAATGTAAAAATGGCATTAGGGAGTTTTCCAGGCTAAAGGAAATGAACAAATTTTGAATTCGATTATAAATTGAAATGTTCGTAGAATTGATGACTTTTGAGACTCCAATTTAAGGTAAGGAAAAGGTCTACTGTGTGAATTCTGCAATTCCTGACAGAAACAGATATTGTGTTCTTACAAATCACCCTCAGAGTCAGAATCCGAAAGCCAATAATTTATATTTCTGATCTAAAAACATAGTGAATACGTTTCTTTCCTAAACACAGCAACATTTTTGTCAACGTAGAATAAGTGATCATTCCAAAGAGGAGTCGAATTTAATGAGTTTGTAAAAGCTTAGGGTACTTATGTCAACGAAATAGTTTAATGGATTAGAAGTTACAGACGAGAGATCTCTATGCTTTAAAGAAACAGAATCGAAGACCATATAGAAACCCCAGAGAACACCAGAAATTTGTGAATTGAAAAGTAGTTTATAATCCGTTAAACGAATCCTATCGATATCATCCTTATAATAGAGATTGATGTCAAACTCTTTCACTTCTAGTGGTTTTATTGTGCAGTGTGCAAATTGATTTGAAGTGATTTCAAAATTCTAAACATTGTAAACTTTTAGGGAAACAGTCTTCAGTGGATTAATTTAATTCGCCTGGTTTATTCCTAGTTTAGTTAAACAGTTTCTTCTAAGCTGCCTTATTAATAAAAATAGGTTTTATCACTTTAAAACTTCAGTCGACCAATTTCAGCAAGCTACTCAACAAAAGTTTGAAAACTAATCTACGTGTACTTTTGACTTTTAAACTTTTCAACACTCTCAAGATCTTTGTTATTCCCGTGGGGTTTGTTGCTTCAAGCCTTATTCCCTTAGCATGTTTCTAATCATCCTAGAAATCATCAGTTTTTGGAATTCCTTTTTTTCTTCTGTTACTTTTAAATGACTTTACTTTAGCATTTCGAGTATTTATAAAAAAATTAATTTTTTTGTTCTCCAATTGCAAACAAAATAGTTTTAGAAAATTAAATAAAAACGAAAAAAAAAAAAAATGTTCACATGTGTGTTTTTTTTTTTTTTTTGCATTTTTTTGAAATTTCAATTTAGCCTATCTTACGTCGGGGAGGCGGTCGTAATAAATCATCTAGCGAAAAAGTACGGGCTGTCGCCCCTCCGGTGGGATTGGGGCTGCTGAGGCTCAAAAGAGACGGTTTTCTTATACCCAATCTGTTGAATATGGAACGTGGCGCCCCCGGTGCGATATTAGTAGTTGTTGTCTGAGGTATGGCTGTAGTAAATTGCAATTGCTCTCGAAGTGATGTGTGATGGTGATGTCCATGTACTGAACCAGGTGCTAAAGTTATTAAGATAGTACAAAATAGTTACAATACGAGAGAAAGAGAGAGAGAGAGAAAGAAAAAACGAAATAGATGAATAATTTGTATGGTCGATTGTGGAAGAAGATAAAGGAAGAGATGGAAAGATATTGAAGAAAAAACGGGAAAAAGGAACAAAATCAAATATTATGAGCGATTAGAAAAGAGAAAAAGAGAAAGAGAGAGAAAAAAAGGGGAAATTCAAGGGGGAAAAATGCCAGAAAGGTGTAAGAAAATTCATAAATTCATTTAAACAAAAGTTATTCAGAAAAATTGAGGACAAAATAAGGAAAATATTGAAGAAACAAATATAATTTTAAATTTCTAAGATTTCAATTTTATTTATTTATGGTCATACGTCTGTTACGGTCGGCTTCCTCAGCGAGAAGTTTTTCAATTTTCTCTGGGAAATGACGTTTGGCACACCACACCAAGCCAATGGCCAGTAGAACGACAAAAACCGTGATCAGGCCCAACCAAAATGGCTCTTGGAGCATTCGTTCAGAGAGCGGTTTGTAAGGAATATGCAACATACGACGTTCACATCGATGCCCCTCCCACCATGCATGACAGCTAGATTTTTGTTTTTAATTTTTAGTTATCGTTTTACATATATAAAAGTAGAATTTTATGAATTTACCGGCAAAAATAGCCACCATTTCTCTCGAAGCACGTGCCACGTCCTTCACATGGATTATCAGCACACGGTCGTATTTTATGTTCACATGTGTTTCCTTGGTATCCAGGTTGACAGTGACACTAAGTTTAGATAGAAAGTTTAGTACAAAAAAAATCTCATAAGCTCATGAGCTGGTTTCTAGTACCTTGAAATTTGTAGCAGTTAATTCACACTTTCCAAAAACACAGGGCTCCAATTCGCAGGAATTCAATCCGCAGAATCTAGATACAAGAAAAAAAAAATGGTCAGCGCTAAATAATGTCTGTGTGCCTAAAAAAAGCTTGTTAATATTAAAGCCTAAAATAATTTTTGTTGGAACAGTTTTCAACATAATATTCTGATTAAAATAAAGATTAGAAACAAATTGTAATATTGTTCACTGTGGCGAATACGTACTATTTTCTTAATTTGATTTTTTTTTCTTTGTAAGTCAAATATTTGAGCTGTACCTAATATTTTCTTTTTAGTTGTTGACTAAAAATCTACAGAAAAGTGTAATACGAACTATAAAGAATACATAGACATGTGGTTTTTAATCTGGCAATACTTTTTTCGGAGTTGGTCTTTTTGACAGCTGTCACTTGATTTATACTCATTTTGTTTTGCCATTTAATAATGAATACACTTACTCCTAAACAACGTTTGCAAATCGTTCAAATTTATAACCAAAATAATGGTGAATGGGCCCAAAACGAGATGGCCACCCATCCCGATTTTGGTGAGGCCATTATCTCGCGTCATCATGGGCGTGTGGTGGCGTGGCTTCCAAGTTCATGTGATTTAACACCGATGGACTATTTTTTGTGTCGGTTGGATTATATGAAGTCGCTTGTCTTAGCAGATAAGTCCGAGACAATTGACGCCTTCGACGCCCCAATTACTACAAAAAGTTGTCAAAAATTAGGCCCCTAGGCTGGAATTTATGGCAAACCCTTATCATTATAATAAAGCCACATTCTTGGCCCTGACATTAACGTCTAAAATAAACACCCTTTACATAATTTAAGGCCATTCTCAAAATATGACCAGTTAACTGATATTTTATGCTTTGCTAGAAAAGCATGTTCTTGGTTTAAAGGACTAATTTAAATTTTCAACTTTAACTTTTTGCTTGTAAAAAAAACCGACATTGAAAAAGAATTAAGAATTATTTTACAACACTACATGCTTACCTTCCAGTATAGTGTCCATGGCATTGGCAGTGATTTTTTCCATTTTTCGCAACACATTTGCCATTGAATTGACAAGGATTAAGCTGACACGACTCAACAGTCTTGTCACCCGAAGCCAGTTTTAGTTTGTAGTTATTATCTTCAAAAAAAAAACAAAAATCAGAAATTATTTAGATTTACATACAAATACTAAATCAATAGTTGTTCAATTTATAATCCTTTGCCATCATCACCATATACAGTTTATAAATAAGTATTTGATGTGACCTATTTTAGGGACCAATTATCACATTCGAAAATTCGTTCAAAAATACCAAACACACACTATATAGTAATTGTAATTGTGATTGTGTTTGTGATTGCCGAATGTGGTATGTTGTGATGGGGGCAGGCAAAAACAAACCAAAGGATTATGCCATCTATTAAAAAGGACATAATTAATTCATTACCTTGTTGGATCCTTACGGTTCCATTCAAATTGATATCTGATTTGGAGTAAGTCCTCTGCCGGATGTGTAATGTATTCAGGTACGATGTTATGTAGACTGGGGCCAATTGCGGTTCCAAAGGATAATCGTGCTTCTGTTGTTGTTGTTGCTGTTGTTGTTGCTGAAGCTTCTGATATTCGGGCTTGCTGATGCCAACATATTGTTCATCGTCTAGCTGAGTTAAATTTGGATATTTGCATAGTTGCCACTTGGTGCCATTGTAGTCGGCATAGTTATCGTATATCTATGTGTGTATGCAAATATTTGTAAGTATGTAGATAAATGAGGTTAAAATATATTTTCAATTGAAAACCACTACCATAGTGGTTAAACGAACAAAATTGGAGTCTTTACCTCAATTACATTATTGCCCGGGCAACCGTTGTCACTAAACTCGACTCCATGCAATTCGAGGAGTATATTGTCACCGAACGGCGCTACCAGATGCTGAGTGAAATCAACGTTTTCCGGTGAATTGTGCGGGTAGTTCAATTGATACAAATAGCCGGTAAAATTGTTAGTAAGGTTTATCACTCGGTCCTTTTCCATTTGGGCAACTGAAAATATGTTTAGTTTAGTGTATAGGACTCAGGAGGATTTTATTGGATTATATTGGAATGATTTGAAAAGTTTTTGAAAATAAATTAATAATTGATTTGCTTTTAATTAAGTTCAGTAAAATAATTTATTGTATCTTGAGCAGGAATAGAAAAATATTCTAACTGACGAGTTAACAAAGAAAAAGTTTCTTAAATGTTCTTTCAAAAATAAATAAATAAATTGCTGCTGATAAAAAAGGTATTCCTGATTTTGTACCTACGTTTCTAATGAGAGCAGTTTTACTAGAACTGATTATGCTTCCTGGAAATGTTCCTCGCTTATTTGATTGCCCAGAAATGGTATCAGTTTCAAATACTGAACCAGATTTGAAAGCTCCACAAGTTCGAAGAAGTGCAACTGATCAAATTATAATGGCTATAAAAATTAGCCAATTAATCAGCATCACAAAATATTCATGATTTAATGCATGATGTGCACAACTGTGCTGGAATTATTTCTTGATGATTTTTGAAAGAGACTCAAGCTTTTTAACCGGTTGCTGGAGGGGAGTTTTTAAATAAATGTTCCCAATCTATGAACATGGTTCAGATTTAGCGCCAATTTGAGGACAGGAGTAATTAAAAACAAAGAAATAAATCGGTCCACTCGAATAACCCATTGTTGAATTTTTCAAAGTATCGGGTTTTTCAATAAGAGCGCTACAAAAGTTTTTTTTTTAATAAAACAAAATCGGTTTTGGATATCAAGTAAATTCTTTATTCCTGTGAAAATTCGTTCGATGCCATTATGTATGGAACTTGATTTCTTTTGCATGGCCACCACGGGCACGCTTGCAGAAGTCCAGACGCTGAACCCAATTTTTGACGGTATTCAAGCATAAATCGGCGGATACTGCTCACGTTCGATATTCATACGAAGTTCATCAATCTTCGCTGGCTTGTTGGCATAGACCATAAACTTGACCCCACAGGAAATAGTCTTACGGCGTCAAATCGCACGACCGAGGTGGCCAAACGACTAGATCATTTCGTGAGATAACACGTTCTCCAAACTTGGTTTCCAATAAATTGATTGTGGCATTTGCTGTGTGGCTTGTGGCGCCATCCTGTTGGAACCACATGTCCTCCAAGTCCATATCATTCAATTGGGGCCAAAACTATTCAGTTATCATTGAACAGTAGCGATCCTCATTCACAGTAACGTGCCGGTCTTGATCATCACGGAAGAAGTACGGCCCAATGACCTACCGGCCCATAAACCACACCAAACCGTAATTTTTTCGGGATGCAATGATGACTCATGGAGTACGTGTGTATTGCTGTCTGACCAATACCGCATATTTTGTTTATTGACGAAGCCATTCAGCCAGAAATGAGCCTCATCATAATCCGAATTTCGGTAGTAAATTTTAATAATTTCGACTCGTTGTTGGCTCGTATATCTTGGAATCATGAAATGACAAACCTTATTGAAGAGAAATGTCAAAAGAGCGGCAAGAAATATGGCGTCGTTTGCTGTCCCTCTCGCTCTACTTTTGTAGCGTCCCTATTGAAAAACCCTTTATTTGCAGTTTTCGATTAAAGAACTTGAACAATCTTCGTCTTATTTCCAATTTAAGAAATTATCTCGGGAACTTCAAAAACACCATGTGTTGCCTCGCGTCTCTGAAGCATACTTATAGAGTAAGAGTTTGGAAGCAGACTAATTTTCGTCAAAAAACTTCTAACTTTTTTTTAGGAATTAAGACTGTTTATATTTAATCTGCTTACTTAGAGAGGGCAGAATTTTCATAAAAAGTTGCCTGCGAAAGGTTTTGCTTTAGTACAACAAGCACGTGTTTTTTAAAGATGTAACATTTTGAAATCAGGACTTAAATTAAATTCAAATAAAAAAAATCTAAAAATTTGCCATGTTTTTCGATTTCGATTAAATGTATTGTCAAACTGGACTACATATTTAAATTAAAGTTATACATGTCAATTGATGTGACAAGATGTGCCTTTCTAAGCATTAAATGGAAGTGAAATATAAAATGGTGAGACGTCAAAATGAGTCACGTAAAAAAAATTTAATGTAAAAGTATAGTTGACATTTGTCATAGGTAATTACATATCTATACATCACCTGTAAATAGTTTACAATATTGATTTTTAGTCTTTTGTGTTCTTATACAATTCTTTAAGAATAAATTTTAGAATTTTTTAGTATTTAAACAAAACCAAAAAGTTAACTACTTGTCAAAAATTCAAAATGGTGGAATAATATATTCATGATGTTTTTTGAAACTTTGACACAATGTGACCTTATAACGTCAAAATATGTTCTTGCACTAAAACGTAATGAAAAAAAAGTTTAAAATGGACGATAAATGTCAATTTTGTGAACGTTGCAATTTTTGGATTCAAGGTATACCAGTAAATAAGTTATCACCACTTGATACAAATCACATGAATTCACCGACTTAAGAATTAATTATGACAAAAAGCACCATCCAACATACGAACGAATCTGAGCACAAGAATCACCAAAAGATATTCCATTACCATAATTATATTTCCCAACTAAAAGTTCTCTCAAAAAGGAATAATTTCCTCTCTCGAAATCAATAAAAATTCCATTAAATTATCTTCCCATCATCGACAAAAAACAAAAAAAAAAAATGTCAAATCATTCCATCAATTAATAATAATCAGAATTCCTTTTCAAATTAAAACAAGCATTCAAAGAATTTCCCTAAACACATTTAATAGACATTCTCCATTTTCCATTCTGCATCATTAAGCCAAATGCTCACTCACCTGTATGGTAAACAGCTTGGAAGCCCCTTCCACGTGGCCTCTGCCCGGTTCGCAGCTGAACTCGGATCTGCTCGCGAATGCTCACGAAAATGCCCTCATTTACATGATTTCTCGCCCGAAAAGGTCGAAAATAACCATTCCCAATGTCCACCTCCAACAGGGTATCACTCAGCAAATCGTATTCGATAAATTCCAACCAGACACGTCGACCCATCGGCGCTTGAATGACATACGCACAATTCAAATTGTTCAACAGAAAATGTGGGTAATTTGGACTGAAAACGGTGCCTTCGCGCGAGGTCAAAGTTTGCAGAGGGCAGCCGGACATATCGATTGCTTTCCAAACGGCTGCAAATCCCAGGCCCGTCACCGAGTAGTCACTGTGAAAATTGAGGACAACCTGATTTGAGCTGGACACAAAATCGAATTTGGACATATTGGAGTCGTGCGATCCGCACCATCGTACATAGGGCAGGAACGATTGTGCATTGTCAGCGGGCGGAATTGAGCGTAGAATGGTGCTGCGCTTACTTAAACGATGCTGCTTCTGCTTTTGCTTTTGCTTCTGTTGCTGTTGCTGATGATGGTGGCGCTGCTGTTCCTCTTTCCGGTTGTGTGGCAATTTATTTTCAATTTCCGGCAGATTTTTTCGACGATGTCGTTTTGGATTTAATATCACTTTATTTGCGTGGTTTTCATTGTCGTTCAGCGACGACGACGACGACGCTGATGGTGGTGGGTGTTGTGATTTTTTCCAGCTGCTGTCACTGTGAGCTCCAGTTTCGGTTTCAGTTTCTGTCTCTGTTTTTGTTGCTGCCACCGAGTTGAAGGTTCCGCTGTCATCTTGTTGCAATCTCTTGTATCGGACGTCCGCGACTGACACAGACGCGGACGCGGACGCCATCGAATCTGGCACAGTTCTCATTTGCATATCGGGGCGAGCTATTAAATCCTCATTGGGGTTGGATCTGGCGCTGTGAAGGTTCAAGTTCACTTCTGGTGGTAAGCTTCGTGTTCGCCTGGTATATGATGGGATGTGATTGCTTTCGTATTGCACTTCATTAAAGTCTCGTTCATCAGCGAACATGGCCATCGGAATGGGATTTGTTCCCGGTTCGAGAGAGATTTTCGATACTAGCTCGTAGTTTTGGATGCTAATGAAGTCGTACAGACACTCGTCCTGGGCTTCCAGGTCAATCTTTTGGAATTGCACTATAATGCGCGTTCGTTCGGGTGCTCTTATGTGAATCCAATAGTCGATGTTGTGCGGGTATGCATTGGGGTAAGCTAAGCATTCAATTATAGTTAGGATTAAAGTGTGCGGGGGTGTTTTTGTGTTTTGTCTTACCTGGGGAGATGAGTCTTCCTTCGGTACCCATTACCGTCGAGTTACTAAGAGCATACTCACTAATGGACTCTTTGGGTTTCTTGCAGACATAGCCACCGACTCTGTTGCACTTCTGTGACTGCCAATACAGACCAGATGGCAGCATGGGGGTTGGTGACATTTTCCATTGTAAGCCCAAGCATGTGGGATCATGGGGGATTTGGTCAAATTGGCCTTGTCCCGGTAGCCAACCCTATGTAAGGATATAAATAATAATTAAATTATGGTGAAGTTGTGAAACTATAAATGGAATAAGTTGTAGTTGTTGTTGTTGGCACACGTTTTTGTAGTTCCAGAAATGAGTTTCCAATCGAAAAGAAACTAAGGGGAAAATTAATGTCGAAATAAAACAGCAACTTTTTCCAATGGAAATGTAATTGGGTCAAGTATAATATTTCGCTAATTAATCGTTAATTAATTTTGGCAGTTTTTTCATCATTACGCGTCTAATTGATAGTAAGTTGGAATAGAATAAAAAGAAATTTGAAGGTGTCACACCTAAGTCACGACAAATTATCACAAATTATCCATCTATTGTATTTTCTCTGGAACTGGGAAATTGAAGATGAAATTTGCAGACCCTTAAATGGTCATTACTTGTCATAATGGAAGAATTGAGTTTCTGTTTCTATTTAATTAAATTATTTCAAGAATTGAACATTCCCTGATTGATTGGATTTATACAAAGTTTCGTGTGAAAATTGTTAATGCCGTACTTTGATATAAATTTGTAGAATCTAACAATTGGATTTTTAATTCAGAGTTACAAAAATATTGAAAAAAGACATTACCTGAAAGTTCATCGTAGTATCATCGGTCCATTCAAATTGACCACTTTTTTCTAATTCAGCTCCAAGCCAATAAACGAGTTGTGGTGAATAATCGATGTGATTTCGAATATTTGAAGTAATGAATCTGTAAATTAGAAACGATATAAAAGAAAATTTTGAAACAATAAAAATCTCATCCAACTAACTTATGCTCATCGGCAGAAGAGACAGATGACAATTTAGCACCCATGCCATTACAAACTTGTTGTGCTGTCCTCCAATCAGCTTCTGGATATGATACGAATAGATAACACGAACCATTATATGGTCGAAGTCTTTCATTGGAACATTCCGAAGCACCTAAAAGAATTTATATATTGACAATGGATCTCATTCGGAAGTCTTAGGAAATTAAATTAAAAACTTCTATTTTCTAATTTTATGCCACACTTAATAGTTCGTAAAGGCTTTTGATCAATTCATTTATAAAGGATGTTCACATTATTGAAGTTGAAAAATAATTTTTAAAGATAGAAAATTTAAATTGTGAATTGAATTGTGTCTCTTTAATTCTTCAATAATGTGAACAAGTTTATATTTTCAAAGGAGAACGAAGCAGAACAATAAAATATTTTTGATCTACTTCCAAAGGACTAAAAGTACATATACATAGATACTAAAGTTCATTCATGCAATTTATAAAGCTAAAAAGCAAAGTTGTGTATCTCTAAGTATATTGTAAGAGTGCTTTATCTTCTAGTTTTAAGGAAGCTAAAACTACATGCATACATTTGTATATGCAACATTTTTAGACACAATTTTAGGAGTTGTGTTGTGTTTCAAAGCTAAGTTAAATTTATTTATAATTTAAAATTAGTTTTTAATTAGTTTTAAGGCAGGTATAGTATAAAGCTTTTAGCAGACCAAACTATAATCTACGAGTACATTGAATTTATATAGGAAAACAAAGGGCAAAGGTTATGAAGTAAATTTAATTTAAAGTTTCATATCAAACAAAAGGAGAATTAAGGTTTCTGTGTCATATATATACAAATTTATAATGTAAAGAAAATATATATTTTTAAAAAGTTTTGATTAGATTGGGATTTATATATCCCGAGGACCCAACCTACCACGTCATAAAGCTTATTAAAAATTGTATGCAATTAACAGAAGCCAATAATTTAAGGCTTGCAAATAATCATAAAGGATGAACACTAAAAAAAAAAAATGTCTTCCAAAACAATAAATTTGACATTTTATTTAACATCCTTCCTATAATATAAGAAAAAGGCTGAATACGATTTCTTTTTTCTCTTTAATACATTTTTGGTTTCTACTTGATTTTTTGAATTTTAAATCAAAAATCGAAGTAAGCTATCTTTAAGAATGTTAATGACTTCTTATAGGGACCTATTTTGACGTCATAAAAATATTCCACTCCAAAAGATAATTTAAAGGTATAAAATCGGCAATTTTCGGAAAAGATCACTACATAGTATAAAACAAAGTGGTTTTCGGCTGTTTGTCTGTCCCGCTGTATGCTTAGATCTACGCAACGAATATTGATGCTGTTTAAAAGATAGAGCGATTCATGAGCAAGGTTCATTATAATGATAGTTGATATTCACAATAGAACATACTGCAATAAGGCAATAAGGTACAATAAATCTTTGTATAAATAAAAATCAATTCAGTTTTTTTGGTCTCGCTAAAACTCGAGAACGGCTTGGTCGATTTGGCTGATTTTTATTTTGAAATGTTTATCGTAGTCCTGGAAAGGTTTAAAAACTGAGAAAATATGGTAAAATTGCGAGGAAGACTTTTAAATTTTCCCGTACAATTTGTTCCATTAGCAAAAAAAAAATATTTTCGACTGTCAGTTGGTTATCAAAGTTTTATATTAAAGTCGTCTGTCCAACTCTAACGAAAAGTTATAAAGTTGCCTATCATTCTGTCACCATTAGACAGTTATAAATAAGTTTTATCATCAGTTTGTGAGTGCTTAAGATTTATTGGTCTTCAAATGTCAAGGAAAAGTCGAATTTCAATTCAATACTATATTTAAATAATTTTATTATAGATAAACTTTTTTTTTGTAAGTTCTAGTTCCGTGAGTAATTTAAATTTTAATCGGTTAGTGACATATGGACCAGCCTAAAAGCCAGGCGTGCTGTAAGAACTCAATTGGACCGGGACAATGTTCACCGGGTCCTCTTGTTAAAAATAAATCTAAAAATTTTGATTATTCCCAATAAAATTCTTAAGTTTTCAGAAGATTTCTTATAAAGTTTTACTTACTGATTAATTTAAGAACATTATTTGAACAGTCTATAAACCATCTCATCTCAGACGCTTTTAGATGTTCTCGTTTTAACACGACACCAATAATATAAAAAATGAAAGCTATCCCTTAAAATTTTAAGTAACAATTATTACACTAATTTAATTTATCAAAATTAATTATGTTGGAAAAAAAATTATTATTGGATTGTCTAAAGTCAGTGGTGTATTTATATTTTCGTATTATTTTCTTGGGTCACTCTTTTTTTTTGATCCAATTTGTTTTCCCCATTTACCAAATTTAACCAGTTGACATACTTAATATTTTCAATGGTAAAGAAATAGTATGTCTAATTTTAGTGCTTTTCGAACGTGGAAAATTCAATACCCTTCAGTTATCACACACAACAAAGTTTTTTGATATGAAAAAGCACATATGTAGATCTATTTTTTTTAAGCGCAATAATATATCCGAATTATTCTTATTTTTCAGATGTCAAGATCTGTACGAATGTACAAACAAATAAAACAACATACATTCAATAAAACACTCCAGACGCCGAGTGTCAGCTTACACGTCAACAAACTACTCCAGACGCCGAGTTAGCAATATCTTATTGCTGACTCAAGGTAAAAATTATAATCCAAATTTAAGAAAATTGACACTTGATGTGTGCCTGGTCACATAGACGGGGCTTATGTCAAGTCAGCAATTTTCTTTATAGAAAAAGAACGTATAAAAGGGCATGAATAAAAATAATTAAAGCGAGTAAATTATACGAGCTCCTCTAGACCATTTGTGTTTTATTTACGCTATATTATTTATTAATACTATTGCTATCCCCCCACCAGTGGTAAGGTTGTAGTAGCTATTAGATAAATAAGATCTAAGCCATCATTCTATATCGAATATGACAGTTTGTGGCTTCACAGTTGGGATACCTTATTTTGACATTCATAAAATATTTTGTAGTAAACAAACAAAGTTCAATACTGTGACTTGTACCTAAAGTCTATAACTTCTATTGTGAATTGTAAACTGTGTTTATGATTTCACCAGTTTAATTGTGAATCTGACAAAATTCGTGATTTTAATTTATTAATTACAGGTTCAGTCTTTATATTGTTAATTCAATCTTCTATTTAATTCATTCACCTATGTATTTAAATAATTTATTCAAAAAACAAATGAAATAAATGACAAATGAAAAGAGACTTTTTCATAAACTACACGAATATTATAAATTCCATTTTAAATTTAATTGAATTGATCCCAAAACAAACTTATCATAGATTTGTTCTCTTTTTGTTTTTCTTCTTTAAATAAAGTGTTTACAAAGTTGTCTATCACTATTTTTTGCTGATGTTTCGAAACTATTATGTACTGCACATTTTAATTCCGTAATTCAATATTGTACATGCGTACATGTGTATGTTAAGCTGCATTTTAAAATTCCCAATCGCAACTCTCGGATTTTGTATTTGATTGCGATGATAAAATTATTTATCTACAATGTTTGCAAATAAACAAGAATCAACAATTTTTGCTGATGAATTGCAGCGATATCATTTCCATTCATCATGATTAATTAAATGTAAATAAAAAAAAAAAAATATTTTCACTGTTAAATTCGTGAAAACTCTATACTCGCTTGAGTTTGATAGAATCTAGATGGTGTGTTAAAAATCAATTTTTTAATTGAATTTTTTATTATAGTATCTCTAGTTGCTTTTAAATTGATTCGACGAGTTATAAATTATTTCAAAGTGCATGACATTCTCCATCAGGAGAAACATACATATGGTACCTCATTTAACTTCCCTTTAATTTGACTTTTTCCTCTCAATGTCTGTGTGTGTGTGTTTGTGTGTTTTTGTGTAGGTTAAGGCATGCAATTGCATACATAATGTGTATTATTTGCCGATCCCGCCCATAGCAGGACTCTATACCCACTCTTATAGTTTAATATGTTTTATATGTCATTTCCATACATGCAAATATGTATATATATATTTATATTCATAGATATGGGTAAATTTTCTAATAACCACAAAGTGCCACATTTTGTACTTGTGTATAATTTATGCATGCAAATTACGCTCATTCGACATCGACATGCTTAGACCGCATTCATTTCAATTATCCATTTAGTAGCAGAAGCAGAGTAGGTAGGTTACGAGGTGATGAAGGACCGTTGTCTACTGATCAGAGCTGTCGTTATAGCTCAAGGCTTTATAAGTCAGATGAGTTTTGGATTGAAATTGACCCGGTATTCCAATTTTTGCTAAAGGTTGTTCCTTGTTAAGTGCAATCAATAAGTTAATAAGAAGGAATGCAATCTTTTATGAATGCAATCACTACAAGTCATTAATTGAATGAATTTAAAAGAGGGTATTCATTCAGAATACTTTGAATAATGGGACTTCAGACTAAAATTATTGCAATCACTTTTCTTCAATCATTTCACTGCACTATCTCTCAATCGATTGCAATCACTTAATGCATTAATTTAAAATTGTTTGAATTGAAAGAATTTTAAGACTTCAAATGAATGTAAAAAGTTCCAATATGTACAAAATGATTGGTAATTAAGAGTTTTGAAGTTTCAGTCTTATAACAAACTGAATGAATACAATCTTTTAATTGAAATCACAAAAGATTGCATTCACCGATGATTGCATTCTTTTACAAGCCTTGCGTTCCTTTTTCCTTCATTGTCATTACTGTACAGAAATAATGATAATTGTTTTGGTTCTCTTTTTAAATTGCCTTCTTAGTTCCTAGTTCGAAAATTTGTCTAACATTGATTTTTTTCAAAAACCATAAAACTCCATTTAAGATAGTTTCTACAGAGTAAATAGAGAGATATATTTAATTTAATTAAGATAAAAAGAAGTGGCCCTTAATATCTCCCCTGAAGAACACCTCAAAAAAAAATATTGAAACGAAATATTTTAGCGTAAATAAGGTTCCGAATTTTTACACGATGGTAAAAAGAAAATTTAACGGTCATTTTCTTGACAAATTTCAAATTCCTGCAATTGATTTAAAAATGCTTTAGAACTTTAATCTTCATCACAGTTTTAGAAAGAATTAAGACCCATAAGTCATAGCTTCTTATATTTATTTTCAAATTTTAGAATTACAAGATCGAGTGTTAAATTGATTTAAAATTTATTTCAAGAAATATATTCAAAGGTCATAGTACCTTTAAAGACTTATAAATGCATCATCAGGACACTTACGTAAATGGAAAGAAACCATGCCCTAAATTGCTTTTTCTATAGTTTTTACTAATTTGAGGTGTTTTTGGAACATTAATCACTATAGAAAATCATATTAAAATTCACACGAAACCACTTTTCCAAAACGAAAAAAAAATTGTATTGATATTTTTATTGTTAAGTTCACATTCCTTGAAAAGGGTGTGAATATTCCTTACCCCCTAAAATCAAATAAGAATTAGTTTGTCAATAATGATTTCGTAAAATAGCCACTTGTGGAATACACAAAAATATGACTACACAAATTCAAATTGATTTCGAATAAAAATTTAATTTTCACCTTTTTTAAATGCCTTGCCTACACCGACATTTTAATATAGAAGATACAAAGATAAGTTTAAACAATAAATTAATTAATTGGGTGTGTCCTGTTATCTAATATTTGCGTGTTGATTGTCATTTTTTTTCTGAAAATGATTTTCTTCCAACAACAACAGTTTGGCAATAAAATTTGGATTCTTATTTTCTATATTTTCATTTACTATTTTCACGCATAGTATATTTTTGTAATCTAATTAATTTTGCATTAATTTTATGTTGGAAAAACGCACATTATTTACACAAAATGGTCAATTGGGGTTTTAATGGGACGGAAAAATTAATTGGCAAAAATAGAAAAGAAGAAAAGGACAAAAAGAAAAGCTTATATTGTATTGACAAAAATATATTTCAATGATAAGGCCTTAAAGACTTTAAACCCCTTGAGTTACGAAAAAGATTTATGCATTTTTTTTCGAATAAAATAGTAGTGATATTCAACACTTATCAATCAACAGAAAAAATTGAATTGGTTTTTGTTCTCAATCTCTTGTTTACATAGCCTTATGACCTATGTACCTTAGAGAAAAATATTAAAGTTCACAATACCGAGAAGTATTTTAAACGTGGCAATACTTTTTTCCGAGTTGGTCTTTTTGACAGCTGTCACTTGATTTGTGCTCAGTTTAGTTTGGCATTTCATAATGAATAGAACTACTTGTGCAGCAGAATCGGTAATTCGAGCAACCATGGAACGGTTTCGCACCAAGTTTACTGTAGAGGGTAATGCGCATCCTTAGAGACGCACCAAAGACGATGTTGGTACTTAATATAAAATGAGTATTGGCAACACGGGTTAGATAGTTTTATCTATCCATCTATCTCTTTCACATTACATCTTTATCTTTTGTATCTCAATTTATTCTTTTGTTCTTCATTCTTTTTAAAATAAAGCTACTGGCTGGACGTGCCATTTTTATAACGTTTAACTTTGTGAATATTTGATTTTTCTAAAGTGATAGATTTCAAAATTAAATCCAACAGGTTATGGGCCCAGAACCCTAACTGCACAGAAAAATAAAAAAAAAATATTAAAGTGAAGTTAACAAATTCGTAAGAACAGTAGATTTGCAATTCCTTCTACGTATTCTAGAAGCAAAGATGGCAGGACACATGGTTCACATCGAAAAATTACAAAAGGATAATTTCGATACATGGAAGCTGCAAATGTGCGCTATCCTGATTAAAAACGATCATTGGAACTACGTTAACGGAACCATACAAAAACCAGAACCAATTATAGTCCAAGATCAGGTGAGCAATGTCCAAGAAATTAACAACTGGGTAGTGGCAGATCAAAAAGCCAGAGCTGATATCATTTTATCTATTTCACCTTCGGAATTGTGCCACATAAAACATTGCTGCACATCAAGCGAT
This sequence comes from Scaeva pyrastri, assembly GCA_905146935.1. Classification (NCBI taxonomy): domain Eukaryota; kingdom Metazoa; phylum Arthropoda; class Insecta; order Diptera; family Syrphidae; genus Scaeva; species Scaeva pyrastri. Next base: position 19,531,801 of record LR989929.1, on the reverse strand, counting down.
GTTTGGGAAAAACTTGAGCAGGTTTACCACTCCAAAGGACCGGCAAGAAAAGCCACATTGCTGAAGCAGTTATTGTTCTCAAAAATGAGAGAAGGAGAAAGCATGATGTCGCATCTAAATAATTTCTTCGGCACCATAGACAAGCTAGCTGAGATGGATATAGGCATAGCGGAAGATCTTCTCACTATATTACTACTGTATAGCATTCCAGAGAGTTTCGAGAATTTTCGATGCGCAATTGAGGCGAGAGACGATTTGCCTACACCGGAAGCCTTAAAAATAAAACTTCTGGAAGAGTACAACGCAAGGAAAGAAAAAGAAACACAGACTAGACAGCAACAACAAGATGCCGACGCATTTTATGCCAAATATGGAAGTTCAAGGAATAGGCAATACCAGCGTCGTCACGTACCACAAACAAGCAACAACTCGATACAAAATGGTGGCACAGTAAGCAACAAAAAATCTTACAAATGCAACTTTTGCAAAAAGATTGGCCATAAAGCTGCTGATTGTTGGAACAAGAACAAAAACAAGTCAAAGCAGAGTGTATCAAACGCTACAGATGATGCATTTGTTGCTGTTGGCGCGGAACAGGTTGTGTCAATAGGAATCGCGCTGCAGGCTGGTGTCAACTCAATGACAAGCTGGTGCATTGATAGTGGAGCAACATCTCACATGTGTCGAGACAAAACTTTATTCCTTGAATTTGTCAGGGTAGAAAATCGAAGTGTCCGACTTGCTGTTGATAAAACCACAGATATAGTTGGAAAAGGCACAGTTCGTTTGAACGTAAACAGCACTAAGACGATTCGATTGAACAATGTCTTGTATGTTCCTGAGTTGAAGACAAATCTTTTATCCATATCCAAGGCAGTCTCGAATGGATATACCATCGAATTCAACGAAAAAGAAGCAGTTTTTAAAAACAACATGAATGAGACTGTTGTAAAAGGAGCAAAGAAAGGAGATCTCTACTTCATCGAATGCGACGCAGAATCAACATCAGCTGTAAACGAAAAACCAAATCAGCTTGACGAATGGCATCAGCGCTTAGGACATCTCAACGAAAGAGATTTAAATAGAATCATCACAGATGAACTAGCAACAGGTATACCACGCTTGCCTTCAAGAAATCTATCGGTGTGCGAAGTGTGCATACTAGGTAAACAGAGTGCTGAATCCTTTCCGAAAGAGTCACAGACAAAAACAACAATGCTGCTTGAGTTGGTTCATTCTGACGTGTGTGGACCAATGAGAACTAAAACTATTGGTGGAGCTGTTTCCTTCGCAACATTCATAGACGATAAATCACGCTTTGTTGAAGTCTTCTTCTTAAAATCAAAAGGCGACGTTAAGGAATCTTTCCTGAAATACAAAAATTTGATAGAAAATCAAACAGACAAGAAAATAAAAATCTTACGAACCGACAACGGCCTGGAATATTGCGGGAAAGAGTTCACGGATTTCATTGAACAAGCTGGCATCAGAAGAGAGCATACAGTTGCGTATACACCTCAGCAGAATGGAGTCGCGGAGAGGATGAACAGAACGCTAGTCGAAATGGCGAGATGTATGATGCTCCAATCAAAACTTCCACCCACCTTCTGGGGAGAAGCTATTGCTACAGCTGCGTACATACGAAACCGATGTCCGACGAAGAAACTCAATAATTTGACACCTTTTGAAGTCCGGTACGGATACAAGCCGAATGTTTCACATTTTAAAATATTTGGCTGTAAAGCATTCGCTCTTATTAAAAAACCAGGTAGAGGAAAATTTGAGCCCAGATCAACCGAATGCACATTCGTAGGATATTCAACCACATCAAAGGCTTATCGTTTATGGGATCCAGTTTTGAAGAAAATAATTGTAAGCAGAGACGTCAAATTTATTGAACAGTCGAACTGTGTTAAATCTGGTGATGTTTCGGAAAATTTTTTCGATTTTAATTTAACCACAGCAAATCCGGTTGACAGCATAATCGAAGTTCCCAAACACGAAACACAATTTGATGAAACTGATTATGATGACAGCAAAAGCAAAGAACCAAAATTATTCGAAACGAACTTGGAAAAGGACAACAACGAAGAAGTTCAAAGTAAAAATTTAAAATCAGAAATGGATGAAACTCCGCTTCAGAGGGGGCCTGGAAGACCAACTTTTGAAAGAACTGGTAGAAGGGGCAGACCAAGGAAGTTATTCAGCATGATACAAGAAAAAATCAAAAATGAGGCTGATATGGCGGAAGAAGCAAATTTTGTGAGCTGTTCAATTAATCCAACGGTCGCAGAAGCAATGAAGAGTTCTAGTGCCAACGAGTGGAGAGCTGCAATGCAATCAGAGTTCAATGCCCTACAAGATACGAAGGCTTGGGAACTTGTTGAACGTCCAAAGGATAAGAAGGTCATCGGGTGCAGGTGGGTTCTTAGAACGAAGTTTAATGCTGATGGAACAGTCGAGAGGCGCAAAGCAAGATTGGTAGCCAAAGGATGTTCACAACAACCAGGTATCGATTTTCACGAAACGTTTGCACCCGTGGCAAGGCAAAGCTCGATTCGAATCCTCATGGCGTTAGCAGCGGAATTTGATTTGGAACTTTTCCAGTTAGATGTTGAAATGGCTTACATAAATGGAGACCTGGAAGAGGAAATATTTATGGAGCAGGCTGAAGGTTTTGTCAAAGCTGGTGAAGAGAATCGTGTTTGTTCGCTCAAAAAGGCTCTATATGGGTTAAAACAATCAGGAAGAAGTTGGTTCAACAAATTGGAGCAAGAATTATTGGAACTGGGACTTAAGCCATTAAATACCGAAAAATGTATTTATTTAATGGAAACTGAGGATACATATATGGTCGTCGTCATCTATGTTGATGATCTCATAATTGGAACCAACAACTTGAATTCTTTCCAAAAACTCAAGACACACATGTCGCAAAAATTCAAAATGAAAGATCTTGGTAAATTACATTTTTGTCTTGGTATTGAATTTAAGCAAGATATTTCTCAAAATACGGTCATAATGAATCAATCCAAATACATACAAAACATTTTATTCGAATATGGAATGAGTGAGTCAAAAGCAATGGCCACTCCATTAGATGGAAATGTGAAGCTCAGTAAACAGATGGGACCGAAGACTGAACAAGAAAAGTCTGATATGGTAAATACACCGTATACATCATTGATAGGGTCATTGATGTATCTCGCCGTATCAACACGTCCTGACATTGCACATACAGTAAGTGTTCTAAGTCAATACAACGCTGATCCTGGAAAAGAACACTGGAAGGCTGCAAAACGAGTTCTCAGGTATCTGCAAGGCACTCAACATCTTGGTCTTGTATACCAGAAAACCAAAAAACCGGAATTAATCGGATATGTAGACTCAGACTGGGGAGGCAACGTGGACGACCGAAAATCATACACAGGATTTGTATTCAAATTAGCTAATGCAGCAGTGACTTGGGAATCCAGGAAGCAGAAATCTGTAGCACTCTCAAGCACAGAAGCAGAGTACATGGCGTTAACCGAAGCAGCAAAGGAAACCATTTATTTAAGAAACCTGTTAAAGGAACTTGGTTTTCTGAACAAGGATGCAACACCGACTATTGTTTACTGCGACAATCAAGGAGCCCAAAAATTGATGAAAAACCCGGCATTCCATTCAAGAACGAAGCATGTGGACATCAGACACCATTTCATCAGAGAAGTTTTCCAACGAGGTGAAATAGAAGTAAAATATATTCCAACAACAGAAATGATTGCTGATGTTCTAACTAAAAGCCTATTTGGACCAAGTCATCGTAAATGCATAAAAGGATTTGGTATCCAACCTGACGAAGGATAACCCGCGTTGAGAGGGGGTGTTGGTACTTAATATAAAATGAGTATTGGCAACACGGGTTAGATAGTTTTATCTATCCATCTATCTCTTTCACATTACATCTTTATCTTTTGTATCTCAATTTATTCTTTTGTTCTTCATTCTTTTTAAAATAAAGCTACTGGCTGGACGTGCCATTTTTATAACGTTTAACTTTGTGAATATTTGATTTTTCTAAAGTGATAGATTTCAAAATTAAATCCAACAGACGATATTGCTGCTGTAGAGCAGTGTGTCGAAGAAGACCCGAATGAGTCCATCCGCCATTCCGCAACATATTGTGCGCTTCCACTTTATGGATGAATTTATTGAAGGATCTTGGTTTGAGCGCTAACAAAATTCAACTCGTGCAAAAATGGAAGCCAAACTACCGTGTCGCATGTTTGGTGAATGGGCCCAAAACGAGATGGCCACCGATCCCGATTTTCTTAATATACTTTGTTAGCCTCATTAAAATAATACTTTTTTTGTGACCTTTCAAACATTTACACTTTATGCATGTATTATTAACGAGAATTAATCAGTATTAGCCTTAAAATTATTTTGACTCAAACTTAATCGCATTAAGCATGATAAAACGATAAAAAAAACATTTAATATTTAAATGTAATTTTTACGGATTTGTTCTTTTCTGCTTTGTTTATATGTAGTTAAAATATTTATTATAATTGTATACCTACCCCCTATGTTTTCTTATTTAATTTTTGTATTTAATTATTTGCATTTAATTAACACCAACTAACATTGAATTAACGACACAAACATTCAAATAAATACAAATCATAAACAAAAAACATTATACATTGTATACATATACATACAAAATATACACACAAATTATAAATAAACAAAAACATTTATATAGTAAATAAAAACAAAAATTAATAAAACAAAAAAAAAAAAACAGAAAAAATAATCAACACCATTAGTTCATAAACTTACCACGCAGGTGACTTCCTATCGCAATATTCATACATATAATAATATAAAGCACAACATTAAATTTTATTTTATGTCATTCTGATGACATAAGCATTAATAATAGCCCAGTAATTTAAGGTATATAATATTATGTTGTTTATAAATGCAGGAATTTTTAAAAAATCTCAGAAATACGTTTTTTTCACTCTGTCAGTCCTGTCTGATCTGAGGTAAAATAACGGGATCTAACTAAAAATGACAGATGAACTCTTTTCATGTAATCATAGCTTAAAAATTGCATTTTTCATCGATTTGACTTTTTATAATTCATAACTCAGGAATTTTTTACATAGCGAACAAGACTTTTGATGTGTTTTATTCACTACTGCATAGCAAGCACACCAAAATTTCACTTGGCAAACTACAACAATTTGATTGCTGCGGAGAAAGAAGCCAGTTCGTTTCGTTTTATTCAGTTGAATGCTGCACGTATAATTGAGGTTTTAAAAAGAAATGTTATGTTTTGAAAAAAAAAAAAAGATCAAGCTGTAAACTTTAAATTTACAGGTAACAAACAAATCAAACATTTGTCAAATCAGCTGTCGCAGTAAACAGTGTTACCAACTTAAAGTCTTTGCTTGTTAGCAATAAAAACAATAGAGATGTCAATGTCAAAATTTCAGATTCCTCTCGATCTTATGTTTTTTTTTGAAAGGTTTAATTTGTTGCCTTATCTTAGATCGAAACAATTATGTCTACAACCAAAATATTTGTTTCCAAATCTCATTTTAAAACTCTAAAATTGAGAGAGAAAAGCTCTCTTTCAATTAAACTTGACACTTATGACTTGAAATATGAAAAACAAATAATATTTTGACATCCGTTTAAAATATCATTCGGAAGATGATAAATCGAACGTGTAAATTGAAATTCGAAATGTCAATTAGTGTCAAAATTAAACTATTATCTAGAACTATGACAGCTCAAACAAACGGACCTTGTTTTTGTTTTATGCATTAAATGTCATAATGAAATTAAATAGCGGGAGTGTTTGGTAACTAAACATGTTTTGAAAAACTTTCTTAAGGGTTAGAAAACAATAAAGTGGAAAAGAAATGTCTCTTCAATTAGAAAAATTGCGCTATGAGTACAAAACTGTCAAAATACAAAACTATTTCTTCCTTTTTTATGATTGACTGAACTAATAAACATCTCAAAGAATTTGGAAGAAGTATTCCTGGATTTTCATTCTATTTTCCAATAATTCCAATACCTTAAATTACTAGGTTAAAATTATGTGTATTGCAATTTCACAAAGTTTTTTTTTTTATTTTTAACAAAGTGAAATTTGGTTATGTACATAATGTGTAAAGATCGAAGTGTGCTCAACTCAATTTAATTTTGTCTTCTGGGATACCAATTTTTTTCGATGGATAAAAATGTCAAAACAAGACGCCAATTTTTTTGATACATAAAATATGCTTCATAATGTGGGAGCAAAATAATAATAACGAATAATATGCAATGGATTTATTGCTTATACATTACGTATGTAGAGAGAGATACATATATTTTCATGAAACATGTCAAGGGGGAATATGATTCAGCAACAAATGAAAATGTTCAGGATCATAAATTATAATTATTATGAATTGCTTATCGATTTATAAGTACGTAGTAGTGCATTTGGTCAAATTGAATTCGCATTGTGGTTGTCCTTATGGTAAGTGATTGAATTTTGATGATACAATAATAATAATAATTTTTGGTGATAAATCCAATAAAATACTGGAAATAATGGAATTGGTTTATTACACTTCAGACATGGTTGACTGCTTTAAGCGTTTAAGAATGAGATAAACTTACTACTGATTCAAAAATCATTAATAAATATATTTTATAACTTTATAGAAGTATTTTCTGAAAAAAATCATTGAGAGAAGGTACTATCATGATTTGAAGATCTTAGTCTTTGTTACCGGATTTTTTTTAAGATTTAAAAAAAAATACAATTTGTCTAGAAAGTATCTAATAATTTTAATGTAATGCTTATTTTTTTTTTAAACATTAAAAATTTAAAAATTGTTTGATATATTTGTAAATAAAATCGCAAAGTTTGACTTTCGTGGCTCATTTTGTTGGTTAAAAAAAATGTTCACTGAAAACTGTTTTCAAAGAGCTCCTTATTTGTTTCCTTTCTTTTTTAATAAAAAAAGTTTTTTTAAACTTCTAAATATTGTATTTTAGAAAGATAAATTTTGTTTGTAAGTTAGTTTTCTATAACAAAAAATCTTCTATGGTTTTATCGCATATTGAGGAAAATTTCTTGATTTCTTAAAAATGTTTCATGTTTATATGAATATCCTATATTTTTGGCACATTCGAAATGTCATAAAGGATTATGTGAAATCAATACTTTTCGTCCTTGACAAAGTTTAAAAAAATATTAACATAACATCTTCAACATATTTTTTGTAAATTTAAACTTGGTGTATCGAAAAAACTTTGTGGAAAGCTATGCAATTCTAGAAATAGAGCTCTATAGTTTGTAAATCTTCACAAATGTATTAACTGTATGTATAATAATTATAAATCAAGGAAAAATAATAAATCCCACAAATCTGTCTATCAGGCCATTTGTCAGTTTGACACTTTCTAGGACTGAATTGATTTGTTTTAATCTTCTTGCTTTGGATTTTCTAGAAACAAGTTCAACTGATTTTAATACATTTTTTTCTGTTAAGGCTTTTAAACTAAAAAAACATTTATTTACAAAAATATCATCTTACTTGAATTTTTTGTAAACTATGAAGTTAAATTAAAAATTTGATACCAAGGTGTTAAAATATTTTATAAAAAAAAATATGTTTTCTACGTCAAGGCATCGAAATTTAATATCGAAATAGAATATTTTAAAACATGTATTTTAACGTTCGTTCGAGATTTACTCCATAAAATTATTGTAGTTTTATTAAAAAATACAGTTTCTTAATTTAATTTTAAATTTACTGGCGCAAAATTTTAAACAACGTATTGTTAAGGACTTAATATTTTACTAGCTAGCAATTTGCTAAATATTTAACAATTTACTAACGACTCCAAAATTTTAAACCCTTTTTACGTTTTGCTAACTAGTAAATTGCTAACTCCTTTTTATTAAAAAACGAGCATCCGAACATGTCCAAATATCGTGTTCTATCATCCTGATATAGATTTCTCAAAAGTTTATACAAAGTCTTCAAATATTTCAAAATCTTCGTCTTCCGAAAACATTTTATTCATTAAAAAACAATTTTTAGTTCCCGAATTATGAAAAACATACGAATCAAAACTTTCAAGTAAAATTGGAACGACATTTTTTTAGGGATAATGACAGATGACAGATAAAAGTTAAAGTAGGGTTTTCGGGATTTTAACTTTAGCAATATGTTAAGACATAGTAAAATGTTAAAATCGTTTAAAATTAGCAAAGCCATCTTTTTAGCTTAGCAAATTGCTAAAAATGGGCTTAAAAATTTACTAAATCGTTTAAAATTTTTCACCAATGTCTTCAAGCCACATTGAGAATTGCTTCTCTGTTTTGGTTCTATATTTTTACTTATTAATAGTATGTATTTAAAACGATGTAATCAATTTTCTTTTTAAGAACTTCTAAAAATATCGATAAAATATTTCCTTCAATCTCTCCCTATGGGACTTTATCAAATAAAGAATCAAAAATAAAAGTTAACCTCTCTCGTGATATTTTGAAAATTTCGCAATTATTTTTGTGTATATGAAAAGTTTTACAGGAAAAATAAGATTGACAATCTGTTTGTATTAATTTAATTGCAGAGTTGCAAATTCCACAACCATACAAATTCAACATAAACCCTAAAAATCAAAGCCCCTCATCCTCTCCCAACAAAATATGACGACGTATATGAATTTCTTATGTACACGAATGACAAAAAAAAAAAAAACTAAAATAAACTCATGCAGTGAACATCATGAAAACATAGTGTGTGCTATAAATTGCCCAAGAAATATAGAACAGGAAATGGTTAAATATTTATAGAGTATAGTATGGTTAATTTGATTATAGTTTCTAATACAGAATTTATAGACACAAATGATGATTAATTTTCATATATAGATAGGTACTATAAGAGTAGAAACGAACCCTATCAATAAGCCCTTAAAGTCGTCTCTATATGCACACAACATCCATAGGCAACTTACTGTTTTCCATAAACGCCTTCGCCTTATATCCACCAAAATGATGTGAATAGTCCGAGACAAAATGCAATCCCAGATACGATCCAACTGAAATGTGTCGCAATAGCTTCAATTTTGAACTCCAATCGCCACACAATCGTTTCGGCAGAGTTTCCGGTTTGCTATTCTTCCCCGTTGGATAGTAGGTATTGCCTTTGGGATAGTCTGGAGTTTGAATTAAAAAATTCGCATGCGGTTTGTAGAGATTCGAAAAGATATTCAACAAATTCTGGTAGTTAGATTGAGCGATATTAAAATTGTTAAAACTATTTGCATTCATGTTGCTAGAAGTAAAACTTAGGCTAGGGTTTTCATAAGAACTTCGCTTCTGAAAGTCTCGTTTGTTGTTTGTATTTGTGTTTGTATTTGTATTTTCGTTTAGGATAGCACTGCTGGCGAATGATGATGGCATCTTGGTATTATGCCTGGAAGATTTTGTAAATTTCTTTTCGATATTAAAACTGCCCATGTGCGGACTATTGCCAGTGATAGTCGGTTCGGTTACTTCCAGATAATCATATGTACAACTGCGGGGGGAAAACAACGATAAACAAACAAAACAAAACAAGAGTTCAAAAGTGCACTGTGGCGTATACGTAATATTTTTTTTATTCTTTTTTTTTATAATTTTGTGTTATTGTTTCTAAACATACCCTGGTTCACTTTCGATGACTAGTTCCTCAAACTCCAGAACTATTCGATAGCCACTGGGTGCGGTTATTGTGGTGAAGCAATTTGCATTGTCCGGATATTGCCGAGGGAACGAAGGACTCCATACCGATGCTCTAGGATGTTCCTTTGTCAGTGATACGGTTTTATTGCAGTCATTTACCCAGTTCTTGCGATATGTTTCTATGTATGAAGTGAACAAACAAATGATTTTATTTAAAATTTATGTGGTCAATAAAATTTTATCATAGCAGAGCGATATTTTGATGAGGGTTTTGTTATTTTTAAAACTCGCTGTAAGCGAAAAACAAAATGAAGTACTCATACTCGTTTGTGGAAATTTGCCCTCGAAACTTTTGCCAGGAACGAACGTTAACATTAACAAAAACCTACTTAATACATATACATGTGTACAATGTACATACCATCACTCATTGGTCTCTCGCAGATGATAAAATTGTTAGCATTGCAATCCCGATCGTTCCACATAAAATTATTTGTCATCGGGCTGCGAGTTGATTGAATTCCGGGGGGAGTTCGAAAATATCGCCGTAATTCAATGCAATCCTGGCTGCTAAGACCATCGTCATTGGGTTGTTTGTTGTAGTTACCATGCTGGGACCAGCCTGGAAACCAATCTGCCAAGATATAACATAGTTACCAAGTTAAAAGTTACAAGTTTTTTAGTTAAAAGCTTTGTTTACTTATGCATTTATGTTATGTTGTGTTTTTTTGTTTGTGTGCGTGAATGTTGATAACTTACTTGTATACTGAAATGGAAGTCCATCAGTCCATCGAAAATCGCCTTCGAAATTTTTATCTGAACCTCCTACCCAGTAGGCAAAGTGGTCATGGTATCCAGGACTAAAATGAATTAAAATTCAAAATGGACACAACAACAGTTAGAATGGGTATGACATTAGTTGCTGCTACAACGACGACAACGACACGACGGGACCGGTTTATTAAGTGAGTAAAAGGGAATTTCATTCAATTACGCGAGTTGTTTGAGTTTGTGTCAAAAGTTGAACGAAATTGCAGATGCGTTTTTAGAATAATTGATGGACTTGTTTATTAATTTTGACTTTGAATGCGAGTTGTTGCCTTTTTTTCTTTTGAAATTTGAAAATCTATTTGCAAAAACCTTTCTATTTGGATTGGACATTAATCCGGGAACATGAATATTTTAAACCTGCGTCGCGTAGCCGCGTCGCGTCGTCTAAATTGACATGGTTCAGGTTGAATGCTTAATACTCTAATAAAATTTGTTATACGAATTGGGATTGAGAGTATTATACTGCTGACTTTCAATCAAATTACGAAAAAGCTTGTAGGACTTTTATCTTCTGTATTTTTTTTTTGATACATTTGTCAAAATGTCAACAGTTGGGGATGGAATTGATTTAGTGAGTAAAAAAGGTCAAAACACAAGTATTCATTTAAGTGTTTTAGATTTTTCACTGAGAATATTTAAAAAAGGGATTGAATGGAAGAAATAAATACATCTTAGAAATCAAAGTGACAGCAATGCGTAGCGTATAGTCATTTTTCAATAATTGTTCAAAGTTGAAAAAAAATACAAATAACCATTTGAATTTAAAAGGAAAATAAATCAAATAGTTTTCCAATAAGAGATGTCATTAAGAATACCCTTCTATTTGGGCAACTGTCACTCTTGAAGCTGTCATCTGTGACATTTGAAAATTGAAAACTATGCCATAATCAAAAATGGAACGATACACGCTTCAACAAAGCATTGAAATTCTTAAAATTCACTACAAAAATGGTGAACATTTTCAAATAACCATTGGAAATTTTGTCGTCTTTAAGCACCATTTTGGGACGCAATAGTTAATGATGTGAAAAATTGAAGCCGTGTGCGTCTCTCAAAAACAACTGAGAATATCCAGGTTTATCAATTCTTCGTCGATCTATGACATGTGGTATTCCAAAAAACGAACTTACACAATTTTTTCCATAAAGCCTAAAGGCTTTTAAAGTTCAGTTTACATAAGAAGTCAAGAACGTCGCTTAATAGCAACGTCGACAATTCTCTGATTGAGTTCTGAAAATGCATAAAAATGATCCGGATCATAATAGAAAATCAACTTCAGTGATTCATTAGGCTCATTTACATCTCGAAGGCTCTAAAACAAACGCTTCAAAAAATAAGGAACACGAATTTGTGCCTCATCAATTTAAACTAGAATATTAAGCAAGGTTTAATTGAGGTTTAACTAAGTTAATTGACGATTTTAAATTTGCTGAATCATCAGTTAAATAATTTACCACCAGCATCATGCAACTGAATCTCTTTCTTATAAATTTTAAGGGTTTGACCACATAACATTTTCCAAGAAAATAAGAAACTGTTTTACTCACCTATTTATAAGTAAGCTATCGATAATACTTTGCTCCAGCTTACTGCGTATTGACGCTAAGTGTCCGCCCAAACTGGCGCAATACTTTTCACCCTCAATCCAGGGCTGGGGCTTTTCTATGGCAGATACGCAGAATTGTTGCAGAGCAATCCAACCGAAGGCACAGTCCGCAACAATTTCTGCAATTGGTTTCGTCGCATACGACAAATAAATCGACGGCAGTTGCATAAGTTCAGTTTCGTCTTTGACATCCTGCTGACTTCGACCAGATGCAGCAGCACCAGCAGCAGCAGCTCCTCCAAACACTTTCAGTCTGACCGGTCGAAACAAGTGAACATTCAGCGTGTTGCCCGACGATTCTACAAAGAATCCACTAACATCGTTGGTACTATTTACACAGTGCGTCCATTTGGCGGAATCGCTTTCGAATATTTTTATCACAACCCCGTGGCACTCGGCCGGTACTCTGCCCAATGGGCTCTCATCCGAGGCAAATCCGGAATCACTATTGTACATATTATTATTGTTGGAGTCCGAGGGACCCCGACGACGCGACAGAGACTCCTGCATCGTTCTATTAACGAACACTTCATTCTGCGAACTTAAAGATAGATTAACAATATTGGTTTCGATACTTAGACCTAGGCTCGTGTAAATCGTGGTGGCGATGGCGTCGCGGTCGCTGGCCGCCGTTTGTGTTGTCGTTGTGGTAGAGGAAGAAGTGGTGATTGTGGTGGTGGTGGTGGCGCCCTCTGGGCTGCTAGGATTTGAGTTCGAATTCACTACGTCGCTATCGTTATTCGTAACTAACTGTAATTGAATGCGATTTCCGTACGGCAGATGAATGCGAAAGTAGCACTCGAAGGAGTCGGGCCGCGTCGGACGCACGTAAAACTGGCCGCTCTCGTTGCTCAACGAAACGTTATAACAGAAATCGACTAATTTATAATTTAAGCTAAACATGGGGTTTTTATAAATCTTAACACTAGTTTTTCGCAGCACATCGAAGTGGTACGTCCGTTGGTTGAGCGAGAGCTCCTCGAGCTTGCCGCACAACTCTGAATGGTTGCTGAATTTTAAGTAGCCCCCGTTGATGCATGGCACATTGAGGCGTGTCAGCTCGACAAGGATACCCGGTGGTAGTTGGCCAAGAGTGGCCATCTGGAAGGACGGAAAGTGCACCGTACAATCGGTGCTGTAGAATGGTAACGTTGTGTGGTTCAGTGTACCCGATGTTTCTCGAAGAGTAAGTTGACAGTCTATATGCAGTGCAGGTAGAATGGGTAGAATGGGTGGGATTAAAAATGCAATCACAATTTGAAAGTCTAATAGCATTAACTTTTATAAGAACAAAATTACAAAATTACCTTTTGCAATCTTAAATGAAAATACAGTCTTGATTACGACCAAATGCAATGATGAAGTAGGAGAAGAAGTTTGCCGTCTGTTGATGTTGTGGTTGACAGTTGTCCTTGTGGTTGCAGGACGAAAAAATATCCTGCAAAAGGAGAAAGAGAAATACTCGTAGGATGAATAAATTAAATGTTTACCATATTTTTTCTTAGTGGGCGAAGCCCATGAAAGTCTCTAAGAATGTACCTTGAAGAAATGTTGTTTCATAATTTTATTTTAAAAAATACGTTATATTTGTATAATACTTCAAAATCAGTAAAAGGGATTTTCGAGAGTTTAATTTTTCTTTTCTTTTCTTTAACATGTGCAATTCCTCTTTATTTTCATTAAATTAAATGTGTTTTTAACAAGCCCAAAGGCAAAACGAGGAATGGCAGACCTTGTTGTTTTTTTTCGTCGAATTGAGAATTTCGACGGCCAAAAAAAAAACCTAAAAAAAGCAAACAGTTTACTTTGAATTGATTTTTAAGTTAAGATTGAAGAAAATCGTTGCAACGATTTTTTAATACTAACAATTCTCGAATATTAATTTGAAGACAGAAAATAATATTATGTAACTCCAAAAGCATTTTGAAAATGTGATTCAATTTATAAAAAGAATTAAAAAGCGACTGTTTTTACAAACATTTTAAAAAAAATCTAGAATTGTTAAAAAATTGTTTTTCACTCAAATATCGTGGAAATTAAATTAAAAAAAAAATTCTTTCGAAATTTAGTAGAAACAATTTTTTGAAATTGACTTCTGATTTAATTTACTGTTCGATTTACAATTAGTAAAGTTTTCAAAAAATAATTGAAAATATGATTCCACAAAGAAAAATCTTATCTAATCAGCAACTTAAGTTATGTTTAAGTTATATTGAAATATTTCTTTTACTGTTGCTATATTATTATTTGTTAAATATTTTTATAATTTATTAAACACATAAATAATTTAAAAATAAAAGTAAAAAAAAGTCTATCAACTTAAATATATCATGGTTTTTATAAAAATTTTATATTTACTTTGTTTTTTAAAAATATTTTCCAATTTTCACAAAGAACTGTTGAAAACAAAGATCTTATCATAAAAAATGTTCGTCACTTAATCATAGGGAAAAATTTCAGCCCAAATGTAAAGTGTGTGATTTCTTGACTCACTTCTCAAATACACTAGCGCTCTGCGTTTTGCAGTAGTGAAATATGACTCCATTTCATCTGTCAAAAAATAAATCTCACTAAGTTCAGGGAAATTCTGTTCAACAAACTGAGTTTCAAAACACGTTTTATTGTCTTAGTTGAAGTTTCAAAATGCTTGTTTCAATATATAATTGAAATTTTAATTGTTTGTTGTGTTAGTAAAGGGTGTTTTTTGTATCTAATAAATATTGAAATTATAAATAAAAATACTAAATATTCAGTTTTAAAGGCTGCAATGCTAAGTTATTTGTAGAGGTTTATTTAATAAAGTCTCAATTGCTAAAATGTTTTATATCAACAACCACCCTTATGTAGGTCATATAAATCTATTTTGAAAATAAAGCACAAGTTTTTACATTTAACAAATTTATAATATTGAATAAGAACTCCAGAATGTTAAAAGAAAGAGTAAGCAAATATTTATTTTGGTCAGTTGTTTGTGCTTTCCTAAGTTTTCACATTGGTTTTTCCAATGTGGAGTATTAAATACATTATATACTCTGAATTATTCACCTGAAAGTTAAAATAACTTTTAATTTTAACAGTAAGGTTTTTAATTTGTGTCAACCATGAATAGTTATATGTTTACCTTTAATTTCCTCATTATCTAGTTATGTACCTCAATTTTGTATCAGAGTTTTATAAAAAAAAATAATCGAAAGGACTCTTTGGACTGTTTCAAATTATTGTGCTTATACTTCTTGTAAAATAATCAGGAGCAATTCTGAAAAAATATTATCCCAGTTTATATATGTATAGTTCTATTCGGTATTTTCGATTTTAATAATAACTATTTCCAAATCTGTCGTCTTAAAAACTTTAACCCCCAGTTTCACAGAGAAAGTTTAAAATTCACTTTCAGGATAAACTTCTGTTCAAGAATTTATTCGGTTTCACAGTTTTGACAGTATTCTGACGTTTAAATTTCAGTTCAGCAAATAAAAACACTTCAATTCAATATCTGCCAATTGACAGAACTATTTTTTAAGGAAACATTCTTACAACTTCTTGAATTATTAGTTTTTACTCGTATTTTTTAGAAAATATTATTTATTTAAAATTGTTTGTGCTTTAAAAATTGAATGGTGTAGTAAAAGTGATTTTAAAGCCCCTTTTAGACGATCAGTTATCAGTTCAGTTGTCGAGTCAAGTAAAATGAAACTCAGTTCGGTGTTCAATTCATTAGTTTAACTGAGAACTCAACTGACAACTTAGACATCAGTTGACAGCTTAACTGATAGCTCAACTAAAACTGAAACTAAAATGATCTTCTAAATAAATCTTTCAAGATTGATTTCTTTAACTCAAAGAAAAGGAAAGCAATAAAAGACAATGAGAGATAGTTGAAAAGCTTTATAAAAGTGACGTTCTTTACACGTTACGTTACATTACGCACTTGAACGAAGTTCCACTAAACTGAAGTTCAAATGTCACTGTGAAACCGGACGAGTTACACTTAATTACTTGAACGCCATGTTTAAGGTACATCCGAACTGAAGTTTAACCGTTTACTGTAAAACTGGGGGGTTACGATATTTTTTGAGTAGAAAATTGATAAATCACCTAAAGTTACTAGTGTTCCAATAAGAAGCTTCACTAGGCTTTTTCCAGGTCCGAAACAAGAAATTAGTTAGTTGTAATTGGGAAGATCTTATACTAATTGAGACGTCTTTATTTGATTGTTTTAAAAATAATTACAGACAATTATGCAACAATTTAGTAACTCACTACTATGCTGTGAAAAAATGGAAGTAAGTTCACACCTTGTTGCTCAATTTTAATCCTTGATATCATTCTTATACAATATATTTAAATTTCGCATTATAATTTCCACGAGTGTCAATTTAGTATCTCTTCTCATTCCATAAAGTCTACCTTTGAGAACATGCAATTGCTGATGGCAAAGTGCTTCAAGTGTCTAAGAATCACGTTAAATTATTAAGACTAGGTACCTACATTTAAATTAAACACAAAATCGCATTTTCTTGAACATAAAGCCTACATCGTGTCTATAAATAAAAGACTATTTTTATGAGGTCATCTAAATATATACGATAAACCAGCTTTAACCTTTAAACCATAAGTTCTTCTTATAATATCTATACTCGTATAAAAATAGCACTCACCTGAATTCAACAATGTCATCTTGGTCGCAAGACTCATTCAGAATCCATAAATTCTGAGACTCGGTCTTTTTTTGTTCATTAACATGAGTTAAGACACCTTCACCGTTGGCGTCACCGTTACCGTCAACATCACTATCACCGTTGGATATTTCTTCATTCCTTCCATGCCATGTATTATCACCCGAGCACTTCGTGTCTACATTCATCCCACTATCTTCGTCCAAAACATTCCTTTCGTCGTTTTCTGTCCACTGGCTTGCAAATGGCTGAAAGGTATTCGTCACACCTTGGCCTCTAACAAAAGCTCCACCCACACTCGATCTTTCACTGGCTCTACTTCTGGCTCTGGCATTTGCCTTATTATTCTCAGAAGCCCAATTTTCACCACCACCACCGCCGTCATTTGGTGGTGCTTCTTTCAACCATGATATCGGCGACTTGTTGCCACCCGAAGAATGTTCCACAAAATGCCCTCGTTTCTTAATGTTGATACCCGTTGAAATAGTTTCCACGAAGAACTCTCCAGCCAAGGGTGCGCCATCTACCAGTGATGATGTCAATTGAACTAGAATTGATAAAAGCAAAGAAAAAAAAAAAAATAGAAAAAATACCGTTAAAGTAATGAGAAGCCGGATGACAAGAAAGAATAAAAATCCATAATCAGATGTTAAGGTTATTATATAAACCTGGGAGAAAAAAAACGACAAGAAGAACAAGGAGAATAAGAGTATGAAATTCTTTGGGTGTGTCTGTATACCTATACATTAAAAGGTAAATCCTTTCGTTATTGGGTCTTATGCGACTTACGAGTTCTTTTGTTAAACCCATAAAAATGCACTCCCTTTGGTAACAAAAGGAAACAAAAATCAAGTAATTCAAAGGATAAAATATAAAATAAAAATGCAGACTGCTCTTATGGTCGCTATTATGTTTTAAGAGTGCTCTTATCCTGGCTACAAAATAAGCTTCTAGTTTGCTGCTTATCCTTCAGACAACTTATCTTAATCTTTTAGAATGTGTGTAAGGATGGGAGGACCAGCCAGGATGAGAACAAGACTCCTCGTATATATGTAGGAGACGCAACGCATGGCTCCATCAAGAAGGAACACAAAGTTAGACTTATGTATATGTGTTTGTGTGTGTGCGTATGTGTGTGCTAACGCGAAACGATTAACTCACTTGAATTTTCTTGAAAAATATTCTTCGAGATTCTTAATGCAAGCATCCTAAAGGTCAGATATGGCTTTCAAAAAATAATAAACAGGAAATTGAATTTTAACAAAAAATACCATTTTAAATATTTTTGGAAAAAAATACACTCTTCGTACGGGAAGATAAATTGAGGTTAATATTTTAATTTAAAATCGCACTTTAATTCAGCAAACAATGAAACACAGTTGTTTCAATTGATTGAATTGAAATTGATTGAAATTGTTTTTATTTTCATTCTAAGTGTCTGTGGCTCCATAGAGATGACAATTTTGAAATCTTATAAGGGCTTTCTCTTTTCATTCGAGAAATGTCATTACCCATTTGTCATTTGTAAACTTCTCTTCTTCAAAGGGCAAGAATTGTTTTTAAGTCAAAGAATTCTTTTCAATATTTTCATATATGTATAAGTATTAATATTAAAAAAAAAAAGAATCTTATTACAAATCTTATAACACTCATTTAAACGGATTAAAAAATCCAAAAACCAAACAATGTTCAAATGAGTAAGATAATGCGATCAGTTGGGATTTATTTTTTATTTGTTTTAATTTTTCATTCCTGTGATTTTCCGCTACATGTTTCACATTATTATGTGAAGCAAGTAATTTGATTTCTCAACCAGAAATGGCTTTGAAACATTTTTAATGTCCATTAAATGGATTCAATTGTGAAATTGTTAAATAATGATCGAATGTGTAAAAAGAATTGATATTTAATTCGTAGTGGATTATTTTTATTATTATTTTATTCGAAGGTAAAATAAAATTGTGTAAATAAATCATATATGTAGTTCTAATTAAGTTACTAAATTAAATTTACTAACATTATTGTACATTTTCTTGTTTTTTTTTTCTTGTTTCGTTTAAGACTATTTATGTTCTGGAACACTCGTTACAGGCAATTGACCTTAGATATACCCAATGGAAAAAATAAGAATTCAATTTATTTAATTTAAGTATTAAAGTCAAAGTAGCCACTTTCAAAGATTTTTACTAGAGAGAAAGTATTATTTATGAAATTTCTAACATTCATCCCATGTACCACCAAACAAATTCCTTTTTCTTTTCCTTAATAAACATCTTCCAACATCTATAAATGTCAAACTAAAGTCAAAGCCTTGTATTAACATTAGACATTGAACTTTATTCCCCAACATTTCGTACAGTTTTGTTTAATTATAATAGTACAGTTATCCAATGTATGACAGTTCACTAGAAATTTAACTTTAGAAAACTTTATTGACCATAAGTAAACCAAACCATATTCCATATTTATATCAGTGCTGAAAACGTCACAATCGACGTCTAATCTCAGTATCACTCTCATTTCAAATGTCAAATTTAAAGTCTGGTCTTGTCGCAAGTTTTCGAACAATATTCTGTTTCAAGTGTCAATCCGAAGCTGTAAAATCGACCTTTTCTGATGTCAGAAATTACATTAAAAAGACAGGGGCCGAATTACCGCATCAGTTAACGAGTAATACGTGACTGAATTATGTCAATTTGGCATTACCGCTCGTTAACGTTAACGAACGATCTAGTACTTCAATTCGGAATTCTGTGATCAGTTATCGAACGAGACAGATGTTATCTGTCACATCACAACTGTAGAGAGAGAGACTCGATGAAAATTAAAGAGGAGTTAATGTAGTAGATTATAACTAATACAGTTGTAAAAATCTAAACGATACGTCCCACTATGTATGCCATTACCCAATGTAGTCACTAGTTCGTTCGTTAACTAATGGAATTTAATCACTCGATGATTGATGCGGTAATTCGGCCCCAGATTTTCTTATTAGAATAAAATAAAATTTATTATAGTATTAACCCCCCCGTTTCACTATGAACGTTTAAACATCAGTTCAACTGAACCCTAAACTTCTGAACTTCAGTTTAGTTGAAATTCGTTCAAGTGCGCAATGTAGCGTAACGTATCCAGGACGTCATTATTATTAAAATTTTCAACCATCTTTCATTTTCTTTTTTTTTCATTCCTTCTTTGAGTTAAAGAAATTAATTGTTTGACAATCTTGAAATATTTATTTTATTTAAAATCACTTTCATTACGCGAAAAACAATTTGTCAATTGACAGTTAATAAACTGAAGTATTTTTATTTACCGAACTAAAGTTTAAACGGCAGAATACTGTCTGTTAACTTGAAGTGCAAAATGAACTGAATTCAAGGTTTGAACGAAACTGTCAATCCGAATAAACTGAAAGTGGAGTTTAAACTTTCACTGTGAAACTGAGGGTTAAGTAATTGTTTGTGCTGAAACCAAAATAACGCGAAAAGTTTGCTGAAGCCCTCGAAAATTTAAGAAAATTGCCCAAAATTCTTGAGCACTGTCAAAAGTTGCTGTTAAAATGAGACACAAAAATTAAACTCGAATAAATTTATTTATTATACAGGGTGTTCCACGCAGAAACCACCATCAGGATTTTTTGGAATTTCATCGAAACTACGACTGATTTCAATTTTTTTTTTTAAATTTAAGCAAAGAATACAAATGTCAAATGTCAGTTTAATCAAAGGGGTGGTGATTCCCAAGTTAATAAAGTTAGACCACAAATAAAATTACTCATTTCATGGTACCTCCATATAACTACTCCTTGATTTAATATCAAATTTCAAAGCGATAAATTTAGAAACACAGACAACGAACTTTGAAACATGAATCCAGAGATATGAACGAGTATATTTATAGATATATTTCTCTTCTTCGTATATTATATTAAGGCTGAATTTTATGTTAATTACATAGAATCACATCAAATACATATATAGATAATATAATTCACCTCATTATCACTGTGCAAATTCTCATGGGATAAGCCACATCATATCTAAATAGCTTAAATCCGTTTAAATCGCTTAGGGGTTGGATGGATATTGCTACTGCAACCAGAAATGGTTAACCCAAATTCATTATACTTAAGATTTATCAGCACAAAAAGGAATCTTCTTCGTCGTTTTACCCTTTTTTTTTTTTGTGTACCCTGATGAGGATGAAAATGAGAATAAGAATGAAAATGAGAATCTTTAGTGATTTTTGTCTATACATATTATAGAGAGAAGTTCATTGATAAAATGAAAGACAGGTCGGTCTGGGTCGCCTTCAGGGAACCTACGAGGAAGCTTGATGGTATGAGCATTTTTAGCCCACATCATCCTTCCGTTTCTGTATTCGGGGCTAGATTATGAGTCCTTATATGTTTGTATACGTCTGTGGTATAGGATTGAAGATTGTCTTTGAAAAGGAACGTTCAATTATATTTATTAGCTTTCAAAAACATTCTAGGATAGGTAAGTATATATACGAAAGCCTTGATTCGATTGCGGATATCCTGTTTAATCCCACACAGTCATCCAATCATTCCTTGGCGTTGAGTTGTATATTATTGCGTATGTGTGCACGTCGTACTTATTAATATAATTTTTTTTTTAAGTTCGTTTCGGAATTATTATTGTTATAGCTGGTGGCGACGACGACGGACGAATCGCTGGCTGAATTCTCAGAATACTTTTATAAACCTGAAACAGAAAAGTCTCCAACATCGACATCGACATTGTATTTTTATTTATGTTTTTTATTTTTGTTTCTTTTCTTTTATTTTGTCTCGAGGATACAATGGATGAAATGGTGGAATGCTTGTGAAAACAGATTTCATCCTTTTTGAATCTATTTTCCTTTGAAGATAAAAGTGATGCCTCTGGTGTAGTAGATTGTGGTGGTAGTTGTTTTCCTTGTTTTTTTTTTTTTTTTGTTATGGTATTAATAAAACTGTACGTCACAAAGCTAACTGTGTCGTGCAATGTTTAAACAAAAGGGAAGGTAGGTATATGCAGAGAAAATTAAGAAACACAATTTCCTGTAGATTTTTTTTTTTGTTTTTAATAATTTTTGTGTTGCATCTTTGACAAAAACTTTTATATTTTATAATTGTTTCCGCATAATAGCAGCAAAAGAAAAAGCTAAATTCGTGCGCCATAGAAAATGAAACAATGAAAAATAGAAAAAAAAATAAAAACTTTTAGGATGCACTAAATTTAGTAAGCCTTTGATTTTAAATACACTTTTGTTTATGCCCGAAATGGGTAAATTTTTTGGTTATGTGTTGAAACTTGAAATTTCATATTCTAATCTTGAACTAGGAGTAATTTGCCACAGTCAGCTAAGTTTCCGAACACAATTCGTTTATATTAGCTGTGTTTTATTCACTGCTGAGTAGCTAGTGCAGCAAACTTTCCCTCAGCAAAACAACAAAGATGTCAGCAAACAAATTGACAGCTTTTCGATATAAGGAATGTGTTTGATCGCTTTATTCACTTGAATGTTGCACAACTGCATATATACTATTCAGTAATGAATAAAACACAACCATTTCATCCTTTGGTTTCTTAAAATGTTGGTCTAAAGAAATCTTGAGACTGTGGTCACTGGAGTTGTCACTCTATCGGAACTGTCATTCTCAAAGAATCAAAGCAGTACAACGTTGATGTTTCCGATTTACACTCTGCCTTGGTCTAAGAATCTAATTGAACCACTTTCACATCGCAAACCGTTTGAAAACGTCGCGAAGTCTCAGACCGCTTTTCTTCTGATGGATAGGAAAAAAACCCATTCTTAAAAAACTCATAGCCGTAGGTAACAAAGAAACAGTTGTTCTACTTAGCCACCCTATATTTACAAAACTATTTTTGCAATTTCAACAATGAAGTGTCATGCTTCTGATTCTGTCAGAAATTGTATTTTTGACACAAAATTTACACTCACATAACAATTAGGAATACAAAAAAAACTGAATTACCTTGTACCAAAAACTGAGTTTAATTAAATCCTTCCACATCCACATCAACACCATTGTCATTGTATCCTTATCACATTTATACAACAACAACATCAACACCATCGTTTATTGGACGTCTAATGAAAATAAAATATGTTTTTTTTATATTTTTATTTTTAATTTTTCATTTTTCAACACGTGTTCATCTGTGTTTTAGTTTTGTTATGTTATTTACACTAAACAACCATATTGTACCATCCACATCCTCTCCAAACACCAACAGGATGCAACAGAGTGTAATGTTGTGCAACTTGCTGCAATGCCATGGAGAAATTTAACGTTCCACATTGCACACATTAATTACTCTTGGGGACCGTCTGGCGAACATGTTTTCAGGTCGATGTTTTTTAAGCCATCACATACATAGAACGTTATGTTGATGTATGTATAGCTGGGCGAATACAAGGTGGTGCAAAATTAATCAATTTTTATTTGGAACTATGATTTTTTGCAAGATTTCCAGTGATCTAATAACTTTCTGATCTGGACTGCCATTGTTTGGAGCATATTGTCATTAATCAACGACTTCATCAATTGTCAAAGAAAGAAATATTTGGTGGTTTAATTCGGTGATCTTGCTGGCAATCCAAAATCTATAAAAAATGGGAGATCATACGACCAGAAAACGCTGTCTTCCCAATATACCTTAAACCAGGCACGAGGCGTGACTTTTTTGGAAGCGGAAACACTTATGATTGAACTTAAATACAAAGTTTTTATCAAGATCATATTTCTTTTATTACACAAATGTAAAAGAAAATTTTATAAAATTCATTTAGTAAAATATTTAATTGAGTAATAAGTTAAAACTAATGTAAAATTAAATGTTAGTTTCATTTTTTAAGAAAAATATCATTGATCACAAAACATTAGCATTAGCATTGTTGACAATGCGATTGGCACACACACAGATAAAAAACATAACAAGAAAAAGGAACACACAAGTGTTAAATAAACTTTTCAACCCCTATTTCAATGAATGAGAAGAAGCAAATAACTCAAATCTCTCCTTTCCTGCTCTACTTTTGTTTTCATAATGAGTTCACTCAATTCAATCTTCGCTTCTTATGTGAACCCCAACAAATTAAAAAATTTGCTTTGAACGAGATTGAGTGAGAGTTGAGTGTAGGCGATACATCAGAATGCCTAGCTGGTATGCATTCCAAATATTTGTTTGCAAACGTGAGTGTATAATGGAGTGATATTGTGCATTCCCCGTGGAATTGAAGTATGAGTTTTTGTAGTTATAGATTTGCATTCTTTTTCCTGAACGACTTTTATTATGAGATTTTATTAATTTACAGAAGAGATTAAATAAAATTCGATTAGGTCAGTTTCGAATTAATATTTCTTTGCTTAAATCATATAATTTTTTGAATTGCTTTACGGAAGCACTCATTCCACTCAATATATGGACGCTTCGTCCCTGCCTTAAACTGTCATGTCTCACTTATTAAATTCCAAAAGTAAAAAGTCATTTATCATTGCCACTAATAATGACCTTAATGTCGATGGCGTAATCAATCAGGATCAATCTCTCCCATATGTAGTGCCTCACAAATGCATCAGTGTCCAAGGCCGTTAATTGAAAATGCACTTCGTCACTCAAGATTTTCTACACAAAATCGTCTTCTTCCATGTCAAGTTTGAGGATGGGTCGATTGTAATTCAAACATGACTGACGGAGAAGTTCTAACTGATTTAATATTTGCTTGCTTTGTCCTTCGATCTCATGGAATTTGGCATACGCACAGCAGCTATAATCCCGGTCGAACGACCAGTTTAGTGATGGCCACGCCCAGCATTGTCTCCTTTGTTTTTAGTCTGCTATATAGTCGAATATATACATAAGTGCTGGAATATTAGCGCAGTTGATGCGACAGGATTAAGAAATCAACATAGAAATGCGATTGATAATTTGCCAAAAAATTGACAAATGTCAAATATGTCATTTGTAAAAATTATAGCATCTTTTGATAGGATTAATTATTTTGAGATACCTTGTGTGTGCACATGCTTATGTCCATAGATACCTTAAACATACGTTTGTTGTCGGTAAGTTTCTATTCAAATTGGTATATGTATTTGTAAAATAAAGATAAAAAAAACAACAACAACAACAAGGTAACACAAGGACATGTGTAGCTGTAATAACTACACAGCTAACAAGTTAATATTTCCTTAATGCGTGACAAACAAGTAAAAAACTTCGGTAATGAACATTTGTAAGCGGATACAGAGAGAGGAGACAGACACGTATAATAAGATAAAAGTTTTCTAAGCTTATTAACCATGATGTCGTCCTGGTTCTGGAAATCCAGAAGCTCCATAGATTGTCACAAAAAAAGAAAACTGTTTTTTTTTTTTTATTGTTCGTGTAGGTTTCCATGGACATAGACTAAAAGTGACTAACATTCTGAGTCTAGTCATCCTGTCAAAAAATATTACTAGTATCCAAAAATATACATCCGTTGGATAGTGTTGTATGTTATAGAAGTTGGAAACTTTAACTCAACTTTTTTTTGAATTTTCGTAGGACAAGTAAATTACTAGATCAATGTGCTGGAAAATCTGGAACACGTAGGTACAACTAACAGAACAGACACGAGTATTAGGATAGCTTAAACATGTGTGTGTGTAGAGTTTTGTTTATTTTGTATGTGTTTGCCCTCATTACCGGATTTTGGAAAACTTATTTTTTTTTTGTTTAGTCAAAATCCTTTAATGCTAATTTATTTCCTGTTTAAAATGAGGCAAAGTTGAGTTTTTATAAATGAGTTAAAAGAAAAAACAAAATTAAGCTGAAAGACACTGATTGCCAGAGATTTAATGAAAATAAGAATAAATTAGAACTCTTAGTACAAAAACTGACGAGACGTGACCTAACGGAACTTTTAGTCATATCAGAATAAAAAAATTATCAGTCTTGGACTAGTTTTTTTTGAAAGTGTGTTTTTCAATCTGGCAATACTTTTTTTGGAGTTGGTCTTTTTGACAGCTGTCACTTGATTTATAATCAGTTTAGTTTGCCATTTCCTAAGGAATAGACTTACTGTCATGAATCTGTTTCGCAACATGGTTATACTCTAGTGGATAATGTGCATCCTCAGAGACTACTTGCAGTCCGTACCAAAGACACTAGTGCTGCCTTGGAGCAGAGTATCGAAGAAGACCCGAATAAGTCCAGCCGCCTTTGCGCGCAATAATTGGAGCTGTCTCCATCCACTTTATGGAAGATTTTGGTAAAGGATCTTGATTTGCGGGCCGAAAAAATCCACCTCGTGCATTAATTGAAGCCGAACGTGCATAAAACCCTTCACACGTTAGGTCACACGTTCGGTGATGAATGGGCCCCAACCGAGATGGCCACCGATCCCGATTTTCACAAGAAAATTTTTGTTCAGCGATGAAGCTCATTTTTGATTGAATGGGTACATTAATTAGCAAAATTGTCGTATTTGCAGTTTTGACCCACCGCGGCGTTATATCGTCAAACAGAAACTGTTTGGTGTGCTCTATGGGCAGAGGGAATCGTTGGTCCATATTTCTTCAAAAATTAAGCCGGCCAATGTCAGTCAATGGAGATCGGTCTAGAGCCGTGATTAATGACTTTTTTGTGCCTGACGAATTGGAGGATTTTGATGTGGACAAATTTTGAAGTGGACAGCCGACAAAAGAATCAATTTACTGACGGAAACTTTTGGTGAGCGCGTTTCAGCCGTGGGCCTGTGTCGTGGTCTCCAAGATCGTGCGATTTAACACCGCTGAACTATATTTTGTAGGGTTCTGTGAAATCTACACAGATAAGCCGGAGACGATTGACACTTTGGAAGAGAAAATTTGGCACTTTATTGCTGACGGCTCCAATTGCTGCAGAAAGTGGTGGAAAATTTAGCCTCTCGGCAGGATTTTATTCAAGGCAGCTGCTGCAGCCATTTGCCCAAAATTAGTTTTAAAAAATTATGGCAAACATTTATATTTATAATAAATCTAAGTTCTTGGTCAAAAGATTAAATTATCTGCATTTTATTTGTTCTTGAAAACCACAGGTCTAAAAAAAAACACCCTTTACAATGTTGCATTTCCCATAAAATTATTTATGTGCATTAGATTTTATTCATCGCCATCATCATAAAGTTTAAAGTCTTTCAAAGTGCAAATCATTGCGTCAAAATCAACCACAAACAAAAATTGTGTCACGTGCAAAGATAAAAATCATGAGATAATAACAACTTCAACGAAACACAATCTCAAGCCCTCCTCGAACAATCTCATGAATGCCTAATTATTACTTCTTAATAGTTCAACTTATTACAGTAATCACTCCCTCATTCGTTATGAACACGACGACTATCTAGACCTCCCTTCCCTATGTACAAGTATAAACAGAGGCCGACAGAGTTGGCCTTATCGAGAGGCGAGCAAAGCTGCATTAATGCATTAACTCTATATCGGAACTTGATCTAATAATTTGCATTAGTTTATAGAGGCAATAGTACCGCCCCACACCGCCCCACCCCCCCTAGGCTAGCCTCTTTAAGCTCTAGTGGTTACTTGTTAGTGTCTTGCATAAGATGACGTCAGTTGTTGCAGTTTTGTGTGTATATAGTGTATTGTGATTTTATGAAAATCTCCACACGAAGAGTCCTTGAAAATGCTCATTTGCTTGGCTGCACGATGCTGATGTTGATGAGGACGATGATGAAAGGACATTTCTATGTGGTTTCCATTCCATTCCAGCCTGCCAATGCAGTGCAGCAGCAGCAGCAGCACAGGGGGGATTCTTGTTCTTCTTCTTCTCGGAATAATAATTGTGCGAGCCCAAGTCGTGGTTGTCGTAGTCGTAGTCGTAGTTGGCGCACGGCTGTAGCAGGCAGGTTTCTCAGGTGCACCAGAACAGAGGCTATTGTGCAGTGCTTGTTATGCCTTTGAAATTTCCCTTTAATTAATTCCTCCCTGTGTGTGTGTGTGTGTGTGTGTGTGGGAGCAGGCCTTACGTTATGTTGCCGTTTTTTTTTTTTTCTTCTTCTTTTCGTCCTTAGTCCTTTGAATTTGCCTTAAATTGTGGAACCAGGCCGGCCGTTTCACCGGCGGCGGCGGTAGTACTATTGAAACAGACTTTAAATATACGTCGCCGCTGCTGAGCTGATGCCGCGCTGATGCATGTTCCTGAATTTCATTAGCGAGTATTGTGTGTGCGAATGCAAATGATTTGATATTAATTTTTTTCTTGTTGAGATTTTGGATTTTGATTAAAAATTTCAAGAGAAACGATTTGAAATTTGTATTTATATTTTTCTTCGTGTTTTCGAGGTCTGATGATGGAAAGCCTTGGGATACAAAAAAAAAAATAAAATATGAACTGTACGAGAATGTTGAAGGACACTATATTATAGACCTGGTCGATTTATTCAAGAGACGCGCGTAAATTGAAGAGTAGCTATTGGTTGGAATCAATCGATAGAGTTTGAATATTAATATTGGAAAGATTTATGAACATCTGTGTCGCGCTTGGAGATGTATATTATATGTTTTGTTGTTGTCCTAATATGGAAAACTTTCATCCAGATGATTTGTTTCAAACTCACGTTTCTTCCAAAATATACATGTACCTCATAACATAAGGCGGAAGCATCTGGTCACATCAGTAACTAAAGGGGCGTATAGCAGTCGAACTCACAGACCCCGGGCCAATATTGAACATATCAAAAAATGTGTGAAATTATTGGATTTATTTTTGACCACGTGGGTCTTCATTTGCAGAAGGCTTTTAATATTATAATATGATGCTGCGAAATATACTTCCCGCTTTCACTATCCATTACACTGCTTATCGTCATTATACAAAGAACTCTTTGATTAAATCATTTATGTATTTTTTTTCATATTTTTATTAACGAATGGCGTATTCATGATTGAAGCTTTCAATTTCGTTAACATAATAACAGGGCCGTCCTCAGCAAACTTGGGCCCTGTGAAAGATTTGTATTTTTAATTTGAAAATTACAAAAGTAAATTATTTTTTTAAGTGTTTCTTCTTATGTGAAAATTTAAATCAATATAATTTAAATTTTCTCTTTCGATGTTCAAACCTAATTTATGAATTGTAAACCTTCTAATTTTTTTTTAGGATCATTTCTATTCTGTTTGAATAAATATTGTAGTAATGATTCAATGAATAAAATTAAGCTAGAATATATTTTATGAGCTTGATAAAGTTTAGTTTTGAATCAAAAAATATACCAAGGTCTTTTTCCTCCAAAACTCTTTCAAGAACAAAGGTATTAAGTTTGTAATCGAAGAGAATTTTTGAAAAATTGAGACAAAAGGAAAAAAAATAACATTCAAGAACAATTGGTTAGTTGTACACCACTCAATTAACTTTAGAAGATCATTTTGTAAAAGATTACAATCATTCAAAGATTTAATGCATCTGAAAAACTTCAAATCATCTGCAGAAGTCTACTAGAGTTTATACGAAGATATCAGCCAAATCATTTAGAAAGATCAGAAAAAGAAGTGGACCAAGATGGCTTCCTTGGGAGACACCCCTGGTAACCATAATTGGACTTGACAGCTCTTGATCAATACAAACGAACTGTATACAATCATCAACATATTTGAGTGAAAACTAAATAGTTTCAATTTTTCAATCAAAATAGTACGACTAACACTATCAAAATCTTTTCAAAATCAATTAAATCAATTTGGTATCCTTCTTCGAGTTTATTCAAAATGAAATTAGGAAAGAGGGGAAGATTAGTGGTTGTGGATCTTCCTGCAACAAATTCTCCTTAAGAAGAAATATCAACTTTTCACATATGATTTTCTTGAGGAGTTTTGGTAAACTTGATAGTTCACAAATAGGGCGATAGTTGGTTACTCTTGCTTTGGACCAGTTTTAGAATTGTAAATATTAATTCTTTTTTCCATGTTGAAAGGAATTTAATCCAAACATAAATAAATCAAAAACGAATGCTAATGAGCCCCAGAATTTTGCGCTATGTGAATTTGCCTTCGGCCTTGGCGGACCAAATATGCCCCTTGATAATAAATGTAAATATTGATCGATAAATCATCCCATAGCACACCCCAAATAACCAGCATAAAAAGAGGGGCTATCACTGTGTGTATGATAAAAAAAAAACAATTTTTTCTATCTAACATTCTTTAATTGAATTCAATAATAAAGAAGTCCATTCACAAAAAAATAAAAATACCAAAAAAATACTTCCGCAATACAAAAATTCAAAGATAACAAATTACGTTGGTATTTCGCATTTTTAATGTTCAAACTTTTTCAAAGAATCTTGCCACGAATTCAGTTCGAAAATGGATTTTAAAACAATAAGTTGGTTTTTGGCGCTACTAATAGTAGTAACGATTTGTAGCTGTTTACCTGTGACGTCTTCAACTCCGACGCAGGTGCTTTTTTATAAGCCAAATTTGGAGCCCAAGGAAGCTAATCTTTTAAGTATTTCACCACGTTGTCGTATGGATTATCGTGGACGTTGTCGTTCGTAAATAATTGAAACAAAAAGTCAAATGTTAAAAATTTACTTCTGTTTTTTTTTTATTTTTATAAAAATGTAAAAATCCATTTAAAATAAATGAAATTATCTTAAAACTAGTTGTTGTTTTTTTTTGGTGATATTTTAACTATTTTTTTTTTTCAATTAAAAATCTTGGATTTTTATAAAGTGAGTTAATGTAATTCATTGAAATGAATAATGCACAACAAATTTGGTCTTCTATGAAGTTTAAGATTACCAGAACTATTAATCAAAAAAATCAAAACCCTCAAAGAATTTTTATTACCTGGCAGTTCCTATTTGAAACGAGCGGAATCGAAATTCAATTAGTTCATGATTTGGAAACACGGTAATATGGAACGTAAAGTGCTAAAAACAAAGTGAAAATCCTAGATCAATCCCACAGACTTCCAACGATTGTTCTTGTCAAGAATTCGGTTAAATGAAAATAGAAGACCAGTTGGAAAAATGGAATTCCTGGTATAAGGACTTCCCTGCCTTTGATGATCGTTGTTTGAACATTGATCTTCATTTTCGAAGAAGTACGGACTACGGACAGATGACATTAATCCTTCAGTCCAAAATCCACACCAAACTGTAACTTTATTTGGATGCATTGTCACTTCGTGTATCTCGTGTGGATTGGTGTCGTCGAACGTACTCATTCATCCAAAAATGGACCTCATAGTCATAGCTAAAGATGATTTTTCGACCAAAATTGAGATCAACTTCCAACTGCTTTTTGATTATAAAGTAACGCTGTAACTTGCCATGATGTGTTGAGTTTAGTGACTGATTTAAAATCAATATTTTAGCAGAAAGTAAAAGAAACAATATGGCCGCCACCAGCTGTCATCCCAATTAACCCAACCCGTCCCTATTGAAAAACCCTTAATAATAAAATTATGAATTGCACTGAGTTGAAGTTCGTCTTTTCCTTATCATTTTAAGACTAGTAAATCTCACGTACTGACTAACTGATGATAAAAGATTTTAATAACTGTCTAATGATGACAGAATGGCAGTCAACTTCATAACTTTTAGTTAAAGTTTGACAGACGACTGAAATATAAAAATTTGACAACAATCAATAATATTTAAATGACAATGAAGTCGTTTTTGATCCTGTCATCCTGTCATCAATTTTTCCATATTTTCTCACTTTTTAAACCTTCCCTTAAATACGACAAACATTTTAAAATGCAAATCAGCCAAATCGGCCAAGTCGTTCTCGAGTTTTAGCTAGACAAACAAGTAGAAGAAGATTGATCGTAATACTTGAAGCGTTTGCGAAAGTGATGCTCAATTGCAACAGTGAAAAACGCTCAATGGAAAACTACAATTTGGAGAGGACGCCATCCTATTCATTTGAAAATACAGTTTGCAACAATTAAACACAAAATCTTATACAAAAATTCAATTTCCCGACTTCTTCGGACGGTTTTTTTCTGAAAGTTTCAATCCTAAAAACTTATATTGCCAATTATGAACAACTGAAAAATCTGAACCAAATCGAATCAGCTGTTCTCAATTATGTGATTGAGTGGATTTTCAATTTGAACTTTTAAAAATCACTCACTCAATTTAATTTATTAATCCAATTCCTTCAAAGAATGGTTTATACACGTATGTATTTTTAAACTCAAGACCCACTTTCAACTTTGCGTTTGGAAAATCGCATTTTTCTTTAAATTGAATTAATTTAACTTTGAAATGAAACAACTTTCAACTGGATGCAACGTTATTCCCTGTATTTAAACTTCATCCATAGATAAGTTGTGGAAAAAAAACACGATTAATTTTCTTCATAAATTCCTCACAGAATCAGAATCTCTATTTCCTTTTGTTAACCATGAAATTATTTAAATCGAGTGATTTATGTTCTATAAAAATAAAATTAGACAAAAAAATCGAATGCTTCTATCTTCTAGAATTGAAAACAACAAAATTTTCATCCCGCATTCTCTTCCTGGTATTGGAGGATATGGATATGGATTTAAAATTTATGTAAATAAGAAAACTTTTCAACATAAATCAGTTGTTGAACATGAAACAATTTCTGGAATCGCATTAATTAAACCGCATCCACATCTCGTCATCGCCCTGTCTCCCTGTCTTCCTGTTTCGTGCGTGTTTTTATGTCCCCGATGGAACTGGAATTGCAAGTTTCTTGTTCGGATAGTTAAGTACAAGACTCACCTTCCGTATATCCGTCTTTCACGCTAGACCAAAGTTTAGATACCTACTCCATAAAAAAAAAGAAAAAAAAAAGAAGATTGATTGCGCCATCTATTGAGACTGAACTTTAAGGGGACTGAAATGATACGTGAACGTACGAGTAGATGCAGTTTAGAGTGCTGTGACCTGGCATCAATGAAGCCCGAATGATTAATTGATTGCACGTCAACTTGGATATTAGGTTGTTTTTTTTTTTTTTTTTGTTCTTCTATCTTCCAAGGATTGGTCGATGTGGCGTCAGCATACTTAAGCAAAAGGAAACAGCAAACAAACTAAGTTGTCACCATGAATATATCCAATATACTTGAGGGTGTTTGTGTGTGTGGCAGGATTGGAATTGGAAGAAAAATGTGGTGGCTATAAATTCAGTTCATGTTTTATCCTTCGATTGCATTTTTTTTTCAATCGATACGTTTTGGTTTATGAATTTTTGACAAAATGAAGTAAAGTACTAAAAATTGAGTGGTCCATGGTCACGATATGGTGACGAGGCTAAAAATGTACACAAATCTTTTCTTTTTAAGGACACGTCAAGAACGATGAGAAATTTCGATTGCAAATAAATTTAGTCAGGGATGTTATTTTAAATGTCTCAAATATCTCACGAACAAAGATTCCAAGAAAGATTTTTAAATAGAACAAAAATCTCAACTTACTTACCAAAATCAGACAGAAGATATGGACGAAATCTTAAAGAATAACAAACTTGATTTTAATTGGCGCCCAAGTGAGGATTGAAAGATAGCCAGCTAAATTTACTAAGTGACTGGAAATGTTTTGATTTCCACATTCAACTCAGAAATATTGATATCAAAACTGCCAATAAAATATTTTTACATAAATACAATTTTAAAAAGTTTTTTACATAAAATAAAATGTGAAAAGTTTAACAAAATACCACTTAATTTATAATTTTTATCAAATTACAATGCACAAAAGTTTGCAGAGCAACAAGTAAATTTTTAATGCGATTACTTTCGACTCCAAATACCTACCTAACCTAAACTAGCTTGAATCAAAATCAAGGTGTTTAAACTTTAACTCATTTCAAACACAAAAACCCATTTAAAAATTTGCATCTCCTTCCGGAGCACCACCAAATTACCTTGTCTAAGCAAACTCCTCTGGTTTTGTTGTAACACAGACTGCAACGGCAACTACAACATCAACGACTTACAGCTCAGACTAATTTACTAAATGGCAAGGAAATCCGCCATCATGATGAAAGACAAAGCCCAACAGCCAGCCCAGACCCGCCATTTGCTAACTGATAATTTAAAAGCAAAAAAAAATTACCAACCCTCAAAAAAAAAAAAAAAAATGTTCTTTGTTTTTAATATGCTTGGGCAGTTTTGTAAAATAAATATAAAAAAAAAATAGAGGAAACTTTATCCGAAACACAGCTATGTATAACTACCTCCACCTTAATTTTTTTTTTTTTTTTTGTAGAACTCAAGGATGTAGCCATAATCTACTGAAAGTGAAGCCTTTCCGAGAATTAGCTCAGGTTTGCTGTTGCTGCTGCTACTGCAGTTTTCCATAAGCGGAGGGCAATTAAGTTGTTCGGACCTAAATAGAGAGAATGTTTTGTTCCACCCTTCCGTTGTAATTATACTACATACTTAAAATATGTGCAGCGCCACCTACCTTCCACCACCACCATCACCACTAAGACTCATCTCAACAGCCAAGCCACTCAGCTGGTGCTTGTATCTGATTATGTGTGAGATATTTAAGGAGTTGCCAGTCCCCAAGAGTTGTAAGTTTGTCATTAAAAAAAAAAAATTAAAATCGTAACAAAAATCTCTGCAATAACGTTTACAAGTTGAAAATTAATTTTAAAAAATATGAGAACTTCTTAAAAATGAAAAGGACGATGATGATGACGAGGACAACAACAAGAAGGACTATTATGACAACGCAATGTAACGGTAACGGTACTGTGTATATAATTATTCATTTGGAATTTAATGCAAAGGGAAACCAAATGAAAAATTCCATTAAAATATGCTAATGACTTTTTTTTTTTTCCTCATATAATTAATATCTTCCGCCGGTTAACCGAGGACGACAGTTTTCGTTTCCGTTATGTAATAATAGTGATGGCGAGTGGATGGCAAAAGGCGACGCAACGCAACGCCATTCGGCATTGGCCAAGATGTCGTTGTCGTTAATGTAAGATGATTGCAACAGATTTTAAAATTATGTGAACCTTGGAATGCGAACTTTCATTGGGAACTTTCTTAACGAACGCAGATGTTTTTAATATTTTTTTTTTCTTTTGCTTAATATATGTATGTAAGTTCCGGATTTCTATTTTTAATTGAAGATTTAAAAAGTTTTGAAAGTGCAAAAATACAAAAATAATTCATAATCAAAAAAGACAAATGAGTAGTTTTTTTTGCGAGAGGCGGATTTGAAACTAATAATAATCTTTATGGAAGGTCCTTTCCAAACTAATTTTGTCCTTCAATCTGTGAATTGTAATTAACAAAGAAGATGCTTTTTAATATTCTTTTTTTTTTGTTTAAGGCTTTCAACAGCTCTTTAGATCAATTTCTAAAGTTGTGACTTCTTTGATGGCGTTGGAGTCTTTGAAAATGTCAATCATCTAAAACAATGAACTTTCGAATTTAAATACAAACTATGGAGAAGGTTCGAGAATTAGTTGTTTTCAAATAAATCTGCAGAATATTTTTTGTGAAAGGATAATTTCGACGTAACTATATTTTAAAGAGACCTGTCTTAGTAACGGAAAGGTCAGTGAACTTAGGACTTATAGCAGATCAAGTTGATGTGGAAACAAATCTTCGTTTATGTTCCAGATTGATGATCAACCGAGTCCTCCTCAATGATTCCCTCATAGAGCACACCAAACACTGACTTTTTTAGAATGTAACTGCTGCGTTTCAATATAACGGCTTGTGGATTATGATCACTCCAAAAACACTACAATTTTGCTTATAAACGTAACGTACCCATTTAACCAAAAATCGCTGAACAAAACTTTATTGTGAAAACCGGGATCGGTGACCATCTCGAACCATTATATTGTTCCTAAATTTGCACGATTTGCAAACGCTGTTAAGGGATAATGTTAGTCTATATTCATTATGAAATGTCAAACCAAACTTGGCATAAATCAAGTGACAGCTGTCAAAAAGAACAACTCTGAAAAAAGTGTTGCCAAATTAAAAAAATCACACGTCTAAAGAAAACACAGTTTATATTTTCAAATTTCAATTGATATTAAAAGAATCTCTTCAAAAACCCTAATTTTTGGAAAAGTAAGCAATTTTAGTAAATTGAGATGATATTTTAGAATTTATTTTTAGGCATCCGTGTGTTTATCGTTTGACATTTAGAGACAAGACGTAATGAAATGAATTTTCAAAATAAACTTCAGAAGAAAAACATGAGACAGAGATATGACCACACTGACATTTTTATTTTGACAAGCCCGACAGGAGCCTAGCGGAAGTCTTTTGAACTAAATCAGTTGAGTCAATGCCAACGAAAAGTAGACGATCGGATGTAAAGTGTTGCAACTAATTTCCCTGTCTTAATGGATTTCCTTAAAATATATGTACATTATTAAGTGTGTGTTAGTGAAGAACTATTTTTCAAATGACTTTTACATTTTTTTTTCTATTTTCTTTTTTTATTTTGTATCTAAATTCGCAATTCTTTTGTGTGCAATTATTAATTTATGGCTTTATGCTCTCTGCAATGCATTTTGTGTCCAATGGAAGATATAATTTTATTTTGCCATCAGAGTTTTTACTCACAAATTATTATTTTCTGTTGCTCTTAAAAAAAAAGAAAGATAAATTGAATTTATTTATCTGACATTTTTACAATTTTCTGTAAGATACTCATACTTTACCCCTCCCCCCCCTACAGAATTCCCCATCATAGTCGTCGAGTGCAATAGTATATGGTGGATCCTATTCTTGAAACGAAAAAGTCTTATTTCGAAGTCAGTAAGACTGGCGACACAACCAACACAAACACACCAAATACGAGAATACAAATACAATTGCATTCGAGAATAGCGAAAAAATAACATTTTGTTGGATTTATAGAATTTAAAGGGCTGCGATTTTATGAAAGAAAAAAAAAATTGTGAAATATTTTATTATTATTTTGTAGCAAAATATAAAATATATAAGGGGAATAAAAATGTCTGTCACATGAACCGATCTGTGTGTGCCATTGGCCATGGAAAATGTTTTTCCTTTATTGTTGTTGTATATCCACTCGGGTGGATGGCTTTTCATTAGTTTTATTAATTTATTTTTTGTTGTTGGGAAATTTTAAATTCGCCCATTCCACAGTTGAAATTCGACAATAACTAACTTCGACAAGAATATGCCATCATGGTCGTAACCATAAGATGGTGGAGTTATTTTTAGGGTGAAATAAATTATAGACTTGCTTGTCAAGGACTATATAAAACTAATATTGACGCGACAATATACCTCGTGGTTGTATTTTAAGGCTTTGTGAAATTTGAAACTTAATGAATATTTATCGTTTTGGTTCGAGTCACAAAACGATGTTTTTATCTAATTTGGACATAAGGTATTTAAATAGAAATGCGATCTTTATTGAATAAATTATAAAGGGTGTTTTTTTTTTAGACGTGTGGTTTTTAATCCAGCAATACTATTGTCTTTTTGACAGCTGTCACTTGTTTTATATTCAGTTGGGTTTGCCATTTGATAATGAATAAACTTACTCGTTAACAATGTTTGCAAGTCGTCCAAATTTCTTGCCAAGAGAATGCTTCGAGATGGCCACCGATCCCGATTTTCAAAAGAAATTTTTGTTCAGTGATGAAGCTCATTTTCGATTAAATTGGGTACGTTACGTTTATAAGCTAAATTGTGGTGTATTTGGAGTGATTTTAGTCCACAAGACATTGTTGAGATGCCACGGCGTTACATCCTCAAAAAGTCACTGTTTGGTGTGCTCTATCAGCAGAGGGAATCATTGGTGTTACAATTAATGGGAAACGCTATAGATCTATGACTAATGACTTTTTCGTTCCTGAATTCGGGGATGTTAGCGTGGACGACCTTTCGTTCCAACGAAACAATCAATTTATTGAAAGAAACTTTTGGTGAGCTCATTATCTTGAGTCACGACTGTAGTTCTGTGGCGTGGCCTCAAAGATCGTGTGATTTAACACGTTAAACTACCCTAGTGGCACAGATTTGAGTTTTGTGACTAAAATCTTACTAAAAGAGTAACATTTGAGTAGCACTATAGTTTCAAAAGACTATTTTGGTAAACAAAGCAAAAATATTAGTTACATATAGGTTTAAACACAATTGTTTTGCTACTAAAAATTTTAATATAACAAAGAAGTAACACTCCAGTTTCAATGTTATTGATTCAAACATTTACTTTAAAGTTACTGATTTGCAACTACTTTGCAATTTCTATTTTTTCCGAATTCACAAACCAAAACTTAAGTAGCAAGAAAGTAGCACACTAGTTTTAATGTTATCTAATTGACATTTATCTTATGTTACTGAATTGAAACCACTTTGTTACCTTATCCATTGAAAAATTTAATCTAATGTTTGAACCCTGATTTACGGTAACAAAAAAGTAACTATCATGTAACATATACATAATCATCATCATCCATTGAAAATATTTATCTTATGTTTGAACCATGGTTTAAAGTAACAAAAAAGTAACTATCAGGTAACATTTAAATTACTTCAGAGCAAAGTAAAATAAACACTTTTGTAATATTGGAAATAAAATATTTTTAAGTTATTTTGGAAGCGCTTGAATTTTATGGGGGGTAGAAAGTCATATTTTGTGATAAAACTGCTAGCGTTTTGAATATTAAGTTTCCACATGACCGAAATTCGATACATGAAAATGATCATCCCAACCCAAATAATCACTCACAGTAGTGATTGCGTTATTAATTTGAACATATATGTGGAGAAAACTGGAAAAGTTTCCACTATAAGTTTTGTTATTATATTGTGACAATAAAATAATAAAACCTTTTAATTTTAGTTTCAATTTAGTAACACAAAATTACTTGCGTGAATGCGTATTGTCAACATTTTTAGTAACAATGTAATAATATTGTTACTACTTTGCAACAAAAGTTTAGTAACAAAACTGAAGGATTTTCTCGCTTTTTTGGTAACAAAGTAGTCATTATTACTCATTTGTTGTCATTTTGTTATATTCCATCAGTCACAAGAGAGTCGCTGTGATTCAATTGCTACTAGCTGTGCCACTCGGGTATATATTGTATAGCGTTTTTTGAAGTCGCTTATCTACGCAGATAATTCCGAGACGATTTATGCCTTGGAAGAGAATATTCGGCGCGTTATTGCTAAAATGCTAACACACGGGTTCAATTGCTGCTTAAAGTGGTCGAAAATTGGGCCTTTCAGCTGAAACTTATTCAAGACAGCCGTGGTGGCCATTTGCCCAAAACATTTTTTTTATTAATAATGGCAAACCCTTATCTTTATAATAAAGCTATATTCTTGACCATGACATTGACTTGTATGTGCTTTATTTTGTCTTCAAAACCACACGTCTAAAAAACACCCTTTTTTAGTTTGGTTTGTGTTTCATTGTTCAAATATTATTCAATTATGAAATGAAAAGGAAAATGCAAAATGTGTTTAAGTGGATTACAAATATATGTAGATTTGTATACTAATAAAGATAAGTTGAAAGTTTATTTAATAAGGTAATGTTTTCGACGACGATAGGGTTTTGACTTATGTACCTTTACATAAATAATTATAATCGGAATTTATTAGCGTTTAAAATGCAGGAGGAGCTTTAAGGGCCTTGTGAATTTCTGAAAAATGTTCAAGTGATTCAAAAACGAATCTCTGTCCTAATCATGAAAAATCAGTAGTTAGATAATTATTCTGGAGGGGATATTTTTGAAAGGAGCCAACTAAGAATTTTAAGTATCATCACAAAAAGTTTAAGATTTCTCCATAATTTTTTACTGAACATCAAAAGGATACGAAAGTTTTTCATTTTTAATTCGTTGTTCTCTAACGTTGTACTTTTCCCTTGTTCTTTCTTTCACAAATCTTTATGATATTTTTGTTTTAATTTTTTTATTAAAAAAACTAGCTCACCACCAGCATACGTTGTTCTGCCCTGTACTTCAAATTGTGTGAAAGAAGTTTTGGCATTCATAACTGAACGAATTTTTAAAAATCTAGAAATGCAATTGGTTTTTTGTTTGAAAAATAAAAGCGTCTCCTAGATCTTTTTTCTTCTCATACAGGAGCAACAATTTTTAGTAAGAATTTACCAGAATACAGTTAAGAGGTCGAGACTCCTTTAGCTAAATATACTCAAGAATACATATTTGAGAACTAAGAACTCAAGCACTATTTTCTGCTTCTTCCACATCCTATTTATCACCAATATATGTATATCATTTGTTACTCACAAAATACGTACATATGTAGCTTTCTATTGATAAAAATCGGTTCAGTAGCTCTAGAGATTAGCCCCTACAAACTTACAAATGTAACCAACTTTTTCGAGAAACGATGGTTTCTCTCTTGTGACTGATGGAATATAACAAAGTGATGGCAAATGAGTCACAATGATTGCTTTGTTACCAAAAAAGCGAAAAGTTTCTCCAGTTTTGTTACTGAATTTTTTGGTACAAAATAGTAACACTATTGTAACCATATTACTTAAAATATTGAAAAACACATTCACGCAAGTAATTTTTTGTTACTTAATTGAAACAAAAATTCAAAGGTTTTATTATTTTACAGTCACAAAACACAAAAGAATTACTAAACTAACTAATTACTAATTACTAATGTTTTATTTTGCTTAGCTATGAATTAGTTTATATGTTACATGATAGTTACTTTTTTGTTACTATAAATCAGGGTTCAAACATAAGATTAAATTTTTCAATCAATGAAAGTAACAAATTGGTTTCAATTCAGTAACATAAGGTAACTGTCAAATTGATAACAATGAAACTAGTGTGCTACTTTCTTGTTACTTAAGTTCTGGTTTGTAAAATGGGAAAAAATGGAAGTAACAAAGTAATTGCAAATGAGTAACTTGTAAAGTAAATGTTAATATCAGTAACAGTGAAACTGGATTGTTACTTCTTTGTTATATTAAAATTTTTAGTAGCAAAACATTTGTATTTAAACCTATGTGTTACTAATATTTTTGATTTTTTTACCAAAATATTCTTTTGAAACTATATAGTGTTATCTTAATGTTACCCTTTTAGTAAGATTTTAGTCATAAAACTCAAATCAGTGCCACTAGGGGCGTGGCTCTTTTGTCAAAAATTCAATTCGACTATTCTAAACTACATACATAGGTTTGCAAAAAGTCTAAAAATAAAATAACAAAGTTTAACTTTAAAAAAACTTTTTTCTTATTTTTCTGTTTTTGAAAATTCCATATTTCCAACCTGAATCGTGTATTTTTTTTTAATTTTAAGTTTATTTTGATAGAAATTCAAACTAACATCATCCACAAAGCCTCAGACCTGCCCCAAGACCTTTGAAATAATATTGTTTCAAATTCAACTTGTTCAACTTGTGAGAAGCATAAAAAAGACCCCTTGGATTATTTTGGGGGTGCCGTTTATCGTGTTCATCTTCTAATTAACCCGAATTTCCATTTAACTGAACTGATTGCACACAAGTGTAGGTATACGTAACATACATAAGTCTACCTTCACTCGTACACTCACACATACACTCGTATAGTATTTTTATTGATTTGCCATAGAAATAGTCAAACAAACAAATTTCCTTTGATGTGTGAGACGTTAATTAAAAGTTAAAAACTGCGTCATTAGAAGCACAATCATCAGCGGCATCACGTCATTTGTGGTGACATACATCAGCATCGTCGACGTCGACGAAACACACGCTGACAATGACGGAAAATGCAAAAGCAAATATTTTACAAAACTTTAGCATGTCATCAATGTGGAAGTGAATTTCCGGAACATGGTATTGCATTTCCATCTGAGCGGAAGAACAGCCATGTTTAGATATCGTGGGCGATACTCGTATAAGTTCTAATGTGTCGTTCAATTTACAAGAGTTTGAAAGATGACATTAGGATAGAGGATAGAGTAAGAGAGTGTAGGATTAAGCGTGATGAGGTGTAGCTTCCATGTACAGTACATTTAGATCTAGATAACGAGCTATAATTGAAAATTATCCTAGTTTTCTGGGAATTCATTTTAAGTAAATACATAAGGTTGTCCTTGGTCAAGTTGTCTCTTATAGAAACGAAGTTCCTTACACGAGCAATACGTATTATATCTGAAAAGTTTTTATTATAAAGCTGATTATTATCTTCTCATCTTCCCATCCCGCACGTGCATCGAAATATGTATCTTAAAGATAAATTGAACTTACCACGATAAAGCAGGCCACAATTTAACCCCTCCTTTGTGTCGTACATGTCATGCATGACTTCCAGTTGAATTCGAATTTTCTTCGCTTCGGCAAACATCTCTTCTGTGCTGGCATTCTTTCCATCCAGCTGCGATGGGACTTCATCGACATTGTCCTTATCCAGGACAATGGCGTCATTCAAGAACTCGCTTAATTCATTTACACAGGGCTTATTCACAATGCCATCGCTACCACCGCCACCACCGCCACCTGTTGTGTCACTATGAACATTTATTGTACCCGAATGCGGTATGAGCTCGTCGTCCTCCAGCAAAGAAGGTGGCAAGTCATCTTCGTCGGGTTTTATCTCATTCAATTTACTTAAATCTGAATCACTAGAGTATTCGCTGGCTTCACTGTTATTGTCAGCGTTCTCATTCACATCCTCGCTAACGTTGTTGCCATCACCATTGACACCGCCAACGTCGTCGTCGTCGTTGTCGTTGTCTTTGTCTCTGTCGTCGTCGTCGTCGTCTGCATCGATCTCAGTTGGATCCTTGGTTAGCAACAAAGTTGTACCTTTTATACTTCCACTTGAGCCATGTGCATCGTCTTCGATGGTCGTTATACCACCAGGTGGTCCCGGTGATCGACCAGGCGCTGGATCACTGGTCATTTGGCCTCCTCCGATTTGGACTGTGTATAAGCCGAAAAATAATAGGTAAATAACTAATTTTGTCGCCATAATCACTACAGCTTTTGTAGTTTCGAATTAAACGTTTTAGATTGGTTGCCATAGACCATTGATTGGATCTATGCTGGGTGGTGTTGAAATGTTCTTTTGTATTTTTTATTTATTTTTTTTTTTGGGGGGAGAGGGTTGGATAACAACTTCAATTTTGCAGGATACTATGGATCTTATGGTGCTCCTTTATAATTCTGCAAAGAGAAGAGAAAGATATGTTAAGAAAGTGAATTTTGTAATGAAAGAGAAATTGTAAACAAATGTTGTTAATTAGTTTTGTGGTCGCAGGGAATTGTTTGCCTTTTTTATTTAAATTTTAAAGATGAATGTTAGAAAATACACATCTTCGCCACAAAACAGAAATTCCATAAATTCAAAATTTCGTAGCACAAAATCAAAAAAGAATTAAATTTAAAAAAGTACGTATACGCCTAAGTGCACACCTCTGTTTTATCACAGTTTTTACATTTATTTGTGGGTTTTAGTTCGAGATTCATACTAGTGTTGGCAATTCATTAAAGTAACTGCAACATACATGAATATAGTTTCATTCATCGAGTTTTAAACCGCTCCTTTCATTGAGAATTACTTGTTTTTACATTTGACAAATGGCAGAATCTGAATGTTGTTTTTGAAGTTTGAGTATTTCCTGAGAAAAAGAACACGAAATGTCAAATTGATATCACCGATATGCCAATTAGTAGAAATATTTCAAAAAGTCGATTAGTCATCATCTTGAGTAAGAAATATACAAAGTAAAGGGTTACCATAAAAGAGTTGTTTTTTTGAATAGCCCGCTATTTCGGTAGATGTCACTTCTGAAGCTATAATTTTTTAACATTTGACAAGTAGAAACTAAGCCATTATTAAAAATGGAACGATACACGCTTCAACAACGCATTTTGTCTTGGCTGATTGGTTTAAAATCCTCTCCATCCTCAATGTGTAACACTTTGGTGCGGTATATGGTCCGGCGGGGTCTTTGGACCTTACTTTTTTGAAAATGAGTCTGGAGCATCAAGTACGTTTTGAAAAACCCTAAAATATAAAAATTACCACTCTTTTGTAAAACAAATTTAAAATCTTCACAAGTTTTTCTGTAATCAACTAATCCAATCAACACTTTTCACAATGGAATTTGATGACATTCAAATCTGACAGCTGCTGTCAAAACAACGAGAGCTGAATTTAAAAAAAAGGACAACATTTATGAAAATTACATAAAAAACACTCTAAACTTCAATTCGAATCAAATTCCATCTTTTAAATAAGCCTCATTCAGAATCAGTTCAACATTTATGTAGATTGAAATTTAGGTGGCGCCCGGCTGACTGCCTGGCCTGGTGGATGATATTGCGAAAAATTACTGTTATGTTATTGGTTTGATAAAAAAAAAAACAGTTCTATCTATCGCTAGGGGAGAAAGTGGAAAATAATATAGATACACACACAGACACTATGAACACATTCATACACACATACATACAACCCAGATTGATATGTTTCCCAGTTAAAGTGTTTTCAAGCGATTACATCGAAATCACAATTTTTCACTTCATATATAACCGATTGTTGTACATTTCCGGCATTCCATTCCATTGATGGACTTGCGTGTTTCCTTTTCACGTTAAAATAACTGTCAATATCCATTTAAGATCAAAAAAATTGGAAAAGTGATGATGATGGCGTTGAGTGTGACTTTTTCTGTCTGTGTATTTGTATGTAGATGGTATCTTTACCCAGACACACACTTCTTCATCAGAACTTGCAATCGGTAAAATCTGATTTTGATTTATATTGAATACGAAAAAAAAAAATAAAACAATTCAATTGAAATTACTTTTTTTTGTACTTTAATTTAAATTAAGTTTTGATTGTTTAATAAATAAATGTTTCTACGAGAATACATTTTTATTTTTTAAGGACATTACCAACATGATGGTGTAACCATCACACATTCATTATTTTTAAATATTCATATTATGGCATTCGGCTTTTATTGATGAGTTGCTTGTTCTCTGGCTTTTTGTTAAATTAAAATATGTGTACATAAATATTGACTTTAGATTAATCGAAGTTATTATATTGATTTATGCAT
This sequence comes from Scaeva pyrastri, assembly GCA_905146935.1. Taxonomy (NCBI): domain Eukaryota; kingdom Metazoa; phylum Arthropoda; class Insecta; order Diptera; family Syrphidae; genus Scaeva; species Scaeva pyrastri. The sequence goes on along the minus strand of LR989929.1, from coordinate 19,486,883 downwards.
AAAAATGTGTACGTATTAATATTAAATGAATGTGCTTTTATTTCCAAAGGATGATTCATATTATGAAGAGATTCAATAAAAGTTATTGGATCAAAAATGTTCCAGTAAACCTATGAAAAAAAGTTGGATGTTTTTTTTTCAAACGTGTGTTTTTTAATCTGGCAATACTTTTTTCAGAGTTGTTCTTTTTGACAGCTGTCACCTAATTTATGTTTAATTTGGCTTGCCATTTTATTATTAATACACTTACTTCTCAACGATTTGCATATGATGCAAATTTATTACCAAAATAAAGGTTCGGTTTGCTTCCAATATTCGGTCAACAAAATCGCTTAGCAGAGTTGGTAATTCCAGCAACCATGGACCGGTTTCGCATGACGGTTACTGTAGTGGATAATGCGCATCCTTAGAGACGCTATTGTCTCTGTGGAGCAGAGTATCGAAGAACACCCGAATGATTCCATCCGCCATCGAGTGCGACAATTGGAGCTGTGCCCATTCACTTTATGGAAGATTTTGATGGAGGATGTTGGTTTGTATGTTCGGCTTCTGAGCCCAAAACGAGATGGCCACCGATCCCGATTTTTTTTGCATTATCTCGCGTCTTGGACCTTTGGCAGTCATGGCCTCCAAGATCGTGCGATTTAACACCGATGGAATATTTTTTGAAAGACTATGAAAAGTCACAGATAAGCCCCAGACGATTGACGCCTTGGAAAAGAATATTCGGCGAGTTTATTACAGACTAAGGCCCAAATTGCTGCAAAAAGTGGTGGACTTCTGGGCTTCTGGGTTGAAATTTATTAGAGCCAGCCGCGGTGACCACTTGTCAAAAATCATTTTCAAAATATAATGGCAAATCTTTATCTATATAATAAAGCTTAATTCGTGGCCATATGCTTAAATTATATGCGTTTTATTTCTTCTTGAAAACCACACTTAAAAAAAAAACACCTTTTACAAATCTTAAAGACTGACTGAAACAAAACCGACACTCTTTTCGTCTCGTTTCCAGTTCTATTTTATTAGTCTAATAAAAAAACATAAAATAAAATAACTCCCTGATCTCAACTATTAAGCCATTTTCCACAACTACGATCCCAATATTGGTTTTCTTCAAATTTTGGTATTCATATACAATAAATTTAAGATTTAAAGCTTTAGTCCTTAAACAAAGATTACAATTCTTCAAAGACCATCATGGTCGAGATTTATTTTTATGTGCACTTTATTTGAAAGATCACATAATTCTCAACTTACTCGTATTTCCAAGACAACATTAATCCGCTCAGTCGTTTTATGTATTTTATACCTAACGTATATATACATATATGTAGGTACCAACATAAATCTCGTCGTTATCATTTGTGCGTTTTTAACGATGAGTTGCGAGCTTCCTTTAAATCTTTAAAAGCGTGTCTGAGTTTCAGTCTTCAGTCTAAATGTTCATAAATAAGGTATTGATTTCAGCAGATATTGTATATACATACATAGAGGGTAAGCATTGGTAACTACAGTGAAACAGCTTGCCGTGTTCTCACGGCCAAACTTGGCAGAATCGGATTTATGTGTAGTAAAAATAAAAACTTAATGATTGAAAAGACTTTTAAATAAACATTATCTCAAAAAATAACATGATTGTGTGTGTATCGATTATTTCATTATGTATTTCTTCTCTCGTATTTTTGTAACAGGAACCACCTTATTCCAAGCGAACGTGAACGAGAACGAGAAGACCAAGGCGAAGGCATAGAGTAGGTTGGTCGGTCGGTTGTTTGGAATGAAGACAGCTTACGCCCCCCCTAAAACGACCATAATCCGCGTAACCATTATACTCATTACACCTTTACGACACAACCAACCGTGGGGGATTCAATGTCACGGTTGTTGCTCCATCATAACGTCGTTTGTTCGTTGTTCGTTGTTCACTTATACAAGGACAGGTAATCTGACTGAAGTTTTCATAAAATACTCAAATACATACATACATATGTTATGTTGCTGCCTACTTACCAACACAATCTTATATGAATGTACAATGTATACAATACATAGTCAGAAATTTTCTGTAACGCAATGTTATTTTTATATTATATTCTTAACGGAACGACAACCCCCATTTTTGCGTTCAAGGAAAACGAGGAACATCATTAATTTCTTTGGCCTTGCACTTACTATACATACATACATAAATACATGTAAGGATGTGTATGACCTACAAAAAATCAGCCTCCGTATTATTATAAACATCAGCACAGTATAGTAGGTAGGTACTGTTAGGTAGGCATTTGTAATATACCTCCTATACATAGACTTAACATACTATGTTTAACGAGGGTGCAGAGAAGACATATTATATACTCGTACCTCCAAGTTTAAATGTCCCTTCTTAGATTTTTTTTTTTTTCTGAACACCTACCTAGAAAAATTGTTTTAAATTTGTGCTTTAAATAGAAATCTCAAACTTAAGCTTGTAATTGTTTCGTTAAAGTGGAAACAATTCATTACGTGGAAACGTTAACTCCATCACCAACCTGCACCCATATCAAGGTCAAGATAAATTAAATCCCTTTTCTTTGGGTTTTTGTTTGTGTTCGGTCCTGCCACCTTTATGTAAGTTAAGCCAACAAGTTTTGAGATCATATACAGCAGAAACAGACGCAATCTAGCAAATTCATGTGTCATCTAAAATCGCAGCAGGGTATAGGGAAAATGTATAAAATGTATTTTCGTCAAGTTCAGGAACTCCTCCATCCAGGATGATGTTTGTTTTGATCAAGAATAGTCAACCATAACCATGATATAATATGCTATAGAGTTCTGAAGGTCTTTTGTATAAAAGTTTTCAAAAACGTCAAATTCAAAATAAACATCCACTTGTATGTGACAAGACAGTTTATTCTGGTTTAATACTCGTATAATGAAAAGTGTCATGTCATTTTCTCAGATTTGTGCAAAACATCAAAAATGACTGGCTTGTCGCAAAATTTTACCACATCTATTTATATATGTAGAGAAATATTACACACATACATATATTGTACATAAAGGTCATGAGTTGAAGTACAGAAAACAACAACAAGTTTTATTAATTGAATTGAATATAAAATGTGTTTTTTTTTTTAGATGTGTGATTTTCAATCTGGCAATACTTTTTGAGGAGTTGGTCTTTTTGACAGCTGTCACTTGATTTATGCGCAGTATAGTGTGCCATTTTATAATAAATAGACTTACTTTTGAACAAAGTTTGGGATATACAATTCAGGAGCCATAGCGTTTACCTTACTTCTTTGCATAAATCAGAAAAAAGTGCGTATACGCCCCGGGTGCACAATTCAATTTTTCACTCAGAATACAAATTTTCCCACGTTTTTGATTAGTCAACAGTATTTTTACTTGAAATGAAGTTTTTTTCCAATTAATTTCTTAACTAACCAGAGAGACTAAATTGAATCTCATCTAAAATTCAAGCCTCTTAAACTCGTCCTAGGTTGTAGCTTTTCCTCAGGAGTTTTACCTTCAATTTGTGCACCAAAGTGATGAGAATACAATTTTTTTTTTGTTTTACTCGAAGATTTTAAACAAATTATGTGTACATTGTACATCTAGGTTCTAACTGAAGTACTTACATACGACTAAAGTACAAAAAACACGTATCAAATTTAATTGAAAAGCTTCCAGTACCGGCACATGTTTTTTTCTTTGTGTTGTTACGTTTCTCGGTATTGGAAATTATTTCAAGTGAGCTGCTTCCAGAAGACACACACTGCTCGTAAGGATAACCTAGAGCAAAATTTATCTCAGATGAGAAGCCAATTTCATAGGTTCCTAAATCTAGTTGCAGTCTGGAGTATGGCTCTCTTGATTAATAGGTAACAAAAGAAAAGCTATATAGGAATCCCAAATCCAATACCTTTATACACTGCAACAGAGTCTAGAATACCATAGAATCCATATAAACCAACGGCAGGAATGTTTAAGTTGAACAAAATTTCAAACAAATCCATAATACTCTCCCACAAACCGTGTACTCGTAACTATGTATATTGTAATCTTGTTCTGTAAACTTCTCCGACTTCTATAGATACTATACCACTGGTATACTGATTCTTTATCCTGTTCAGGGAAGTACTCATAGATATGTATATCTATCTCTTCAGTTGTTTCATTGGCACGTTTCGTTTCGTTACGGTGGTAGGGTGCATTCGCATTGTGCTGTGCGTTCCTGCTGAGCATTTGAATATAATATGCTGCACAGGAAAGCAACTTTACGGCACGCCATCTACCGACCGACACGGCAACATCGATACCTTGTGAAAAAACAGGAATTGTGTGAAAACTTTCCACCAACCTTCCTCTCTATATCCTCCTCCCCTTCCCCCTCTTTACTGTTGGTCCAATATTGATTTTATAGTGTGCTGATATTTTCTACGTGATGGGGTGTGGGTATGCATTTTACAATTATTATTATTAAACTGTGAAGTGAATTTTCTTTTTGTGAAATTTCGTGTGGAAAATATACATACTCGTATCTATACATGAAAATTGCTGACCCGCAAAGGTGCCTAAATGAAATTCAGTTATTCTTTCAATTAAAGGATGTTTTTTGTGTTATCTGTTATCCTGTGTAACGTTTTGCTGCATTGTTGAATGGACTTTGCCAAAAGTTTTTGCTTGCAACATACAAAAAAAAAAAAAAGAATATAAACGAATGAAAAATAAAGTGTATTGAATTTATGATTCAATTCACTTTTAGTGTTTTGCGTGTTTTGTTGGAATAAATAAAACCAAAAAGAAAACAAAGAAAACACGTAGAACATCTTGGAAAACGTTAAAAACTCGTTTTTATTTTTGTACCAAATAAATATGGACAGTGAACACATATTGTGACAGTTTTGAACAGGGAATATTTCTTGAAAAAAGAAAACAATTTAACATCAATAAAATAGGTTAGATTTTGACAGTGACTGGTGGTATGTTGTTTTTACTGTCAATACAATATTATAATTGGTTGATAAATTGAATGTGTTTTTTTTTTAACGTCACATACATACGTCAATGCAAATCTGAACCTCAAAGGAGGTGGAAAAAAGAAGGTTTAAAATACCTTTTTTGAATTAGGAATTAAGAAGAATTTTGTCGAAATTTTGATTTTTTGAATTCTGGTTTCAAAATTTACAGTTAACCAATAAAGTTTTCATCGAATTTCAATGAAATATTTCTCAGAAAATTATGGAGCAAACATTGTTTAAATAATGTTGTTTTGACAGAGATTTACATATAGGGTCATTAAATGTGTGTGTTTTAAGCTGTAAACGCTGGCATTTGATACCTCATTTGTCATTATGATACTCCTAATATTATTTAAATGTTTGCCAACAAAAATAAAACATATTTGAAGTCAAAATCCTTGCTTTTTGTGAAGATATTTATAAAAAAAACTGTTTTTGACACTTTCGGGTACATTTCAGTTTAAGTATTTACTTTTCCTAAAAAAAACTGACAATTCGATATTTGTCAAAATTGTAGCAAATATTTATACATATGTAATTGTATTTTGTATAAATTTAAATAAATTTGAAGTCAATATCGTTGCCCATTCTCGAGATATTCAAGTCAAAAAACATTTTTTACCAATTTTTGGTAGTATTTTTTTTCAATTTTTTTTTTTTTTTGCAAAACAATATCAATTCAATTTTTTTTCAAAATTTGACCACATGTCAAAAACGTCATTTCACATAGTAAAAAATTATTTTGAAGGTTATATAATTTTTACTTCATAGCATACTTGAGTGGCGAATATTATTTCAATTTAAAAAAAAATAACGCTATGTTAAACTTTTTTCCAAATTTATACATAATGTGTATCACATTACATTGCATACAATAAAATTTATTTGAAGTCAATAGCATCATCCGTTTCTGAGATATTTATTTGCGACCAACCAAAATTTTAACTATTTTTTTTTTAAACGTCTATAGTGAAAAAACTACTTGACAAATTTGTATAAAAGTCCTTTCAGATTCTTTTTGAGTTATAACTTGTCGGAAAAAATTTAGTTGGAGTCGATATCTCTTCTCGTTCTTGAGAATCTGAGGACGAAAAATTTTATCTTGAACGTACGAACGTACGTACACAGACATCTCTCCAGAAATGACGGATTTAGATTCTAGGAACCTTAAAACGTCCAGATTTGTCAAAAATTTCAATTTGACAAATCGCACCGATTACAATTACTCCCTATGGGAAGTTGAAAATACAAAACAAGTGGTAATTCTATATTCTTAAAAAGTTCTTCTTCTTGAGTTTTGAAACTACGGACACTGATTTTTTTTAGCTATGAAGCACATTTTTCACTTAGTGGGAATAAAAAAGAAAACACTTTGGTGCTTAGAAAATCCAAAAGCAATTCAAGAGGTAGCTACAGATCATTCCTTAGACGAAATGTGGTTCCGATAAGACGGGGAAGCAAGCCAAGATACCGCCTAAAATACAAAAAGCTTAACCTGCGAAGTCCAAACTTTATGACGAAATAAAATGTTCACCAAAAATTTATAGTTATGTACATATGTATGTGTGTTCTATTTTCCTTAACTTTTGAAACTGGAAAATGAATGACCCTATACAAACGTTAGACGAATTTGAGTTCTACTATTTTTTAAGCAAGTTTTTAAGGAAAGTAAAAGAATAAAAAAATTAAAAATCAAGCTTATGAAAAATGTAAGTCAAGTTTTAATCATAAGACTGGGAAGTACAGGGCTGGATATCAAAAAGACTATCAGAGATCCGTTTGGGTCCAAAAAAAGCTGTAAACAGGTACTAACGAGGTTTTTTTTAAAGATGTGATTTTTAATCTGGAAATACTTTTTTCGGAGTTAGTCTTTTTGACAGTTGTCACTTGATTTACGCTCAGTTTGGTTTGCCATTTCATAATAAATAGGCTAATTTCTGAATAACGTTTGAAAATTGTACAAAATTCATTACCAAAGTAATTGCTGCGTTCAATATTCGGTTGACATAATCGATTAGCAGAATCGGTACTTTGAGCAACCATAGATCGGTTTCGCAATACCTTTACTTACAGACCTGAATGAGTCCATCCGTCATCGCCCGAAAAAATTGGAGTTGTGCCTGTCCCCATCCACTTTAATGAAGATTTTGTAAAAGGATCTTGGTTTACGGGCTTAAAAAATTCAACTCGTGCAAGAATTGAAGCGGAACCACTACAATCGTGTCGAGATGGCCACCGATCCCGGTTTTCACGTCTCAGTTTAGACATTCCTATAATTTTTGTTTGAAACGTCTCTAGCCCTTTAAAGCTCATAAAACGTACTGCAGAGATAGTAAGTCCATAAAGTCCTAATTTACTTCGAGGGACTCTAACAGTTCTAAATAATTAAAGACTTCCATCACTCTAGATATAGTCCTCGATAAAGTTATATTGAGTAATAACTTATAAATTGTTAAATTTGACATCTTATCTTAAAAAAAAAAACTCCGTCAAAAATCTGCCTACGAATTTAATTCCCACCAAATTTAAAAAAAATATCCTTTAGAAATTGGGTAACCACAACAATAAAAAAAAAGAAGGAAAAATTGTTATTTATTGCAGGGAACAACCCACAGGTCCTGCATTTGTTGTTAAACCCAAATATCAATGTCAACCCATTTCATGTCAGTATAGATTCGCTATCAATACCCAACCGCATATTCATCCCTTTGTATGTATGTATATTATGATTTGGGGACCTGTTGTGTTGTGAGTTGGCTTTTTAGTCTTTCAAAGCCAAAAGCCTCTCTTTTCAAACTTTATATTCGTAAAGGTACACACACACACATACTAGTATGTCATTAAAAATTTATACATTTCATTTGATGTTGTCCCAAGTTCCAACATATGTGTTGGGCTATTAATCTTTGTATTATGCGTGTGAGGAGGCGGGTGAACTTTATATAACGGTTAACAAAAAAAAAAAAACACTCTGTCATGATGGAAACTATGTTAATGGATTTTGCCACAGGATAGGATCCTTGTTTGGCTTTGAGGAAGTGAGTCCTCGCGGATTCCATCTGTAGATTTGTTTTATATGAAATTGATGTTTGTATAAAATTTGCTGTTTCGTCAACATTGCAATTCAAAATGAGGACGAAGAGCAGAAATTTATTGAGTTAAATTTATTTTGTCTGAAATAAACATTTCCAAAAAAAATTTACGTAATTTTTATTTATTTCTTTTATTTCTGATGGATAAACTTTAAGTTAAAAACACGCATTAAAGTGTTATATAGTCCTCTGAAAATGAACTCTTTATGTGTGTCTGTGTGTGGTGAACATATATCTATGTCATTCCATGAACAATCTGATTTATCGATTTAAAATTTTTTTGTTGATTTCATTTTAAAATCGTGGTGGGTCATTATTTAATTTTATCTTCCTATTTAAGTAGATAAACTAAAATAATTGCTTCTTCATTCAATGGACTGCTGTACCGTGCGTCGTCGTGTCGAGGGGGGAGGGGGGTGTATGGACTTTATTAAATTGACTGAGATTGTTAAAAAATGCATTTTATGTTTTTTTTTTCAACATCATCAAAATTAGCTCATAAATTTAAAATGATAAATTTAAAAAATGAAACCAGGATATGAACTTTCGATTATAATTGAGTAATTATTATTGGATTTTTCTCTTTTGTTTTTTTCGAAAACAGAACTTTAAAAACTAAAAATTTAGTTGCTCTCCTGTTAGAGTAGTTTCAGTGTGAGGTACACAACAAGGTGGTGTTCTTTTCCCTTTTTTCTGGTAACTATTAGACAATGAATTACTATGAGTGTCTTTTCTAGATAGAAGTGAAGAGTTTTAGAGTAGTGACCATAGGGATTTCAGGGACTCATTTGAAACCTTACAATGACCAGATCTTTATGAAAACATAAGTCGATCAACTTTTAAAGGGCAATTTTTTTAAACGTGTGATTTTCAAGAAGAAATAAAATGTACATATTTTGATTTTATGCCCAAGAATTTATGTTTATTATAAAGATAAAAGCTTGCCATTATGTTTTTAAAATGAATTTGGGTAAATGTCCTCTACAGCTACCTCGATTAAATTCCAGCCGAGTGGCCCAATTTTCAACCACTTTTAGCAGCAATTGGAGCCGTATGTCAGCAATAACTCGGCGAATATTTTCTTCCAAGGCGTCAATCGTCTCGAGTTTATCAACATAGACTAGCGACTTCGCATAACATCACAAAAAATAGTCTAGCGGTGTTAAAACTCAACATCTTGGAAGCCCAAGCCACACCACACCGAGCGAACCAAAGCATTATTTTGGTAATAAATTTGAACAATTTCCAAACAGTAATGAAAAGTAAGTCTACCCATTATAAAATGGCAAACCAAACTGAGCATAAATCAGGTGACAGCTGTCAAAAAAACCAACTCCGAAAAAAAGCATTGCCACATTGAAAACCACACGTCTAAAAAAATAATCCTTTAATAAAGCCAATATTATAGCTTCGGAGTGATATTCGAACGGAATAGTTAATGGACTAAATGCAAAAGGGTTTGTTGTGTGTAAAGAAAATAAAATAAAAAATTACACATTTCCCAAAAACTCAGTTCACTAACACTAACACTTAAGTAGAGTCGCCTAAAGTTGCAGTCATAAAGTTCTAAATGCATCTACTTTTTTTTTAAACGAACCAATCAACAAATTTCTGTCAAAACAATGTAAAGTTTGTTTTAATAGTTCATTTAATTTATGTCAAAACCCTTGTCAATAAATTTTATAGTTTCATAGACTATTTTTTTCAAAATACGAGAAAAAACTTTTTAAAAAAACACTCAAATGTCCATTAATACTCCTTGGCTATATGAACTGAACATCTCTACACACAAACCTATACAAACATATAAAAGAACATAAAACCAAATGGAAAATGATGCCCTTCAAAATGATAAATTATACCCAAGCGCAATTTTATATAAACAACAAAAAAGAAAATAAATTAAAAAAAAAACAACAACAACAAGAAAAAAAACTCAATACACTTTGGACAATAAAACGAGAGTATTTTATTGCAATGGAGCAGCAATAAAAATAGACATACGTACCTACATACACACCTATATCTATACATATCAATGTGTATGTAAAAAAAGAATTACAAATGTTCATACAAGCACAAAAAAGAATTTCAAGGACTTATTCTTCCTTGCAGAATATTTCCAGAAAACCGACTATCTACAATGTTCTGGAATGTTTGCTAAATTGTAACAAAATGTCTGTTTTTTTAAACATTCGAATTCGAAAACATACAAAAACTATTCGGACTTAAATTAAGAACTTCAAAAGACCGTAACAAATCTTCTATGGCAATATGGCAAGAGGAAAATGTCATTATTGGTGTCGAACTGTAACTAATTGCGCCCTCTGTAGTTGAAAAGTCAAATCGCGAAATGGTAACACTTTTGTCACTTCTCAATTCAATGTGACGTACTTTATAACCCTTCAAAGATTGTGGTTTCCAATGCTGGGAATTTTGCACCCCTCCATTAAGTATCCATTAATCAAAAATATTAATAATCTCAATTCAAAATTATTTGCTTTACATTGCGAAGCTGTTGCTCGTTAATTAAGTTGTAAGAATTATATTATTGAAACGTTCATTCGCTGCCTGCTGCTGCTGCTGCTGCTGCTTATGCATGTACTCGTATATACCCCTTGGAAATACGTAATAAATTTGATCTGGAAACTTATTATACCCACACAACTTATTCCAGTCGAAGCAATAACTTATAGTCTTAAGGAGCACTCTAATAAGCGGGACAAGGAACAGAAAGCAAACTATGTACATAAATTTCGTTACAACTTAGGCCTTATTATAAAAGCAAACTTATACATATATACGTATGTTTGTCTAGGTATAGATGTATATAATATGTATGTATGTGGTTGGAACCGGTTATAAATTCTGCTGTCTTCCTCAATGAGTCCAATTCGAGAAATGACGTCTGCAATAAAAGATCCTGTTTCCATCAGCCACCTGTAATACACCGACTACACCTATAACCTCACAAAAGACCACGATGATGGGTGAGTGGGGGGGGGTTGGAGGAAAGTTTTCAATAAGGATTACCTTCAGCCAGCGGCGGCGTGAAGAGGATGATGACGATGAGAGGTATTTCACTTCCAAATCAACCGAATCCAGGTCAGCCCCAATCAGGGGCTCCTTGCAAAACGCCTCAAAAATCAAGAATTAATCAGTCAATTAGATTGAACCGGGGGGCGGTGGGGGGAGGTGGAGTTTGAAGGAGAAGATTAGAATTGAAATTCTATGCTGGTGGACCGGGGCGTTCATTCGTAAATACATACATACTCGTACATAGACATATTAAGTCGTCAATCGTCATCGGCAGTCTTTAGCCCCTATTAGGTTATATAGGCAATCCCAGGCAATGCTATCGACTGGTTTGGGTAGAGGAGGGATTTGGAAATTACCAAGGGTAATCATGGGATACCAAGCAGCAAAACTATTTTAAAGAATCTCTATATGTACATACATATGTATGTATGATTGTGTGTGTGTGTATTTATGTTGGAAGGAAAACGTGGGCTAACATCTTGATGTGTTATAAGAGTATATGGGAAACTTGAATTTTCCATTAAAAATTCTGCTGAGTTTTTATTAGTCTTTTGGATGAAACTGGATTCTGATGCTGCTATATGGTTAACGATGACGTCGATGATGGCCAGGTAATTAAATTTAAGTTGAGGTTTCAATTTTCCAATATGAAGCACCGTATGATGAGATAACTTAACGAGTCTTCTTATAAAGGATTTTTTTTGTATATATTTTTTTTTGGGGATAAGTAAACTTTGTATTACTTTTAGTTTGGGAAACTTTGATTGGGAAACTTTTAGCTTTATTTTTTTATTAGCTGACAACATCTAATTTAGATACTTACAAGTTTTTTTTTTAGGGAAGTTATTTTTTTTTTGATGATACATGTCCTTTATAAATCTTTTATTAAAAATGTGGATTTGAATGAAATTCCTTGCTTCACTGGAAAACGTCGGAAGAGTAATGAGGAGAGATCTCAATAAAAAAAACTCCAAGTTTTTAAATAGGTATCAGAGACTTGCTGACTGGTTTGTAAACTCGAGCATAAGGGGACAGGTACTCGGCATTTGGTGGGCTTGTGGTGCGAAAATTGGGCTTATTGTCAAAAATACTCACTTTTTATAAATGCTGTTTTTTTAGACGTGTGGTTTTTAAGAAGAAATAAAATCCATGTATGTTAATTTTATAGCCAAGAATTGAACTTTATTATAAAGGTGAGGGTTTGCCATTATGTTTTAAAAATGATTTCAGACAAGTAGCCTCCGCATCTTGCTTGAAAAAATTCCAACCGAGAAGCCCAATTTTCGACCACTTTCAGCAGCAATTGTGGGCTCTTACAAGGCATCAATTGCCTCGGGCTTATTTGCGGAGACAAGCGACTTGACATAACCTCACATAAATTAATTCACCGATAATTAATCCCACAATTTTGGAGGCCATTCTACAGTCCCACGACGACGCGCGATAATGTGCTCATCAAAATCGGGGGTGGCCATCTCGTTTTGGGTCAACAATGAGGATGCGAATTATCCACTAGAGTAAACGTGGTGCGAAACCGATCCATGGTGGTTCTAATTACCGACTCTGCTAGGCGATTATGATGTGAACCGAATATTGGACGCAGCGTGCGATACGTCGTGCGAACCGAACCATTATTTTAGTGAAAAATTTGTACGATTTGCAAACGTGCGTTGTCAGTATAAATAAAGTGAAAGCAGCTGTCAAAAAGAACAACTTCGAAAAAAGAATTTCCAGATTAAAAACCACATGTTTAAAATATACAACCTTTTAATAGAAGTGTCAAAGTTCTTCTTGTTTTTGACGAAATTTCATGTATCAAAAATTTGATTCTTTTTTTCAACATTGAGGATTTTTAAAAGGAGCATAATTGTGTTGACCTGGAGCTTTAAAAAATTGATGACTGGACACTTTTTTTTGACATTTTCTGAAAACTGAATCAGAAGGTGTTAATACTGTATACTACCGGAGTATTACAGTGAGTGAACAAAATGAATGACACAAATTTGTTAAAATTGTAATTTCTAATGGAAAAGTACTTTTTATACAAACTTCTTGATACAATTTTTCCACGAAATTTCTTTTGACTATAATTCAAACTTATAGTGATGTAAATGTTAGAGTACAAAGAAAAAACCTTTGAAGTGTCAAATAACTCCCATATCCTTTGTGTCTACTTCCAATGAAATCAAATTAGTGTGAACTTTGAAGGATGCAAAATTAAATCTATTAATTCTAATTGATGGCGTCATTTCCCAGAATCGAATTCGCAAAAAACTTGACTTATTCCCTACTCGATGTGAAAATCTAAAGTCACAACGTTAGCTCATTAAAATGTCCCATCATCTGACCTGCGGCTTGTCTATACAATCAAAGCTCATTAACCTTCAGAGACCTACTTTTCACAATTTACAGAAACCATCATCGTTTAATTTAACTCACTGCACCATCATAAACCAAATCCTAAACGAAAAACGACTGTAATGTCAGATTGTCCAAAAGACCTTATATATGTACATACATTCATATATTGAAAACAAACGCTTTTAATTGTCATTGTTTTCACCAGCAGACGCTGTCAGCATCAGATTTAACTGAAATTGAACCACAACAAAAGAAAAAACGCTTACATATAAATAAATATGTATGTTTGTATGTATTTGCATTAGGACATAAAAGAGAAAGAGAGAAAAAATAATTAAATCCAACACCACACCGCATCATACCGATCCTGCTCTGACTCTGACAACCTTCATATTTTTATCAAACATTATAATTTTCGTGATGGTAATGGTAACTGAACCTATGTAAATAAATACATATGTACGAGTACACATACATACATATACCCCCATACAAATGTCCTGAATCAAGCTTTGTTCAAAAAACCACATTAATGACGATGATTTCGAGGCTAAGAGCTAAGTACTCGAGTATATACTATATACTTAGTTCTTATAAGCTAAGGACTCAGTCAAACAATAAAAAATAAAATAAGGGGGATATCAAAAAGGAGACTAGGGGAGCGGACAAACAATGTTGTCATGACATCTTAAGCGAACAACCCCCCTACTTAAATTACATATCTTAATAACCCCCCTACCGCTACCCTACATATAGATATACCGACAATACGAAGAATTTCTTATATTCGATGCGGGGGCGGGTAATGAACTTTGCATGGGGAGGTCAAATGTTTAAGGTTAAACGTTAAACCTAACTAATTTGGTCATTAGGCTAAACTCCCCTTTCACTTTGATTTAGATGCGCGAATTCACGACTCACGACTTACGATTCACGAACAACTCGAACAACACTCTTATAATACTCGTATACTCAAAAAAAAAAACAGCACAAAACACCCCCTGAAGCGTCTCACCATCACTACCATCACCATTACCACACCAGCTTTAAGCTTTAAGCGCGGGGCCAGCAAAAGCAAATGCGATTAAGCGCGAACATTGTTAAAACGACACATTTCATTGAATACACCTCCCCTCCCCCCATCATATAGAAGTAGATGTATAGGAAAATAACGAGGGACATAAAAAAAAGTCTTAAATGTTGTCATTTTTCTGCGTTCTTTTTTTTTGTCTGTCTCTTTCCTTTATTCACTAATTTTGACACTAAGTCTAAGAGTGACAATTTGATTCGAAAAGTGATGTTTGAGTGGTGACAACGCATAGAATTCTTTGAAAAAAGGACTTATTGTCTTTAAAGGTGAATTTCTTTAGTGGAAAAGAAGGAAGGGTTTTTGATACGTTCGAGTTGTCAAACTCAATTTTTAAAACAAAAGAAGAAATTACAGTTCAATAAAAGATTGGCTCGGTTTGATGTTTTTAGGAGTTTATCATTATTATCAACGCCAACTGATCGACACGACTGAAATGCTGTCATTAACTCTTTTGTCGAGTCTTTTATTTTTACCTGTCGTAAAACAACGTCAAGTACGTCATCGCGTTGTCATCTAATTCGAACTTCCTAGTCTATTAAACCAGCTTAGTTAAGCATGATTAACGGACGCTTGAGGCTAAAGTAGAAGCTGGAACACTTTTCAACCGAAGTTTTTCGAACTTAATTATAGTCCCGGTATCTGTTAATCATTGATTCAGACCCAAAAAAGGCGTTCGTCTCGATATCGAATAATAAGTCTCACCTTGTGCTTTTTCTCTTGAATTAATAAAAAATGTCAAACTGGATCTTTAAAATCGAAGTCGTAATGAAATTTGACAGTTCATGATTTACAATATGAGCAAAATGAAAATTCACAGCGAAATTAGTATTATCTTTATATTAATCCTACTTCTACTAATCCTACTCGGCTGTTGTTTGTTTGTTGCTCAATAACGTCAGAACGATTGAACGGATTTTGATGAAATTTCACACAGAGATATTATAAATAATAGAAGCTTGAACAAGCCCAAGTTAATAATAAATAAGGCAACAAGCTTTGAAACTTTAACATCCCAAGAAACTTAAAGCCCCATTTAGACGATCATTTTAGTTTCAGTTGAGCTATTAGTTAATCTATCAATTAAGCTTTCAGTTAAACTGATATCTAAACACAAGAACTGAAGTGTTTAACTGAAGCCGAGACTGAAACTGATGGAATTCTCATAAGTTGTCAGTTTTAACTGAACTGACAACTGAACTGAAAACTGTTCGCCTAAAAGGGGCTTAACAGACTGTCGTGGAACTTGATCGAAAATATACCTACTGTTCTGGGTCTAGACTTGTGCTTTTCTCACCATATTTCTTTACTGGAATATTTTTCAAATTGATCATTTTGGAGTGCTTTTGTTAATCATAACTTAAGTCAGATTAAGTTTCTGAATTAAAAGAGCTTTAAACAACTAAAGTAGTAGATCAACTTAATGACTAGGGTTGCCAGATTTTTCTCTTATCCCGATATTTAAACATTTTGCAAAAATTAGATAAATATTGTTAAAATATGTGTAAACAAAAATATATTGGTTATATTAAGCAAATAATAAATTGTGTTCATCAGCTCATTTAAAAAAATATGTATGTTCAACTTGAAATTTAAAAAATGTGAAAAAGTTTTCATCTCTCAACTGACATATTTTTAAAATCCGGGCACATCTAAGCGATCATTTTATGTCTAAAATCTCGGATATCCCGAGAAAACTAAGGTTGTCTGATGGCAATGCTATCCAGGAATGGTGAATCAAATTTGGTCTAAAAAGAAATATGGTAACCTTTGACTGACAGCCCTTGTACAGCCTTAGCCAAATTTGTCCTTTTCAAAGGAATATCGAACAATGACAGATCTTAAAAAGATTTTGATGGCATTTAGACAAAATTTCAACTGCTTTGGGGGACCAGTGAGCGAACACACCTCTTTGCT
The DNA here is from genome assembly GCA_905146935.1 of Scaeva pyrastri. Lineage (NCBI taxonomy): Eukaryota > Metazoa > Arthropoda > Insecta > Diptera > Syrphidae > Scaeva > Scaeva pyrastri. Next base: position 19,470,375 of record LR989929.1, on the reverse strand, counting down.
TATAGTCATTAACAGACAGAGGTGATATTTTTTTGAAGATTCTTGACTTTTGAGTGGAAAGAAGCGATTTCAAAAAACTTTTTTACCCTTTAAACATCTTTAATCTATTGGAAAACTTTTCTGGCTACGAAAACAATTTATGTGTTGATGAAATTCTCCTTTCCTTAAGAGTTTTATAACCATTTTTGAATGAGTATTTTGTAAACTTATATATCAAACCACACAAGTTGAAAACGATTGGCTTTGCTTGCTCTTTTTCAAGACTATTACAATTCTAAATCGATAAAATCCGAGTTATTGTAAATTGTAATCATTTGAACTTTTCAGTTGTGTTTCTTTGTTACGTATATAGATTGTTTGATTATTATACTTCATTGAACCAAAATGACAGACAAGACAGACAGACAAAGAAAATTTCCATTACTATTAAATTGCTTTGCAATTTGCAAATAGATTAGGCGTTATAAAAAACAAAATGGGGTACGTACGTATATCCGGTGAGAGCGGGCAATATCTTTATAAAGTCAGTGTTTTCAAAAGGATATCTATTTTTTGGTTTGGGAATAAAAAATATTCCCGGAATGACGTTGATATAAGATTTTAAAAGAATTGGGCTATGGGGTGTAATTTAAGTACACAGGTTTTATCACGCAAAAACGATTTTTTCCAAATTGATGTACTACGGAACATTTCTTCCGGTGGCGGTGTGGATGGAAGAACAACTGATGGGAGAGTTTGTGAAAGATTTTTGAAAACTTCCTTTCTTACTTCCAATAACAATAATCTCTAAAGTATGCTTATGCTTCCCGAAGACTAAGTTTAACAACAAAACAAGGAAGGTTAAGGAAGCGACGAGGGATGATGGGATATCAATACCCTTTTTGTAAAATGCTTTTACCTGTCATATGTCATTAATTATTATTATTTTTTTTTTTTTTTTTTTGAAGGACAATACCCTTAAAGATACAACTGAGAGCCGTTTTGTCCAGTGGAAAAATACAATTTCTGATTATTTCGAAATTCTAGAATATTGTATAATACAGGAAAAAAAAATCAAATTGTCTTGTTAGCTGTAGGATTTAGGGATTTTTTAAAGCACATTCGTAGTAAAAATAAAACAATTGTATTTAAGATGCTTAGTGGTCTTTAACTTATTACTTTTTTATTTCGAAAAAAAAGTCATGTCAAGTTCTCAAAACAGGAGACAAAGATTATTTATTCATAAACTATAAACAACACAAGTAATCCGCTGAAAATACATTTTCCAGGAACATCTGAGGGATAAGTTAGAAAATTATGCATATGTACCTGATGTTACCTCAAGTTGATCCAGGAATGAATACGAGTATAACTTTTGAGGATGGAATAATGCATTTCATGCTTCATGTTTCTTTTGAGATAATCTTATGATGCATTAGCTGATTTGTTTTTGAATACTAAATAGACTAAACACAATTTTTCTATATATTCTGGTATTTCCTTTAAAAGGTAGGTGAAACACGGTTTTAACTTTGAATTTAGTAAAATCGATTTATTCTTTATTTTGTACAAAAATTAAACTCGTCCTCATTGGGTTTTATAATGGGTTTTATTTTCGCGAACCGAACCACTATTTTGATATTAAATTTTCACAATTTGCGAACTTTGTTAAGGAGTAAGTATATTCATTATGAAATGGCAAACCAAATTGAGTATAAATCAAGTGACAGCTTTCAAAACGACCAACTCCGAAAAAAGTATTGTCAGAATGAAAACCACATGTCTTAAGAAAAACACCCTTTATAAGGTATATTTTCAAATACTCGAGACAAACTCACAAAACGATACTGAGAAGTTACTGACATTTTTCGATTCCAAAACCGAGACTAAGACGAAAGCAAAAGTCCTCTCCTCCGGTCTCTCGTCACTTGGTAGGTTGCCAACTCTAATTGAGTAACTTTTTTACTTTTAAGTTTTAACGTACCTACCATCGTTATTTTCAAAGTTCAAAGTTCAACATTTTAAAATCCATTGAGTTGCGTTGGTGAAAAAATACTCCAAGAAAAAAAAAAACTAGTCAGACATTTTAACATTTCATATTTCTTTCTTCATAAAAGATATGATAAAAGAGACTATAAATTTAATTTTAATTATGTTCCCGCGCACTAAAGAGAATTATTCCATTTCATTCCACTTAATCGTCTCGAATTACACCCAAAACTTTTTTTTTTTATTTTTCTGCTAAATGAAAACTTTTTATAAACAACATAAACATCTTTAAAAAAAAAATAAAAAGAAAGTATAATGAAATAAATAAATGGTCTCTCAGTCAAAACAATGAAACATCAATCAAAATAATAAGAAACGTAAATATTTATGAAAACTTTAAGGGCCACTTTGAATTGAAGCCTCTTAAAACACAAAAACACATAATAAGGGACGTTTAAATAATAAGAACCTACTTAAAGCTTTTTTATATACATACACACATATATTCATACATACATAGATACTTATGTTTTTTCCTTTTTTTTGTATTTATTTAAGAAAAATGACAATACTTTTTCAACGATATTATGACTATCAAATGAAAGTTGAGTAGACGCCGAGACAGATTAAGTTGATTTTGTCATAAAATTTTGATGGACCCATTTGAATTATCTTGAGTCAATATTTTCAATGTGAAAAGATAAAATTGATTTTTGCTTTTGTATATAAGTAAATTTTCTAACTTAACCTTAAGGGATAATAGTCCTTGTAGAGTTATGTAATAAATTGAAACGAGGACTTTAAAAAGACTAATTCTCCATTTTTCCCGACATTTAGATCACGAACTTTAGTATTATTTTCATATATCTAACTATTGAAAAATCGTCTGAAAAGATTAAAAAAAAACTGTTAATGGGTTGCCAATCCCAAGGACTATACTTTTCAATAGAAGAGACCTTTTAGACACTTTAAGGCTTAAATTGGTTTCGAATGGTGCGAAATACAAAAAAACCTTTGAAGAAGGCGCATATACGACTTGCCAGACCTAGAACATTTTATTATAACACCATTTTATAGTTAAAGTGTGTTTTTTATTTAAAAGAAAGGCGTGTTTTTTTGGGATTCAATATAAGAAATTGCCAAAAAATCAACATCCGCAGTTTGTATCCACAGTGTGGGGTCTATGTATTTAAAATTTGATACAATTGAACATCTGTCAACTAACAAATTGAAAAAATTAGTAAAATTCAGACCAGAACTTATTTTTGTTTTACTGAACAAAATGGACATAGTGTTTTGTATGTTAGACACTACTCTATGATTACAGCCATCGAGAATCAAGAAAGTATCAAGTGTACAAATGTCTAAAGCCCCTTTTAGACGATCAGTTTTCAGTTCAGTTATCAGTCCATTTTTCAGTTTAACTGTCAGTTCAGTTTAAATGAAACTCAGTTCGGTGTTCAGTTCATCATTTTAACTGAGAACTGAACTGAACCCCTTTAAGACTGAAAGCTTCGAAAATTGCTATCGATACTTGAATAAAAGTCAAATTTCCATCCATAACAGAATTTCAATGTACCTTTTATCGGCAGTGATTTTAGTGTAGATGTAGTTTTTGTTATTCGTATAGATTTCAACTGAACTTAGGATGACTTTTCCAAAAAAAACACGGCATTTATACGCAACATTTTGAAAGTGTGAATGTTTTTTTATTTTGTTCAATTTTTATTTAATTTTAAAAAGAATAGACAAATTTGTATGACTTTAACTTTAGATGTGTTTTTTTTTTTGGGAAAAACATTCACAGTGAAGTAGGATTTCTCAAAAAAACGTATACGCAGTTGTGCGATTTATTTTGTTGTTTTGTGTTTTTTGTTTGACAGGTATTAAAACAAAGTCAAAGGGTATGTTTAGTTTTGGTTTTGAATCTCTTGACAGCGTTTTTGTATGTCTCTGTTCAACTAAAGTATGAAACCATGAGTTACTAAAATGAAACAACTAAAACCTCTTATATTGCTGCTACAAAAACTCTTTAGTTTAGGAAAGATTACACAGCTTTCTATGAAACCAAAATGATACAAAATGCAACGTATTTCTATCGACAGTTTTTTTTACAATTTGGTTGTGTTTTAGTTTTGCCTTAGTTTGGTTTTGCAGATAAAACATGAAATCCCAAAGCGTGCAGAAAACGGTAAAAGAAGTAAATTCTAATTGACAAATGAAAAATTCGAAACAACAAACTAGTTTTCGAACTCAATTGTACCGACATTTGTATTCGAGCCTCGAGAAAACGTCAACATTTTATCCGCAGTTGGATTCTACTTCCACTCTATCAGCAATGTATTGTAAACACGTGTAAGATCTTACTTCACTGCAGATATTTTTGCCAAAAAAACATATTTTTTCTGCCACCTAAAAACACAATTAATCTAGTATTTATAAATTACGTGTTACGTGGTTTGTCCACGATGGACTCCTAAACTACTTAACCGATTTTAATCAAATTTGTACACCGTATGCAGTTTGATCTAACTTAAAAGATAAGATCTCAATTTATCATCGCAATATTATTTTATTGCAAAATTATTTGTCTATTATTTGACAGTCACAATTATCTCTTAGCTCCAAACGATTTTAACAGATGGCGTCATCTGTTTACTGGATTGTGTAAGTATTCAGTAGATGGCGCTATGTCAAACGTCCAAACGTTTCACATGTTGCTGAATTTAAAGTATAGTTAAATTTATTTTTAGTGAACCGAAATACAGTGAATTTTACTTTTTCCATTTTTGGTGTTAGCGTTAAGTATTATCAAATAGTTATAATTTGAAATATATATAATATGGAATTTGGCAGAGAGATTATAATCTAGTCTTAAAAAGCACGTAGGCTAATATGTTACCCCGGTAAAATATATTTTTTAGGATTAAACATTCACCACGTTTTACATAAAAATTGAAGCAATCTGCTGTTACTGTTTTAAATTCAGCACAACGAAACAGATGTTTTCAACAACTTCGTTTGTCCTTACAAAATTCACCGGGCCATCTAGAAAAAAAATATGTATGTATGGGAAATCAAATAAGCAACAACAAAATTTGTTCATAGCTTGAGTTTCAGCATTAAACTGAGGCAAGATGAAGTTTGCCGGGCCCTCCAGTTATATTATATTTATTTTATTTTTTTTAACGGATATTTGATCAGTTTTCTTCTTTTTCAAAAAAATGAAAACACTGCGGTTTTCGAGTTAAGTTAAAAATAATATTACTATTCAATATAAACTTTGACTTGGTACTAGAGCCACAACAGTTGCTTCAGCGTCCTGCTCTTGAATTTAATCTGAAATAAAATCATTTGACCCCTCAAAACTTGTCACTAATTTTTTTCTAACTTTTATAAAATGTAACAGTTTTTTTTTAACCCAAGGAAAACTTTACAAATTGTATGTAGAAAAAAATCGATGAATATGATGTAATTTAGTGTTTTTATTTTATAATTCAAAAGGATTCCAAAAATAAAAAGTATTAAAAATCTAGCTTTAGTAAAAAGAATGTTTTTGCCATTATATTTTTGATAATTTGTTGTTTTTTTGTATTCATTTCTTTTACATTAAATCTCCTATTATATTTGTTTCCTAAATTTTTAAACTCCCTCCACAATTTTCTATTAAACTTTTTTCAAGACTTTGCTTATGACTCTTTGTTGAAAAACAACATTCCGTTTCGAAAAGTGAACTGCACTGCATCAATTACGAAGTATAAGAGCAATTGCTTGCAACCCATCAACTGTTCCTTTTATTTTGATTATTTATCTAAAATGTTTCTTCTTTTTTTTAAATAATGTTTTAAAATAAACATTAATTTTTGTTTTTAGTCAAGGCTCCAAGGTAAAACAACATGACCTCATTTTACTGAAAGACGAAATTCCAATATTACAAAGTCGGACTTATGTTTATATTCACCCTAAGATAATGATTAGCGAATGTAAATATTTATATACTTTTCAAATGCGAAATGAATAGAGAAAAAATATCTTCAAGTTGTGTTTTTTGTCTTAAAATTCAAAAAAGTATATTATATACAATTTTCTTTTATATACCATATTCATATACTTCAAAGGTTTAAATGTTTATACATAGCTTTTCATTGCAGACAAAAATTTACATTGAAAACTGAATTTTAAAAACGTTTAAAAAAAAAACAAGGTCGTCGTCGACGATATTCAAGTGATTATAATTTAGTCTAAGTATGATGGGCGGAATTAAAAACCAATTTTTGTAATCTAAAGACTATTAAAAAGTGTTTTGAATTTCAGTTTTATACAAATTCATATACGAGCAATTATTTCTTAATTTTAAGTTCATTATTGGAAATTTTTTCGTTCAAAACCATTTTCAAAATAAAAACTTGATTCCTTATAACAATCCCATTTCCGTATGTCAGCCATTGATTGAATTCAATCTTATTTACTCACAAATAACTTTGTAATAAATTGACTACCCTGAAATTAAAGCATAAATAAAATAAAATTAATGCCCACCGATTGTTTTATAATGGACAACAATAAATAATGATATCGATATAGGACCAATCAATGAATTATGTTTTGACCGTAAATTATATATTTTTGAACAAAGAAAAAGGACACAATTCAAATTAATATCATATCCTGATCATAACAAAAAAAAATACAAACAAAAACAAAAACAGAAACAGAAAAAAAACACAAAACAATAGGTATCCTTCGTATTTCAGGGATACGATGACAAAGAGAAGGAAAACAAATTATGTAAAGAAAATGAACAAACACAAAATAAATCTGGATGGAAAGGAGGCGATATTTTTATAGGGGGTACCCGTAATAAATCATATAAATTGATTTTACTCTTGGGCCGAGTTTTTTGTTTTTTTTTTTTGTTTTTCAATGTTTCCTTAGAAAATGAGTCAAAAGCTTAAATGAAAAAAGAGGCACAACTTTTGGACATTTACTGCATCCTCTTCCAACAGAATTAAATTCAATTTCTTATCTATAACTTCGAAGACAGGACACCCCAATTTTAGGGTAGATTTGAATAAAGTATTACGAATTTAAAAGCTGACTTTCTAAACTTGAAGAGACAAAATCACTGATTGGTCAAAAACAGAACTAACACAGCAAATTCAAATTTTTATGATAAGTAATTCAAAAACTAAGAACTTACCAAACTTCTCTTCCCAGCTAATGACACAAAAAAAAAAAATATGCTAACATTTTGAAAACTTTTTCGAAAACAAATTGGATGAGACACTATAATATTTAAAAATGCTGGCTAATGGTTGGAAGAACGATTCATCACTGCAACGAAAGACACAAAAAACAAAAAACCAGAACACCTGGAGCCACAGTGACAAAAAGAAAATAATAAAAAATAACTTTCGTCCTGTTCGGACAACCATCACAGACAACCAAGAGTGAAAAGTGACCTTTGGGTGTCCTTACAGCTGCCAAAATTCTTCCCTTACGTCGCGTCATGTCCACCCAAAACTAAATTAACTATACACTGGTACTGGTACTGCTATGTGATAAATTATTGTTATATAAATGAGAACTTTTGACGCCTACCTAATTAAACTCAAGGATATATGATATGTCTTAATTTTTTTTGGCAAAATACTTCATTTGCCTGTTATCCCTGCCCTAGGTTGGTTTTATTTTCCAACAACACTTTTATATAGCCTCACAGTCAGTTAGTCAGGTGGCAGAAATCCAAAATGAAACGATTTATGGGAAGCCATTGCAGGACGACAACGATAATATCTTAACTTAACCAACTTTAGCACAATCAGTGTACGAGAGTAGACATATCCTCGAGTTCGAAAGATAAAATTGCATAATAAAAATGATGTTTTCGTCCGTCGCATCGCATCGGTGGTGGTGCTCTTCAGCTCTCACAGCCCCCTATCCAACATAATCATTGCGCAGTGAGTGGCCTTCACTTAAATACTAACCAAAACAACCCCAACAATCACACCCCCGTACTAAACAACAAAACCTTGATAGTACGAATGACATTCAGACGGGATAAAAGGGCTATACAGAGCCAACAATGTAACTGCAGTCCCACATTTGTACAGTGAGACATTTGTGTGCTGAAATATGGATAAAAGTTGTGTATACCGTTTTTAATCACTTCATAGGAGAAAGTCGCTTCCCGCTGTCTGTCTTTAAATCAACACAACGGATTTTGATGCGGTTTTTTGTTTTTAAGAGATAGAGTGATTCTCGAGGAAGGTTTAATGTGGATAAGTAGAAAATGTTTTTTTTTTTTCAATTAAAAAATTGGTGCATGCTTCATTTACTCCTAAAACCTGCAATATATTATAACTACAATAATAAATATTTGTAATATATGTATTTGTAGCATACTTCAAGGCGGTACAATTTATCTTCTATGTACAGAAATTAATTTCGGATTGTTTGTCTCGCTAAAACTCGAGAACGACTTGGCCGATTTGGCTGATTTTGGTTTTGAAATGTTTGTCGAAGTCCAAGGAAGGTTTAAAAAGTGAGAAAATATGGAAAAATTGCGAGGAAGGCATATACATTTAATTTGTTCTATCAGAAAAAAATATTTTTGATTGTCAGTTGGTTGTCAAATTTGTATATTTCAGTCGTCCGTCAAACGTTCACAAAAAGTCATACAATTGTCTGTCATTCTGTTATCATTGTACAGTTATTAAAAACTTTTATCATCAGTTTGTCATTGCCTGAGATTCACTGGTCTTAAAATGACGAGGAACAGACGAATTTCAACTCAATGTAGTAAATTTTGTTTTAATGACATTATGGTGCTTATTTTGACATTCATTTTCGTTCGAAAGTCGTTGAAACTTAATTTCGAGACTCGGCTATTAGAATGTTAATCGAACAAATCGAAAGTTCACCGGTTCACCCAATCCATAGAAAGTTCATTCATTTGCGAAAGCTAATTCAATTTTGACATTTGAAAGAATAGAATTAAATGTCATTTTTGTGTCGTTGAAGGTTTTCTGTAGAGTAAAAAACAAAAAATGTAAGTTTTTAATTATTTCATGGAAATTACATAAATATCTGTTATTAATTTTTTTGTTGTTTTATGTTTAAATGTCGCATTTCAATTGGACAAACCGCCAACAAAAGAAAAAATTAATTAAAATAATGGAAGAAAAACCCGATGGTAGCAATGGGTTTGAAGCATCCACTATCCTTCTACTCTAAACTTCTTCAACACCATCTTCGTTTATAAACAACACAAATGTTATATTTTTATTTTATTATTTTATGTTTTTATCAAAAAAATTTAAATTATTAAATAATAAACAAAACAATTACAAATAAACAAAGATTTCACTTTTTGGTTTTGACATTTCACAAACACTTCTCTTTTGTTTTTGATATTTTAGTGTGACCAAGTGTATATGAGAAAAAAATAAAATTTAGAACGAGTCATGAACAACTTATTTTTTTTTTAAGAATAGTTTCAAAACAGCTGAGTTGACATAAAAAATGTAATGAATGTGTATTTATTTATGGTTAAACTTTACTTTATAATGAAAAAATCTATTATTTATTTTATTTCTTGATTCTTTGTCCAACATCTTTGAAATGTTTAGAAAAAAATGTAAAACGGTCATACTATTTCAAATAGAAACATTGTAAATGTCAAACAGCTGATACTGAAAATGAATCTTTTTTCAAGTTCATTTTATGCTATCTTTCGCAAATGAATGTTATTCGATCGAATCTCAAAATTAACAAAAGTTCATTCGAAAGAATAGAATCATTCTAAAGAATAGACTATTCATGAGAATGTCAAAATAAGCACCAATGTTTTTATTATTTGCTTAAAGATGTCTCTGGTTTGACGGCCTGATTTTTTAGATCTTTGGTAAATATACACTGAAGAGATAGTAGGCCTTTATATTTTTTTTACAATTTTTTAATAAATATTTCAGGAGTATGTAGTTAAAATTTTAACTAAAAAATTCAGACTACGATCAAAACACATTTGTAAATTGGATTTTTGAAAGACTTCGGAACAAAAAAGTGCGATTATTATTTTTTTTTTAATTCTTGATAAAAAAGTAGTATATAATTTTCAATATTTTGAATTGATAATATCCACTCTACATGTACTGACCAGGCATTAAGAACTTGAAGTAAATGAGCCCAACCCTTTTTGAGATATAATATGAAGGAAAGTTCGAAAACATGTTTTTGAAAAAAACGCCTTTAAATTTCCAAGTACAGTTTATAACTATAAAAATTCTAACTAACCACTAATTTGCGATGTTTGGCTCGTAAAAAAATCACTTTAGTTTCACCTTAAACTATTTTGTCAAACGATTTAATTTATATAAAAAATAAACTCCACAAGTCAATAAAGTTACGCCACTTAAAAATATTCAAAATACCTTCGAATACCTTCTATCTTCCATTGGAAGCATTGCAACACTTTGATTTTATATTTTATATTTTATTTTAAAAGCAAAACTTTTCACTATTATGTCAAACTTAAATTTTGAGATTTTATACAAAAAAAAAAGAAGAAAAACTTCTTCAAAACTCATTATATCTAGGGTTTGAGAATTTCGAGGTAAAATTTATGAAAAAGATTCATCGTTATTTCTTATCAATGAAAAAGTTTTGTTAAGTTTTCATTTTCTATATCCTTTTTTGGTATCGGTGTTGTTTTTTTTTCTCGATAACTTTACTCCTTCATGCATCAACGTGTAGTGTTGGTGTATGGTGCATCGATAGACCACAACGATAAGCCATATAAGGGATAAATAAATAAAAGGCAAACAAAAAACGAAATAGAAAAAAAAAACAAGAGGAAGAGAGGAAAAGAAAACACAGAATTCAGTCTCGTTCGTATAATATTGATTTGCCATAAATTTAGATGCAATGACAACCGCGCAATCGTTTCTTCTCAACCTTAATTCTTCAACAAAAAAAAAGAATAAAATAAAAAACCACCCCAACAATTCCGTCCGTCCGCGTCCGTCCGATTGCCTGTAGCTCACCTTGAAGAACAGGAAAAGATAACAAATAAGTCACAAGGTTAACAAATGTGGTTGCTGCTCTACCGTCTACCCTTTCTCTCATCCTTTCTCGTATTATTCCTTCTGTATGTGTCGGTTGGAAAAAAGACATTTTTACTTTAGGCTTCCATGCCGAAATATTGGACTACTTCCAAAACTTCCTCAATCCTGCCAGCGCAAAAGGATTGCATAATCCACTCTCTGACCCAAACAAAGAAAATATGTACTCAACAAAAAAAAAAATGCCTCCTCTCATTGATGTGAGAAATGACAGAAGAATAAAGAATCCTTTTTAAACATTAAGGACTTTGTCATGTGTTTTTGGTCAATACCATTTTCTGGTATTGAAACCGATTGCTGTGCCAATAATTTGAAATTCTCTGCAATTGAATAATTTCCAAATTAACATGATTTCAATTCAGTAGCGCATTCAGTTTATACTCGTCTGTACTCAATCCAACTCCCCTCTCCCCTCGTCCAACATTATTGTGCAGCAGCGTTTTATTTTGCTTTATTGTTCTTGGCTTTTAGACTGAATACTTGATTGTATGTGTGTATAGGAAAGCGAAAGGACCAGGAACATTTTGGTTTTTTTTTTTTGCAAGTGATGGTAAATGGATTTCTATACTGAAGCTATCTTGGCCAATTCATTTCATTTCAGCTTTTGGGGGGCATTATGGCAGCATTTGAATCACATAACAGTTTCAGCATCATTCAGCCATATAAAGCATATGTGAAACATTAAAAATTAATGTTTGGTGATATACACTAAGGCGCAAGGGTACCTAAAGGGTCCTTTTACTATACACAAACACAAAAACAAACTCCTATAGAATAGAAAAGCACTTTAAATTTAAATTGAAAGGATTGCTTTGAAAGTGTTGTTTTTGTTGTTGTATGAATTTGTTTTTATACATTTTTTTGGCTTTTATTTGTGATAAACGAACATTAAGTTCAGTGGGTGGAACATATGGATATTGACAGTGTGCTTGGAATAGCTGTACAGTACACATAATGTAAGGCTTCATGAGTTGGATTACTGAATTTGAGATTATCCCCTGGATGAAGGGCTTGGGAATAAAAGAAAAAGTTTTAACGGCTTGGCGGTGCAGTGCCAAGAGTTAGAAATAGCTGAAGTTTAATGTTTAATGGATTACACGAATTAGATATGTATATGTCGAAATGGTTCATGGTGGAATTTGGTATGTTAAGTTTTTTCAACTTTGTTGAAGGCGGGAATTTAATATTAATGAAGAAGAGTTGGTGATGACATTTTTTTGACATCTTTGTTATTTTGAATCACCGTGAAAAGAAGGAAATGCCATAGATGCAAATACCAAAAGAAGACATTATTTGAGATGAACAGTGTTATTCCACAACTATTCCATTTTTTAGGAGAAATCAATGGACTTTTTGTTAGACGTGTTTTATTGGTAATTTTTGGCTATCGCAATAATTAAGGGTGTTTTTTTTTAGACGTGTGGTTTTCAATCTGGCAACACTTTTTTCGGAGTTGGTCTTTTTGTCAGTTGTCACTTGATTTATGCTCAATTTGGTTTGCCATTTCATAACAAATAGACGTTCTTCTGAACAACTTTGTAAATTGAGAAAATGTACTACCAAAATGATGATTTAATATGGTCTAATATTCGGTCAACATAATCGCTCAGCAGAATCGGGAATTCGAGCAACCATGGATCGGTTTCGCACCACATCTACTCTAGTGGACCCAGTGCAATGCGCACCTAAGACGCTATTATCGATGAAAACCCTAATTAGTCCATCTGCCATTGTACGCCACAATTGAAGCTGTACCTGTGCCCATCCATCTGGGTTTGCAGGTTTAAAAAAAAAACAACAATTGAAGACGAAAGACCTCCAAGTGTCACATGTTCGTTGAAAGTAGGCCTAAAACGAGATGGCCGTCCTGGACCTTTGGCGTGGCCTCCAAGATCAGGCGATTGAACACCGCTGGACTATTTTTTGTAGGGTTATCTGTCTACGTAGTTAAACCCGAGATGATTGACACCTTGAAAGAGAATATTCGGCCCATTATTGCTGACATAAAGCCCCAATTGCTGCAAAAAGTGGTAGAAAATTGAGCATCTCGTCTGGAATTTATTGGGTATAAGGTTAAATTAAAGCGTTTTTATTTCTTTTATTTCTTTTACTTTCAGTACAAGTTCAGAAAAACGCTTTCGACTTTCGACTTTCACATCCATATCTATGTTTATATATAGAATACTAGCTGTGCCCGCGACTTCGTCCGCGTGAAATAAAAAAACTTCCTATTTTGAAAATAACTTGGTTTTCCTTTACACTATTTTTATTAGAAGAAAATAAAACCATACGGATCACATTTTTCCTTTTTTGTTTTATGTAAATGATGACTAAGAATTGTATTGAGCATACGCAACTAAAGTTTGCTTTCTTTAAATTGTAACGATTTGGAATCGAGTCATGAATGAAAAACTTGGTTTCTGGCAATAACCTGGGTTGCAATCGGCTAAGCTGATAGTTGGCTATCAAATTTGATAGTATACACTTTTCCGTCTGTGTAAGATGATCACTTTTGTGTCACTTTTTTTGCATAGATTTGGTATCACTTACAAAGAAACTAATTGTTATTTTTCAAGTATAAATATCTTTTTAAAATGTAAGTAAATTTTAGTAACAAATTCAAAACAATAGCTTAAACATTTTAATTTATAACCTAGGACACACGCTAATGAACACCAAATGACCATTATGGCTAATTTCATGGAGCAGCATTCCGATTTGACCAAATCATTTGCTTCAGGGGAAACACCATCTAACGAATTTAATTTTGATTAAATTGACAGCTAAATAGTTGTCACTTAAAAAAGTCAAATTGACTATCACTTTACACAGATCAGTTTTCTTAAATTTGGCTGTCAACTATCAAAAATCACTTTACACCATTCCACCCCTGTTTTGACAACTCAGAAAAAAAAACACTACTGACACCAGATACTTCAACAGCAAAGAAAATTTTGACATCAAAAGTCATGTTTCATGTGAAACAGATTACAACGCTTTTGACAAATTTTTTTTCTGATTTTTGTCCATAATTGACATTTAAATAGAATCAAAATGACATTCCATCCATTTAATCAAGTTATCCGAGAAGGAGGAAAGTAATACAAAAAAAAAATTAATATAATCGAAGATTACTTCACTTTTGCTGCATTAAAACGCAAACAGTCGAAAAGACAAAACAATAATAAAATTTAATTTAATTACTTATTATTTGGAAGTTCTCTTCATTTTCATATTTCTTTATTAATTAAATAAATGTAAATAGTATTTTCTTTTAATAGCAAGAACTGTATTTCAAAAAAATTCCCTGATCACCAATTCAAATCCAAAACCACTGTCAATATCACAAATACAATTACAACTCCTATCAGTCACAAAAGAAATTGCATCATATACAAATTCACGCATACATATGCATAATTCATAAGTCTTGGGATATTTTTGTGTCCAAATCCAAAGATCAACAATTTGCTGGTTAGTTATATTTATGTGTAACTAGTTTCCTATTTCCTTTTTTGTTAGTTCCAAATCGCAATTCTCTCTCCGGCTTCGACGGTTGTTTCCGCGATCGGGAAGTGTAAATTATTTAGTTTCGCATAAAATAATCAATATTCGGTAATAAAATTATAAAATAATCATAACTAAACCAGTGTAGATCGTTTTTCCGAAAGAAAAGTTTTGATTTTCGGTCCGAAAGTATTCTTTTTCTCCAATTAAAATTTCGTTGGATTTCGATTGCCCATCCTCTTAATACGAGTACCGTTGGTTTTTGCGAATCGTTTTGCGGCGAATTCGTCAGTGTTAGTGTTTTTGTTGGTACCTAGTGTGTTTTTCCTGTTCTTTGAAAAAAAGTCGTTATGTTCAAAGTTAAGTTCATTTAATTTTAAAATCTTTAGCCAAGAAAAGTGTGTAGCTCTGGTTTTCAGTGTTTTCTATAATAAAGAGCTAAAATAGTTTTTTTCATTTTTTCAAGTGCTTTAATTAAAAAAAACAAAAAACGTTTTTTCCAGGTTTGTCGGTGTGTCAGTTAAAAAATTGGGGTAAGTGAAATTTTGAATACAAGTAAAATAAGTTAGTGTGAAAACAAATCATTGAAATTAAAACTTTTAATAATGGAAGACAACAAAATTAAAAGAATTGCCTTGTAGCGGAAGCGGATAGAAGTATGCCTCCAAAGAAATGAAACAAAATGGAATGGAATGCGAAATTTCACACCTAAAAATAGGCAATAGTTGTGTCTGCATTTTCGTGTGAAATATTTAAATTAGACAAAAACAGAATACCATTTTAAAGTACGAAAACAATCAAAAATAACTATCCTCAATAACTAAACACTATTATGTGTACAAAAAAAGAATACCATCTTATAATAAACCTACCCACACTTAAAAAACACAATTTATGTGTTAAGTCAAAGACTTAAAACCAAAATATCGATTGAAAATTAAAAATTACCTTAAAATCAAATTTATTTATTTATATTCAAAATTGCCAAAAGACATGTTGAATAATATATAATAAAATCATTATTATGAAATTGCCAAAAGCATAAATTATATTGTTTTCAAAGCAATCAACAATATTTTGAATTAAATTGTCCAATCAATCTTAATCCTTTAAGACCTTGTTTATGTCTTCCATCAATGTGGTCCTGGATATTTTGACAAAAGAGGCCAAACACACATACATAAGCTTAATTTTCAAAGATTCATTGATTGTATGAGGTCACAAACAGCAATTACAATTTCCCACACACATCAGGTGTACACAAATACATATACAATAGAAAACAATCGAATTTGCACTGAATTGAAGTCATTTCAGAGTTCAGATGCAGATGCAGATATACAATCAAATAAGCACATCAAACCTGCATTTGCATATAGAATATTATATGTAAAACACATACACATACAACCCTTTCTAAATACATACATATATACAGATGTGCATTATGTCAATGTCCTACTTCCTGTACTCGTGCTCGTAGAAACATTCGAGTATAACAAGCTTTGTATACGAGTACTCCTATAGTAGTTATAGTCAGTAATTGAGAAATCAATAGACAGGATACTCGTTCGTACTGTCACTTCAAACCACACACAAACACATTCGTGCATACATTGTACTCTCTCTACATGTATAAGTAGAGCTAAAACAACCAGACCAGATAACGGTTAATGCTTTTAAGCAGTAACACATAATCTGATCTGATCCTAAAGGAAGAGAGCAAGAAACGTATATAGGAACTAAACTCGTGTCGTACTATATATACCAGGAATAGTCAAGCAGGAAGCACGACCTGCATAATCCTGCTGGCAATTTTGATTATATCAAGGAGCTTTGTGGTCTTCATGCTGTCATGCCGCACTACATGTGAATGTAGTGATTTACCAATACGATGAACTTTTACGCTATAAGAGTATGTACGTACGATACCATATGATACCACGATACCGCTCAGGTAAACGATATAATTAAAGACTACAGTAGATTCTCGTTAAATTGAAGATAAATAAACTTGTATAGAGGTATCCATTTTTAGACTGCAGGTAACTGGGGCATTTTTGAAATGAGAATATTTTATAGAGAGTCTAATCAATTCTAATTTATAGTCCGATGACTTGTTTTGAAAGCCAGAAGGAGTCCAGACCCGGAGTACTTTTAGGAAAAGATATTTCAAAAGTAAACAGTATGCACAACGGAGAAGTTTTTCAAAAGAAGTTTCGAACTTTGACCATATTTTGGAAAGATGAATCTGCCCCAGATTATTTGTCGATATGGTTTCAATTTTACACTTTGTTTCTATAGTAAAAGATTTTCAAATTTTGACAAGAATATTTGAAATTCATGGTATTGAAAAGATTAGATTGAAGAGTTTCAGCGTTCTAACAAAATGGAAGTAATTTAATTATTCTAAGAATATGGAGCTCCTGTAAGGCAAACGTTTCGGAATTGTCGATAAATCACATCGATTGCTTCCAATTATTACAGATCCTTTAATCAATCACCCGAATCAACACAAAATGTATGAAAAAGTCTCGGACAAAAATTAATTCTGCTTCTTTTAATTTTATGTCATGTTTTTGTACTTATTTATAAACTAGAGGGCCCGGCAAACTTTGTCTCGCCCAAATTTAATGCAGAGACTATGCAAACTATGCCAAATTATAGCTTCTAGTTGGCCCGGTGTACTTCTTAGGTTTATTAAAAAGTGGATCGAGTGGCAGGACAACCGAAGTTTATGTCCTAGTTGTTGAAACTATTTGTTTCGTTGTGCTGAATGTAAAGTAATAACCGCAGATTGCTTCAATTTAAGTGTAAAACTTGTTCAATGTTTAATCCTAAAAAATTATTAAAAAGAGGCTGGGTGCGACCCACACTGATAACTTCCCATTATGTATAATTTGAAAACATGGCGTTTCTAAAATTAATCGATTTACTTTTGATGCTGATTGATAAAAATTTAATTGACAAAAAAAATATCAGAGACATTGAAGCGTAAAAACAATATTTACCAATTTTTCTTAGAACTTTTTGTAGTTTTGTATTTATTATACAAAGATGTCAATATTTTATCATTTTTAGGTATTGAAAAATGCATTATGTTGAAAATAAAATACATTTAAAGTAATTGCTTGTTCTGATTTAAGCCGAAAACAATTTTTGACACTTTTCTGTAAATTTAATTAAATTTAGTTTTTAAATTTCAAAATTGTGGCATATATTAATAATTACATTTTGTATAAACCTAAATAAGTTTATAGTCAATATCGTTGCTCATTCTTGAGATATTTAATTCTAAAAACACTTTTTACCAACTTTTGGTAGAATTTTTTGTAGTTTTTATTTTTTTTTAAAAACTGTCAATTGAATTTTTCCGAAAATTTTACCAGATGTCAAAGACAGCATTTTCTATAATAAATAATTGTTTTGAAGATGATCTCATTTTTTCTTCATTGTATATTTGCGCGCCAACATTTTTTTTCTAGTTTTTACTTTTTTAAAAAATAACGGTATGTTGAACTATTTCCAAATTTATACCAAATCTGTATCAAATTGCAATCTACACAATAAAATTTATTTGAAGTCAATAGCATTATCCGTTCCTGAGATATTTGTGATCAACTAAAATTTTCCCCTTTTTTTAAACTGCTATTGTAAAAAAAAACCGCCCGACAATTTTTTATAACAGTCCTTTTTTTAAGTTATAACTTATTGAACAAAATATAATTCAAGTCGATATCTCTATTCATTTTCGAGATATCGTTAACGAAAAAGGATATCTCGAACGTAGGAACATCTCTCTAAAAATGACGAATTTAGATTCTAGAGACCATAAAACGTCCAGATTTGTCAAAAATTTCAATTTGACCAATCGGACCAATTACAATAACTCCCTATGGGAAATTAAAAATACATTTAACAGGGATACAAATTAGCCTATATGTGCTTTTCCAGACTATAAACTTTCTGTGTGACAGATTTCAGCCAAATCGGTTCAACCGTTCTTGAATTATAAATAGTGTAACAAACACGATTTCCTTTTATATTATGTAGAATATAGATCTTATTTTTCTAATTCACTTTAAAACATTGAATAAAACATTGCTTCAAATTATGCTCTCTCTAGAAACGGTAATTCAACAATAGTACACAGTGGCGTATACGTACTTTTGTTATTCCACTGGCAATTTCAAGCCACCATTTGCTGTTAGTTGCTTCCAAACTTAACAATTCGTCACTACATAGTACAAAACGAAGTCGCTTTCCGCTCTCTGTCTGTCCCTATGTATGCTCAGATCTTCAAAACTACGCAACGGATTTTTACATATCGTATACTTCAAGGCGGTTTGTTTCGCTAAAACTCGAGAACGACTAGGCTGATTTGGCTAATTTTTAATATGCAATTTTCACCGTAGTCCAGAGAAGGTTCAAAAAGTGAGAAAATATGAAAAAATTGTGAGGAAGATTGTCAAAAAATAAAAAAGACAACTTCATTCTCCCATACAATGTGTTTTACCTGCAAAAAAAAAATATGCTTGACTGTCAGTTGGTTGTCAATTTTCTATACGTTGACGAAAACTTAAAATCTTTTGTTATAAGTTTGTCAGTGCCTGGCATTCACTCTTCTCAAAATGACAAGGAAAAGAAGAACTGCAGCTCAAAGCAATTCAAATAGTGCTCAATTTGGGCGGGACAAAGTTCATCGGGTCCTCTAGTTAATAACATTAAAAGTAATTGATTTGTAACCGGAAAACAAAACCTGGGGAATATAAGAGAGCTCTCTACGCTTTATAAATATAATGATGTATCAATCACTTATTTGGATAAAAGCTCTCAAAAAATTGAACTGTGACTCTTATAAATAACCTAAGAAAACTTTCAAAACTAAAAGTTGTTCAAAGTTGAACTTAAATGTCTAAATAGTGAAACTAATGATTCATTAGTAATGAAGAATAAAAGTTTATTGAAATTCGAGTTACTGCTAAATGAAAAGTTTCTGATAAGTTGAAAAATAGTCACCAAATCCACCCCCACGTTAAACGTCAAACACCAAAACACGTCGCTACACTGACGAATTTATTATTTCATTTATTTCACTCCAAGCTGTTATACGCGTACTTGTTGTTACAAAAAAATACAACGCAACTATTTTTGATTTATTATTATACTCGCTACATAAAGCAACACCACCCGTTGCCATTCTCGTAAAAATGGACAAATCTTATGCGGCACAAAAGGTAGATGGCGTTACACTAAAATTTCACATCATTCTAATCCATTAATTTATTTCCCGAACTTAAATCACACAAATCAAATGATTTATTAAGAGTTTAGCTTCAGATTTTACTCATGTTTTTTTTTTTTTTCTTCTTTTTCTGGCTGCAAAACAAAAAAACACGGTAAAATTAACTCGGGTATAACCGTCAAACAAAAGACAAGGACTTCCAAGTAGGTTGTGTTTTCTAGAAGCCATTTGAGGAAAATACATAAATTTATGGCGTACCTATATAATATAAGGATAAGACTGTAAGATTACACAAAAACACTTAGGAAGCAGAAGTGAAAAATTGCTCTTGTTCGTTTATGGTGTACAGTATAATTCACCATCCGTCGCGTCGTCGTTCGTCCTCTCGGTGGCAGTGTAATGTTCGTCGTCCATGCGGGCATACTTTTCTCACTTCGAGTTTTTTTTTTTTCTTGGTTCAGAAGCTCATGAAATACATACCCTAACCACCCACGACCGCCCCTTCTATAAACTAGGCGATAATTTAATTTCTTGTCGCAAGGATAACTTTATCCTAGCACGTCTCATCTTATGACTGTGGTGTCCGGGTATGAGAGGTTATTAAATTCCATGATCAGACTTTTTGCTTGTAATTAGCTGCGAACCGGCCTATGGTTGTTTTTATTTTTTCTTTCATCCCCATCAGCCATTTAAATTGCTTTGAAGAGGAAGCTGTTCCTTAAAACCGTTAAAATTCTTCATCTACATAATATTTACCTATACTCGTAACTATACATCTAAATCTAAAGGCTATGGGGTATGGATGTATGGATGTATATGATTATGAATATTGCGCAGTAAAATTTCAAAAATATCCTCGTTTTATTGGTGTTTCATCTCATCATCACCTTCAGCTTATTTAAGATCTGAATAATTTGTACGTGAAGGGACCGCCAGGGGGCGTTAGAATATGTGTTTGAAATGGAAATTTCCAGTTTATACAAATGGGCTCCTTTCATATTACTCTCAGCAGCGTTCTGCGAATGTGAGCGACTTTAATGGTCGGCGTTGTCTGAATGGGTATGTGTGTGTATGTATTTCTGTGTGAGTGATAGAGAACTTTGGCAGCCTTGAAAATGTATAAATTGGCTCTAAGCAGGTAATGAAATTACACCAGTAATTTATTTTTACTTTGGAGACGTCCCAATTCGAGACCATACAAAAATATTGACATCTGAGACACTATGCTCGAATACATGCATACTGGGATACCTATATTTATGTTTGTCGGTGTATCATGTATGTATAGTAGTAGTTGTAGAAGTCTGAAAGGAACGAAGTTTGTTATTGGAGAAGAGGCAGGTATAATGAAATTTTGCCTTCGGGTTATTTTAATTAAATTTCCTACAATTGCTTTTGCCATTTAGATATTGAGGGTATAAGATGATGCCGACACTGGCACCGACCCCAATTGCGTGCGTCTTCGTGCCGCACAGAATGGCCAGCTGGTCATGAAGACGACGACGGACGACCGACGACGACGGCGAGGACGATGATGAAAGAGGTCTTCAGGGATGAGATTCGTTGGTACTTTGTCATCAGAATAAGACAGTCTTGATAAAGGTTAACTTTTAGTCTGTTCAGTGTTCTGATCGATTGATGGAGGAAATTAAGTTAGGCCAACGAAGTTTATAACACTTTAAAACTTTCGCAAACTCTATAAGGACTTTTTTTTTTGGAATTCTTCAAGTGTGGTTAATTAGGATAGAAAAGGGATATTTTTTTTGTTTTTGGTTAACTGAAGTTCCTTAAAATCTATTGCCGTTTTTTTTTTATCTTAAATGTGATTATAGGAACTTTAAGGAACAATAACATTTGCAAGTGTTCTTTTTTTTTATTTGATTCGAAAAAAAGAAACAACAAATAACTTTTAAAATTAATTTAAGTAGGATTAATGTCCTTGATTACTTGTGAAAAGTTGAGCAGTCGGAGTTTTTTTTCTCTTTTTTTGTTCATTTCATTTTGTTTCGTTTCTTTTCAACGAAAATAATTACTTGTCGTAAATTAGTCGTCTTGATTTGTATTAATAGTCGAGAGTATTTATAAATCTGACCTTTCCCAGAGCTAGTACCAGGCATTTTTGGTAGTTGGGAGGAAGAGTCCGACAAAATTTATTGTTCTTTCATTTCATTCGCACTCATCAAATTCACCCTTCATTTGTGGATCTTGGTTCTTTTTTTTTCAATTAGCTTGATTTCAATTAGTCTTCTTGTGTAAGGTTTTTAAATTTAAGCATGACTAAGTAGGCAAGCAATTTTTTTCTTCTGGAAAGGAAAGATTTTAAGTTCAAAGCTGTTTGACAAGATAAATATCTGCTAGGGGACGATTTTATTGAAAAAAATTACGAAACAATTAGCTTTGAACGGTCTACGAAAAAAAGACGACCGTTGTTAGTAATTGAAAAAAAGTATTTTTAGCGGAAGCAAAATATATACGTTCTCGGATTTTTGGTGTCATAAAAATAGAATAAAATATTGGTCTTGTTTTAATTTAATTTATCATCATTTTTCCGAATTTCCCAGTTCAACTCAAATCTTTAAAATTGACCAAGACAACAATTTTAATTTTTAGAAGAATTTAAGTCCAATTTCTTTCTTTCTTTTACTTTTCTCATGTTTCTATGATTGCCATCCAATTGAGCTGAAGTGTCGATATTGGCCTCTTTCAACTAATATTTCCGCACGGTCCTTGATCGTAAACTGATGCCATTCAATTACACAACCAATCATGGCCATCGTAGGCTCTGTTAGAATTGATTTGCTGGCCGTAGATTTCTCTCGGCTGCCGCTATTGAATTGAGGAATTTAAAGAATTTCAGTATTAAACATTATGCTCTGCTTCACTGATTCACTAACAGACAGGGGACGCTAATTACTTATTTGCTTAGGTCCTCAGATCTTTAAAGTCCGGGACATAGGGCCTCAACTACTCCTACGCACCATCGTGTACGGGTTCCAGCGATGTATTTAAGCTCCCTCCAGCTCTTTCCCAATCTAGAAAATTCCTCCTCCATCACGTGCTTCTCGGTCTACCAACTCTTCTAGCCTGACCCGCAATGCAGTCATTACCTTTTCGAAGCGTGTATCCAATCCACTGCCACTTGCGCCTTCGTCTATTGGTATCGATGGGTTCCCGATCTGTTCGCCTGTATAACTCCTCATAAGAGATATAATTAGGTCACAAAACTCATATTCGAAGACACCAATGTTTGCAGATTCCTAGTTATTGTAGTTTTTATTTTCCAGGTGCTGCAACCATTTAGCAGAACTGATTCTACTGAGAGATTTGTTCCTCCAAACTTTGGACAACATCCCGAACGCAGGGTTTGCTTTTCCGATACGTCTGGCGATGTCTATAGATCGGTTCCTCCTTCAGTAGGGACGATACTTCCGCAAGGTATTGGAAGGTCTCTACTTTCTGTACTGGTTCTTGACCAATGTTCATCGGAGCGGAAGATTTCGAACTCCAGAGACTGAACATCTTTGCTTTTCCCGTATTTATTTTCAGCTCCACGATCGCGCGCTTCTCCTCCACGCTTATTTCCATTTGATGAAGATCGATGATCTATGGGTAGTCAAGATGTTTGAGGTAAGTTGTCAGAGTCCATCTTATTTCTGCGCTTCCTGTCAAAGCTATCCACAGTATATCACTTAATACAAACAGGATTGGTGATAGTATGCAGTCTTGTGTCTGTCTGACTCCACTTTGGACTTCAAATTCTTCTCACAACCTACCTCCGTGTAAGACGTGACATTTGGACCCATCATAAGTGGCTTTTATAATAGCAATGAGTTTCTTCGGTATGCTCCTCCCACGCAAAGCGAGCCACATAAACTCCCTATCGACGACGCTGTCAAAATCCTTCTCGAAATCAATGAACAGCAGGTGAAATGCTGATCCGTATTCCAAGCGTCAATCAATTATGATCCTCAGGGTATATTTATGTGATCAATGCAGGAGGACCCAGTGCGGGAACCTGCTTGTTCAGAATCGAGTGTTGCTTCCAGGTGTTCTCTTATACGTTTTAAAACAATCTTTCCTACTATTTCCCTTCTCGCAGTCGGTGAAAAATGTTGATTGACTTATAGATGACCAGATCGTTTTATAATTAAAAATAATAGGGGACCTAAGTGGTTTCCTTGTGGCACTCCAGGGAATTCTTGAATATAAATCAGACCCTACAACACTCATCATGTTGTTGTGGTCTTTTCTCTGAAAAAAGAAATTTCTTTCGATTTTTTTGAAAACTACTTGAATTTTTGAACTGTCACTCTTGCTTGGAAAAACATCTTATAAATGAAACTATTCAAATTAAATAACAAACATTTTTATTATTTTCACATACATGCATACATATACATATATGATTATTATTTATTGAAATCAGTAAATTGCATGTTTACAAATAAAAACCAAAGACCACAAAATTTACCAACCACATTTCGGTTCCGCCGCCCGCCTCGCCGGTTGATAAATGCAGAAAAATTTATATCGTGTTTTAATTCTGAATTCAGTCTGTGATTATTAATTGCAGTCAATAATACTCTTCAACTGCATATACATACATGCAAATTAAATTCACCACATTTCCGCGAATATATCACGGATACTTGGTTAAAAACATTTATTTAACTTATTTAACTGCCAAATTTACATAAGAGGATAAATTGCTTATATATATTTTATGCAGGAATAAATTTACGCTTTTACATAAATTTAAAGTATTGTTGAGTTGAAAAACTAAATTTTATGCATTCTTAATTTTATTATTTGGCTTAACTGAGCAAAATAATAAATTTAAAACAAGATGATTTTTTATTGATTTCTAAAATATAAAAAATAGAAACAAAACACAAACTATATTGATATTCATACTTTTCAAATAAATATTCTAAGCTAAAATTAGCTAGCCAAAACAGCGCCGTCATCAGAAGGACACATTTATCGACCCATCTTTATAATTCCAATCCAAATAAAACTGAATTTTTATTATCAAAAGTTTTATTTTTTGCAAGCAGGGGCTGTTTTTTTAAGGAATACGAAGAATCCTTAATGGCAACTAAAAAACAAAACAAAAAAAATTATGAAGACCGGGAACTAATTTTAATTTATTGATCTGGAAAAATGATTTGAGTTTTGGTTTTGTTTTTTTTTTAGTAAAAACTTATTTGACAGAATTTTCAAATTGTTGCAGAATATTTTATTCGGGAAATTGAGGTTATTTAAAATTAAATGTTAAGGGGGTTTTATTTTTTAGCTACATGAGAAGTTTGGTTGGTTTCACAGTTGAGAACGTCAAACTGTATTGGCATTTCTCTTTGGTAAGGTTTGGCAAATTCATCATGGATTCTTTTTAATTCAACGACAGAACAGTGCTGCCAAATTGTGGAAAAAATGTTCAAAGAAAATTTTAACCAAAGAATTGTCTTTTGTGTGTAAAGAAAATTCTCAAGCCATTAACAAATAATCATCAGTAAAGTTGAGTGTTTAGTACAGTTTAAACTTTGGCGCTATCATCGGTCTTTATTTCTATTGGCTGATTTTTTTTTCAAAAATAAATCACTTAAAATCGACGACATTTCTTCCAAAATCAATTTTCCTCATTCGTGAGTCTTAACTTCTTTTGATTACTTTTTATGGGGCTATCTATGTTTAGTCATTGTTAAGCCACTATTGACACACGGCCAGATTTATTGAAAAAAGAAGTCTCTTAATATAGATTTGCAAAATTTGACAGTTGATGCCATATTTACTAAGGGCTAGTTTTTGACTGGTGAGTTAACTCCTTGTTATTTCTGACGTAAGTAATCCTAATCCCGGAGTTAACTCTTGAATCAGTTTTTCAGTGAAGAGTTAACTTTATCATCAAAATGTATAAGTTACTTTGGCATCACTGAAATATCATTTGTCATATAAGTATTGTAAGTATAGTGGTATCTTGCTCTGTTGCTTATTGTACTTC
Organism: Scaeva pyrastri; assembly: GCA_905146935.1. NCBI lineage: Eukaryota > Metazoa > Arthropoda > Insecta > Diptera > Syrphidae > Scaeva > Scaeva pyrastri. Next base: position 19,444,532 of record LR989929.1, on the reverse strand, counting down.
TGATTTTCAAAGTTATTTGTTATTCAAAATTGAATTTTTGTTTGCAAAACATCTCTTTGTCAAGCTGTCAAAATGTTCTTTTTTAATCCCAGAGTTAACTCACATAATATCCAGGGTTAACTCTGAGTTAACTTTTGGACTAAGTGGAATTGAAAAATTGAAATATAGAATTAAACCAAGGGTGGAATCGGCTAAGCTGATATTTGACTATCAATTTTGATAGTCTACACTTTCCCGTCTGTGTAAGATGATCTCTTTTGTGTAACTTTTTTGCATAGATTTGGTATCACTTACAAATCATTTGCTTCAGGGGAAACACCATCTTACGAATTTAATTTTGATCAAATTGACAGCTAAATAGGTGTCACTTAAAAAAGTCAAATAAAATTTTACAGTCAAATTGACTATCACCTTACACAGATCAATTTTCTTAAATTTGACTGTCAACTATCAAAAATCACCTTACACGATTTCACCCCAGAATTAACTCTTACTCAAGGATGATCTCGAACTGAAAAACTGCCCCTAAGAGAAACTGTTTTGTCTCGTGAGAACTTGCATCAGGAGAGTCAATTTTGCGTCACTCTCAAGAACTGACCTCAACTTCAATGTCAATGTCTAGCTTTTATAAAATTCAACTGACTTTTTTTTCTTTTAGTTTGTCTGGCTAAGACTCGAGAACGGCTTGGCCGATTTTGCTGATTTTGATGAAAATCAACCAACTTTAATCACCAGGGTCATGCAAAATTAAATTTAGGATGCTTTCATTACTATAAAAAGAGCGGAGAATATTTAAACTTCAACGGTATTTCGCTGACACTTTGTCTTGATTAAATTTAAAGATGGAATAAAAGACCCTATATTTATAATTCGACCTTGTTCTGAAGACATCATAGTGCATTGAACCGCACCCTAAACCACAAGTTACTTAATTTCCTTAAAATTTCATTATTCTCCAAATTTATGTACGTTATCTTTTTCTTAATAAAAAATTAAAAACCCAAGACAATGAAAGAAGAAAAACTAAATTAACATAACAATAATTCCAAAATTATAATTATATTATTTTTCTTCCAATGCCAAAAAAAAACATAATTTCATAATTATTTTTCTTAGAAATTGTTAATTTATTCTGAAATCGTTTTTTTTCTTATTTTTTTTTTATTTTCTTAGAAAAGTGTCTGCCACAAAAACATCAATTTATTTGGCAACCCAAAAAATAAAAGAAGAAATTATATCTCTTATGCCAATTAGAATTCCCAAGAAAACATTATCATGATCCGAGTCAACATAATTTAATTCTATTAAGTTATCCTTTCAAAAATATGTAACTTTCAATTACCCAGGCGCTTATCCTTTCGTTTTATTTAGGCAGATGTATAAAATGTATATAATTTTTGAAAATAGCTCCCAGGCCTAAAAAACTTAAGTACATCAAAAACTAGAGACAAGAATTTTTGCCACCACAATCACGTATCTTGTTGAATCAACAAGTTGTTTCAGAAAAAAAATATATATGTACGAACTAGATTCAGGTTAATAGATATGTATGTATATGTAAAATTTCTAACACACAAAACCCTCATTCCCCCCTCAGGACCTAAATATACAAGGCTGCGTAAAAGTTTTATTATTATTTTTTTGTCTAAAATGCCAGAAGTTTTTCGTTTTGCTTCAGCTGTTGACGTTCGTCCAAAATGTCGACGATGACAAAAATGCGGAAGGGTTGCTTTTTGCCATTTTTCCAAGTGGTATAACCCGACCGCACTTTATCCTTTTTTTTTTTCTATACATATGTATGTCTATGTATGTGTGTACGTATATACTGTCGCCAAAAAAGTACACAGAGCAATTCCTTTAATAAACACAAAGTTTTAAGGATAAAGTGATGGCAAATGGTGGCGGTGACTTTATCTATAAGATACAACAAAAAAATAAAAAACCACAGCACCACAAACAAAAAGTTCCTGTCACTCGGCGGCGGCGGCGGCGATGTCGTGTCTCGCTCATCAGTGACTGAAATAAATGGTGTTCCAAGGAATGAAAGGAGGGATTATTCTTTGGGTTATTTAGTTTTTTTTTTTTTTGTCAATGTGCGTCGTTGTCGTGGCCATGTATCAAAAACGAGCATTTTTATGACAGCCTTGGAAAATGTTAAGGTAGAAAATCACTGTTTTCCCTATCCCCCTCCATACATAGTTGAAATGGAAAGGACAATATGCCGCACCTGCTACCTTCTGTTGTACCCTCAATATTGTCCTATATACAAGTCTAATGTGTAATAATAAAATAAAAACTGGAAGACTATAGAGTTGCATAAACCACCAGAGCTCGCACCATGACTCTAGGAATAAAAATAAAAAAGAAAGAATCTAATTAAAGGCACGTGAAGCAGTTTAAATTAAGATATTAATGACACTTAAAGTGCCAGAGGCACACAAACTGGCAAAAGGTTATACAGCCGCATGTTCACGATTGTTCGAAGCTTTATAATTATGTATAGCATGACTTTAATAGAGTACAGACCATTTTATTATTCCGGACTGTCTTTGTTGCAAGCCTTTAAATTCCCACGCTAAGAAGAAAAACTAAAACTGAAGGCCTTTGTCGAAAATATTGTTCTTTCAATGATATGATGGATAGAGATCATTGGTAAAAGAAGTTGATTAACGTACAAAGGTATACTTGTATTTGACCTTAACCTCTAAAAATTCTTTCTTAGTCACGTAAGAAAATTTTAATTGTGCTTAAATTAATGGACTTACATAATTATTTCTTTTAGACAAAGGCAAAAAAGAAACCATCATCCATCATGGAATCTTTGACAAAGTCAGATGAGTTATGAGACTTCAAGGTGCAATATCACACTTACATTTAATTTATATCCAACGACTTGTGATGCTTTAAGGGGTATTCTTTGAGTATCTTTAAAAATTTAAGATTCGAATTATTTCAATATTCGGAAAATTCTCTAAACCCGATCTTTTTAATGTTTGACAAATCATTGTATTCGACATTTAAGCCATTTGCTGGACGTAGGAATTATTTCTGTAACTCAAATGAAAAACAATAAACAACGCAAAATTTAAAAAAATGGAATGTACACTCAGGCGTATGCGTACTTTTTTTTTTAATAAATTTTCGAGTACATTGTAAGTGGAGAAAAATCAAATTTTTAGATTATTTTGCAATAAGAAGTCAATGGAAACTTTTAAAAGATTCAAAATATCACACTAAAAGCATTTATCAAGTAAAAATATTGAACTGAGAGAAGAACAGACCGTGGGTCAATAGTGAAAGCCGATGACACCTACATATAACAAGAGATAGAAGCCAATGGAACCTACTATATAGTGTGTCAAAGCTTTTCAAATCTAGAAAGCTGATCATAACTGCCAAGCTTCTGTTGTACAGGACGATAGTTCGGTGAGTACTCACATTGATCCAAAGACAAAGAGAGGAAAGTCTTAAAGAGAATAATTGGTGACCCCGTATGTGAAGAAGGACGTTCCCAAAGACCCTACGATCATAAACGGTATGCAATCTACCTCGAAGCAGATATCGTGACAAAAATTATGCTTAGATCATTAAAACTTCGCAACTGATTTTGATGCGTACAATAATCTTTTTCTATAATATAAAAGTCAATTTCTGTTTGTTTGTCTCGCTAAAACTCGAGAACGACTTGGTCGAATTTGGTAATTTTAGTTTTGAAATGTTTGTCGAAGACCAGGGAATGTTTAAAAAGGGAGAAAAGTGGGTGCGAGCCACATAGATAACTTCCCATTACGCATACTTTAAAAACTTGGCGTTCCTGATATTAATCGATTTTCTTTTGATGTTCATTGATAACAATTTAAAAAAAATAGAGATATTGAAGCGGAAAAACAACATTTACCAATTTTTTGAGAACTTTTTGTAGTTTTTTATTTATTGTAAAAAATGTCAATTTGATATTCGTCAATTTAGGTAATAAAAATGCATTATATTGAAAATTAAATACATTTGAAGTCAATATCATTACTTTTTGTGAAGCTATTTGAGACAAAAACAATTTTTGACACTTTTTATTAAATTTTAGTTTTACTTTTTATTTTTTTTTTTTTTATAAAACTACCAATTCGGTAATAGTCAAAATTGTAGCATTGTATTTTGTATAATAATAAATAAATGTGAAGTCAATATCGTTGCCCATATATATATATCTCAAAATATATACATATGTATATGTAAGTCGAAAAATATTTTTTACCAACTTTTGGTAGAATTTTTTGTACTATTTTATTTTTTGTAAAAAAAAAACTGTCAATTTATTTTTTCCAAAATTTTACCACATGTCAAAGACGTCATTTCACATTGAAGAAAATTATTTTGAACATAATATCATTTTTCCTTCATTGTATATTTGAGCGTCAAATTTTTTTTTTATTTTTTCTATTTAAAAAAAAATAACGGTATTTAGTAAATTTTTCAAATTTACAAATTTAATGTGTACCACATCGCAATGTATACAATATAATTTATTTGAAGTCAATAGCATTATCCGTTCCTGAAATATTTGCCACCAACCAAAGTTTTTCCTTTTTTTAAATTGTTATAATGAAAAAACCACTTGACTAATTTTTATAAAAGACCTTTCTACATCTTTAAAAGTAATAACCTGTCGAACAAAATTTGATTGGAGTCGATATCTCTACTCGTTCTCGAGATACCGTGGTTATCTCGAACGTACGTACACAACACGCACATAGACATCTCTGTACAAATGACGGATCTAGATTCTAGGAACCTTGAAACTTCCAGATTTGTCAAAAATTTAAAAATCTTTAATCATCAGTTTGTCAGTGTTTGAAATTTACTAGTCTTAAAGTACCAAGGAAAAGACGAACTTTAACTCAATACAATTCAAATAATTTTATTATATGTAAATAAACTCTTTTTTGTAAGTTCCGAGAGTAATGGAAATTTCGACCAATTTGTGATACATCGAATAATCTAAAAGCCAGGCTCATTTGGGGCGGGATAAAGTTCACTGGGTCATCTAGTCAATTATAAAAATAATTAACAAATGCACCCACGTGCTGTCACTCACCTACACCTACCCGCTAATACTTTAATAACTTTTATTAGTTTTTTTTTTTACAAAATAAGCTGCATAAATTGATCAGCTTAAAAAAGTCTTAAAAAAATAAATTAAAATTAAATATCGATTAAGCAAAGCTAATTGAAACTCATCGACTGTGTGTCAATTAATTTTCATTTCTCTGTCTTTTTGCTTTTCCATTTTGCTATTTTTTTTCAATCTCTCTTTCTCTCTTTATAATCGTATAACAGAATGCATTTTTATTAATTCAACCAATTTGCATAAAAACAATATTTCAATATTAATACAAATGAATGCAATGACATTATAAAATTCCTCTGTTGTTTTTTTTTTTTTTTCGTTTGTGTTTTCATTAATTGGATATTTTTTATTTTTTGATTATAAATATGTGTATGTCACTCTACCTTTATTAGTTTGTGTTGAATATGGATTTTATTGGAATTTTTATAAAATGGAAACCTCCTAAAAAAATTGTTTCAATAAAAAGAAAATGGAACACGAGTTTTCAAAAAAAATGGGCATTTCAATTTCAAGAAAATCGAGGAAACATGGTGTGTTCCAATTAACAGTTTATGTTCCATATTTTCCTGTGAAGGTAACTTTCAAAAAATTTCTTTAAAACACTAAATTTTGTTTCCATATGCAAATTTGTCTTCTCAGAATTTTACCACTTGAGGTTATGATGTCACACATGTTGCATCTCTCTTTCGTGCCATTCGAAAGCAAAGCAAAAAGGTAAAAAGAAAATCTTTTAAAGGACAATTTGTGGAAAGACAAAGTTTCATGAAAAACAAATGGAAAATTCATATCAAAGTTTTGAGGTGTGCATTACTTAATTGGATGGCTTTAAATTGTCATATTCATTTGAATAATTGCACCTTGGGGAAATATTTCAAAAAAAAGAAAAACAAACAAATTTAAGACTTTTCTGGAAGATACTATACACACACTATCATTTAATGAACTTTTGATAAGTTAATGGTGTATGAGATATAATTGTATGTATGTTTGTGTGTATTTGTTCATTAAAAGTGAGTTTTGCAAAGACATTTATTGTATCGTTCCATTACAGCTATAGTCAATAATTAAAATATTATTATTCCAATCAAATTATGTAAATGTATTTTCAATTCATAGAAGAGAAATTTAGAAATATAATTATGTTAACGAGCCAAATTTTGATTTGAAAATCAAAGGCTTATTAATAAATTGGTAAAAACATTTGACTAAGAACATTGATCTACATATGTATGTATAATCCTTTTTGTGAAAGTTTTTAGTTAATGAAACTTTAAGTACATTTTATTTTATCTCGCGTTAGTTACACAATTTATAATTCATTTTCCAATCACACCAAAATAGCTGAACGGATCTGGATGAAATTTGACACAGAGATACATATTTTAAATAAACAGACTTTTGACTCAATTCAAAAATAACTATTAATGTCATGTGATTTTTTATTATTAGATATTTATCTATGCCGTGTGATGACGGGACGAGTCGCTAGTTTGTCATAAAAATAAAAAAAATTGTATTGGGTGATTCATCGTGAGCTTTGATTTTTAATAAGTTTTTTTTTGACAGATCACTGTCATTTTTGTTTAGTAGATATTGGTTGGCAAGTCACCATGGAAAGACTCACCATAACAGAATTTTTAAATTGTTCAGCTGTATTTTGAAAATCTGCGTTCTGAGGGAAATGTTTTTGGTGCGGTTCTAGGAACTTACGGTGAGCATAATTGACCTACTGAATTCACTATATTGAGTCGATACCAATTCGCAAATTTGAGTCCTAGTTTATATTTTTTAGTGGATGATACTTGACATGCGACATGTTAGACATCCACAAGTAATGAGAGGCCAAGTGTAGCTAACATAGCACCCAAGAGCGTGAGGAATCGTTTCGCCCTTGTTCTCATCAGTTTTCAAGTGATAACTCCTGAGTTATATTAGTTAACTGTACTATGGTATAGAATATTAAAAAAAAAAGTGACATGCAATCGTCAAAAATGTAGTTACGTTTATTTTGTCGTTTATGTCTGGTGGAATTGTTGGTTCATATTTCTTCAAAAATTAGGAAAATCAAATTGCTGCAGGCAATGGTAACGGACTATGTATTTCTTGAAATTCAAGTTCATGGGCTTGGTGAGCTCTGGTTTAACCAAGACCTCACGCGGGGCTTGGAGTCATACAAAGCCTAAAACAATTGACTTGTTGGTGGTCACTTAATTTCACGTTTTGCTACTGTAAATTGGACTTCTGATCGTGTGTTATAACACCTCTGATGATATGTTAAGTCTCAAGTCTTCTAGAATAAGCCAGCTACGATTGACGATTTGGAAGCCATAACATACTCGTGTTACTCGCGAGATACCACTTCCGAAATTGGATCTTCCAAATGAACTACCTCAGATGTAGTAAAAAAGTAAATGTCATAAATGGTTCTTATAAGCGATATTAAAAATTTGAAATACAATTTTTTTTGTTTTTATGTACTATATATAGTTTTCCGATGTACTTCGTAAGTTTATTAAAAAGTCGATCGACCGGCAGGACAACAGAAGTTCATGTCTTAGTTGTTGAAACTATCAGTCTATTTGCTTTTCCAGACTAAAAACTGTCACTGTAGCAAGCTTCAACCAATTCGGTTCAGCCGTTCTTGAGTTATAAATTATATAACTAACACGACTTTCTTTTATATATTAAAAATATTGACATCTTCATCGACCGCTAGATGTCATTTCCTCAACTATGTCAAAATTGGGTGCTAAAAATTACTACGTTCATGCACACAAACATCTTACGTTGTGTCCCAAGATATTAATATTGACGAGAATGCGTACAAACTGACCAAAAACTGACAGCTACTGCTTTATCCGAGTGAAACGTCAAATGAAAAGTTCTTGACATAGAATGGGTTTTGGGAAATCAAGAAAAATCGGAAATTTTCTGAGAAGGAATAACAACTTAGTTGGAACTTTTTGGGCACTTAAAAGTATCATGAAATTGACCCAAAATTCACGATGGCTCAAGGCAGACACAAAACCTAAAAACTTTTACAAACTTTTCTCCTAACAATCCAAAATGTTATCATCTCCTGGTAGAGTGATTTTCAACTCTCCTTTAAAAGTTAATAAAATTTGACATTCGACTTACAAAATTAAGAGAATAACCAATTCCCTGGAAAAGCGATGATAGCGATTCATTATTCGATTTATCAAGAAAAAACTAAAATTTGAAAGCTCTGATGGCAACACTAAAAGACCCTTTTCTATTACATATTATTTATTTTTAGTAAATTTGCCGATATATCAAACTGGCAGTTATTTCAAACATTTAAAAAAGTAAAATGGGGTATCAACCTGTTTAGTTTCTATTTTTTTTAAATTTCTTAGTTTCTGTGCACTTTTCTTTATTTTTTTTTTTATTGACAAACCTTCTAAAAACATTAGAAAACATTTAAAAGAAAGATGAACGAAATCGGTTTAGCCGTTCACAAGTTATAGCGTGACTAGAAGAAAATAGGGGTCATTTTTATATATATAGATTATTATAAGATTGACAGTCCACATGGACTGTCAAAAAAATATGGATTACAAACACAAGGGATTATCATCTTTTAAACCATATAAAATTGAATTCCCATTTTAAAATTTGCATATTCTTTTAAAAACTTGAAATTAATCCTATTTCGGTTGGGAAAACGTCAAAAAATTTGACATTTTTGTAAGTTATATAGGGCTACCTACGGTTTAAAAAGTAAATGTCATAAATGGTTCTTATAAGCGATATAAAAATTTTAAATACAATATTTTTTTTTAGTTTCTATGTATATACATATAGTTTTCCGATGTACTTCGTAAGTTTATTAAAAAGTGGATCGAGTGGCAGGACAACAGAAGTTCATATCCTAGTTGTTGAAACTATCAGTCTATTTGCTTTTCCAGACTATAAACTGTCACTGCAGCAAGTTTCAACCAATTCGGTTCAGCCGTTCTTGAGTTATAAATTGTATAGCTAACATGACTTTCTCTTATACATATGTATATCAAAAATATTGACATCTTCATCAACCGCTAGATGTCATTTCCTAAATAAGTCAAAATTGGTTGATCGTTTCTATAAATGACTACGTTCATGCATACAAACATCTTACGTTGTGTCCCAAGATATTAATACTGACGAGAATGCGTACAAACTGACCAAAAACTGACAGCTACTGCTTTATCCGAGTGAAACGTCAAATGAAAAGTTCTTGACATAGAATGGGTTTTGGGAAATCAAGAAAAATCGGAAATTTTCTGAGAAGGTATCACAACTTAGTTGGAACTTTTTGGGCAGTTAAAAGTATCATGAAATTGTCCCAAAATTCACGATAGCTCAAGGCAGACACAAAACCTAAAAACTTTTACAAACTTTTCTCCTAACACTCCAAAATGTTATCATCTCCTGGTAGAGTGATTTTCAACTTATCTAAAATCTCCTTTAAAAGTTAATAAAATTTGACATTCAACTTACAAAATTAAGAGAATAACCAATTAATTGGAAAAGCGGTGATAGCGATTCATTATTCGATTTATCAAGAAAAAACTAAAATTTGACAGCTCTGATGGCAACACTAAAAGCCCCTTTTCTATTACATATTATTTATTTTTAGTAAATTTGTCGATATATCAAACTGGCAGTTATTTCAAACATTTAAAAAAGTAAAATGGGGTATCAACCTGTTTAGTTTCTTTTTTTTTTAATTTTCTTAGTTTCTGTGCACTTTTCTTTATTTCTTTTTATTGACAAACCTTCTAAAAACATTAGAAAACATTTAAAAGAAAGATGAACAAAATCGGTTTAGCCGTTCTCAAGTTATAGCGTGACCAGAAGAAAATAGGGGTCATTTTTATATATATAGATTATTATAAATCAAACCTCATGATGAATCACCCTTTATTGGTTAAGTTATTTTCTTAATAGTTAAATTCTGAAAAACACACAAAAAGCTTAAAGATTGACAGTCCACATGGACTGTCAAAAAAATATGGATTACAAACACAAGGGATTATCATCTTTTAAACCATATAAAATTGAATTCCCATTTTAAAATTTGCATATTCTTTTAAAAACTTGAAATTAATCCTATTTCGGTTGGGAAAACGTCAAAAAATTTGACATTTTTGTAAGTTATATAGGGCTACCTACGGTTTAAAAAAATCGGAAAATTAAATTTTACTTTGTATTTTGTATAACTTGTGGGCTAAAAATTCATCCATGTCATCAAAGAGTTCAAAAAGTATACCCAAATCTACAACAAGTCCAACTTATGGGCCTGGCGAATGATATGTTGAGTATTGATATTCCCTAACCAACAAAAAAAACCCTTGTCGAAATAAATAATGAATTGATAGAAAAGTAGAATTTATCAATAAATCAAAGATTGGGGTTTTTCATTTGTACCCATATAAATAGATGAAAAAAGAAAAAAAAAACTATTTTTGACATTCCCTTAAGAGTAAAACCGAAAGAACAATTTTCGTATTACATTCCTAAGAAGTTCATTTACCCACAAACTATACCCTTAGATTAAATAAAATTCCCAGACGTGACATTACAGGGGTTTGGGTTTCAGTCACTGATGGGTATAATAACACAAAATCACAATCAGATTTAATCTCTTAGGTATTTCAAAGGAAACTCGCAACAGGTAGGATATAATATCCATTCGATACATAAATTGTAACACCCGTATTACATGTCTTAATGACAGACAGTTGTTCTATACACCTACATTCAATACATATACATTGTATAAGGACCTACAGTACGTTACCTACTTACATACATACTACTCGTATATGTATGCATCAAGTGATATAAAAAAAGCCTTTATCACAACAACAACAAAACCCAATTTCTACAAATTTTTTTTTTTGGCCAAGACAAGGACAAAGCAAAAGATAATAGCTTTACGTGTATCCATTTAGCCCGGATTATTTCACGTTGGTTGTGTGATGGAAAGGTCAAAGTTTCAATTTGACCTTTAATTCATCGGACATGATAGCTTTTCCAATTTCCCATCCCAACTCCTTATTGTTATAGGTATACTCATATCAGCTCGGTTTAAGCAGACTTAATATAAAAGCCTCCAGCCCAAAACCCCCCATATGACTCCTGAAACCTTTTGTTGAAAAACAGATTTGTCTCCCGAACTCACCTCCTCCTCCGTCTCCGAAATTTTGAATTAATTTTTACATTAATCTAAATAGCTTTAAGCTTATAGAAAAAAACAAAATTAAGGTGTGTGAGTGTTAGTGTGTTTTTATAATTTGAAATTATTTTATTTGTTTGCCAACTTTTCAGTTGCAGAACTGACAGTTGTATACCTTTTCAGTTTATCGCTTTGTTGCTCTCGAATTCAATTAATTTTCAAGGTTTGACTCGATTTAAAATATGATTCATCAAAAAAACCTAATTTCAGACAATATACAAAAAAAATAGACGTAAACGAATAAAAAGTTTAAGAATAAAAAATTGTGTTTAAAATTAAAATGTATAAAACGTACATGTGTCTGGTGAGGTCTGTTCCGGTCTACTGTTGCTAAAGGATATTTTCTATTTTTGCTGGACAAACATAATTCAATTACCTACATATATTATCAAGAGCATGGAGAATATTTTTTCAATTAAATGGTAATTTATTTAATTTTTCAACTAAACTTGTTTCATTTTTAGCAGAAGAAAAATTAAATATATAAAATGCAAATGCAAACTAAAAATAAAAGGATGTGTTTGTCCTGTGGGTCACTTGAATTTGCTTACATAGAAAGAATTATATTTAAATTAAAAAAAAAAATTCCAACGATTTTTATTATAAGACAATTAAATACTTTTGGATTTGATAACATAAAAAAAAATATTTTCATGGAAGACTCTGATGATTTATTTAAAAGGGAGTTTTTTTTAAGACGTGTGGTTTTCAAGGAGAAATAAAACGCATATACTTTAATGTTATGGCCAAGAATTAAGCTTTATTATAAAGATATTGGTATCCCATTATTTAAAAAAATTATTTTGAGCGAATAAACTCCAGCCGAGTGGCCCAATTTTCGACCACTTTTTTGCATCATGGATCATATATCAATTACTCGCCGAGTATCCTTCTATAAGGCGACAGAAGTCGTCCACATCAACATCCTCCAATTCAGACATGAAAAAGTTATTAATCATGGCTCTATACAGTTCCCCATTGACTGTAATATTCATTTTTTGAGAAATATGGACCCAAAGAGCACATACAAAAAAGTGACTCGGGATCGGTGGCCATCTCGTTTTGGAGTCATTCACCGAACGTGGTTCCTCGAATTATCGACAAATTTGCACAATTTGCAAACGTTGTTCAGAATTAAGTCTACTTATTATAAAATGGCAATCTAAATTGTACATAAATCAAGTGACAGCTGTCAAAAAGACCAACTCCGAAAAAAGTATTGCCAGATTTAAAACCACATGTTTAAAAAAAAAAACACGCTTCTGATTAAATTAAAAAAAAAAAAAACTTGAAAATATTTTAAATTTAGAATAATATATTTAGAATGCATTGGAAAAATTTCAATTTCATACAATCACTTTTCTTATACCTAAATGATAAAGAATCAATTAAGTTGAAAGTTTATGGGTCCATGGGTAATTTAAGATCCAAGGCTGACTTATAGTATAAGATATAAAATTAAAATTATATTCTTATTCTCGTATGTGAAATCATTCCCTCTATCGACTTTTAGAATTATGATTTACTGTAAAACACATTAAATTATAAAGTTTTGCTTCAATTACTTTGTTAGCAATTTAAAACATTATTTTAAAATCAACGATATTTATTTGAATTTTAAAGAGCAATATTTTAATATTTTTCGTCGTGTTTTATTTTTGTAAGAAAGTTGTTCAAAAGCAGTCATAAGCCATTATCTACAGAAGAAAAAAAAAACATAAAAAATCTACCCATTAAAAATGTCAGAAATCACAATGAATAGATCAACCGACACAGTAAAAGAAAAATAGACGAACACAAAAAAAACACATTAAAGCTATAAAATTCGATAAAAATAAAGATTTAATGTGCCGATAAATCATTTGCAAAGAAATTTAAATTATGTTCTAACCTTTGGCGTTGACTATAAAAATGTTTGGTGATGTGTTTTAAAGTTTAAATTTCAAATGCTTTTTTGAAAATAAAACGACTGTTTAAAATTAGCTTTAATTATTATTTTTCACTCCAAAAAAGAGAAGTTTTAGATTTAATACTTCCGAAATGATATTTGGAAATACATAAATAATAATTTCGAATATTAAAAACGAGTCTATACAAGACTTAAAATTATTCACCGATACTGAGGCGTGCGTCGTCGTCAGATCTCGTCTCGTAACCAGTCCTTACCTACCACATCTTCGTTTTTTTTATTAAATATATAAATTAAAGAAGAATGTTCGATAACATTTCTCGCAGTGTAAATATTCGAAATTCCATTTAAAAAATTTCACACACATCGAATAACGCTTTGAAAAATTCAACAAGGAAAAGGACTCACTTCCTTTCACATACACATATACACATACATAAATGATTTCCAATAAAATTAAAAAACCCCAATCCAAACGAAAAGAATCTAGAAAATGTCTTTTATCTCTTTTAAAACTCCCAACCCACGCATAAGGATTAAACAAAAAGGACTAAGGACGACCACAACGACGTGACACCAATAATTGTGTTCTAGAACAGGACATATCAATCCGGATGTTGTATTTGAAAAATCAATTAATGAAACCGAAATAATTTACACATATGAAAATTTAAGATATTTTATAGGAATACTAAATGCATGCATAGGGTAAACAGTCGTATTTTTGGCAATCTCTCCAATCAATGATGGGCACTTAGAGTTTAAATACCCATTAACAGAAAAAAAATTGATTTTTCAAGTTTTTGAAGAGTTTGGCATCATTTTCTTTTTTGTCCTTGAAGTTGGCAAAAGTGAAAAACACCTTGTCAAAATTTTTCGTTGCGATTTGTCACAAATTTTTAAGTCAAGAGCATAAGAAGAGTTATGAACTAAAAGTATAAATAAATATTAATCTATTACTAAATAAACTATAAACACACGTATTTTACGATTATCTAAAAAAAGAAGAAGAATTTGATAGGGTAAGTTGCTCTACAGTATGACAACTTTAAGAACTGTATTTATAAATAAATAGATGTGCTGCCTGGAGTTCCTCAAGGTAGTTATATTGGACCATTACTTTTTTAGTGTTCATTAATGAGCTTAAAGCTTTTCTATTGCTTTTCAAATCCAAATAAATAGAATTCATTTGCCTTTGCATGACGGTATAGATAGATCCTTTGAATGGTTTCTTCAAACACAAGTAGGACAAAAAGCTGTCAAAGATTAATTAGGAGTTTTCGAAGGTCTTTGATGATCTTTCTACTTCAAAATTTGCTCAGAGAACAATCTTTAAAAAAATATATATGTAATTTACTCGTACTAGTTCGCAGTTGAGAATAATTAAATAAATTTCATTGTTTCAATTCCAATCATTAGTAAAAGTTTTGAAGTGATAAGCAATATCCTTGGACATGTGTTAAAATACAGAATTTCATTATTTTCATTCAAAAAATTCAATGTACCAATTATTTATTAGTGACAAATAGACATTTACAAACCTTTAAATCAATTTCTTTGTTGCTAATGTTAGTTTTTGAAATTATTCTTAAAGTGCCAATAATTGAATGCATTACCCTATATGTACCTATTGTATACAAAACACATGCAAATCCTGATCGATTTTAATCGAACTGGGAAATGGTTGGAGATGAATTGATTTGCTTTCTATAAAGCAAGGACGATCGATCTAGAGAGAGAGAGAGAGAGAGTTCATAGAATATAAAAATACCTCTCATTGATTGTCATGAGAATTTTGTTCATTTGAAATGATACAAAAAAAATTATTCAATTTGAGTGGCTATATAAATTTAATGAAAAAAAAAGAACATTCTTATTTTGTGGACTTTCATCTCGTGATGATGTTGTGATGAAACTGATGGATACAAAAATCTTAACAAGATACTTCACAGTGCTTTACTCACCCTAATAAATGTTTTTGTCCTGAAGAGGTCATCTGTAAGATAAAAAGAAAAAAAAAGAATCGGATGTTAAATGAAATGGAAATTTCAAGAAAAAATATGTACATACATATGTTTACATGAGTTGTAGATTTTTTTCTTTTTATTTTATTTTTCCTTTGATTTAAGTCTATTTGATGAAATAAAACTTTAATATCAAAGTTCAACATAAAAACATTTATATGCATGTGACAGTTGCTTATATGTTGAGAAATAAAAAAAAAAAACCTATCTGGAACATAATAAAAGTGTTTTATGTTAAACTTAAACATTTAAGCTTGGTATTATACACTCTCCAATGGATCTTAAAGTAATTTATACTCATAAAATTAAGAAATTAAATTTAGGGCCACTTTTTACGTTCTAGACACTATAAACTAACGAAGCAGGTCAGCTCACAGAGGTTTTATTTCAAGACTCTTAATACCTAAAGAACTGAAATTATATTTTTCTTTGTATCATGGGGAATAAGGTTACAGACATCTGGTAAAAAAAGAAAATTGAATATTTTTTTAGGGAACATAAGTTGAGAACAAACAATAAAAATGCTCTTCAGTTTTATTTTATACACAAAAACGTTAGTAAAATTTTCGTTTTATTATCCTCTTGATCTGATTTGGATCAATCTTAAATGATTAAACATAAAACCAATGCACTATCTTGACTTTGATGTGAATCCATTTCTCAGAATCAAAAATTAGTTTCTAGCACTCACAGCTAGGGGGATATTTTGGTATGAAAATGTTGCCAGTACAGAGTTATTTTTTTTTTTTTAATTTATTTCTCTAATCAGTTTGCTATTGAAATTTTGAATTGATTGTCAAACGTCAGACAACAATGCCACCAACCTTGAAAAATGAAATTCGATGTAAAAAATCTTGTAAATTTATGAGTTCTTTTTGATGTTTGAAAATGTTACATTTTGAATCTGTTTAAAATTTGAATTATTAATATTTAATTAGAAATTAAATATTTGGTGCAATGCATTCTTTCATTTAAGGCACAGGATTGTAGCTCCACTCCATTAATCAAAACTCTATTTAAAAAAAAAAAAAATTATTAAATGTTTTAATCAGAGAAATAAGAACATTTTAAATTATTTAAAGAATAGCTTCATACTAGTGAAAGAGTGAAGCCTTTACATTATAGTTATAGGAAATATGTTCACTTTCTTGTACTTAAAAATGTATGAGAATTTTTTTCAGTAGAGGTTTTCAAGATTTGGAATTAAGAAAACCATATCTTGAATTTATTTAATTTGAATTTCAAAGCTATCTTTTCTTTGCTAGGGAGAGCTTTTTTTATCAGTGACGTGTCTCACATTCGTATAAAGTACTGAATTCAAAAGAATCCTACATAAAAAGTTCTCACCCGCCTATGGATTCATGACTGCATCCACCACAAGCCAACATGTCAAATGCGCACTGCCACTGACACATTTTAACCTTCATTTTATATTTATGAAATACAGGGTTACCTTGCGTAAAGTTAACTAACTTTTAACTTCTCTTTTGTTAAGGTTTTTGTAGAGGAGCTTTTGTTTTTAGAGCTTTTTAAAACTTTAAAATGATATGGAGTTAACATAGTATTTGTTTTAAGTATTTGCATTGGAATTTACGGGAAATCTTTTAAAATGCAGTTACAATAAAGCATAGACAGCAATTCTTTTTATTTTCTTTAGAGCTTTCGCAATTTTATTATATGCACTACGGTAACGCTGACCAATTTTTTTTTCACACAACTAAAGGGAATTCTTCTGAAGATAGAGTGAGATAAAGACGTCCTATCTTACCCTGTACTGCACATTCGATTTCGATGAAGTAGGTACATATAGTTGTGTTTTATTCACTACTGCATATAGCTATAGTGCAGCATTCAAGTGAATAAAAAGATCAAACACATTCCTTCTTCCATGAAATTGTTGTTTTTTACCGAGGGAAATTTTGCAGAACTAGCTATGCAGTAGTGAATAAAACACAGCTATTAAAAGGGTGACAGAAGACTTCAAATAAGAGTTACAAAATAAAGTCCTTTAAACTTGAACAGTATATTTTGTCATTAATCTTCCTTCTATTAATCTGAAGGTACTAACATTATAAAGATGAAACGTTGTATTTTTGTAAATTTCTTACGATTAAACTAAAAAAATACTGGACGAATTTCGATAATACCTTCACCATTAGAATGCTACATTATTCCTAGGCTTTACTTTTTACTAGAAAAAAAAGGGATACCCAGTAAAATTTCATTAATGTAATCCAAGGTTCCACCCGTGCAAAGCTGGGACGGGCCGCTAGTCTCAAATAAACACCAAATTAAATTTTAGTGGGCCTGAGATGACAAGAATTTCCTGTAACTTCTAAATCGCCTGGGTCAGTTCAAAGTCTGTAATTGAACTGTCGACTTATCCAACTGGGTTATTATAAATTTTGGACTTTTGACCAGATGCTCTATGACCCTGGGAATATTCTGAAGGACTGGTCATTATTATAGAATCCTCTAATATTATTAGAATTATTAAAAATCAAGACATTTGATTTCGATATTTTAAGTGAAGTTCAAAATTGCCAGAGGTACCTTACCTTGTCGAGGCCTATGGTGCATATTCGTATTTTCTCTTCGAAAAAAAACTGGCAATTTTTGTTAACACAAGTTATCCTTATTACGATGACACAATCAATTAAAAACAATTCCTGATGAATCTGAATCCTTCTCGAATGTGTATCAAAAATTGGTAAGAATGAGAAACGTTCAGTGGCAACAAAAAATACCGGAGTGGGTTTACCATAACCATACAATTCCCAGTTGTTTTTCAGTTCCATGAATCTTTTCATTCCAACTATAGAAGAACTTTTTTGTCGAGCTCATTCAAACCAACTTTTTTTTCCAGTTTTCCAATATACACTAGGTACGAGTAGGTACGTCCTTTCGGGAGTTCCTTGCATCTAAAATGTTCAATACTTTTCTCAACTATGTACCGTCTGTCGTCGTCTTCGTCGTCCTTAGTTAGCTATACCTTCAAGTATAGGTTCTGGTTTTTGATTTATTGTTAGATCAAATTTTAACCATAGTGTTTTCCTTACTTCTTAAATTCTGAAGCTGTAACTGACATACAAAAAAAATAAAACTTTGCATACATACATATGTACATTCAAACTAAAAGGATATAGCTATACTCGTAGGTGTGTTTTTTTTTTTTGTTGTGATTTTCATTGGTTTTTGGGTTGGCTTCAATGGATTCCTTGATTGATTGACCAGTATTGGTAAGATGAAAAGTCATTCTTTTCTTTTGGATAAATTCAAATCCATTGTAGGTACCTTTATTGTGCGGATGACAACAACAACACACAAAAAAAAGGAATATTAATAAATTATATGAATTTTGCTGCCCAAATTCTTATTTGACATTTCAGTAAACACATCAATCAATCTTAATTTACTTAATAATCTTGTAGAGGATGCTTAACGTTTTTTTTTCCTTCTCCTATAAATGCCAAGGATAATAATGATACATATATAAGGAAAATGGGAAAACATTATTAAGTTTTAATTTAACTTAAATATTACAATGGACGGAAATACCAATACTGATACTCGAGGAAGGAAAAAGTTGTCCTTGTTATCTGGGCTCTGTTTTGTATAAAGCTTAATTCTTTGATTGGTTAGGTAAGTACTTTAATCGCAAGGAGGACGTTTAAAAAAGAAACTTTTAATTGAATTAGTGAGAGTTAAAGTAGGTGAAAGAAAAGTTTAAAAAAAAAAATAAAATAAAAATAAATTGTCAAAGAAAGGAATTTGAAATTGGATAAAATATACAAACATTCATACGAGTATACTGAGAATAACTTATTTAAGTTTTAATTTTGTGCAGCATTTTCAGCGAATACTTTTATGAACGGATTTAACAAATAAAATATTTTTGTAAATCTTGAAAAGTAGGTATAACTAAATTAATGAATATTAAAATTTTTAATTTAAAACAAAATGTGACAGTTTATTTTTCTTAAAAGAGATTCTAGTCCAAGTTTAAAATCTTCGGAAAGTAATGGTATTTTTGTAATTTAAACTTTGTAATAATTGCGGAAAAGGTCTTTTTTTCAGGAGATTTCATTATTTCATTTAAAAACTTTAACAAATTGATTCTCATAATCACCCTAACAAATGAAGTTTGTAGCAAGGATTAGGATATATTTAAACATTAATCATTTTTCAATATTTGCCAAAACAAATACGAACACAGAAATTAAGTATACTTAGGACTTTTGAGATAACCGGCGTTTAAGTGTGATTATGATTAATAAAGCCTTTAAATTGAAATACAGTAAAACCCACAAAAGAGGGACGGTAAAATGTTGCATTCACTTTTTCGAGTTCGGAGAGTTGAAAAAAAATCACTTCGACTTTTTTCTAATCAGAAATACAAACTTCATTTTCTTGGTGTAAAAAAAATGTTTTCGTTCTTGGAAATTAGTTGTCCTGTTAGTTTATTTTTTAAGCGATTTTTTTTTTACAAAAGTAAAATTTGACTTAAGATAATTTTATATTTTCCCATTTTCTAATTTAGCAAATTCTCTTTCATCAAAACTAAAGGGTGTGGTTTTCAATCTGGCAATACTTTTTTTGGAGTTGGTCTTTTTGAAAGCTGTCACTTAATTTATGCTCAATTTGGTTTGCCATTTTATAATAAATTGACTTTTTCCTGAACAACGATTGAAAATCGTGTAAATTTATTAACAATTCCTTCAGTGAATGGGTCCAAAACAAGATGGCCACCGATCCCGAAAATTATGTTCAACGATGAAGCTCATTTTTGGTTGAAGGGTACATAAAATAGAGAATCAGAGTTGGAGTCACTCAAAAAATTATTCTAGGTTCTTGTCTGTACATTTCGATGAAATGTGACCATTTTATTTCATCTGAATGCGAGAATCTAATGATTTGCTCAATTTCATTATAGGTACATCAATTTTATCAGTTATTGCAATTTAAAAATAGAAAGGGTTAACATCGATATACTTCTTCAAGGAGAAGTTGGGCCAACACTTCCAAAGTGGAACTTGTCCGCTTTAGGGGACTATCAAATGGTTGAAAGCCTCTTACTGCAAGTAATACAGAAAAATTGTACTTAACTTTTTGGAGGATCTATATCATATCAAGTGGAGTGGAGTGTCTAATTTACTTACTTACTTACTTTAGGTGGCACTATAGTCTGAGACAAACCTTGGCCTCAACCAACATGTGTCTCCAGCCCAGTCTCTCGCTAACGCATAGGTCTAGTTTACGATCTCGAAAACGGTCAATTTCTCGTAATAATTTTCCTCAAATCAGTTGATGAATGAGTAATATGAATACATGGTCACAGAGCAACTAAAGTGTGTTGGAAACCCTTAATCACTATACATTTTCAACTCATGGACAATCCAAAAACAATATTATTAAAGTCTATTAACGTTTGGTCAGTTTCATCCTACCACAGTAATTGCGGTCAAACTCTTACCACATTCCCAATCTACATTATGTACAAATTTCATTGAAAACCCTAAATTAACGCCCTCTGCCTCTGAGTATGAGAAAAGGTCAACTGACTTTTTGACATTTATTTTATACATATATCATTAATCTGTTAAACCTGAGACAAAAGTTTCTAGTCTTTGATTGCTTAATTGTCCAAATAATGTAACTTTTTGGAAACTTGGCTAAAAAATAAGTCAAGAAACATTTGACCTGTATAAAAAGATGTGAATCGGTCCTTACATACATATGTGTCCTGAATGTTCCCATTCTATTGTTACGCCCCCTATGTGTCAATAATTATGCTCAACAAATTAAAGTTTAACTAAAATTCTTATTTTAAAAATATTAACTGAAAGCAACATGAATTAAAAAAAAAACAATTTGTCGAAATAAAACACTCTTTGGGTCAATCCATGTCCTGTCCGTCTTATCTATTTTATTATAAACAAATCAGTACAATCCCATATCGGATTCTAAGAATTCTAAAGATTAAGTCTTAACCTTAAATTTGTCGAACTATAATATGTACTCAGTATGAAGTTACATAACTTAACATCTTTATTTAACCTAGACGACCCACAATCGATTTGTCATCATCACTTTTCCCTTTTGACAAATGTACAAGCCTCCTTTTTATATACATCCATAACATATAAAATATTAACATACATATAATACATATGTATATGTATGGATGTATGGATAAAGTAGACTATAGGCATACTCTTGTCAAACTAATGCCAAGGAATCTGGTGGTAGTAGGTGTTGCCACATCTACAAGACTTATGAGAGCAAAAACTAAAAAAATATTTTATACATTCTACATACTATTGATTTAATAAAAAAAAACGTATGTACTCGTATGTCCTCATGTTTTAGAATCGCCAGAATACATTTTTAGCATTATTTTAGGGGAAAAAACAAAAACAAACAAAAAAGTTATACGGCTATACCGGCTTAATCCCATCCTCCCTGCTTCTAAAAAAATTATTCATAATAAATTTTCATAAAAATAAAATTCACAAACTTTGGCCATAGTTAAGTCCACTGTACGCATACATATGTATGTTATGTTTATATAGTGTTTTTTTTTCTGACTGGAATAATTTTTTGATGATTTGATGTGTGTTTTGTTTTATATACGAGTCTGCAATTTCGACATCCAAAAGTTATAAATATTTGATTGTTTGTGTGTGCCTGGGTGCCTAAAGTTATATCCTTGCTTTGCCATTATAATTTCAGATTCATGTCACATATGCAGGGATTTAAATCAAATGTCACCAAAAAAAATACAAATCAATATATTTATATTTAAAAAACTTTTATAAACACAATCTGTATCTGTATCTGTGTATGTGAACATTTGTGCATCTGTCAATAGGTACACCCTATAAATGTATGCTTTTTGTAATCAAAGGCATTCTATTTCATTTTTATTTTATATAAATATATCTTTTTTAATTTTATTTGAAATCCTAACACTTGCATTTGGTTGATTTGGATCTATCTTTGAAAAATGTCACTGATATATTCATTCATGATATATACACTATCTAGAGACAGATCCAAAACACACATACGTACATATGTATGTATGTTTGTGTGGTTGATTGTCATCATAGTGTCGGTCTTAGCATTCGTCGTCAACAATATCTTATTTGAAGAAGTTTCTTTGTCAGATATTTTCTATGGTTCATCTGTGTTTGTGTGACGCAAGTTGAAAGGAAAATTTCCGTCGGTTTTTTTTTTTTTTTTTGTTCCTTATTCGTTTAACTTGCGTCACACTCACAATCAAAAGAAAAAAGTCTTTATGGTAACACTTTTGTATGGAAAAGGATTATACGGAAATAAATTTGCATAACTTCGACAAAAGGAATACTTTTGAATTATATTTTTTGTATTCGAACGAACTCGTATATACCTAGAACTTGAGAATCTTAAGAATTGCATCTGAGTCGGTATTTTTTTTTTAGTTTAGTTTAATTAAATCCTAACTAACTGTTATGCAGATAGTTTTCAATGGCTTATTGTTGTGCAAAAGTACGAGTAATAGTTTTATAGAATTTAAATCAAAGGAATCAATTATGGTTTGTGTATGGCAGGATACGGATATGGAATAAGAAGTACCCAGATTGTACCTAGTAAGCTAAGGACGTTTAGAACTCAAAGTTGATGTATTTATTTTTATTCATCATAGATGTAGACACATCTGCTGGTTTTCTGAGAGAATAGAACACAAATTAAGAAGTACCCAATAATTAAAAAAAATCAAACTTATCAAACTTAATTCAAATAACTTAACTTAACAAACTTAA
The DNA here is from genome assembly GCA_905146935.1 of Scaeva pyrastri. Lineage (NCBI taxonomy): Eukaryota > Metazoa > Arthropoda > Insecta > Diptera > Syrphidae > Scaeva > Scaeva pyrastri. The sequence continues at coordinate 19,421,428 of LR989929.1, read as the reverse complement.
TTAAAAGAAATTTGGGATAATGAAACTCATGTTGCTTAGCATAATACATTTTTTTATGATTTTCTTCTTGGCCAACAAATTGATGGTTAGTAAACCTTACTCAAGAAAAAGCCCTTCTGATGAGGCAACAAAGGTCACCCACATCAACATCCTCCGATTCAGACAAGAAAAAGTCATTAAGCATGGCTCTATAGTGTTCCCCATTGGCTGTAACATTATGGCCGATTTAATTTTTGAAGAAATTTGGACCAATGATTCCTTCTGCCCATGCTCTATGGGTGACAGTGACTTTTTGAGGATGTAACTGAGCGACGAAGCTTCTCAACAATGGTTTGTGGATTGTGATAACTCCAAATACGACAATTTTGCTTATTAATAAACCCTTTCAACCAAAAATGTGCTTCATCGTTGAACAAAATTCTTTTGCGAAAATCGGGATCGGTGGCCATCTCGTTTTTGGCCCATTCACCGATCATGCGACGCGCTTCATGGTCGTTCTGCTTTAATTTTTGCACAAAGTGGATTTTGTAAGCCCTCAAGCCATGATTCTTCCGCAAAATTTTCCATAAAGTGGATGGGCACAGACACCAGCTCCAATTGTTGGGCCCAATTGTGGATAGACTCATTCAGGCCTTCTTCGATACGCTGCGCTGTTCCAATAAAGTCTTCAGCGCGCACTTTACAGCGTCTCAGAGGATACGCATTATCAACTAAAGTAAACGGGGTTGGAAACCAATCCATAGATGCTCGAATTACCAACTCTGTTGGGCGATTATGTGCATAATTTCTAAATTTTCTTCAGGAGTAAGTCTATTCAATATAAAATGGAAACCAAACTGAACATAAATCAAGTGACAGCTGTCAAAAAGACCAACTCCGAAAAAAGTATTGCCAGACTGAAGACCACACTTCTAAAAAAACACCTTTTATAACACCTTTCCAAAAAAACACGACATTTGTATTTTTAGATTTCCTTACTTTTCAATGCTTACGGTTTTTGTTAATACGGGTATCATACTCCTTACTTTCCTGAGGTATTATTAATTTATATTGCATATCTTTTTGATAAAAATAACTTCATATCAAAAATAACCATCACCAACAAAAGATTCAGTTCAAATAACCAAATATCTGCGTGAACAGTTTGAGCCCATCCCCAGCACAAAACTTCTTCAAAAATTTAAAATGTTCATACATATATACTAACGTTTATTATAAGTATGTACAATGTACATATGTATGTACTGTACACATATGTAAATGAACATGAATATGATATTGCATTGAAGTAAATATTTGTTTTACAATATGTAATTATAATTGAGTACCTAATTTTTCAGCTAAAATAAATGTGTCCTTACTGCGTATATGTGTAATGAGTTAATGACAATAAAACGCAATTACTTTCAGCCTTATTTACATGGAAAATAACCACATTACAAATTTAACACATTTCATATTTGCTTTCCCAAATGGGAGTCGAGGCTCAGAAGGATATAATGTATTGTTTAGGTTTTCCTTAACGAATTATTTATGATGATTTTTATTCTAACTGAAGCCATGTTCGTACCTCGTGGCATACTTATTCACAAAACACGCGAGACTTTTTCCATAATCAATTGCTGAATTAACAAACCAATAATAATTATTATAATTATTATTATTATTATTGAAGCAAACTAAGTACCTACACCGAAGTACAAGAAACTGTTCTAAGAAATTTGTTGTTAAACTTTGTTTATAAATACAATTTCATTGCGTGCATTAGTCTCATGAGTATATTTCAGCGCAAAGAAAAACGAACAAAAGTTAGCATTTCTTCTTGCCAGCACCTATACATACTCGTACATACGATACAATGGCATTTTGACCTTTCTCGAATTTACTCAAAGGTATAACTTGCAAACGTGTGCATCCACGCCCTTTCTGCGTGACACTTGAACTTACTAAAATCCAACTTCCAACAACACCATCATCACAACCTTTGACCTTTTAAATACGGACCCACTAAAAACGAAGTTCTATACCAAATTCCGATTTTATACAAAAAGAATTTATAACCAATTGCTTATGGTGGTTATTTATGCTTTAAGTAAGCTTTAGCACCATGAAAACTTTCCTAACGGTTCTTTGTATACACATACACTAGTTGTTACATTATAACGCCTAAATATTTTGGCCAAAAATTCATTGATCTTAGTTCTTGCGTAATTTAACACACACTCCAAAAGCTATTTCGACTAAAATCAAAATAAAAACAAAAACAAAAACAACAACAACAACATTTAAGGAGTACTTATACAGACACAAACACACAAATACACTTTTGGAAATACGAAATATGTACTCCTGTTTAAATAATTAAATTTGATACTCTTGTTGTATTTGAGTACCTTAAAGGTTAAAGGTACTTGATGGGCTAATACACTCAAACAATTGTCTCGCAACAACGAGTTTAATATACCCACCCAAACTATACACACACATACCTTTGATATTATTTGTATTAAATGGTATAAGTGCAGCACGTGTAATAAAATATTCTTACTAAACCAAAAACAACTACAGGATGTCTCCTGAAAAAAATTGTTTGATTTTATCATCAAATTAAGTTCAAATTAAGTATAAAGCTCAATCAATAATTTTGTTTCGAATTAATGAAAGCAATCAAATATTTCGGCACTCGATTCAATGACCACTTACTTATAAATTTTTTGATACAGGAATTTTATCATATCTGTTGTCATGGCTCATGATTATCATGAGTCTAGGGTGTTAGCTTTGCCTCCTTCTAAATTAGTGTTCATTAAGTTCTTTAAGCACTCCAATATCGTTACTTATTTGACACAACAGCTGATGAGTCCTAGATGTCAAAGCTTTGTATTTCTGATTGCCACCTTAGACTGTTTTTATATTGTTTGTGGAACATAATGTATGATCCAAAACAGCTGACCACATCTGGATCTGAATTAGCTGTCAAAAAGTTCCGTATTTCAATGTGGTGCGTTTCCTTTTATGTCATTTTTTTTTCAAGAGTGCAAGTTGAATTGAGATCGAATCTTGTTTCAACACTAATACTAGATTAGTTGAGTTTGAATGAACTCAGTTTTGGTACTTGATTTTCAAATGTCAAAATGTTCTACACAAGTTAAAAAGTTACGAAGTTCTTATATATATATAAAAAAACGGTACTTTCTGTCAATCAATATATAACCTATAGACAATCTTACTTATACTTTCAAGAAAATGTTAAACGGCATTTGTAGGCTATGTTGGAATTTCAATTCCAAAATCCACCACTGTTAAAAATATAGATTTACAAATGCCACGAAATATCATAATGTGACATTTGACATTTATTTTAAATGTCAATGAATGAGAAGTCTATACTAAGACTGCTATTACAAGATGACTCAAGAGTCATAACTCTTTTCGAACTACGTTGGGTCTTATTGAAAGAGCGAGACAGAATTTACGATTTCCCAAACAACGAAATTTGAATTTAAGACACCTGTCAAATAAGAGTCATGCTTAAAAGTCAAAGTGTAATAGAGTTCACCTCAAAGGATGAAATTTCAAAAGAGAATTCGAAATGAGTCATGGATTTTGAGTCAACGTGTAATAGCAGTCTAACTTGTCAAGCATACCTGAAACCCATGTACTTGGCTCATATTTACAGTGACATTAGCAAGAAATATCAAATGAAAAAGAATCCATTTCTAATAACACAAAACACCCTGTTCGAATTTTTTACAGACTATACATTTATACCAAAAGTCAACACCCACCAACGCAAATACATAACATGCTCGATAAATGCTTGAGTTCCTTTTGTAAATGTCACCAAAAACACTTAACTGTTTTAAGCAAAGAGCTGTTAAGAATTTTATTGACAACAAAAAGGTACTCGTATCTTGTAGTATGTTTTATATAAATGTACCATCACAACATTCACTAAGTACTGAATTCGTATTTAATTGAAGTGCTCCGTTTAATCCTTTTCATTGATGATGATTTCAAATCAACGGTTATTTTTTATCTTTAAACGCATAATCTTCAATATTTTTCCACACAAAAAAACACACACAAATATTAGCAATCTTAGATACAATTTTATTTTAATAAAATCGATTAATCTTTGATGTCAAGTTTTATTGACATTTGAGTATGAGAAGCAAATCAACTATAATTCAAATTAGGTTTAAAAAGCCTTCAATTTGGAATTTTTGGAATGATCCAGTCGTTTTTAACCTCTCTTTGATGTTTTTGAAATTGACTAGTAGATTAGAAGGAGCTATACTCAACTCAAAAAGTTAAACTGAAGTAATTATTAAATTAATCGATTAAATTAAATTATACATAAACTGAATTCTAAAAACAAAACCATAAGGGACTTCATTTTTAATTGATGTTTACCTTTAAGAACTTTAAGGTTAAGTTTCCAATTTTTTACTGATTAAAAACTAATTAAGTTGTATTATTTATGAAATTGACATTAAAACAATTAATTTTTGTTGTTAAATATTCTTTGTCATGAATAAAATTAATTGTTTTGCATTTTTTAACAATTTTTATCTTGAATCTTGACACTTTGACGTTTGCGAAGAATTATTAACTCTGTCAGTGGTGTTTAGTATCAGGAAAAAATGCTGTTTTTTTTAGAAATGTGGTTTTCAATCTGGCAATACTTTTTTCGGAGTTGGTCTTTTTGACAGTTGTCACTTGATTTATGGTCAATTTGGTTTGCCATTTTATAATGATAAGACATACTCTTGAACAAGGTTTTCAAATTGAGTAAATTTATTACCAAAATAATGGTTCGGTTCATCCAATATTCGGTCGAAATAATCGCCCAGCAGAGTCCGTAATTCGAGCAACCATGGATCTGTTTCGCACCACGTTTACTCTAGTAGAATGAGCATCCTCAGTGATGTTTCCGTACAGTGCACACCAAACACGGTATTGCTGTTATTGAGTATCGGTATCGGAGAAGACCCGAATGAATCTATCTGCTGTACCCATCCACTTTATGGAAGATTTTGGGGAAGGATCTTTGTTCGCGAGCTTACAAAATCCAACTTGTGCACGAATTAAAGGCGAACGACCATCAAGCTCGTCGCACATTCGGTGAATGGGCCCAAAACGAGATGGCCACCGATCCCGAATTTTGTTCAGCGATGAATCTCAGTTTTGGTTGAATGGGTTCATTAATAAGCAAATTTTTCGTCTTTGCAGTGCTGAGACGCTGTCATGTTATCACAGAATTGACGTTCAAACAAAATTTTCCAACACTTTCATTTCATTGATGTTTCTCGTTATGAAAAACGATAAATTTAACTAGAATAGACATCCTGATCGATTCATCTATAAAAAGAATATTCAAACTCCATTCATACTCGTAGAACAATATAGAAATATCTTAAAAAGGAATTCCTCATACAAATGCTATAGCTCGTATAAATGTGTCCTACTTTGACGAACAAAAATTGACAAAGTGCTTTCTTAAACACTCAGGTACTCAACACACATATAAACCTTCCGCATACACATTCATACATATTTTTAAAAAAAGATAAAAGAATATATTTTTATTCTCCCCCACTCGTCTCTCAAGAGTTCCTACCTTTTGTTTAGATGGAGAAAAAAAATAATATTGAATTTATTGCAGACATAATTGCACTTGTCACACTTCGTTTGATAGTCTCATCGTCAGCCGCACACTTGAATGAAACTTAATGTGCTGTGAAGTATGTGGTTGGTTCTTACTTTAGCTTTGACATAATATAAGTAAGGATGTCTCTCCATACTTAATCGATACCACTATCCTCCGTATAGACATGTACAGTACATATGCATGTCCTTTACATAATATCCGTTTTTGGACGACGACACAATATAATATCTAAGTATAATATAATCGTATATAGTGTCTGATGGTTTAAGCTTGTGTTTGTTGTTGTTACTTAACTATTCAAGTGGAAGTCATGCCAGGGCAATCAATGTGTGCTTTTATATTATGGTATACGAGTATGAAGAAGAAAAACCTCATGAATTATGGAATTTCTTTAATGGTAAAACTTGGGATGTCGAACTTTATTTGTGTCTAGAAAATCACATTCTATTTAGTTCGGGAAATGAATATTTGTTTTGTCAGTGAGTTCTTTTTATAGGTATATGTATGGATGTATGTGTTATATAGAAATAAAGGATACATTTAAACTTATAAGCAGAACAGACATGGCGTCATAACTCATAAATAAAAGTCAAACTGATGAAGACCATGCTGGGCCACAAAGACGCGACGATCGATAGACAAAATTAAATCAATGGAATATTTTGGAAAAATATTTAAACCTTGGAATATAAAAAGGATCAAAGACATTTAAGTGCGTGGAAAAGTTAAAGAGATCAAGTGATAAAGAGTAACTGCTCTGCAAAAGTGTCACAGTTAATTGGATTCAAAGGATGCAATATTTCTGTCAAATCGGCTGGGTTTCTCGGCCGAAGGCCTACCTTGGCACTGAAAACTGTCATATGGTCAAAAAAAAAATTAAAAGAAACTGTCATGAAGCCCAAATGGAATGTACTTATTTGGAATGTACTTATTTTGACATAAACACATTTATTTATTTTGAAAACTATGAGGACTTATGATTAGTTGACATGACACATAATTACAAAATTTCATAACTCCCAAAAACTACCTGAATTTTGTTCCAAAATGCGTCAAAAAGTCCAAGTAGAATGTTGTATCATTCAATCTTGTTAAAAAGACGTTTTTTTATCTAAAACAAAGTTTGACACAAGCCTCGACGATACTACCGGTGCCAAGCCGATTCTGACATTTTTCGACATTGACGGTGCCGGAAAGGGACTATAGAAAAAGTCACTCTTCTCGTTTTGGAGACTTAGAATGATGCAAATATGTGACGTAATGCAGAATGGTTTACCAACATTTTCCAAAAGCTTTTTGTGTTGGTCACTAAGAATAAAAACCTTCAAAAATATTGACATTAGATTCCTTTTGCGGAAGAACGATTGTTGCTATTTTTGGACTTTTATTTAACACCCACTCTTCCGCAAGGTCTCTACAAGGATGAATTCATTTTCGAATTGAAGTTAAAAAATCATAAAAATGTGTTCAAAAAATGTCAACCTTTACTCTTACAACAAATTAAAGTTGACCAATTGACAGTGGAACTTATTTAACAGTACCTACCATAATTTTATTTCAGTTACATAACAACAGAGCTATAAAAAAAAAACTACCAAGAGCCACATTTCAACAGGTTTGCAGTGTACAAAAAAACACGGTTCTAAAACAAATCCAACTTCGATTATAGGACATGAAATTTATATTTATGGAACACCTCACATAGCGCACATAACCATTACATAAAAAAAAAAATCCATTTAACTAACGAATTAGAACAAAAAGCAAAACAAAGTCTAAACCCTTTAAAATGACACCATTACACTTCCGGTTTAATATTCAAATCTAAATAGAACGCCGCCACCGTCCGTGTCGCCGTCGCCACCACATCGCGCTGCATTGTGGGTTAGCAGTTAAGTTGGAATAGAAAATCAATAGCAGGATTTAATTTTTCATGACACGTTTAGTTCGCTAAACTATGTATGCATGTATACATAACATGTAATACACACCAACACAATATATTCCTCCCTTTATGTACATACTCGTATATTACACCTATCGCCTTCGCATAAATTGAACTTCTTGCATACAAATTTAAAGTAAGCCTAATGCAATCAACTTACCACCACCACCGTTGCCATCGTTTGCTGTCATCGATGACGTCGCGTCCCAACACTGTCATTTCACAAAACTAAACCAAACCAAATCAACCCCGTAACGTATACAATACACAACACGTCAAAAATAAATAACATTTTCTATCTATAGGTGGCGCTGATGTCAAGCGCTCGCTAGCGCTGTTTAAAAAAAAAGGCATAACGAATACATTGGGGATAAGGGAGAGTGCATTGCATATCATATAAGCCTTCTATTTATTCCCTCGTTGACTTTGACGTTCACTGTTATCGTTGGTGTGGTGTGGTGTGGCGTTATGACCGGGCTTTGAAAGCTATACACAGCCACAGCAAATAACGTCTTTTTCGGGGCCAACCCGAACCCAGTTTCTGTGAAAATATCAGTGATCAGATATATTTACTCATCGTCAACGTCGTCGTCGTCGTGCATACAAAAACTCCCATGAAACACTTGCTTTCTATACCGTTACCGTTGACGTTACCATATTCCATACCGTTCCCCAATAAACCGCCATCCACCCAAGAATATATAGCAATCGATTTCTCGCCAGCCAGCAACCAGTTATTTAATATCCGTATTAGGGAGCTGCTCCTTTAATTTTATAAGAGAAGATACACCACTATGCCAGGAGGACCAGAAACAAGGGAAACAACAACATACACTACACAGGAGCCTAATGCACTCTTTCTTTAAATGGAGGGGGGCGGGACGGGAGCGAGGGTATACGATATAATAGAGGTGCGCTATGCCATGAAGCTTGCTTGTTCGTGTGGATCAAATTATAACCGTTCAGTTGGTTAGGGCTGGAGTTTGTTAAATTTATTGTACTCTAAAATGGGGCCATCATACGGAATTGAACTTAATCCGAAAAAAACTGTATTGTACAGTGGTGTATTTGTACAGTTTTTATAAGTGACAATTTGGTAGATTTATAAACGTCAGATAGAAATGTTTTGGTTTAATAATTTCAGTGGTGTTGTTTTGGAACTTTTAAAGCCAAACTTAACAAAAGCTGTTGTAAACACACAAAGTGACGTTTCTCTACAAATTCCGTCCCTGTCCCATTCTCACGGGAATACTTAAATAACATTCTATACAATATATACTTACGCCCATACGAACATTTTGAGGCGGTTAAAGAGGGCAAATTCGGGGTAATAATGTCATAGAATTTGTTGTTTTTTGGGGGGGGGTCTTTTCCCTCCTGCAATATTTTCTATTCATACATGCATGATGGTATGTTTCTAGCTCGTCTCGCTCTGCTAGTCCGTTACTCTTCCGACTTTCGAATTGAAGATATAAAGTAGGTATTCTTGGTATCCAAAAAAAAAAAAAAAATAGAAAAAGAAAAAACAATTCGTAATATGTTAAAGTCATGTGTTTACTTGTAGTTTATTGACATGATAAAGTCCTAAGGAGCCGTTTTGTATTTCTTGTACATTTATTTCATTTTTCTTTTCTTGTTTTTTCTCCTTTTTTTTGTTTCTGTTCTAAGTGTACATGTTTTTTGTGTAGTAGAATATATGTAGTAGAAATGGTAATGACATGCTACATAACATTTGTCGGACGATTATGTCTGTGAAAGGAGTAGATTAAAGGCTGACATAAACTCTGACTTACAATACAAAATTACAAACACACAAACTATGTATGTATGCATACGAATACAAAACTTCACTATACAGTAGAGTGTGTATAGGAGAATTTATTGATGTTGTAGAATCGTAAACAATATTTTATTTTATTTTTTTGAGATTATAAAACTTTTTGGGATCTTTGAAAATAAATTTATCTAAGATACATAAATAAGATGTTTTGATATCGGATAACTTGAAAAGTTAACTCTCCCTCAAAAAAAAAGTGAGTGGCAGAAAATCTAAGATAAAACTTTTTGTAAACGTCAAAAGATATCCTTTATTCGTTTGCTTTAAGATTCTAGATTAGAAGAATGGAGGGTTATTTTATTGACCTCATTGGATTCATTCCCTGGAAAATCAAATACACGAAACTCCTTTAAAGGTCAATCCACATTTAGATTAAGAAAAACTAATTTAATTCAAGATTTCTTTTTAATTATAATTTTAAATATGAATCTTGAAGTCTAACCACTAACCTACTTCTTAAATAGGTTTTAGGTGAATAATTGCAGAACTATATGCTGAAAAAAAAAAATATTCAACTCTTAGTTCCCTTGAAAAAAATAATACAAACAAAATTAATATAGGCCTTACTGGTGGGAAATGGTGGCATATGAGCAACTTTTTTTTATTTTTGATAAATTAACGACTTTTTCTCTGGGTTAGAAATGAAATTTCAATTTAAACATTTAACGCAATAGTGGTAAAGATACAGTAAAGTTAAAAATTGAACATTTACCGAGAAGCAGAAGCTTTTTTGAAAGAATATCTCAGAAACCCCAGCAGTTTAATTATATTAATTATTATTATCAAAAACAGTTTCTATCGATTTCAATTTATTGGTTTCCGACTTATGAGACTTTCATAAAATCCATTTCATTGAAATTTTAACAGAAAACAAATTTGCATCAATATTTATATTTATTCGCTTCTGTTTCAATATTCCATTTTTGAACACACAAAAAAAAAATAAGGTAGACGATTAGTCGCAATTTATAAAATGGATGCATCAACATATGTATACAAATTTTACAAAGTTAAACATTTTATTCATATGTATAGTTTTTTGGTTCAATTTGAGCTCAGCATTTTGAACTGTAACAGATGCACTGCACATTCACCGAAGAACGTTATTTGTTCTGACTATGCATATTAAATAATGTCCTTCGGTTATTTATTCAATGAATGTAAGCAATATAACGGTTACTTCAATATCACATAAACTTGCTTTTTCTTACTTAATTAAAAATTTTCTCAAAATAAAATTAAGTAATAATCTCCAAAATTGTTGTTTTCCTAAATTTTGTCAATCTTAGCCTGTCTTAAGAAATCAAAATTCTTAAAAACTTTTTGTGAAAGACTACTTTACATACTAAGATGATAAAACCTAACTGAAGAAACATTTGATCATTAAGACTGCCATTTAATATTCGAAATTAGTTTTATTGAACTAATAAGTTTCTGAAACCACCATTAAGTATGCTTTGAAAACATCCAGAAAACTTATTTAATACTTGAAGTGTGGATTCACTGTATAAAAAACAGATCTTCAATAGCAATAACTGTCAAAATATTGATTACAAGCTATTTGAAAGATGAAGCTATACTTTTAAAAATTTTTCAGACATCATCAGCATTTTGTCCATTTCAAATTCAATGCCAAACAATCTTAAGGTTTTTTTTTTAAATCTTTCATAAACAAGACATTTTTTTTGACAGCTAACAAAGAATCTACAGCTGCGATGCCATTGTGTTCAGACACTTAACTTTATCATTACTCGTATACCCACCTTAAGGTATGAGAAGTTGAATTAAATTTTGAGTTCAATTTGTTTATGAGTTCATAACTTGCCCCTTAAGTACCTAAAACAAAAACATGTACAGCACAAACATATCTACACAGACATGCATTTATAGTATAAAGTACGTCATATGAACATATATAAAATACAAAAATTATATTGCTGAAATGTGTGCCCCCGAACAATTTATGGTCCTTTCGAAGACGGTTTTTTCATTTTTGAGTGGAAAACTTCAATTCAGCATATTATCGATTACAAAAGCAAAGTGCTTTTTTGTGTTGTTTCAAAATTAAATTGCTTTAAGGTAACAACTACAGACAAAATTTTATATTGAGTTTTTCTAGAAAATAAAAAAAATCTTGTGAACATACATACATACATTATGTGTATATGAACATATGAGTATAAGATATGAGTAAATAATGATTGCTTTTATTGAATTAAAAATAAAAAAAGAACTGCAAGTATTTTGAAAACACTGAAGATAAATATATTTTACTCTTAGAATAAATACCATAGGGTCATTGTTGTTAACCCTGGTATTTGACATCTGTCAAACTAAGCTGTCACCATGATTATTAGTTAAAAGTTTGCAATTTACCATAATGGATAGCTTAACAAATGAACAATGCTTTAAAAATATCAAAACTTTTCAAGCATCGGTAACCTGCAGTATGATATTTAAACCATTAATGGAAATGTCAAAATGTTTTGACATAACAAAATAAACACCATAAATATGCCTATAAACAGTTTAAAAATTATTTCTCAAACCAATACTGAATTGCACACGAAGTGATTACTGGTTGCAGGCAACTTTGGAAATGTTGCGCGACATTATAAAATTGTTAGAATCATTTTGTAGAACATTTTAAAACTCTGCATGATAGCAGGTTTCATCAGATGTTTTTCTAAGGAAAACTTAGTTCATTTTTAAAATGTTTGGATAAAAGGAAGTGGCCCTAAATGACTGCTTTCAGAAAACCCTGATTTGACATTGGCAATTAAAGCCATTTGTAAAGAGCTTCTTAATAATTTATTGATTTAATTAGTGGGTTGTGTGAGACTATATCTTGAATGAATGATTTTTCAAATGAAGTTAGCTGCTGACAGACAGACTTTCTTTAACATTTGCGAAACATTTTTCAAGAATAAATATAACCTTCCAAAAACAATTTTTCAAGTAAACCAAATTAAAAAAAAAAAAAAAAAACACACATTGTTTTGCTTTGAGTTTTACAATTTGTCTGTCAACGTTCCTAAATTTCAATCACATTTTGTCTTCTATATTCTCGTCTACAAATATAGATAAGAAAATAACATCTTAAGTTATTCCAGTCAGATTTAATGAAACTGTATCCCTATTCAAAGGAATGATATATATTTATTGGAATAAGCAATCAATCTCGTATGCTTAACATGTTTCGTTGTCTAAAAGGCATTTTATTTTATTTAAAAAATCATCCGAAAAAAAACAATGTCAGGATAACAATACATTACATAATTGAATTCATTTGCATTAGCATTAAGTTAAATACCTTTATATCTTTTCAACGAAATAGAACGATGAAATACTTACACTCGAATACGTAAAAATACTTAACTCAAACTCTAAAAAAAATTTGAGATAAAAGGAACATGACGTTTTGGTTAAGGTTTACAAGTGTGTCTAGATAAAATTTAAAAGGGCTTTATATTGAGTCGGAAAAAAAAGCAAACTGTTGACTTAAATTTAAGGACTTTATTTAAGTTTCCTAAAATTGTCTACTATTGAAGACCAAATATTCAGAAAGCCATTAATTTTTATATCGAATGCGAATACATTTACAAATTCAGGATATTTTACCCTGGGTTTTAAGTCCTTTGAAGCAAGTTTCTGCGACCCAGCAGGTTTATACCACTTTTGTTCATTCTATAAGTTCCAATTTCTAATGATTACCTAATACAAAACGTATCTTATTATAAAGATAGAAAAGATATTGCAATGCGAAAAAATCGTGAGTAGAATAATATATAAGTACTCAAAAAGGCTTTCAGTAACAACAACAACAACAACAACAAAAAATAACACCTGATATCCTTCCTGTCGTTGGTACATCAGGATTGAAAAATATTCGAGGAATTTTATGGTAAAGACAAAAAATTGCGTGAGAATGTTTTGATTTAATTTAAGTCATTTATTTCACAAACAATGTCTTCAATTTTAAGGATTTTATAAACGTATCTACATACATACTCAACTCATATCCTTTGTATACGTTACAAAGGCGAAAAGATATACGTTTATAAGCCTCTACACTCATACATTTCGTTATAATGTAAATTGTGCAGATTATGTTAAAATGTTCAGGTATTAGAAAAGATAACTTTGAAATTTTCCTTAAAATAAGAATTTACTTTGAGCCTGAATAATGGCAAACCGTTTATAGAATTTTAAGGTAAAATATAATTTTTCGCAACTTTCAAAGGCCTTGCGCACCTGCAGAAAGTCTCTTTGAAAAAAAAAATCAGTTGGAATTGGAATCGATAGTATTTGCTTAATTCTAATTAATTTAATTAAACCAATTTTTTAAAAGAACAATTTTTGTATAGTTTCAATGCCAACGAATCTGATCCTCATAGACAAAGTTTAATGTTAATTGCCATCCATAGTGTAAATTGCCCCTAAATTGTAAAAAAAAAGATATTTTAGTATTTTTCGGGACTTGAAAGATCCAAATTAAGACAATTTCTCAATTTCTTAAATTTTTTTTGATATTTTGCATTTTTTTTTTTTTCAACTCGTCAAATATTTTTTCAAATCATTAAATCATTATGGAGGGAATGTGAACAAATTCTATTGAACATCGATTAATACGAAAATGTCCAGTTCAGATGCATTTCTAAGAAATTGAAAATTATTTATTCTAGAAAAATAATACATAAACAAAATTTCTAACCTTTTCTGTTCAAAACTCTGGTTTCGATTTCTTAATTAGCTATTCTTTGTACAGTACAAATCAAAAAAATACAAAACTCATTTTTGAAATTCTAGGCAAATAATTTTGTTTTCTTGCTCGTCAATCTAACTAAAAAAGTTTTCAGAAATTTAAAATATTAAATTGAATGAAGAAACAATTTTAAAACGTGTCAAACTTAATTTCTTTGAATTATTTCTGATATTTTTCTGATCATTAAAATTAATTTAATATAATGGCGAAAATGCTCATTTTTATGCCGAATCAGAATGACAAGAATATTTTTTGGGGGACTTGTCAATTCCGTTGACAAAAGCAGCCCCTGCTTAATAGCTGAACCCAAATTTCGAGATATATGTAGTTAATGTACTATAAGAACTTGGAGATTAATTTTAATCAATGATTAAATCGTATTCATGTATAAAATAGGGTATGACTATCGAATAATTTTTAACAACAATGAAGTGCCAAAAGATCCCTACCAAGGGCGTAAGCAGGGGAGGACAATGGTCAGTTGCCCCTCCCCCCCATTAGAAATTGTTGATCGATTGAAAAAAAGAGTAATGATTACCTAGATAATGATTTTAATTGAGTTTGTATGATTTTTAGCCAGAGTTTTCTTTTTTATTTTCATTGTGTAAGCCATAAGTTAAAATTGATAGTAAATGACCTATAAATGAAGTTCCGGAAATTCGAAACATAATAGGATCAATAAAAGACGTGATTGCTTTCTACCGAAATTCGCTTGCATGAAGGAAATATGTTCCAAGTATTCCAGCGTTCTACGAAACTCGATGGTCTGAAAAATATAGAGCTTTCTGTTGTAAGAAACTCCCCAACAAAAACAAGAACTTTTCAACTCCATTGTGCTATTACATAATAGTCATTATAGCAAAATATTCAACTTATCTGGAACTAGTTGTGAATATTCGTCAGTCAAAAAAATTAAACCTCCTCGGATGCACCAAACATATTCATAAAATTATTATATTATGGAAAAGAATCATCGAACAAGTACAAGACTCAGGAGTGGAAGAACTCATGACTGATTCGAAACTGGTGACTGAAGAAGTTGAAGTATAGAATTGCAAACACCAAGAATAGTCAAACGCCAAGCAAATCGCTCAAACCATCCATTCTTCATCGAACGCAGTTGACTTTTACCCCGGATTACAAAATTTTGTTGGGGAGGCTGAGTTGTGGTACAATCTTTGGAAAGATAATAAATTATCTCCAGAAGATCTCCAAAAACTCTATTTATGCGATATCGTACAGACGATTTTTTCCCGACAAAGAAAATTGCTCTTCATATTCCATATTGCCCCTTCATTACCGTGCACCACCAGCTCGGTTGAAAGAACTTCTAACTCGTTGATTAGAGTGAAAACATGGCTAAGATCAACCAAGATCGAAGATCGTTTGAATGGTGTAATTGAATAATCTCAAAATCATAGTTTGTAGATATCTGTTTGAATGTTATAATTTGCAGAATTATGTTTGCTGAGTGTCGAAAAATGGTTTCGGAAACAGAAGAGGAAGTCATAGATGGGTTACTCAACAGATTTGCTCAGAACCCAAAAAAAAATCTGAAAAAAAAACTTCCTAAAATGAGGCACGCAAAAATGTTACTTGGCAATTACAACCAAAACCGTTACACAGACTGGCATGAAATTAAGTCACCCCTCTGACGGTGAACCAAATACTCAAATATCTAAGGGAAATTAAATTAGAGGAAGCATTGTAAATGGGAACATCCCCAGTTTTAGTAGGGGGCACAATAGATCTTACAGGTCGCAGTGCACAAACCACAAAATAATGATTATTACATAAATTCTTAATCGGTATAAAGTTCCTACATACATAAAAAAATGAACAAATTCAACTAAATTAGTTCTCGTATGAGTTCGCCGTTGAGCCCTACTTCTGTAATCCCGCCAATTTTTTCTGTCAAACAGATCATTTTTTTCAAACACCAGTCCTAGCTACTATTTAAAAATTTTAAAAATAACTTAATATTAAGAAATAAAAGCCTTATTCAGTTCACTTAATACTGTCCTGCGTTTGTTTGACAAGACCCCAGCAGCTTGTCATGTTTTCTTTAATTAAATTCGGATTAAAGTTGACAAATTTTAAACAGATTCAGAGTGTATCCAAAAAAATCTTGCCAAATTTATCATTTTCTAATTTAATTGTATCGTTTCAAGTCAAATTATATATGTAGATGTTTGATGTCCAAAAAAAAACTTTTTTGGTTTAAAAAATATATTTTTTGGAGGAAGGACTTCAAGACGAAATAATTTTTCCCATACAATCTTTCGTCCTCTGGAGCTGGAGGTTACTGAAAAAGGAACCCTAAATGAGGGTATTTTTTAAGGAAAAAATGTACCACCTTTCAAAAGAAAAATAACCCAAATTCCTTATTATTATTTTTTTATGTTTTTTTTTTGCTTCATAAAAATTTGTGGAACAATAAAAAGAAAATCCGAAAGATGTGACCCTATTTTGTATTTAATTTGTCTGTACAAGGTTTACTCGTATGTACATACATATGTATGTGTGTACTGTATACTCAATACCCATATCTAACATACACAAATATATACATACATATGTAAGTCTTTCGTTCTCATTATCATTATAGTATGTGGACTCATACCTTTTGGGTTATCTTTTTTGTAGGATTTTTAATAAACGAAAGGACATAAATACTAATTTGTTAAAAAAAGGGTCTCTTCTACAAATTTGCACACAAATGAAGGATGTATAGGGTACCAATAAGCCAGGTAAATTAAATTTTTTGTGGTTATTGATATCTTTTTCTTAATATCGCAAAAAGGTGAGTTCCTATCGTACGGCTATAAGGAAAAATTTACATTTAGCTGTGCTTAGTGCTTATAGAAGAAAATGTTAATTAAAAAATTTGGCAAAAGATTAATTGTTGTTGTGTCTTTTTTTTCAAAAATTAATAGATTTGAGGCTTGAGAAATTCATCTAAGGAAGGATTTGCATAGAAATTTTGTCAAATATTTAAGACTAAGTAAATCCATTGAAGCAGGACAGGACAAATGTTCGTCCTTTTGGCCAAATTAATTTTTTTTCGGTTCAATTTTTATAAACTTTTAATATTAAGAGATTTCTAATTTTAAATAAATGGCTAAAAATAACTCTTTTCATTTTCATTTCTTGCATAACTCGCAAAGTAGTGTTTTTTACTTGTCTATAGAGGAATGAATGAATAACCAGCCTTCGGTTGAATTTAAAACTGAACTTATCTTGTAAATTTCATAAAAAATACTAGATTCACTTTGGACATTTTTGCATACGAAAGTTTGCAGATTACCCAAAACTGAATGCTGTGAAATAGTCATTAGTAAAACCATTTTCAAATCACATTTCAAAAACTCAAACATTTTGTACGTTGATATCACATTGTGCAGCATGTGTAAAATTTGTCTGGAAATACAAACAAAAAAATGACTGTCTTGAAGGAAGAAGTTTGATAGTACCTACAGCGCCAACAGCAGTATCGAGACCGATAAAACGCTTCTGCAGTAAAAAAAAAAATGTTCACTTAAAAATATCTGAAACTGAGCTCTTAAGTGGTTTAAAACTTTTTTTTTATTGCTTCTCTTGCCCCAAACCATTTTAGTCCGGTTTGTTCAAAAAATTGTTACAAAGGTATAAAAAATCTTCCTGAATCTTTAAACAATTTGACAAGAAAAATCAATACAAGCTCAACTTACATTGGTCCAAGTTCTTATATTGGGATCAGATATCTCCCTTTTGTTTCCGGAGGAAAGGTCATTACCACGAACAATATTCTTCTTCAAGTACCATCCAACACAAAAAAAAAATACTTCTTGTTTTTCGTATCTTTTTCCATATTTCCTGAAAATATGTAAGTTGAACGTTTACAAGGAACAAAAAAAAAAAAAAAACTCCCTATATTTTCTATACTTCTGTTAAAAGCTATTGTCCTTTGTTCCAATATCAAAACATCAAAAAAAATGGAAAAAAAAAGATGGAACACGAGACACAGAAGAAGAACGGAACTAGGACTAAGGATTCTACTCTCGTACTGTCGTCGTCGTCGTCGTCGTCATCGTAAGTAGTAATTGTTCTATTCTTTTGCTTTATTCTCGTATCTCGTACATAAATGTATGACATTTTTGATGGCGCAAAAAAAAATAACACAAGAAGAACAATACGACGAAACGAAACGAAAATCCACGCATTGAGTGAATTACATACATATAGCGATTCTTAACCTAGCAGAACAATAGGGAAATCTATTTTTGATGAAACTACCTACCTTCAATTGTCAGAATTACAGAATTATTGTGTTCGTCTTTTTTTTTATTTAAAAAGCAGACTACGAGTTTTATGAGTTTCTTCAATAAAATGCTTATTCAAATTTGAAATGAAAAAATAAGAACGACACGACTACCATGAGGTATCTCTATATCCTGTTCCTGTATACTGTGTAGAAGGTGGTAGCAGTGGCGGATCCAAGGAGGCTACATGGGCTTTATTTTAAATAACAAAAGTGTAACTACAGCTTTACGTTACGGATTTCATTTTTGTGATTCTCTTGAGAGTTGGAACACGAAGCGAGATCAATGTTAAAATATTCTCTCTCTCTCACTCTCTTTTTAATCACCGTAGGAAGATGTTATATTTTTTTGCAAATGGCGGAAGATGTTATACTTCCTGCAAATGGTGTTATACGTCAATCATATTTGACATTTGTTAGTTAGAGAAAAATTGTGTTATTTTTCGCGATCAATGATCGATCTCAACAACACAGCGGGAAAATGGATATTGTGAAGGAAGCGTTTGTCATTCGCTTCGTATTCTCTCGTTTTAATGATTTGACATGAGCAGAAAATTCGTCTGATTCGAAAATGGCACAGGTTGTAATTTTTGCCTACTTGAAGTCGCTTGCTTATGTCTTCAAACCTCAGAATCTGTTAAGCAAGCATGCAGCGATCATTTCAAAACAAGCCCTTCTTTAAAGAAACCAGGCACAACTTTTGTAGGTATTTCTTTCTATTGTAAAGATGGCCAAAAAATTGTATTACATTTTGTTTTGCTTAAACCTATAATGTACTAGATTAAACATATTTATTTTATTAACCAAAATTACTTATGTCAATAGCAAAGTAAATATATTAAAGCTATAACCGTAAAACTAACACTCCTTTCTTATCAATTCCAAACTTTTAAGAAAACGAAACAACCCTTTTCAAATCACCCTAAAAAGAAGTGATAACATATACAATTTTCCTGAGTCTTAATTTCCCCCCATCATACTCGTAAGTATAAATTCTAGATCCGCCACTGGCTGGGCTGCTTGGCCTTGAGATAAGTATTGGGGAGTGTAAAGTTGTTCAAGGACAAGTTATGTTGTACGATATTATACTTTCATACTTTCATAAATAAAATCCATTTGAAGATTTGAATTTCAAACAGTTTTATGTCCTTGCAAGTTCATTTTAATTTATTTGTTTCTGCTACTGGTGTTTAAAGGGCTTTCAAAAAAAGAGGTGATATAGCTTTGAACTTATTTTCAATGGAATAATAATAATCTCTGAATGGAATGGGTTTTAAAATAAAAAATTGACACTTTGTGCGGAGATTTGTAAATAAAATAATGGCATAAGGTTGAAAGTGACACTTAACATCAGCGTTTTACCTGTTTTTTTTTTTTTTAGTTCTATCACATAAAATTCTTAATTTGAATTAATCCAGTTACTATATACAAACTGAAAACCATCACCAAGGCTTTATACTTTGTATATTATGCTCCTTACACACATTCGGACCACCTTCTCAACGAGAATGACTCATATTGTTCATCAATGCCGGCAAGGACCTCATCAATGTACCTTCACTTTGATGCGAGAAAAGTTTGCTGACATCGACTTTTAAAGAACAGTGAATAGTTTGTGGGATTCACGCTTAAATGAAATTGAGGTGATCGAAAGAATAAAGCTCAATTTTAATGATCCCTTTATATTAAGTGTGATAAGACGGAACAGAGGAATGGTGTAAATGAATAAGAATGAAGCCGATAAATGACACCAAACATCAATGATGACACAAAGGTGAGTCTGAAAGCATCAGGTGTACCTGGATGAATTAACTTCTTTGGTTTAAAAAAAGAAGCAAAAGCAAATGGAACTTGTCAAGTGCTTCACCAAAGAATAGGAATATGTTTGGCTTCAACTTAAATGGAAGACAAAAATTAACAGATTGACATTCGAGACTTAAGGCATAAAGTCAGGCATTGAATACAAAATTTAACTAGAATTCCTTTGTATATAAAATCAGATGCTTAAAAAAAGGATACATTCTAAGTAGCCTTAAACATAAATGCAAATCATATTGTTTAATATTTTATGGTAATGAAATTAATTCCACTGTCTAAAAAATGAAAGGTGTTTTGATTGTGAGATTATAATGTTTATATTCGTGGGAAAAGCATGTACATATTTTAAAAATAAGCTTTTTAAGTCATCAATTTAATCGGGAGCGTTCACTCAGAATAACGGTTTATTTATTTTTGTTTGGCTTTACACACTTTTGGTATTCTATGGGAAGAAAATATTATTCTATGAATTATTTATAATGTTCTCTAAAGTCATAAAATTTAAATATTTAACTATACTCGTATTTCATACCTATAATAATGTGAATAAGAGGAAAGTCAGAGTCACCAAGTGACACACTTTTCTTTGACTTTCCATTGGTCCATCAATATTGAGACTGTTGACTTCTTTAGTTTAAGCTCGATTTAAGACCCGTTTACGTGTGCTTGGAATATATAAGTCTAAAAAACATGGTCCAGCAGTGAGATATGGAAGATTTGAAAAAATAGTTACTCATTTTTTCACCAAAACTCAAATTTTATTTATTAATGTAATGTATAAAAGTTTTTTTTTAAATAAAACAAAAACGATTTTGGATGTCAATGAAATTCTTTATTCCTTTGAAAGTACGTTCGATGTCATTTTGTATGGAACTCGATTTCTTTTGCATGGCCACCACGGGCACGCTTGCAGCAGTCCAGCCGCTGAACCCAATTTTCGACGGTTTTCAAGCATAAATCGGCCGATACTGATGCAATTTCACGTTCGATATTCGTACGAAGTTCATCAATCGTCGCTGGCTTTTTGGCATAGACCATAGACTTGACGTAGCCCCACAGGAAATAGTCTAACGGCGCCAAATCGCACGACCGAGGCGACCAAGCGACTAGACCATTTCGTGAGATAACACGAACTTGGTTTCCAATAAATTGATTGTGACATTCGCTGTGTGGCTTGTGATACCTAAATGTTGGAACCACATGTCCTCCAAGTCTATATCATCCAATTGGGGCCAAAAATAATCGGTTATCATTGAACGGTAGCGATCCCCATTCACAGTGACGTGGTCTTGATCATCACGGAAGAAGTACGGCCCAATGACGCCGCCCACCGCCTCCCCATAAACCACACCAAACCGTAATTTTTTCGGGATGCAATGATGACTCAAGGAGGACGTTTGGATTGCTTCCTGACCAATACCGCATATTTTGTTTATTGACGAAGCCATTCAGCCAGAAATGAGCCTCATCGCTGAAGATGATTTTTCGATGAAAATCCGAATCAATTTCAAGTTCTTGCTCAGCCCAATTCACGAACATACGACGCATTTGGTGATCAAGCGACTTCAGTTCTTGCGTCAATTTAATCTTTTAAGGATGTAGGCAAAGATCTTTACGCAAAATTCGACACAACGACGTCACAGAGATGCCTGAAGACGCTTGAGAACGACGTGTGAGAGACACATTTGGGCTTTCTGCACGGAAATATTTTGTATACTGTGCCTGTGGATTGAAATTTGTCCACTAGACACTCAATTTTTGATCTGCTAGGACGATTATGACGACCATAAATTGGACGTAGCGCTCTTAACGTTGTGGCCACTGACTCCGAATTTCGGTAGTAAATTTTAATAATTTCGACTCGTTGGCTCGTATATCTTTCCATCATGAATTGGCCAACCTTACTGAAGAGAAATGTCAAAAGAGCGGCAAGAAATATGGCGTCGTTTGCTGTTGCTGTTGCTCTACTTTTGTAACGTCCCTATTGAAAAACCCGATACAAAGCAATCACGTTAACGAAGCTTGAATTTGAACTCGTTAACACTTCCTAGCTGCATAGAAAAAGGGACTCCAACCACTAAGCTGCGTTCTATAGAGATTTTGGAAAGTTGGAAAGACATGCGGATGGGGGTCAGTATACAGGATTCTAGTGGTCAGATTAATTTTTCCATTCTCTCAAAGTCATAATTTGGATAAAGGACCAATATTAAAATGAAACCAAAATACTTCCATGCGATCTTAATATCTTAATGTATCAAAAATTTACTGTACAATAATCTAACCTCTCTGAAATAATAATCTAGAGAAATTATTTTTAGTCGAATAAATAAAGGTCATATGTCACGAAAAAAGAATAAATGTTTAAGATCCAGACTTAGGCCATGATAGGTATTATACCATTGAAAGTAAAGCATAAGCTTTAAGTTAAGTAAAGCACTTAATCACACTTAATGATACATTATCTTTTTGCATTCAAGTCTCTAGTGCTTTAATTCAAGATGTTTCATTTATGTACGGAGTCGAGTTCAGATATGTATGTATGTATATTTTCTGTTGTTCAGTAAAGAAACAAAAACAAAAACAAAACCCTTATTTTCATAACACCCAAATTATAATAGACACATCCATTTCACATTAAGCTACATAATGTGTATGGCATATCTAAATAAGGGTAACAAACATGGAACGTATCTATGTAGGTACATACATACATATATACAGTCCTTATAATATGGTATAGATATATGAAACTTTAGATACAATAGGTACGTTTGCTATTCTGAAGAATAAAAAAAAAAACATTAACGTAAGTATATCCGGGCAAGGCCATTAAAATAGAATGTATCGAAACACGTTTGTTGATGTAAAATACTGTTCATAGGTATGTATGTATTGTATATGTTGGTATATTATCTATACATAAATATTTTGAAAAAAAAAATACATTAAACTGAAATGACAAAAAATCAATACGTTTTGCATAAAAGCCTCTTAATTGCAATGACAGCAGCTATACCAACTCTTTCTCACACGGAAGAAGACAACATTTATACACAAATTTACATACATACATATGTACATATGTATAGATAAAAAGCAATACATGTAGTAAATATGTATTGTATATATGTATTTATGTAAAGAGGGGCTTGTAATACAAAGTGTTGCATCAATCACTCGAAAATCAGTTTGTTTACGTGTCAAAAGGATGACAAGCAGTCACAATTCATTTTCAGTCAAACAACACAATTTGTCATTTTGTCAAATATTTGTACGTATTAATATATTGCTTTGGTGGCATATTTACATATGTATGAACATAAATTAAATTATAACTTATAGCAAGAATACATTATTGTTTAGATATGCCATTTTGCAGTTCAGTATTTATTGTTTAAAATACATACACACTTGAGAACTTGAGAGTTTGAGAACAGTGATTTCACACTTAACCATTTTGGATTGAAATATTTCAAGTTCTTGAGTAATATTGTGTGAAGTTTTTCTCAATTTTCAAATCATTCGAAGAGCTATCAAACAACATAATTATTTTTAAGAAAACACTTTCATTTTGACATTGTCGTCCCTTTAAGAAATGTTTTATTTCAAATTACATTTTTTTTTTGTCTTCATTTCGAAACACAAATGAATGATGAAATATTTTATAAAGGGTGTTTTTCTTAAAGGTGTGATTTTCAAGAATAAATAAAACTCATACAATTTAATGTTATTGCCAAGAATTAAGCTTTCTTATAAAGAGTTTGCCATTATTGTTGAAAAATGATTTCGTGCAAATAGCTGCCACAACTGGTTGCTATAAAATGCCAGCCAAGAGGCCCAATTTTCGACCACTTTCTGCAGCAATTGGGGCCGTAATTACCCGTCGAATATTCTTTTCTAAGGCGACAAAGTTCGTCCAAATCAACATCCTCTAATTCAAAAACGAAGAAGACATTAATCATTGCTCTAAAGCATTCCCCATTACCTGTAACAATATGGCCGGTTTCATATTTGAAGAAATTTGGACCAATGATTCCCTTTGCTCATAGAGCACACCAAACAGTGACTTTTTGAGGATGATACGGTGCGTTGGCGTCTCAACAATGGATTATGATCACTCATAATACGATAACTTTGATTATTAAGAACCCATTAAACCAAAAATGAGCTTCATCGCTGAACCAAATTCTCTTCCGGATCGGTGGCCATTCACCGATCGTGCGAGGTTCTTTGGATTTTAAAGCCAAGAAACCAAGATCCTTCTGCAAAATCTTTCATAAAGTGGATGGGCACAGATACAGCTCCAATTTTTGGGCGCGATGGCTAATGGACTCATTCAGGCCTTCTTCGATATCATTGAAGATGCGTGGTCCGAAAGCGATCCATGGTTGCTCGAATTACCAACTCTGCTGTGCAATTATGTCGACCGAATATTGAAAGCCTTGAGCGATTCATTGGCCGAACCCTACCATTATTATGGTTCAAGAGAAAACCTTCTCATTATGAAATACATAGCAAAGAAAATAGAAAATCAAGTGACAGCTGTCAAAAAGGCCAATTCCGAAAAAAATTATTCAAAGATTTAAAACCACAAAATTTCAAGTCTTTTTAGAAATTTTCCAAAAATACGGAATCATATCATATTTGTATATTAAAAAAACCTAAATTTGTAGACCACTTTTGAAAAATGTTTCAAGTAAGAAAGTTCGACTTAGTTCTGAACTTCATACCAACATTTAACATTTACTCTTTTCAATTCAAAATCAATATTATGGAGACAGGAAGTCGAGACACGAAATTTTTTTTTTTGATATTTTGTATATATTCTTGTATAGATATTAAACATGGTAGCTACATAAATACCCACTAAAATATTTGTATACCCACATAAAATATAAGTGATTGTGTACACATACTCATACATATATATATATATGTAAGTTATATAGAACAAATCACAAGTGTGGAAAAAATCAATAAACATCAGTAGAGTAAAAATACACAATAAAACACCCCAAAAAAAAACCCGCAATTCTTAGGTATAAACGATAAAATCACTTGCCTTATGCATACAAAATAGAAAACTTGGAGAGTGGATCCTTTGTTTTCAAACGAAAATAAACAAATTGACGGAAGAAACCGAAGAAGAAGCAGAAACAGAAGCAGAAGCAGAATAAGGATTTAAGGATTAAGAAACCTTTGCCTTTGAATCGTCCTCTATTAAGATTCGCATGTTTTTTTTTTTGCTCATGTTTCATGTACGAGTCTATAACATACATGTACATGTAGTAAAGCCAAATCAATGGCTTCCATTTTTAACATGTAAAGTTTTGGAAAGATATGTTATGAATTATTCTTGTACAAAATCCCTTTACAAAGGCTTATAGGGTATAGGGGAAACAACAAACGAGAAAAAAGAAAATAAAGAAAAACAATTGGCGAGTGTCGAGGAAAAGTCAGTTTATTGGCTAAATTTGTTTCAAGACTCAAATCCATTTAGGGTTTTCTCCTCATGTATCATTATTCTTGATGGATTTGGGTAAAAGTAGGAAGAAGAATGACAGTCTATCTTAACGTAGGCGTATTTTTAGGTTCATATCCTGTCCAGTCCTTGCTCAAAGGTATCGGAATAGGTAAATACTTTTGTTGAGTGTAGTAAAATTGATTGGATTTATTTTTATCTACAGGGAAGTGAAACTTTAGGTTGTTTCTTTTTTTTTTCTGATTAAAGAAAGCATTATTAATGAACTTCGTTCTTGTAGTGTTAACAAGAAATAAAGTTATGAACTTTCACAACAATAGTGGAAGAAAGTTATGAAATCAAAAACTGAAGAAAAAATTGTTCTTTGCTCAGTTTCACATTAAGAAAGTGCAATTTGTACCCCCCTTATACCTTATATTTTTTTTTATTCACAAATGCTTATAAATTTACTATACACACTCAAGGTATAAAAGCTTATGATTAGATATTTAGAAATTTTATAATTACAAATTCAATTTGTCATGCTTTCTTTGTAGTTGTAGTAAGGACCACAAAAATGGCTAAAACCTTAACTGATTTCGATTTGCAAACCGCTGCATGAATCGGTATCAGTATTACTGGCATGAAATAAAAGAAACGATTGTCTATTTAAAATAGTAGCAGCACAACTTTTTCGATAGCAACAACTTAAGATCGACTTAAGATTTTATTTGTGTTAAATTAGAACATCACCCCCCCCCAGGTGTCAACTAAAGTGTGTTTTTTAATGTTATCATGGTTTTGACTGATATCTGCTTACAGCATAGGTGGCAAACTATTTTTTTTAAGGATGTTTTTTTTTTTTAACATGTGGTTTTCAATCTGGTAATAATTTTTTCGGCGTTTGTCTATTTGACAGCTATTACTTGAAATGTATGAATACGCATTTAATTTGTTTAATTTATGTTTGCGCATCACGTTCTTTTAAAACAACCATAAAACAGTATAGTACACTCGGGCGTATGAGTACTATTCTGAAAGCTTTATAAACAAACAAAGAAACAAACAAAATCAATGTCGCATTTAAATTCGGTTGACAAACAGCAAACCCTTAATTTAAAAACTAATATTTTACTTTATAAGCAGAACTAGAGAACCCGGTGAACTTTGTCTCGTCTGGTTGTTAGATTGCCCGATATTTCACTAACCGATCAAAATTTGTATTATGCTTGGAACTTACAAAAAATGTGTATCTATAATAACATTTATTTGAATTGTATTGAGTTGAAGTTCGTCTTTTTCTTGAAGTATACTATAAATATTTAAAATGCGCCACCTTAAAGTATCCATACTAATATTATAAATGCGAAAGTGTGTTTATTTGTCCGTCTTTCACGGGAAAACGGAGAGACCAATTGACATGATTTTCTTAGTGGAGGTGATTGAATTGGTGGTTGTGACATAGGCTACTTTTTTTCTCTTTCTAACCCCCATATTTCCCTAAAATATAGACTGGTGGCAGTTTGCATGCAGCATTCCGCAATTTTCAAGGTAGAAAGCTTAAAATTGGTATGCGCACTATTTGTGACTAACAAAAAACTCGTGCATCGTTTTTAACTTCCCATAGGGAATAATTGTAATCGGTTCGATTAGCCATACTAATATTTTTGAATTCCCATAATTTAAATCCATCATTTTTAGAGAGATATCTGTTTGTACGTACGTTCATACGTTAGGTACAATTTTTCGTCCATGGTATTTCGAGAACGAGAATAGATACCGCTTCCGACTAAATTTTGTTAGAAACTTCAAAAGAAGCTGAAAGGACTTTCATGAAAATTTGTTGAGCACATTTTGCACTTGGCAGTTTAAAAAAATTTTGAAAATTTTGGTTGGTCGCAAATATCTCTCGAACGAATGATGCTATTGACTTCAAATAAATTTTGTTGTATGCAAAGTATTGTGATACAAATTTGGTATACATTTTGAAAAAGTTCAACATATTGTTATTCTTTTATAATTGAAAGACTAAAAAAAAGTTTGTAGCTAAAATATACAATTAAGGAAAAATTAGATTATTTTCAAAACAATTTTTTACAATGTGAAATGACGTCTTTGAAATTTGGTAAAATTAAGGAAAAAATCCAATTGACAGATTTATTTTTACAAAAAAGAAAAAAGTACAAAAAAGTCGATACAAAATATTTTTTGACTTGAATATCTCGACAATGACTTTAAATTTATTTATGTAAGTTTATACAAAATACAACTATTAATATTTTCTACAATTTTAAAAAATATGGAATTGACAGTTTTTGTACAAAAAAGCCTAAAATTAAAATTTACCGTAAATTGTCAAAAGTTGTTTCTTGACCTGAATATGTGGAGAGTTTGTTTCAACACGAATTTAACGTAGATATTGCTAACCTCAACTTATCGTATAATACTTTTAGGTGTTGATGAATACCATATGGAATGAAACGCAGTCTAGGATTTTAAAAATTTATTTTTTGATTGATTTTGATTTTATTCAAATGTATATACATAAAAACCTTCCTCTTCATCACTTTATCTATAAAAAAAAAACCGCATCAAAATCCGTTACAAAGTTTTAAAGATTTAAGCGTACATAGGGACATAAGGACAGAGAAAGCGATTTTGTTTTATACTATGTAGTGATGACAAAGGTAAAAACATTATCGAAATCCTGTAAAAAGTGTGTATTTGTAACTGTATATATTTTTTGTTTTTATTTTAAACTTTTGTCGCAATAAAAAGTTGCTTATGTCCTCTTCCAGACATATAATATATCTCTGTGTCATATTTCATCCAAATCCATTCAGCCGTTCTGCATTTAGCAACAAACATAAATTACATCCAAACATTCCCATTTTTAATATTCAGTAGGATTTGTATTGATCTTTGACCTTTTTCTTTTTTATGTTACATATTTTGAAAAAAATACATTTTGACAATTACTTTCAAAAACCTAATAAAAGCATTGCGATATGTCATTTTTCAAATTAAGTTTTGTATTGAGAAAGTCAGAAAGACTTTATAATATTGTCAAAGTATAGATAAATCGATTTCGATCAAATTTCTTTTCGGTATTGGACGAAGAATTCGTTTTCTTCGAACTGACAATATTTTTTTCGTCACACTTTTCTTTGAAATGTTTCATTAAATCTTCAATTTACACTTTCTCTGAACGACTACAAAATGTCCAAATCCAGTCGTGCATTTTATTTTGTCTATACCTACTCGTACCTATCATTTCTTTGCAATCGGATTTCTATCTTGAAATTAAGTCAGGTAGGTGTTTTGAAATTGATTCAGGCAGTGTCCTTTAAAGCACACGTCTTATCTAAACTTTTTAATTACCCTTTTTATTGCACAACTTTTTTATTTCATTGAACACAACTTCCGATACATAAAAATAAGCCACAACCTTTGAGTATGAAAGTATACGATACTTAAGTTAAGAATTGACAAATGATACGAATATCTCTTTCGACAATAACTTATTGCTTTGTGTTGATTTGCATGATGATTTCGTCCTTCGTATTGTGTCCTTCTTATATTTATCTTTTTATCAACGGGTTTAAACCTACCTTAACTATGTAAATACATAACGGAGTACCTAAATCAAAAAAAAAAAACACAGCAGAAGATATTCAGAAACATTCAATTGAAATCGATTTTCGGAGAAATCATCGATTGTGAATATTTGGTTGAGTGTGTTTTAGAGAGCATCCTTTTGAATTCATTCATTGATATTGGTGATGGTGATAGTGATGGTGATAGTGATGGTGATGGTGATGATGAAAAATTCCACCTTTTTCAAGCAATTTTCATGCATTTTCCTCTCCAGCTCGGATGTTTGGTTTATATACAAAGCAAATGGATTCTATTCTGTTTTTTTCTATTTTTTTTTCTGTTTTTGTTGTCATCTGCACATTATTATTGAGGACGAAGGTGATTTTCCATCCAAGGATCTCTTTCCATTAAAGTGAAGTGTTGACGTTGGCATGCGGTTTTATCGAGTAAAATTTCAGCTTACGAGGACGTGGAACTAAAGCAAATGTTTTTTTTTTTTTTCTTTTTTTTTTGAAGAATGAAAGATGCCAACGAAGAGCTCCGTTCGGTTCTCGGGCTCAGATGAAATTAGCATGAATTTAAAATATTCACATCACGCTGTCGATGTCGTCGTAGTCGTCGTCGTCGGTGGCTTACGTTTGCCTATACCTTCTTACTTATATTTGAAAGGGTAAGAAGTGAAAAGGCTTAGGACGTTTTGCATCGTGGTCCCTTTCTTGTAATTGGATCTTTGGTTTAAGTTTGGAAACTTGTTTCCACAACAACAACAACAAGCTTAACTTTTGTAAGGGTTGTTCATCTTCCCTACCCATCTTCCTCAATACACATATTTGTAGATATAAATTATTAAGTTTTGAATTCTTTTAATTTTGAAAAAACTGATACGTGTGTAATTGTCAAATGAATAAATAATGCTGTATTTTAAATTTAAGGTTAATTTCGAAATGTCATCTACACTTTCAGGGAGGAGTCCCATAGGACGTTTTTTTTTAACAAAACACATTTATCGATTGCATCGAGTCTTATTGCGCCATTCTTCGAGTGTAAACATGGCCTTGCAGCAGAGTTTCCAGAACGTATTTGAGAATGATGTTTCTTATTCTTACCTATGGAAATATTTCTAAAAATAATACGCCCTCATTCGTATTTGGGGCACATTCGGCATTACCGTTTTCACTTTAAGCACACTTTAATTTTAACTCTCAACGCTTCCGCCTGCAAATGTATGTATACGTTGCCTTGTAATTTGACAGTTGGAGTTAGTTTGAGAAGGAAGTTTTCGACTTCAGGAAGTAAGTGAACAATTTTTAATAATAAGATAATTATTTGGTAAAAATAAGATTGATATTGTAAAAATAATGTTCATTAAGTATTAAACTTAAAGTTAAACAACACGAACCTGTCGAAGTTTAATATCCTTTGGTTAAAAAAAAAACTCTCAAATGTAATTCAAGACTTCGGGGAACATTCGTCACATCGGCAGGGGAAACATTTGGTGAAACGCCTTTTTTTCATAAAATACGAAAATATCGGGTTTTTCAACAGCTACAAAAGTAGAGCTACAGGGACAGCAAACGACGCCATATTTCTTGTCGCTCTTTTGACATTTCTCTTCAGTAAGGTTTGTCATTTCATGATTCCAAGATATACGAGCCAACAACGAGTCAAAATTATTAAAATTTACAACCGAAATTCGGAGTCAGTGGCCTCAAAGTTGAGAGCAAACAATCATCTTCAGCGATGAGGCTCATTTCTGGCTGAATGCCTTTGTCAATAAACAAAATATGCGGTATTGGTCAGGCAGCAATCCACACGTACTCCATGAGTCATCATTGTATCAAGAAAAATTACGGTTTGATGTGGTTTATGGGGAGGCGGTGGGCGGCGTCATTGGGCCGTACTTCTTCCGTGATGATCAAAACCGGCACGTTACTGCCGTTCAATGATAACCGAATATTTTTGGCCCCAATAGGATGATATGGACTTGGAGGACATGTGGTTCCAACAGGACACATAGTGAATGACACAATCAATTTATTAGAAACCAAATTTAGGGAACGTGTTATCTCAAGAAATGGTCCAGTCGCTTGGCCGCCTCGGTAGTGCGATTTGACGCCGTTAGACTATTTCCTGTGGGGCTACGTCAAGTCTATGGTCTATGCCAACAAGCCAGCGACGACGATTGATGAACTTCGTTCGAATATCGAACGTGAAATTGCAGCAGTATCGGTCGATTTATGCTTGAAAACCGTGGAAAATTGGGTTCAGCGTCTGGACTTCTGCAAGCGTGCCCGTGGTGGCCATGTAAAAGAAATCGAGTTCCATACAAAATGGCATCGAACGTACTTTCAAAGGAATAAAGAATTTCATCCAAAATCGTTTTTATTTTATAGTGAAAAATCGTTTATAAGTGTTTTTAGATGTCATGCGGTTAGTTTTAAATATTAATATTATTCATTAAATACTGAAGGTTTTTCAATACCTTCATTAACGACGGTTTTCACATTTAGTGCGAAATTTGCTCCGGTTCACCAAATGATATTCTATCCAATTCGACTTTATTTCGAAGTTAATTCAAAGAACTGATTACTGAATCCTGATTGGGATTCGAAGGAGGGACTTTGCATCACAGTCCTTTCGATAATTTAAAGGAAAATTATACTTTTAGTTAGGGGAACTTTGAGTTTTTTTTAACAAAACATCATAGAGATTATGTACATCCTTCATTAATTAAAGACAAGAGTATATTTTACCCTAGGTTACAACTTCCTGGAACATCAAGTCTATTTCAAGTACACCTGCATAAAGTAGAAACTTGGCTGGATTATTTTCCCATACAAAGAGAGTCCGAAAGAGAACTTTGATTCCAAGTGCAAAGTACACCTTAAAGATTAAAATTCTGTGTCTTAGAAAAAAAAATGTAATAGACCAAAAGTGAGTTCGTTTGCCTTAACCTCTAATTTCACGAACCATAGCTTTCCCATAAAAATATGTTCAATAAATCAAAGGACTTATCGGCCCTGATTTTTAAAACACTTTCATCGTCTCTTATCGATCGAGTTTAAATTTCCACAAATTAATTCACAATCTAAATCAAATAAAAATTCAACAAACCAACTTGACATACGAAAACAATTTTATCTCCCATGTGAAAGTTAGTTAAATTTAATGTTTATATACCAAAACAAAAGTCAACATATTTTATTGACAATCTGTCTCAGAAAAATACATTCCTATACATGTACGAGTATGTATTCCATCCTGGTAAATGTCACACAAGTAAATATATATGTTAACATAAATTATAAATATAAAATCATGAACACATTCACACATACTCGTACATGTATACATATGTATATGAGTTTCAGAAAATTGGCAATCATCCTTGGCTGATGGTAGGCAGTTATGTGCAGAAGAAAACAACAACATATATTTACATTGGAAAGAAAGGTTTAATGGGAATATTTTTGTAAAAATTCTTGGAAGAAAAAACTATACGACACGATTTTAAGTCTTTTTTAAATTTATTTATATTTTATTTTTTTTTTGGCAGAGGGAGACGAAAAGAACCAAACGAATACGAATACCGAAACTGAAACTGAAGTTCGTTGAAAATTTTGGCTTCATTCCAAAATGTCTGCACGAAAGTATGGCTTGTGTTTATATTGACGTTTATGTGAAATTATTGTGTGTACATCCTTCGACAGGAAATGGTTATGGTTATACCCCACCCCACCCCATCCTTTTCTCCCACCCTCTCTTATATCCTTTATCATCGCATGGTGTTCTTACTTCAGGTGACAGGTTTTGCGAAACATGGGTAGCTTTGTTCCTGATGTTTCAATAATAAAATTATAATTATTATAGAAACATGTCTGATACATACATAAACATAATCGTGTATGTTTGTATGAACACATGTATTTGCACCCGTTAAGCATAAATAAGCCGCACAACCTTTGAACACATTAACAAAATATTTCCCGGAAGCTACATATGTAAATCAGTTATCAGGAATATGATTGTATTTATTAATTTCATGAACGGAATGTCAACCCACAAAAGGACTTCAAATTGGACTCAGGAAATTGTAGGCTGTAAGGGTTTTCTTAATCTTAATAAATTAATACAGTCAAATTTGTAACAGCTTGTCAGAATTTCCCGTCAGTCGTTTGACAAAATTTAATTTTAAGTATTGATTAGATTTAATTTTGTTTTTCTTTTTTTTTTGTATTTTTGGAATAAATGGTTCTTACAACCATTGAACAATTTGTCCTTAAGGTTTGACTCTGTACTTTTCAAAAAGTAAGTATTTTATTAGAAATACATATGTAGCTAAAAAAACTAAATTAAAAATCTTAAAATAGTAGATACCGAATAACGTAAAATTTCAAAAAAAAATTACTAAAAACATAAAAAAAATAATCAAAATATAGAGTTATTTTTCAAAAACTGTTTACTAAAAAAGTTTGATTTGAAAATTAAAAAGAGGCTGTGACCCACACTGATAACTTTCCATATTTACTTTAAAAACTTGGCTTTTATTGAAGTTTGCTAATTCTTGTGAATTTGTCAATTTTTGTAAAAACTGTGTAATCGGAAAATTCTCGATATTAATCGATTTACTTTTGATTTTGATTCATACAAATTTTACTAACAAATATTATCAGAATTAAGAAATTTCTGGAATTTTTGTAGTGGGAAAAACTTTTTGGTAAATTTTAATTGAAGTTCTTTAGTTTTCGTAAAAAAAACCTGTCAAAATTCTAGCATATATTAACACTTGAATAACGTTTAAAATAAAATAAATATGAGGTCAATATCGTTACCCAATCTCGAGATATTCGAGTCAACAAAATTGTTTTACAAATTTTGTGTAGAATTTTTTTTTTTACTTTTAAGTTTTTGCAAAAAAAACTGACAAACTACGAGTAGATGTCAAAAACATCATTTCACATAGCAAAAAATTATTTTGAAAATAATATTATTTTTCCTTCATTGAGTATTGGCGCCAAACAATTTTTTTTTTAGTTTTTCTATTGAAAAAAAAATAACGGTATGTTGAAATTTTTAGCAAATCTGCATCACACCACAATGTAAAAAAAATGTGTAAGTTAATACCATTTTTTGTTCCTGAGATATTTGCGACAAACTAAAATTTTCACTTTTTTTAAAAACTGCTATAGTGGCAAAACCGTTTGACAAATTTTTATAAAAGTCCTTTCAGCTTCTTTTGAAGTTATAACCTGTCGAACAAAATTTAATTGGAGTCGATATCTTTACCCGATTTTGAGATACCGTGGACGAAAAAGGGTATCTCGAACGTTTAAACGTACAAACGTACAAACTCTCTACAAATGACGGATCTAGATTCTAGGAACCTTGAAACGTCCAGATTTGTCAAAAATTTCAATTTGACAAATCGGACTCATTACAATAACTCCCTATGGGAAGGTAATTAAAGAACGGGTTTCAATCTTTTAAAAAACGATACAGTATGATCTTGTAAGTGTTGCCGTTGTGTTTTAATATTTTTGAATTTGTTCACTTAACACCCAAATGAACACCCTGACAAAAAGGCAGGTAAATTTCGATTTTTTTTTTACAACTTTATGCACTTCTGATTCTGAAGGTTTCAATCTGTAAATAAAATTTTTGAAAAAGATCCAAGTGATTTGGAATTTTTAAATAATATATTTCTTGAGATAAAATCGAAAGAATTTAAATCAACAAATTTAACTTAAAAAATTAAATATATTTTAATAATTTACTATTTTTTAGAACAATAACAGACGTTAAAAAATTTAAAAACAAAACTCAAGGAGGATACAAATTTAATGATGCTGTTAATGTTTGACACCAATCTAGATTTATAAAAATCAACCCTATTTTTTTATGGTCACGTTATAACTTGAAAACTGCTAAACCGATTTTGTTCATCATTGCAAAAAAAAGTTCCAATTAAGCTGTGATTCCTTCTAAGAAAATTTCCAATTTTTCTTGATTTTCCAAAACCCATACGATGTCAAGAACTTTTCATTTGACGTTTCATTCGGATAAAGCAGTAGCTGTCAGTTTTTGATCAGTTTGTACGCATTCCCGTCAGTATTAATAACGTAGTAATTTTTAGCAACGATCAACCAATTTTTACTTAGTTGAGGAAATGACATCTAGCGGTCGATGAAGATGTCAATATTTTTGATGTACATATAAAAGAAAGTCATGTTAGTTATACAATTTATAACTCAAGAACGGCTGAACCGAATTGGTTGAAACTTGGTACAGTGACAGTTTATAGTCTGGAAAAGAAAATAGGATGATGGTTTCAACAACTAGGACATGAGCTCTTCGGTTGTCCTGCCACTCGATCCACTTTTGGACATCGGGTTATCTAGAAACTATGAAAAAATTGTATTTAAGATCGAATAAGCTACAACAATATTTTTCCAAAGCTTGAGTTTCATATCATTAAATTGGGTCGAGACGAAGTTTTCCGGGCTCTCTAGTTATTACATAAAATATTTCAAATTCTAGTGTCGTGTTGCTAAAATTCTGGACGAAAATTAACCATAAATACTAAACTTAGAAAATCTGTTTTAAAAAAACAAAATTCTCTATTCTTACGAGTTCATAAAGTGATTGATCTCAAAAGACCAACAACTTTCTATCGTGTCCTTTCAATAATCTAAAAAAAAAAATTGTATGTCCCTACAAAGAGCATCACAGGTCAACACTAAGATAAATATTCCAAGTTTTCTAAAATTGTCACGTTCTGGGTTTTGGTTACTCGTAACTGGGACGTATTTCACAATTTATTCAATTTGAAATTTTAATTAAAAACAAGAAAACTTTTCTGACCATATTGGGTAAAATTTAATTAATTTTTTTTTAAAGAAAACATTTGAACATACTCTACTCGTACGTCTAAAGGATGTTATATAAAACAAACAAAAATATCCCTTAACTTTGGAAACTCGTAATAAGTATCTATAACGTTAAATATTTAAATACTTAAGAAAGAAACATTGCGTTGCGAACATTTTGTTTCTACACTTTCCACTTAACAAACTAAAGAACAAACGTCCGTCCGTGTTGTCGAAAGGTTAAAGCTTCTTGATGGTTGCTATATTGATTAATTTAAGTCTTATACTTTTTTGTAAGTCTTATTTTAAAAATAACCCATTTCCATCAGACACTGAAACACTGAAACAGGTGCTCATTGTGTGAGTATTTGTTAGTTTACACACATACATACATACATGTAACATGTGTACCTTAACTCTTGAAATATTCAAGTGTTAACTCAATACAATTGGTTTTTCTCCAACCGAACGGTAAAAGGTTTAAACGCATAAAAAAGTTTGACATGTGTGTAAGTGTTGTAGGTATAGTATACTATTCATACCCGAACCCGGGAGAGTTTTTGTTTTTTAAAAATTGATTGTTTTCCCATTGATTTTTAACAAGGAATAATTCAAACTTAACACACAGACGTATACTTTTATACACTGAAGGTATTCTAGACTTACATACAAACAAACATAAATTGATATATGTTTCTCATATGTGCCGAACCTAAAATACGGGTTAACTTAAACATATAAATTCCAGCTCAAGTAGTGAAAGCAATTCAAAAGGAGCATGCTCAATTTGTCGTGTCGTTTATCCTTAACCTTAAGCATTTAAAAAGGAGCACCGAGCACATCATATTGTGTACTCAACTCATATACAAAGTATTGAGTGTTACAATGTGTATGTGTGTATATTGTATGCAATAATAATCAAGCCTACACAAGTTTAATTTTATTAAAAATTTATATTAAGGCTATAAAGTGTGGTTTGTTGATTTATTAAGCTGTTGTCGGTTGCTCTAGCTCTTCCCTCTCACCCACGCTTTGTCTCCCAGAATAATAAATTTATTTGAAACTTTGTAAAGGTATGACAGCGATAACGACGACGCTCAACAACCTTTAAAGTTTTTTTTTTTAAATACATATACCAAGCTGGGTGGTGGAAGAATTTAATCAAATTTTAAATATCTAATTTAGAGGCTACCTATAGGTACTTGATGAAATATCGATATACCTACATAAATGAAAATACATATTTTAAATACCAAAGTGATAAGTCGTAGCTACCTTACCTGTACTCGTTTTATTGAATTTCGATAGGAAATTCACTTCATGTACAGTGTTTCAGTGTCTTTTCGATTATTATTTTAGTTCGAAACAAAATGTCAATGCAAATTGTCAAAATAATGATTCACTAACGTCAAAATAATGTCAAATTCGATAAAATGGCGTTTTTTACTTCGCTTTTTCATTGACACTTTCTCTGGGTATGACTGCCAGGATTTAAGGGTTCAACAATGTCAAAATTCGATCAATTTGTATTGATTTATGTTGTCGCAGACGGTAAGAGAACTTGACAGATAACTTGTCAATATGTTAATTGTGTCTTATATAAATGTTTATTCTATTGAGAAAAGGTCAAACATAATATTTTTTAAATGAAAATCAAGTAAATTAATTAACTTAAAGTATAAAATGAATTACCTACATATTGTCATCATTGCATTCAACACCCCTGAATTATTGTTTCCTAATTCTCCTCACAATCATCCCTGTACTTTTCCTTTTGTCGATCCGTATGGCTTATGAATACGAATGTATTTTGAATAAACAGTGACTGAAAACGGACTTAGCTTTCTTGACAATATTTACAAAGGGTTTTTCCAATCGCGATTCCAAACTTTTAAATATAAAATTGGCTGTCACTTTATTGTGCCTAGTTGGAAAATTGTAAGTGTTCAACAATACGTCAAATGATAAAATTTTACTTAACATATATATATATCTCCTTTTACATAAAAAAAACTCAAGAACTGTCAAAAAATTCGCAACTGACTATAAATTTGCAAAAGAATATAGTGGATTCTTTCGCGCTCCAAGAACTTGATCCTTACCAGTTCACTTAGTGAATTTTATGTTGTGACTTGGATCTGCCGAAGCTGAAGTTTGATGTCCATCTCTATACAGACAATGAAGTGTGTTCACTGAAATAGTGAAATGGCTCTGAGCAGTTGTAAACTGACCCTAACGTCAACGCACAAAATTGTTGAATGTAGAAAGACAAATCAACGTCAACGAAAAAGTTACTGTTCGGTTTCGACAAGACGAGCGGCTGGCCCACGAAATTGTCCGATTTTAACCAGCTAGAATTTTTTTTTTTTGCCAATAAGGACAAACCACACTGATCCTTAAATTCAATATCCTAACCCGTATGAACAACTGTCAAAAATTTGTCTAACATATGGGCATGTACGGAATTATTCGCATAAAGTTTTGTTTATAATGTTTATCTTTGTTTAAGGAGCCCTGATGGAATTTTGTTTTGCTATTATGTAATTTAATTGCAATTTAATTAATTATCAGCTAACAATAAACGCAGCGCCCCCATTCAAAGTACAATTGATAAATTGTTTTCCATCATATTTATTCTATTTAAACCAAAAAATAAAACCAAACAATTAAATGAGAATTTATTTCCTGGTACACGGGCCACCACATAAAAGTTAAACCGCATGGTCTTTAACCGACATTGACATTAGGTAAATATTTAAATCTACATATATATAGTATTTGCTGAGTAACGAGAACCAAAAAAACAGAACTCCACATCAATGCCTGTCATATAACATAGTGAAATTATCAGAAAACCAATTAAAACTTCCTAAAAAAACAAATAACATTTCACCACTAGCATATGTGTATGTATGTATGTTTACCATGTCATTGCCAAACGTTTAAATGTAAACAAAAGTTGTGAAAGCTTTTCATTTATTATTTTAACTATTACGTCCACCACAATGCTTGGACCAAAAAAGCCGAAGCTGACAAATTTAAGGGACATTTCAATAGTTTTGGTTGTATGGTGTGTATGTGCATGAACTATTTGTCAACTAAATTAAAGCTTTGGTGCGTTAATACAAACTTATGTACATAGCAAACAAATATATGTACATATGTACCTAGATACCTATACAAAAAAACTTATAAAACACATTTTCATTTCTACATATGTACAATGTTACATATAATGGTTAAAGATTTGACAGATTTGTTCAAGTTATATGAAATGTTGTATAGAATTTTCGGTGTGAAGGACTTTATTTAATTTGTTAAAGGTCACGTAGTTTTATCTATACCCCTTATACCATATTCAAAGAAAGTTAAACTTTGATAACTGATGGATTTCAGTAAACACTAAAAAGAAAAACAAGTAAATTATTTTGAAATCAAACTGCTTGATTAAGGTCTTCCATAAAACAGTGTTTTTTTAATCCTATGAAACGATATCGATTTTAACTTCAAGCCACATTTCTATTTTATCAATTTAGAAAATTGGAATTGGTAAGGAATTTCGAGTAGTAAGCGTTCCAGAAAATATTACATTAGCCGTGTTTTATTGGTATTTGAAAGTGCTAGCTAGTAAAATTTTACATGAAAAACAACAACACTTTCAATAGTGAACAAAAATAAACTAGTATTTATCCAAAGTATTTTAGTGAAGATAGAGTTTCGGCTTGTCAAATGTAGGAGGCAGTCAAGAAGTACAAGAAATAAACAAATGTCGGCAAACATGAGGGTGTGTTCGACAATAAATACACTTCTTTTACACTTCGCCTGCATTGCAAAGTGCAAGTGTTCCACAAATTTCAAACCAAATAATTTTTTGGGTTGAAATTATCAAAACAAAATTATTTCGTAAGTAAATTTACTAAAATCAATTCTTCACAAAATTGGTAAGACTTTTATTATCAATTCATTGGATTAGTGTATTTAATCATAACATATTATAGAAAAATTATTGAAATATGCTTGTTCTCATTACAAAGCTGACAAAAATTCATGGTTAGGAAAGTCTGACTAATGCATACCTTTCATAAATGTCAAATGTTAAATGTCCGATTTTCATAAAAGCAAACTTAAATATTTGTAGCGCAAATGTGAAACTATAAAAACTGACATGCAAACATATTTTCTTTGACTTTATTATGATCGCAATTGATCTCATGCATGCATTTATGAAAACACCCAATGTAATATGAATAAGGTATTGAGTAGAATAAGTTGGTAATTATGACTTTGCGTGCAACTTTGAATTTTGTCTTCTAATACCTTATTTATTAAATAAAAAGAATAAAAGAATGTTTACTATCCAAATAAATGGTCTATATAATAAATTCTATATTAATTTAAAGAAAATTGTGAACCATGATTATTCAACTGGTCTTTAAAGTTGCCGGAAACTTAGTTCCATAGTTTTTGCTTTTCCATGTAAGCCAATGAAATTGAACAGGGAGTTGCTAAGGTGTTCAACTTTAAGCTGTTGGCGGTTAATCTAACAACAAAATCAATATACATATTTATAAAGTTTTCATGCAATTACAAGTAACAAACATTCTAAACCAACCCGGTATGCATTTCCATCTAAACTTCAACTCAACTAGAATTTTCATGCCATTTCCAACTCGACCCAACAATTTACATAAATTTACACATTCTTCGAACACACCTCGTGTAGAACAGCTGTGTTTTTTTCAAACTCAAATTGAATAATTAACTAAAATGTAAAGAAGTTAGCCAGAAATTTCTTTAACAATTGAGTTCTTATATGCATTAAATTTTTGTCTATTTTCAATTGCACATTTGCCTTTTATATTTTATCCGTGAAAGAAGATTTAGAAATTTTGAAAATAAACTTGACATGAATTCTGACGGATGTAAAATGATAGTTTCCTTATCGAGAATGTTAATGTTCTTAGTAAATTTTAATTTGCATAGTATTCAAATATAACAATGAACTTCAGCTAATAGATATTTTGACACAATTACATTGCATTTTATATTAATGACTCTCGACTTTCCAGTCATCATTCCAAAACAAATTGCTTTAATTGGAAAGCATTTTTTTAACCAATCAGAGA
Source organism: Scaeva pyrastri (assembly GCA_905146935.1). Classification (NCBI taxonomy): domain Eukaryota; kingdom Metazoa; phylum Arthropoda; class Insecta; order Diptera; family Syrphidae; genus Scaeva; species Scaeva pyrastri. The sequence continues at coordinate 19,380,039 of LR989929.1, read as the reverse complement.
CGAAGAAGACTAGAAACGTTTCTTAGACTTCCTAATTGTCATTCTAAAGTATGCTTAAGCATTTAACTTAATGATTTAAGCTTGTGTTAAAAAAACTACTCAAAAAATTTATAAACTATTCCACTGTCTTAAATTTCTATCAATGTATTTTTTAAAGTAGAAAAGTAATCTATTGGACTGCCAACTGCCATTAACCGCAAAGCACTCAAGTGTGATAAAATGTGTAAAGAATTAGAACAAAACCCTTAAATGTTCATTGTTCATGTATTAACACTCATGTCAAATGTGTGTGGGAAGTGCTTTCAAGTTGCGTAGGATGAAATTTCATACTCTAATGTTTGCAGACTTTTTCAAAGTATGTACATATTCTTCTGCTGAAAACTACAAATTATAGGTTTGGTTGTTCTATAAAAATTAACACTTTTATGCCCATGAGATTCACTTTTACAATCCTTTTCGTTTCAGAAAAAAGATCTGTTGTGGATAAATTTGATCGATCGGTTTTAAACTTTTCAAAAACTAAAGAAGTTTTCAAATAAATTTATAATAAATTAAAAATATTATTAAACTTTTCCACTCCTTGAACTTACGTCAACAAAACATACAAAACATGAAGTCAAAACATTTCATGTTATTTTTTTTTGTCTGTAATCAGCTTAAAAATTCATTAAAATAATAATCCTAAAATGGATGCAATGATATGCGCAAATAAATTACGTAAATCCCAAATAAAATAATTATTAAAATAAACTTACTTTTTTATGAATCCCTTACAATATATGTTCATGGTTCCTATGTAGGTCTAGGTATATTTAATTCCAGGTAGGTATGCTCTCTAGGCCCAACAAAAAAAAAATCCATTTGAATGCTATTATAACTTTCCACAAAAAAATCGGATGGTTTTTATTGTATTTTTTGAACACAAGCTCACACACACATGAACTAAAAAACGAAAATCTAATCCAATTTCCAGGAAGTATCTACAACCATGATCTTAATTGGAATTCCACTTTGTTTTTATATTTTTCTTTTTTTTTTGGTAGGTATGGTACATATACATATGTAATTTACCTACTTTACTTATACTAACACTATATTATATTTTTTTATTATGAATTATTATGTTAATATTAAAACTAACAATTTTAATAAATTGTAATTCACTAATTAGAAACACAAACAAACACCAAGAATTTTTATTACGTCAATAATAATACCACAAATATTATAATCGCGTGCTTTGCTTACATTCTTTTGTTCTTTTCTTATTTTTTTTCTAAATTATTTTTCCTTTTTTTATTATTATTATTCCTTCATAATAAAAAGGACGAAGAAATAACACGATAAAAGTGAAAAACCACGTTAAAAAGAAACATCTGAATATATCCACTTGAACAAAAACAAATTCATACAAAACATTTAAAATGGATCGGCTTTAGCCCTTCAGCCCTTCAGCTTCAGCCATGAGCCCTTGCCTTGGTTTACAAAAGGGCATGCGAATGCGAATACGAATGCGAATGCGAAGGCGAACGCGAAGCTCAAAAGGAAAAACCTTTGAACGAGGAGCAAAATAAGAACAAGAACCACACAGAATTGGAGGAACCGAAAAGGAGAAACAACAACGAAATGATAATACTCGTACACGAACACGAAAAATACAAAATTAGGTCACCACCATCACCGTCGTCGTCGCAGTCGTAGTCGTCGTCTCCGTTCCCGTTGTCGATAGGAAGAGTATATCATCACATTTTCCGTATATATAACTCGTCGTCCTTTTCGTCGTGGTCGTCCTCGTTCTCGTCCTAGTGCTCGTCCTCGTGCTCTTCCTCGTCGTCGAACGTCAAACGTCGTCGTCGACTATAAAGCAAAGGACGAACGAAAAGCGAAAGAGTAGCGAACAAAAACACTTTTCGGTCGGTGTATAATAGTGGTCGACTTGAAAGGCGGTGGTTTGTTCTTTCTTTTATATCCTTTTCAAACAACCCCACTTCTGTTTTCCTTTTTATTTTTTAGGTTTTATTTTTTAGTATTTGTTTCTATTTTCTTTTCTCTTTTTATTTTTATTATTTTCACCTTCCACTCTGTGTGTGTCCATTAAAAGTGGTGACTGAATGGGAGCACTGTTGAATCGCATACGATTATCCTTTCTTTCGGCTTGCCCTTCTGTCCTTCTGTCCTTCTGGTCTTCTGTTTCTGTTTCTGTGTGTTGTTAGTTAAAAAAGTGTATGAAGACGAACAGGCGTAGTAGGATTTCCTCTATACACCTCTACTACTGCACACCCTTGGGTCTTATATTCCTTTTATGGAATATTAATATTCAACAAGCGAAGAGAAAGCAGCGAGATATTCATCATGCACTACACTACACACAAAACACTGTGTAAGGTCAATAAGGTACCGAAGAAGATAGTTCAAGCAGGGATACGGATTGGGACTCTTTCTAAGGACGAAACACAACCACACACACTGACACTTACACCGGTCCGGTACGGTACGTAATCGAATGAGATAAAGCTCAGATAGATTTTATCATGACATTTATCCTGGATAGAGAATTATATTATTGTTGTAGATATCGTTTTAGGCTCATTTACAGGAGACGCACCTTTGTATATTAACCTTAGACTATTTTTCACTTTATATAGGTTAATATGTATGCTGATTTTTGTCTGCTTTCTAGATCACTACCAACACTACAAAGTATAAATGTTTATTCAATATATCCATCTTCTACATTCTACTTCTATTTTTATTTTTTTATTTTATTGAATAATTTTTGGAAACAAAAATTTCGTTTTTATTTCAACGTTAAAGTGCAAAAACGGCGACACAATGGAGTGAAATTAATTACCACGTACACACATACACACTTGCATTTAAAAAGAAAAAAAAAAAACACCAAGAAGTATAAGAAAAATTAAGGAAAAGAATCAAAAGCAAGAACTTCTACAATTAATGTCTCAACGAGAGATTCTAAGGATAAACTCGAATACTCGTAACTCTAGGTATAGGTAAAGGTTTGGTATGAAACGTTGTCTTGCAAATAATCAACTACTTTGTATAATTATGCTAAATGTTTTTTTTTTAGTAGACATAAATATATAATATAATACGACTATATATTAGATTAAAGGTATTGCTTTTTTGGTGATTAATTAATATTATTTTAAATACACTATATTAAAGTTAGAATTGTGGTTTTAATTCGTTTTTTTCTTTCTTTCTTTTTTTGTCCAAGAGTTATTTAATCCTTTGGGAATTGTGTTGTTGGAATTTTTGAAGAAGAACAACAAAAAAATTCCTTTGTTATAACCAGTGGTATGATCTAATAAGAGCCAAACGAGACGTGCGATTTAGTTGTTAACACGAATAACACCTCACGAAGACTGAAGAAATTTCTTAAAATTCTTTTGGAGAAAAGTGCTGAACTTTCGTTAAGTTATTGGAAAATTTAGCTCATTTTTGTTTGTTTTTGCATTTGTTTTTCATGAAAGCTTTTCAATAGGAGGGGGTTGTTTTTGGACGAAGTTCCTTTTTTTAAGGGGTATAACTTGTTGGGCCAGGAGCTTTTTATTCGGACCTAGCCATTGAATGATTTTTAAAGGTAGATGTAAACGTAAGAATAGTTTCAAATATAATCGAAGAATTGTTTTCTTAAAAAATTAAAACGACACTTTAAAACTCATCGCACATAAAAGTTATTTGAAAAAAAAATATTCCACATACGCCACAGTGAACAATTTCATTTGCTACAAGAACTTTGCAATTTGACTTTAATCCAATAAAATTAAATTTGCTTTCTTTGTTTCAAGATTAAACTTTTAATTTGTGTGAAACCAAAGTCGATTTTCAAATAAAAGTTGGTAAGCAATAAGTAGTATAAAGAAGATGTTTAATAATATTTGAGTTAACATTAGGATACCGATAAAATTTCGTTTGTATGTATTTATAAGTTGTATCTTGGACATACTAGTAGTAACCATGGCGTGATAGTTATTGCGTAGGATTATCATGCGGTCTGTGCCAGCTGAAAGTTTTAATGGGTACTTACTGAATCTTGCGAAGAATTGATAAATCCTCCAAGAATAATTCTTGTCATTAAAATTAATTTCTCAAAAATTAACTCTAGGTAACTTCCATCTTTGAAATAACTTTTTAAGTCCACTAGGTTCTAATTCGGTTTAAGCTGTAACGCCACCTTATTTATTTAGAATCTTAGACAATATAAAATGAAACCACATAATTGCTTAACAAAATTAAGGTTAAGACATAGAATAACTAAAATAACTAACTAAAGAAACAAAACTGGTTCTCCAATCTTAACAGGTTTAAAGCAAAAGCATTTCAATTACACATTTGCTTAATTACTACTAAAACAAATCTATGAAAAAGAAAAGGCAGCAATTTTTAAACAATACACATATCAATACAACTAATCTCAAATAATTAAATACAAACTGTTATACATACATACCTTAAGTGCTACTTGACCCTTAAGCAACAACCACAGAACGACAAATCTATACCCTCAATTATAACACATAACCTCAAATCTCACCGCTGACCGACTTCATTCTGACAGTTCTCGATATTCTTATTAATATCGGTCTTTCGATGATACAAGATTTTCTGTTTTTGTGCAATAATTTTAAACTAAAATATTGAATACATAAGTTATCAAATAATGTCAAATTATAATGCATACGATTCTCCATCAAGACCAGACCCTAATTGCCGTTCTTGTACTGATTTTAAGACATGGTCAAGAAAACAACGTGAAATAACCAAAACACCAAAAGTATGTACTGGAATTATCTCGAAATTTCTTGAAAACCAAATAATAAGTTTAAACTTTTTATCCACAAAGAACAAGGTTGAAGAAAATAACAAGGAGCTTAATCATCAACATTTGACGACAACACCTAATGATTGTCCCCTTGATAAGGATAGTTTAGGGCAAAGTACTTGGGGACTATTGCACACTATTGCAGCAGTTTATCCCAACAATCCTACAGATAATCAAAAACAAGATGTGAAAGTATTTTACGACTCACTGTCTCGGTTGTATCCGTGTGAAGTGTGTGCTAAAGATTTCCAAAAAGAGTAAGAATCTAGCGAAAATGTAGTTCCCTTAATTTAGATTCTAAAAGTTTTTTTTTTGTCTTTTTGTTTAGCATAAAAGAAAATCCAGTTAATGCCAGTTCGCAGGCCAAACTATCCCAATGGTTGTGTAATTTTCACAATCGTGTGAATGAAAAACTGGGAAAGCCTCTTTTCGACTGTAGCAAAGTTGACGAACGATGGAGAGACGGATGGAAAGATGGGTCATGTGACTGATTTATATCTTTAACGTTAGATTGTTGAATTATTTTGTTAATTTATGAAAAAATATATAAAAATAAAGCTGCGATTTCAAAAATCGTAGAAACTTTGTACCTAGTCTAATGTTTTTCATTTTTTTATATAAATATTAACCAAGTCAAAGCTTTCAAATTAATTTTATCGTTCAAAAAATTGGTTGATTCTGCCAAAGATCTCAAAAAAAAATGCCTAAGAAAAAGGAACCAACTGAAATCAAACTAGAAACTGTACCCAAAGATCCTCGCTTTAAAAGCCAAAATCAAACACGTTACTGCTATGAAAGCTATGTTGACTATTATCGATGCCAGAAAGAACATGGTGATAATCAGGAGCAATGCAATTTTTTTAAGAAAGCCTTCACTGTAATGTGCCCTAACGATTGGATTTCGAAGTGGGATGGGCAACGGGCATCTGGAACTTTCGCGGGAAGAATTTAATGTGTATATGCAAATGTATACAATTTAAAAAATAAATATTGGCTTATACCGAAACGAAAATATAAGGTTTTGTAATTGTTAAAAATACTTACCATTTTTAAAGAAGTTACGTATGTTTCATTATTTCTATTAGTAGTTGAACGTATGTACATACTATGTAAATTTCTTAAAAAAGTCAGTTGTTAAAAAGTCAATAGATAGGCAATTCAAATATTTTTGATCAAAATTCATTCACATTTCCTCAAGAAGAAGTATAGCTTTCTGAATCCGCTAGAAGTTGCAACATTAATTTTTTTTTTTAACTCTGACAAAAGCCAAACGAGATTAGCAAGTTCCATATATCGATTACTTACCCATTATGACCGTGTTTCCTTTAAAATGAAATAGATAAAAACAACTTTGTTAAGTATTTTTTTCCTTTCAGAAACTAATTCACTTTATTATCAAGTAATCGCCATTATGGCTTTGTTATTAATACATTCATACTTTTTAAAAGGTGTTTTCTTTTTGTTTTTATTTGGAAAATGTTTCATTTTAATTTAAATCCTGCCTGGGAAGGTACCAGCCTCACGTTGGTCATTCCATTTTTCAACCCAAGCATTTGGGCACAATGACGTGAAGGTTTTCTTGAAGTAGTTGCATGGTTCGTAGTTAGCTCCACGAATACGCTGGCAACGATGGTAATCAATGTAGCTTTGATAGCAATGGCGAGTCTGGTTGCAATTGGGGAATCGTGGATCGAAAGGAGCAGTCTCCAATTTGATTTCACCCTTGGACATGATCGGTTATACTTTTATGCTAAGAGAGACCACAATATATTATAGATTACATTTGAAGAGATGATATATAAATGTTATATAATGAGAGGAGTGTGAGACAGATAAAAAGAAAGAAAATATGACTTAAAAGTTAGAGATGGGAATTAAAATTAAACCTATCCAAAAGATACTATTTCTATTTCTGCTGCGGATTCTCAATAACGTCGACAGCTATATTCCTAAATCTAACACTGTTGGTTTTATCATAATAATAATAATAATACATACATACATAATAACTGTAATAAGAAATGGAACTGATTTTTAGTGTTCTATTAGTATTTTCTGTGAATAAAGTTTTAAAGTAGATAAAGCAAATCATGGGAATAAAGTGGGTGTTTTTTTTTTTTGTTTATCGAACGAGAGGTCTCGTTTTGCTATCCGATTCGCAGGCTGTGCTTTTGTACTTTTTCACCTCCCGCAAGTAGATCGACCAGAAGTCTTTCACATCGCCCGTTTCCGTTTCGTTCGATGCTTTTGGCTTAGCAACTACGCCAGTTTTGAGTATCTTTCCGCCACGCCTTCGACCGAAAATTGGCAGCTGCGGTGGAGGCGGTTGCTGAATGGGAGCAACGGGCACGACCGGAGCAACGGGGGCTGCTGGCACTGCATGAATCTGCATACTTTCTCCCACTTGCTGTTGTACGAATGTCTGTTGCTGCTGCATCTTCTTGAAAATCTCCAGAAATGAGCCGTCATTTGCGAACACCGGATGTGAGGGTTCTGGCTTGGGATATGGATATACTTTGCCCTCCCTGGCAAGAACCAGACGTAGTTTTTCTTCGATTTCCTTATGAATCTTTTCTTTATCTATGGGAGCGTCGGGCTCGAGGTTCGAATACACTCCAACCTGATCCACTTTCGCCTTCTTCCACGAGGGTGTTTCCTCAAAATGTTCTGGTTTCGCAGCCGATGTTGACGATGACGACGACGAGGATGTTGTTGTTTCTTCTCGCACTGATGGCAACCTTTTGTTCGATTTGAGCGAATCCTTGTACGACTCTGTGGATAGAACGATTACATTTGGGGTTTTGTTCGAGCTTTCTCCGCGGTCTTCACGACGCTTGCTCCTACTGCGAGTGTCCCTTGTTCGACGACTCTTCGAGCCAGACCTTGAACGGTTTTGCCTACGTCGAGAACGCGAGTGCGAGCGCGTGCGGCTCTTCGATCTGTGAGAAACCTTGTGTGTTCTTGAATACGAACGCGTACGGCTCTTGCTCTTCGATCTGTGAGAGACCTTATGTGTTCTAGAATACGAACGCGATCGACTTCTGTGGCTGCTGCGTCGGCGTCTTTCTGGTCGCACTTTCGACCTCGAAGGAGATCGCACACGCCGATGTCTGGATGGAGACTTTTCTGTACGGTGTCTGTTGCGGTACCGACTGACATCGCGGCTTCGACTCCTTGAATGTGTCCGTTGTCTATGTCTGCGCTCCCGATCTGGGCTCAAACGACTGCTGCGACCACGTCCTCTACTGCGCGAACGACTGGCGCGGTAATCACGAGCTGTGCGGTGGTGACTCCTGCTACTAGTCTTATGCTCCTCCTCGTCGCGTGCATGTCGCGATATGATGGGTGGTGACGGTGGGGTTGGTGGCGACATTTTCACTCCCTCTCTCTAGAGCGGACACAATCACCAGAATCTGCAAATTCAGATCTGATCTTTTGAGTATTTTGTATTCAAACAAACAACAGACTTTACAGAGAAAGCCGTTTTTTAGCAAGTACAACAAATAATATGCATTTTCTCGAAATCTACGCTTTTCCTCAACTTCCGACCGAGCTATATGTTTTCTTTGTTGTTGTTTAAACTACAAAGAAAAAATATAACTTCCAAATCGTTTTCCGTTGAATTTTGGAAAATAATGTTTGTTTTTTTTTTATTTTGGTTGCTTTTGTGGTACAAAAAAAGGAAAGATAAAAATTTGATAAAAAATTGACATTACTTGTAGTAGGACGACGACGAAGACACAACGAACGTGTCCTGTTTGTGTATGATTGATTTCCTGGCTTTTTGAACGTTTTATCCTTTTGGGGTATGCTTTTAAGTGTGGATCCTATTTTTGGATGGTTACTCTGTATCGAGGATTATGTCTCCCCCCTACAAAAATATAACTTAAACGCATGAGATTTTTGACCATAAAAATTAAATTTATTTTTTGTGGAAAATACTTAAGTAAATATATAGAACACTGTGGAAAAGATAAAAATATTGTTGGCTAAAATAAGTAAGGCGCAAGGGGTGTGGAAAAAATAACAGATAAAAAGAAAAAAGTAGCTTTTCATCGACTCTTTTATTGGTTTGGTTATGTAATTTTTTTTGCAAGAGAATAGAATTTTTCTCGGATGTCTCATGTGTAGTAATTTGTACTGAAGATTTTGTCGGGTTTCTTTTTTACTTGGTATATATTTTCCCAAAAAATCAATTCCATTTCTTAACTTACTAAATAATAATGTTAAAAACACTTAAAATAAATGATTGAGGAGGTTTATTTGATGAATTACCTTGAATTTGGTATGGAAATCACAAAACTACTAGTGAGCCCTTGTCTTCACTGTGGGAAAAACTTGGTAGAATTCAATATGGCGAACTATTTTTCACATTGAGTTCTTTAATTTTTTTTTTGAAGTAAAACTGAACGAAGGGTATAGATGGGCTGCCAGCGATTGATGACTGACCTAGTCTTAGGTCATACCTACATTGAGTCGGATAGAGTGGAATTGCAAATTTAGATGAACACGGGTATTTTTGTGTATACAGGCAGAACTCACCTTTGAATAATAAGAATTAGACTGCAAGCCGGTTCAATATATTAGTTAAAATAGTTGACATTGTAGTATAAATAATATTGTAAGGAAGATAAAAGTTGCCAGTGAAAAATATGCTATAAATTTTGAGTCATGAGTTCCCATAAAAAAGAATTTTTTTCGTGGTGAAAGTGTCAAAAGATCATTAAAAATTTATTAATTTATAATCGTAATGAAAAATACATGTTTTAAGTTTAAAAAAAAGGTTGGAAGGGTCTTTAATTATTATTTATGATATTTTAAAAATAAAATTAAACACGATTTTTCGATTAATCATACATAGGTGGAAACGTGGAATCACTTTTAAAGCAACTTTTGTATGGAAATATAACTATAACATTTCTTATCTAATGTGTATATGTCTAGTGACCTTGTAAGTCCACAGTCTATACCTAATAATACCAATGGTTATTATCATTAAGCCATTTTTAATTTGTGGTTCAATGAAATGTGCTATTTATTTGAGTTACAGTTTTTCACTGATTTCTGAAAGTTAAAAAAAAATTAAAAAAGTATGGTGGCGAAGATAAAATGGTAGAAAAAAGATAAATGTTAAAACTTCCAGAGAGCTGCTCAAAATTGTATGTTGACATCTCAATGAAACAGCTATTCAAATTTTTTGTTTCATAGAAATTGGATCGACAAAATTGATCAATGAAGATTTTATAATAAACAAAAACTCAGAACCTTTTTTTGAATTTGTATTGTTTATCAAATAATTTGTATTTTATTTTTATTTTGACGTAAATAAACTGAAACTGTTTATTTGCTGTAGTCTAGGCGCTTGTTCAATATCGACTCGTTTATTGATTTATAAACACGCAACCCTTTGCATTACTCGTTACTTTAAACAATTCACTGAAGGCTTCCATTTTTAGGTGACACTTGTCGCCGCAGCTGACTGACGTTAACCAAAACGTTGTTGTAGTTGTAGAAAAATAATATATGTTTTTGCGCCTTGTTAAAAGAAAGACCAGAAACAGAAACGATTTTAGTTTAGGACGGAATAGGCAATTTAATTTTGATTGTGAACTTGGAGTGATTAACGATGAGTGTGGTGTGTCGCTAGTTCATTAAAAAAAATCTCGTTTTAGTAATACATAACAATTTCAAGTGCTGCGTGTTTTTCTTTGTCTTTTGTCTGCCCGACATAAAGCAGTACAAGCAATTGCGATTGCTTTGGTGAATCCTTTCGAACACGTAATCGTGCAAAATATCAATTAATAGCTAATCTTACCGGAAGAACTTATTTCATCATCAATCACCAACAACAAAAAAATATAAAAAAAAACTCCTCCCACTCTATCAATTTAATCAAAACATAACAAGTGACCAACGGGAAACAAGGAGCACCACAGAAATATCGATAAATAAAACATAAGGAGGCAATGGCACCAGCACTGAGCAAGTTGGCCCAGCACCAAAGTGCCATAATCGGCCTTACTGGTATATCGGCCGCTCTATGGATAATTGGTCACGGAAAAATGTCCAATAAGAAGAGGTAAGTAATGTCATACGGATCGTGCGAGTGCAATGTGCAAACTCAAAAACCAGATAACACGACTATCAAGGTCGATTAATGGTCTTGAATTATAAACCAGCCGATCACCTGAAAACAGTGACTGGGAAAAGTAATCATACGGTTGAGGAACTGCACAGATTTTCTAGACATGGATTCGTGAATACCACACAGACCACATAAATGAATCGTAATTTTCTTTTAGATTCGAAAGAAAACAAAAACATTGAGACGTAAAATGATCATTTTGGTGGGGCACCAATTGGTTTATTTTTCGATTGTTTTTATTTTTATGCAGTTGCCGTTGTCTGATGTAAGGTATAGAGATTGTAGCTTTGCATAACATGGTTCCAGTTCAGTTCAGGTTGCGTTAAACATGTTTGTTAATGGTTAATGTCTCATCAAATGCGATTGGGCATTAAGAGTTCCAATGCAAACAATAAAATTATTGTTATGGGAAATTATAAAATTTGTGTGAATTAATCTTGTTTTTCGTTTCAAGCTGATCGTAGAAAAATTCTCATTTATGTTTGATATTAGGTTGACCGTTAAATTTCACTGAAAAAAAACGACAAATTACAACATAGGTACGAGGCAAATTAATTTCAATAAATGTTAACTCTCACTTTGATGCAGAACAAAATCATAAATAAAATTAAGTAATCCTAGTTGAACTTATTGTGTTGGTTAATAGAAAGAATTACCTTACATATTTATGTTTATGGAATTGAAAAAATATGTACATATGTATACCTATCCATAAGTGGAATAAGTTCAAATAAATCTTCTAGATAGCACATTACAATCTTCATACGAGCTGAAAGCTCTATTTTTGTCTATTTGCAAATGCTTTTTGTAATCAAAAACTATGTTCATATTCATAATAGAGGGTGGTGGACTTAAAGCGGTGACTATTTTGTAGGCAACTTTCAAGCATTCATAGGTACTTATATGATAGTGCACATGTGTACATATGGAACTCAGCTAGCTAAATGTACAAAAATTGCTTGAAAAAAAAAAAAACTTGAACAGTGTGTGATAGCATTCACGATAAGAATAAAATGAACAATGCAAATAAACAGAATCATCCATTTCTAAATCGAGATGGCCATCGCATATCGTTTTAATTTGTCTAAGAACTAATATTCCATAATTTTTTTTGTATGAGACACAAATAAAAGTCCTAATAGATTTGTTGACGCTTGACAAACTCAGGTGTATATGCTCTTTTTAATTTCATTAAGTTATAAACATAGTAAAGCTGCTTTTTGGAAGCAGAATAACGTCTACATATGTACCCTTTCTTGAGCTAAAATGCGCAAATAATAGACGATCTGAATGAGACTCCAACGCTGAGCGCTGTTTACTTCGAATCTTTTTTGTCAACTAAAATAGGAAGTTTTGGAATTTTTAATGTCGCTCGTTTTTACAATGAAATTTTTCATTAAAAATAAAATAAATATTAAAGTCACGATTTTGTAAACATTTGTAATTTGAAGTTGTTCACGTTTGTGAGACTGTTCTTAAAATTTTTACTTAATTTTTGAACAATTTAGCTATTAAACTTTGATTTTATCCATTTTTTCTTGAACGGTTATCTTTTGTTTTCATCGAAAAAATTAAGTGTAGCAGTCAAATATTTCTGAGGCTTCCCTTATGAATTATAAGGCGTTTCTCACGCTAACGTGAGTGTTATAAAGTCTAGGCTAATAGATTAGGTATCTTTGCTTTTTATTTGTTTGATAACCAGCACCAGTTGGTAACCAATTATTATCAGAAAGATAATTTTGTAACGATAAATACTAATTAATTTAAAGTGCATGCTAAGGTATGAGTACTTTGTAGTTAATATTTAATATGACACTGAAAACATGTGCAATATTCTCTTCACGTTTCAATCGATTTTATCACGACTTCAAACATTTCTTTCAATATTTTAAGTTTCTCCCATCAAAATGACTAGAATTAACCCGCCCATTTTTAAAGCAAGTGTACATACATTCCCATACGAGTATAGGTTAAGAGTACCATATAACTATTATTCGCTTTTCATGTTTTGTATGAATCAATCACTTTCGTTAAAGAAAGATATATAATAGGGAAGGAACGTAGAAAACTGATTGAAGTTAATAGATTGCTTCTTAAAGTTGCTATCAAAAATCGATTAAAATTAAAATTACTGTGGAAATTTTATCATGTTAGAATTAATTACCCGCGAAGATTGAAAAATAAGCTTTCTTTCATCAGTTCTTTTTTCTTTTATGCCGAAAACTATTCTGAAGAGAAGCAACTTTAAGAAAAAAAAAGGATAGGCACAAAATCTTGTTATTTACACGAAGAAAGTCTTTAATAAATTTAATACTGATTCGAAGAAATACTTAATTTCGATCTGAAATTAATATTACGGGTTCTGGTTTCTATTCTCTCTTCTGCTTTGGGTTTCGTTTTTAATTAAAAACGATGTGCGTCAGAGCCTTACCAAGCTACTTAACTATACTAGGCCAGTAGATAATCCCATAGTAGCATCCAATTGAAGACGAAACTGGTTTTGATTACACAAACAAATATCTAATATTCCGAGTATAGGGCCACTTACAAAATCTTTCGAGATCTGTGATTTATTAAGCCGTAATCAAACATAAAACAAAATTTTAAGTACAGCTAAAAAATGTTGTACATTTACAAATGAATTAAAGTATTATTTTATTGGTTGAATGTAGACCTTGCTAATTATAATGTGCGATAATAATAATTTGTCTAGTCGCGACTTAAAAAAAAGAAAATATGTACATATGTAATTTATAAATCCATTCAAAAAAGAAATGGCGATCAAAATTGTAATCATTAAATAACCAGAACAGATGTTCTTGATTGATTTATATTTCTCCTTCAATAATTAAATTTCAAATTCAATTTTGTAAAACAGACTAGAAACTAAAAACCAATCATTTTATCTAACAGCACCTCATAGTATATAGATTGTTCGGTAAATACATTTGTTAAATGTAATTTTCAATTGCTTTTCGAAAATGTTTAATATTAAAAACGAAAAACGTGTAGACATGCAATAGATAATAGCTGGGAGTGTGGAGAGATACCCAAACAAGAGTTCATATTATTTTAAGACTTTATCTGTAGTGCAGTAAAATTATTGTTTGTAGTTAGGTGAACTATGAATGCATCAATTCACTCGTTTTTATTGATTACATACATATACAACTTTAGTCAGCAGATACAAGCAATATATTCATAAACCATGTTATCTCTACACAATTACACAAATACGAGTATGTTTATATGTATTATTGATAATAATTTTAAAATATTATTTAGTTGCTAGTTTTATTCAGGAAGGAGTCTCCAAGACTATTGTTGTATTTTCATTCATTTGAATTGTATGTTCATATATTTACTTACATACCTTTACTTCGTCTACATTTGATAAATATTTAAATTTATATTTATACATATGTGTAAACAAAATCCTACGCATTTCAAAACAAATATTTAAACAATATTTTATGATTAATGATGACCTACCTTCACATTAAATTTGAAATGCTTGCGCTCTATATTAATTGCTTCTTACCACATTAATATTATCAATACAATAAAAAAAACACAAAACAAGACAGACTTGTTTTTTTTTTTTTAATAAATATATTTACCGCTAAATAATCTTTGTTTCAAAGTGCGAAGCTATAAACAAAAAGAATAAGTTTTCTTAAGCTTAGTCATCATAATTTTTCCATACGTTAAAAAGAAAACAAAAATATACACTTTTTTAGTAAAATAATTTATTTATATAATATAATTATTGTCTTGACATATGTTTTGTATGTACACATAATACATACATTTTATAAGTAATACAATATTGTTAGAGTGGCATTTTTGTGCTTTATAAATTATATAATAAAAATACATACTGTAGACAGGTATAAATGTTTCTATAAATTAATTCAAATCTTTGTCTGGCTATTCTTATTTTCTAGTGTGTGTATCAAGTCTAATCATATACAATATTTATGTAAATGCAATACAAAAGCCATACCTATTCAATATGCACTTTATTATTTATGAAGACAAATGACGTAGCCGGCAACGATGGCAGTAGAACGGCGGCGACGCGACGCACTATCACAAAACAAATTTTAAAATCGAAACAAAATTCGAATTTTTTTAGATGTTTTGTCCAGTCATACCCACACGCGTCATTTTATTTGTTTTGATTTGTTTTTCAAAATCAAAACTAACCAAAATATTTTCCAAAAGAGTCATTTCATTTAACTATTGACCTTGATAGACCCGCCCACCTATTTTCCTTAAAAATAACTCGATGGAATATTAAATTCAATTCCATTTTGGTTTATCTGGAGGAAATTAATATTTCAACAGCTTCACATTATGTATTTAGTATTTTCTTTTTACAATAGCCATAAATTGTATAATTAAATCAAATTTTTTGATTTTGGCTATTAAAAGCAATTACTTTGTACCATAGTTTGCCGAGTGACAATGAGAAACGGAAGAAAAAGTGGCAACAAGCAACTTGCAAGCGAGTATGATAATTTTAACGATCACGCATATTGTGCAATCCACCTTTTTCCTCATTCAAACGAGCGAGGTCAAGAAAAATTAAATATAGGAAAAATAGTGACGACATTATGCATAATACCCATTTTGAATGGGATATTCCATTAAAATTTTGACTCAAATATAAATCAAAATTCATATTAATGAGATCTTTTAAATTGTAAATGTATGTAAATTAAAATTGCTGTTATGTTTTAACTCAGAGAGTTGTTTATATTTTTAATGATAAGAAAGTTTTGCTGCTTTGTCTGTATCGTGTTTAAGATGACAAAAATATGGGTTTGATCAGAATTAAATTAATGTTTATGGAGAACACCAAAGAATATTTTGTTGTCATGCGATTTGCCCGTCTGTTTTTACGTTTATCATCATCAAAGTATGTACTTTTATAAAATTCTATTTGATCCATGGTGTACAAATTTGAATTCTTCAATTTCTAATGAATTAACTGAGCGTCAACAGAAGATTAAGAATATGTTTTTACTGCTGTATACGTTATATCTAAAAAAAAAACCGGTTGCACTTCTTTTATTCTACCAATATCAGCGAGTAATATTGCTGAATCATGATCTAAACTTTTAACCGCCAATGGGCTTTAGAGGAGACATAAATTATCCGGTAAAATTTTGTTTAAGAAAATAGCAGTTATTTCTTCTGTTAATAAAATAAAAATCAGCTGGAATATATCAACTGTGCAATATGTACAATACATACACACCTTTGATGCTTTACCACATTAAGCAAGCTTAATTTTATTGAACTGATAAAAGTAAAGATAAGCCAATATTGCGGTATTTTATCGATTACATGTACAATACACGAACATACATATGCTTTGGTACAAAGTTTAAAATTTTATTATAACCCAATTGACCTAATAGTTGTTTTCATATTAGGTTTCGTAAATATGTATTAAACTGTTATTCAGAATGGTCAAGTTCTTCTTGGTCGATTGTTCATATTCAACAGCTCTTGAGAGTTACAATTTCTTATATTAATCATAATCACATTTAAAATTAAGCAATTCAAAACTTAATGACTAAAGAAACATAAAATATAATAAAATTCCCAATAACTAAATTTGGATTATAGACAATTATAAATGTTAATCAATTCTTAGACTGCAATATTTTAGATCTTATCGTAAATACATTATGGATTAAAGAATTAAGTAGTCTTTAATGCAAATCAACTCAATTTTCTTTAGGGACTTAAATAAAATTCCAAAAAAACAAAAATGATTTGCTTTATCTTATATTTTATTTGCTTTATATAAATCATAATCGAGGTTCGAATTCTGCTTGAATTTTGAAAAACTTTTCTACCTTGCATGGTCAAAGTTCGAAATTGATGATTCGAATAGCAAAGTCTAGACTCTCTAGAAGGCTTAATCACGTTTGCTCGTGTGGGTACTTATAAAATGTTAATAGGGTGTTATATTTTGATATACATTAATAATGTATGTATGTTCAGTTCATATATGGCAAAGCCAATTTGAAACCAACTGAGATAAATGTGTTATCTGCTTTTATCTGAAAAAGTGTCATTGATTATTGTCCGTTTTTGAACAAATATTGCACCGAAGCTGTTGCGTACATAAGTACTTAAAAATATTATGCACTGAAGCCAAAGATAAAAGTTAGAAAATATTTGTTTATTTAGCTCCAAAGAGCAGACGATTTTCAAATTTGATAAACTTAGTGATTTGCGATTTTACTGCTGTGATTTAATTAAAACGTGTAGGAGTTTGAAGTTTTTCCATCAATGACTGGCTTTTATTCTCGAACTTAATTAAACCACTATCGTTTAAAAGGTCAAAAGAGTCCAAACAAAAACTATATAACTTGTTTTTTGGTATGTTTAGAATCATTTATAGAAATAAAACTAAATTTAGCGTCATGGTTTAGCAAGAATTACTATTATAAGAACTTATATGAAAATTTAGATATAATATGTATAAACTATGCATTCAAATGTTAGGTCATTATTTTCTCTTATGGTTGAAGAATTTTTTTTCTAATAAATGTGCTTAAGAAGTGAAATTAGGGATTAATTGCAAAACAGATTGAATTTTCGATCTTTCGTATGGATCAAATTCTTTTAGTTAGATTAAAATGAAATATTACTCTCTGTTACTACTTGATCCAAGTCTAATTTCTTTGAAGAAAAAAAAAAAGAGAAAATTAATATGTATTTTTATAACTTATTATGTACAGAAGCTAGAGTATGTATTTAAATCAACATAAACGCTCAACCTTCTGTTTTAATTTTAATTTTTTTTAACACAGTCTAAAATCAAGATTCCACTTGTTTTTACAAATGTGAATTTAAATTGCTCAATGGTATTCTGTACTATATTATAGTTTCCTATACATTAATAGTCATTGCTTGACTCTAAACTCTTTGACCTTTTTTTGCAATAAATTAAAACCCTAAGGCAACTTGGAAATTAAACACTTTTCGCTCAAGGGCAAATTGTTGGTAGTAATTTTTTTTTCACAATTAATGTGTAAATAAAAATCATATTAAAAAATCGTCTGGAAATTAAAAAAAAAATGTTTTTTTAAATGAGCAAAAGAATTTTTTTTAGCTTATATGTTTTTACAAAAAAAAAAAGCCCATACAATACCTACTAATGTTTTTTATGAATTACAGTTTGGATACCATATTCACATTGATATCAGCTTGTATAAATATCCATACGTATTGCAAAATATAAAAGTTATTAGAATAGATAGTGCAAATGCTAAAAATAAACGTTAATTTTGTGTTGAATGTGAAAACACGTTATTTGTTGAATTATGATGCTGCTAGCTCTCTGACTAGCTGAACGATTTTGTTTATTTATTGTGATCATAAAATGCCTAAGCCGGTTCCACCTCTGCAAACAAAATTAACATTTAATAATTTGGGTTTATTTCGATCTTCAATAAAAAAGAATAAAGTAACAAAAAAAAAATTAGAAAATGCAGATCAAAAGATATTCCAAATAAAAAGGTTGATACTATTCTTTGAAATAATTTTTACAAAAATATTATTTAAAGTATAAATGTAAATTTAAATGTAAGATTAAACAAATGAAAAATGATTCAATAAATAAAACTAAATTCAAAATCCGTTAAAAACACATATTGCATAACTAACGCTTTAACGTTTTATATTTTTTGTACCTTGAAATTTGCACAGAGAACTTTTAAGGTGAAATACCAAAGAAATTCATACATAGCCAAAATAATTGCCACCCTATTAATAAGACACGTTTTAATCAAGGTATTAATAATAATACTTACTGTAGTAGAAATATATGTACATACATACATACATGTTAACACGTCTAATCAATAAACAATTTTAGAATGATTGTGTTTTGATATGTAAGTTTGACCGTGAGCTTATCTATTTGGCAAATTTTGTAATTAATTAATTATAGATTTCTAATATACTCCTATCGCAATAATTAGAAAACGAGAGAAAGAGAGAGAGATTATAGTTATAATTATACATAAGTACAATTCGCTTAATTATAAGACAACATTGTTTTACATTAAGAAGAAAATGACTATCTTATGCTCGTATTCATGATTGTGTATACTAAGCAGGAAGTACCTGCGTTAGGTTAATGAATATTATTAAATTAAACGCATCTAAATAATGAATTAATAAAATATGTAAGGTCTTGCCTAATCTGATGATTTGGTTCATTGACTTTGTGAAAAGTTAGGTGAAATGGAAAGCATTGCATTTAAAAATCTAAACAAAAATCGGGATCATACACCTGATTAAACATTAAACTTTTGAATTTTAACACCATAGATATATTTTATTTTTATCTTTTATAAGTCTTATAATCGTTTTCTATGCACATGATATTTACATTAAATAAATATGTACAAAGGCATGTTCCCGAGTTTTCAATTTTATTCAACATTTCTAATTTATAGCTCGAACTATCTCCGAAAAGTCCTCGGATTCTTATAGTCTTTGCAAACTAAAGGTCAATGAGCTCTACTTCGACAACAACAACTTTTCACCATCACGATATGTTTTAATTATTTTTGCTTCTATTTGTTGTTTTTTAATTTTATGCTTATTTATTTTGTATTTCAGAAAACCTCGCCCTGAAGACCAAATATTATATACCATAAATGAAAAAAAGGATAAAAAATTACCAAAAGCTCAAGTTAACGCACTTTTCTTCAAACAATTAAGACAGTTACTGCGTAAGTACTTATCTAAATACATATGAGTTAGAACATGGTAATAATTGTATTAATTTATTTAAAGCTATTCTTATACCCGGAGTATGGAGTGTCGAGAGTGGACTTCTGGTTCTTATTGCTGGTGCACTAGTTGCAAGGTCTATAAGTGACATTTGGATGATTCAAACGGCAACTGTTGTTGAGAGCACAATTATAGGAATGAATAAGGCTAAATTTAGATCAGCTCTCGTTAAGTACCTTGCTGCTCTTCCATTGGTAACTTTCTTTTTTTAATTGAATTCTTTAAAAACAAGATTACAAAATAGTCTTTGCAAAATCTAATTTTTCTAGATATCAGTGGTGACAAATGTTCTTAAATGGAGTCTGGGGGAATTGAAATTAAGATTTAGAACAAATTTAACTCATCACTTGTACAAAGAATATCTAAAGTAAATTTTAAATAATCTATTTTACATTAAACTTTGCAAATATTTTAATAGATTAATTGTTTTTCAGAGGATATACGTATTACAAAATGTCTAACTTAGACAATCGCATTGCAAATGCAGATCAGCTACTCACAACTGATATTGATAAATTTTGTGAAAGCGCAACTGACTTATATTCAAACATCAGCAAACCTATTTTAGATATTATTATCTATGTATATCGGTTAACAATGAATCTTGGTGGACAGGTATGTTTTATGTGATAAAAACAAAATAAGAACATATTTTAAATAAAATTTCGAATTGATTTAGACACCATCAATACTAATGGTGTACCTGCTCTTCGCTGGAGTTATGTTAACTCGCTTGAGACGACCAACGGGAAGACTTACAGTCGAGGAACAAAAACTTGAAGGAGAATTCCGCTATGTTAATAGTAGACTTATTACGAATTCAGAAGAGGTTGCCTTTTATCAAGGTAACAACCGTGAGAAACTAACACTTTTGGCCAGTTTTTCAAAATTACGATCACACCTGAGGAAGTTCTTGGAATTCCGCGTTAGTATGGGAATCATCGATAACATTGTTGGCAAATGTAATGAAGAATACACTTCTGATGAAAACGTTTGTACTAATAATTTTTATCATTTTTACAGATTTTGCATCAGTTGTTGGTTTCTGGGCAGTATCACTGCCATTTTTCACAGAAAATCATCCACTTCTTTCTGGGGGAACAAGTGCGACAAGATTGCAGGTAAAAGATTGAAAGTATTTCCTTGTTATTCACTTATTTTTTTTTTATTGTTCCTAGGCATACTATACATACGGAAGAATGTTGGTTAAGTTAGCAGAGGCTATTGGAAGACTTGTCTTAGCTGGACGTGAGATGTCCCGATTGGCTGGTAAGCATATAGATTACGTTGCATTTGTTTTTTTGTATCTATAAAATGTTTCACAGGTTTTACTGCGCGTGTAACTGAATTGATTAAGGTACTGGGTGATCTAAACCAAGGTCATTACGAACGCACAATGGTCAATAATGTCAGCAATGGTGAAACAAATTTCGGTCCAAATATGGGTACAATCGCTTTCCAGGATCAGATTATTCGATTTGAAAAGGTTCCATTGGTCACACCAAATGGAGATGTTTTATTAAAAGAACTTTCATTCGAAGTCAAGTTAGTTTCATTGAAATCAATTAAAAATATAATAGTACGAAAATATTGTGTGTTATCTTTTCTTACAGATCAGGAATGAACGTACTTGTTTGCGGGCCAAATGGGTGTGGTAAATCTAGTCTTTTCCGAATTTTAGGTGAACTATGGCCGACGTGGGGTGGTAAAGTGACAAAACCACCGCGTGGTAAACTTTTCTACATTCCCCAAAGGCCCTACATGACACTTGGAACACTTCGTGACCAGGTAAAAGCTCTTTTATTGCATTACCTAATTGAATTTTGTATTTAACATTTTCTTTAGATAATTTATCCACATACGTACGAAGAAATGACTCGACGAGGAAAATCAGATAGTGACTTGAGGAAATTCCTCGAAATAGTCCAACTGACGAATCTTGAACAACGTGAGAATGGTTTGGATGCCATTGAGGACTGGATTGATGTGCTATCAGGCGGTGAAAAACAACGTGTTGCAATGGCAAGATTATTTTACCATAGTCCACAGTTTGCTATTTTGGATGAATGCACCAGTGCTGTTTCTGTTGATGTCGAAGGATTAATGTACCAATACTGTAGGGAAGCTGGCATAACTCTGTTCACTGTTTCGCATAGAAAATCACTTTGGCAACATCACGATTACTATTTGCAGTTCGATGGACGTGGTACATATGAGTTTGCGCCAATTGACAATTCCAAAGAACAATTTGGCTCGTAGAATAAGTATAAGAATAGAAAATCATTCCCCCTTATCCTTAGATCAATTTAAATGTATATTTTAATATAACACTATTCATTTTCTTCTTCTTTTCTTGCGATTCGTTATAGTCTTCTCTCTGTGGTTTCAGTTTGAAAAAATAAAAATAAAGTAAAAAATTTTAGTTGGGGTTGATAAGTCAATATAATTTAATATGTGAATATCAATGAAAATGAGGTGCTGGATTCCTTTTTTTTATTTATGTATGTCATGATCTTTCGATGAACAATCCTATTAGTTTATAAAATTACTTTTGTATTATTATAGGTTAATTTGGAAAGAGTAAAGCAAATAAAGCTTATAAAAAATATATTAATTAATTTGTTTTGTTTATCATATTATTTTTGTATGTCTCTTGTTAATTGCCTCCGTTAACTTTGAGGACATTTTTAATAAAATTAATCTGTTATGAGGAAGGGTTAAGACGGAGTTTTGTATAGAACGGTTTTTGGAGCTACCCCTGGAAGTCCGTAAAGTAAAATACATAAAATTATCTTTATGATGACCATTAACTGGTTCTGTTTATAAATCTTTATTAAAACTAAACAAATAATTGACACAATTTATTTATCATTCATGAGTTTGTTCTTTTCAAGTGACGCGCAAATGTCTTTAGCCGTTGGCCTATCTTCAGCAGCTTCATTAGTGCAACAATAAAATAATTCTACTATCACATTATATTCACTAGTTAGTTGAAATGCTTGCGGCAAAGGTGGTCTAGTGCCGCATGCCCTTTCGAAACTGCTTTCAAAACCATCCATGGACACATTACTGTTTTCTTTAGATGACTCTTCCAAGTCTTCATCGTCAAGTAAGCCAAGTGTGTGAGGGGGACACAGTGCGATTGTTTCATAAATAATTAGACCGAAACTAAAAATATCTGCTTTTTCATCGATTATATCTTCTCTGTCTATTACTTCTGGAGCTGACCAAATATCAGTTCCTAGGGGAAAATAGGTTTTAAATAAGACATTGAAGGATAAAGACAAAACTTACCAACATATTGTAGATTGGGATTTTCTTTGAAATTGATTAGGCCGTCCTTGTCCAGAGGGAGAGTTACTCCGAAATCACAAACCTTACAAATTTCGAAATCATTTTTCACAAGAATATTGAAGGATTTGAGGTCCCCGTGCAGTAGTTTTGCCTCGGTGTGTAAATAGTACAAGGCTTTTGAGACATCAGTGATCATCTGCAATTTTAAAGGCGACCAATTTAATGACAAATATTTTTTACAGAACTTAAAGCTTCATACTCTTAGAGTTTTGTTTGCTGGTAAAGGCCCAAGTTCATCAACGGAGCGATCTTCGAGTAATGTTCCTAAGCACGTTTGGCAACATTCTAGTGCCAGAGAATCTATACCGTCTTCTGTTTTTTGTATGCCACGAAATCCGACAATATTTGGATGTGAAAGTTTCCTATATAATAAAAATATAGTAAGTATAAGCAGTTTTGGAAGACTATTTTAAAGAACATACCTCAGAATCTCTGCTTCTTCCTGAATTCGAGTATTGTATTCTATTTTTCCCGAGAAACGAGCTTTTCGTGAAATTCGTTTTACTGCCCAGGGAGACCGAATTTGTCCACATCTTGGAGAACGATCTAGTTTATAGACATTCACGCAGGTACCATAGCCGAGACTTTTCATAAAAGGCGACGCGGGAATTCTCAATGGGGTGCTCTGGCATGCGACGTTTTCTAAATGTAAGTTTCGAAGAACTTTACCCGGAGTTTTGTCCATTATTTAATATGAAAGATGTGTTGTTAGAAAATATTTTTAGTTAACTCCGTCTTTTTTTAAATAAAATCGTAAGGAAATTTGTCTTTCTTTTCTTCGAATTGTCTTTTGGTTATTCCGTAATCCGTTTTCGTACGTTTCTTTCAAATAAGGTTTTGATTCAAAAAAGAGTAGTGCGTAACGTAACGTAATGTAAGGAATAAAATCAGATGAGTGCGTCCATTGCTTAACTTGTACTAAAAAACTAAAATTGTAGATTGTATTACAATTCAGGTTTGTTGTCGTGGGTTTATTAACAACTAGCTGTTTCCAGCGACTTCGTCCGCCTCAATTTATTATTATAGCAATTAAGATTAAGTTTTAAAAAATATATATTTTAAAGTAGTAAAGGATATTTAGGTTTTATTTTATTATGGCTGAAGAACATACGGATTTTCTCTGCAACCCGATTTTGACAATGGAACGGAAGCCCTTTAAGATGAATAATTTTCTTTCCTTTTGCAACATTCTCAACTGACTCTTCACTCCTATTGATAGTAACGTAATTTTAGCTTAATTATTTAATTAATCCTTACTTGGAGGGACGGTGGCGGCGCAGACCAAACCATCCAAATCCTTTGCGCAACTGAATGGTGATGGCATGGCGTTCGCCACGATCGGAATAAATGATAGACTCCTTTGGTCATTGGTCATTGGTTATGAATCATTATAGAAGAATGGTCATTAATGGTCTTTGGTAATTATTGGTCTTTGGTCATAAATGGTCATTGGTCAATATAGGTCATTGGTCATTATTATTAGTCTTTGGTCATAAATGGTGTTTGGTCATAAATGGTCATTGGTCAATATAGGTCATTGGTCATTATAGGTTATTGGTCATTGGCCTGTACAGGTCATTGGTGAAAGGTCAAAGGTCAAAGGTCAAAGGTCAAAGGTCAGAGGTCAAAGGTCATATGTCAAATGTACAATGACCAATGACCTATTATGACCAATGACCTATAATGACCAATGACCATTTATGACCAAAGACCATTTATGACCAAAGACCAATAATGACCAATGACCTATAATGACCAATGACCATTTATGACCCAAGACCATTTATGACCAAAGACCAATAATGACCAGTGACCTATATTTCGCATATTGGTCGCAGCGTAATTTTGTATAGCTTAAAGTCTTCCTCGATAAATAAACTATCCAATGCAAAAAGAATGTTTCAATTTGATCACGTATTTTTTGAGATCAGCGCCTTGAAACGAATAACGGAAGCCCTCAAAGATGAATAATTTTCGCCGTTTTTGCAACATTTTCCACTGGTTCTTCTCTATTATCAGTCGCAGCGTGATGTTATATAGCCTATAGCCTTCCACGACAAATGGACTATCCAACACAAAAAGAATTTTTCAATTCGAACCACTGGTTTTTGAGATTAGCGCGTTCAAATAAACAAACTCTTCAGCTTTATATATTAGTATAGATTATACATTAGTATAGATTATAATCCCAGTGTCAAAACGATGGGATATTCTATACATCATATGATAATCTGGGGTTTTGACACTGAGAAAATATATTTGAAGCATTGTCAATTTTCACAATTAAATTAGAAATTAGAGAAAATTGATTGAAGTTTTTATTAATGTTTGATGTTTTCTTATAATTTTGTGTTTAATCTAGGATTAAATCAAATCTGTAAATTAAAATTTCTGGACCACTTTTCAAGTACTTAACCAGTGTTCTGAAGCACAAGAATAAAGTAGGTTGGCAAATTTCACAATTTTGAAATATCATCTAAAATTAAAGGCTTTAGTTTCTCTTTATGCAAACTGATTAAATTAATAATTTGTTGTAATAAGTATTAAAAATGCTATTTCAATTAATTGATACTCATGGGATTAGTGTTTCTAGTCGTATAGCGATCTCAGTAATCTATTATTGATTCGGAGTGTAATTTTTAAAAATTATTTTTTGTTGAAGGCATTCATTTTGCTTGTCTCAACATAATCAACAAAAAAATTATTCTATTACAATTAACGTCAATGTCACATTTTATAATTTGCTGTCAAAATCCTGCAAAGGCTGAAACACCATCAAAGAAGTTATCTTTACGTAATTTCGGATTTTTACAACCGATTTGTGAGCTAAATAATAATTATTTTAATTATATATATGAATACGTCAATATATCCAACAGAAACACAACGCCATGGGTAACGCCTTCGCCCTATACGCCAGACCTGAAATAACACCAGATCCAAGGAATAAACCAGCCTTTGATCCTCAAATGGGCTTTCCAAATGGTCGCAAGGAACGTGTTATGATTGCAACCGAAGCTGAAATGCAATCGGCAAAACTTGCTCATGAAGATCGTGACTATTGTGCCCACAAACTTCTCAAGTATCGTGCATGCCGATCCGATAAGTTTCCATTTGTGTACCAGTGCCACCATGAGAAACACGAATATATGACATGCGAATACGAAGATTATGTGTTGCGGATGAAGGAATACGAACGTGAGAGGCGTCTGATGGAGCGTGCAGAACGCATCAGGCACAGACAACAATTGGCTGCCTAGGAAAATCCTGAGAAACTTGTAATTTTTTTAGTTTAATTATCATTAAACAACTTATTTGGTTAAAACTCTTTATTTCGGGTTTGTTGTAAAAGTTTGCTGTGCAGATAACTTAGCCGAAACTGCGAAACCAAAAATAAATCGACACCATGAATGTTGTAAAAAATAAAACGTCTATATTTCAAATTCTTAACTATTTATACAAAATAATCAAAAACAAAATACGTATTCCAGATTTCTAAACAATAGACTTCCCAGCATGCTTCTTCTTTTTACCAAGTTTCATCTTCTTTTTCGTTGGTTGCTCTTCCGTTACAATAGGTTCATCCAGTCTTTTCACTCCGCTAAAAATGAAGAAACAAATCAAATGTAATCCTATCTTTTGTGGTCGCGGACATAATCTTTATATTACCTCTTTACAGAAATCAGTTTTGATTTACTACCTTCAGCCGAGGAAAGTGCTTTCGCCCAATCTTCATCCGTTCCCTTGATGACGAAGTTTTGAAGACTTTCCTTTTTAAGTTTCTTTAGTTCTTCTTTTTGTTGTTTGGATAGAAGCTGAAAATTAATAGCTTAAAATAACGATAGTCTTATTTATTTTAATTTTCATCTACCTTTGCAGTCTCCTCGAGTTCGTCATTTAGCGAAAGTGAAATGGGAACAAAGTCATCACCATGGTTAAGTCGTTTCTCGCTAACCATTGAACTCTCAATATGTCCTTCGATAACACTTCCGAAATATTTTGTCGTCTTTTTCATCAGATCATAGAACTTTGCCAGAATTTGACTCGAAGGCATATTTAACTCGGCTGATATTGCATCTACACTCTTACCTTGTACTCCCATTGCCAGTAGAATCGCCTATAAAATTTGAATTTTAGTCAAAAAATAAATAAACGAATACAATTTCTGTCTACCTTTTGCAAGGAATCCGCTTGGAATCCTTGAATTCGACCTTGGAAGAACAGAGAACTAATATCAGTTACCAAATCTAAAATAAGTCTGAATTCAACTTGATTCCTAGAATATGCTTCCAGTCTTTGAATGTCGTGCGGCAGGAAATACACATCCAGTGTTTCTCTGTTCAATTCTAGAATGGCAGTTAAAATAACTTAGTAAAAATCAAGTTTTAGTGTCTCTCACCCTTGGTTTCGACTTTTACAGATTTATTGTCCAACAACGAAAGTGCCAAACTTGTTGGGAATTCCTTAAAAACACGTCCCAATAATTTTATAACTCTCCGACGAAAATCGTTGAAATACAAAGACAACCATTCGCCGGTTACTTTTTCCCTGATGCCTTCTTTGTGGAGGGTATGTAACATTATGCAAGAATGCTCGCCAGTTAGATCATTTGCCTTTTGGCTGGAAATGAAATAATATTTTCATAAATTCCCATGTTTCTTTTAGTTTGTACCCACTTACCTCACATAAACAGGAACAAAGCCTTGATTCTTCCAAAATTTAAGAAGATCTTTCGTCAAACCATAGGAAGTTCCAATATAATCAATATTTTCTGGGGCCCTTTCGTTGAGACGTTTCAGCAAAGTTGGAATCTTTCGGCGGGGAGCAATTGTTTCCTTGAGTAATCCAACGTCTTCTTCATCAACTTCTTCGATACCTGTAAATAAAAGTAAAGAAATATTCGTAACAGGGACGGTTTGCAAAGACAGAAGACATTCTCTAAAATAAAGAAGTCTGAAATATTGTGACCAAGATGCGTATAGAATGAAAGTCTTATGTATATAGGAACTACTCTTATGAACGATTTTCAAATAAATTTCTACAAACTCACCTCCATTCTCGTCTCCATTTGCATTCTCATCTAGATCAGTAAACTTGAGATCATAGTAGTCCTTCAAAAGTTTAATGGCCCTTTTACCATAACCCATCTATAAAAAGAATCACCATTGGAGTAAGTAATAAAAAACAACACTTCCTTACTCACTCTCTGATAATTTGGATGAGTTGCAATACGAACAATTCGTAATCCTGATAATTTAGGAAACTCATGGTCACCAAATTGCTCAGAAATATTCCATGGAATTAAATCGCCACTTGCTTTCTTGCCTCTGCCCAACGAGGTGGTTATTGTTTGAGATGATATTTCTCCCTCCAGCGCTACTTGGACTACAACTAATATCTCTGGCAATTGGTCTTTCCTCTGAATTGGACCCAATAAACAGAACAAATGATGAGCTGGAGCATCACTTATCATTTGCAAGTCATTCGGGCTGTTTTTGTAATGCGATGCCACGTAAATAGATATCAATCGATGGAGAAATGACTCGGCTGCTTTGTGGTATGAGAATAGAGCATCACGATCAATGTAGTATAATTCGCACACATCAGGAGTTGGACAGCCTGAGCTTATGTTAGGAACTGTGGTTGCATCCAGACACAGTAGATTTATGAGCCAACTTTCGATGTCATCTCCTTCTCGATAACGAATGGATTCATCTAGTTTAATCTAAAATACAATTATGAAATATTTTTTTTAGTTAAAAGAGAGAGATGAGGATTTGATTTTCTACTTACCGGTGGTGGAGCATTGCTTTCTTTTTGTAGCTGTGAAATCAATTTCAGACTCAAAGATCTTCCAGTTCCTTCATAACCATTAATTGTCGAGGCCATAAATATAAGATAAGGACCAATCATCTTTTTGACTAATGGCAATGGGATAGCAGCAGCTTCGTCAATAAGCAAAAGATCGGCAGCGTTTAAAAGGTGGGTATCGTTGGGAGAAATGTACTGAATTGTTTGTCTATTCTGTCGATTGATGTTGATGCGAATTATTGCCTTTTTGTACTCTTCATTTGTTGATCGAATAATGGTGTAATCTGAGTGTTCTTGATATTCTAAGGCGTCAAATCCTTTCAAAACAAACTCAAAGAGGGTTATCAAATTCTCTGGATGTGGAGATGTTACGTAGACATTAACATAACCAAAAGAAATAGCTGCAGCAATTGAAAGACCCATTGCAGCGGATTTACCACGACCACGAGCTGCTGTCAAAGATGTTGGAGGTCTGAAAGGAAAATTGCAATAAAATTAGATATTGTGCATGAAATTAAGATCAAAACGTTTCTAGTTGTCTAGCAAAGAACAGAATTAAAGGTTAAAACGCTTGACTTACTTGAGTTGTTTCTCTGCCAAAGCTTCAATAAATTGGGCCACAGCCTTTGCTTGGTCGTATGTTCTGCAAAGATTAACCAAAGGCCCTGCTGGCGGAGTGTCTCGAAGATTCTCTTTTAAATCCTGAAGCATTTCATCGTTTTCTGATTTACCAATTACAGCTGGCTGAGAATAAGAAATAACTAACGTTTCATTGGTTCAAATAATCAAAAAGTTCTCAACTCACATTAACCGGTTCAATGTTGATAGTTTTTGAACTGAGTGGTAGAACAGTGAGATCGTCATTTACCACCAAACATCGCTTACAATCGGCAAGTGATAGAATCAAACGTTCATTAAATCGACACGTAATTGTCTGATGAGCTTCTGTTCGGTACCTTTTGTGCACATCCATGCTCATTGTGTAGAGTTGTTTCAGAGAGGATAGGGACTTCAACAGTAGAATGATCAATCCACCTCCTTCGACTGTTTCAACAGTTCGTGCGAGTAAGTTGGGAGTGAGTGCTTCGAAGTCCTTAAATATTTTTAGATTTACAAACATATGTTCTTGTTAACATTTTGTTCTTAATTTACCTGGAGAACACAAATTCCATAAGTTCGACCAAGAATAGCATGAGTCTCATTGTAGTATCGGCCATGTATCGTGGTCGAAACTCTAAACGTATCGAATAGATCAGCATCGTTTACATCTATTTTACCTGCAGCAATTTTTTTAGCTCGTTTCTTTCCATGACTATAAAATTAAAGGAAAAACTTTAACAAATTATAATCCCATGAAACGATAAATCTTACTTGGAGATAGCTTCGTCTTTGTTTTTATAACACCATAGAACGGTTGGACGAGTTTTAACTGTTGATTTTGTAAGAATATCATACAAAATAGGAACCTAGTAAGAACACGAGAATAGTTATGTGTTTCATTCATAAAAAATTATTAATTTTTCCAAAAGTTATTCTACCTGATCTCTGGCTTTGTCGCCAATAATAATAAACATTGTTCGATGTCCAAGTTTAACACCATTTTCAATCATTACACGAATACGATTGTCAATCTTCTTTTTAACCATTTTGTTGAAATGTTTTTTAAGTTAAATTTATTTGAAATTAACTACGAAAAGTCCTGAATTCCTTGTGGTTTTTTGAAATTGTTTTCAATCGACACCAACAGCTCTTGCACGTGCGATCAGATTCAGAACAATTTATTGCAGCGGGTTGTTGGTATTTTGACGTTTTTATCTATCACTGTCAAATCGAGTGCTGCCAGTATTAGATTTCTTATTCTACTACAATTTTAAAAACGTAACTTAAGGAAGTACTCGCATGAAGATTGTTTTTATTAAAGTATTCTGTATTTATTTGTTTTTCACATGAAAATTATAATGGATACAAATTACAAACAAAAAACATAACTAATTGATAACTGCTTTCTGGAATAGGTCTCAGAAAGCAAAAAATAATAAAAATTGGAAACTCAGTACAATATCCCTTGCTCTTAAAATAAGCCAATTTTTTCAAATATTAATAAAACAGAAACTAAGACATTAAAAAAAGCAAAATCAATTCGAATAAAATTCAAATGTCCTTTTTTGTAATTTTTTTACGGGATTTTTACTTGAATTCTTGCTTATAAACATTGAGTAGAGTCAACGCAAATTTAAAATGCCTTTAAATTCGGAAAAAGTTTTTTTTTTTATAAATGAATATAATGTTAAATAACGTCATCTCAAACTTAACGCTTTCAGAAGTTGTTTAGAGACTAAATAAATCTGAGAAAAAAGCATTTTACTTATAAAAACCATTTAAACATCAAGCAACCTCTTTTTAACATTACTTTATGGAGTTTAAGCATGAGCAGCCTTTATAGTAAATCAAGCATTAAATTTTCCACTTTTTCCGCTTTCACGCTGATTGAATAAAAGTTCCTTGAAATCACAATATATCAATAGCATTTTCAAATTTGATTGAAATTACCGTCGATCTCGAACCGTTTAAAATGAACTTTTAGATTTGAATACAATTAAACTGCCACATTAGACATGATATGGCTAAAACAAAAATTAAAATACTCCACATTTTTTATATGTATAACGAGACGACCGACACCCTAAAAGAAATTCGAAGTTTAATATTAATATTTATCAGTTTTAAGTTCATTCAAAGTTTTTATTAAAAACAAGTTTTTAACAAATATCTCAACTTGAGATATTTGTAGCTTATACATTGAATTGATTTGTATTAACTCAGTTGTATTTCGAGCAATACAGTTTTCACTTTTTCCTTTCGTATTTAAATTTGTAAACTGGTGCCGAATCTTTAGTGCCAGGAGCAATTCGTTTCGGCTTTAATTGCCTTTTTTGCTGAAGTAAACGCTTCATTTCCAACTTTTGTTGAACCACACTAAGTTCCTTTTCTCGTTCTATTCTCTTGTTGAGTTCCAAATAAGATTGTTGCTTCCTAGCATTGATTTTCTTTAAATCCTAAAATTGAAATTGAACATAAATTATAGAAATCCTGAAAAAATCAATTTTTTCTAAATATTTACCTCTTCACTAACATCGGGAACTTTCAATTTCGCCAAATCTTCCATTCTTGGTCTGTTAGTTTTACGTCCCAAAAGACTAGGATGGGTGTCTAGTCTCTTGGCAACATCAAAATCGTTCAGATTTTTGATTTCGTCTTCATCAACAAAGAATGTATGTTTATTCTGAATTTCATTGGCAAAGTCAATCATATGCAATTCAGATTGAAGTCGTTTAATTTTCTTGGTCTCCATTGTCCGTTTCATGTTGATGTACTTTAAATCTTGAGTTTCCATCAATGATAGCTGATCCTTGGTATGTTCGTCGGGTTTTTCAAATTCAATATGTTCGTCATCTTTTATCTTGGAATTAATCATATGATGGTAGAATTCATCAGGGTTTTTGTTTAAGGCACGCTTATGAAGAAATTTCAATATTCTCTCCTTGTGTTGAACATTATTGGCTCGCTTTTTGTAATCTTTCTTCTTTTCAAGTATACCAAGGTGTTCCCTTGATTCGGGCTGATGACGTTCTCTGTGAATTTTTTGGTTCCTTTTGGATGCCTTTTTCCACGAAGACATTTCGGAGATATTTAAGATTGGTTTTTTTAATGGAAAATCTCTACGAAACTGATTTCTTTCTTAATTTACAAACAACAAACTCAAATACATGTGTTAAGAAAATTTTAAAGAAAACAAAACCAATGTGTCAATCGGCAATGTCAAATTGAGTATGGAATTGTAGTAGATTTCTTCACAACTGGGTGACATGAATTCGTGTTCAAGTAGCAAGTCCGTTTTCGATACGTTAAAACAGGAGTTATACGTTTCTCATTATACTAGGACACTTAACAGTGGCAAGGATTCTTTTAGGGGTTCACAATACCCTGGGATTTCTTATCATGGACTGATGCCTCTACACATACTACACACTTTCGGTACCGAATTATGATACGCTATTAAATATTTCATATTCAAGATATTTGTTGGACCAAATTCTAGTTTGTTAAAATGTTTTTAAAAAAAGTGTGGGGTAAACTCTTCTAAAATTGATATTTAGAAAAATACACTTATTAAGAAACACCCCTAAAGAACATAACATATTTTCCTGCAACTGATACGAAATATGCTAATTTGATTTAATGCGAATTTAGTTGTTTGCATATGAGAAACTTATTTATAAAATAAAGTAATAGTAATAACATTCTTGTATCAGCGTTCATTCCATATTTGACTTACAGTACAATCATTGCATGCAACTTTAAACTTTTTAAATATCTTTGAACACTTATTATGCGGTTTCCTTTTTACACAAAATTTGATGCAATTTTTTTGAACTGAAACTTTGAATATGCAAGTGTTCCAATACAGAAAACATATCCTTAGGTCGAATATCCTAAGAATAAAGAATGATGTTAAATTTAGAATAATTTGACAATGACGTTTTTAACATTAAAAAATTCGAATGACAGTTGTGTTACTAAAAATTAAACACAAAATACTACTTTAATTTGAAAAATTGTAGCCCTGACTCGTCTGTCAAATATAAATTTTCGTGTAAGCTATAAATTTAGTTTTTACAAGAACATGTAAATGCTAAAAATTACAAGAGTCTTATAAATAAGGACAAATAACAGAATTCTGACTGAGAAAAGGTTAATAGTGACCAGGTTTTTTCAGGTAATAATAATTAGGTATCGAGTGATTGAATCCAACGTTGACGGCTTACTAAAGTAAACGCCCACTGATAAGGTTAAGGTATTATTAAACTATCAATATCAAAAGAAAAGAACGTGTCACTTTCCGTGTACCTTGTGAACACCCCAGCTAATAACTGTAAAACAATCGCTTAATCATAATTCAAAGAAGTTGCAAATATTTCGATTATATACTTAGAGAAAAGGGCGGTTTTTTTAAATCTAAATAACTATCCTTGAAGGCGGAAGTGTATACCTACCGACGACGTCCTTGTTCACCACACCTCTAAACGGAAAGAAAAAAAGAGGGAAATTATATAACAGGCTTATCATCCTGTTATTCACAGCAATGCAGCACGTGCAAGATAGTGACGCGTGTCGACACGTGTTTTCTATATCGGTGAAAAACATAGATTACGATGTCATACACATCACTTTCTAGCTCTGATTTCACGGATGCACCATGCCTTGGGGAATGAAACTGGTGTGGTTAAGGGAAGCAGGACATTCGTCGATCGCGTCAACCCCAGTTCAGTTAGTGATTTGTAATTTTTAAAACAACTTAATTTTCTTTCATTAGACTCACGCGTCACTTCAATATTATATTGTGGGCTGTGAGATTTGAATTACCCTTAATCCTATTTTAAGAATAGCAAAACGGTTCACTGTTGGGAATAGGTAGGTACTTAAAAATACATTTCTCTTGACAAGTGTCAAAAATAACATATCCATGCAGATATATGTATGTATGTATGCTTTCAATAGTTTGTGCTCGTTTTTGAATTATTGCATATTTATGAACGTTCTAAACTTGCTAGTAAAATTTATAGTTGAAGTAAGTTGATCAAATAGTAGGGTTGTGTCCAGTCAAGTTCTCAGGCATTACATAGTATTTTTTAAGAAAAATAAACGTGATTGGTTTTCGAGCACTTTCTAGATTGAGTACTAATAAAGTTCATTCCATTCAGCAGTCCTTAAAAGAGAGCCTAGTTCTTGAACACATTAAAGCGTTTAACCGGATGAAAAATAATGAGAATTATACATGATTTCCTAGTTCCATATGTTTGTGAAAGTATGATTCAAAAACATTTAACGTTGAGAGATATCGAAACAACTCCAAGTTATGACAAAACTTTATTAAAAAATAAACCACAAAGAAAGCAATAGATATAGAAAAGGAAAATAAAGAGAAAAAAAAAAAGAAACGTATACGCCCGGGTGTATCACTATTATTGTTAACAAATAAAATGAACTAAAAATGCCCTCTCTTGTGAGTAGGCTTCTTAAGATACCTACATTTTTTGAATTTTTGTTTTGATATCTAAATAATTTTACTTAAAGAATACAGAATTAACAAATTAAAAACTTTAAATTTTCATCAAAGAAACAAGCCGCAATCTCGAACTTGATGGTTTTGAATGTAATTATTTGAAGCAAACAGGTTCCTTATTAGTTTTCAAGTGGTCGTTTAGACAAATTTAATTTAACTCTTGGAGTTTGGAGTCATGATATGTATTATAGGGAAGTACTCAGTATTAAGGTGCAGAAACTCCAACTCTTTGTAAAGATATAAAGCCTTTTGTTTGACAAATTCTTTTGTTTCCTATTAAAATCACTATCCAACCCAAGAGCAGTACAAATAACTTATCTATAAAGTACCAACATATTTTAATTTATAGAGAAGTCAAAGGATTAACAATTTATTCTAACGCATTGGCAATCATTCAATGCAATCAAATCCTTACTCTTATCTGTTCAACGCTGCCGCTATCGCTATCGCTATCGCTATCTATTGCAATAAAATGGAACTAAATCATTTTAAAGGAGTATAAAATCTTTCAACCAGAGATCGGTTCGTCATTTCTGTAAAACACCAACACCAACAGTACACCAAAATTATATATAGGTATCAATCAAAACAAAAAGAAACCTAAACCAGAGATTTGACATGGATCAGTAATCTAATACCAGATTACAATTCCAAGAAGGGTGTTTTTTCTTCAACCCTCCTTCTGTGATGGCAGTCCTATAGGTGGGTGGCATCAATCTACCCATCCATCCAGCCAGCCATCCATCCAATCCATCCATCCATCTATCTATCCACATTGCCTGAAACTCTCTCTGCCAAAGGTGGTAGTATTCTGTAATATTCCATTCATGACGTGGCGCATAGGTACTGTAAAGGATCTGGATCTGGTGTATATTTAGTGGGTCGTGGGGCAAGCAACAGCAACATCTCTGTCGCTCTTCAATTGTTGTTGTATACTTGTTCGTAAGGATAAATCCCAACGAGGACATCGAGGGTGCCGTTCATTGTTGCAGAAAATAAGAATTTTCGCTTGATGGGTATCTACAACTCCTCTGGAACTCCTGGAGCATCTGCATGACATGCGCCCTCTTTCTTTTTCTTTTTATTTTTATTTTTTTTTCTTCTTCTGTGCGTTATATTCCCCATTGGCTTCGTATATATTTTTTTTGCTCACTTTTGGTTTCGTCCTTATCTGTACCTACATAGTACCTACATTCCCGTATGTGTCTCTAGGCTGTCATTTTATTTCTGCCAGAATGTGTTTCTTAATTTTTTCCCGCTGAACTCGTAGCTGTATTCCGCCTTGTGCCCTATGATATTTATATAAGGTCGTCCGCAGTACAGAGAGGTAGGTTGATAGATAGTACCAAGGGTCAGATGAAAAATCATACACACCGAGAAAATTCATACCGAAGAAAGGTGGAAAAAAACAACTCGATGGATTATTACCGACTTTTTACGAGGGTTGACGATGATGGTTGCTAGAGGTTGGTGGGTTGGTTTTGGATGGGAGTGTGCTGTGTGGGTGTGAGTGTTGAATGTGGGGTGTTGCTGGTTGCTGGTATCGAAAGGTGATACTCCTGCGGCGTACTTTTCGCATCTTTTTAAATGATAATTTATTCAGCTAGGAGAAAAGATGTGAACGAAAGATTAAACCTTTTTTTTTCTTCTTTTTGTTGGGTAGTTTTGCTTTCGAGTAATTTAGATAAACAGAACGACACGGGGCGAACGAAAATGGAATGGCATTGGAAAGGACATTATCATTTCAAGAGATGACATTGTAAGAGATTTTCATTTTGGCATTTGACTTGAAATTGTATAGGTTCGTAGGCAGGTATATGTAAGTAGGTATAGGTTTATAGGGAGAATGATATTTTTGGTTGAAGACTTATTTTGAATGTAAAAAATTGTAGACCTTAAAGCTTTACGAAAAGTTTACTTTTTTGAATGAAATATTTTTATCGGGCATCAGAAGATCCTTTCGATTGTAAAAGATTTGCTGCTTATTAAAATGGGATCGGTAATAAAAGTTAAGATTTAATATGAAACCGTTAAAGAAGTAACATACTCGTAATGAGAGCGATGGAACAGATAACGAAAGATGTAATAAATCTGTACCTAAATTTTTTTACTAATTTATTTTTATTTTGTTCTTGACTTTGCGTTTTAAACTATTTTTGACTTGACAAAAGCAACTTTAACATTAAAGAATGCATTTTTTTGCTTCAAAGAAAGAAATAGTACAAATTAAGGTTTTTCCTTTTATTTTTATTCAATATGAAAAATCCTTGTTTTAAAAAGATCGAATTTAAGGTACTTCAGTGACCTTAATAGTGTTTTCTAATAATTTGTCCATTATAGTTAAATTCAGCAATGACCGATGAAAGCGTTGAATTTATTTTCTTGGTGTTTTGTAATTTTGTGCTACTCGATGAACGTCGAAAATTGGATTATTATTAATCCGGACAGGACATTCTAAAAACCTTAACAAAGAATCTGAAATATCGATTTTAATTCAAGATCTGATTTTTCCCAAGATAATTTAATTCAAAGCATCATTAATCACTTTGATAAAAAAAGTGGTCCTGAGGAATCCCTGATTTGACAATGATGGCTCAAACTTTAGTTAGTTCTTGAGCTAAACAGAGTTTCATCTCAATCCCTTCTAAAAAAGTTGGTTATTTGGCAAGTGTAAACAAATAGTGTAAAACATTTATCTTAATGTATATTTTCTTTTTCATATGAGTTTTTCAGCAACTCTTCAACTCTGAAACCCTGTTCAACTGCTACTGGGGTGCCTACGCCCCTTATTGCTTGTATAAAAAAATCAAGAGAGCGTTATAATTAATCTTACATGATGAAATGTTTTTGTAGTTATTGTCATTATAAGAAGTTTTCTTCTTTATCTCTGAAACAGCTTTAACGATTTTGGCAAGTAAATATTTGTGTTCTACTGTGGATATATGATATGTAGGTCTAGGTTCTTGATTCGCTTTTTACAAGAAACTTAGAATACGATTCAATAACAATTTTACCAAAATGTTTTCTCGTACTGAAGAAATAAATCACTAAAAAGAATGAATAATTAATCTTCCACATATAAAAAAGGCCGTCTTTACCCTTTTGGGGGCCCTGGGCACTTTTCGAAAATGGGCCCTCTATGTGATTATACAAAAATGTAATGTTGTGTATAATAAAGGTATACAGAAAAAATCTCATAACTTTGAATTAATATTTATTCTTTTAATTTTTTAAATAAATAATAGGGGTATTCACGATCTAATGCAACAGGTCTAGTATCATTGTAAAAATGCAAAAGTGTAAAATATTACAACACTACAACAACAAAATATAAATACATACACGGAGTGCAATCTTGTAATAGTGTCGCACTAGCTATACCCGAAAGTTTTTTTGGATCTTCTGTGATAAATTCGTGAACGAATTAAATTTTATCGTTCTCCGAACCCTGCCCGAAACCTATTGCAACAGAAAAATTTTTAATTACATTTTTGACAGCTCTTCTATTAAAAATTCTGTGATATTTACTTTTTCCATTTTTTTTGACATCTTTAACAAACTTGAACGAACTTTAATTCTTATAAAAATTAAATTTTCAAAACAAAACACAAATGTTGAACTCATTTTTGACATTTACTTCAGTGTTGCAAATAGACGAGAAGTGAGTTTACGGTGTACTAAAAAATAATAAAATTTCGCATTTTTCCTAGGCTCGTTGCACCAAATCGGGAATTCACCAATTTTTTTTAATTCATTAAAAAAATAAAAAATCATTTAAAACATAAACCTATACAATGTAAAAATTAAAACAAAAAAATATTTCATATAAAAATTCAAAAGTAAACAAAATTTAAATAACATAAAATTAAATAAGTTATTCAGAATGTAATTAAAAAAACAATATATTGACATACACAAGGTGACGGACTATATTTTCAGGTAAAAGACAAAAATGTTTATTGAAGGAGTCTTTTTCTTGATTTGAGATTGGCAAAGTCATTGATTACATCTTCAAAATCGATGCCTCTGAGGATTGACATAAGCGACAAACTTGTCAATCTTTCTTGAAGCATTGTAGTTCTGAGTTCGTTTTTTTATTCTTTAAACTTAGAGAAGGAACGTTCCCCACTGCAATTGGTCATCATCATACTTAAGAAAATTCTTTGTGCAATTTAAGCATTTGGAAATTCATCTTCAATTTTATAACTTTTTAAAAAATTATTAAGTTCTATAATA
The DNA here is from genome assembly GCA_905146935.1 of Scaeva pyrastri. Classification (NCBI taxonomy): domain Eukaryota; kingdom Metazoa; phylum Arthropoda; class Insecta; order Diptera; family Syrphidae; genus Scaeva; species Scaeva pyrastri. The sequence continues at coordinate 19,340,694 of LR989929.1, read as the reverse complement.
TTGTGAGTTTTTTCATTTTCATGTCGACTAATTTCCAAGTACCTATTCTTTTAAATTCAATCATTCAGCATTTGGCAAATTTTATTCTTGCCTACAGACCAAAAAACAATTGGGGGAACCCTGGTAATTGCGGGGCCCTGGTCCCGGGCCCAGTGGTAAAGAGGGGTCTGCATATGAATAACCACGAGGAAAACCAGAATTATCATGATCATACAAAAGAGCCTACGGAACCAATCCTGTTCAATGCAAAAAGTGTTGTCTTTGTCCAAGACACTTTTTGTAATGCAATTATAATATTTTACTATCACCACTATCTCGAGCATTTATTTACGGAACATAGACAAGATCTGGGTTCAATATTTGAGTGAAACATAACCTCTCGAGCGATTGATATCTTTTCGTAACTTGACCTAATCATTGTAAGTAGGTATGTGTATCTATATGAAGTCACACTCACCATTAATTGTATAAAGGTAAAGATTCCCTTAATAACAACCACATATTTAAAATAATTCCCCTCTTATACTCGTACTTCTCTCAAGCGTGAAATAGTTTGTGTTGACATTTTACAATTTCTGCTTGTCAAATAGTTTCAAGTTCACATTTTTTTGATGAGCAATGAATCGTGAGAAGGGAATACTATATACCTAGACCTATACTCATATTGTACAATACCCTAGGGATAAATGATTCGATACATTTTTGCATTTGTCATGAAGTCCCAACAACCCCTTGCTTGAGTAGACGTTATACTTATCTACATATGTACGTATTTATTTTAAAGGCAACCCTTATCTGTATTGTAGTTTTGTACGCCACATTTTTCTTTGATAAACAAAAATTACAAAATAAATGAAGACCATCAAATAAAATTTTTGAAGTTAAGTACCCAAGAGTATCCAATCTGATGCTAAAATCAACCTGCTTAAACCTCATGTAAATCCGAATACATATATGTTCATACAAATAGGTACCTGTTTTATTTTACACAAATTTAAAAATGGGGTAAAGTCTAAAAATTAAGCCCGAAGCCTCTTCTTATCTAATTCATATTTTTGACAGATTGCCAAAACGACATTTAAGAAATTGTTCGATTTCTAGGAAGGAGCAAGTCAACTTTTTCCAAAGGCAGGTAAATTATATCGTCTCCTCGTCGGTCGTAGTCGTGGCAGTGTCGGCTTTGATGGGGGTTCAAAAAGAATATACAAAAACACAATGCAAAGAATATAAAAGATATTGCTTTTGGCTAAATGTTTACTAGACCGCGCGGTGATGTGATGTTCTCAAAAGCACCAATTATCGTTATTGGCCATATTAAAAATCGAATGAGAAACACATCTGTCACGCACGGCACGACCCGCGCCCCGTGTGATGTTGAATATTCGCAACTGTTTCGAAAAATTGTATAAACTTTCTGGCAGTGATGATGATGCTGGGCTGGGATGGGCAGGGTTGCTGGAGAAAAGGAGGATCGTCCTTTCGTTGTGTGTATTTTTTTTTTCAAAAATGATTGAGGAGGAAAAGAACAAATTCGGAAGGGCGATGACGGAAGGGTGTTGACTGCATATGACCGATTATAATTTTTCAACCTTTAAATATGAAATTATGAGAACACGATTGCTAACAAAAATATTTAGCATCAGGGCGGATGTGACGACACGGTTTAACGAGAGGGCACAGATGGCAGGTTGCGGGTTGACAATAGTTTATGTTATAGACTTGCCCATATTATTGATGGAGTTTTGTATATAGTTTTGTTGTTCATGAAGAGAATGAGGCTAATTTTGGAAATGACAATTAGAATGTAGTTCCTGGGTGCCAAAATGCAGCTTAAGATAGATTTTTTCTTTTTTAATGAAGTATGTTTAATTTTTGAAGATTTAACAGGACGACGACTTAGTATTAAGACTCTGAAGGTTTAGAACAGATGATGGTGAATTTTCACAAAGCAATTGGAACACTAAAGAATAAAGCAGGCTCAATATCAACCCTCTGAAGACTGGGCTGATATTATTCACAAGGAAAAGTCATATTCCAAACATCAATTGACCTCATTTATGTATACTGCTCCGGCAAATATCTGGGTCTAGATCAGGATGTGAATCTAAATATGCAAAAAAAATAGAAAAAAAAAAACAACATTAGTTGCTTTCTATATCTGAGGCAGAGTTTGAGGCAAAAGACGAGGTCCTATTTTTAGAACATCACAGTTCATGTTCATTTTACATTGCCAATAGTTTTGTTTTATTCACTGCTGCATAGCTACCGCAGCAAAATTTCTCTTGGCAAACAACAACAATTTGATTTCTGGCGAAAAGAAGACAGCAACAAAATATAGCTGTGTTTTATTCATTTGATGATCATGACGTATCTCTTCTGATCTTATATTTTTAAATACAGAACCCGATAAAGTGTAGAGTTTTGCTGTTTCTTTCAAACAGAGGAACTTGAAGTTTGTGAAGACCGTAAAATATTTTTCAACAGTTGGCTGGCAAAAGTATTGGCATCTTGAAAATCAAAGTCATTTCATCAATTGCCACAAAGTCAAAAGTTATGGAGAGTTGCTTGAGATGTAGAAATGAGAAGACTCAAGACGTGAATATTTCAGTCTAGCTTAGCTTGAAACAACAAGTGGCATCAACATTATCGGAATGACAACTTTAGGTGTGTTTCTGTCTTCCATTTGCCCTGATGGCTACTTATCCGGTTGTAAACCTCAAGGCTGCAAGCGTCTTCGTCTATAGAGCATGTCTCTAGTGTGATTTACCGAATTTACAGTAAGACATTTTTCGAGTCGTTTTCTCTACACTTATACGAGCTAGGTTACCTACTTAAGGACAGTTCCTAATTGCAGAGTCTTCGAAAACGCCTTTCGTCACAAAAGGCTAAGGAAGGCTCGGATCAATTTGTGAATACGGGCAGATCTATGATCCAGCTAAGAACTGTTTGTTAGGTTTTTGAATTCAAAGAACTTTGACACTGAATTTATAATCATCTTTCCAATAAATCAATTTCTCTTAGAGACACTTCGTCTCCATGAGGAATAATCATTCTGAAATTTACTTCTATTGGTTTAGTTAACCATCGAAAGAATTCATCGTTATACCATCACCCCCTAAGCTGCATACGTACGTACGTTTTTTTTCTGGAAATTGGTAAACTCTCAATATACACTTCCATTTATGAATTTTCAAAATGTAATTGCTCAAAAATAGACTCCCCTAAAAAAACACTACCTACACATGTACCACATCTATATTTACTATTTAAACAACGTCTAAACCCTCTGTATGTAAGTATTGTTGTCGAACGAAATTATTTCCGTTCAATTTGGGTGGGTGGTGTATGTAGTCCGAATCCGAACGAAAGAACCAGAACCATCATCATCAGAATCATGATGGGAGTCGGTGAGGCGGTGCCATAACGATTACGTTGATCGCTTTTTTTTTTGGGGGTATAAAATAAAGGTATATACATATGTATGAATACAGATATATGTATGTACGTAAATACTAGATGTATATGTTAGGTACAGGAAAGATGGAAAACTCATCCAAATAGGTAGGTTTGTATACCTATACGAATACGATCCCCTTGTTTACGAAAGAGCATAAAGGTAATCATATTACCTCGATTCGAAATGAATTCATAACTGAATTTTCCTCTTTCCGTCATCGTTCAAAGCCATGGTGAGTTTTCTACCAATTTTCTGGGCGATGCGACCGACGATGGCGACGTTGCCATTCTTTCATTTTTATTATAACAAAAAATAAAAACATTTTTGGAGTTTCATATCACAGCTTAACTAAACTATCAATTTCGCACAGCACGAACTTCGACTTTGACAGACTTTAGACTTCAGAATACTTCACAAGTTAAAGTGAAACACAGTCAAACTGCACGATCCTGGAAGTCAGTTCACATTTACACCATCTCTAAGGGAACATGTCCTCGAATGGCCGTTGTGGGGCCGGTGTGTCGTCTTCTTGAATATATACCAAAAGAAGTTAACATTCATCAACTTATAGCGTTAGTCTTAGTTAATGATGGCCTCGAAAATGTAGGTATATGGACCATTGACCCAACTATTTTAAAATTCATTCCAAACAGTGACTATTTTGAAACTTATTGGACGCATATGGTTCTTACGTGCATTGGTACCGTCCCAAATTCGGCAATTGATTTGTTGACTTATAAAATCATTCATGAATGAGATCCATCAAAATGACATTCCAATACAAATTTGGCTCTATTTTCAACTGCTCCATTTTGTACGGAGGAATTCTCAAGTCAAAAAGGTAAGTTTGCTAAGTTTGTCTCTTGTGAAATTCGGAGTTCGGTTCTTCAAAGCGACTTATCTCAGTCGAAAATCACTTTGGCTTACATGAGTTTTCATGAGTAATTATAAAAATATCGTTTATTGCATTTCTGATAGATTTTGTTCGATGATTTGCAAAAGAGTTGCCCCGGGTTTTATTGGGAATTAACAATTCAGTAAACGACACTCGAAGAACGAAAATTATTCACTAATTCGAGTTTATTGATATGAATGCAGAAGTTTGCAGAATATACATAAAATCATGGGCCTTTAAAACAAAAAAGTAAAACTGAGATCTGGCATTTCTGTTATTGTTTCCAGCAACACCAAGCAACAACAACCCTCATTTGGCAGGATTGCAATAATCAAAAAAAAAAAAAAATAAAGTAAAAAAAAATGGAAAACTTTTTGTTTTCTTTTCGTTTCAACACCTTCAGGCGATTTGGTTTTCGTTATCTGGTGGAACTGACAATTTCAGGATACTACAGGATGATACTACACACAAGCATAAGCATAAGCAAGGCATTCGTATCATCCTTTTGCTGGGCTATATGGATGGAACTGGAAGTGAAAGACAGTACACGTACAGGAAGATACCAAAGAACAACTTAGGTATAGGCTTAAAGGTAACCCAAACCCTAGGCAAACAAAATAGTATCTGGGACGTTGTTTTTCTTTATTTTTTTTTATTTTTGAGGGTTAAAAGGGGAGTAGGTAGTATACATACATAGTAGATGTATTTTGTGGATATACTATGTTCCTATAAAACGCCCACTGGGTGGTGGTTGCTCGTAGGATAATTGTTTTTCCTTCGACTTTTCCTTGTTTCTTTTTTTTTTTGTTCTTACAGGCGGTATAGGTACGTACATAGGAAAGTAGATATACTCATATCCTATTGTTTGGCAAATGGGTATATATTTTTTTAACTCTCTTTCGAAAGGAAAAAAAAAATAAGGATCTACGAGTACCTCTATACGCTTTTATGGTAAGATTGGTAAGCTTACAGATGAAGATACCACAGAGAAAAACTAAGCTATATCAAAGAAAGAGGGATACATAGATTGGAGAGATGGTGACGATGTATAAATATACCTACAATAGATTTTCAAAGTACCTTTTTTTCTGAAAATATACTCGTACAAGACCAGAGGTTTTTCTTATAGGAAAAACAAAAACTTAAAGATTTCTTTTTTAACAAGGAATCTATAGAGAAAAGAATAAGAAGAAATTCCATTTGTTTGAGTTCAGCAGAAATTTTGAAGAAAAATGAAGACGAAGCAATCATCCAGTGGGAATTGGATATTCTTGTGTGTACTGTTTTGAAACACAAGTACAAAGTAAACTGAAAGTCTGTCTAAGTGTTTACTGAAATGGACGAAGGGTAATTTTGCAGAATTTTTTCTGTAAAATAGTTTCGTATATTATTAAAAATGCATTATATTTTCCTTAATTTTCCATTTCTCTTTATAAATTGAACTTGAGACTTGGAATCAATTTTGTTTCAAGGAAATTAGTATCAAGGTCTTAGCAAAAAATGTTATTTAAACAAATCTTTAACTTCAAACTTTCTTTGATCAAAGGATGGGACACACAAAATTATTAACTTCAACTCCTGACAAGGCGGAAATGTTCAAAAATCACATATGTAAATATATCAAATGTCCTAATATTTAAAAAAAAGTAAAAATCCGTTAGAATTTGAACAGAATATTAATATGTGTTCCTTGTATTCGACCCATTTCATCCGATCACTTAATTATCTTTCCGAAAACTATACAGTAGATTCTCGAAAACATGGACGGTTGAATCCACCATTTAGACTTGTATATGAAAATTTTATTTTCAATTTTCCATTAGCTGAAATTTTGCTAAATATTAAGGCTCTTATTTCTTGATCAGCTTTAAAAAAAATGCAAATATTTGAAAGGGCTCTATATACATATTTAGGATTGCACTTTGGCCTTGAAATTTTGAGCAATCAGCAATGTGCCAGTGTTTTTTTTGCTATATGACATTTTTAGTTCAGATATGGTAATATTTAGCTTCGAGAGACAAAAGCTAATGCCGATATGTCTATTAATTATTTTGAGACTCTACTGTAGTTTTACTTTCGCTTTGCTTTTATTCCAGCAAATTCTAGTTTCACTTATGGCTTTTTCAATAACTATATGAGACTGACTGGGTGACTTTTTAATACAAAATTAAGGGTTTTAGATTTGAATTTTATTGTGTACAGAATCGATTTCACAATGTGTTTTATTAATCACTAGCGGTTCGTCAAGTCCCATAATATCTCTGTGCCAAATTTCACCAAGATTCCTTCAGCCAGATTCTAGAAAATAAAACCCCATACATTTTACCGGAATAAAAAGTATCTATATATATACATAGACTATAGTCTATATATATGTGTTGCAAATTTCATAAAAATCCGTTCAGCCGTTCTCGTGGCATTTAGCAACAAACATCCACATACATTCAAACTTCATATTTATAATATTAGTAGGACTTAAAGTGAAATTATGAAGCTTAAAATAATATAATTCTATGGTTTGCACTAGATTCTAATTTGTTTAAAAATTTTTTAACATTTTTCAAATATTGGAACATTATCTGTGTAGTTGATGTTTAAAATTCAATTTAAATTAAATGGTGTCAAAATGATTGTAACTAAAAAGAATTAAGACTTATTACATTCAGCACTTCTGAAACTACTTAAACTTAATAGAAAGCATCACTTTTTCTACACTCTCACCTCTCCACCCCACTTTTTCATCCCCACGAAAAAAAAACAAATCTAAGGCATAAATATTCCCTTTTTTCAAGTAAAAAATAAAACAGCTATAAGTTCACCTTGAATCCCCCACGACGACGTCCCAAAACTCTAACAGGAACAGTCAGTCATTCATTTATTTCAAATTACACTCATCGTTGTGGTGCTCATGAACCTGCTGCTGAGGCTGTTTTTGATGTGACCTGCAGTGTATAACAGCTATCGCTGTGGGAGTTTTTGCCAACAACAGGAACGCTCCCCCGGGAATCATGTCAAACAAGGCGCATCTGTTATCATCTATCCTCCCGTTCAATTCTTTGTTGTATACTTGTTCACAGACAGGCTATGTGCGAGTTCCTAGTCGCTGCAATTCTGTCCATAAATCGACTTGTAATTGTATCTAGTGTGTACTCAAACTGTGCACACAAAACAGTTACAAGTTTTTTTTTTTTTTTTTACTTTATAGTATGGTCTTTTTCTAACCCCTGTTGTTCTTTAATGTTACCCTTTATTTTGGTTGATTTGGATTTTGGGTTTTCCACTTTACAAACACACACGAGTGATGTGTGTTTTTGCTTCAACAAGGACCCTCTCCTTGGCATCACCATTTACCATTCACCAACGCCGCACCGGGAAAATAAAAATTAAAATACAATCATCTCGTGCGAGAACATATGACCAAGCAATCCGGACAAGTGCCCTCTTGTGATGGATTTGTTACAGCTAGCCCAGCCAGCCATATATACATAGAAGGGATGATGCCAGACGAGGCGGCTTCGAATATAAACTGGTTCGTTTTTATATGATTGTGATCTAGGATGTAAATCAAATCGTCAGATAATCGCGTTACAAAGGCAACTCTTACAATCAGATTCGATGCCAGTCAGGCGAACAACTCCGAGCCGCGCTGGCTCTAGTCAGTTGGATGGAACGATATGGAAGCTGTTCAAAGGACATCTATAAAAAGAAAAAAAAAATTGATATCAAAACCACCCTAAAGTTAATGACAGATTTTGGTCTGTTTTGCTCTGTCTTTCTGTCCCGGCACGGCAATTCTGGATTTTTTTTTATTTTAATGTTGTGTGTTAAGGGTACAATCATCACGACAGGAGGTTATAATTTGAAGTGCAGGCAAAACGTATGGGGTGTGAAATCTTGGTATACTGCACTGCACACGCACGCACATACTACGTAGTATAACAAAAACCCAACAGAGTACAGCACACCCCCGAATTGGAATTGGGTTATAGAATGCTATTTATTGCATTAAGAAGCAAATTGCGGAAAAATTAGCGGCTGATTTTGGGATCATCTAATTATACTGTGTATATGTCCTGGGTTTTGCTTTGGCCCTCTCTTGCTTCGATTTCGGTCCAAAATTGTTTGTTGTTTCCTTATTTGCTTTGAGTTAGGCTTAGGAGTGAAATTCAATGATATCGATAGTTTATTTTTATACCGGTATTATAAAATTATTGTGCAAATGGAAAGTTTTTTAATCTTTTGAATATGGGATCACTCGTTTTTGAATTTTGATTAGGTTAAAGGTCTATTAGGAAACTGCTAGGCTAAATTTCAAAACACTTTACATGAAATTGACTATAGTTATTAACTTTTAGACTACTCGGAATGACAATAGAATTGTGTCAGTTGCGACTGGAAAATAAGATACTAATATACACAGTGAATGAAATGTTCAGAAGTTATATAGGCAAGCATTTGAAAAAAGTCATCATTTGTAACTGAGAAAACTTCAAAACGATTTGGAAACTTATCTTATAACAATAAGTTCAGGTTAAGGATTTTTCATAATATTATTGGAATACTTGAGCAGATGATTTTGAACTATAATTTTGAATAATGCTTATAACTTTTCATAAATGTTTGACAGACGACTTAAGTACAAAAATTTGACAACCAGCTGACAACCAAAAATTTTATGGGAAAATAAATTTTGTATTTCCTTTCTTTCAAATAATTTTTCCATATTTTCTCACTTTTTAAACCTTTCTTGGACTACGAAAGTTCAAACCCAGAATCAGCTAAATCGACCAAGCCGTTCTCGAGTTTTAGCGAGACGAAGAAAAATAAATTGATTTTTATATGTATGTACATACATTCACATTCCGGGGCGCTACAACTTGTATAGAGCCAGGGCCGAGTGACTTAAAACCATTCCTGTATGCGAGTAATGACAGGGATGGAGGCGACCTATGCCGAATCCGAAGTGCAACATTTTTGAGAAAGCACTTTTCATGAGAAGAACTACTCTTGGAGGATTTGTCAATTCCTCGCAAGAGGCAGTACCCGTAAAAACTTTCAAAGTGCACAAACAGAGAACGAACCCTAGACCTTTGGCATAACAGTCAAACGCTCTAACCATCACACGACGGGTACTACATACAATACATACATAGATACATTTATTTTATTTGAGTTTTATTTTATCTTATGGTATGCCGTAAATTGTATACAGTTTGATTCATTCTTAAAACCCAAATAATAAATTAATTGATCGGTACAACTGGGCGTATACGTACTATTTTAATTTAATTTTATTTAATTAATTTTGTTTAATTTTTCATTGATTGGTGATGGTTGTATGTAGTAACCTTAAATTAAACTGTCAAATTTAATCTTCAAAAACCTCATATATGTATGTATTAGTTTTTTTTTTTGCAAATAAGAATGAAAGATTTAGCTACAATGTCTTGTCTTTTTTCGCAAAAGACTCCGAGTCATATCAAACCAAGCATCAGCCAATAGACACTTCATTCATCTCATCAAAACCAGAATTGAAACGCTTCATTTACATAAAATAAAATGAAACTCACGATAGACGTTTTATTTTTCAAGCCAACAAATGGTTTTGGCTGTTTTTATTTTTTAATTTTTATTTTCAAAAGAAATTATAAATAAGAGATTAAAAAAACACAGTCTGTTGTAGAAATTACGATTTTGCTTTGCTCAGATTCAAAACATTAACCAAACTAAATGTTCTGTAAAAAAAAATAATTTCGTTAGGCTCCTGTGAGGCTTATTTAGAGGTCGATGATGTGAGTGTCGGCGCACAGTGGTTCCCAGGTGGAAAAAACCCCAAATGCAAAGTATTTTCTGAAATGTAGTTAATAAAATTTTTCGATTCTTAATATATGTATGAGTAAGCAGTACAATCCACATTTTTTTTTTTTTATTTTTTTAGCTGAGTATGGCTTAAGCAAAGTGACTTATGCCAAAAATCCAAGATTTATATATTTTGTTTGCCAATTTTAGAGTAAGAATTTCTTGTACATATAATATTTTAATGAAATAAATATTTTTTATTTTCATTAATATAGTATTTGGCTTTAAAATTACATTTACCGTTTTTTTAATTTGACTATCAATTTCACATTGGAGGCTCTTAGTTGAAGCTACCTTTGAAGATAAGCTTTTTCCAGTTTGACGGTCTATAAAAAAAAGCTCCACGATGCTCCACGTGGAATCATAGTTTATGATGATGCTTATAATATATTGCATTCATGATGTTAAAACAAATAACCCATTTTGTCCCATTTAGCAGCAGGAGACTTTGATGCGTAGCAATGCATGCCACGCAATCAGCACCTGAAATCGGCTTCTGGCATATGCATTTCTAATGTAACGGCTTTTTTGGAAAAAAAAGTTGTTAACATTAGAATAGATTTATGTAGTCATCACTGCAGTTGCATATGAGCTTTGGTTTGTGCAATTTATTCAAAATTTTGTGGAGTATTTTGAATATATGATATAAGATTGGGTACCAAAGTATAAAAACACTTAAGCAAACTTAAACTAAGCATTGATAGTAAAACCTATTAATTGTTTATTTTAATTTTCGTCCTTAAATAATTAAGTTGTCAAGAAACTCTAATTTTCTGAAACTTTGTTTGCAAGAGAGTATAATTACGAAGTTTTGCTCTGATGCACAATTAATTTATTATTTACTTATTTATTTTTTCATCAATGAATTTACAATTTAATTAAAATAAAGTCGAAAACTAAGTGAAATTGAAATAAATTGATTAAAATTAAGTTGACCTTACTTTTAAAGAAATAATTAAAAATATATGTATGTAGGTACTTAAGTAGTAAACATTCTGCCTTATCACGAATAAATATTCCCCCGAGTTTTTTCTCATTTTGGGCACTTTGATATCGTAAACAACTGTTTTCAGGCAACTTTCTCCTTATTTGTATACAAATATTTCCGTAACTAAGTTGTGAGAGAAAAAATTCCCAGGGAAAAAGTTTCCATAAAATTGGCGATTATTATAGAATAAAATGATAAACATAATGTCCGTAATAATCGTAAAAATTAAATGAGTGGTTTCATTTTTAATGCTGTTTTTCCCCATTTATTTCATTAAACAGTAACCTTGGTTAGATAAATGATTTTTTTTATAAGTGGATTGAAATATCCACTGGTTTTTCCTTGTACTGAAAATTTCATAAAAATCGTGCAATTAGTTCAAATTTTAACGAACTAAGAGCACATCGATGCAAAAAATAATATTAAAAAAGGTTTATATTTAAAGGAGATCAAACTGGGCGTGGCAGTGGGCGGAAATTAATAGTATAATTTTGTTTTCATTGACTATCAACCCTGAAAATTTCATTGAAATCGGTTTAAAGATTTAGTTTTTATTGAAACGAACAATAAGTAGGCGTGTCAGTGGGCGGAAATTAATAGGGAAAATTTCTCTTGAAACTGTGTATCATTCCTGAAAATTTCAACAAAATCGTTTCAGTGGTTTAGATTTTATGTAGTTTTTTCCACTCTCCCATACAAGTCGCCCCACTGTGCGGCGGACAGTGACGACAACGTTGTCGTAGCTTGGCGTTGTTAAAAAGGGAACACATGATTTAAAAAACTTTAGACCATCGTTTGGGCATCGAATGCAAAATTTAAAAAAAAGTCACAAATGCCTGAACTTTGAGCAACAAGCATACTTTCTTCTGTCCTTGTAATGCTTCGGAGGTCCATGTGACGTATACCTTCCTTTTTTTTAGTAAAATGTAAATTTGATGAATTATTCACCACAATCCATTTATATATAGGAAGTCCTAAGTAGAATTATTTAAAGTAAATTTCATCAGAGATTCAGAGATCCAGATCCAGTAGTGTGTAGTGGCCAGTATTGAAAGTCCGGGGTCAATTTCTGTCCAAATCACTTTGAAACTTGGCATGTGAAGTGAAGGCTAAGAGTTTTGCCAAAAAACATTAAATTCGATATGGAAGACGATTTGATGGAATAATTAATGTCATAACTTTAGACGCATACCTTAGACTTAATCCTAAATGTGAATCTATTTTTTCCAAGACAGTGGATACATTGTTTTTTGAAATTATAGCCAAACAACTGCAGCTGGTTAGGTTCAGGTGGCTGCACACTTAGACCATATCAAAGAAAATGAGGAACTGACTCTTCTTCTTCCTCATCCATACAGCTTCTACAGAAATCATTTGCCGGAGCTCCAAGTCTGAAGGCATGTCTGCCAATTAAGCAGTGTCTTTTAAGGACAGCTATAACGGAGCTAATTTGCGTCTACCAATCGAGATGAATTGCTTTGAGCGTTTAGCATCAAGCTTTGGCCAAATTGATTTTGTTGCCAGACAGGTGAGTGAATCAGACCACTTGTGATTGACCATCTCAATGGTATCTTGCTTTAGCATGAGTTTGAATATTGAATTGATTAACCATCTCCATTACAGATGTTCTACAATTTTAGGATGGCTTTTGAATTAGTAGAGACTACTTCTAAGGATTTTATGACAGCTTGACTATCCGAAAAGATGCGTATCTTAGTTGACGATATCACGTTTTCCTTGAGCCAAGATAGGACTTCTTTGATGGCAAGAAGTTCTGCCTGGAACACACTACAGTGTTTGGGTAAACGAAATTAGAGACTTAAATTTAGTCTGTCGGAGTATACGCCGCACTGTCACTAACTCCCTCATTTGTTTTGGATCCATCAGTGTAGAAGTCGATAGCTTCTCCAGTTCACGGCAGCTCTAGCTCCCATTAGGATCTAGAGGGAATGGACACATTGAAGTTTTTATCAAAACGAAGAAGAGGTGTTGTGTGGTCGACGTTGCAGATAAGTGATCGGAATGAGTTCAGAATTTTTGAGTGGCCAATGTTATTATTATTCCACTGTGAGGAACAAAAGAAAAGATTCTTAAGCGTTCAAGTTTTGCGTATCCACAATGCAATGAGTTTTACTGTTTTATTCCCCCGAAAGTTTTTAGGGGCAGGGGGTGTTTTGAATTCAAATCAGCCCTTTTCGAAATTTGAAACCTTTTATTTAGAAGCCATATGAACTTATACGATGGTGTTGATGTTTAATTATGTGTTGGATTTTAGTTTTGGGAAGATGAGTTCTCTTGGATTCGTAGCCCATAGCAACTTGAAGGATTGTCAAAGCATTTTCTTTTTGTTGGGTGGATCTTCGAAGTCTTTGATGTTTTTAAGAGCTGCTGTTTTGGCTACTAACCTTTTAACTCTTGACACCTATGTATGTGTTATGTGAACTGTGGCAAATTCAAGTTTTTTTAAACGTTAAAAAGTCAATAGTCTGTTCTTATACAAATGGCAAAAATTGAAAACCTAAACTTTCTACGAAAGCATAATTTTGCATATTCCATTATCTAGTTGTTTTTAATTTTATACAGTTTTGTCTACAAAATAATTCGAAGTATATAATGTTTATTTTTTAACGATGGGATTTAAGTTCCAGAAAAAAGCATGACACTCAAGACAAAACCTATAAAACTCAACTTTGATATTACCTAGAGTTTCATGAGTATTTTTTTTTCAAATTTCAACGGTTCCATGGATTTCGATTGTTTATCATAGCAAATTATGTTTTCTAAGTTCCCTAAATCCAAAATTTAATTTCTTTACTTATCCCTTGATTTGATAGGCAAAATTCACAAATCCACCAACATCTACAAAAAAGACAATTTATATATTTACCTGCGATGGATTCCATTGTTCGTAGGTGATGGTCCTCCACTGTCTGCTGACGTACGATACGAGGTATACCTTAAGCTTAGATATACCAACCAAGAAATGGAACCTCAACTCATCACTTGCTTATACCACCAGGTAGCTCATGGTCGTCGTCGCGTTGTTGGTCGTCGTGTGTTTACCGATGAAAGGAAGGACCAGTGCAAATAAATAAATGATTGTCTCAGTTGCTCTTGGTCTTGGTCGTGAGCTTAGACAGGATAGCATGTAATCATCTTGTCCATTATCGTGTCCTTTGTTTGACACGAAACATTGATTGGTGCGGCGGCCGGCACCAGAGTTCTGAATGTGGTTAGTTGGCACAATTTAGGCCATGCCAACACACCATCGCTGCGCTGTCGGTCGCTCGTCGTAATCCATATATGAACAGTGAACAGAAATCGTGAAATGGCACGCACGTCAAGAGCCACCAACACAAAGTGTGTATTAATATTTAATAAACCATATTACCTATTATACAATGGCCGTGGTGTGATATGTTACGTTACGTCTACGAGTATATATGTGTTATGCTGCACTACTAGTACCTACATCATACATACACGATTCGACGATTCGTAGAAAGGATTGCGTGATTCTTGTCGTCATTGTCTGTTTATCACTTGGTCTGTTGTTAAATTCCTCATTAAACTGATTTCGTTGAACCTCGCGTCCAAGGAAATTTGTTCGAAATCGAAATCGGAATCAGAATTGCTATTGAACAGAGCGCCTGCTGTCAAATACAAAGTAAAACATTAAATTTAATGACGTTTATAATGTTCTTGGGATTGGGTTGGGACTGAGAATAGCTTGGGTGTCAGAATAACCAAACATGACCCGGTTGATCAATTGAGTATCGAAAGGGACGGGACAGACATCATCGCATGGAAGTAGGTAGTAACGGACACGAAGACAGTGGTGGCGACGACGACGAGCGACGCATCATCATCATTATCGAAAATGACCTTTCGAATAAAACTCACGAAGAGATGCATCCTTGTATATTCACACCAATTCCAATGTGACGTCCAAAAGGGAAGTGGACAGAGATAGGTTGGTTATACGAGTAGACAATACATCAAACTGGCGCGGCGTGACCATGCACAGCTGTATGATTTTTATTGCCTGGTCGGTTGAGGCGACCGACCATCAGGGTGAAGAAGGAATGATATGGTGTCTGTCTGTCTGTCCTATCTATTCGTATTTGATAGCGCCTCCAAAACTGGGTGCACAATATGTGTGAATCGTGCGGATTAATAGTGTCAATTCACAACACTAAATAACTTAGTTTAGAAAGAATGTTATTTTTTTCTCGGATATCTTTTTTTTACTTTATATTAATACCTATAGCATGTGGATATCTAGTTTAGATCCCGTCTTCTTTTGTTACATACGTCCTTTTAGTTGATTTATTATTTTAAGGGATATCGATGAGTGTGAGTTTATTAAAGAGGAAATTTTATATGAAATTTTATGTGCTTGTCTTTAATAACATATGGTCGGTATGTTACTGAGGTGCTAACGTTGAATTAAACGTATTTTTATGGTCTTTTGCGAAATTTAGGGTTAAGGAAATTGTGCTGCTAAATAACTTTTCTTTATAAAAAGAGGATTTGATTGTGGTTTAAAAAAATGAGTGCCAAAGGTTTAACAATGAACTTTGAAACGAAGTCAAATTTCTAGAAACCAATATTTTTGAAATTTAAACTAGCAAAGTATTTTATCGAAATGCGATTTTAATGGTATAGTACTTAAACTAACTTGTACCGTCTGGTTTAAAATATGATGTTTAGTAAGTAGGATTGTCATTTCAGATGTCTGTAATTAACACTGAAAAATTCTCCAAAAATTACTTCTTTAGCTAGCTCTTCGAATGCTCTTAACTTTTGACAGTCTTAAGTTACAGGGCTTTGATTAAACTTTGATATATTACAGAAAACCGCCCCAGAAGAAGTATAATGCATTTAAGACTTACTAGCAGTAGGGCTTTAGAAATGCTCAAGGTATAGGTATAGGCTGTGAAGTGTTTACCGCCCTTTCCTTCACAATTGTCATATCCTTGATTATTTTTACATTTTAACAATTTCGTTGAAATTACATGTAACTTTACATTTTCTATAATTTCGCTTTTTTCAATCTTTTAAAGTGCGGACAGAGAACGTAGAGGCCGATTATTGGTAAGGATTAGGAACTGTTTTACTATAGAATATGGAAGATTGCTTAACGGATTGACGGAAAGTACAGTGACAAATGATAGGAGAAAGTCATCGTCAAAATTTGTTGTAGACGTCAGAAAACCATCATTCAGAAATTTTGTTGGTTTCTATGACGTAAAAACAAATCGGTCCTCAAATTTGCCGTCCCAGTGAGGCTGCCATCTTCCGTATCGAAAGTCGTGGATTTTCACGTAAACTATCTTCAACCACTTCAATGTTCTTGGGAGTCCTAGAAGATCGACTGGGCCCTGACCGTGGAGGGTTCATAGCGAAGCAGTTGCTCGGAACCTCTGCACTCACGAACGAATTAAATTCACACTCGGCCCATCACTTATTCGTCGTATACCGAAGTTTGAACAAAACTGTCGACGCGCAGTTACGTACGAATATGCCTTTATGGCGATGCTCACTTAACCATTGCGACATCGGGACTGAGAAATCCGCACGAGCACAGATTCCAATGACACTACTACCCCCCCCCCCACGCACCGCCACTGCCACCAGATACCGTGTATATTCTTAGAATTCAATACTTTTTATGTAACTGACAGTTTAGTTCATTTTTTATGATAATGTTTTTTAGTGACAAAATTTTCATATTGGTAGTTGCATCGCCTTCTTAATTACGTTTTACAATTTTTTTGGGAAAAATATCCGCAGTGGCTTCTTCCACTTGTATTGTACACGTATTACAAATGCGGATAGAATTTTGACATTTGCTCGAGTCTCGAATATAAATGTTGGTACAATTGATAACTCTTGTGTATCTCGAAAGTAGACTCGTAGACTACGAGTCTTGTTGTTCAGCATTTTTCATTTGTCACTTAGACTTTAGTTCTTTACCAAACTAATGCAAAACAAAAACGTGAACACTAAAAAATTGAAAATGTATCGTATCGTTTTGGTGTCATAGAAAACTATGTAATCTTTCCTAAACCAACGCAACGTACCAAAGAGGTAAGAGGTTTTTTTTAACTGTCTAAATTTAGTAACTCATGGTTATAAACTTTAGTTAAACAGCGACATAAAAGAGTTACTAACGCTACAAAGTGTTCTGTCAACAAAAAAAGATTATGGTTCCTGAGAACCTGGCTGGACACAACAGTGTCCCTGATTCATTTTAGTTGACCTCTATTAAATGGACAATCAGCTAAAGTCTGTCCACATAAGACAAAAAAAAAAACAAATTTTCATTTTCTTTTTATTTATGTTTTAATGATTTTTTTTGTCATGTTCTTAACTTAATACATAATATTTATATTCTTTTATTTTTCTTACAACTAAAAATTATTTACACAGTACATTCACAAGAATTTGTATTTATATTAAGTTTTTTTTGTTTTTTGTTTTGTTTTTACATAAGTTATATAATTTATTTACTTTTTACATCTTCTTTCTATATAAAGGCTTGATTCTCAATTAGTTTCTTATGCAGCAATTTTATTTCACGTCCTTTAAAAGGTTTGTGTGGTTGATAAAATCATAAAAAAATATTTATACTGATGATGAACCGAAGAAAAAAAAACAAATTCTTTACCTATACATATATGAAAATATATTTATATACTTTTATATGTATTTATATAACAAAATATTTACAGAAAGCACACATTTATGTTATTTTTTTGTTGTTGTTGGTATTTTACTATTTTACAAAAATATGTTTTAAATACGTTTAATGTTCTTTTTTTGTTTTTTAAATATTTTAATTCATCAATTCATTAGTGTCGGTGAAAATCGTTATCAGACTTTTTTCGAGTTAGCTAGTGTATGTATAGGGTTTGATTTGTTTTCCTTTGAAGTATGTAAACGGAGCCTTATTTAGATGTTTATTTATGTATGTGTATTTGGGCAGGTTGAGCATTGTTTAATTTTATATTTTGCTAGTGTAATACAATTTAAGGAACTGAGCGCAGCAATAAAGTGTTTCAAATTAAATTGTAAGATTTTTCTCAAAAATAATGACAATAAGCAAACAATATAAAAATAAAAACTTATCAACAATAGTTACATTCTTTATTTAACTGCCAAAAATGATTTAAAAAGTTTTTAAAATACTTTCAAAAACGTTTCTTCATTACTTATGATTCTTTCAAAAGTCGTTATGATTTCATGAATTTCTTGTAAAAATCTGTAAATTAATTAACATAAATTGTTTTGATAAAAATTTTATTTGAACAAAAAAGAACTTTAAAACACTCAACCTGCACTCCAAAACAACGGTTTGAATTTAACTTGTTTGTTTTATATTTTTGTTTGTTTTACAATTGTACAACATGCATATAATTAATTTATAAAATATATATTTATACTTTTTTTTTATTTTGCTTTAAATATTTATACATTTTATCCTAAATATAATATTAACACTAAATTTTGAATTATATATCTATTTTATAATTTATCATTAGCTATACACAATTTTTGTTTTATTTTTATTACAAATATACTTACAGAAAAATTAAAATCAATAATGAAATTTGTTTTCTTTTAATTTTTGTTTTTTTAAGTTTAATTTTTTAAATTAAATCAGTTACTAAAACATAAAGTGTTGTTGCACAACAAATCAAATGATAATTAAATTAAATACTTATGTATAATAAATATATAAAATGTACACATATGGATTAAATACAATTTAATTTTATATCTTCCTTGACGATTAAAAATATATGTACATATTTTTTTGTTAATATTCATTTCTCTTATCGTTTTTTTTTTGTCTTTTTGTTAAGTTGTTGTTTTGCTGATTTTTGCGATTATTCTCTGCGATTTTTTAAACATTTGTGTTTTCTTGAAAGCGAATTTTTACATTTTTTTTTTAAATTATGTTTTTTTTCTTTTAATTTTTTTCTACTTCTCATTGCATCAGAGATTTAAGCAAGAGCAGAGAATTCGCAAAAGCTTTTCTATATTACCAAACAACACCTTCATTTAGCATATTTTGCGGTTCAGAGAAATTGCCGGACGTCATAAATTCAGGTGATCCACTACGCGGTCCACCACCAATTCCACCGCCTCCACCTCCATTGCCCATTATGTGATCAGGTGGTGGTCCACCCGCACTAGCCATGTTCATAGATTGGGGGCCGGCTTGATTTAGGAAATTAGATTCAGGTGTTAGACCGAATTCACTAACCATGGGTATTGGTCCGGAATGATCCATGGGTCCACCTGGGCAAAGAAAAAAAAATTAAATTATATTTTTTTACAAAATAAGATTTTGAAAAAAGATTCGTTGGTTTGTGTGTTATAATTAAAGTAAGATTTCTTTCAATAGTTGTTTTTTAAATATAGAGTTTTGGAGTTTAGAAAACAAATCTTTTAAACAATTATAAAACAATGCAAACCTAAACCAATATTATATAAATTATGTTTTTAGAATAAAATACAAAAAAAAAAAAAAATGTTGCCAGTTTGATTTGTAGAAACTAAGTCATAGGGAGCATAATTTTCAAAAAACACAAATCATTTCCAAAAACAACATATTTAATAATTTTGTATTCTATTATAAATACACATTGCATTTTTCTTGATTAACAACTTACAAACTCACCTGGTGTATTGAATGGCATCGGTCCGCCAGGATGTCCCGGGAAAAATGGTCCATCATGCGGATGAAATGGTGGTCCACCATAACCAAATTCAAATTTACCATCAGCACTAAAATATGGAAAACCAGGCGGTCCATCATCCATACCGCCAGGTGATAAATTCATTGGGAAGCCGCGCATTTTTCTCGCTCCTCCAAAGAATGGCGGTCGACCCATGCTGGTGATTTGTTTCATTCGACGTTCTTTTGATCGTTTATTTTGGAACCAAACCTGTAATTAAACAAAAACAAAAGAATATGATGTTTAAAGAACAAAATTTTTCACTTTTAAAACATAAACATATCATTTAACGATATCATAATTAATTTAGTTTATTTACTCAACTTTGCATTGTGTATGTGCAATCCAGGAGCGCATTGCATAGTGGCTAAATCAAACTGAATATAGAGGCGCCCTATGGTAAAAACTCGTTTAAAAGCTTATGTTATACTTTTTAAAGAAAAGAAGTTGAACTCTACCAGCTACCAGTTTTTTTAGTTTATAGTGGATTTTGTACTTAATATTTTTAGAAATGTAAATTTTAAGGCATTGCCATCAGTTCAGTTGTCAAGTATAAACATTTAACAATAGCCATGTTTTTTGATTAGTGAATACACTAAATCGTAAAATTTTGCATGTAAAATAACAACAGCATATAAATAAACAAAAAATAATTCTGTATAATCAGTAAAAGTTGTTTAGTGAATATAGAGTTTCTGATTGTGAAATATAGGAGGCACTTAAGTAGTGCGTGCAAAAAATAAATGAATGCTAGCAGACTTGAGGGTTTGTTCGTTCTGCAAATTAGAGAATAAACACTTTCTAATTATCTGGCTCAGTTCAAATAATGGTTGTATTACTGAGTAGCGAAAGATTACCAATAAAACACGGCTAATTATTTGTTTCCATATAAATAAACTAACACACTTGTATAAGTATTTTTCCCTAAATTTATGCTAGAAGAAGTTTTTGATTAACAGGCTCTTAATGACGATCAGTTCACTCCTGTATAAGGATAAAAAAATGTATCCACAAATGGTTCCAAACAATAATTTTAAATCAGAGCAAACCACAAAAAGCACGGATCTACAGAAACGCTTAGATGTATTTACGATCAAAGAGGTTGAATCTGGCGAATGGTCTTTAAAATATTTTAATGATCCTTTTCGCCCTTTTTCTATAACTACATTCATATGTGCATGTATAGGTGTTTCCTCACCACAGTGTTGTGGTGAAGTAAGTGGCGCGAGTCTTTCGTTTTTTTTTTTTTTGGAAAGATTATAAAATTTTACGATGCTTCAGTCGATAATTGTTGTTCCTCTTCTGCGGCGACAAAAGGGATAAAAACAGAAACAGAAAGGGATTTCATTGAAAACGGAAAGTCAAAGAATATAATCGCGATTATGTTCGAAACCTCATTTCGATGTTTAAGAGATTATGTTAAAAAATCTGGGTTTATTCCCGTTTCCCGTGAGTCGTCGTGTCATCGTTGGAACTCTAGAATTTCCGTCTTTTTGGTGTAGTTGTTCCTTGGTCATGCAGCTCTTCATATTTTTTTTAATAGCCCTTCGAAAATGTTGTACTGATTTATGATCATGTGGTCTTAAAATTGTATTTTTATGCGTATTTTAAATTTATTTTTTTGTGATGATAAAAGAAACAATTCTGCTTCGAATTTGGTCAACATGAAAAAACTTTTCTCTTGTTGAATATTATCTGGGTTAATTTTCAAGCAAACGTTTATAAAATACAAACGAGATCATATGCATATATTCGGGTACAGCTAGAATGCTATTAAAATTAAACTCCCACACAAAATTTAACCGCACAAAACCAAATAAATCTTTTTTTTCGACATATTTCTTACCAAATACGTTTAATCAATTTTTTTGTTTTTTTATCCACACAAGTCATATAAAAGATAAATGTTGGAAGTTGCGTTGGTTATGTATTTAAAACCACAGAAATATGTCTGTCTACATAGCGTATTTGGCGCGGGCCAAAAAACAAATCTTGGATCTATTCATTTCGAAACTGAGACAATCATAATACGACGACGACGACGAGGACGTACTGAACTGACTGACATAACCATCATCAGTGGCTCACTTAAATGTGAGATCATTTATTTAACGATTTCGATCTACATAAGTTGCTTTCGTTGAAGGGGAACCTAACCAAAAAAAAAAAACAAATGTAGACTATACAAATTTCAATGAAACAAAACATTAAAATTAAAAAAAAAAAACATACAGCTAACGACTTTTTTGGAATTTGAAAGTGGCGCCACGATAATGTGTCATGCGTGGTATGCTTAAGTTATTAAAAGTCTGAAATAAAAAGAATGAATGTCATTGTTATACTGTTAAATGATCGTGATTTAAACGTTTAGTTTTTGTAATAGATTTTTTTGTCTTGTCTGATTTTTTATGTTTGTCATTAAGCTGTTTAAGATTTAGAATATAAATTATTCTTCTTATAGTTATTGTGGATTTTCTATACACAATTCAAAATATATCTGCACATGATGCGCAAATTGTTTTGATGAAGTATTATCGAGCATCATGCAGTCCAATTCAAAATCTAGTACAATTATTTGCAAAGCATTTGGTGTAATTCTGTGTTAGTTTGACCCATTTTGACGTTTCATTATTTCGCTTCAGCTGCACACGTTCCAATTTCTGTTTAACCATCTATAGTGGGAGCGAGATGAAATGATAAGATGTCACAATAAGTCAACTGTATAAATACCGTCTTACACCCAAGGAACCTTGGGATATAAAACTGTCCATTTATCTTATAGTTCTGTGTCAAAATTGACATTTACAGTTACTTAATGATAGTGACAGCGAAAACGAAGGACTGTTTTTATTATTAAAATCGGTTTGTCATTTAACTTAGGCATTTAAAACCAAGTGTGAGCTGTGGTTCAACCATGGTTTAACTACACTTGCGTCTATAGGTAGCTATTATCTCTCTATACAAGATTTAAGCGATCATCACAACTTCATTATAAATTATCGCTAACAAGTAGGTATGTCATTATTGCCGCCTCCCGCCCGGTAATTCCTTCAGTTTCTCTTAACAGTCTTATAAGTTAAAAAATAAAAAGCGATTATCAAATAAGAAAAAATGTCGTATTAATGCAATTTATTCGATATTAATTCGATAAATTCTTTTCATTGCAAAAATCGATTTAGCACAATTATCCTCGACAATTTTATTTATCACCTTCATGATAGTGTTAATGGCTTTCAACGCCTTTCCTTCCACACCATATACACAGACACACACACCACAAACAAAACACAGCATCTCGACACGACAGAAGAAGGAATAAGAAAAAGGTATAAAACAAAAATCAAAAGAGATAAAAAAGTGCCATTAAAACTTAAATCCTATTTTTCATTCATTCCTCTATGGTCAAATGGTTGAACTGTCAAAATTGACATCCAAGAAGAAAAATGTTAATTATCTAACACCCAGGAGGTGGTCTCTATGATGTGGTAAGCTGGCACTTTTCTGATGGCTGGCTATGAGTATGTTATCCAGCTCATGTACTGTACATATATAATGTGCGAGTACAGATAGTTTCACATACATACCTACAAACTACTTGAATTCGAAGACATTCACTCTTTCTTATGTGGACTTACGTATAACCAAACTATTTCATTCGATTTGAAATGAATTCGTTTCGCCATAAAACGTCGGGGAACGTCAGGCTTGTGTCATATATACATAAGTACGAGTACAAGTATGTAGCATCAGAGGAGAAGGAAAGCATCAGCAGCAAGCCAGCAGCGACTTTAATGAACTTTCAAAGCAATAAAGGTATGGTCTATCAAATCACAATGAATTGACAAGGTTACCATCTGATCTTTAATAGAATTTCTACTTAAAAAATTTAATTCTATAAAAATAATTTCAAATCAACAAAAATTTTTAAAATGGGTTTTATTTGCAAGTTAATTTAGCATTTTAACTGAACTGAGTATAATATGGTGACGTGAAATATTGCCCAGGGCTACAGCCTATAGTTTCTGAGAATTCATCGGTACAGTTCCAGTTTTTTACCGACTTCAAGTCTGAAGGATGAGAATATTTCTGAAATCTTCTGTGGGCTTCTCCTTTTTTCTGTCACTATATGTCTTGTATTGGTGTCTTGTGTCGCATCACCTGATAGTCTTAGTCACTAAGGTGTAGTGTATTCAATGTCAATTACTATATTTATCTACGGAGTGGTATAAATGAACAAAAATTCCTTCATAGAGCATTCACGAAAATAAATCGGCCTGTCTTAGTTCTAAATTATAATTTTTTTCTTTTTGACTTTTAAAATATGGTCACACTATTTAGAGTATTTCATGGTTGTGCTTAGATATTGTAAAGAAAATTCATCAAATTTAAGAACTCTGCAAACTAAAAACAGAATAACTTGTTCGATGATATCGAATGAGTACTTTCTAGACCTTAATTTTTGTAACCCATGAAAAAAGTACAGGTGGCATACGCATACGTACACAACATGTACCTTCATTGTACATGAATAGTAAAGGTATAAATTGAGCGGTTGTTCTTGACTTGATGATAGCCGAATGATGTTGTAACTTGTAAGATATCTCCTTATTCATTTTTCATTTTTTGGGATAAATGGTTTTTTAATTTCCTTTAGGTATCTTAGTATCCCGATTTTTGTGTGTTTGGTTTTCGTTGTTGTTGTTGTTTTGTGGTTTTCCCTTATTACTTTTTCTATTGTGGTTTTTGAAATTGACTTTGCATGACGTTGCAAAAACTGTCAGACCAAACGCCCCCTTTCATTATGTTGGTAATACTCGTATCAGTGAAAAATTGTTTACTTTCATTGTTTCATTAAACTGCCGAGTTGCAGCCGTTTGAGATTGAGTCTGACCCTTTTCTATTATTCTTTGAGATGGTGCGCCAGTCATTATTTATAGAGATATTGTTTTGAAATGATTACTGTTTTCATAATTAGATTGTTTCGGAAATGAGATGTGGGAGTAGAAGTACCCGGACGGACGTATCATATAGATTATGTTAGCTTGGTTTTTGTTTTTATTGAGGATATTCATTTGCATAACGACAATGATGGTTGTGGTGAAGAAGGACTAAGGTTAAAAACATATTTGAGAAGGGGTTTATAAATTAGACTTATGACTACTAAATAGCCCAATTCTCAAACCATCTCCTAGAATGAAATACATAAATTGGTAAATTGCCTATTCCAAACCAACTTCAATTGGGCGCCACTTAAGCAATTAACAATGAAATACATAAATGCAATCAAGTTATACACTTGCAGGTCTGTCAAAATCTTGTTATAATCATTTTGCTGACACTCAGTTATGATATCCCTTAACGCTCTTATGCTGGGTATTAAGAAAAATATAGAAAATTGTTGCTACCTTCTTCTGAGAATGGATTTTATTTTTCCAAATCCTCTTAAGGACATCAGACTGTTTTTTTTTTTTCTTGTCTATCCTTTCTGCTCCACGCAAGCAATATTCTTCTGACAGGTTTAAATTGAGAATTTTGATACATGAAAAGGATGCTTTAGTTCTAAAACTCAACATTCTTTTGATGTGTGTGAGGTTTTTTTTTTTTTACTCGTAAGCCATGGGAAACTCCAAAGAGTAAGTCACTCAAATCTCTCTTCCATTTAAATGCAATACTGATGCTGATGCATGCAGAATGACAAGTTAACTCCTTCCAAGAGACAAGCCCCTCTTGACGTTTTGTTATTATTTTCGTTTTGTGTATACATAAGTATATATTCACCATTCCAAGGAACCAGACGTGTCATGTTATCCCACAAACATACATATGTATACCAGCAATGGCAAAGTAGCAGGTGACAGCGGTATGTGATCTTCACACATTCATCCTGTATCTGATGTCAAACGGAATAAGCTTGACAAAAAAAGAGCTCAGTTAAGGAAAAATAAAAACAACAAAAAACGAATAAAAAAAAAGATAACACGGATTCAAAAGCAGTTCTTCGTTTAAGTATCAAACAGCAGGAGCGCGCACAAGCAACATCACAACTCACGACACAAACACATCACATCACCCAAAAATCCGAAAGGAGTAGCGCATTCATCGAGCCCGAGCCTGGATACCTATAGAGTAGAGTCTATAGGGTATCGCATATGATCCACCACAGGGAGCTAACTGTCAGATTTCCCACATCCCATTCCCAATATCTAAATGTTAGAAGATACATATTCTACCAACACATTATTGGTTGGCTGCGCTCTCTGCGACACTCGACACATGATCCCTGCCCGAGACACACGACATGGGATTCTTTGATCATAGCCGCATCAAAGGAGGCACCACTGAACTGATGCTGTCTTCTACCACTCTCAAGGTATTGCATGACACCCAGACCCAGCCAGCAGTGTGTTCCTGATGGTCCAAGTTCCAAGGCATGGCGGTACATCGTGTAGAACACATCAAGGTACATACTGATACCTACTCGGATCTGGCTACATTGTCTTGTGTAGGGCATTTTGTCCACAAGATTTTTTTTATGAGTCATTTGTCGTCGTCGTTGTTGTCATGTTGTCGCTGTCAGTTCGGGCTCGGGAATCTGGCAATGGAAAGGGAAGCTGGGTGTTGGCTGCCGCTGCCGGGATATGAGATGAGTTTGAAAATCTGAACGCAGTAAAGAATAATTTTATGTTCTTGTTGTTGTTGTTGTTCTTATTTTAATATTTAGTGGAAGGAAGATATGCAAAACAGTTTTATAAGCCATTAGGATGGGAACTACAAAAGATACACATGTATAAATTCATGTAATCACGGTTTGTTGTGGTTATGCCTTTTTTTTTTTTTGGTTTTTGAGTTAAGCCATGATGTTGGTCAAAAGGAGAGTCCGTCGTCGGTCGTCTTCATCGTCGTCGTTTAGGCGCAAGTGGTGGTGATATGTGAATGTTACATAAATTTTCCTGTTATGATCATGTTTTTTTTTATATTTTTATTTTTTGGTCATTGACAGTTTATTTTTTTTATTTATTTTTAAGTCCTCCTGTCAGAGGGATGTCATCTTGGCACCCTAATTGATGCAACATACAACAAATTTTATATTTTACGATGGTTTTGTTGGCCAATTGCTGTGTATTCATTTTTTTATTGGAATAATTTTAGTTTTTTTTTTTTAACTTGAGAAAACTGAAGTCAAGGTTTTTGCATTTCAGTAAATTGTCAAAATTACATTTAAAAACTTAAATATCAAAGATTTTTCTTCTTTTTTTAACCAACAGTAGTTGAAGGCTGTTGGAAAGTCTATTGAACGGTCGTGGCCGGTCCGGATAAGACCTTTTAGGCATGGAGAACCATGGCAAGCCGGAAAAAATGGTACATTAAAAAATCAATTTTGCTTAAAACCACCTTCACATAAACTTCAGAAAAAGTAAACGAGTGCTCAATATACGTACACTCAAGTTTCAAAGAAATGCAGTGGAATTTACAAGTCTAAGGGCTAGTTTTTGACTGATGAGTTAACTCTGAGGTTAGTTAATCCTGGGGCAGAAATACCGTGTAAATTCCATCAGTTGCCGAACGTACGAGTGACTACATTGGGATGATGACATACGTAGCGGGAGGACGTAACGTTTAGATTTTTATAATTGTAGTAGTTATAATCTACTACATCGACTCCTCTTTAATTTTCATCGAGTCTCTATAGTTGTGAAAGATAACATCTGTGTTTATGCTTGTTTGAAAAAAAAAGTTTAATTTATAATTAATAAAATAATAATATAAATTGCAATATATATTTTTGGCAAAATCGGGGTGCTGAGACATATATTCTGCCATAGGTAGCATTATTTTGTTTTTGGTTAATTTTGTTTATGACCTTTAAAGACAAATTTTATTTAAAATACAACAATAAAATAATAAATACTATAATTGTTACATTTTGATCCACAATTAGCTTGAAAAACATACCATAAGATAACTTTTAGTCTGCCGAGTGAAATATCGTTCGATAACTGATCACAGAATTCCAAATAGAAGTATTAGATTGCTCGTTAACGTGAGCGGTAATGCCAAACTGACATAATTCAGTCACGTATTACTCGTTAACTGATGCGGTGATTCCCTGATCTAAAAGTTAACTCTTGAATCAATTTTTCAGTGAAGAGATAACTTTATCATCAAAATGTATAAGTTGATTTGGTATCACTGAAATGTCATATGTATGTCAGTTGTCTTGTCATATCTTGCTCTGTTGCGCTTATTGTAATTGTTGTTTTCAGAGCTATTTGTTGTGATTTTGTGTTTTTGTTGCAAAAAAAATATTGAAAGTAAAAATAAAAAAATGTCTAAATAAAATTGCAATTAATTATCTTCATCTGTTTGTCAAGCTGTCAAAATATTTCCAAGCCAATTCGTTTAAGTTTGAAGTTAAAAGTCATAGTTTTGACATTTGAAACTTAGCTCCCAAAAGCTGAAAATTTGACGTTAAAAATTGGTATTTTCTTTCCACCTAAGATCCATTTTCTTCGAATTTACATTACATTAAGATTTCGTGTTTTGTACAGCAAAATGTTTCAATTATTTTGAAGATCATTGTTTTATACAACTTTGTGTAGATTTGTATTAAATAAATCTTTGTTGGTGTCATATTTTGTTAGTACAAAACTATTCTTCATAAATTTTTAAACGAATTCACTCATTAAAGGAAAAATTTAAATTTCAGTAATTCACTGCAAGTTACTTTATATTTGTGTTCCTATTACAGACAAATTAAAAAATATAAAGTAACAAAAACCAACAGCTAACTTTATAGAACTCAATTTTCCGCATCTATGGGTCAAATTAATAAATTGTATTTTATACAAGCGAGCAACGAGGTTAGCCACTTCATCTTATTTAATCTGACTCCCGTGAAAAATCCGCTTTGGCGTCATTCACAAAAAATAAAAAAACTATTAAAAAAAAAAACAATTATTAGCCTAGCACACATTTCAGACACCCAAAAAATGTATGTAGGTACTCGTAGTCGTATATGTAATTTTTTTCCCAAGCAATAGCAAAATGGTTTGACGTGAACTGCGAAGCACTTTGCAATTCGCATCGCGCATTCATACACATACATCATAGCGCAAAAACCTGTCACTGATTTATGACAAGAGTTTTTTCACCCTCTCCATTCTCATTTCAGTTACATACTTGTGTAGGTATGTGTGTCGTGTGATAAATGAAAGAAAAAAAAGAACTATGCGTTTCCACCAACTGGCACTTCGTGTAAACGTAAAGTAAGGTGGTTTTCGAAAAGCACCTAGATCTCCTCTAAAGTGGAAAATGAAAATGTGGTGCGATGTGCGAATGTTTGTTAGCCGCGTGCAACGCTGCTGTCAGCTGTCATTCTATCAGGGGCAACGACTCGACTGTATACGGCATTTGATGAATGTCTATTTATTTCTCCTTCCGTCCGTCGTCGCATCGGGTCGACAGACCAGCACAGTACAATTTGAGCAAACTTATGGCGTAAAAAAAGTCTCAACATCAAACCAGTCTTATGTCCAATGTATAACCATTCAGTTTGGTTAACTAGATTTCCACAGAAAAAGCAGCCAAATCGCATAAAAGTGATTTTAAATTGTAACTTCAAAAATTTCGGAATATACATTAATTCACATGAACTTGTCCAAAATTATTATGGTTTTATAGACACATCCAACAATCCTTGACGAGGCCTCATAAAATTGAAATCTTCCTGACATAATATGCGATAAGTAGTTGACCAGATGATCACTGATGACTACGACGACGCGACGGCGGCGTACAAGTCAGAAGGTAAGTCGGCTTTTTCGACAAACACGGTCACGTACACTTTTGGTAACAGCAAACCGAACATCCGTCAATTTACGCCCCAACGCAACGACCGACGACAACGGAACGAACACGGACGCAACGACCAACGATGGCGACGATTATAATGATGATCGTCATCATTATTATTTTTATCTCCGCTCCGGTGTTTCGCTTCTCTTTTTTTTTTGAGGACTTGTCTGCCTCCGTTTACATTAATTTCTATAATTTTTCAAAATACAAGAGGGTGGTTTGAAGCAACACAGTGGTGAGTGGTGACGGTGGCGGGTGGAGATAAAATAACTCCTTAAAAAAAAAAATTGAGTAACATATAATTTTGATAAATGTTCCCCCGAACAAAAAGAAGAAGAAGAAAGTCTGAGCACTAAAAATTGTAGCGGAAATGGAAGGAATTGCACTGAAACTGGACATGAACGATCGTTTAAATTGATCGAGCGTCACTGAGTGACCTAAGCC
Source organism: Scaeva pyrastri (assembly GCA_905146935.1). Classification (NCBI taxonomy): domain Eukaryota; kingdom Metazoa; phylum Arthropoda; class Insecta; order Diptera; family Syrphidae; genus Scaeva; species Scaeva pyrastri. Next base: position 19,310,446 of record LR989929.1, on the reverse strand, counting down.
ACTGACCAATATGCCAGTTAAAGTTTGTTGGAAGTGTTGTTGTTGTAGTTGTTGATGTTGATGTTAAAGCCGACAACCAATTCTAATTGGACAGAATGGATGTTGAAAGCCCAATGTCCAAAACCCTCAAAGTGCAGCAATCGACGATGACGCAGATTAAGAAAATTGCTGCAATTTTAAGAATGAAACTTTGACGATCACGTTATATGACGGACTGAATTTTATACATACATACATATCTGTATCTCTATAACTACCATCATCATCGAATCGCATCCACCATTGTCTGAGCTGAGAGTAGTTAGCTGGATGGGTCAATCGATGATAGTAAGTTGTTGACTGATGCCATCAGAGATCAGAGATGATCTTTGAGATCTTGATCTCAAAATGTTTGACAGTAATTGGGTTTAATAATGTGATGAAAGATTTTTGACTTGATAAATTATCTGATCTGATCTGTTATTGGAAATTGGCCTGATTTGAAATAATATACAAAAGAGCAACAGTCACTAATTTGTATAGAAGGAAGTTTTCTTTAACCAATGACTCATTGTGACCTTACACTCTTTAAAAAAATTATTATTATCACTTTCGATGAATTAGAAAAATAGAAAATGATTCCATTCATAGGTTTTTAATTAGTGATAAATATTACTTACTAAGGGAAAAATTATTTTGAAACATTTTATAAGGTGTTAAACGTTAACATAAAAGTTAAGAAAAACTCCGAAGCCCGATTTCTTGTCTTAAGCTAAGTACTAAACTGTTTCCAACTCGAGAACGAAAAGTTAACTCCAATATTTGAAGATTTTTTCTGACTTTCTTTACATTCTTTCCAGGAACTACATATGTCCAGGCAGTTTTTTTTTTTTTTTCCTTTTAATTTTAAACAGAACTAATGTACATATATACATGAATTTCTGGTTGTTTATCTCGCTTAAACTCAAGAACGACTGAGCTGATTTCGATGATTTTTGTTTTGAAATGTATACATTGAAAAATTGAAAGGAGACAGTATTGTGATCTTTAATAAAAGCTCAATGATTGTATATTATACAATCACAATTTTATTATTTGCATTTATGATTTACAATGTTATCTTAACTTTACTAAATTAGTTTTTGTCTAACTCGTGGTTACAGGATGAATGAATAAAAAATAATGACATTTCAATAATAGGGAGAATTAAGTTTGAGATGCACTGGATTTTTTCTCTCACTTCTTGGTGCTTCTAGCGCCATCAGTTATTCACATGCGAAGTAAAATAAATACATACATCTGATTTATCTGATTTTGTCATTATAACAGTAAAAAAAAACTACATCATTTTCCCATTCAATTTGTTCTACCTGAAAAAAAAAAATATGTTAGATTGTCAGTTGGTTGTCATGTTTTATAAAGTTGTCTGTCATTCTGTTAGCATTATGCAGTTAGGAAAATCTCATATGTATCATTAGTTTGTCAGTGCCTGAGATCAACTACTGGTATTAAAGTGCCAAGGAAAAGTCGAAATTGTTAAATGACGAACTTGTCTCGTTTCCAGACCCAATTTAGCCTTTAATATATGGCTTCCTTGATTGTCATATATAAAACTGATTGTTAGTCTTCGAATATGTCATTAAATATTTTTAACTTTTCTGGTAAAAATATTAATTATTTGCCACTATATTTAAATATGGTATATTATAAATAGAAGTTCGACAAATTTGAATTCCCATGCAATGTCAAGGTATAGAATTTCAGGTTTCAAAAAATTTAATTTGTCAATTAAAAATCTTTTGCTTCATGTATTTTTATTCAAAAACAAAAACAGATTAAGTTATTGAATTAATTAACAAAAAAGTATCAAATTTTAAGTTGAAATTTTAAATTAAAAATCAAATTTGACATTCCTAGAAGATTTTTTTTTTTTGTTGATTGAAAACAAAGTCAAAATATTCTTTACTACATATAGATAAACTAGACACGAGTATGTATTTTTTTCAGACTAAAAACTAACAACCATTAAAATTGTCTCACTAATTAAAATAAAGATTTGGATTCAAAAAACATTACCCCGCCATCATCATAACAATAAAAATGTGGAATAAATTAATACGTGCTTAGTTTCATTTATAGATTCAATCGTTTCGAATAAAATTATAATCCAAATTCAAACTGATTTCAACGCCTATATACCATCATCCATAATAATAATAATAATTCTTTACAACTTGTATAGGTGGAGCTGGCGATGATGATGGCGCCAAAATCAAACCACATGTACCTACATATACTTAAGCTCTGCTTTGACATGCTGTTCCGTTGCCGATTAGTCTAGTTTTTTATTAATAAATGAAATCTATAAGTTGTCATTTTATCTTCGATAATTATCAATGAAATATGCGTGTACCTCAATTACACGAGTGGCACTTGATTAGCCAATTAAATTGCTTTGGTAAAATTAGGACAGACAACTATATAACTGTTTGTAGGTTATCCATATTTGTAGACTTAACTAGAACACAATTTAGGCATGTCTCAGAAGTTGAAGTTCGAGACGGTCTCCTGTGGCTACACTTAATATCTTTTTTTTTTTTTGACCAAAAGCGAACCGAATTTGGTTTTGTTTTTATTTTCGGCGGTTAATGAATGAACTCGTATAATATTCATAAGAGTTTTTTTTTATAGGTATTACTTCTCTGTAGCGGCACAAAATGATTTATGATCAAATCTCTGCCTTTTTTGGACTTATTCATGGCTTCGTTTCAAAAAAAGGGCAGCAGTCTTGTATCTGAATAATGATGATAAAAAAAATCACCTAAAATTTATTCGCTTACTAAAAAAAAGTGTTTTCCTGTACCTTGAGTGGATTTTTTTTTAATTTTTAATTTTTCGGCTCTTTATGTGGTGATGATGTGGTTTTATTTTAGTTTCGAGCATACAAAATGATTTCTCTAGGGATCCGCAAATGGGAAAAACACATCAGAACTTATTTCACGGGTTTCAAAAAAATAAATACGAACAAAAAATAAACACACACACACAAAATCCTTGTCAGAATGTTTTTTGACGTCCGACCTTTAGTTTTGCATAAAAAGTGCATAAATAATCGAAATTTTGAATTTTTAATTTTTGTGCAGACATCAGACACTATAACGACTAAGACGTGCCATGTTTTCGTAGAAAATCGAAAGTCTTGATTGAGCTTAGAATCCTTTTATCTATTGCGATATTTTTTTTTAAAAAAGGGTTAGGTTAGTTTGAATTCTGATTAGATTTGTCGGAAAAATATTTTAACAAAAAAACAGAAAGACAGGACAGCCGTAAAATGTATTCAAAATAGATCAAGTTGAAGAGGGATCCACAAAAGAAGAACTTACTAGAGGACCCGGCAAACTTTGTCCTGTCCCAATTGAGTTATAACTGATCAAAATTTGCATAACATTTTACAATTGACTGACAATTAAAAATGGGAAAATGAAGTTTTTTTTTACTGTCTCCTTCACAATTTTTTCATATTTTCTCACATTTTAAAATCAAAATTAGCAAAATCGGCCAAGCCGTTTTAGTTTTAGCGAGACAAACAAACAGAAATTTTTTTGTTTGTCAATTATCGTATAATGTATTGCAGCTTCTAGGAGTAAATTTTAAGAACTAATATTTTAATGGAAATTATTCCTCTTCCTCTGGAACCACTTTATATTTAACAAAAACGCATCAAATTCGGTTGTGTAGTTTTAAAGATCTAAGAATAATATAGGGACAAACAGACAGCAGGAAGCAAATTTGTTTTATAGAAGCTCTCTGTAAAATTTTAGTCTTTCAGGATTCTTAAAACAACTTTTAAAGGAGAGACAAATTTCACTTTAATTTTTTTCTCATGGATTTCTTAAAAAAAGAAAACAAATTTTATGATTTCTAGTTTTCCCTCTAGTTTAACCTACTAACTTTTTCAATACCTCGATGAATAATATATTTAGATAAAATTTCAAATTCCCAGTCAAAAGTTCATTGTCAGCAAGTTCTCAGAGAGAGAACTGGTATTTTTGTAAACGTCAACAAATGTGACCGTTATTTGTGAAGAAATCAGTCCATTTGATTCTATCTATTTTTGACCTCGTCGTGTTCAGAGCTCGTAGTAGAAACTTGGATTAGTTGTTTAAAAGATTTACATTTTAGGTACCTAATCTGGGAGTTGCAATTTACTGTATTCCAAAAATTTGTTTGGGATATTTTATACATAGATTATTTTATTAATTATTATTTATTTTAAAATCTACATACCAATATCTATTTTGACGTTTAAAAGTCAGATTGAAAAGTTGATAAATCAAAGCGTTTGGTTCCAAAACAGTTTTTGATTCAATTCACAATTTTTTAACTCTAAGATCAAGTTCTTGGGTTAACTATTAGAGCTTCAATTTAAATATGTACTTTTCTGACAATGGTAAAATAACTTCAATTGCTCCTTTTTCAAAAGCCCTTGAACAGATTCTAAGGATAATTGAGATTTATCTCCCGATTCATTTTTTAATAGTTTCTGGATGAATTCGAAGTTTAAAGTTGAATTGCACCATTTGTAGTTTTAGGTCGCCCTCTACTTGGGAAATTTCTAAACATAATGTAATTAAAAAAGATGTCTACTTAGTGTGGAAGATGTGGAAGGTATGGAACATATGTGTAATCTATTTTCAGAACTATTTATTGATCAACCTTTAAAAACTTCCTTTTTCAATTGAATACATTTATATCTTCTTGAATAATATTCATCCCCCCCACAAAAAAAATCAGGAATTGAATAAAAATTCACGTATAGAAAATAAGACAACTCACCTGTATCACCCGCATAGGCAGTCCCGTTTCTTTCGCCAGTTGTTCCCTAATGTGTCTTGTTGGTTTCGGCGTTTGATTGAATGCCGTTTTCAGTACCTCCAGCTGTTTCGCTTTGATAGTTGTACGCGGGCCTCGTCGCTTTGAACCATTCGCACCATCATCAGGACTTTTATTTTCCGCTTGAGAATCACCTCGTCCATCTGGGTCGCCATCCAAAGATCCCTGTCAAATAAAGATACGTTAATTATTTAACATCAATATAATATAAAAGAATAATTCGTATTCGTATTGCTTGGGAATATCAATCAATAACGCTCTCTCAGCACGATTAATCATCACCATCATCACACAATACAGTTATAATGTGTCGGCGGCGTCAGTCGTCGTCGGCCAAGTCTTTGTTTATTAATATTTTGATGATGATGATTATTATTATTTCCAAGATGGTTATCTTTTTCGAATGTCAGTGCGGGTATGGGAATGAGTATAAAAATGTTTTCGAATATTACCTGATCTGAATCATCGTGCGTATTTTTACTGTCCGTGCTCATACTTTGCACTGAGATGTCTGATGCGCCGAGTTGTCCACCTGCTGAGTCGGGACCATTTGGCCCCATGCCACCCAATCCGAGTGGTGGTCCTCTCAGATGTGGCTCATCATCGTCTTCGTCCTCACTGGCGGATCCCATTAATGAGTCTGAAAAATCAAAAAAAAAAAAAATGAGTGAAATCCTTGAAACCTTATTCAATGTGGTGATTAGAATGTTTGCAAGTTGCAAGTGTGTGTGGGGTTCGGTCACACGTTCACGTGATGTCTAAAAGTGTAACTAATATGGGATATGTTTATGTAGTGAGGTATCTGTACGTGGCACGGATGTTTCCTATCACCATAAGTTCTACACTCGTACAACTGCCTGCACTGCACGCGTCAATCCTCAATCCTTTTTCTTTCTTTCGAGGCATGCAAACCTGCATCAGCACTCAGCAGACGTTTGCTCCTCATTCTTTATGTTAATCGTATTTAAAGTCGAGACACACGTCACTGTCGCACTTCGTCCTGGCTTGAATCCTTAACTATGGTCTCTCAGGACGTTTGTCAGTTTGACAGATCCCTGGGGTATGATAGAGAAGGTTAAGAGTCTAGTACAAGTATTGTGGAGAATCTTTTGCAAGTAACGAATGAATGTAGTTAGCTATGTCCTGATGATATCGGAAGAGGGTGTTACTCGCCGCCACACCACACCACCCGCCCGCATACATTTATCGCGTGCGAAATAAAAAGGACGAAGTTTCTCTGGTTTCTCTTGGGAAATGTCATTTGAATGTGATTGGAATAAAAATTAAATGGAATACCAGTAACTTTGGTTAGGTTAGGGTTGTGTCGTTGATGTGATTGAGTTCGAAGGACACATATCATTGGAATACTCGTAATATAAAAGGTAATGAGAAGGGTGCTTTGTATTTCTGTATTATTTTTTTGTTATTCGAAATAATTTTACAGAGAGGGTGGTGAAGGTCGGTTTTTGTGTTACGTAATTATGTACAGATTGTTATGTTGATGTAATTCAGTCAAAAAGTAACAAGGAACAAGTGACAGGGAAACGGAAAATAGTCGTTTAACTAGTTAATGTGACCTTTTTATAGAAATAATATGCTGCACATTAAGGGAATCTTTTGTTTGCTTAATTAATTTATGGTATACGAGTAAATCAGTGTTTTCTGTTCTGGAAAAAAGAAAGTAATAGGATTCGATTGAGAACAAGGTTTTCAGGCTTAAATTTCAGAGGATTAACTCAAGTGCAACCAAAGTGGTTTTAGTAGAATGTTGGGCACTGTTGTATGTGTTGTTTGTTGTTCTTTCTCTCTGTCAATCTGTCTTGTATTAATGTCTCGTAGCATCTGATAGTTTCAGTAGCTAAGATTCAGTGTTTCCACTTTGTACATTTTTGAATATAATAGATGCCACCTTCTATCTCCTAGAGACTAATTATGAGTAATCTTTAATTGATGTGAAATTTGTATCCTTTTTATATTCTTTTATCTCGCAGTTATAACTTAGACAATTTTCAATTAGTAAGTCAAGTTAAGAAGTAATGATAATCAGTCTAAAATATTTTTTCTTCACGTCCGTCGTCTCGTCGTCTGTAGTTTTTAAAAATCTTTTTTTAAGTTGCGTGTTCATTTTTATACACGCAAAAGTAGGTATCTTTAGCTACCAGAACAGTCATAAGTTTCTCACTATAATTCAAGTATGTTTTCGATGAATTTGTAATGTTCGTGCTGAGAAGTAGGTATGATATATAAAATCAAAGTACAGAAGCGTGTTCATGTGAAGCAAATAAATAACGCTCACAAAATGTTACCAACGTCAATATATTCATTATGTGGCCAATTTTCAGTGCTACTGTTCCGTAAAATCATTTTAATGTTTTATAATAGCATAACATACATAATGTAATCGTTTTGCAAATGAGTTATATGATTTTTTAACATATTTAAGAAAGCGGAAGTTAAGAGTAAGTTAAAAGTTATTTTTGTACGATTATATAAAAATATAACATTTTAGAAAAAATAACATATATGTACATAATGTACCTGGAGTTTTAAATCAAAATAATGATTGGAATTTTCCTAATATCTGTTAAATTTAATTTTAAATGTGGGACCCTTGGGCGTATACTTGCGCATTTTTTTTTGATTTTTTTAAGATATGAAAATATCCTTTTTATCAAGTGAAAGCTTTGAATTACTCTTAGCCACGGCCTGCATTGATTACATCAATACCTTGAGTATCATAATGGAACAGTCCGTCGAATATCGGTTACCACTTCAACTGCTGTTCATTGATTTCGAGAAGGCTTTTGACAGTGTCAACAGGGAGTTTTTCTGATTTGCTTTGCGAAGAAGGAGTATACCCGGAAAACACATTGCTATAACAAAAGCGACTTATAATAAGTCCAAATGTCACGTCTTACACCGATGTACGTTGTCAGAAGAATTTGAAGTCCAAAGTGGGGTCAGACAGGGCTGAATACTGTCACCAATCCCGTTTTTATCAGCCATGAGTGATATAATGCGGATAGCTTTGACAGGAAGCGCAGGAATAAGACGGATAGGATCATGGATCTCCATCAAATGACAGCAGGGGTAGAGATAGAAGTAACAATCGTGGGGCTGAACATTTCTCAAAAATCAGTAGAGAAAGTTGAGAAGTTCAAATACATTGCTGAAGTATCGTTTCTATTGAAGTAGGAACCGCGAACTATAGACATCTCCAGACGTATCGGAAAAGCGAAGGCTGTGTTCAGGATGTTGTCCAATGTTTGGAGGAACAAATCTCTCAGCTTGAACACGACTGTTTAACTCGAACGTGGAATCAGTTCTGTTATAAGGACTATATGGACAACAATAACCAGGAAGCTGCAAACCTTCGTTCATAGGTGTCATTGTAACATCTTACGGGTTTTCTGGCCTAATTGTATCTCTAACGAGGACTATAGGGGAACAGGTCAGGAACCCACCGATACCATCATTCGAAGGCGCAAGTGGCAGTGGATTGGACAAACGCTTCGAAAAGGTAATGATGGAACAGGCAATGCAGTGGAATCTATACTCACACAAGAAGGAAGAAGAGTTGGTAGACGGAGAAGCACGTAGAAGAGAACAGTCGAGGAGGAATCTGCGAGATTATGGGAAAGATCTGGAGGGAGCTTATATATATCGGTGGAAACCGCACACGATGCATGGCGCGTATAGGAGTAGTTTAAGCCCTATGTTCCTATAGGCAATACCAACGGTCTTCGTAGGTCTGAGGTAAACAAGTAAGTAGCCACGGTCAAAACTGGGCAAGGCTTGTCTCTTTTCGAAAAATGCCAGTCTAGTTACAGTGTAGTTCTGAGGTTCTTAACAAATTAAATTTGTCTCGATTTGGTTTCAAAATACAGGTTGCCTTAAATTCCATATTGCAACTTGTACATATTTACCTTCCTTTACCGAATCCGAAAAACTCATTCCTTGATATAAAACAATTCACCAACGACTTAAGCCAAAAGCCAATTGTTATAACCACCAGAAAGTTGAAATCCACCCAAATTTAACATGGACAATAAAACCACCCATAACCAAATTTCCCGTTAAAAAATAAAATCCCAGCTGAGACCCGTTTTTGTCCTTTATCGTCAGTTCCTCACCCAGAGAAGACATCCCCTTTTACATCCATTTATAATATATGTAGGTATATACGAAAGACTCTAAGCTAACCATTATCCATCATACTTCAAGGATTTTCCAACCGTTACCGTATATCCTTCCATACACATTTACAAGCACATCGTACACCCATAGATATACAATTCGTGCACCACATATTAGAGAGAAGAAAAGAAAAACTGCTGCTGTTTGCATTTTAAGTGGAAACACTTTGTGCGTATTCACCATTTTTCTGCATCACGGACCATATGATGCAAAACTAATTTGAAATTAATTTGCGTCAATGTGCCCGTTGGTTGGTGTGTGAGTCCTTGATGGTATATATTTTTATGTAAACAGAACACCAAACGTCAGGTCATACATATTCCTATGAATACGAGATGATGGAAACTCTTCTTGTTTCCAGAACCACAAATAACTTATAGAAAAAGAATCAATACGAGTGTAGATGGAAAAATGGAAACAGGTGAAGTAACGCGAATCCGTAGAAGTTAACCCAGTAAATATTATCTGCAAATAGAAAATTATACAAAAACACCCGAACTCAGAGCGGAGTGTGCTGTAACATCTTCGAGTTCGAGGTCTCAACTCTCAAGTCCGCAATAGCTAACCAAGTGCGAGTAGGTACATTCGTCTCGGAGTGTTTTGATTGTAAATTGAATTCGAAATATCAAAAAAATGGTGGCGACGACGACTCGATGTACGGAAGTGGGAATCAACATTAACGCTGCTGCACAGGAAGCCCTCGAAGGCCAACCAAGTGAAATGAAAAGCTTGTCAAAAGGTCCTTCGACGTCCTTCCTTTCGATTGACTGAGGCATTCGCCAGTCGGTCGCGTAAGGTATGGATTATTTTTTTTAATTTTTTGTAAAAAAAAGGACTTCCATGCGTATTCGTTGTCGTAGTCGGAGTCGGAGTCGTCCTCGCCGTCGTCGTCGCATACTGTCAAAAACAAACAAACATCTGTGGCCCGTCTTAAGAGAGTCCTTTGAATCACATCATCCAATGCTGGATGATGTACACGTATACGTATTATGTTTTCTGTGCTGAGCAGTTTAAGGGCTTCATGTAAAAATTTTCCCATTAAATTTTCCATTGTCATTTATAGGGGAGGATGATTTTTTTTTTGTGTTGTATAATTTTGTTGCTGTTGTTGTTGTTGTTTGCTCAATGCCACACATCAAAAGGGATGACAAAACCACTTGCAACAGCATCCATCAGGCGGAATCGGACGGAATCCTGTGGGTTGATTGTAGCAGCATCAATGGCGGTAGTAGTGGTGGTGGTGATGGTGGCGGCGGCGATCAAGTGCATAAAGGATGTTATGCATGGTGCGCGCTTTATTATAATAGTAAATGTTTTTCGAATAAAATTTATTGTAATATCAGTTGGGGGTTGATTGCTTTGTCAGACCTTTAGGTACGCGCACATATACCGCATCTACCGTACAGTACAGAGTATAGCCAAAAGGGAGCTACTTGAATTAAGGACGATATGACGACAACGATTTGATTTCGTTCAAATAAGGATACAAAAGGATACACATGTACAGTGTACATACATACAAGCATCAAATGCTTTGGATTTTATATTGGGCGTTGGGTGTTTTTTGTTGTTGTTGTTGTTGTTTTTGTTGTTCAAGTGCAGGAAGCCCGAGAGTTGTTTGAAGTGTTGTTCAGCAATTGTTTGGTTAATTGTTTGAATTACAATTATGTTGTTGTTTTGAAAGGGTGTTTTTCGGATGTTTTAAGGCATGTTTTGTGTGTGTGTGTATATGTATATGAAATGTGTGCGGGGGGACAATGGAATGTATGTCAACAAGCAGGTGGAAACGAGATGTTTTCAAAATGTTTATTTATTGAACTGTTGTTAGATATCTACTTTTATTTTTTTTTATTTTTTTGAAGAGGTTTATCTGTAGTGAGGTACAAATTTCATTCATTTGGCACAAGAAATGAGAAACTTTTTATCGTCTCAAGTAGGTATAGGTGAGGTTGTTCGAACTTGAAATGACAACATTTTAAAGATATCGAAATGTCTAAGGTGTGACGAATGTAGATATTTGTGTCGGTTTTTAGCTCTTGACTTAATTAACTCATGGGCCCCAAGTGTCTGGTTTCTTTTTATCACTCAATATCAATTGAAATAGGAGAAAAGTGAGAAAAATCCTTGAAAGTTCTGCAGATTGGTAAAAGGTTCAAAAATAATTTTCAAGATGTCATTGTCTTGACATTACCGTGGGACACCGATCTCAGAAACATGTCTTCAGTTAAATTTTGTTTACCTCCTCTGTTCCGAATAAGTCAGTTCAGTCAATAGTTGCGTTTTATTAACTACTGTATATAGCTAGTGCAGCATTCAAATGAATTAAACGATCACACTCACTTAACATAATATCAAAATGACAGCTGTCATTATTTTTGTTGGCTTTTTTTTCGCCAGCAATCAAATTGTTGTTGTTTTCCGAGGAAAGTTTTACTGCGCTAGTTACACAGCAAATATTACAACATGAGATTTTGCTATATTTGATTCTAAATTTGTATGGGAATTCATAAACTCATTTTATTCTTATTTCATCCGAAGTAATGTTTTCATATGTATAAAATTACAAATTAATGTGTTAAATGGTTCCCACCAGTTGAAACTTCTTGTCATCGTGATTCGTTTAATTCCACAAGAAGCCACCAGAACCGTGACTTTCTTCAGTGATGAATTACAATTTTCCCAGATCTTCATTATATTGTGACTGATCCAAATTCCAAAATTGGCGAACTAATTGTTCTTAAATATTTTAAATATATTTTTTAGATTCTCCAGTTAAATAAATAAATGACAGTAAAATTGACAGATGGAATTAAAACAATATGGCAGCTCGTTGTCATTTTCTTCTGGAAAGATTCTACACATTTTGAAGAGTTGTGGTTTAATTCTTATCCCAGATCGAGTTGACATTTTGTATCTCATTTCCAATGAACTTCATTATAGATTTTCCATATCAAATCAAGAATCTGAAAAATTTGAAGACATTCTGATTCTTTCTTGCGTGTTCTGAGGTTCTGACAGTTCTGCTGTTTGACGAAAAAATAAAACAAAAAAATTCTAAGGAATACCTCAATTCGACTCGATTTAACGCCAATGCCGATTCCGATGCCGACGACGATGAACGTTGACGTCCACGACGACGAACGACGACGAACGACGACGACGTCACGGATGTTATCACAAATTCTGCACGGAATTTCACACACGAACGAGCAAGTAGATATATATGTATGTATGTACATATTTTTTTCCTCTGTCTACTGAAATATGTATGAATGCTATGGGCGCCGAAGGCCAACGTTTAGAGAATTGATGTCAGAACCAGAAGCAACATTCTCGGAAGTTGATTATGTGGAAGAACTTCGTACCGTACCCTCATTGCATTTTACCCTGAATGCACACATCCAGGCATACACTGAATTAGAACGGCCGGCCTGAGAGTTAATGTACATTCTTAGGCCATCAGCACAAAACCCCCTCGGTTTTGGCCTTAAAATGCCACATCAAAGTTGCAGAGAAGACTTCGTCGTCGTCGTCGACTTTTGTACGGTGTCATGATTGAACAAAATTCTAATACTCGAATGGTCTATACTCGTGCACTTGTACCCGAACGTAATCGAAGGGAGGAGGGTTGAATGTTGAATGTTCGTGGGTGTTTTTTGGGGTTGCGTGTAAATTTGAAAATATACTTCCACCTTACACAACAATTGCTTTTCTACAAAATACCAAACATAACAATAAAAGTTCTTTTCCTTGTTTTTATTTCCCAGGGTCTGTCGGGCGGGCGTTGCGAATTTCTTAGTTTGATTCTTTATATGAACACCAACTCCATAATATATCTAGATCTACAACAACATACAAATACACATGCTTCTACGTTTTCTTGGGGTTTTTGAAAGAAAAAAAAAAAACTAAGAAAACTAAGAGTTCAAAAACCTCCCATCATAAATCACAAATTTCTTTGATAAGGGTAAAGTTTGTTGTATACAGCATCGATTTTGGGGGAGTGTTTTGAGGTCGAGTAAAAGTTGGTTCTGACTGAGACGGTATACCTATGTCTTATCGAGACGGAAATCTGTTTTTGATATCATTTCCAGATGTTTTAAATGTTCTATAAGGATAGGTAATTAAACGGAAGAACGTTTAATGTTTACTTATACTTTAAAGATTTGCCAAAGATTTAAGTTAATTTTCAGCGATGAGGCGCATATCTGAAGAAATGAGTTTAACACACAACCTACAAATGATTCTTCATTTATTGCAATTCAAGGATTACCTTTGGTTTTTGAAATTTAGTACACTTTTACTTTTCCAACGTATTTTTGCTTCTTTTCGAAATCTAAAAGTTTGGTTGAATTTTGAATTTTTGGCGAGACTTGAAAGTTCTTAAAAACAGGAGCCAAATCAAGGGTTGAATCACCGCATCAGTTAACGAATAATATACGTAAGTGACTGAATTATGTTAATTTGGCATTACCGCTCACGTTAACGAGCAATCTAGTACTTTATTTTGGAATTCTGTGATCAGTTATCAAACGAGAAAAAAAGAAATACTTCTCGATGAAAATTAAAGAGGAGTCGATGTATTAGATTATAACTACTACAATTATAAAAAATCTTAACGTTACGTCCTCCCACTATGTATGCCATCATCCCAATGTAATGAAGTCACTCGTTCGTTCGGTAACTGATGAAATTTAATCACTCCATGACTGATGCGGTAATACTGCTTCAGACCTGCATATATTTACTGATCTAGTACAATTTAATGGTATTTGTGAAATGTTAGTACCATCATACCTTATCAATCTATTTTTGACAGACTTACGCTGAAAGAATAACTAAACGGAATTCAAATAACTTAAGCAATTGAAAACATCAAATATCGGTTAAGTTGTATACTTAAAATTCAAATGTCAAGCTTATGTCAAAAATTATTACGGAATGTCGATGTTAACTGATAAGTGGTGCCAAAGCTATAGACCAAATGGTTTACATTCCCATTATCCACAAACAAACAAGCAAAAATTAAAATTCTACATTCGGTAGGTGGCACTGTTGTCAATTTATTATTTTGAAGGTTCTAAAGTAATTTTGATTTAAGATAAAATATTTCCCAGAGCAGCAAATTTCCATCTCAAAAATTGACAATATGAAACTCATAAAACGTTTTACATCCAAGGAACTCCGAAATGTGGGTCATTCACATTTATTTCCAACCAACAAGAAGCTCTTAGTCTATGCCCTCCTAACGTATGCGTAAAAAGTACCGAATTTTGCAGTAAATTCTGTCATTTCAGAGGAAAGTAAAAAAAAAAAACGTGCGGATGAAATGTGAATTATTACCTTTGAGTGTGCATTTACACCCAACATGCCCTCTCAGTTAACCAAAACCAAGTCGAGAGCCATCAGAGACTGACTTTTTTATGAATGTGCTATACGCGCAACGTAAAGTGCCTTCGTTTGTGAATCAAATATATAGCCTTCTCGGTCGTTGGTCACCACAAAGTCAGTTTTGACTTTAGCTCTGTCTGTCATAAGTCATATTGTTACTACAAAAGCAACAACCATACTTACTCCGTTCAGGCAGACAGACGCAAACGGACGCAACGCAACAGTAGTGCAGAGTGCTGTGGGACACACAAGGATTCCTACATAATATTATTACTCACTCGTATTGTTATGTTTTTGGAGCCTTAAAGCTATTTTATGACGAAATTTTAGTACAAAAAAAAATATTCATACGCAACACCGGAATGTTTCTTTTTCTTCTGTGTTTTTTTTTTTTTAAATGGGAACAATGTGATAATGTTTATTTGACAACGTTTATTGCCCGTATAGTCGTAAATTTGAGTCTTTCCGTTAGATAGAAACTCATACCGAGACTGAGCCACAACGTGGAATTCAGCACCTTACTGAAATACAAAAAAAAAAACAATCGAAAAAGAGAAGAGGAGAAATACCATTTTACATCCGCCATCAGTAATGTTAAGTGGATATTTTATTAATTTTTTTTTTAATGTCCGTGCCGTGGTTCATGTATCATACCAACAATACTTGCGCTATACTGGCATCCGCAGAACCTTTTGCAGAAGTTTTTTGGTAGAATATATGGCATCGTAAAAAAGTGACCAAACGCTTAGAGGTGGCCCTGAATCTGGCTGACGATGATGACGATGCTACTTGAGCCTATACGTAGATACAAATGGTTGAAAATTTTTATGAACTGAACTGGCTCCAGCTAGAGTGGAAGTCTAACAACTCTTAAAGCAATATTATGCCAATAAAAGTTTATCTTTGAGAGTTTTTCCAGGAAAATACGAGCTTAGAAGTTTGTTTTATTTGCGTCTCTAAACTTTTAACCAGAACGAAATTGTTTTCCTACGTAAATATGTAATTTAAAGCCTTACTTTAAACTACAATAAATGAGTATACCTTCCTCTTCCGTTCGTTGTATCGATTTGAAACCTAAAATTTTGTTTTGCTTGGTTGAGTTTGAGTCAGCTTATTTCGTCAAGACAGAAGAAAAACCTCCGAAAGTCGAGTCACTTTTAAATTATGGACGATGAAAGAGAGGAAGCGCAATACTGAGACGGACCACGGCTTTCAAAACTAGATTACAAAACAAAAAGCCACAACAGCAAAGAAATATATTATCTGTGTTTTATTCACTGCTGGGTAGCTAGCGCAGCAAAATTTCCCTTGGCAAACAACAACAAATCGCTTGCTGGTGAAAAAGAAGCCAACAAAATTTAAGTCAGCTATGCTGGCGATTTATGTATGTTAAGTAAGTTTGATCGTTTTATTCACTTGAATGCTGCACTAGCTATACACAGCAGTCAATAAAACACAAGTATTGTTTTGAAAGACTTTTTCAAGAACAGACGAGATCACTTAAGGCCGCTTTCAAGTGGGAATAGGAATGGAGAAAGAACTCCTAGTTTACTAGGATTTAGAACAACTATCTGAAAAATACCTAAATCAACATATGCCAGCTTACTGTAAAAGCTTCAATCGTAGACTGTTGGCCATCGCCAGAAGAAAAAGATTGAACGTCAGTTATAATCGAAGGAACAAGTTCTTGACTAAGCAACTGTTGAATTATCAGTAATTCCAAAGAATAACAGAATTCTATCATTGGGCGCCATTTAACGAACTGTCAAAAAACTTACTTCAATAGAAGAAAAAAGTTAATAAATGACTTACTTAATAATTGTGTGCAGTTGCAGTTGTATTCAGTTTTGCGTCTGCAGTATTTTTATCCCTGGTTGAAAGTTGACAACCTTCTGATAAAAATTTATTCTTCGACTTGTCAAGTACGCTCATTTTGAAATTCTTTGTTAATTTTATTCCATCAAATATCACTATAACTGCAATAATATTTTATCAACAATTTAATATCCCTCGGCTCAATTCAAACTTCACTTCCAGGCAGCAGCACCCGTCGGCATAAAAGCGGCTTGAGATGTTAATCAGCCAGCTACACATTAAACCTTATAACTGAACCCTCAATTTTAACATTCACATCAGATCCCTTCCGATGTTGATTTAGTTTTTTTTTTTTTTTTGAGCCCTTTGAGGTAACGCAATCATTCTTTGGAGATGGAATCATGGAACGGCTAAGTTAGGGCCTCGTGTAAACGGACGATGCTGTGCAAACGTAGAAGTGGGATTGGCGTTTACGCGTTCGTCCGTTAAAATCGTCTTATCATGATTCTCTTCCACTTCCAGATATACTCGTATACCTACAACCGAATAAGGAGATTGCCAACGAAATAAAGTGGTGGCTTGCCACATAAAACTTTGGTTAATACCGATATGATGTGAAGAGGTTGAAATTAATCCTTTATTCGTCATCATATCCACGAGTGTGTTACTTTTCGATAAACCCTCTATTTGTGCACCAATGAACTATGATGAAGATGATATGATGATGATGACGACGCGACATTTTTGCATCGTTGGACATTTTTTTTTTTTGCTGTTGGCTTGGTTCTGTCACTCAAAGATAACAATAGGCATTTTATGTTCTTTGATTCCAATTCCATAATCACTATCAAACCATCATATCGGTTAAAGTCATAACCAGCTGTTTTGAATGAAGATACACTCATATATTCTTTTATTTTTAAAAATGGTTTTCGAAAACGTTGCTCTTTATTTTGAGAGTTATATGTCTTTGACCTGCATTCTTTTAAAAATTTCATCTCCCCATACTCTCGCTTTTTTTTTGGGAAGTTGATCCTTTTATGTTGTTTTTAACCTTATTCCGAATAAACAATTGTTTGTGAAATAATGAAAGAAAAACACAAGGGGTGTCGGAAAAAAGGAAAGAAAAGCATTTGCAAACCCATCATCAGGATGAACGCGTTGACGGACGGATTGCCATTGAATTCATCCACCAAAAATATGATGTTTGTGGTTTTGAAATATTTATAGGGTATCCATTTCAAAAATTTAATTCCACAACAAGTTTTCGTTTTTGTTAATCATAATCCCCGAGGGTATGTGAAAACATCAACACAATACAACAATACAAAAATAATAATAATAACATAAGAAAAGGAAAGGAAATCAAAACATTCAAAAACGGAAGGAAGGTAACGGAGTGTAAGGTAATGAAACGAAAATTGTATCAATTTCGCCGGCGCAGTTTAGTACCAATGATGTTAAGGGAGTTTATTTTTGAAAGACAATTTCGGGTATGTTGTGTTTTTTTTTTTACTTTAAAAAAATAGAGACATTGTTGATTTTGGGTGGGAATTTTAAAGAAAAGGTGTTTGGTCGGAAAAAAGTATTCGTTTTAAAATAAGTCGAAAAATAAACAAATTTGACAGCTTGCTTGTGGATGAAACCAAGACTTAAAAAAAATAGAAATGTCACTTTTTCCCAAGAAACAGGATATCACATTTTTGCAACTCAAACTTTTGTAGAGTTATATTCTAAAACGCTTTTTGATTTCTCAGAAGCACGGTATTGAGAAATGACTTAGTCCGCCGATGTTGACATTCCATGATTATCTCGTTCGGACTTTGACGTTTAATAGATGAAAATGAGGCTGTAACGGGTTAAAATTACTGCTGTCATATATATGAGTGAAGTATAATGAGTGCAATCGAAAAACAAATGCATTTACTAGCACAGAATATGAAGCATTGATGCTAGAAATAGTTGTGTTTTATTCACTGCTGTATATAGCTTAACTAGTCCATCATTCAAGTGAACTTCACAAACCTCGCAAGTACAGCTGTGCCATTATTTTTGCTGACTTCTTTTTCGCCAGCAATCAAATTATTATTGTTTGCTGAGGGAAATTTTGCTGTTCTAGCTACCCAGCAGTGAATAAAACATACCATACTTCTAATATAGTGATGTGATGACGCTATTGCCTAAGAATGATTACTCATAAGACTAGAATCTTTAAATACACTAACTGACTTTTGAAAAATCATTAACAATACATTAGTAATGCTACAAAGCCAGGTATCCATTTGTAAGCTTTTTATCACACCTTTTAAAATGCGAAGTCGGTAAACAAAAAACAAAACAAAAAAAAATTTTTAAAATACAAATAAAAATAAAAACTTAAAGGTAAACGTATTTTAGAAACCGCAAGCGCAAATGGAGCGCAACACCATAGCTAAAGTTTCTAATTTACGTTTTTTATGAGCTTTTAAAGTCTTTAAAAATAAAAATCAGTTACAGTTTTTTTTTAAAGATTTGACGATATACTCGTATGTAATGTATATAGTATGTCCAGGAAATGCGACTATTAAATAAAATACCCGTTAAGAGTTGCAATAGGTGTAGACTGTAGATAAGGTTTTGGTATTAGATGCATTACGTTTCTATATCTGAGACTAATTAAAGTTTAAATAAACCAACACCGTTTTTTGTTTTACTAACCGAAACTGATTGTAAAATTAAATTTTTTATGAGGTGAAGGCTACAAGTTAAAAAACAAATGTCGGCATCAATACAATGAGTTTTTATTTTTATTTTTTTGTGGACTTTGGGGAAATCTATCGGAATGTAATCTTGTGACCTACATCAGATTTTTGAAATGGGTATATGGGGAATTGCCATATAAGTCGGTTTTTTTTTTTAAAGGTATATTTACATCGAGCCTTACACTCCAAATCATTAGGAAGGTCCAAAATTTACCTATAAGTCAGCATGAAACACATAAAAATTGGTTTTGATGACTTTTAAAAATAATTGTATGAAGAAAAAAGCAATTTCATGTTTAATTTCCTATTGAAAGTTATATCAAATTGGACCGTTTTGTCAGCCTGAAAAATTTGACAAATATAAACGTTTCAAAGAACCACTCATAACTTTTAGAAAAAATGCCATAGAATACAATCATCTCAAATAAAATCAAAATAGAAACATTTAGTACACAAAGTCTTTCTGAGTCTTGAATTATGGCCAAGGCCTAATAAAGTAAAATGTTGACAACCCTTAAGGAAACATTTGACACCATAAAGTATTTTAAGTTCTTTAAGTTTCAAATTTCTTATCTAGTAATTAGTTTAAACTTCGGACCTTCCATTAAATCTTGGTAGTTCTGATTTTTTGTTGAATCGTTTTTAACTAAAGTTTTAAGCCTTAAACGTCAAACGCCACATTGCTAAAAGTCATTCAAATTTCAGCTTTGTATTTCTTTCCTTTTTTTCAAGGCGGTACTTCTGTTTTCGTTTCTGTTTGCTTTTCTCGCTAAAACTCTCGAGAACGACTTGAACGATTTAGCTGATTTCGGTTTTGAATTGTTTATCGTAGTCCAGGGATGGTTTAAAAAGTGAGAAAATATTGAAAAATTACGATGAATGCAGTAAAATATAAAAAAAATCATTTTTTCCATTTTTGACTGTCAGTTGATTGTCAAATTTTTATATTTAAGTCGTCTGTCCAAGGTTAACAAAAAGTTATAAAGATGCCTGTCGTTTTGTCACCATTATGCAGTCATTAAAATCTTTTTTATCAGTTTGTCAGTGACTGAGGTTTATTGGTCTTAAAATGCCAAGGAAAAGACGAACTTCAACTCGCAATACAATTCAAGTAATATTATTATAGATAAACTTTTTTTGTAAGTTCCGAGAGTAATGGAAATTTTGATCTGGTTTGTGACACATTGAACAATCTTACAGACAGGCGTGCTATTAGAACTCATTTGGGACTGGACAGAGTTCATCGGGTCCTCTAGTCTATACTAAAAAAAGTTTCCGTTTGTCCTTGTCAAATTCTATAAAATAAAAACCAACAAAATCAAAGCCAATAAGTCCTTCCTGGAATACAAATCTCATAATTCACTCAAAAATGAATAAACCTTTTCACCCGCGCCAACGAAAATTCATTTTTAAAAAAACTCCAACACATTAACAGCACATTAACTTTTGTATATGAATTTTTATTTTAAAAAACTATCAAAAATAAATAACATTAATAAAAATGCCGAAAGGTTCTCAATGAATATACGCTGCGCTGCTGTGAAGAATCTTATTCAAAAACCTAACCTCAATTTCAACCATCAGTCCCCATTCTTTTTTTTTAATATTTGTCGAGGTTGGAGGATTTAAAGGTCGAACGAGCTGAGAGGTAGGTACCTGTACCCGTTTATAAGTTACCAGTTACCACATTAACGCATGATCTACATAAATGTGTGTTAAAATTTGTATCTATGGGGCAGGTTGGTTGTTCTTGTTTGTTCGGTTCGTAAACCCCTTACACTTTCCGATGATATGGTTCGATTGAACTCTATTGATAGAATCCGCCAGAACACACTCCGACTCCACTCACATGATGGGAAAACATTTTGCCCATTAAAAATTATACTAATCACCTGGCCCCCAATGGTGAGGCCCCAACACAGCAGGACGCACTCGAAAAATGCACGTTTAAATGCGAATCATATTCGCGCTGATGCGCGCCCTCTGTGCGAGGTTTCTGTTGTGTTGTGCTGTGGGTTCTCAGGAAACCATTCAGCTTCCATCGGCCGGCATCGGCATCGTCGGCGTCGAATCGCAGTCAGTCCCTGGCCATCATGACTGGGTTGCCTGTCCGTGCGTCGGTCACTCGTTTTATTATGTGAAAATGATATATGAAATGTTTTGGAAGTTTTTCTGATCCTACTGACAGATGGACACTGGTTCTGACACCTGACCTGAATGTTGGCAAATGTTTGTAGCTTGAGTTTGGGATTGAGATTCGGTTCGGTTCGGACAGGAATAAAAAAAAAAAAAAATAAAAACAAAAACACACACACAAACACGGCTTATCCTTTTCTAGGATAATAATAATTATAATAACCGCATTATATTGTTGTGGTTGGCTATACTCGTATCGTATGTGGGCAAATAAAGGGTAAGGCACAGCGCACAGGACAGGACCTCACACACATCTGAGAAAAAGAGAAACAAGCGCGATCACATCAAGATCAAGGTAATTCGCTTTGTTTGATATTCCGAATACTTGAACGCTCTGCGATCGGTGTTACTTCGTATATAAGGGATCGGGATGTCTGTTGAGAAGTTGGGACCTTATGGGATCTACCTGGAGTGAACCCACGCTCGACTTTACTATTGTCTAGGGATTTGCCTTTTCGAAAGCGATGATCTTTTATGATGATTTCCATAGATCATTCGAGGAGTATAGGTAACTCTCCTACGACTACGAGTGTATTCGATCTCGATGTGCTGATGCTGATGTTTTGAGAACAATGTGTAGAATATCGAGAACATTATAATGTATGTGACTTTGTGTGTATAAATCAGGAAACGGGATTATACTAAATAGATATGTCATTTAATAATCCATACATGAGATAAGACCTTTTCCGTTTATACTTTTTCGTATATCCACACCAGATACTTGTACCCATATGTATGTCTGTATTCAAAATGGGATAAGCGCGTGAATACGCGCACACGCATCATGTTGCTGTCGTTGAGGATGACTTTTGTCAAACAAGATTAAATCAATTGATTCGGGATACCTTTTGTAGGTTAGGTATAGAGACTTTTGGTAGCCAATCCCTTTTTTTTTATTTAGATGACGACGACGATGAGTGAAAACGATGACAAAATTTTGAAATTTTAAAAGTCTTAATGTGGATTTGACTATAAGCTTGTTTGGTTTTGTATTTATAAGACTAATGGATTATTTCTGATTTCGCGGAAAAGATGATTTACATTTGCTTTATTTATAAATGGTGATAAAAGCATAAGCAAATAAAGAGAAACTAATTTTTATTTGCTTAGTGCGAAGATACCTTATCTTATTGTTTAGGTTTTAATTTAAGCCTATCAGAGAATTAATTTAAGAACAGGAATAATTTTCTTCAAATTGATGTTTTTGTTGGCTTTAAAAACAAATACCTACTTTAATATGTATTTTAATACGTTTAAATACATACAAAAGGAAGTTTTCCTAGGGATATAGTGAAGTTTTCAAAATTTGCCAAGGTTTGAAAATGTTTTCTTAGTTAAAGTGTGGTTACATTTTAAGGGCCGATTTTGAATGTGAACCACACCTAAACGTCAAGTTTTTTTCTGCATTTCATTTGACATTTTTGAATTTCAGACTAACCCAATTTGAACCAAGGAAATTTACACAATCGAGCAACGCGTTTAAGTTATTCAGGCTAACTATGAAAATGGGTGTGCAATTTTTGAAGAAAATCATCTTCAGTGATGAGGCACATTTTCACCTCAGTGGATTCGTCAATAAGTAGAGTTGCCGCATCTGGTCATTTGGAATGATGATCCAAGAGTGATTGTCGAAAAACCAATGCACTTACAAAGAGTGACTGTTTGGTGCGGTTTATGGGCTGGCATCATGGGGCCGTATTTTTCCAAAATGGGACCGGAAATGATAAGGAACTTTTTATGCCTCGAATGGGAAGATATGGATGTGGACTCTTTTGCGCGACAAATTCAATGGCCGTGTTGGTGATGTCAATTGGTCACCAAGATAATATGATTTGACACCTTTTGGACTTCTTTCTTCGGGGTTATTTGAAAGAAAAGGTGTACGTCGATAAGCAACAATTCAAGAGCTAAAAGATGAGATAATTCGGCACATTAACGGCATAGAACCTCAATTATGCCCCAGCGTCCTCTAAAAATTTTGACCATCGGATGGAGGTGTGCCGCCGAGGTTGTGGCGGCCATTTGACCGATATTTTGTTCCAATAATAATTGAACCATAAAAATATTATCATAATTAAAATAAATGACAAGAATTTTCTTAATAATTTGTTTTTTATTCAAAATCAACATCAGCCCTTAAAATTTAACCACCCTTTATTTAAAGAAACGCATACCTATTGATTGTCAGAATTTGACATTTTTTATATTAGGTATATCTCTGTCTTTATTAAGTGTTTCAACTTTAGAGTTGCCAAGTTAATTTTCAGAAAGTGAGTTATTGTTATCGGCCTGATTTGACAAATTGAAACTTTTGACGAATCTGGACGTTTTAAAGTTCCTCGAATCTAGATCTTTCATTTCTAGAGTGATGTCTGGTGTGTTTGTAAGCTAATAATAATAATAGAGATATCAACTCCAATTATATTTTGGTCAATAGGTTATAACTTCAAAAGATGCAGAAATGACTTTTGTAAAAATTTTGTGAGAAAATTTTGGTTGTTCGTTAATATCTCAGAAACGGATATTGACTTCAAATAAATTTTATCGTGTAGAATGTGATGTGACACAGTTTTGGTATAATTTTGGAAAATATTCAAAATACTGTTTTTTTTTATTGAAAAACTAAAAAAACAAATTGGCTGTCAAATATACAATGACGAAGAATTACTATTATGTTCAAAACAATTTGCTGCAATGTGAAATGACGTATTTGACATTTGGTAAAATTTTTGAAAAATTCAATTGATAGTTTTTTTTCACAAAAAAAAAACACATCAAAATTCTACCAAAAATTTGTAAAAAATGTTTTTTAACTCAAATACCTTCACAAAAAGTAATGATATTGACTTCAAATGTAATAATATGATGGATGCCAAGTTTTGAAAGTATAAATGGGAAGTTATCAGTATGGTCGCATCCAACATCTTTTTGTATTATTTTTGCTGAAATAAGAAATAAAATATATTAGAGAATCTGGACCTTGTTCCACAAAACCACTTATCAACTTTTCACTTTGCACTATTCAAAAATTTTCGTTAGTTTGCAAAACATTCTGTTCCACAGAACTTTAAAATCTGCTAAGTGAAAATGACAGTGGTATCTATTTTGCAAAGTCTTTGCAACTGTTATAATCACTTTGAAATTTCTGTTCCACATACGTTTCTTTATGCAAAGTGCAAAGTTAATATTGAAAAGTGTAACTTTGCAAAGACTTTACCAAAATTATGCTGTTTCGTTCCAAAAAAACGAATTTGGATACGTTTTTCAAAAATTTTCAAAGACAACGATCGGCTTTGCATATGCATATTGATATAACCAGTGAAGCTAATTCACTATGAATTCACTGATCTAGTCTTCTCAATATAAAATTTGAAGTGGGCAGTAGAGAGAAATAGGGCTTCTTTAAAGTTAATTAAAAAGAGCAATTATTTAAACAAATCTAGAAGTAGATTTGTATGATTTTTTTAAAAACAACGAATTATTAAATTCTGCTAAAAATCAAAAAAAAAAAAAAAAAAAAATATAGTCAGAAATAAGAAATAGTTTTTGTATACATTTTTGTAACTCTACTCTTTTTTTTACTCTCTCCAAAGTAAAAAATACTCTATTTCATTGAAAAAAATTTGGTAACAATATTTTGCTATTTTGCGATGTTGCTTTGCTTGTTGTAATGCAAAGTGAAAAGTGATAACACAAATTGCAAAGATGATACTTTGTCGAACACTTTGCACTCTCACTTTGCGGAAAAGAGCAAAGACTTTGAATTAAGTGAATAGTTTTAGCATAGTTTGCAAAGTCTTTGCAAACATTTTCTCAATGCAAGGTAAAATTTTCAAAGAATATTGTGGAACAGAAACACTTATCACCTTGCCAAAAAAAAATCAATTTGATAAGTGCAAAGTGAAAAGTTGATACATTTTTGGTGCAATGGGGCCGTGATCAAACTACTCAAGATTTCTGAGCTTCAAAGATCTTCTTTATTTCAAGCTTGTGCTATCGATGCTCAAAATAATCTTAAGCAATTAAGATCTGCAAAGTTTCTAGATTTAAAGAATAGACAGAAATTGATCTATTTCTAAAAATTTACTTCATTTACTCATAGTGTAATAATTTGACAACTTAATGCCTTGATTAGTAGAATTTCGTCGACAAATTTTGACAATGTGTACTTAATATTTGTTTTTATTAAGGGAAGAAATTTGATTGCAAAGATTAAAGTTATTTAACTGCATCTATTTTAGGTCGATGAATACGACAAAGAAATATGGTCTAAAGACTAAACCTTGTGGAACACAGGCATCACGTAACTTATAACACTATTTAACATCTTTGAAAAGGATACCAATTTTGGCATGAATCTATAGTTCTCGGCGATCATCAAAAACTTTGGCTTCGAAGGTGTTATTTCACTTTCTACGCTTTGACTTCACCTACATATGTACATACCCGTATTTTGTTTTTAAAATTTAAAAAATAAATTAAATTTTTAAATTCACAGTGGCATTAAACAAAATTTGTATATTTATTTAAAATCATCAGATATCATCAATTCAAAAATGTCCATATGGTAGATAGACTGTGGATATACCATAACTTCAACCCACATTTACTTAGGTATGCTATGATAGCCTTGGGCAACCTGATTCCAAGCTTGAATATATAAAAAGTATAGAATATAGGAATTGAATTTGCAATTCAAATTTTGATGGTTTTTCATATTCTACATTCATATATGTAAATATAATTTATGAAAACCTTTCAGCTCCTGGAATATTTTCACCAAAAATAAAAAGAACAAAAAAGAAAAAAAGGAAACATCTCGCACCTTTTTTTAAGTAGAGATTTTTCTGTTTTAGTTCTCTTTTTAAAAATTCATCATTAAATTGCAAATTTTCCAATCAGAAACTTTTTCAAAAAAAAAAAATAAAGAAAAAGTAAAAATATATCACTAATGCCACCGCGCGTTGCCAATTGAATTTTAAGATTTTCTGTTTTTCTGATGAATTAATTCATTTCACAAAAACACATATACAAAAATTAATATTTTAAACAAACTTATTAAAGCCCAAATACTAGAAATTTATCGTATCGCGCACACTTGCAGCAAAATTAAATCGTTTTTCGTAAATTATTCAACAAAATTTTACGCTTTAAATGCTAAAAGAAACATCACAAGTAAATGCCCCACAGCGATTTTGCTCTGTGCATATAATAATAATTCTCTTTCCACCTCACCGCCCCCGTCTGCCGAACACCCGCCCGCCCCATGGAAATGAACCTACCTTATACCAAACCTACCAAATATAGTAGGTAGGTATGTAGAAGCTCTTATTAAAGACCTCATCAACCACACACACAACACACATACTTTTCAACACCAAAATTTTTGTAGCAAATTTAAAATATATAAAAACATATAAAAAAAATATTTTGAAAAAAAAAAGAAAAATGGAAGAAAATCCACTTTAAATGGAACACCACAGAAAACTTTTGGATATATCATCACCAGGAGAGTGAACATTTTGTCAGATTAACTTTGTATAGCTGTGTGCGTGTGTGTATGTAAATACACAGACACGACCCCAAACCCCCAACATTTTCCATGGATGTGTTTGTGTGTACATTATGTACCTACGAGTCCGTGTTGTATACTCTTACCTATAAAAGCCACAAAAGCAGCCATTTCAGTTTTTTGTTTCTATGTGTGTGTGTGTGTGTGATTGCGAGTGTGTGTATGTGAAAGTGAGGGAGTGTGAACATGAACATGGAAAAGGACCTTATTTTTTTTGTTTTACTTCTATTTTTTCCTTTGAATGTACTTAAAGTGTAGGTACGTGACATAAGGCTCCAATACATTTGTGAAATTTATGAGATCATGCGCTCTGGGGAGCATCCCATAACAAAAATGAATCGTACTCCATTTTTATGCTCTCTCTAACCCACAAAACCCCTCCAATAACCATTCTCTCCCCATCTCCCGATCCGTCCTCCCTTTGCAACTTTCCCATATCGAATCGTCCGTTATCGTCGTCGTCGTCCTTCTCAAAAGGACTTGCGAGGAGAGAAACCAACAAAAAAAAAAAACAAGAAAAATTATCACAAAGTACCTGTTCGTATCAGAAGTGACATACACACACACACATTTATACAATATGAATATATGTATGTATGGATTGTATTGTACATCCTGTGACCCCCATTCCCAGTGCCAAAATCCACCCCCTACATCATATTTATGCATGGAACATGTACACCCTATATACGTAGAAGATCCCTTTATTTTTATTCCTGATCCTGATGATGATGCTTCTACCTTTTGCTCTTCTCTCTATTCTCGGGGTATATCTATACTCGAAATGGGAATCGATTTTAGCTTTGAATTTGAATAGGAAGATAAAAATGGAAAACAGTATCCCGCATCCACATTCACATTCACATCCAGCCATAAGTCTGAGTTTAGTCGTATACGAGGTACGAGGATAGTACCTACCTACATACTAGAATTGGGACTTGAGGGTATGAAAGCTGAGCGCGTCCTTTGGTCTTGCGGGGGGGGGGGTAGCTTAAGCCCTTTTTATCATATTCCACCCAACCTACTCGTGTAAGGGATTCTTTTTTTTCAAATACTTTTTTTTTGGGTCTAGATATATCTGTATCTGTATGTACGTTTGCAGCTTTTGGATACGACATATAGTCAGGATATTTATGGTCATAACTGGGGAGAAAAAGAGAGAAAAATGAGGGGGAATGACTCTCTATCTTTTTGTACATACTCGTATATTGTATATCTGTTTATCCCCGGATGGTAATGGAACAAAGACAGGAATCCTTAGTGTTTTTTTTTTGTATTTTTTTTTTGTCGTCCTTTTTTTCTGTTCATCTGGTTTATATTGCCTGGAATGCTACTCGTACTTCTGCTCCTGGGCTTTGGTAGGTACGAGTATGTATGTAGTTTTGTGTCCTTTATCTCGACGTAAGATCTTTGCCATTGGTTGAGTAGATATAGAGATTCACAATAACCATTCAGGACGAAAACGACTACGACTACGACGACGACGACGACGAAGAGATGAAGATTCCCTTGAGAGTGCAAGGGTGGATGATGTTGATGATGGTGGTGGCACCATCATGGGTATAACATGGGGTGGTGGTAAAATGGGGCTTAGGGTGTATGTATAACATTCACGTACGTTGATGGCATTGGAATTGTCATCGTTAGCTTGAAGCTTGAAGTTTTGTAAAATTTTGGAATTTCGTTTGGAGGCCCGGTGTGTGATGAGGGATTTTATTTTGAGTGTGTGTGTTTGTGAATGGGATGATAAAATGATATAGCCAGATATAAAGCACAAATCAGGAATATGAATGTTGCATAATGGCGAAATGGGGGGATTACAGAATTGCTTTAAAAAAAAAAACTTTTTGTTGGGCCCGCAACAATGGTGAATCTTTATTGTGTTCCTGCGATAAACAACTACAAGAAAGTCTAGGTATACTTTTTACTAACCATATTTTTGAAGTTTACATTTACTTTGAATTTATGTCTTTACATTAACGTAAGATTTTCTATACTTCATCAGAAACTAGCTTAAGGCGAAAATAGCTAGTCCGGTATAATATAACCTCAATGTTATACCCAACCATAATATTTGTTATCTTCATTATGCATAAATTCCAATATCGATTTTCATATTGTGCCCCAAAATGACCCAACTAACTCGTAATTCTCTATTCCCAAAGTTCTCTTTAAAATCTAATATTTTTCTTTGTTCTAATGTTCAATTAAAAAGCTATAAATTAATGATATAGGTACACACAATATGTATTGGTAGTTTTAGTAAATTTTCAAATAAAAATTAAAAGATAAATTTAAACTTACCACTTAACGAATGATGGCCGGGAGCTTTACCTAATAGATAATCATCTTTACATATAAATTTATTGTCATCTAATACGTATAGTTGTTCTCCGGTGCTTAATTGTTTTCTACATATACAGCAGGTAAAGCAATTTAAATGAAAAACTTTATCACGAGGTTTTCTCACTAAATCTGATGGAGCTATACCTTGGCCACAACCACTACATTTTGTTCCATAACGCCTAGAAGAATAAAAAATACTTTTGAATGAAAATATTAAATGTGATTATTTAAAGAATATATAGGTTTTTATTTATACATATATGTAATATTGTGATATTTGAATTTTGATATTTTATTTTTGAAAATTAATTTTGAAATTGAAAATAAAAATTTAACAACTAAAAAAAAAATTTAAAAAAAATCATCAACATTTCAAAAACTCAGTTGGAAACAGAAACAGAGAAATATTCCTAATTTTTGACAATGTTTTTTGAATTTTCTATGACAACAGTAATTTTTAAGAATTCAGTCAATAAAAAACAATGATTTTTTAAATAATTTCAAAATAATATTAAAAATTTCAAAATTGAAAAATTTGTAATTTCAAAATTAACTTTCCAAATGAGATAATCAAAAACAAAAAAAGGTTCTAATAAAATGTGCTTAGTAACATTTTTTAAACAATTTAACATTTTTCTTAATCACGAACTAAAACAGTTGATAGCCGCCACATTGTTGACGCTTATCGGTCGAATTGGCCGTTTTTTTGAGTTTAATTTCAAAAATCGAAATGGGCGAATATCGTTTTCAACAACAAGTGCAAATAAATAAATAAATAGTTTTTAATTAGTCTATACTGTTTCAGGAAACGTTCAACTAAATTAAGGTACAAAAAAACAAGTTTGCCGAAAACGTCACACCGTTCTTTGCGAAAGTTTTATTAAATTAATAAATTAAAGCCTTAGTATTGAACTGCTTAAAAGGTGTCAAAACAAAAGCAGCCTAGTTTTGGTTTTCTGTATAATTAATTAGTCTTTCCGCTTATCAAATTCGCTAACGGATATCATTCAGTTGGGAATCCAAAGGCTTAGAGAATCTTTAACTGAACACACAAAATATGCCATTCTAACAATATCATAGTACAAATAATTTCAAATTTCAGCAAAAAGTCAAAACTCAGAAACTTAAAAATGATTAAGACAATATTTTAAAATTTTATTTTTTTTACTTTCTTTTATCAATTCTTCGAATTTTTTTAAGTACAACTTTAAAGCTAAAAACAAGTATCATTTAAATTTTAATTAGTTTGACATTTTAATAACACGCATTTTTGTGTTTTTGTGCAATTTTAATTTCATGCCATATCTGGGTCACCAGGGCGGCGTATGCGTAATATTGTTTTTCATCAAAATTTAATTTTTTTTCTTAGGAATTTTTTCTCAACTACAAGAGTACTACTTTAGAGCACAATGTTCTATGACAATTCTTATTAAATAAATTAAACTATAACCAAAAGAGGTTACAAAAATCGATAACTGTAAAGCAAATTCAAATGAGGGATTTAAAAATGCATTATAATGTTTTTTAGGAAAATCTATATTTTTTTTTTTAATATTTGACAACATAATATAAAGGGTGTTTTTTTAGTCGTGTGGTTTTCAAGAAAAAATACAACTGATAATTTAATGTTATGGCAATAAATTTAGTTTTATTATAAAGATAAGGGTTTTAAAAATGACTTCGGACAAGTGGCCACCGTGGCTGGCTCAACCACTTTTTGAAGCAATTGGGGCCGTAAGTATATATATATAAGCGACTTTCAAACCAAAGGTTGTCCACATCAACATCCTCATCATCATGGCTCTATAGCATTCCCTATTGACTGTTAAATTATGGTGCTCCAATGATTTCCTTTGTCCATGGAGCATATCACGCTGTGACTTTTTGAGGATGTAACGGCTTGTGCATTAAACCACAAATGAGCTTAATTACTGAACAAAATTTTCTTGTGTAGATCGGAATCGGTGGCCATCTTGGTTGTGGGCCCATTCACAGAACGTGCGACACGCTTGATGCTCGTTTGGGTTTAATTCCTGCACGAGTTGGATTTAGTATAAGCCTACAAACCAAGATCCTTCATCTTCTATAAAGTGGATTGTTGCCTGAAATGGCCGATGGGCTCATTCGGGTCTTCTTCAATACTCTGAAGGTCCGCATTATCCACTAGAGGAAACACGCTGCGAAACGAATCCATGGTTGCTTTAATTACCGACTCTGCTAGTCGATTATGTCGACCGAATATTGGATGCAGTGCGCTGCGCGGTACTTCACGCAAACCGAACAATTATTCTGGTAATAAATTTGAACAATATGCAAACGTTACTATCTATTCATTTAAAAACGGCAAACTAAACTGAGCATAAATCTAGTGACAGCTGTCAAAAGACCAACTCTGAAAAAAAGTATTGCCACATTGAAAACCACAAGTCTAAAAAAACACACTTTCGAAGCACCGAATTGAATAAAATTAATTCTTAATTCTGATATACCAAACGAACTCAAAACTGAGGCTATTTCTTTAAATCAGTGAAAAGCCATTTTCGCATGGTATGAGATTTTTACAAATGAAATATTTTATCAAAACCACCATCTCTAACTTTTTATCAACTATAGACTCGACAAACACGAAGAAAATAAAGAATCATAAATACTTAATAAATATTGCTAAGATTTTATTGGTTTAAATTTAACCAAATTGCATGAAATTTAATACGAAGACTTTTGAAAAAAATAAAAAATAAAAATAAAAAAAAAATTACAAAATGAATATTTATTGGTTAATCTAAAACTGGCTACAAACTCGATAAGCATATAAATAATTATTTAGAACGGAATTACGTCAACTTCTTTTTTTTTCTAATACACTGTACATTATGTTTGTATGTGTGTATGTGTGTAGTGTGTTTGAATTTACTTGATTTGCATAGCTCGTGCATACGGTAAGCATTAGATACGTGTATGTTATGTAGGAACCTTCATCTAAATCACTATCATTCAGACAGAAGACACAAATCCCAACCAAACCAAGCTATCTACTGAAGTGGAAGATGATTTTTCCATTTCAATCTTTCATTTCTACTTTAACCGGTGTGATGTTAGCATTAGAGCTCTGGCAAAAGGAATTAGATTAAAAAAGAAGCTGGCATTCCAAGGTAAAAAGTCAAATGCCAGTCTCTTTAGTTTTTTTTTTGAATTTAATTTGCCTCAACAGTGACGACTGACGGTGTCCGTAAATCCTATTCGTATGCTATGAAATTAACATACATATCTACAGAAAACCCGCACATACTGACTATAGAAAGTTGTGCAGAAAAAAAACGCGCTAGATTGCTTTCATTGTCCAAGGACTGCTTTACGTCAATTCCTCCGCAGGAAGACTTCACATAAGTTAATTGAACATTTTCCAATTTTTTTTTTCTCTTAATGAATCAAAGAAAACTAGATTTTTTTACTGTCTCTTAAGGAAACAAGATTGTAATTGGGAAAAATTAAACACTAATTAATTAGGAGTATAAAATAAAATATTTGTTTTGTTTGATTAAGTACTTACCTAAAAAAATCATTCCTACAATATAACTTAGATTCTCTACTAAAACATTTATCCGTTAGTGGTTGAAGGCATTCACAGCAGCGCACACAAGATGCATGCCATCCTCGTTCGAGGACATTTAATAAAAACTTATCTAAAATTGGTTTATTACAGCCCGCACATGGATCACCAACACCAACGGGCGGTTCCCCTCGACCTGAAATGATTAAAAGAAAAAATATTTAATAAATCTTAGATAAAAATTAATATTTAATAGTTTTTTCTTATGTTCACATTTTATAAACTAATATTTAAAAAATCAAAAATAGATGTTGTGTTTTATTCACTGCTGTATATCCAGTGCAGAATTCAAGTGAACAAAACAATCAAACTCACTTCACATATGTTTATCGCCAGCTCAGCTGCCATTGTTTTATCTGGCTTCTTTTTCACCAGCAGTCAAATTGTTGCTATTTAATGAGAGAAATTTTACTGCGTAACCTACCCAGCAGTGAATAAAATACAGCTAAAATCAACTAAGATAGTAGATGAGTGATGGGCAGATTTTTTATTGTCAAATTTATTTGTCATCTAACTTTCTGTTCACAAACGTCAGCAAACAATACACATACCGAAATTGTCGATTTCCGAATATGACACTTTGACAGATTCATTCCAAGTTTCTTAGAAGTACAGGGTGACTAGATAGTTATTGAAATTAATGTTTCAGAGGAGCTGCAAATTTTTACAATGACAATGAACTGTCAAAACATTCAGTCAGGGATGTCATACATCTCCTCATTCTTATGCGTTCAGACGCCATTAATCTCAATGGCTTCATTCATGGTTTATGAGAGATGTGTTACCCAAATTCGGAGGAACAGAGCTTTATTAAAAATGCATCTGAACAGTAGATCAAACAAAATGGCGGCTGCGCTTTATGCCATACAAAAGACATCAGTTTTAAAGATATGAAGAAACGACGATCTTCTTCAGTCTTAAACTAATTTTATGAGACTAAAAAGTACCAACATTTTATTGTGAGGTTTAGGTGTGCTTTGTTTGGGAAAAGTATCAGCAGTAAATAAGAATTTCCCAAAAAAACGTATCCGCAGTTGTGCGATTTTTTTTATTGTTAAGTATTTTTTTGTTGATAGATATTAAAACAAAATCAAAGGGTCTATTCACAGACTTTAGTTAGTTTGGAATAAAATGAAAAGTTTTTCATTGACAGCGTTTTTTTTTTTGCAGTAAACGGTAAAAGAAGTAAACTCTCAGTGACAAATTAAAAATGGTGAACAACAAATAAACTTATCGTACTCTAAACGAACATGCCTTCGAGATACACAAGAGTTATCAATTGTACCAACATTTATATTCGAGACTCGAGCAAACGTCAAAACTCTAACCGCCATGTTGGATCCTACTTCTAATTTTATCGACTGTAATATTGTTGAAAGTTCAATACGTGTAAAATCTTACTTCACTGCGGATATTTTTCCCAAAAAAAACACCACTATTGTCTTTGGAAATGATGAAGTGAATTAGTTAAATTGTACACTGGGTCGTATTTTATTCTGCACCTTGTGAGGTCATATAATTTGATAATATCTTGCTAAGATGTGATGATCAATTAACAAAAATACAGTTTTAATTTAAGATTTGATAAGAAGTAATTGATTTTCTGTTAAAAATAATAAAACTATACCTACTCATCTTATCACTGAAAGATGACAGATTATTAAAATACAATAATATAATTGTTAACTAATAAATTTCACTTAAAGTGAAGAATTATTTCATTAATTTATTGCTATTAATTAATAAATCTTTTTTTTAACAAAAAAATCTAAAAAAATAGTCTTATCCAGATTTAACTCAAAATTATTATTTTTTGAAGAACTTAAGTAAAGTGTGTCCATTGCCTAAAGCCAAATCAAATTGATATTGTTAGTAGTAATGAAAATGAACACATCAGAACCAAATATCAGAAAAAAAGTTTATAAATACAACAATTTCCAAAAACACCTTGTTATCACTGATGACAGACAAATCATCATATCACAAAAAAAAAGAAAGAAAAAAAAACTACAGCTAATGGACCAACAAAATTAAGGTACTATTTATAGAGCCGAATTGTTAGCCTCAAGACATTAAATAATAACATACTTAACACACCATAAATAGAGTCATTTGGGAGGATAATATGATGGGTTCGAGTTCCACATCCACATTCACCATCCAGATCAACCGGAACCTATACACTTCTCGTCATATAATTATCTCCACGCAATTCATTCATTTGGAAACTCTGTGCTAGCGCGCATATAATATAATTTATATAAATTTTAATCATTCATTCTTTTACACGGAGATGACGCATAGAGAGGAAGCAGCACACGTTTCATGCCTTCTGCCTTGAGAAGCGATGAGTTAAATAGCCCCTTGAAGGCGAATGTTAATTTCAGTGCGATCGCATGTAGACTTTACACCTTATCCATTTCCTTGCTCCAATGCCAATCAGCCCCCCAAAGTGGTGGGTTTGTATTCGTACATTGTGTTGTGTGTTTTAAACCCTCCTGATCGACTCCAGAAGCCACACACACCCCAAAAGTGCAACCGAATAATAACATGTTAAGAACTTACCCCGAAGGGATGAAGATATGCCTCTCTTTTGTTCGAGGTTTAACAAAAGTCCAATGAAAAGATCTAGAAGCTATCGAAGAGTTAGAGTTAGATGCAAAAACACCAACAAAAAAAAAAAAATGAAAAAGAATTTCAGACAAAAGGGATTCCCAATTTAATATTCAATTCCGGCGCGAGGATCGAGGTTTGGGTGGGTTACCTTCCAGGTATATCAGAAGATTATATATATTCGCCCAGACACTATTCCCTGTTTTCATTCCCATTCTTCATCATCATCAACATCATCAGTTTTAACTTCAGCAGCACCAGAATCATCATCCGGCGTGAGTCTCGTCAGTATTCTTAGCATCAACAGCATCTAGAAGATGTAATTTCCTCCTCAATGGGCAATTAGCATGGGGCACCTCCATCATTCGGAATTCAGGATTAGCTTTGGGGCGAAACGAAAAATTCAAGTCGACAACGTCGACTCTTTGCCGGGTGTCATCCATCATGATGGACGGATGACGTCCACATTCATACATATATGAACCATAGCTGCGGTCGGTGGTGAACGGCGCGGCGGTGCTCTCCTTTTTTTGAATGAGGCGCAGTTTTTTTTTTTTTTGTCTTCTTTTGATGCCTCGAGGCAATCCAAACTTATGGCCAAGAAATACCGAATTGGATGCGGACCATATACATACATTCATATACGAGTAGAATATATCAGTTCGGGGCTATGGAGGATATATCCGTATCCGTTGCGGATCGTTAATAATTAATAAAGGTGCAAATGGAGCAGAACTATGCAGCTCCTTCGGTTATGAAAAAAAAAATAGGTAAATTTTGTATATCCATAAAATTATTCTGTTAAAGTTGTTTCTGTATATTTTTTTTTTTAATTTCAACAAATGGTTAGTGGGTGATGTCATATAATTTAAACGATGTGCGAATATAACCAAGTTAAGGAAAGAAAAACAAAAAATAAATATATTAAATGCTCACACTGACTTTCTTCTACTCTAATAAATTACACTAATTATAATTATATTATTATTGTTATTGTTTGTCATAAAATACATTATGGAATTTTGTTGAACAATGAAAAACAGAAAATTATTATCATTCATGTGGAAGTGGATTGCTATTGCTCATTTTTATTTTGCATTCTACATTTTTCATAAATGATTTTATTATTTAATATTTAAATTTAATATTTTTACATTTAATAGTCTTTTTTGAAATTTCTTCTTAAACATATGGTTTGAGAGAAATTAAACTTATAACAATTTATATATTTCAATCACATACCTATTAAAAAATTAATAAAATAACACAATCATTTTTTGATTTTTAAAAATTATTATAGGATAAATGATTTTGAAAAAGTTGTTAGCAACTCAAAATTTAGTGGCTACTTACGGAAATTTTTTTTTAATTTGTTCTTACTTTTAAAGTGAAGAATTTCATTTAATTTAAAAGGAAATATGATTTTAATATTAATATTATTTTTTAATTAATTTGATTTAGTTATCTTTTCAATTTCATTTAGTTATCATGTCTGTTGAAATTTGATTAAGATTTAGATTAAATAAGATTTCTCTTGAATTGATTAAGATTTGATACCTACTTGACATGACTTTCAACATCGTATTTGTTTAAAAAATAGATCATACACATAATATAAGATTTTATCTGTTTGTTTTGAAAAATAAAACAACAAAATATCTGCAAGCTGTGTTTAATTAGAAAATCCTTTTTTTTTATTTTCAATGACTTTCAATTTTTAATTTTTGGTCAAATGTTTGGAGAAAAATAAACTACCTCAAAAAATCATACAGAAATTATAACCAAAAAACGGAATTCTAAACAAAATAATTCGTCAATCAAATCACGAAAAAAGTAAAATGCCAAATCTTCATGGCCGTTTTTTAAGAACATAAGAAAGACATTAGGTAAGTTGAATTACAAAATTTTAAAGTGTCGTTGAGCTTATGTAAATATTAAACAAAAGTTTTAATTTAAAATTTTAATTTAAAATATCTGATTATAGTTTTAAGTAAACCCACGACTAATCCCCAGTTTAAATGCAATTGGAAGTTTGAACTCAACTTTCAATTAAAACTTTAGTTCAAAAATGTATTCGGTTTCATAGTTTCAATTTCAGTTCAATCTTCAACTCGGTTTAATTTGCAGTTCACGTTAACTGACAGTATAAGTATATTACAGTTTAAACTGCAGTTCAGTTTTTTAAACCACTTCCACACGATGACATCTTAATTTAACAGCTGTCATTGGATAGAATTGGGTTTGTGAATAGAATGCTTTTTTATTTTCCTTGATTTCTTTACCTCAGAGAAGGAAAGAAAGAGAAGAAATAAAGTTGAAAAACTTCATAAAAATGACGTTTATCTACACGTTACGTCACATTACGCAATTGAAAGAAGTTCAACTCAACTGAAGTTGAAACCGGAGGAGTTAATTAAAAACTTTTGAACTTCACTAATATATGAAACTACGATATTCATAGATCCGATAATGGCTTAGAATTGAAATTTAAATCATTTCATAATTTTGTAAATCATAAATTTTTACATATAAAATTTATACGTCAAGAATTTTTGAACCCAGTTAAAGAAGCCATTTTGTGACATTTATATTCTTCCATAACAGATAAAGAGGATGTTAAAATATTTTGAAAATTTTATCACCAATTTGTTTTTAATTAAATTGATTTTATTAAAATATAAATAACAAAACGTGCAACATTGAAAAACATATAAGTTGATAATTTATTGGAAACTGTTTTAAATAATTTAATAAAAAATGACCTATTATGTCATAGGAAAGCACACCTGGTTGTAAACTTGGAAGGACAGTCAAAACAACCCACGTCCAGTCCATATGACAACTTTACATACTCAATAAATAAATGCTCCATACAACCTCGAATTTTATTTACTATGATTTTTTTCCCATTCAAATTACGAGTATTACCCTCAAGCATATATGTTCTCTCTATGATTTAAACTCATGTAGAACGTTTATTAAATCAGTTAAATAAATTGTTAAATGAACAATGATCTATGTCACCTGTACGTCATCACTTTATTAAATTGAATTGTTACAAACAAAATTATAAAAGTATAAGCTACGAAAAATGTTGTAATGGTTTGACAAAAAAAAAAACTACAACAACAATAATCCATAATAATAAAAATGTCAAATGCCAGAATCTGTCAAAATAAATAAATAATAAAATATTTAAGCAGTATACAACGAACGAAGGTGAAAACTGAATACATAATAATTCCTAAAGGTAATGCACATACATATGTAAGTATGTACATAAATCGATAAACACAAAAATCTCAAAATTATAAACTTCATGTAGACACTACGGATCAAATAATTGCGCATAGTACACATTTATAAAAATACTGAAAAATATTATTCAGGCCTAGTGTAAACATAGCTTTGGTTATCTTCTGTCATAAGTGGAATTTTTAAACTTGACAGTTTGAATATTTGTTCTCAATATTCAAATAAAAATACGCTCTGAATTCGGAGGGTTAAAAAGTAAATAAATTTATGGTTGTAAAACCTTAAACTTGACATTTAAAGTGACATAATGTCATGTCATTATGAAGTATAATCAATATAATTTAATGTCACTTTATCTCAAAAAGACTCAAGTTCCATAGGCTCGTATTTTTGGAAAGGTGATGTAATAAACTCTTCGGTTTAGTTAATCAAGTGTTTATCTATTTTAATGCTTTGGAGTTAACTAGAGTTTAACTAAAACATCGTTTGAAGTTAGACTAACTCGGTGCTGTTGAGATTTCGATTAGAACCTTAGTTAGAAGTCTATAAGCAAACAGTTCAAGGGAAATGCTATAAAGCCGGATACACACGTAGCTGCAAATTTGACAAGTATAATTTCACAAGCGTTATTATGCGGCTATGATTATGAATTTTCTATTCTTTCAGTGACTTTCAATAACTTTCATTTTTGTTTTTAACTTCAAAAAAGTAAAATGTCACATGATTTAAATGACAGTTTACAAACAAACTCGAGGCATGTGGGAAAATTTCATTCTAACTTCCTAAAAACAACAAGTGTGTTACAGAGTGTGTACCAAGCTTAAGAAGTGTCAACTCAGGCATTTATGAAAATGGTTTCAAGTCGAACTTAACCTTACATAATATTTAAATACAAAGAAATAGTTATGCCGCGTTCTAACTCCTATCCAAAATGCACATAGAGGCTGAGAAAGCTTTCATTAACCTGATTACAATCCCACGTGTTGTCAATTCAATTTAATTCAATTCAAATGTCAATTTTGACATTCCAGTCACATAGTTAAAACGTCAAAAATAGATATGATTGGGTATTTTGTTTTAGTATGTCAAAAATTAATGAATGTATTAAATCGAATGGAACGTACTGTCATTAATTCGACCCACCCAACGCAGGTGTTTAAAGTTGTTTGGCAAAAAAGTCGGCAAAAGCAACCTCAACGCTCAACGCTCAGCCATCATCAGGCAAAGGCAAACTGGTTCCGTTTGTTGTCGAACCTATTTTCTCATTGTAGCTTGTCTTGTCATACCTATAGCTTACACAATACCCGTACGCCGTACATTATATTTGTAAAATGTAAATGTATATGTTGTAGTAAGGGTGTGTTCACTATGTATGCATGCAGTCATCGGTCACTGCATCACTACTCTTGTCTTGGCTTAAATCCTCTGGATGTTCACCTCACCGCCACTTTAAAGCGTCCTCGTTCTACACCTACGGCTTTTGGTGTCGATGGGAGTATTTCCCCCGGCAGCCCGCAAGACTTTTTCTCCAGCTATAAAAGATATATGTACATATGTATGCCAAGACCCCTTCAAAATGAGATTTAATGTAGGTATACACATATACAAATATGCATGTAGATTGTAGATATGTATGTAGGTATATTTTTTTGACACAATGTGAGAACGAACGCAAAAGGGGATTAACTGAAAATCCTTATCTGTCGACATGAATGTTTTGGGAAAGACATACACAAAGCTACACTCCGGATCTGGATCTGGATATAGCCTGATGGCTCTGGACTCTGCTCTGCCTCTGCATCTGATGGGCAGGAGCACCATGCATCCATTATGTGCTCATTTTTGCTTCTGATGATACTTGGCTATATAATATGCGACTCGACTGCTGTTCTTGATGACGTTGAAAAGCTTAAGTTCTCTCTCGGTGTTCGGTATTCGGTGTTACAGCTTGTCGGTCGGTGGGTCGGTGTGTGTCGCCACGATGCACGCAATATTTAATGTGACATTTGAATGATCGGTGTCGACGTTTGCCAAACGATGCGATGCGATATGACATTGTTCGTTTGTGAGGCAGAATTTCTGCAGTTGGTCCAGATTCAGATTCAAATTCAGATCCAGATGAATGAATGAATGAACTGAACTGATAAGAATTACGAGCATATACAAGGATACAAGGGTGACGGAAGGGTGTCGTCGTCGTTGCAGTCGTCGTGTTGGTCGGTTGGGTTTTTTTTTTTGATTTGCAGATCTCGATAAAAAAGTTAGAATTTATTTGGGGTGATGAACTTCACCCTAACTTATGGCATGAACTAAGTTGTGGTCGTAATTGTAGTATAGTAGTGTTTGGCTGGGTTAGATGCGATAAGCTGTCTCGTCTCGTCTATGTTGACAATGGGAACTTGATCGTTTTAATATTTTGCTGAAAAAATATTTTGACAGAGATAAGAATTCCTCCCTTTCAAATTGGGAATAAATTAGAAGTTTTTGAAAATGTATGAAAAGATAAGATTTGTATTACTGTTCTATTGAAGTTTATAGATATTTTTAAGACTGTTAAATGTATTCTTGTTTCTTGAATGGAGCTCTGTTGAAAAAAAGTATTTGATTTAAACTGAATGTAACTTAAATTAATGAACTTAACACTCGGTTACTGATACCAATTTTAATTTTGGTGGGAAAACTTTTGAAACATCAAAAACGAGGGGATTGGAAAAAAATTTTCGTTTCTTTCAAAAATATTAATTTCGAAAGTAGCATGGTCAAAATCTCGTGGCTAACTTGATTAAGAAAGAAAAAGATTTGTCAAAAATAATCTTTCTTCTTGTAAAAAATAAAAGTAGGTTTTTCAAGACTCTAGAAGAATTTTGAAATTTACGTGTTTAAGGAAATGGAGATGCTTAAAAGTTGAAAAGGGGTTAGAGAATTTTACTAAGACTCTTACAAAAAAAAAGTCACAAGCCAAAGCCAGGGAGGTCTTTGATATGAGAAATATATGTAGAAATATAGCCACGTACAGTACCCGTGACGTGATAGTCAGTGCGTATAAGACTCTCAAGCCAGAGGTCTGGGTTCAATCCCTGCCTTTTCACCTGAAAGCTTTTACGGGAAATAATTCTTAAACCTTTTTACGGGTAATGCCAAGAGTAATGTGTGTCATAAAAAGTGCATTCTCAAAAATTATCCCTTTGGATTCTGCATACATCCCTGACATTTCTCGCACACAGGAATGGTTGAGAGTTGTAATTCACTAGGCTCTGGTTTGAACGAGCTGCTGTTCTGTAGCGCCATCTAGTTTAGAGAAATATAGTGGCAATGACAAAACAAGACTGTCAATGGTTCTGGACATCAAATCTAAAGTTATGAAAATATTGTTTAAAAGATCCAAATAACTTATTCATGAATGCTTTACTTATGCTTGAAATTGACCACACCCTCCATATTTCATTTGAATTAGAAATATTTATGTTTTCATAACATAAAGGGTTTTCCAATAAGAGTTGTTATTTTGCTTAGCCCGCTATTTCGGTAGATGTCACCTTTGAAGCTTTAATTATTTGACATGTAGAAACTGTACGCCATTAATAAAAATGGAACGATGCACTCTTCAAAAACGCATTAAAATTATTAAAATTCACTATAGGCATGAATTGGAATTTTATCGAAAAATCATCTTGACTGATGAGAGGCCCCTTTCCGCCTCGATGGTGGATATGTCAATAAGCAAAATTTTCGCATCTGGGGCTCGGAAAACCCAAGATTTATTGATGAAAAGCCTTTAAATCCTCAACATGTTACTGTTTGGTTCGGTTTATGGTCCGGCGGGGTCATTTTAACCTTACTTTTTTCGAAATTGAGATTTAAGCAACAGTTACAGTGAATGGATTGCTCTGTCAAAAGATGATTAATCATTTTTTATGGCCGGAATTTGATTTGGTATTGATTTGGACAACGTTTACTTTCAATAAGAAAGCTCAATGTGCCACACAAGCACCGAAAACATCGATCTCTTAGTGGAAAAGTTTTCGGACCGTGTTATCTCTCGAAGTGATGGTCACAATTGGCCACCGAGATCTTGTGCTTTAACACCTTGCGACTTCCTCCTTTGGAGCTATAAGTGAAAGATAAGGTATACACCAACAGCCCAGCGCCGATTCAAGACCGCAAATATGGAATTCGTGAAGCTTTTGAGGGCTTACAGCAGCAGCACTTTGCGATTTGGCGATGGAAAATTGCCTGAAGAGGATACGGTTTGTAAGCGTTGCCGGGCAGCCATTTAAACGACATTCTAAATAAATGGCATATCCTTTTCTTTACATTGAAATAAATATCCGATCATTTATCTCAAAAAATGCCATTTTTCTTTCAATATCAAAATAACACCTCTTATTGGAAAAAATTAAAATTAAGTATACGCCGGGTGTACCACTATTAGTTCAAATAATCATCTTCAGAAAAATGGTTAAAACTTTTATAAGAAGTATTTTAAAATTTGTCTTTTTTACAAAAGAATGTAATTTTTAAAAAGAATTGTGAATATCTCGTTT
This sequence comes from Scaeva pyrastri, assembly GCA_905146935.1. NCBI lineage: Eukaryota > Metazoa > Arthropoda > Insecta > Diptera > Syrphidae > Scaeva > Scaeva pyrastri. Next base: position 19,267,291 of record LR989929.1, on the reverse strand, counting down.
TCTTGTTTTTAGAAATCAACATTGAAACAAAATCAAATTTGAAAAAATGAGTTGCCAATGAGTTTTTTGGAAGTATTGTCGTTGCTATTTTTTATTTGAGTTTATTTTTTATTGTCGGACTCATTAATGTTTCGTATTTTGTTCCATTTAATCCGAATCATACGATTAAATACGTTATGATGTTGAATCTAAAAAGGGGATCGAAAATGATAATCTTAAAACAACAGAGTATATTTTTCGTTCACATGGAACTGATGAGTTTTTTTTTTTTTTTTTAATCGAGAATATTTCGGCAACTGTATGGGATTTCTCGCTCCTGATTCTGGTTCGAACAAAGTTCACGATCTCAGAGGCAACACAATACCTGAAAGTGAATGTCTATGGTTATATCTATTTGCTTCTGAATTTTGAATTCTACAATCTTCAATCTATATTGTAGCTATAGGTACTAGGTATGTATATGTTTATGTAGATGTACCCATATCCCATTGGATGGAAGAGAATTTAATGGAATGGTGATTTTTTCTTCTTCTTCTTCTTCTTTACTCCTATATTATGCCTGCCATTTATTCTGGTCAGAATTCATGGCATTTCCATACCTTGTTCCACCTCCTTTTTGCTTATTTCGCTGCCGAAGCAGATGCATGAACGTGACTGCAATGATAAAGCGCGCTCCAACTATATGTAGTATGGAGTATCCACAAAGCCAAGTCAAGCAAACCAAAAAGTGATATACCCTCGCTATAGTCTTGCCCTCCTGCAATTCCAAAAGGCATCAAGGCCCCGTGCTCCAGGACCAGGGAGAGCCAGAACTGAATGCTGAGGAAAATGTATATATCTGATGTCCAAATCATGGATCCATCTTTAATATTTTCCTGAAGTAGCTAGATCTTTTTTCTTCCTTTGCCTCACTCTGGGTGTGTGTAGGTTTGCAATTTGTTTTATGCATTGCACGTACTGGAAGACAGAACAACAACAACATCCATGATAGGTAGATACCTACACAGCAGTGTATTTATGGTTTTGTTTTTGTATGTGTTTTTTTTTTTAGGTTAGATATGTAATAATGCCTTATTGCTTCTCTCGTTGTTGTGCCAAAAGACCAAAACCCAAGACCGCACAAACGAAATGAAGCACAGAAAATGAAGGGGGCGAAGGTGCGGCAAGATGCATCGAAAACCGAAGACCGAAAGACCGAAGTAGTTGAAGTTTAACCCGGTTGTAACCGTGAAAAGACGGGAAACGTGATGGTTGGTTGGTTAGTTGGGTTGTTCTTCTTTCTTATGGCCTGATGTGATATGCCTGCATCCATGGACAGACTCAGACTCAGACTCCGTCTCCGTGCGACTCCTTTTTTCGGATTTTTGTGGTAAAAGCACGTCAGAGTTGTGTCGTGGTTAGACGTTCTGTTTGCCTCCTGTGTGCAGCAAATATAACCATGGAAATGTTCATCTGTCGTTGCCGTTGCTGTACCGTGGCGTACTCTGAAGTGAAGAGACGTCGTCGTTGGTATTGTAAGTAAGTAGGAAGGTACATACATACTCCACTCGTAGGTACGTATCGGGTTCGGGAATAATTCGCCATGGATAAGAGAGTGGATTGAATCACAAGGAAGGAACGCCAGAATTGTGTATAGGTTTTTTTTTTTTTTTTTTTCTGTTCTTTGGTTTAGCTTGACTTGACAGTGGCTATTGCGACGGAAAAAGAGGCGGATTTCATATGCGCTGCTGTCTGACAAGGCAGCCATTTTCCATCTACCATCTGCACATAAGCATACAGATACGTACTTCTGTTTCCATGGCCTGTCTCTTGGGGGACATAAAGCAATCCGCAGCAGCAGCAACAGCAGTGGTTAAGAAAAATATTCAAAAGGGGGTGTAACCCATGAAGTTGTTTTATTTTGTTTTTGTTTTTGTTGTAGGTATCCAACAACGGTTGCAAATTCAAACCAACAGTTCCTATAGCCAGTAAGATAGAATTATATACATTTTAAAAGATATAAGATTGCTTCTTCTGATAGCAAGAAACTCGATTAGGGGTACGGTAGCTGATGGCGAAGTCTTTTATTTTTATAAAGAACAATAATTAATACCTTCGAATTCTCGTAAATTACACAAGTGTCAATTTTTTATATATTAGGTACACGATCTTTTCATACTTCATGTATTTAAAAGTTCTATAATGATCAGCTTCTATCAAAAGTTAATGTCACTCAAACTTGGAAACCTTGATATTGTCAAAATGAGAAGTGGTTTCAAAGCTGTTTAAAAATTTGGTTTAAGAGCTTTTAAGTCATAAAATTTTATGACTTTATTAAATTATCATGATTAAATTGGGTAGTGATTTTAGTCTCGTTCTTTACTTGCCCAAAACTTATGAGTTGTCAACTTCTATAAAATTTTGGACAAAATATGTCACAAAAATCTATTTGCTTCTATTTTGCAAAATGTCAAAATTGAAAATGTAAGAGTATCAGAATTTAAGAGTTTGAAGTAAAGACACTTTTAGTTAAATTCCAACAAATATAGTTTTTATTATACTATCTAATTTAATTTTGTCTAACAATTATAAAAAATGGCGTCTGTGCCGCTGGCTTACAAAATTTGAATGAATTCTTCCGCTTTTGTTTTTCTTCTCGAAGTTGGCTACGGTTCTTATTTTTTGATATTTCCAATGAAGTTGGCTACAATTATTTACATAAGGTGTAGATTCCATTGTTAAAGCATAAATTAGGCATAATGGTCTACTTACACTTGATTTAATCAATTTATAATACTACAAGTTTTAATAACTCGCTTGATTAAGAATCAAGACACTGTCAGCTGTTAGCACAATTAATAACATTCAACAAGAGGGATCGCTGAAATTGGGTTTATACCCAATTCATTATTCATTATTATTGTGAGAGCTATCAAAAAGACGGATGCCGCTAGTTTTTTGGTCAGCAAGACAAGACTGTTCAATTTTTACCGAAATTTATAGAGACTCTCGTTGCTTTTGTTACGTCCGTCACATTAAAAGTCTTTTCGAATTGTAAAACATCTCAAAATTTATATGTATTTGCTTTCTACGAAAAATGCCGATTTTATGGCTTTTGAAATACATTTGAGAAAATATAAAGGGTGTTTTTTTACACGTGTGGAACTTGCCATTACGTTTTAAACTTATTTTGTGCTATTGGCCGCAGCGGCTATCTCGAATAAATTCCAGCCGAGAGGCCCAATTTTCGACCACTTTTTGCAGCAATTGGAGCCGTGTGACAGCAATAGCGTGCCAAATATTCTCTTCCAAAACCTCAATCGTTTTGGACTTATAGGCGTAGACAAGCAACTTTGGAACTGAAGATCGTTCACATCGAAATCCTCCAATAAAGGCACGTTGAAGTCCTTAATCATGACTCTACAGCTTTTGTCATTGATTATAAATATGGACCAATGATTCCCCCTGCCCATAGAACACATGAACAGTGACCTTTTAAGGATGTCACAACGGCGGCGGCGAGGCGTCTGACAAATGGTTTGTGGATTATGATCTGAACAAAATTTTCTTGTGAAAATCGGAATGTGTCACGCTGTCAAAAAGACTAACTGAGAAAAAAGTAGTGTCAGATTGAAAACCACACGTCTAAAAAAAACACCCTCTTTTAAATTGATGTCAAAATATAATTTTGTGATCATATTCTTACTGACATTTTATGACTGTTTGTCAAACAATTAACGATTTCAGAAAAACAAGGCAATACTTAATGAGACTCTTAAAGTTAAATTATTCAGGGAAACTAAAAACAAACAGATCCGGGACTGATACCGAAACCGTAACGAAACTGACAGTTTTCTATTTTCACCGGACCGATATAATTGTAGACAGTCTTAGATTAAACTTTGAGATCTTATTTTTCTTTGATGAAGTGATGAACGTGCTGATGACGAAGCCCTTAAATGAGAACAGAGCTTAAGCCCTCTCCTGTCGTAATCCACATGACTGCGAGTCTTCAAAAAATAAAATCGATGAACAGACGTCAACTGAAGTGAATTATGCTGTCAAATTTCATTCATATATGATTTAATTGTTTCTCCAACCGAATTTAAATTCTTCGATACAACTCAAATGGTTTGAATTATCATAAGTTGACAAGCTCGTCCGTATTTGAAAGATCACGGAACTGTCAAAAGAAAAACCTGTTTCTATCTATGACTGAGAACATTGAGCTAATCGCAGAACGCAGCCAACTTCACTTATTTTTTTAGTGATTTGAACTAAATGACAGTTCAGCGCTCAAGTGTATTTCAAAATTATATCAAAGAATAGTTGTCAAAAATGTAAAAATCAATTCATTGAAATTTAATCTTTGGGTGTATTTTTTGAACAGGTTCAATTTTACAACGATTGACTGAAACACCTTGAGAAAGAAAAAAACAAAAACAACTTTTTACATGCAATAAAAAAAACCCTCCTTAAGATCGGTGTATTTACAGATTAAAAAATTGAAAAAAAAGAAAAATCATTTCTCAATACCTTTAAACTTGTAGATATTTTTGTATTATCATTTTGAAGTAGCAATGTCATTATCTCTATACCTGATGATAAAATCTCAGAGCTTAACTTTTTCCCCTCACAGTCAAGTCACACAAAAGTCTTAAACTGACTTCCTTATCAGTGGCACTGGCAATATGCGATGTCATATATGGATTCAGATGTTGAAATGCCGCCGCTGCAGATTGACAACATCACGTTCGTTTGCACGTACATATGTGTACTTCGAACTTCCACAGGAACCGAACACACCTCTATCTCTATAAGTATTAAGTGCCCACAGTCAGCGAGCATTACAAGTTACAACTAAGTAAAGTATAAAGTAATTCGGAACTGGGTCATGTTCGATCTCCAAAGTGAATGGAAAGAAAGAGAAGATTTGTAGCTTGATTAGCTGCAGTATACATAGCATGTCCAACGCAGATGGCTTATTTTTTGTCAAAAATACCAAAGTAAAAAAGAAATAGCTATCTGCCGACCTACGATAATTTTTTCCAATCGGATTTATAATCTTTGATTCTTTTTTTTTTAATACGAGTATGTAGAAAAAAAAAAAAAAACTTATCAGGATCGACGAATCTTTCGAGTGTTGTTCGAAATATTTATAGATTATGTACCTTGTTTTTTTTTTGTTTATTATGTTTTTTAAGATAAGGTTTTTTAAAAAAAATTACACAGGAGTAAAATTCATATCATTGTTTGTTTGTTTACCCATCAAAGTTTGAGTAACGCTAACGCGTATATTTTCATCATGCTTTTTTTCTATGATGTTGTTGTGTTTTAAGTGCGTATGACAGCCATAAATCAATATTGGTCAAATCACCGTCAAGTTTTTTATGAAGGTACCTAATACCTACGAGTGTATATTGACTATAATCGTATCTCAATAGAAATGTACTTCAAATGTGTCCATTAAAGTAATCTTTTTATGACTATCTTGAAGGCTTTTGACATTTTTTGTATCTTTCTACACTACACTCTACTCGGTTAGTTTTATGTGCCTCTTGACTTTAAATGATTTTAAACAAAGTATAGAAGATAATAATAATATAATTTAAGGTATGTCATCTAACATTATATGGTATAACTGTTTTTATTTTTCGAATAGTTAGATAGATATTTTATGATCAAAATCGGAATTATTCATGGCTAGACCTTGCTAAAAAATTACTTCATTTAAAAGCCACTCACCACCGGCCGCCACAGATATTGATCATCCTTCCAAGCTTTTAAAAGGATGTTTTTTCAATAGTTAAATTTGATTTTTAAGCAAGATCATCGGCCTCTCGGCTGGTTCGCTGAATCTTCACAAATTGATCATCTAAACTAGAACGGGTCGCAAGGCCTTGAAGAAGGATGTGTTTGAGGATGTGGTCAAGGGTTTAACCATCATTCTTTCAATCGAGGACCGTGAGATATTTCAAAAAGTCAAAACCACACAGAAGTGGCTGAGAAACAATACCCCAACTTTCATAATATGAGAAGATTGACTATCCGCAAGTCAAAAAAATTTACGGTCCGGTCAGATCTGGGAGCATGTCCTGGAAGACCTCCCACAGAAATTTGAAAAATTCTTAGAAAGTATCGACAGAAGCAGCAAAAAAGACAACAGCCTACTGCTCATTTTAATTTTGGGATAAATTGAGAGACTTGTTGTTGTTGAATGAGGCCATCAGGATGATGATGATTGAAGGCTTACTATAGGAGTTTTTCTTTTTTAGCTTTGATCAGAGCACCGAGCAGAGCCTGAGCACGCCGAGTATGCTCTAAGCAGAGTTTGATCAGAGCTCTCTGATATTTTTATGAAACACCCTTAAGCACTGAACTGCCAAAAGCAGTCTGTCTCTGTCATACCACATGAACAAAAAAGTGACATAGTCGCTCTCATCTTTTTACTCCATTCGCTCGGTCACTTTATTTAGAGCTCGATGAGTGCGTTCCGAGCTAGCTCCGATTGAAAAAAGAAACACAACCTGAGCGCTCTGATGTGTCTGAGCTAAAAAAGAAACACAGATCTATTTTTGACAGCTCAGTTCTCTGCTCTGAGCTTAAAAAGAAAAACGCCTTATAATAGACTTAACCAAGCTTAAACTAATGTTAAAAACGAACGTCACAAGCAGAAATGACAAGGGACATAAATTAACATGTAAACATGCGTTAAGTTGAAATGAGATTCAAACTTGACATTTACGTAAGTTCGAGCCAATCCAAAGGCGAAATTTAACGAAACTGAGTAGAACGTCTATTATGGTCAGTGAAATATAAAACAGTGTGTTGGTTCACTCGCTTAAGTTGGCTTAAGTTCGGTTAAGCTTATTAAAGTTGGCCTTTTAGACATGGCATGGTAAAACATAATTTCACACTATAAATTGTAACATTATTAGTTGCTGATTACTGAGTGATTAAACATTTGATATAAATATTTTCTAACACGGGTTTCGTTAAGTTTTTATCAATTAGGAAAAGCAGATACAATTTCATAGAAAATATCGAACAAAAAAGTCAAATATTTGTCAATTTGTCACAAATATAATTTTGATTAGTCACTAATATACTGCAAATTAACTGTTTAACGATTTTTGAATATTTTTGTGTTTTGTAAAAATCATTCGAAGCAGTCAAATGAATTCAAATCAAAAGAACGCATTCAAATTCAAAATAAGAATGCATTCTTTTTGGACTGCTTGTAGTCTTTGAAAATTCTTTTACACTCTTTGCATTCTTAATGTCATTTAAATGCATTCAATGTATTAAAGTTTTTTTTACTGTAAATATGTATTTATACCATTCTAAGTTGTATACATACATATATCTCACATTCATACATTTCTTATCTACCTACTTGTTTAGTTTTAACTTGCTGCTTATTATTTTTTATTAAATCAATGTCAGAGTAAAAATAGAGAATAAGAAAATCATTAAACAAATTATTATAAATAAAATATCTGTGAGACGAAACAGTCTTGTTTAAATAAATAAAAATCTTTTAAACCAAGTCATCGTCCACAACTTCAGAAGTGGGCCAGCCCTAAATACCTTCAACGTTTTATTTAATTTTCTTCAATTTTGAAATATAAGCCAAGATATTATGTCATCAACAATGAAGAAACAAGAATTGGTAGATTGGTTAACCGAGCGAAACATACAATTTGCAGCAGATGCAAAAGTTGCTCAGCTACGTGAGCTTTATGAAGAAAATTGTGAAAACAATGATTCCGAAGACCATTTCATCGAAGCAGAAAATATTGAACGTCCTGGTGAGACAATAAATTCTGATTTGTCACAACAGATTCAAGAATCCGTTCGTGGAAATGAAGCTGATATGGATAAAGAAATTCAGATGATTGAAAAGAAACTTAAGCTTATTGAATTGCGTCGTGAACTAGCTCGACAAGAAGAAAATTTTGCAAGTTCTTCGTCGCCTTTGTATCAACCTTCGTTTAAGGACATTCAAAATTCCTTACCACTGTTTTCTGGTGATGATACATACGATGCTAAGAAATGGATCAGCACTTTTGAGCGAGCATGTGATTCCGTTCACGGTGATAGTGTGTTCAAATTAAAAAGCATTCGCCGATTGATGAAGCCCGATTCCGCTGCCGAAATATTCTTACAAATTGACGAATCAAGAACCTATTCTGATTTCCGGAGCAATTTTTTGGCCAATTTTGGACACACTTATTCAGTTTCCGAAATTATTGATAAGATGCGAAGTACTCCATTTGTGTCCTCAAACACATCCATTATGGGCTACATTTTAAAAATGCAAGAGCTTGCATCACGTGCTGATATTGACGAAAAACAAATTATTCAATTTATTATTGATGGGTTCCAAGATCGTTCCGCTAGCATCGCCATATTGTACTCAGCACGCACAATCGATGAATTAAAAAAACTGGCACACCGTTATGCTCACCTACGAGGATCAAATTCAACAGTTAACAGACCGACAAATTCCGCATCATATTCAGCGCAAGTTGCAAAGCATCAAAATGAATCGAAACCTAAAGTCAAGTTTTCCGTTGGTGACTCCGAAAAAATGCTTGTTCAATGCTACAATTGCTCTGGCATGGGACATTTTTCCACTTCTTGACCACATCCCAAACGTCAAAAAGGATCATGCTTCAGATGTGGTTCAACAGTTCATATTCTGAAGGATTGCCCGATGTTACCCCCCAAAAATGCACGCACGGTTGCATTGATTGACGAATTCTGTTCCGGCCCTAATCAAAACCATTCTGATGAAGATGCCTTATCCGATGTCAAGATTTGTAAAGAAGTAAATTCTGTAAGTGTTGTTTTTCCTACTAGTGATTCTGTTCCGCATTGTAACACATATCTTTCTCTTTTTGATACCGGTAGTCCGATAAGTTTAATTAAGCTTTCCGAGATTCCGATCGGATTGCATTGCAATAATCTGAGTCCAACTGGATACTACGGAGTAGGTAGTTTACCTGTTAGTACATATGGAGTTTTTTACGTTAAAATAGGATTTAATGATATTTATAAAAAAATTGAAATTTATGTTGTTCCGGACTCTTGTATTCCTTATCCAGTTCTGTTGGGTCGGAATTTTTTACAATCGTTTCAAATCAAACTTTGTCTTATTCCTAACACTGTACCGAAACCAAAAATTGTAATTAATGTAAATTCAGATTCAAATAAAATAAAAATTAATGATGAAGTGTTACATTGTGTGTACAAGTCATTAGCTAAACATTATCCTGATATGTCGGTCCATTGTTCATTATGCAGTCTGCTTCCGCATACGATTATTGCTTCATGTGATAAGCTAAAACACGTTGAAAATCATCAATTACCTTATGTGTTTGCTATAGATATATTTGAAGAAACGAAAGATAAGTATGACATAAATCCAAATTTAAGTTCCAAAAATAAAGCAAGAATACACGAGATTATTCGTTCCGATTATTTAGATATTGACAATATTCCAGCTATTAAGCACGATTTTTCTATGAAACTTCGTCTTACCTCTAATATGCCGATTAGTTATCCTCCGCGGAGACTATCTTTTTCTGACAAGAAAATTGTTGATAAACAAGTACAAGTTTTACTAGAAAAAGGAATTATAAGACCTAGTGAATCTCCATACGCTTTCCCCTTAGTTTTAGTCCAAAAAAAAGATAATGACAAAAGGCTATGCGTTGATTATCGACCATTAAATAAGATTCTTGTGCGAGATAGTTTTCCTATCCCATTAATAGACGATTGTTTGGGAAGATTGGATGGAAAGAAATATTTTACCATTTTGGATCTAAGAAATGGTTTCCATCATATCCCGATTGACGAAGATTCAATACAAGTTACCGCATTTGTAACGCCTGATGGACATTATGAATACACGAGATTGCCTTTTGGTTTAAAAAAAGGTCCGGCTTATTTTCAGAGGTTTATGATATTTGTTTTACGTCAGTTTATTGATGAAGGTTCCGTAGTAGTATATTTTGATGACATTACGTTAGCCACTGCGACTATTGAAGAACATATTGTACTTCTCAAAAGAGTTTTAAGGCGGTTGGCTGAGTTCCGACTAGAGATTAAAACGAGTAAATGCAAATTTTGTTATGAAGAAATTGAATATTTAGGTTTCACTGTAAGTTCAAAAGGCATCCGGCCAAATAATCATCATTTGACTGCAATTAAGCATCTTCCGATTCCGAAAAATGTTAAAGAGCTACAAAAATGTTTAGGATTATTTTCTTACTTCCGACGATTTATTCCGTCTTTTTCAGCCATTGCAAAGCCATTAAGAGATTTGACTAAACCAAACATTCCGTTTAATTTCGATGAAAAATGTGTTGACACATTTAAGCTTCTCTGTAGTAAATTGATAACGAGTCCTCTTCTGTCAATTTTTAGTCCAGAAAAAGAAACAGAACTACATTGTGATGCTAGTTCGCTTGGCTACGGTGGAATTCTCATGCAGCGCCAAGATGATGGTATATTCCATCCAGTTGCCTACTTCTCGAAAGCAACTACTGGGTCTGAATATAAATTTCATAGCTATGAATTGGAAACCTTGGCAATAATTTATTCGCTAGAAAAGTTCCATAATTATTTGGATGGCATTCCGTTCCGAATTATCACAGATTGTGATTCTTTAGCATTAACTTTAGAAAGGCAAAAGTCAGTTCCGCGCATAGCTCGATGGGCCCTGAAATTGGAGCAGTATGATTATTCCATAAAACATAGAAGTGGTACATTAATGGGTCATGTGGACGCTTTGAGTCGGCACCATCCAATTTCGATTAAAACTAATGGAGAAAACGAACAAACAATTTGCGTTATCGATTCCGATGACATCGATTTACAGTTGCATCTCACACAAAATAGGGATGAGAGGATTGTACAATTAAGAAACCGATTAGAGATTGCCTCAGTTCCTAATTTCGTACTAGAAAATGGTTTAGTTTATAGAAAAACTCCTGCAGATAGATTACTTTTATATGTTCCGACTGAAATGGAAAATAACGTCATTCGTTCTGCACATGAGAAAATATGTCATTTGGGTATTGACAAATGTGTTAACCAGATTAAATTGCATTATTGGTTTCCGAAAATTAAAGAAAAGGTAGAAAATTTTATTAAGAATTGTTTAAAGTGTATTATGTTTTCCATTCCAGTCCAAAATAGAAACAAAACTCTTCATTCTATTCCGAAAAAAGCAATTCCGTTTGACACAGTCCATATTGACCATTTCGGCCCCCTTCCGAGTATTCGTTCTAAACGAAAACATATTTTAGTAATTGTAGATGCATTTACGAAGCATATTAAATTGTATGCAGTTAATTCAACAAGTTCAAAAGAAGTTTGTGCATGTTTAGCTAAATATTTTGAATATTTTAGTCGGCCTAGGAGAATCGTAAGTGATAGGGGAACTTGTTTCACATCTTTAGAATTCAGCGAATACCTGGTTAAGAATAATATTGAACACGTAAGAATTGCTACTGGTTCAGCTCAAGCTAATGGCCAGGTAGAGAGAGTGAATCGAGTATTGAAATCAATGTTAAGTAAGTTATCTGAACCTATACAACACTCTGATTGGACCAAAATGCTAACGAAAGTTGAGTACGCTGTAAATAATTCCGTTCATTCAGCCACTGGACAGATTCCTTCTAAATTGTTATTTGGTGTACAACAAAGAGGAATAGAAATTGATGCTCTTACTGAATACTTAGATAATAAGTTTGAATCAAGTGATCGAAGTCTTAATAGTATGCGAATAAATGCTTCAAAGAATATTGAATGTTCACAGATTAGAAATTCGGAGATCATTGCCAGAAATAATCGACCCCCAATTATATTTATAGAAGGAGATTTCGTGGTTATTCGGAATATTGACACTACTATTGGAACGAATAAAAAGTTTGTACCAAAATATAAGGGACCCTATAAAATACATAAGGTTCTTCCGAATGATAGATACGTGGTAAGAGATATAGAGAATTGTCAAATGACACAACTACCATACGATGGTATTATAGAGGCATGTCGTATGCGAAAGTGGGCTGATTGGCGTGATGATCACGGCATGCACTCGGATAATGACCAGGAACATCAACATAAGAATACCATATTATAAGATAATATATTTGAAAAGATCATTATTTATCAAATTAATGCAAATTATAAAGTAATTAAATATATTTATAGAACTGATCGAGACGATCAGATGTCAGGATGGACGAGTTGTAAATATGTATTTATACCATTCTAAGTTGTATACATACATATATCTCACATTCATACATTTCTTATCTACCTACTTGTTTAATTTTAACTTGCTGCTTATTATTTTTTATTAAATCAATGTCAGAGTAAAAATAGAGAATAAGAAAATCATTAAACAAATTATTATAAATAAAATATCTGTGAGACGAAACAGTCTTGTTTAAATAAATAAAAATCTTTTAAACCAAGTCATCGTCCACATTACTAATTGTAATAAGACTTCAAAGCAGTAAAAATTCTTCAATACATTGAATGCATTTGAATGACTTTAAGACTGCAGCAGTAAAAAAAAGAATGCATTCTTTTTATTTAGAATCTTTTGACTGCTTTTGATGATTGAATCATTTAAGACCTCAAAATAGAATGGGAATGGATTTCTGAAGTAAAAAGAATAAGATGATAAATTCTATTGCATTGCCGAAGAATCAGTTGAATGTGTGGGACTTTTCGGAATGCAATCCCATAATATTGCATTCTTATGCAATTCTGATAGGTCTGAACGCGGCCATTGGAAAGTCATCTATGTAACAACTTGCTGAATGCCTGCTTGCGTGACTGAGAGTTAAGTTTCGTTGTGATTCGATAACGGATTATTTCGTGGAGGCAGAAAAGCTTTCCAGGAAGCCGTGACGGATGATCAACGAAATCGAATGGCTAAATGTATGAATGTGTGAGTGCTTGGAATTGCCAAAAGAAGAATTGGGTTCTTGCTGAAAAGTTTACTTCTGAGGGAGCTATCGGATCGAAAATTTGGTTTGTGAATTCGAGAAATTTTGAAAAAAAGAAATATGAAGAGAAGAATTTAAGAAGGTAAAAAAAGGACAGAGGAATTTTGAAAAAAAAATACGTGAATCGAGGAGAAAAGGATGTATTGAGAAAACAGGAAAATTCGAAGAGAGGGAGAGAAGAAAAATCAATAATAAAAAGATAATTAAGGTCATGTGTCAGGTTTTTAAATTGTTCTTTGACGATAAATGTTTGTTTTTAATTCCCAATAAAATGGATTAGGAACCGTATTTTTTTTCTTTGTTTAAAAGCATTAACGGCCAATTTTTTGATGGATTCTCTGTCTGTGCAATCTTTTAATAGGAAATAATAAAACCGCCAAATGTCAAATACACGCAAGTACTTTTATAGGTCTTCTTCCTGTCATTAAATAGAAAATATGTACATAGTTGAAAGTCACTACCGTAAAGGTTAATTATTTAAATCAAAATGAAATATAGAAAGAAGTGAAGTATGTATATGAGTATCAAAATCATCTTGCTTCGATCTTTCCGTGAAAGTCTCTTAGTTGAGTAATATCTCTAGCCACGTCATATGCTGCAGAGCTGTGAAGATTGCATTACTTTAGTACTATAGTCAAGGCTTAAAAATAGTTAAAAGATTTATTCTGTTAATTGACTGCAGTTAAAAGACTTTTTGAATATTAGGCAAACCGTAAAAGTACCGAGTACTTTGCAATGACAAAAATACTGGAAACAGTCAAAAAGTACTGCAGTCAATTGACAGCTGTATTTAACTGCACAGTCAGAGTAATGAAAATGACTGCTGACTGTAGTATTATAGTTAAAGTTTCTTAGTAAGTTAAAATACTTTTGCAAAGCAGTATTTTTATTCAAATGACTAAATTATCCAAAAAAAACTGCAGTCTTTACAACTCTGATATATTCTGAAGGCTAATAATGTTTACTTTCGGAAATAAGCCATCAATTTAGCAATGTAGGTATCCATAAACAGAATTTTTAACTTAAAGAATGACAACCTCTGCTATTGTCACTTAAGTCGGTGTATAGAAAAAAAATAGCTTAAGTATTTTATTCTCAATAAATAATTTTTATTGAATACAAATAAAACCTCCCGTTTTTATTGATCTAATCTGCCTAAACTTTGTCCATATATAAAAAACAAAAACCGAAAACAAAGCCGTAATTCTTAGATAATAAATCTCAAGCTCAACCATCATAAAAGCGCGTGGCTCCTTCTGATTGGAAGCCTTCAATTTAACTACCAGCTTTAATTACTATACTTTGTCTTATTTTATTATAGTTCAACTTTATCTTCTTTTTCAATCTTCAATCAAATCAATATACCTAATATTTATATAAAAAAGCCAAAGCAAATAAGTAAATCGAAGTTAAATAAAGAAAATCAAAAAAAAAAAATAAAAACAAAACAAAAATCACTCAAAACCCAGCCAAACCTTTTATTGCCTAAAATCAACAAACATTTATCTACGCACTCCTTCTAACAGATACACCCTCCTACTTATAGATGCTTTGGTTATGTGTATATATACATACATATATATATGGAAGAGATTTTATATAAATTACCAGATGACAATCTTTATGGCAATCTTTATGGCTAATCACGAATCAAATATTTTTATTGAGATGTTTATGGTACTTAAGTTTTGTATTTCAGAGCTCGAGTTTGTGGTACCTATATACTCGTCTCGTAAGTTGGCGTTTGAATTTGAAAGGTGTATGGCATCAAGAAGACCGCGTGCGGCACAAATAAAAACTCCCCGCAGATTCGTTGTCAATTTTTCATAAATTTTTATGATGCTGTTCTTCGATCCAAAACCCAAACCGATCAACACCCGACTGACACCCTCCGACTCAACGACCGACAACGACGACGGACGCACCGCGGCGGCGGTAAAGGAACGTGTTATTTTGTATAACACTATTTAAAAAAAAATGCCTTATAATGATGGCGCGTAAAGTTTAAATAAGAAAAAAAAATTGAATAAAAGAAACACACAATGATACAAAAACAACAATAACAACAACAAAATACGTAAAGACCCTGCTTATAAAATATATACGAAGTGAAAAGGAGAGAAAAGTGAATTAGTGCCTAATTAATTAGGCAGGCAAGTCAAGCGATCCGATCGGTTGAGGCCGCGGTGGTAACAACGGAGCGCGCAGCCAGCCAGCGGTTACCATCACGGTCACAAATTTAACATCATTCAATTTATTGTCAAAGGAAGAGCTGTGCCTATGTTTCGAATTCGTGGCTCCAAATTCGGTTCCGAGAGCATCATCATAGTGTAATGCCATTATGCATCAGAGACTTTATATAGTTTCTTTTTTGGTAGGTATAACATCTGAGACTCCTTTTGGTGATGACAACAATGAGGATGACCGCGATTGAGTTTCGGCACTCGATGCACCTTAAAGACGTGGTTGCCAATGTTGGAAAAAACAAGTTCATAATATCAACGAGGAAAAAATATGGACTGAAGCTAAAAGTGAGCCATAACACCATAATATGCATGAGTCAGAGATTCATTCACTTGAGATTCATTTGAAATATTACAAAGCCCTTCAAATTATGCTTAAAATATTTTTCATTTTTGACTTATTCCTCTTCAATGCTGTTTTTAATGAAATGAACTGTCAAATTATGACGTTTGAGCTTCTCTCATATGGGGATTTCTTACTCATCAAAATTCAACAAACTAGATAAATCTTTCTTCTATATAAAAATCAATTCCTCTTTGCGAGACAAAGAGCGAGACAAAGCTAAAACTCGAGAACGACTAGGCCGATTTGGCTGATTTTGATTTTGAAATGTTTGTCGTAGTTGAGGGAAGGTTTAAAAACTGAGAAAATATGGAAAAATGGCGATGAAGACAGTAACTGTCAGTTGGTTGTCATTTTTTTTATAATTAAGTCATTTGTCCGTCGTTAATTACATGTCATACAGTTGCCTGTCATTCTGTCACTATTATACAGTTCTTGAAATATTTTATCGTCAGTTTGTCAGTGCCTGAGATTTAAATTCCTAGAGTAATGAAAAGTTTGATCGGTTGGTGACATATCGACCAATTTCAAACTCAATTAAGGCGGGACAAAGTTTGCCGGGTCCCCTAGTTTTAAATAGAATTTTTATAAAACATCAAATAATAAATTCTGAATTTTGACAACACTCAAGAATTTAATAAAAATCCAATAGAATTCTATCAAAGTGGTAACCATATTTTTGTGTAACATCATCACCGAACCCAGATGACCGTGACAAATCATTTAGCCACAGGCATTCAATAAAAGATCCCACAAGAATGAAACTTCAAAATAATGACGCGTGTAATATTCGAAAAATTGTAGCTGACCACGATCCACATCCAAGCAGAGAACCCAGAACTCCAGAACTACAGAACTCCAGAACTCAGAAGTTCCATTTTCATGTGATATACAATAATTCGACAAAAGATTATCGAGGGAAAAAAATTGGTCATCCTAATACGAGTATCATCATCCAGCAATTGAATCGTGAGTTTCATCTTCTCAAAATTATTCCTTATGGTGCATCCTAACTTGTCTTGGTCTTGGACATCTGTGCATTGATGCTGTCTTTTAACTAACGTATATTATATAGGTTAGGTATTAAGAGACTTTTGTGTGGGATAACTAAAAATAAATTATAATTTGTCGGGATTTTTCAAGACCTCCATAAGATTTTTTTTTTTGTTAAACCAACATTCATCTGTTAAGTGTGAAATAGGCGTTTAGTTCATCCTATAACCCGAAAGTGATAAAGTGTGGAGTTAAGAAAAAAAAAAAAAAAAAAAACACTTGTATAACTGTTTTGTATGTTAAATTAATAATTTGTATACGAGCGAGACAGTTTCAAGTGTATATGTAGGAATATGTAATGTGACACTTTTGTGCGGGGCCAGAGGCAGTGATGATTTCAAACAGGAGTCAGTCGGAGTTCTCTATCTCTCTGTATATGATTGTCATCATTCCGTTTATCTTCTTTGATGAAGAAGGTGTAAATTCTATAATTAGTCATCTTGACTCGAAATAGGTGTGTCAACAGGGGAAAAGGGAAGACCGGGAGTGCATATTATGTAGTAGTCGGCGGCGGCGTTTCTGATGATGCTTATGAGGAAGAGTTTTGTGAAGTTTTTTTATCTTTTGAAGCGATCAAAGAAGACGAATTTAGCATTAGACGGTGAAAATGGAAACAGAAAATATAAAATGAAATGCGTCAATCAAAATCAATGAATGAATTTGTGAATAGTTACTATTTACCATTGTAGCTAAATTTGAGATTTGGATTTTTATCACTCTATAAAATCAGACAATAAGGAACATGACAAAGTTAAACTTATTCACAAAAAAAAAATCAGATGCAGTAAAAAACATACCTAAATACAGGTGCTCAAGATATTTTATAGAGGGTGTTTTTTTTTAGACGTGTGATTTTAAAGGAGAAATAAAATGCTTGTAATTTAATGTTATGGCCAAGAGTTTAGCGTTTTGATAAAGATAAAGATTTGCCATTATGTTTTGAAAATGATTTCGGACAAGTGGTTGCCGTGGTTGGCTCGAATAAATGCCAGCAGAGAGGCCCCATTTTTGACCACTTTTGTAGCAATTGTCAGCAATAACGCGCCAAGGCGTCAATCGTCTCGGACTTATGTATATGAGAAGACAAGTGACTTTGGAAACAAAGTTCGTCCACATCAATATCCTTCAATTCAGGCACGAGAATCATGGCTCTATAGCGTTCCCCTTTGACTTTAACATTATGGACAGCTTCATTTTTGAAGAAATATGGAGACCATAGAGACCACCAGATATAGTGACTTTCTCAGAATGTAACGGCGGCGTCGTGGCGTGCGTCGTTTCAACAATGGCTTGTGGATTATGATCACTCCAAATACGACAACGTTTATTATCCCTAATCCATTCAACCAAAAATGAGCTTAATCGCTAAACAAATTTCTTGTGAAAATTGGGGTCTGTTGCCATCTCGTTTTGGGCTCATTTAATGGACCTGCTATGCGCTTGATGGTCGTCCGGCTTAAATTCTTACACGAGTTAGATTTTGTAAACCAGAAAACCAAAATCCTTACGTGGTGCAAAACAGATCCATGGTTGCTCGAAGAACCAACTCTGCCGAGCGATTATGTCGACCGAATATTGGACGGATGTGTCGCGCGAACAGAACCATTATTTTGGTAATAGATTTTAACGTTTTCCAAACTTTTTTCGGAAGTAAGTTTATTCATCTAGAAATGGCAAACAAAAGTAAACAATAATCAAGAGACAAATGACAAAACCAATAGTTTCGAAAAAAAGTATTTCTCGATTAAAAACCACACGTCTAAAAAAAATACACTTTAACTTAAGTAGGCACTCCAATCTAAGAAAAACTAAATTTTGAAGAAAATTTTACTTTCGGGAGTTATTTCCCATCACTGGTCGACAAGGTCTTGTAACTGCCAATCGAATTATACATTCCGAAGCTCTTTGTTTACCTGTGTTCGAATCCGACTTCTAAATCACTTTATCTTGTCAGGTTTTTAAGATATTACATTTTAAAACTGTAAAAAAAAAACACCACAAGTTAGGCACTTTGTGGCTGTATAATTTCATTAAGTATTTTTTTTTTCAATATAATAATCCCATCTCAATATTCAGTTTTAATATTTTCAGTATCTCGTTTACTTTTAGAAACATTCTCATTAATTGTTAGTCTTCATCTGTCCCGCATAAACCTCAGAGAAACGATGAACCTAATGATATAACGGTTTTTAACAAAAAAGGCAAAAATTATTTTAAATTATTCACCACATCTAGTTTCTGAATTATATTTAAAAAATTTAAAAAAATAATGTTGAAAACGGGTATTTTTTTAATTTGACCTGATATCTAAAATCTAAGTTCGGATTCGAAATCAGGACCAAAAAATATCTTTAAAACTTATTTTTCAAACCCAACTTTATATGGAACCAAATGAAGACTCATAAGTCATTTATAAACTAATGAGATTTTCCAAAAAAAAAAAAACTAAATGAGACACTAAAAAGATTTAAACTGTACCTCGAAGATAAGGATTTGCACTTGGAAAATTTATCACACAATTTATTGCTAGGAACTATGTTTTACTTCATCTTAGCCTTTAAAACACGGTGTTTTGGATTTTTTTACATTTTAAGGAGCTATATTTCAAAAACCGTGATAAAAAAATAGAAGTTGAAATTCCAATTCAGAACAAAATAATCTTTTGGAAAAGTATTGTTTGAAAGTTCTGCAAACTGTTTTTGTAAAAAAAATAACTCTGCTTTGGTAAGTGTTACATAATTTATAACACTCAATAATTCCAAATTTCCAATTTTTTTAAAGTTCTTTAAAAAATGTTTTATATTTGTGGAAATTTCTTATAAAAACTTAAATCTATACAAAATAATTAATAATAATTTTCTATAAATTAAATAACGCAAAGTTTCTAAAATATAAAAGGTGGCGTTTTTTTATATTTAAACACATATTCTTTTATTTTATAACTGAATTTCTTAAATTAGAATTTTAAAACAAAGAATTTTAAAAGAGTTATTTTATTTTTCACAAAATAGTTTAGCTCAGTCAGACTTTTTTTGAATATTTTTTCCAAATTAATTAAGACTTCTAAAATATTTTTTTTTTTTTGGTTTTCGAAAAACATACATCACAAGTGTATCAAGCATATCCATATTGTTAAATGTCTAATTTAATTACTGTCGAATATTTAGAATACACAATTTCATAATCGTTTTGTATAACTTTTCATCCTTCCATGAATTATGTAGATTACAGACGACTGTGATATAATTTATTAAAAAAAACAACAACCATTTTCAACGACGACGTGGTTGAGGTTTGAGAGTACTTAATGCTCATAAAATTTTAATATAACATTTATAATTTATTGAATCATTAAAACTTAAACTTTTCAAATAAACTAAAGTTCACTGCCTTTTGCCTGGATGACCTGCTGAAAGAAAATACAAATATTAAAAAAAATATATCAGCCTTCTCCCGCCCATCTTTCAATGAGCTATTATTGAAATGAACAAAACCCGTGATGAAAAGTCATTTGGAGAAGTTTGGAGTTCCCTTTAACATACATATATCCAGTATAGGATTGAACTGACAAAGTCAAACAATTCACGGAGGTATTACGGGAAGAAAATATATGTAAGAAAAAGTGTAGTAAATATTTACGAGCTTTAATATTTATGACCCCACCTTCTAGTGTTTACTACTTTCTTGGAAGAATTGCAGCGGCTACCAAACACTATTATCATCAAGTAAGGTGTATAGCAAAAGCTAGCTATATTGATATGTAGGTACCTACTCCGAGAATGTTCTTCACGCGAATGCAATTTTTCCTACTTCAAAGATTTTTTTTTTTCATTTTTAATTTATTTATTCATGTTCATTTTTATGACCGAATATTATTATTTACTATTATGCAAGGCGCACAAAATATAAATGCCTCGTGTCTTGTGGTCGATAGCATGGCGAACTGCAAATAATTTACCTCCTTCGTTTCCACCCGGCCCG
Organism: Scaeva pyrastri; assembly: GCA_905146935.1. Taxonomy (NCBI): domain Eukaryota; kingdom Metazoa; phylum Arthropoda; class Insecta; order Diptera; family Syrphidae; genus Scaeva; species Scaeva pyrastri. The sequence goes on along the minus strand of LR989929.1, from coordinate 19,246,658 downwards.
GATCCGTCGAAACTAATAAAACAACTTGCAACGTTCGTCGTTCACGAAGAAGTTTTTTGAAAAAAAAAAAAATAGTCGAATACCAGCGCACATCTTTCAAAACCCCAGCAAGATTCTCAAGTCAAAGGGCATAGAAAATTATTTATTCACTTTTATGGCGGCCATTATTTTTTTTTTTTTTTGCTGCAGCCTCCATACTCATAGTTTGCGAATGGAACAAATTCCAACCAACAACAACAAAAAATAAAAAAAAGGCCGTGCAAATGAACTGGCAACAGAGCGCAAGTACAGCAGCAGTAAGCAGTGAGATTACAATCCCATAATATCCTTATGGCACAAAGGAGCTGCATGGAACCGCATGAACTGCACAATGCGAAAATCCCCATAATCTTGCCTGGATGCGCAGCGCATATTGGTAAGGGAGCAGCGCAACGCAACGGCTTCAACATCAGCATCAGCAGCAGCGCCAACGAAAGATCATTACTCCTCAAGTGCTGACGATCTATGATAATTTACTGCGCAGTGCGCACCAAGACATGTAATGTGGTATCTATTCAGAGGCTTCCTAAGCTTCATTGCTTGGAACAAATTCTATGTCTAGCTCTATAGAACCGTTCAGGGACCACAATCGAACAACCGTCGTCGTCGTCGTTATCGTCCGCAAAGTCCGGCTTGGGCTTGAACATTTATATCATAATAAATTATTGTTACCTTGTGGGATGAGTTCTTATTGGGAGCATCATCAGTGGCCAGAGTTCGCATAGAGTCGCACTCTGTCTTAGATCTCAAATGCTATATGTTATATGTAGCCTGGTCGGTCGATCAGTCGAGTCGGTCGGTTGGTTTGGTTGGTGGATGATGATGATGGTGGGAAAAGCATTTTGTGGGGAAGCTGCGCAATAGCATCAATGTGTGGCGACAGACGACCGATCGTTGTCTTGGTTCGGCCAGAGGTTTTGATAGCGCTATAATTTATATACCATGAATGGTGTACCTCCCAGAAATCGACTTTGTAGATGTCGTCTTGAACTTGGGCTGGAGAGATGCGCTTTAATGGCTAATAGAATGGTACTCAAATCAATTGTTATATGGTTATGTCGATGTCCATAGGTATACAGAAAGAGCGTGCGCAACAAGTTACGGAACTTGGAAAATACATTTTACATTTTATTATTTTCCTAACGGAACATTTTAGAACGATTAAATAGGGTTTAGTTATAAATTTTAAAAGTATGCGCAGAATTATTTTAAGTTTATGTATGAAGGTGCGGTATCAAAAATGAGACTTAGTTTTTTACTATTCTAAATAACATAAGTCTAACTGGATGTCAAAGTCTAACTGGAGGTTTAAGACATCAGATGTATAATATTTTGAAAATAAAGCAGTGCAGATGTATAATATTATAATATGAAAAATTACGCATACGCCCCAGTGCCCGAAATTAGAATACACAAAAAACAGCACATCTGATCACAATTTTGTAAAAAGAAATAAAGTAATCTTTCGACCACCACATTGAGATTAAACCAATTTAAAATATTGGAGTAAATAAATTTTTAAACCGTTCAATTGTTTCCTTTTTTGAACTAAAACTTAAGTTTGTGTAGATATTAAAAATACTGTAATAATTAATGGAATGCAATTTTAATGTCTACTTGAAAGAGTAAAAAAAATATAAGCTTCAAAAGCAAAGCTATCAACAAGTTAAAAAAAAAAACCTTCAAATATAGGTACGAACAAGAGATTTAGAAATATTAAAAATTTGATTTTTGTTGATTTCTAGACAATAAATTAATTGATACTATTTAAATAATTTGAAGACATTTTAAAGAGATCGATAGTCAATGGTTATTTGTTTTTAAAATTTAATCCGTCGGCTTAATTTTTGATCTTGCTGCTTAAAAATTAAGTCAGACAGCTCTCAAAAGCAATGTTAAACCAAGCGGAAGATCTTGTTAAGATCTATGGAAGCTTAACAAAATTTGTTCAAATACATAAAAACTACTCATAAATTAATGTTTTTGTTTGCCAAATTTTATTTATTAAAAAAAATATTGTGGATCTGATAAAACTTTAAGGAAAAGTTGTAGTTTTAAGTTTGAATTTTTTAAATCTTCAAATTTAAAAAAACTGAAAGTTATTTTACAAAAAGTTTTCGTAAAAGAATTCTGTTTCAAAGTGATTAAGATTTAATTTATTTTTTTAATAACAGAAACCAACCTAATGAAGTTTAAAAATGCATAACTAAATGCTCTTTACTATTTAATGTTTGTATATGAAGTTTAACGAACTCATTAATCAATTAGATGAACATAAATTGACGGTCATTAACTGATAACTTTAAGCAAGTATTTAATTTTATAGTTTATGTATTTTTTAGTCTAGTTTTCCATAACAAACTACAAAATATATTAAATACAAAACACTTAAAAATTAAATTACTTTACTTGAAATAGAAAAGAGTTGTATTTCCGACGGGAATATATTATTTTTAAATGAAACACGACATTATGCAGAAATATTATTATAAACATTAAAAATACATGATTTATATAAAAGTGTATTAATTTTGATGTAGCGAAACGTGGGAATTTAATTTAAAACTTGACATGACTGATACTCCTTATGAGAGTAAAGATCTTTATTGACCAATTGGAAAATCTTAGCTTTTGAGTCACTTGTTAATAACAATCATTTGATTTTTCTAGAAACATGATAGGAAAAGTTATTATAGATGCAAAAATTATTCACAAAAGAAAAATGTGTCAACTTTAATTTAAACATATAGATTTGCATTTTCGTCCAACGAATTTTTGTGAAGGAAAATTGATTCGTCTATGATAATAACTTTTGCGTCAGGAGATAAAGTTTCTTCTTTTCAAATCACATTAGTCCGATTAACGTCCTTTAGGATAAAAAAAAAATTAACTTATTCAAATCTTTTTCCAACAGAAAAATAATCACTTCTATACAAATCTTATGTTCATTTAATATTAGAGATATTTCTCATGTCTATCCAGGTTTTAGTCACCGAGGGAACCTTTTCAACTTTGTGTTAAAGAGTTTGTCGACTTACAATGTGAAATTCGAACGATTTGGTATTTAAAAACTTATAGGCAATACAAACATAAATGTAAGTAAATGAATAACAGTTTTCTTTTAAGTTTTACAAAATTTGTAATTGTTGAAAAGGTCAGGAATGTTTTAGATAATCGAACTTGCGTATTCGTGAGAAATTGAAAATTGAAAAAAGAACGGTTAAAGCATGGCAACTAGAATAACTAACTTAAAAACCCATAATATAATACTCTGTGGAAAATCTGGAACATATGAAATGGAACTGTGAGAAAGGCAGTATTTTACTAGTTGTGTTTTATTCATTGCTGCACATAATAGAGCAACGTACAAGTGAATAAAACAATAAAACACATTCCTTTTGTATCACCATCACATTTTTTTACTGACTTCTTTTTCACCAGCAATCAAATTGTTGTTGTTTACCGAGGAAAAATTTGCAGCAGTGAATAAAACACAGCTTTTGTTTGGTTACATTTGCGTCGGAAGCCAAATGCCAAGAGTACCATATATTTAAATCTACACAATACAATATTGGTTTAAATAAAAAAAAACTTAACTAACTCGAAATCAAAATTAATTTTACAGATTTCCGTCACTTCAACTTTGACGAAATTTAACCTATTTTATAATGCCGAACTGTCAAAATCTATATTGATTTTAGGTCGAAAGTTTGAAACGAAAAGAAAAAGTAGCTAACTTCAGTAAAATCTAGCTTTTTTTCTGATACCCGTCGGTAAATATGTTCGGGAAAATTGCACTTCAAGTACCTAGAACGGATACATAAAAGTGTAAAATGACGTTTGACAGTAACGTCAATCAAAACTTTGTTGACAAATTTTGGTCTTAAAAAATATAGGTACTATTTGGTTTATTTTTTCAATCTATTACAAGCGTGAAACAGAAAACTGCAATTAGGTAATAGAAAATGGCTGCACTTATTTTTTCCTTGTCAAAGACTTAAGCTGCATAAGTTTTAACCTTAAATTCAGAGTTTTAAAGCATACGCTTTAAATTGACATATGTATGTATGTGTTTTTATATTACTGTCCTGTCACTGCTAAAACTGAATGTCTACAAAAACTCATTTAAAGATTTAAAACTGCTAATGACACATATAAACCAGGAGCATCAATTTAACAATGTCATATAGGATAGGTATACTTGTCAGTAGGTATAGCACTTAAAGGGGCATACCTACCATCAATGAATTCACCCCCATCAACCCCCCGAAATTTTATGTTGGTACCTATACAGAGTTATGTATATATGTATAAAATAAGTTATCCACATCCACATGTAAATATATATATGTATGTATGTATGAAGAAAGATCCCCCTCCCCTCATCGAATACTTTTGACATTACTCTCTCTTATATATAGCTGTCAAACATAGGTAGATATACAAAAATTAAATAGGTACCACATCCACAATATTCACCTACCTATATTGTGTTGGTTATGTTGTAAAACTGATCCGAAAGCCATAAGATCCTTTACCGGTGGAGCTCGTGCACCGAGGGCGGAAAAACCGTCCCCCAAATAGGACGCCAGTGCGACAGCCCCAAGGGGCGCTTTAGATACCTCGGTGAGAATTTTGAAAATCACGTGTAAACACTTGTTTTCTTGATATATATCTATATCTACTTATTTAAAATACTATATGATGTACTTGTACGATGGTGTATCTTTAAATTTTATTATAGATTTTCACTGTTTTCAACTCTTGTATATTTTAATATATTATTTTCCAGCTTGACAGATGAAGAAAAAAAAAACAACTTGAACGTTGTCAGTTATAGGTAGGTATTCCTTTTTTTAAGCGTGTGTCACCTGGTGATTAAAACTAATTCACCTCACTTAACAATTTTGTATTTATTATGTTATGTAGTTAATCCGATATTTTAACAGTCCGACGATTCTTTTGTTTTTACGTAATGTTAAGCACGCGAAATTCTAGATTTGTGAATCGTTTCACCTATGCGAAAAAATTAGACGTGTCGACGACGACAACAACGACGACGCAAACGTTCGAACGAGCATAAAAATAAATCAGCGACGATTGCGAACGAAACAACGATAACGACAACGGCAACGACAACAACGACGACGACGTAGACTTCGCCACACACCACAAACGTCAAACGACAAGCAATGACTATTGACTGGTCGCTTGGTGGTGAAATCAGTTAGCTGTCATCCGGGCACTGTTGTGTTGGGTTGCCAGTTGTGAGCGCCCCCTGCACTAATGGTGGGGTGTGTTCAGCTATCCCTTCCCCTTTCTTAACACATGCTGTACTGCTTCCTCATCAGCCATGACTGAGATAGCACATCGAAATCAGCAATGGAGTCGGTGCATGACAGTTGAATACAATTCGCTGTACGCAATCGTGTATTGTGTGACCCTGGGCGTTGCTAAGCAACTGTCAACTAGTTTTGCCTGAAGTCGAAATTAACCAATAGCCAGCGTTCCTGCCGCCTCCTTGGCAATGAGTGTGCACACATTCAAACGAAATAAGCTGATAAAACAACAGCAATGAGGTGAGTACACAAGTGTGTGTGTGCGATTATAAGGGTCCGTTTGGTGGTGTCGGGAATTGTTTTTTGTGTTTGGTATTGTTTTGTTGGTTTTGCTTTTGCTTTTGCTTTTGGTTTTGGTTTTGGTTTCATTCGAATTCATTTGCCCTAGTGATGGTTGAGTATTTCCATTGATGTCGTTGGGATTTGATGTCATGCAGAAAGAAAGGAGAAAAAAAAAACACTTCTTTTATCTGTTTTACTTCTTGGAAGATTCTCTTTTGATTTTTTTTTTGTGCTCTTTGGGGTTTTGTTTATTTGTTTTGTGTTTTCACGGAGAAGGCAACACTTGAACTGGTAGTTTTAGTTTTGTTGTGTTTTGTTGTTGTTGTTGTTGATGTTGTTTTTGTTGTTGGCTGGCATTGGGCTGAAACTGGTGCTGGTACTGGTATTGGTACTGGTGGTAACTGGTAGTGTGGTGTGGTATGGTGTGGTGTGGTGTAGGGCCGGCGTCGATGACGGGGGTGATGGGGTCGATATTGTGATGGTAGGTAGGTATAGGTAGTAGGAAAGGTAGGGTTTTGGTAATGGAGGTGGTTTTGCTTTTGATAGCTGGCTGTTGCTGTTGCTGCTGCTGTTGGACACCTTTGGCTCTGATGGTTGAATATGGTGGAGTTTTGTATTTTGTATTGTGATAAAAAAAGAGGTTGGTTGTTTTGTGTTTTGTTATGGATGAATGGAAACAAGTGCGGTTGGCCTTCTGTCAGATATTTTTTGACAGTGTGGTGACATTTTGTATACCTAGTACTAGTATAGGGATGGTTAAACAAAGGCGCTTTGATGTTTTGCGGTTAAAAAAAAAAAACAAATGTAAGATGACAACTTTATGCTTTTGTGTGATAAGGGACTGATGGTTAAAGGGCAAACTGAGAGTAGGTAGGTATAATGGGTAGAAATGAACCGGCGACGACATTTTCAAAGCCAACCAAATTGAGGGTACACCAGGTATCTTTGATTTGTAGATGGGTTGGTATATTACTAATCATGACTTAGTTTATTCTTTTAAATTTTTAAATCAATGTTACCTTTTTTATTTGGTATTCGGTAGGTAGGTATAGAGCTTTAATGAAGGCAGTTGGGGCGGTAAGGTACCTATCTACAGATAGGAAATCCCAAAACTTTTAAATGTAAGCTTATCTCCTCTATAGGTAGATAGATATCTTGGAATGAACGCACGCAAATAGGAAAATTGGAGTGATAAGAAATAGTAGAACAGGTGTGAGGAGGAATTGGTAAGTTATGCACAATTGTACAACACACACCAGGTACCGGTGTACACAATACACATACATACCTATAAAAATGATAAGAGCTTTAGATAGATAGGTTAGGTATACTTTGGTATGAAGGTATATGCAGAAGGATTGGGGGTAAGCTTGTAGAGCTATAAAATACTTATTGATAGCTATCTGCTGCCTGTGTGTCATGGTTTAAGTATGTAGCGTAAATTCGACAAGTTTGTGTGTTCCAGAAGAAGAACCAGCCTTCTTTATATAGTTTTTAAACAAAAACAAGACTGATAAGAGACTCGAATTAAATCTAAATGGGTATAGGTAGGTAATTATACCTACAAACTGACATTATCTTTAAAACTATGTTGTACTATGGTATTTATGTCTGGAAAGATATTTATACGATGAGGGGAAAGTACCTAGGCATCATCACGTGAAGGGTTTTATTGATACCTATACCTACTCGTACTTACAAAACATTTTTCTTGAGGATGGAATGATTGTAGGTAGACAGTTGGCATGATAATGTTTTTTTTCTATATCAGTTGCGGAAAGGGGATTTTTAGAAAGATATTGCTACAAATTAAAAATAATGAAATTAATTGACACTTTTATACATCTAATTGTTATAAACTCAAGTTGTTGGGTGGTAGGTATACAGTACAGAGACATGTCAAAGTTTAGGTAAATATAGTAAATATTGCGAGCTCATTCAATAAATTTAGATTATATTACAGTGGTTTGGAAATTTAAAATTGTATTTATTCTTATCTAACAATTGAGAGTGAAATGTCAAAATCGCTGTCAACTACCTTTGAAGTTGAAAATTTTTACACTACGTCGGAGGGGTAATTTCAATTAACTTCTCAGTTTTATTTGACCAATCAAATGAGTTAACTACGCATAGTGACTCCATTAGTGAATGCACCCAGTATCTTTTGTAATTAGTGGCCAACGGCAACGCTGATTTGCCATGGCAATTTCTAACTTTTCAATGTGATGTTTTCTATGTATGTTTTAGTTAAATTATAAATTTCACATGAAAATAGTTTAAGAGAACTATTTAAAAATTCAAAACTTCACTATTTTTTAATACCTACATAAGTACTTTTAAAACTTAAAAATTAAAATTTGCGGCCCTGGTTTTTGAAAGTATTCATACAAAATTTCTATAAGCATCATCGTCGAGTAAATGATGATAAGATTTATCAGTTCGATTCGGTAACCCATGTTGGTTAAATTAAATTTATTTTTTTTCACAAAACCAGTCATCACTACTTAATCAGATTTTTAAATCAAATACCTACCTACATATGTACGAGTATTAGCAAAGTCACCGTCACAACAGTTAATCTTATGACGTTAATAATACAATAAAATAAGTTATTATATAGATACACTTGAAAGTTTTGGGTTATTTTTTGAGCACAATCATATCTATACATCAATAGCAAAACATGAATGAATTGCAATAAGGTATCGCAGTGTTATCATCTATCATTTATAATGTGAATGATTTATAAATCGTGATTTCATAATAACGCCTCATTTTTAAAGATGATATTGATTTGTATGAATGTGCCTATTTTATATTTTTTGATGACTTATGACAATGATAATAATTTACAATTTAGATTTAATTAAGTAATTGGGTTAAGATATAGGTATAGTTAATTGGGTAGCCAAAAAGAAAAATAGATTTTATTTCAATTAAACGATTTAATTTGGTACATATTTACAATTTCCAGAATTTTAAATGACTGCCGGACTTACTTACAAAGTCAATTATAGTTAAAAACTGTGATTTTTTGTTTAGAAAAATAGTTTACCTTCATCTTCAAAATGTCACCTACTTTTCAACACCTACATTGTTTCCCTGATGCCTAGCGTAGACGTATATTTAGCTTTTATGACGTATAAGAATATACATACTGACGTATATTAGTTTAACATTTGCTGTGTTTTATTCACTGCTGCATAGCTAGAGAAACAAAAATTCCCTCGGCAAACAACAACAATTTGAACATTGCTGGCGAAAAAGAAGCCAGCAAAAAATCAAAATGGCAGCTGTACGAGTACTCGCGATATATCTACATAATGTATGTAAAGTGAGTTTGATTTTATTTACTTAAATGCTGCACTAGCTATATGCAGTAGTGAATAAAACAGAACTATTGACAGTTTTGTAAATTTTTGAATATTATTTGATTAAAATCGAACCCAATTCATCGCCATCTATGCCTTGCACCGCTGCAAAGCAACTGACATAAGAAACTCAACATTTTTCCATATTGTTGACACACCTACATTAACCCACGTATACATTAAGTCATTACGTGTCTACCATCATTCGGACGGTCTTAACAAAGTACTTACTTTGCCTATACATTCAATAAGGATAGAGAGCTGAAGCAAATAATGGTAAAAATGTATCTATGAGATGCAATTCAATGAAATACGCTGGTGGCCGTACATTGGTGATGACAAAAATAGCATCAATGTCAGCGCAACCAAGGATGATGGGCTTATAGTTGCTGACGAAAATAATTTTTCAACTTTATTTTATTCTTATGTGGGAAGCTTTATAAGAATTGTGCGAGTTCAATTCAGAATCAGATCTTGATTTAATTTTTCTTTTCCTTAAATTAATTTTTTGCTATACCCTTACAGTCTAAAAAAATCTATAATTTTATAGGTACTCGTAATTAGGTATGTATTATGTTATTTTGATTGGTCCACAATTGCGGTAGACGTCATTTTTTGAAGATGTAATTTTTTGACATTTGACAAGTAGAAACTATGCCATTAAACAATTTTGTGTTTGCTAATCGGGTCCTTGAATTGCATGAAAATGATGAGGCCCATTTCCACCTCGAAGGTGGCTATACATCAAAAGGCAAAATTGTAGCATGTGGGGCTCTATTCTCTTGTATTCTTATGGGACTTGCTTACATAACTGCAGTTATTTTTCAATAAAATATGCTACTATTATTGTACAAGTTAAGTTGGAAGTTTTTTTTTTTTTAAATGGCGCCCAACGTAAGGATTAATTGTATTGTTTTGTATTTTATGAGTGAATAAACTTAGAAGAGTCCTTGAAAAACTTTAGAGTGATCCTTAAAATATATTCCAAGATAACAACCATGAGCTCCTTAGGTGTTCTAAGCATCTTCAACAGGATTGTAAGGAATACAGAGAGGGTAAAGCTATCGTTCTTCATCTCACCTAATTAATAACAATTATAATTATCAACAAATCTCTTACAAAAAATGTATATCATACCTACTTCTTAATAAAATGTATAAAAGTATAAAAGTTATAGAATTATTGACCAAAAACTTAAAGTAAATGCTCTTACTTATTAAGGTAATGTTCTTGAAATCAAAATCCTTTTAGGGGAACTGTTTCCCGCTTAATTAGCTGAGCTTTGGCCTAAAAAAAGGTCCTTCGAGCATTCACTCATAAAACTTGGGTTTAATATGAGTACTTGCTCGTCAGCATTTACTAAGAACTTTGATGCATAAATAACTTTAATAAAATAATTATTTATCTTTTTACTTTATATTCAAGTTTTTTTTTCAAACTTTTACCTGTTGGCCACACTATAGCTTTGACAATACAAGTTCCAATAAGTTCTCTATACACATTTTAATAATTTTTGCTTTAACTATATCTATTTTAAAATTTAAAAAAATATAAAAACTAGAATAATTCTTTCGTGTGTTTTGTATTTGTTACGCTTTAAAAAAAAGGCATTATACAATAAGTTAAAACATGGAGGAGATTTTTAATAATATTTTTCCATGTCCACCTTTAACTGGTTCCTTTGCAACTGCATTACCCATTATTTACTGAAAATCCTGTTTAAAAGATGGAAACAAAGAGGATGCATAATTTTGTTCTTTAAATGAATACATTAAAAGTTGTACGCCCCTTTTTAAGCAATTAAACTACTTTTTTCCACCCTTAAACTGTAGTTCTCCAAGTTGACCAAAAGGGAGCAAAAGTTGGCAATTGACCATCATAAACATAAATATAAATGCAGCGATGAAAAATTATCCTGCACAAAAGATTGCCTCGTGTACAATTCTGATTCATTTATCCAAAGGTAGGTATTTGGATGTAGAAATACTGCAATGAAATTTACTGGAGGCTTTTGCGATATAAAAACAATAATTCAGTCTGTTGGTTATAGGAAAGTGTGGTTCAATAAGATAGCGAAATTGTTTCGCCTGAGGTGGACATAATTCATTCCAAGACGATTTGCGACGACTAAGAACGACGACGATGACCATGACGGAGACACCAAGCTCTTCGGTTGATCCGGTCAGCCGCGTTCCAGCCTGACCGACTCGTTTCGATTTATGTATACCTACCTATGTAAAAAAAATATGGATTTCGTGGTTATAAATTATCCTAACTACGTTATTGGCGACCTTCGATACCTACGATGGATTTAAGTTCGCACATTCACACTGCCAATAAGTGTAAAACAATATGACATAAAGAAGTACAAGTGGGGAAAAGATTTATTAATATAAAGACAAACGAGTAATTGAAATATTAGTGCAATTCTAAGGGACACTAAGAATTAAGAACTAAGAACTAAGAACTAAGAACTAAGAACTAAGAACTAAGAACTAAGAACTAAGAACTAAGAACTAAGAACTAAGAACTAAGAACTAAGAACTAAGAACTAAGAACTAAGAACTAAGAACTAAGAACTAAGAACTAAGAACTAAGAACTAAGAACTAAGAACTAAGAACTAAGAACTAAGAACTAAGAACTAAGAACTAAGAACTAAGAACTAAGAACTAAGAACTAAGAACTAAGAACTAAGAACTAAGAACTAAGAACTAAGAACTAAGAACTAAGAACTAAGAACTAAAAAATGTCGAAAAGACAAAAAATTCAAAAAGGTGACAAATGAACTGCTACCAATCAACTTCTCCGTCTGACGTTTTTAAAGTGTTATACTGAACAATCATACCTGCATATATATATATATAAAATATACATAGGAACATATTGTTTTATACTAGGCATAACTGCGAGACATCCATCGGGTACATACACGTGTACATATTGCAAAAATAGAAGAAGGAAAAATTAGATTAAAATATATCTGGCCATTATGTATATGTATCTACACTCCTGTATCTGACTATGGAAGCATATTTTTTGCTGTTGAGATTTTTTTCTTTGCTCAGAGGATAAAGTGGGTACACAACGCTGGCGCTGCTGGGTCCCTTTGACGCCCTTTATAGTCAACCTCTGCAGCATAGCAGTCCTCCTTTTTTTTTGAAAAGAATCACGTCAAGTATAACGTATAAAGTCTAAGTAAGGGTAAAGGTAAAGTATCTTATACCTATACACGTCGTCGTCGTCGTCGTTGTTGTCGTCCTCTAACCGGGAATATCGTGGGTGATTGAGATTGGAACACACTGGTGGAAATATATGTATAAGGCTATGTCTGCATTGCACTGCTTTATCCAACAACAACAACAACAACAACAGAACTATACATAATGTTAAAAACTTGTATATTTGAGATTTCCTTCTGGTTGTCTCCGTTTTATTTTTTTTTTTTTTTTTTTTGCTCGTTCCACCAGACTATATGCTGTATGCTCTCGCTCCATTTATATTTGGATTGCCTCCATGCCATCGTGTGGGACATGGTTTTTGGTCGTTTTATCTTCTTTGTGCAATCATGGAGGAAATGGAGAATATCAAGCAAAATCATCCGTACACTCGACTCGTATATACACAACAAGACAAGTTATACAAAACCAACACAACACAAAAAGGAGTCCGAGTTCCGTGAAGAGAGGAGGGAGTAACGAGGTGGTGGTTGAGATGGAGGTAGAGGGGATGGGGGATGATAATGACAAACGCAATCATGTACCTAGGTTAGAAAGACTATGAAATAAAAGCGATATACTCGTACATAGCAGAAATCTCTCGAGTGTTATATAGAAGTTATTAAATATTTTTTTGTGTTTCGATTAAACAACAAAACCCAAAGAGTTTTTCTATTCCTATTCTATTCTCTTCTATTCTTATGGGGCTTGCTTACATAACTGCAGTTATGTTTCAAAAAAAATATGCTACTATTATTGTAGAAGTTTAGTTGAAAGTTTTTTTTTTTTTAAATGGCGCCCAACGTAAGGTTTAATTCTATTTTTTTGTATTTTATGAGTGAATAAAGTTGGGAGAGTCCTTGAAAAACTTTAGAGTGATCCTTAAAATATATTCCAAGATAACAACCATGAGCTCTTTAGGTGTTCTAAGCATCTTCAACAGGATTGTAAGGAATACAGAGAGGGTAAAGATACCGTTCTTCATCTCAATTCATTAATAACAATTATAATTATCAACAAATCTCTTGCAAAAAATTTATATCATACCGACTTCTTAATAAAATGTATGAAAGTATAAAAGTTAGAATTATTGAGCAAAAGCTTAAAGTAAATGCTCTTATTTATTAAGGTAATGTTCTTGAAATCAAAATCTTTGAGCTGAGCATTTGCTTAAAAGAAAAGGTCCTTCGAGCATTCACTCATAGTACTTGCTCGTCAGCATTATCTAAGAATTTTAATTCATAAATAACTTTATTAAAATAATTATTATTTATCTTTTTAATTTATATTAAAGTTTTTTTTTTCAAACTTTTACCTGTTGGCCACACTAGCTTTGACTAAGCAAGCAAGGCGGGAAATTAGGAACAAGATATTTCCCTCGGTAGCCGATATGTTGATATGGGATGGAAGAGTGCGGACGTTTAGTTTGTCCGTCGCGTCGTTCGTCGTCGTTGGTTTGGTTGATCGGTAGCTATATACGAGAGCCGGAGCCACCATACATAACCCGAGTTTGTGTAAGAAATTGGATTCATTATTTACGGCCCGAATAGATATTATGCTCGAGATTATTTGTTGAATGGGATTCGTGATAATTTTGCACAAAAGGAACAATTCTCCTCTCTTGTTCTTCATCATCATCATAATCATCATACGACGGACGTCGTCGGGTTTTGGAAGATGTCGATGTTCGGTTTGGGTACATCGGCGGCGATGATGGTGTCGATGTCGTGCTCTGTACATTTGAGACCGAACCAAGCATTAGTGATGTTCTGTTTTAATGGCAGCTTTGCTGTATATCCAGCGCTGGACATGGGATGCATGTACATGTATCTCTTTTGCTACCCTCACGTCATACCAAAGGCCAACACCACCATTTTTTTTCCACTGATACCTTACTTGAAGCGTACATGTTGTTTTCTTCGTTCCATCATAATAATCCATTGCCAGTGCTCAGCGGCTCAGACTCAGCACCCAGGCGCATCAGCATCATCAGCTCAGCAGTGGAATGGTAGCTGAACTGCTAATCGTAGGAATAATGTGTTTCGGCTTCTTCTACTTTTTAAGACCACATTTGATGGAGCTCGCATCGCCATCATCATCATGAGTCTTTAAAAGCACGTCCCATTCAATGCGGAGATGATTTTGTGCGATGGGCCAGGTGTTGATGCACTTTAAACTTTTGAAAAGGAAATCATCACGCGCTTGCCTCGCCGTTGTGCCGAAAGTGTTGAATGTAAGTTGCACAAGAACTGCAATTATGATGAATTACGAAAATGGTCGCGTCGCGGTCTTCGTCGTCGCGTCGTCGTTGGTCTTCTTCGGATGCATCAGTTTGTTTGATGGTTCTCTTTGTTTCCGTTTGTTGGTTGGAGCTTGGAGCAATGGACAGTGGGTTGATTTGATATACGAAATACGAGTAGATGCTTTGGCTTTGGCTTCCATTAAATTGTCCAGAAAGCGCACGCTATATAGCGAGTAGCTTAAGAGTTCAGGAATTTAGCGAAGTGCAATGTGTGAAGTAGCACCTGGTCTGCGGTCCTGGTGTTGGTGCAAAAGCTATTATGCTATGAATGAAATCATTGCTGATGATGGATTTCTTTAAAGTAAGTCAAATTGATTAGATTTGTTGCATCAGTTATGAAATGCTTCAAAAACTGCAAGTTTGTATAAATTCTATAATGCAAAGGTAAGTGCAGTGGGATTATGTTAAATAACTTCTGAATCTTTAAGGTACAGTAAAAATTATTTGTTTAACTTTTTTGTGTTTTTAAAAGTTATTGATTTAGTTAAAACTGTTGGTAAGTCGATCAAAACAATACTAATCTAGTAATGCCTGTATGAAGTATGTGATGCATTTGTGGGTGAACATCCAGGGGATGTTAGTTGGAAATATCGCCCCAATTTAATATTGGGACACCTGTCAAATTGCGCCTCGTAGTCAACGTCT
Organism: Scaeva pyrastri; assembly: GCA_905146935.1. Lineage (NCBI taxonomy): Eukaryota > Metazoa > Arthropoda > Insecta > Diptera > Syrphidae > Scaeva > Scaeva pyrastri. The sequence continues at coordinate 19,231,464 of LR989929.1, read as the reverse complement.
AATGCCATCTATGAGTTTCTAGCGCATTGATCGTAGAACAACGCCATCTTTTATTTCTCTTGCAAATGCATTCCAAGCTTACAATGAATTTGAACTGTTCGCGTTTTTTTCCCAGTTGTCCACTATGAATTTTGTAAAATAATAAAATAACAAAAATAAAGTATCGATTTTAATAATTTCCTGACTTCTTCAGAATGTTTTTTCCATAAGTTTTCTTTTTTTTTATCTGCAGTTGTGCCAAAACAACAGGTTTTATTGTTTCTTTTTTTGACAGATGTCAAATCAAAAGTAAAAGGGTCTGTTCGCAGCCTTAGTTATTATTGGATGTCTCTACAGTTTTTTTTTTATAAAAACTCTTTATCGCGTCAGTAGATAACTCTTATGTCGCTATTTTACTATAGTATGAAACCATGATCCATGAGTTACTAAAATTAGACAGCAGGTACTAGGTATATGTTGCTACTACAAAAACGCGTTTTTTTATGAAAGATGACACGGCTTTTAATAGTTTCAATTTTGGCATGAAATGTCAAAAAGTGCAGGAAACAGTAAAAGAAGTTATCTCTCAGTGACAAATGAAAAATACTAAACAGCAAACAAACTTATCGTACTCTATACGAACAGGCCTTCGAGATACACAAGAGTTATCAATTGTACCAACATTTATATTCGAGACTCGATCAAATGTCAACATTCTATACGCAGTTGGATTCTACTTCTACTTTTATCGGCATTAAAGATGTTCTATTTCTACGTGATCTATACGAAATCTAACTTCACTGCGGATATTTTTCCCAAAAAAACACACCTAATGTAAAGACTGTTTGTGCATCTAATGATTTAATTGGCATCAAAAACTTATACAATGATATAAGAATTGAGGAGATCACAGTACTTGCATTAGAAATGCTGCTTATCCTGTGTCTTATTACAAAACAAATTAAAATATTTACCAGGAGTTTAAAAACAGTCAATTTTGGGAATTTCAGTACCATCAACTTGGTAATCAAACCACCCTCCACACACACTCTTGATGTCATTTCTCCGCCTTTTCCACCTCGGTAAAGATTATGGATTTTAATTAATTCAGGTGTAATCCTTAAGATGCAGAAAGCAGAATGACCACAACTCGTTAAGTTCAGGTGCGAAAATGTATCGACTCGCACCATCTTTCATCATCACACTCTTTGATTCATGTATAGGTATTTATGTGCCACCAGCAGGTACTTATACCTTCCCCCTGTTGCAGGCAACGGATTTATGTATAGTATACTTTACTTACCTACAGAAACAGATATACAGATTTAGCTGTTTCTGTTTCTGTTCCTGAGTCTGAGTCTGAGTCTGATGGCACCTATTCATAATTAAAAATAATTGTATCTCCTTAAGATAGCTGACAACAAATCCCCCATAAAACCCGACACCGTAATAGGATATGACAAATCTCTCACTTGCCATATCATCTTGAAGGAAGGTGCATAGGTTTGTACGAGTATGTGTATGCGGTATGTCGTCGTCGTTGTCGTCGTCAGTCAGTTGCCAACTAAATAAATCCTCCACAAAACAACGGTAAACACTGTGTTGTCGTCCGTCATCGTCGTCGTTGTCTTAAATCCTTTTTCCTGCTTTGGCACAGTAACATCTGTTTTTGCAATCGAGATTTACATGTTTTGACCGATTGGAGATTTGAGAATTAAGACCAAGTTGTGCTAATACGTTTATCACTTCATCACATCATCACAGGTAGGGTGTAGACTTATACAGCAGCAGCAGCGGAACGGAAGAACAGTGAAGTGTGTAGGCGATTTGAGAAAGAGGTGATGTTTGCTGGATAACGTCAGTTGACTCATTTCAAAAGAACCATTCACAAAAACACCTCAGAATTTCACCAGTATTTTAAAATTTACATAATAGAACCAAAATATGATAGTAAGAAAATTTAACTACAGGGTTGTGCAGGGAATACGGACACAATCCAGAAAACCCAGAATCTAGTCGAATTTTGTACCATCTTTCAACAGGGGAATATTTAATCCAGAGTGTTTAAGAATTTAAAATGGCTTTATTCGAAGTTGTGTAAATCCATTCTTAAAAACCCATCAAGCAATATCTAAAAGTGCTCAGATCAAATGTCTTTATTTGACAATACATAACCTTCAAGAATAATCCTTTTTTCCGTTAAAGAGCATTGTAACTTTACGTAGCTACTTAATACGAGTATTTGAATTTAAACTGTTGAAATAGTTGGCCGATTAAATTCTTAAACCGACGTTTCTTTTTAGTTTAAATCTATCGAATCTTAATCTTTGATCGTTTGCAAGTAAGTGCGTAATTTATTTTGTGGAATATGAATTCCATTACTATATGTTATTCTTTTTAGTCATCTTTTTCTTACACAAATTACTAAGCCCGATTATATTCAAAATATTTAAACATAACATTATTAAATCTTCACAAATGATACACTGGTGAAATTCTTTTTTACAATTCCCTTAGAAGTCTGAAATTGTCATTTTTACTTCTAAGCTTGTCTTTGTAGATTGTTGTTCTTGTTATGTTGCTGCTGCTGCTGCTGCTGCATCATCGTTCTCCACTGCATGCATCTTAGAATTTTATTATAGGAGTGTTCGTTCCTACCTACCAACAATAACCATTTGAAATTCAAATCTCAAACTTGGTGCTTGAGAACATGACACCGAGGACCGAAGACCGAGACATAACGTCCCCATGTGAGTTTCAGTTTAGTGCTCCTACCTAACACAATGGCCATAAGGTTTATAAGATTCACGATATACAAAGTAGCAAAGTTTGTATAGGTAAATGTTTTTCAACAATGAATTATTATTGTTTACCGGGACAAGACTTTTCTGCGGAACTCCGGTAGCTTCATTGACATACAAAATCCGAAGCAAGGTTTTTGGTTTTGTGTGCATCTGTGATTTAAGGTGCGACACTGCGAGATCATTATCATTATGAAGGTACCTAAAACCTAACCTACAGCATATTAAAAAGGAAGCAGATATGTAAATACATAGGTGTGGATGTTATAATCTATATGAACGATTTGTTTTTATGTTGTTTTTTTTTTCTGTCAGGTGTCAATTGGGTTTGGGTTAAGCCTTTGGTCAATATAGGAAAAACAAATACGTATAACATGAATGGATAGATGGGATTAATAAAATTTAAAAGGATGTAAATATTATTTCTTTTGACAAAAATTAGAATAATTATAAAAACTACATGGGAATTTAAATGCAGGTTGCTAAATTTAGTGCGAAAGTTGAGTAAATACTAATATTACAGTCGCAAAATGAAAACATTTTTTAGGTTAAAGGTTTTTGTTCTTAGGTCACACAGACTAACTACTCCTTTAGAATCACGATACAAAACCATTGATTTAGTGTTAATCAAGAGATCTACTTGAAATTTTACAATTAAAATTCGTTTTAATTCATTTCACTGAACAAATTGTTAAAATAAAGTACTAAGTTCTAGTAAATTCTATATTGTGTTTCAAACTTCAAAAACTACTTAAGAGAATAATTTTCAATTCTAATAAACATGCTCTCCGCTTTACATAGATATGCATACATATTAAAATAGTTGTGTTTTATTCACTGCTACAAAGCTAGTACATGTGCAGCATTCAAGTGAACAAAACGATCAAACTTACTTCATATAAAATAGCCAGTACAGCTGCCATTTTGATTTTTTGTTGGCTTCTTTTTCGCCAGCAATCAAATTATTGTTGTGTGCAAGTGGGAAATTTTGCTGTGCTAGCCTTACAGCAGTGAATAAAACACAACTAATATGATGTTTTTTTCAAAAGATTGATTAATAAAAATTAAAAAGGAATATACGTGTTGACTTTGTATATTGAAATGTGAAGTATAAGTCTTTATATAAGTTCTACAGATATATCTACCCGCTGTCCTTTTTTTTGGGATTCAATGTACATTATGTATAGTATATACAGTAAAAAATTTGACAAAAAAAAAGTTTTGCAAAATTTTGACCAGAACTAATTTTAAGTTAACAAAATGGACAATTTTATATAAAAAATTTCATGTAATAATTGTATTACCTATTTTCTTTTCATTTTTTTCATTTTAAAAGTTAAATAACAAATGAAACAAAAACAAAAGAAATCGAAAAAGGTAATGGGCTCGTTTGTAGATGATGGTTTAAGTAACATTGTGTGCAAATCTTTGTGGATGGAGCTGTCGATAGTAGGTATATTTTGAAGGACTAATAAGAAAATACACATTTATACAAAAAGATAAGACAAAAGTGTTGATTCATAAGTTCATTAAAAATCATAAAAATCAATTAAATTAGCAGAGATAAGTTGAAATCAATTGAAAAGAAATTCTTTTCAAATATAAGAATTTATCTTGACTTTTTAAAATTGACGTCAAGAAGGTGTTTTGTATGTTGGACACTCATCTACGATCACAGCCATCGAGACTCACGAAAGTAACTATTGTACCAACGATTGTTAACCTCCAAAATTATTTTCGATACCGACTCGAATAAAAGTCAAATCTATATCCACAGCAGGTTTTCACTTTACCTTGTATCGGCAGTGATTCATTGTGATTCATTTAAATTTCTATTGTACTCCGGATGACTTTTCCAAAAAAAACACGGCTACCGGCAACATTCTTGATGGAAAATTTTCCAGATTTCATTAATTTTTGACATCGAAAAACATCGTTTTATAGTTTCAGAATGGATTAATAAAAATTAGAAAAATTAGAACGCACCAACCTGAGCAATGTCCTTGAAGAAAAAATCTTATCAAATTAACCTTACAATAGGCGTTTTTCTTTTTTTTAATTCAGAAAAGAGCTCTGAACAGAGTCCGAGTAGATCGAGCATGCTCATAACATGTTCAAAACGAAAAAAGAAACACAAATTTTTTGTTTGACAGTTCAGGTTCTGCTCTAAACTATACAAAAGAAAAACGCCTAATCGGAGTAGTCCACTTTAGCACAAGCATTTGATCCCAAACGGCTTCTTGTTCTGTTCTATCTTTCTAGCGTAGAAACATCATTAATTGATTTTAGAAGAATATTTTTGCAATCTGGACTGGAGTCTACCGAGATTAGTATTTCCATTTCCATTTTTTTAGTAAATGCTCCAGAAGAATTTCCTCTCATATTCGGCTAGAGTGAGATCAGGAGCCGAATTATCGCATCAGTTATCGAATGATTAAATTCCATCAGTAACCGAACGAACGAGTGTATACATTGGGATGATGGCATACGTAGTGGGAGAACGTAAGACGTAACGTTTAAATTTTTATAATTGTAATAGTTATAATCTACTACATCGACTCCTTTTTCATCGAGTCATTTTTGTTCCTGTTTCGTTTTGTTTATGAACTTGAACGACAAATTTTGTTTAAAATACAACAGTAAAATAATAAATACAATAATAATTTTTACATTTTGATCCACAATTTGCTTCAAAAACATATCATCAGTTAACTTTTAGTCTGTCGAGTGAAATCTCGTTCGATAACTGATCACGGAATTCCAAATTGAAGTACAAGATTGCTCGTTAACGTGAGAGGGAATGCCAAACTGACATAATTTAGTCACGTATATTACTCGTTAACTGATGCGGTAATTCGTCCCCAGAATTCCTTGAACTTCTCAACTGTTTTTAGGTTTCTGGATTTGAGAAGTCTTCTCAGACTACATGCGATTTTACACAGCCGTTCGAGAATGCATTATTCTAATTTGTCATTGATTGACACTTTTTATCCGAGTTATTTGAATTAATTTCAAATCCATGCACTCCCAATTGTATGTTGCTTCACATGTGTCTAATAAAAAAAATAGAACTTCCTGGTTTCAAACAATTTATTTGTTGAAAAACCAAAATATATGACCCATGTTATTAATTTTAGTGTACAAATATTTTTGTTATTTATTTTGAATTAACAAAAAAAAAATTGTCTGTCAGATATTTGGTAATGTGTCATGAGCTTATCACTCGCTCCTCGTCAAATATACGTCTGTTCAAATATACATACATATGTAAATTCGACAGCAAAAATTGTCAAATTTATATTAAAACTCCATCAAATCACTTGTCAAATATTAAATCGTTACCCACTCTACATTTTCGTATATACACATTGCATAACATATTCATGGTACCAATAAACGTACGAGTATATTTTCATTTTTTTTTGATGAATGAAAAAAAGCTATATACGAAAAAATGTGAAGCACCATTGTTGACAAATGACGACAAATGACAGCTAATTTCTTCGACGCAATTTAAAGGAAAATTCTTCGCTCTTCCACTTCCACCCAGACTCACTAATTAACAGAAAAATTTATTACCACTCTGACAATACGCTGCTGATGATGCTGATGCTGACTGCTATGCTCTATGTCATGATGAATACCTTTGGAACATGGCCGTAGATAAATTATTTCTATAAAGGGGGCTCCCCATACTTCCCATATTCCCTTAGGATTTACAAAAGTATAACCAACTAAAAAAAGAAGACGAAATAGTTTTGAATAGTTTTGGTTTGGTTCTATGAGTGAATCCAAAACAGTTAAAGAAAGTAGGGGGTTGGGGGGTAATTTGCGTCCAACAAACATTCATAGCTACGGCCTTGTTTAATGGCATTCCTTTGGGAAGTTGTAGGCGGCAACTGTGCGGTCGCTTTCAAGGATCCCAACATCATCATTATCATCATCATTTTCATCGTTGTTGTCGTCGTCGTTGTCTCGTCATCATCGTCGTCGTCGGCCACTGGATGCCACCGTCACATTTTTAGGCGGCTATGCGGAAAATAAGATTTGAAATTCGATGCGGCCAGAGGTCTCTGAGATCTCGGGGGCGTGTATAGTTAGTATGCATGATGTGCGTCAGCCATATAGTAACATCTAGTATCTAGTAGCCTTTTGAATAATGAGCCTCTTGGATGTCCCTCTGGATTTCTGAAAAAAAATTCCCTTTTCCCATAGAAAAACGATGTTATGTCTGCTAGATTATGATGAAGATGATTATTCAATATTACTCGTTACACGCGTAGGTATAGGAGCGATTATGCACCACGTACTACGAGTCCAACAGTTTATAAGGTACATTAAGCCTTTTTGTGTAATGCTAAACTTTTTTCCATTCGCAATTTGGATAAATTTCGATAGCATAATGTTTATGATTAAAGATAACTATCGGATACGCAAACAGCACTTTTGCACAATTAATATGCGTATACAAAGTTTTAATGCGATGTATAGAGTGATGCATCGATCAGATCATGGGTCCGATGGGAAACTCAATTTGGCAGCACATAATTGATACGAAACTGAAGTTCAGTCGATAGGTATACGAGTAGGTATTCGTATTATCATCTTTACATAGAATGAGGGACCAAAGCGGTTATTTTGGAAACATTTTGGTTAATCGACATTGACTACAAAGCGGCTTCATTACGCACAAATTAGGTTCATTACAGCGACGAGCACTAATTGCGAATCGATACGCAAACGCAATCATGTGGATGTGTGCTTTGGGAGTTAAAACACTTTGTGAAGGTATACGTATTTATATCTACATATATCCTGGTGTATCCTTTGGAACATAACATATGTATTATCCATTGTATAATGATGCGGCTGCCTGGCTGTATATATAATTTGAAGGCTTTTGAAGTGCATCCTTATGCAATATCCTTTATGTTGTCAGTTGTGTATGGTAGATATAGTTAAAAGGTATAGAAATTTAAATTTAATGTACAAAATACGAATTGAATTTAAACTTGTTGTTATTGTTCTAATGCAGTTATTTTGTACAGTTTCATTATAATATAGATTTTGGTATACGGTATATACGGGAGATGAGTATCAGGAGAAAAGCATTCAAACTTGGAAATAAATTTTCAATTTAAACATAAAATTTTGTTCGTGTGTTCAGAAATTAATATAAATACGTTGAGATAAGCTATCAAAACGGATGTGATGTTTTTTTTTAGATTTATATTTTTCTGGTTCAATAAGTGGTGCAATTTTAAATAAAGTTACAAAACTCCTAAAATAATAAATTAGATCAATATAAGCGAGTGGAAATACCTCTTTTTATAAAAAAGATCAACAATATTGACATTAAAAAAATTAGAGATGCAGATAATAATATGTACATATGTCCAGTACACATGTTCATGTGTTGTTTTTGTTTAATATCAAATATGTTTAAAAGGGTGGTCCTTATTTTGGATAATTTTAAATTGTGTTACAAATGTGTAAATTTGATTAACGTAGGTAAACATTTTTGCCCAAGACTCTTTAACTAAATTATTTGGTTACAATCATGACATTATTTAATGTAGTTTTGAAGAAAAGTGTTAAAGTAAAATATGTCATTTAAAAATTTATAAAAATCCATAAAAAAACAGTCATAAGATAAAAATATTGTTAACGTTGTTTTCGTTAATCAAAACTTGTAGAAAATGTGCTATATTTATGTACAGCATACGAAAGGGTAATCCAAAATTACCGCAACATTTATGGTGTGTTTTTTTGGAAAAAATATCTGCAGTGAAGTAAGATTTTACACGTATTACAAATACAACATCATCACTTCGATAAAAGTAGTATCCAACTGCGGATAATATTTTGACGTTTGATCGAGTCTCGAATAAAAATGTTGGTACAATTAATAACTCTTGTGTATCTCGAAGGTGTGTTCGTATAGAGTACGATAAGTTTGTTTGGTGTTTAGCATTTTCCGTTTGTCACTGAGAGTTTACTTCTTTTACCGTCACTTTTTTAGATTTCATGTTTTATCATGTCATAGAAAGCTGTGTAATATTTCCTAAACCAAAGCATTTTTGAAGTAGCAACATTTGTAAGAGGTTTTTTATTTTATTAATTTTAGTAACTCATGGTTTCATGATGATTTACTTAAACAGCGACATAAGAGTTACTAATGCGTTTTTATAGGCGTTTTTCTTTTTAAGCTCCGAGCAGAGCCTGAGAACGTCGATTAAGCTCTGAACAGAGTTTGATCATCAGAGTTCTCCGATATATTTAAGAAACACACTTAAGCACTGAACTGCCAAAAGCAGTCTGTCTCTGTCATACCACATGAACAAAAAAGTGACATAGTCGCGCTCATCTTTTTACTCCATTCGCTCGGTCATTTTATTTAGAGCTCGATGAGTGTGTTCCGAGCTAGCTCCGATTGAAAAAAGAAACACAAACTGAGCGCTCTGATGTGTCTGAGCTAAAAAAGAAACACAGATCTTTTTTTGACAGTTCAGTTCTCTGCTCTGAGATTAAAAAGAAAAACGCCTGATGAAAAACGCTGTCAAGAAATCTAACTAAAGTCTGTGAACAGATCCCTTGACTTTTGTTTTAATATCTGTCAAATAAACACAAAACAAATAGCCCAACGCAAGTGGATACGTTTTTTTTGAGAAATCTTACTTTACTACGTATACCTACTTTATTGCCTATTACTAACGTTTTTTAATAGGTGAAGAACCTGCCAAAGGAGCTAGAGATTTAAATTGATAGAGATTTTAAAGTTTAAATGAAATTCGGTTGCATATGCGTCATTTCCCCAGAAATCAGATACCAAATTTATAAGTTTATGTTTTGGGTCAAAAATGGAACATGTATGTTAACGTATGTCACAAATATTTAGCATGTCTTTGATTTTCAATGTCGAAAACATTCAAGACAAAGGATATTTCAACAACAAAATTTTGACAGTTTTTCAAAGTTTTTTAATACCACAATTTATCTATGAAATTGCTTAAAATCTTAATTGCTTATTTTAATGTATAATACTGTATGCAGATAGAGTAAAATTGTGAAGTTGAATTATTTCGCAAAATGTTTCCATTTATATATTGGAACGTAGGTACCTACTTTTTGAAATGTAATGACGTACGTCTATTTGGGGTAGAAACACGAAAACGAAAGTACATATAGGTTAGGTAGGTCAAAATTATTCTAGTTTTACAATACAGCTGAGTAAAATATGTAGTCTCCCCTAAAGTATCCGATTTGAAATCTCAAAAATTGTGCATTTATATAAATTTTAAGAAAAATACGACTAAATCGTACTTTTCACTTAAATTTACTACTTTTTTCTGATGTTTAAATCAAACAATACTTTTCAAATCTAACCAAACAAATAATATATATGTATTTTTGCTATCACTGGAAATATACATTTAAAAATATTAAAAAAAAAACTATAATACGATGTTCGAGAAACAGTTTAAACCTTTTTATTATCTAACACAGTTTTTGGAAATTCGCATTAGTTATGAGACTGGCTTAATGAGTCTTCATTTGTCTCTTTATAAAGTTTTGAAAAGTTTATGCTTTAATGGTTTCGAAATATAAAAAAGTTTTAAATTTATTTTTTGGCGATGATTTTGAATCCAAACTTTGATTTAAGCCATCAGCACAATTTAAAAATACACAACATGATTTTTATATTTCCTTCAATGTACAGTGGACTCTCGCTAACTTGAACAATCCAATAACTTGAACATGCTATATTTTCCCTGTTATGTAAGTTATGTTGTATAGCTTAAACAGGCAATTTTGAAGACTCTTTAACTTGAACTTTTCTATTGCTTACTCTATAAGTTGAACAATTATAAGGTATTAGAACTTTCTTTTTACTTACTGACTACTTAGGTCCTCAGACCTACGAAGTCCGTTGGTGTTCCCTAGCGGGACATAGGGCCTCAACTACTCCTACGCGCCATCGTGTGGGGTTTCCAGCGATTTATTTTAGCTCCCTCCAGCTCTTTCCCAGTCTCGCAGATTCCTCCTCAATTGTTCTTCTCCACGTGCTTCTCGGTCTACCTACTCTACCACTGCATTGCTTGGCCTGCAATGCAGTCATTACCTTTTCGAAGCGTGTGTCCAATCCACTGCCACTTGCGCCTTCGTATAATAGTGTCTATGGGTTCCTGACCTGTTCGTCTATGTAGTTCCTCGTTGGAGATACGATTAGTCCAGAAAACCCTTAAGATGTTTCGAAGACACCTATTAACGAAGGTTTGCAGTTTCCTGGTTATTGTGGTTGTTATTTTCCAGGTGCTGCAGCCATATAGCAGAACTGATTCGACGTTTGAGTTGAACAGTCGTAGCTTTGTGTTCAAGCTGAGAGATTTGTTCCTCCAAACATTGGACAACATCCCGAACGCAGCCTTTGCTTTTCCGATGTGGCTGGCGATGTCTAATTCGGTTCCTCCTTCAGGAGAGACGATACGTCCAATATTAAGAGATTTGGAACGCTGTGATGTTGGTATGGTACAAAGGATTGTAACTTATAACGTAGTTATCGAATCAATTGATAAAGTCGTCAATTGGGTATGTCAAAAGAACAAAACGTTCATAAAGGATTCACAGTTTTCCAGAACCTGAGAGAAAGTACACTGAAGATCTTTTTTTTAAAGTGTGTTTAAATAAAATTTTGATCTGTAACATTAATAATCATAAATTGAATTTTTGCTATTGTTTCCAGTAACTTGAACAATCTAATAACTTAATTGAACAGCCCTTGCTTCGTACATCTCCCAGTTAGCGAGATACCAGTGTATTTCAAAACCTGACTAATGTCGTTTTCAATTGGCAATCCGGAATGAGAAGCAGAATCCCAATTGAACACTTTTTGTGAATTTTGAAAAATTTGAAGTTTGGTGTGACTGTATTGGTAGTTTTGCAATCTTGGCTTTTTGGAAAACTCCTGCAATAGAAAATTAACTGCATCACTTGCATCGTCATCACTTGATGAAGAAGATGAGGAAGACGACTCCAACAATATTTCTAACAAATTAGGAACAATTGCTAAGATATTGTCAATATTATTATCCATTTTTTTTATAGTTTAGTTTTAATTTCAAGCAATCACTTTACAGTTCGCACAATTTGTTAATTCAAAAATATGACATTTGTCAAGTGTGACATGTAAAATCTTTGAATGTGTAAGTGATTCTGTTTTTGCTTCTGACTTCAAATCCAGAAGAGAAATCTCTTCTTTTTCAGAATTAGAACTGTCACTTTTGCCCAATTGAACGCTTTGAGAATGCTTTTTTCTGATTCCAGAAGATTTACATACATACATATGTGGGACAGGTAAATACTAACAATTAGTGAAAATTTTTCTGAAAGTAAATGAAATATTGAAGATTCCAAAAGACTTATTTATGATGTTTTTTAATTTTAAAAGGTTTAATGGATATCCCAAAAACCTGACATGATAGATTGATTTTAAAGTCGACTCCATCTCAAAAAAAAAATCGCGAAAGTATAAATAGATTATCATCTATAAAACCTTGTTGACCAGTGAATTAGTTGCTTATTGGTAACAAACGAGCTATCAGAGTTAAATATTGAAACGTTTGAAAAAAAGGATTTTTAGTTTTGTCCTGAATTTTCAGGATTTTTGTTCGAAAAGAACACTCAACAAAAAATGTAAAAATGAGTAAAACATTCGAGTTGAGTAACATTCTCAACATTTAAACAAAAAAAAAATAATAGAGCAGTATTTTTATAAATTTTACTCAAACCCAACCAAATTTTTCAGTTTTATCGCCTGAAGTTTAAAATTCTAAAAAATATCAAATTATTTATTAGAGTTTAAAAGATACCTTAAATTACGCAGTTTCCATTACGATACGTAAACAAAAATATTTGAGCTATTAAAACTGGGCTGATATACAAGAAAAGTGCAATTTCAAATTCAGATTTATTTTTTTATCTAATATTTAATCTTAACAAATAAAATCATAACAATTTTTGAACAGTAAAATGTGACTAATTAACCTTTTATTATTTTAAAACTTTTATTGTGAAATTTAATGTCGATATCCTTGATTGTTTTGAAGACAAAAAAATATCCCCAGAGCATGAACTCAAAATCATCCTTCTTAATACGATTTATTTAGAATTAAAACTTTAAAAATTATTTGAAAAAAAAACTTTATTTAATGGAATGACTATAAAACACGCTACCTGCAGAAAAAACCTACAGAAACCAAAAAACAACTCTCAATCAAGTTACTTGACTTTACTTAACAAATAGCTATTATGATTTTTTTAATCACAAAAAAAGTAAATTAACATATTTAAATAAACTTATTTAGTTAGAACCTGATGCATGACATCTACTCTCGAGATTATTCTCTTATTTTTTCTATCTTAATCCAACATGCCTTTTGCACCTCCTGGACATTAACTCTCTTTATAAATTAGCAACAAAAATATGTTAATTATATATAATTTTATTATTTAACACTAAAGTCATACAAAATGAACCAATTTGTTTCGCCAAAATGGAACTAATGGCTTATTGTGTTCAGTAATTTGTATATGATGCTGTGTATGTTGTTCTTTTGGTCAAAATATGAATAAACATTATTAAGGAACAAATTAAAACAAAACGAACAAGACTAATGATTTATGAATGACGTTTAACATTTTTTGTTTTTATTTTTTTTTTTCACAGTAGTGCCGCCAAAAAGTTGGTTCTTCAAATGGAGGACTTGTTCCTTTCCTTGATGGAGAATGCATTTTCTGTATATTTTTTCGGTTTCGGCTCATTACTCAAGTGGAACGAATGTGGGCTTATCGCCTCATTGTTTGTATATTACTTTTGAATCCGTGGCTCATCCTTTTGTCTATACACAGGTTTGAAAATAAAAGAAGCGATCAAGAAAAGATGAGAATAAGAAGGTTCGGAAGATAAAGATACGACCGGATGCTTCCAAATATGTAACCCGGCCGCGGCTGGCCGACAACCTATCCCAAGGGAGAAGATACACCTTCTTTTTGTTAGGTACCAAATGCGGTTGCGATCGATTTAATGAATGAATATCCCTTTTTGGGATCCCATCTAATTTTTATTTGTGTTTTTTGAATTTAAGCTTTTCGTGTTTATGCGCTAAAACAACTCGAAGGGCTTAGAAAAAAAAAACCATCATCAGGAGTCCTTGGTTCGTTCGTCTGGGCTCATCACAGGTGGTTCATTCATAGTTCATTCATGTGCTTCCCATCACCATCTTTTTTTATAAACGATATAAAGGACGGCATCCGTTGATTTGGCTTTTTGATTACATTTCATACAAACATACACATGTACATTATATGGTTTCTTTTTGCCGTCATAAGCGTGCTGATGCGAGCAATGCAAGATATCAAAACACAAGGATTTGAATGCTGAGCAGCGTCAGAAGAAGAAGAATATTCAAAAGATACCAAACGAGTAGGTTATATAGGTTGGTTTTGGTATACCTAGATATATGTATAGTCCACATCAAAATCCAAATCCACATCCAGATCATCAGAACGTGAACAGCAGGAAATCACAAATCAAAAGCGATTTTGATTAATTTTTAATATTTCGCATAGCACAAGCGAAATAAATGCAAATCGAAATTTTAAAGCGTTCGTTGAGTTGAGTTGAGACCGATATGATGCCGAGATTGTTTCATTTATTTACTTTTTTGCGTTTGATTTTATTTTATTTTATTTTGAATTTGAAATGAGAATCAGAATCAGAATATGAAAACGATATGTTGTAATGTAAAGATAACACGCCTGGGGAAAATAAAAATAATGATTCGTTAAAGGAAATTAAAAATAACTAATTGCAAATGCGGCCAAGTATGCGGGATATAGCGTTGAAATTGGAATGAAGTAAATCAAAATGTTTTAATTGATCTGAAACGTGTGTTAGATTAGTTTGTCTGTTTTTTAAGCTTAGGTGCCTCAACCAATGCGTCTCCCAGCCAGCCAGGTCCCTCACTATCTTCAATTTGGCACATCAAGTTCGTTGAGGTCCTGTCCCACCTGAGTCGAGGTCTTCTGCGACGTCCATCGAGATTAGATTCAAAGACATTCCGGGCTGAGGCGTTGTTGTCCATTCGCTTTACATAACCGAACAATCTAAGTCGTTGAATTTTGACTCAGTCACTGTATACGTACAGCCCTAAGTCCAAAGAAGCAGCGATTGCGAAGAGTTATTCTCCGTTTTATTTCAGCGCTTGTGTCTTTGTCTGAGTTAATAGCGGTACCTATAAGTAGACAAAGTCCTTAACTTCTTCAAAGTTATAGCTGTCTATGGTGACGTTTTGTTTTTCTATATCCTTTTTTGATGACAGCATGTATACTTTGTCTTGCCCTGATTGACCACTAAGCCCATCTTATTCGCTTCAGTTTCAGTACTTAAAAACGCGCCACTGACAACACGTTTAGATTTTCCAATTATGTCAATGTCATCCGCGTTTCTGAGTAACTAGACGGATCTTTTGGAAGATTGTGCCTCTAGTGATGTTGACATCCGAGTTTTGCACAATTCTTTCCAGAACTAGATTGAAGAAGTCGCTTGGCAATACATATCGCTTTGTTTTACAACGTGCTTACTCCATCATCGTCATTCTACATAAACGGACAAGTTTGACAGGGATGCCAAAACTAGACATAGGTTAGGTTAGGTTAGGTTAGATTACGGTGGCTGCTGGAATGAAGACTAGCACACTTAGACCATCAATTGTCCATTGTGATAACACATAGATCATAAGATCTCCTCCTACTCGTTGAACCATTTGGAGCTAACAATAAAGCTGTAAAGTTCTTCTCCAAAGATGCTGTCATACGCGGTCTTGAAATCGAGCGATATGGTGTACGTGTATCGATTTGCAGTTCCAGGGTTTTTTCCAAGATCTGCCGTAATGTGAAAATTTGTGTCGATGGTGGACTTTCCTGGGTTTGAAGCCACACTGATATGGACCTATAGGTTGTTGACAGACAGTTTCAGAAGTTCACATAACAAAGTCATCGTTTGGGAGCGAGGCCGTCAGCTCAAGAAGCCTTATTGGACTTAAGATTCGATATAACCATTTTCACTGCGTCAAAGTCGGGTAGGTGTTAGGTGATGTCCTGGGTCGCCTAAGTCGAAGGGTAGTATTTATCTCCTTGCAACGGAATTAGATTCGTCATATAATTTGGTGAAGTGATCTTTCTATATTCTGAACATGGACTGCGTTAGACTATTTTTTACTTTTGTAAAAAATTATTTATTGAAATTTGAATTAATCAGTCGTAAAATATTCCAGCAGGAAATCGGTAGACAAAAAAACAAAACAAATAAAAAATTTAAATTAAATAAAAAAGAAAAATGCGTATACGCCTTAGTGTACCCAGTAGGCTTTACAGGCAAATAGTTTGATACAACAAAGAAAGGAACATTCAATGACAAAAAGGATTGACATCTTAAGAACCAACTTTGTAGCTTCCAAAGGAGTAAAGTTGACTGAATTCAAAGTCCTTTGTATGCCTCCCGAATATGTATTTTATATTTGTACATTCTATGTGTTATTTTAACAGTATTCCAGTAGGACTTTGAATAAAAAACTGTTCATATTATATTATTGAAATTTAGTGATTTGTTTGGTTTTAGTTGAAGTTGAGGTCAAAGTGATTTTTACTGTAAATAGAAGTTATTTCTTATTAAATGATTTTTTTTAAATGATATCTGAAAAAATTAACATTGTGATGTTTCTAGCAACATGAGAAACATGCAACTTTTGTTGCCATAATAAAGTTTTCTTCAAGTACAGTTCTGTATGAAATTGTTGTGTACAGTGATTCAATTTTATCTTTGTATATGGACACATTTTATATACATATATTTATATATCCAACAAAATAATTATTTAACGAAAGCTTTCTACAAACAAAGCTTTTTTAATCAATAAAGCTTTTCCGTTATGTGAGCGGTTTGTGTAAACACTTGTTTAAGTCGTATTTGGTTTGTGTTTTTGGGTGGATAGTCAAAATGGTAAGAATATGAACTAATATGGATTTCGATGGCTACTTTTTCGAATTCGAATTTTTCAAAACATAAATTTATAATTCATAACTTAAAATCTCGCCAAGAGATGTCACTGTGATAAATGATATAGTCAATACACAAACCACGTCAAAGCTCTTTTATTATTGTTTACAATTTCACTTTTAAATTTTACTGTGAGGTTTTTATTTGAGATTTAAATATTAATATATAAAAAATGACTTATTATATGAGGAATAACAACATTATTCAAACGCGTATGATTGAACTTTAACATTTTTTTGAATGCATCTACATAAAATCTAATAAATTGCTTTTGAAAGAGAAGTAAACAAAATTTTTCAATCTATTTCCTTATTTGGAATTAAATTTCAAAAGTTCATTTACTTAAAAATGAATATAAGATCCAATTTCAATTTTGAAAGATGTTCACAAGGTGAATAGGGATAACCACAAAGAGGTATGCAGTTTAAGAACATTATAACTTAGAAAACCGTTTACATTATTTTTTTCTCAAAATTCAGAAAAACTATTATTCTTTATTTTTTTGTTTTAAATCTTAAGAAGTCTATAAAATTTTATTCTTAAAACTCAAATTATTTTTTATCAACTATTTTGACTTTTCAAAACCAAAAATTCGAAAAAATTGTTAAAAATTCTTTTAAAAAATAGATACATTCAAAAAGTAAGACAGTATGTGTATAACACAAACATTCCTTCCATATTTGAAAATTTTCATCGTTTTATTTATATATAAAGGAACTTTTTAAAAAATTATGACATCAATTTAAAAAATAAAAATGAGAAAATTACAACTCCTAGAAAAATAAAGTTGATCTCTGCCGTTCACACTCAACATGCGCATAAGCAGGTTCCCTATCATCAACAACAAAAATACACCAACCCCAAAAAGCACATTTGCTCTGCTATCTTCTATCTAATAGTGGCGCACATATACACAAACAAACTGACGACGGAGTAACCATCACCATCGCCATCGCCATAGCCATCGCATCGGCAAAATGCTAAAGGTAGTCGAGGTGTAACGTTAGCCAGCCAGCCTGACTCTGCTTGCCTGAATCGCAAGACCGAGTTGCACCCACCATACCACCACTGCTCCCAATGTTGCCTACAAACTTAATCATCTTCGCCGCAGCCGTCCCGTAGTCGTCGCGGTCGTCACCATCGCATCGTCGTCGTCGTCTCAGTTCGTCGTCGTCGTTGTGGTGCGAGTATTTTCTTGATGATATTATATCGTACAAAGTTCGTACCTCAACTCTTTCGTTTTTAGTACAATTTCAATGGTCGACTGTTGCGGTTGTGTTTTCTTTTGTAAAATATTTTAACGATTGTTTGTTATTTGAATTGATTTTCTCCTTACCGTTGGACTATAAACAATCTTCGTGTGTTTCACCTTACGAATATTATAAATTTGCCATTAGTGTTTGGAGTTTGTTCCATTTTAATGTTGTCTGGATTGTTTTTGATTTAAAGCAAACTGAAATAAAACGACGACGAGATAAGGATACAAACTTGTTCTCTATTTCGTTTCGCTGGTTAGGTTGAATATAATAAGATATTAATTTATGTTAAACTAAATTGAGATTATTTCAAATCGAAACAATTTATTAAATTGACACTAAAAATAATCAGTTCATTCAAAAGGTAACCCTATTAATAGCCACACGGCACACAGTAAATAAAATTTTGCCAACGTAGTATTTGAACTGAACTGTGCAAAGAGAAAGAGAGAAATCATCGTAGATTCTTCTTTGATGCCATCTTACAACCTACATACATACATATATATGTGTTTAGTTCTTCTTTGCGGTTAGAGAAAAATATTCTAATATTGTGAATTTTTTGGTATTCGAGTGTGTGTGTGAAAATTCTATTGTATTCGTGTGGTACTATTCGACCATTGCCTCAAGTGTTGTATTTTTTTTTTTTGGTTAGTGAAAAAAAAATTAAAACAAAAGGGGGAACTGCTAAATAAAATAAAAAATAAGAAATAAAAACAACAACAACATACATTCCAATTAAAGGGATACTTTGTGGGTTTCATCATCTTTTCTGTCTTCTTCGTCTTTGACTTTGGATTATTAAAATAAAATTAAACACAATATCTTGGTAAGTGTACAGCTATTCAATGAAAAAAAAAATGCATTTGTAAAAAAATTATACGATTTATTATTCGAATCAAGTTAATTGACAATAAATGCATGTCTCTATATGAACCGATGCACATTGCAGTATGCGATGGAAATTATATACACTAAGTGAAAGCAATTAAAAAATAAGCCTAACGGTTTTTGAATAATTTTTGAGCGCCACCACCGATCGCGTCAGTATCATATAGTTGACATTAAGCATAATTTCACATATAATTCATGCCATGCCGGAAAAAAACATAAAGAGAAACAAATAATATATCACAAAGTAGAAAGTCATTGAGAAATATTAATCTTTTCTCAACCTTGATGGTGCTGCTGTTCTGTGGACACACTGTGACTTAGGAAGAGATTCACCAGATTTCTCTAAAATTAATTCAAAAGAAGATGCAAAGGCAAACATTAGGCATATTTTATATAGCATCATGATTAACTCTGGGTTGGAATGGGATTTTCGTTGTTTGAATTAAAAATACATACATCCATATAAGAATAACGGTTGATGATTTGTTTGCTTCCGTTTATTTAGCTTAAGAAGTAGGTATAGTAATAGTGTTAGATTTTGGGCGTGTTTTAATTAATCAATTTTGAGTTAATAGAAACATTAGAAAACATTATGGCTTGAAATTTATTCATTCTGTTTTTTGTTTTGAATTCCAACTGACATAAAATGTGTACTGACTTTTGTTGTTCTTGTGTTTTTTCATAGCCATCAGAAATGTCAATAAATATTTTAAAATTGACAAAAATATTGAAGAATTTGTTAACCCTTCAAATGTGACTTGTATTAAATTTATTGTTAATTTTATCTTTCCTTCATTCCTGCAGTTCTAAACACTTAAACTTATTTTTGTGTCTTACCCTCCAGATCATAATATGAATCTAAAAATATTGCGTTTGCGACTTCTAATCGCAAAAGTCAAATAATTTTCAAATTAATTATTAAATAGTTTAAAAAACTTAACATCAAAATTAACCAACACAAAAGTTTCTTAAATGAAAGATTCGAGGTACAAGTATTTTTTCCCACGGGGGCGCTAGTGTCACTTGCAATGATTTGAGCCGTTCGAATTTGGCATAAATTAGCAGGTCCCCTTAATCACTGAAATTATACCAGCACACAGGAATGGTTAAGATTTGTATTAGTAAGTAGAGCTTGGTCTTAATGTGCTGTAGCATTGTAAAACATGGCCTCAGATTTATAGAAAAGTAGACAGAGTCAGCTTTATGTTGAAACCCGAAAGTGGAAAAAAATACACAGGTGATAACTCTTTTTTGCCTCCTATAAACTGCCATAACTTGTTAACATCTTCGAAACATATGTTTTCCTTCAATAATAAATTAATTGTATTTTGAAAATGGAAAACGATGATAGGGTAAGTAAAGCTGAGCCTTCTTTTGTCATCGTTATGATTTTAAGACGAAGCAACAAAAAACCAACATGAAAAAAAGTTCTGGATTCATTCTTACCTCCAAACATAGCACAAAAATGGAGGATTTTTTTGTTTTGATATAATTTTGATATCATCCACCCACCAAAAAAAATTATTGAAAAATGGGAAAGCGTCACAAATTTAAAAAAAAATGCAGACGAATGTGCTATAATAAAGATGAACGCGTTCGTTCTTACTATAATCTTGACTTCTGCATTTCTCGAATTTCCTTTCTGCATTTTCCTCTTTTCTCTCTATCTAACAAACATGTATTTTGTATTTGGCATCCCGTATTTTTTTAAGAAATAGAATGCAGATACATGTAAATCCACCATTAAAATGTTTGCACTTATATGTTACGAAGTTAAGAACTATAAATGTATAGGTACCTACCGAAGATTTTTGGAAAATTAATTAATTATGAAATTTTGAAAATATTGCATGAAATAATGTTTCATTTACGTTAACATAAAAAGGCGAGAGTATACGTACTTATTTAAAAACAACTTAGCTCTAAGAACAAATAAATTAATTTTTACAGGAAATTTACTTTTTTATAAATGTTTTAAAGTCAACTTTTACATTTTTAAATCACGTATGTGTGTATATTTTAATTCCTACTATAAAAAAGCATTTCTTTTCTTGTTATAATGTTTTGGATTTTAAAAATCTTCTTTTTTTTTGAGAATTCAAAACGAGTTATTTTAATTATAAATGATAAACAAATATAATCTTGTTTTTGAACAAAATTTTTTTTTATAAGTCGGCTGGACTATCTATATTATAATTTATAAATTAACACATATTATTTTGATGATTCACAGGTAGGCTTTTAAATTAACAATATTAAATAAATATTTGGAATTTATTTAAATGAATTAGTTCATACATAAACAACCTTATTCATGTAGTAAAAAGTTTAATAACCTTTAGTTAGGCTAACTTATTTGTAAAGGAATTTAAATCCAATTAACTTTAATTTAGGCAAAATTGTTTTGTAAAGGAAAGTTAATTTGTGTAGTTTTATAATTTTATTTTTACTTCTTCTAATCTTAATCAGACTTCTGATGTCATGATCTTTCACTACTAAATAAATGTGCTTAAAGATTTATTCTTATTCCGAAGAAATGCTTCCAAACTTTAATTGTTGTTTTTCTAGTTAAAATCTTTTCAGTTACATAATTAATTATATTAAGTCTTTCTGGGATTTATTTGTCTATTTTCTTTTATTATCCAGAATCATTTGACATCAGTCTTATCTTGTTTTTGAATATTAGAAAAAAGGTTTTAATGAGTTTTCCAATGGAGAGAATTTAATTTTGACATTTGCTTAAGTGACTTTCTATTTTTGCAATTAAAATAAAGTTTGGTCTTTCTGTGTGGGATTTCGTCCATTAATTTGAGTCACCATCACAAATCGTCCTTTCGTTTATCAATGTGAATGTTAACAAGAAAAAAGCCATGAATTTCGATAAATTTTCACATTAGTCTGTCAAATATCAAATGCCAATTTATAATTATCTAAATTTTTCCTTCAAACATATGTATAATTTTTGTGCCATGGGTGGTTTGTCCAAAGAATTTAAATTTACACATTTAATATATTTAAATAAAGAAAAAAATAACAACACACAAATTTCAAGAAATAGAAACTTTATTTCTTTTTTCGAACTCATTTTAGCAAAGACATTTGTATTGAAAATAAAAATAAAATCTCTAAGGCCAAAAAACGTGATTTGATTTAGTTAGTATCTTTTTAATAAATAATTCATCATCATTATCATCATCATCCTCAGGCTTCCAAAAGAAACAGATTTTGAATTTTCAAATTAGATATTTAAAATAGCGAATAAGTCAAGACCACCAAATATATACACATTCTTTATAAAAAATTAACATTATACAAAATATTATGTTGTATACGCATCTAAAACCGGCTTCTTTTTGCGGACTCTTGATCTTCATCAGTGCTCTTAAGTTCTTTTCTTCTCAGCTCTCTTTTTGCTACTCATCATAAGCCATTGAGGTATTTTTATGTGGTTAAGGTAAGGTAAGCGGTGGTATGAGCTGCATCAAGTGTGTGAACGGGCATATTTTACGTTTCACTGGCTAGAAGAAAGTTTGTCCGGACGTTGCAGCTTGTTAACTTTTAGTGAGTTAAAATTGCAAGATTTGGGAAATTCGTTATTTTCCTCAGAGCTTATTTGGAAAAGGTAAACAAAACAAAAAAAAAGATACTGAAATACAAAATATCTAAACCAATCCTGACATCCAATAAAACCTACTACGCACAGGGTTGCCAAATGTTATGTGATGAATAAGATTTATTGTTATTCAGTTGAATGGATGAAGACAGTCAGAATTTTAATTGATTTGAGTAAGAACTTAGACAGAAGCTAGATTCTGTACAAAACACAACTTTAAACTGTGATTTATTTTTAATAGGATTTTTAAAGAAAACTTTATGGAATTTTGAACATTATAACATATTGGCAACCCTACTTTCTAGTTAATATGAGAATAACTAGTTCCAGATGATTTATCTCCAATGTTTGCCTGATGTTGATGTTACTGTTTTGCTGCCTTTCGCAGAGAACATGCTGCCAAACTCGTTCTGCCAGAGCTGAGAGCTCCAGGTCTTCTATCTGCATCTGTATGATGGTCTATGCACTTAAGTTGATAGTAATAATATTTTACTATTGGTCACTATATGCGGCATATGTAGGTATGGGCATAGACCTTAGACTTAAGACTAAGTCTAGGCGGCAGCAACAGCTAACTATACAGTTCTCCTCTCTCTCTCTCTCTCTCTCTCTGGATACCATTCACAGGGACCGAATGATGCCGCTGCAGATGCATGCTGTTGATGATGTTGATGCAAAAAGTGTTCCCACTTAATAAATTCTAATAAAAATAAAAATAACCGTGAAAAGGCACTTAAAATAGATGAAAGACATTAGATTGTTGAATGTTGATAGCTGGTAGTACGTGATGCGTGCGGTTCTTCAAATGATTACAAAAAAAAGGATACGCTAAGAAAAAACAAAAATTGATGGGAACAACTATTTTTTTTTGTTTTTGGAATAAAATTCAAGATATAATTTGCATCCATCCTGGACATGATGATAATATTTAGACTCCAGTTACATATTAAGGGGAAGGATTAATGTGTGAAGTAAAATATTCATCAGCTACAGCTAAGACTTGTATTTGTATTGTATGAGTATTAAGGCGGACTTGATGTTTTTTGTGTAGGTTTAGGTTGCTTATAGGTTAGTTTTTTTTTTTGTAATAACAATATGAGAGTAGGAAGTTTATATTGATTTGTTTGGTAAAATAAGATTAATGTCTGATAAAATTCTTTAGCTGAAATGAGGAGTAGAAATGTCTTCCTGGCTAAAATACCCACGATTTTTTGCAGATCAAATCCGCTTTTCATCTAAAGTCTAGATAATAGAAGAACATTATTGTAAACCTTTCTTAATAACAAATTAAATTAATTTCTAAATATCTAAATTAATTTAACAATCAGTCAATAAAGTACTACAAGATTGATAACATAGAATGAGGATGCGTGACGGCACGTGAACTGTCAAAAGTGAAACACCAAAAGAACGTATCAAAATTTGTAGGAATTTCAGTCAAACTTAACTGTGATTCTTTAATAATCTCGCTAAGTCTAGATCAAGATATGTTTCAGTATGACAAAGAATCTTCAAACCAAATTGATTCATTGACTCGTTAAGGTTCCATCTAAAATTACTCAGATAACACACAGAGGACGCGCATACAATGGTACACTTAGGCGTATACTTACTTATTTTATTGAATTTAAAACAAAACTTCTTCGAACCAATGTCAATCGAAGGTGCTAGTTTGTTTAAATATTAAAATAATGAACTTTAATTCAAAAGGAAGATCTTTTCAAGCTTCAACCAAGTTCAACAAATCACATTTGGTCAGGTTCCTTCTGTCATTTTTTGTGACAGTTCTTTCTCTTTTTTCTCATACCCATTTATGAACCGAAAATTTCTCTAACGAAATCCTGAAAGGTGTCAACGAAAGACATGGTAGTTTCCACACACTCTTCTCTGACCTCAAGGTCATTCATGCTAAGAGTTTATTTCAAAATCTTTGCACGAGATATAAACTTAAGACATATAGTAGCCCTCCCTGAAAGTCCAGCATTAGTCTGACTTGTAGAAGATTATTTCTGAATACTTTGTCAATGAGACTAACCTGCTTCAAGTACTAGCCTTTCAACACAAAATTTTGAAGGAAAAAATTACACCCTTGTGGGATTTTTCGGAACTCCACATTTCTGTACTAATTTTTATTATAACATATGCAAATTATTTAAAAAAAAGTGTCAAAACTAAGTTCACTATTAAGGCCAGATTCGGCAAATCCCCTGAATAAAGTTTTTGTTCGTTTTTAACCTCAAATTTAAATTATGACATATTTGTGTTGTATTATTTTATAATGCTCAGAATTTGGTGAATTTTCGTGAATTTAATGTCAAAATTAAGATTATTTCACATTTAGGCACTTTTCTATTTAATAATAGTTGTGTTTTATTCACTGCTGCATAGATAGCGCAGCATTCAAGTGAATAAAACGATCAGACACATTTCTTCTATATCACCAGCACAGCTGCCATTTTTTTGCTGGCTTCTTTATCGTCAGAATTCAAATTGTTGTTGTTTGAAGAGTTAAATGTTGTTTCTATGCAGCAGTGAATAAAACACAACTTATATATCATAGTTAAATGAAATTTACAGTACAAAGTTAGTAGATTAGTTAGCATTGGGCGCCACTTAAAATAAAATTCTATTTAATAAACAAAATGAAAGCTCATTTAACTATTAATCTTTATCAACCCACTATTTAGTTAAGTTTTAGTTTTAATTACAAACCTTTAAAAAGAAAATTTAAAAGGAAATAAACTCTGAAGCTAACTAAATCCAAATGCTTTGCTTAATCTACAAAAAGATTAACTCTATGTGTGGTTGAACACGAATAAATAAATAATGAATTAAATTGTATATAGTTTGAAGTTTTGAATGTACTTTTTTGTTTTTGTATAGTAGTTAGCATGGAATGGAATACAGTATTCACTTCCTTATTTTAGAGTAGGTAGGTATAAGGTAGCTACATTTCTCATGACCCATAACTATACGTAAAACGAAATGCATTTGACAGGCTTCATTATTGTCTGTTTCTTTGTTAACTTTATATACTATACTTACTTGTCTGTTGGTCTTTTTAGCCGGCAAACACAGAGATGCTGGCAACTAAGGCAACATTTTTTCCTCATGAAAAGTAATCTTATAGTTTGGGAAGTAGTGTTGGAAAATAAATCAATTAGTCATTTTCTGAAAAAAGGGAAGTTATTATCAAAAATGTTGAAACACGACTAACAAAATTCCATATCACTGTTGCAACTTTGCTTCATCGACTATTAATGATTAAGTGTGATTCGAACTTATACCGTGTTGATTTTATTGCATGTTTTATGTCACTCTGTAAATTTCCGATATTTGAAATTGGAAACTACAAACTGCAAACTCTATGAACAACATTTTTGTAAATTAATACTCTTTGAAGGAAGGCACACCGATGGTGATGATGATGATGATGGCAATGGCAATGTAGATATCCATAACACTATAATGGACTTCCCATCGATTCTTCCTCTATTTGATATGAAATCATGGAAGAAAAATTAAATAAATTTACACAGACAAAAAAACAAAAACAAATACACTATTAAAATGATTGAACGCTGATGTAATCATAAACAATTAAATTTTAAAAATATTATGATGGCATAAAATAATATCTTACATAATGAAAAAAAAATGAAAAATGAATATTCGCCAAGTCAGAGATGATAACATTCACTGTGGCAAAAATTTTTACTGCCGGAAAAGTTAATTTATTCAAATGGTCAGGTTATTTGCACTAATGGCTGACCGAATGACTGACGAAATTTTCGCCTTCACTTAACTTTGTATATAAGTACATATGTACGTTCATAGTTGTATAGCAGGTAGTATAAATTGGTCACTTTAATATGATGGCTAATTTCGGTCTTACGAAAGAACTTAAGATTTTCTTTAGTCGCAAATTACTCGTTTTTTTTTTCTCATAATATAAACAACAACTTTAATATTTATGTAAGTATGTGTGTGTAGTTATTCCGTTAGTGATTTTTTTTGTATTTTTGTATTAATGTTAACTCTTAAATAGTTTGTTAAATAATGCATAAATTAATTGTAGAACAGGTTTAATTTTTTTAATTTGTTTTTATGCAAATATTTAGTTAATGCTTGAGAACAAATTTATTAAGTTTTTTTAAATACAGTTGATTGAGATTGAACAATGTTTTTATTCTTTCGATGAGTCATCTTATAGAAGATTTAAATTTAAATTGAATAGATAAGAATATTAAAAATTAAATAAATCCGATTGTTTTAATGCGCAACAACAAATTGGGATTGTAATTTAAATTTGTATTTTATGTTGGTTTTAATAATTTCATAATTGATGTTGACCTTTGTTAGTGGACTAATTTCACTGTCACTTTTGAAAAACAGACAATTCCCTCAGATCCCAAGAAAACGGAAAATGACTGTGAAAGCTTATTAAGGAATTCTTCTGTCAAAAAAATGTATTTCATTTAAAGAACTCTCATGAAATAAAAAAAAATTACCCCGAATCAACACAAAATTAGAATTTGGCGCCAATCTTACAGTTAAATGGTCAAAACCAAATCAAACTTTTTGTCATAAATTTAAGTTTCAAAAAATAAAATCAAGTAACCATCATTAATAAATTTAACCTAAATTTTGTATTTAAGAGTTTTTTAGGTTATTGTGAACGTCAGGTTTATTTTTTACGCACCAAAATTTTGATTTTAAATTCTGGAATTGGATTAAATTTGAAGTTATACTCAAAAATTTTGACAAATAGTTGAACTTGTTTTGTGCATGATGAATTGATGATTTTTGTCAGAATTTTGAAAACTAAATTAATAAATGTAAATAAATTATGCATTTGTTTTCCAGCCTGTCCTAAGTCTTCTTCTTTGATTGCTTGTTTGCAAATTTGATCGTAATCAAATAGCTCAAATCTATAATATATAAAAGAAAGTCGTTTTACTTTTCATCCCGGTTAATGTATGTATAGTTCCGTGGGATAGATTTCTTTTAATTTTTAAAATCATCAGAATGGCTGAACGGATCTGAATGAAATTTGTCGCAGAGATAGAATATAGCCTGGAAAAGTATTTTACACTAAAATTGAAGAAATCTGCGGCTCCTGTTTTACATTTAGCATGACGAAAGAGATGGTTTCAACAACTAAGACATAAACTTCGGTTGCCCTGCCACTCTATCCATTTTTTAATAAACATATACGAAGTTCACAAGACCATCTAGAAACTATGAAAAAAATTGCATGGAAAATCGAATAAGGAACAAACAATATTTTTACAAAGCTGGAGTTTCTGGATTAAATTAGTTCAAGGTTAAAAAAAAAAATTAAATTGAGAAAAAATGTTGGAAAAAGTTCACTTAAAATAAAAATATCATTTTGCTGAAAAAATTAAGACATTAAGTAAAACGACTCTTACGCCCTCACGCTGTCAGTTTAAGAGTTTTATTTATGACAGTATGAAAGAAGAAAAGGATTTCGTTTAGCGATTAGTTTTTATCTATATTACTCAAAAAATCTGTTCACTGAGTTCACTGAGAGTAGGATAGAACAGAACAACAAATGTCAGACAACTCAGAATAGTCAAATATCTGACATCTGACATCTGAAATTGTAAACAAAAATTGTTTTGCTTGGACTCACGTTTTATGGAAATTTATTACCAATTTGTGATAAATAAACTAATTATTTAGTTTCTTATATAAAAATCAATTAAAACTGTTCCAAATATAATATTTTATTTACTTTATTCTCACACAAAATAAGTATAAAGCACAAAATGAGAAATGAAAACCAATCACAAATGATGACAGATGATTTTGACACTTTTCACAATTCTGTTCTAACTAAAAAGCAAGAAGTGTAGAAAATGCTGTTCTAATCTGTTCTAAACTGTCCAAACTGTTCGGAACAGCTTCAGTGAACAGACTTAAAATCGCCAAGTTTCGACTTACATATGTCAGTTTGCTTTTCTTACGACGAAATGTCACATTCCCCATGTCACATTGTATCGAATTTTTTCAAAAAGAAAAATATTAAAAATGTTTCTTCGGACTTTTAACGTTATTAATTTGAGAAATTTGACCTAATATTTAAAATATTGATAATTTCAAACATTTCTATTTTAACCGAAATATTTTTTTAAAATTTTATGCAAGTCAAGATTAAAGTTTCTTATACAATAAGAACTTGACTTATAGGAGTCAACAAAGTTTAAAAAAAAAATCCATTTACTAATTTAAAGAAATATTTCGAGTACGATTAAAGTTCCAAAATAATTCGTATTCTTCCGAGTTAAAAAAAAAAATTAAGTTATGTCTAACACAAGCGTAATAATTAAAAATAACAAAATCTTAAAAATGTTAAACTTTTCTTATCCCTCCATTTGCATAGTAATTGGAACAAAATTCAAAGAAAAAAATTTAAATAATTCAATCATTAAATTGTTTGTTAAATCCCGAGACTAAAATTAATCCAACTATAATCTTCAAATATATGTACAGACGTGTAAAATAATTTTGTTTTGTTGATAATTCCATCACTAATCCAAGTTTTATTTTATTTAAGTATGATGATATGTTAATTTGAAGTTAAATAATATAATGTACCTATATTTTTGTCAGACCTGTTTGTAAAACGAATAATATACCAATTTAATTTATCTTTATAATAATCTATGAAATATTTGTGAATAATATTTATTCGTTACTTATTCAAATTCAAACCTAAAAGTTTCGCCTCAAGCTGTGTTTTTTTTTTTTTTGTATACATTATGTATTGTATATCGGTCACATTAATAATTTAGTGGCTTTATTGATTAAATTTTACATAATACAAAAGAAAATAGAGAAAACACAATTAATCAGGAATGATTTATGATATGAAGGTGTGTAAAATAAAAATAAAAAGGAAAAGTCAATTCTGAGAATATGAAACAATGTCACACATTTCATACTCACTCATTCAATTATTTTATTATAATTTTGTTTTTTTTTTTATAAAGGTAAGTCAGGTACTTGAATGTACATTTTTTTGAGTTTGGCACACGTTCCAGAAATATTTTCACACAACTTATACCTACCACCAAGATTTGATATTAAATATGCTTCACGCGGCTTGTAGATGGAAGTTAAGGTTTGTAACTAGTTGCAGTTTCAAGGTTTACCTTTATGAATTTGTAATGCAATTTTTTGTTTAACTATTTGGCTTTTCCTTAGATCATATATACAGTCACTGATTATACTGGCACATAAAATACCTATAAAGTCACACCTTCTGGTGCCGACAGACACCGCATAAGCCCAGGCCAATTTATTAGGTATTCAAGAAGAGATGGAAAGTATTTACATATACAATCCACACACTTGTTGCTTTCTCCCTCACCTGTATTTTACTCCGTGCAACATTTTCACTTTTAATTGCCAATTGGCGTGGAAAAATACAACAAAAACAACAACAACAAAAAAGACGTGCAAAAATAAATCATAAATGATAAACTATGTAGGTACGGCAGCGCGGCGGCGAAATGTGCTAAATTCCATTCGACACCGACACCGTCACCGTCACCAACATCATGTACCAAGATACAAAAATTCAATCTTTTTCATTTGTATCTCTACACACAAATCCGAATCCAAATCAAATGCGAACCCACTCTCGTATAAAGAAATGTATCTGAACAGAAAATGATATAAAATAAATCACTAACCAAAAACCAGTTCGCCACAAATCGTTTAACATTTGGCCGGTTAAAGAATTTATAAAAATAACGATGAAGACATCAGTTAACTATTGAGTATCATTATCAAGTCGTTCTTAGAGTTGTCCTTCACCTTTATATATGTATGTAGTATATAAGTAAAATGTATATAGATAGATGATCTTCTGAGTTAAAGATTAAGTAATCAAATACGACCGACGAGTGAATGAAGATACAATAAATGTGTTTGGCTTGTAATGTGAATTTGTCATTTTAATAAATACAAAAATAAATAAAAACGTTTAAAAGTCATCAAACCCATTAAGATGTTCATCTTTGCCAATGTAAATATGTATGCATCTTACTGTACATTGATGCTAACATCCAAAGATGTACGTATGTACTTTATACATAATGTACAAGTTAGCGTGATTCTTTTGGTTGTACAAAGAGTTACAATGTTTTTTTTTTTTTTGTTTTTTTGCTTGTATCTTTATTGAGGTTATGAGGTAATTGTAAATTGTTTCTTTTCCGTTGCTGCTGATGGAGAAAGGTAAGCAAATTATCTACAAAGAAAGATTAGTACTTATTTACTTGTATATAAGGAGGGAAATGAGGGAAAAACGGTAACCATAAATGGGGGAATTTTCATTATCAAACGTTTTATATGTAATTTTACTCAAAACTAAGAACATTGGAAGACGATTATTTTAGACATACAGAGATTGCAAGTTTGTTCCAATTTAAGAATTAATACTGTGTTTTATAGAGATTGGGATGATTTCATGAAATGGGATAGTTTTTTTATCGTGAAAATCCAATTTGAACCGGAACAAAACTTTTTTAATTGTGAGATTTTGTTTAACAGTTATTTTCATTTTTTTTGTGCACCGAAATTAAATTTCTCATTTCAAATTGTGAATTTTTATGGGAAATGAAATAATTTCAAATTAATTTTAATGAATGTAGTACGGGGGCGTTTTCAGAGATAAATTCATACATGACTATTGAGTACCAGTACATGCATGTATAGGCGGAAATCCGATCGTCGAAAAACTTGACTTATGATGAGGATAGAGAGTCTTAACGTCTCTTAATCAAAAGATGTAGATACTCGTATTTAAAAGAGTTTTGTAAAAAAAAAACTCGTGTGTAGTGTCAATTTAGTTCCGGTACAAATTTTTGGATTAACATTTAACTCATGGAGTTCAAGGTATCAAATTTAAATGCAAAATACATTTGTAAATAAAAATATAATAGGGTTGCCACTTTTTTAGTTGATGGCATACTTGATACTTGAGTTTTTCTAGTTAAATGCTGTTTTATAAATCTAACAAGAGGACCCATTGAACTTTGTCCCACCATAATTGAGTGCTAACAGCACACCTGGTCTTAAGATTGGCCGATATGTCAACAACTCATCAAAATTTTTATTACTCTCGGAACTTACAAAAAATAGTTAAAGTTTTTCCTTTACATTTTAAGACAATTAAATCTCCATCAGGCACTGCGAAATTGATGATAAGAGATTTTAATAACTGTATACTTAAGGGTGACAGAATGACAGGCAACTTTATAAATTTTTGTTGACGTTGGATACAAATTTGACAGCCAACTGACAATCAAACATATTTTTTTCAGATACAGCAAATTGTGTGGAAAAATGTACTTGTTTTTTTATTGCCTTCTTCTCAATTTTTCCATATTTTCTCATTTGTTAAACCTTTCCTAAACTACGACTAAAATTTCAAAACCAAACTCAGTCAAAGTATGGAATGAAACGCAGTCAAGAACACAATTGAATTGAAAAAAAAATACAATTCAAAAATATCATTTTTTTTAGAATTATAGTATGTAAAATTTAATTTTAAGTATTTACTCAATCGTCAAAAAAAATTTAAAATTTTTAGATAAAACTGAAATTTCTCTCAAAAGAAAATAATTTTTATATTGTACTATTATTTTGTCTCTTTTAAGTACAAAAATCAAAGCAAGGAAAATAAAAACAGAACTTCGGAGTAAAAAAAGCAAACCTAACATAAATAAGTTATTATAAAGGGTGTTTTTTTTAGAGGTATAGAACTTTGAAATGGAATAAAACAAAGATGATTTTTTTATTGATATGAAATTTAGTTTATTCGAAAGACAATCTTCTAGCATTATAATTTAAATATAATTTCTGGCATATGACCGCCACGACTGGCTCTAACGTAGTCTAATTTTCGATGACTTTTTCCAACATTTGTGGCCGTATATCGGTAATAACTAATGTTGCCTAATGTTGTCCTCTAAGTGGTCAATCGTTTCGGGCTTATAGGTGGCGTAGACTAGAGACTTCACATATCCCCACAGAAAATAATCAAGCGGCGTTAAATAGCACGATCTTGGTGGCCAATTCGGGGTCCGAAACTTTAAATTACATATGTAGTTACCAAACGTTTCCTTCAACAAATCAATTGTGGCACGAGTTGTGTGACATGTTGCTTCATTCGTCAGTCTATGCATGATGAAATGTCAAACCAAACTAAACTTAAATCACTTGACAGCTGACGAAATAAAATGGCCGCCAGTTAAAAAAGTATTGCCAAGTTAAAGTTCTATAACTCTAAAAAAAAAACACACACCCGTTATACATACATATATTATTATGTATATTTAAACTACAGGATTCTCTTTTTGCAATAATATAAATGGATTTTATTTATTTTTAAGTTAAATTCGTGCAGAATCTATTACTCACGAAATCGATAAGAAAATAGAAGCATGAACAATTATTCAACTAGGTACATATTTTTTCACATTCACACACTAATTCATGCTAACAAAATACAAGGGAAAGTGTTTTTAAAATTCGATTAAAGATGTTAAAAAAAATATTTTTGTTATTTTAGCAAAGAAATATTAGAGCCATTTATGAATTAATGTTGGGAAGGTTTAAAGATTTTGCATCCCAGTTACTCAGTAAAACGGTGTTGAAAACGATCAATTCAAAATCGAAAATAATTGTTAATAAATTCATCAAAAGTATCTTTAAATTCAATTTTAATCTATTTTGTTAAACTTAACTTTTTTAATTATTCAACAGTTTAGTCTTTTGATATACTTGGCCAAACTTTTAAATTACATTTTCATGATTAACATTTATTTTTTTTACAACGAAATTTTTATTTACCTGGTTAGTGGTAATTGTTATTATCAAAAGTCATTGACATATTTGCAGTAAAAAAAAAAAACGATACAACAATTGAAGGAATATTTTTTTTCGAAAGCAAACTTAAATTTAAGTTAACTTATCTAGATATATGTAACTGTAAAAACAAAACAAACAGACAACTTCGCTGACATTATTAATCTAACTGTTTTGTATACATTCATCAAAATCCAACTCACTTATATAATTGAGATAGAGTGGACAGTTGAGACTTGAACGGATATAATTGCCATTTAATTTTAATTCATTTGAAAGCTAATTAAAAGTTATAAATTATAATACGGATAAATAGAAAAAAGAGATAAGATTAAGTGGCGGCTGTTAAAAGAATCACTTTACTTGACAATCCGTATTGAGTCCAAATGTCAACGGATGGACGTTCCAGAAACTACGAGTATATTACGGAAAAGGAACCGACTGATAAAACAAGAAAATACAAATTAAAAAGAAATTAAAAAATTGATAAAAAAACTATATTCCCAATTTGTGTGTGTGTCGAACTTAAAGTAATCAAATTTAAAATAATTTTGTACAATAACATTCCAAAGAAAAAAATTGAAGACATTTTATTTTTCCAAGGCAAATCCAAAAAGGAACTAAACTTTTAGCGTCTCTTACTTCATCTCATTCGTAAGAAAAGCTCAAATTTCTGGAATTGGTTTACTTTTTGTTTTTGTATTCTCATTAATCAAAAAATATCGTGTTATATTATACCAGTAGCGCATTAAATATGACCTAATACCGTGAAACAAAAGTTTTTTGTTTTTTGTTTGAATTCTACACCACCTTAACACAAAATGAGTTGTGCATGTTTTCGTGTTTTATTAAAATTATTATTTATTATAAAATATTATTGTTCAATGTCACATCAATCAGTGTCATTGCCGACTGACGCTTGGAATACAAGAAGCCAATTCCTGAATCTGAACTAGTTTTTTTTTCCCTCTTTTTTGTTTTGGCCAAAAGAAGTTCGTCTATTGTTAGCGATATATATTTCCTTATGCTCGTAACCACTTTTGTTACTTGGAACTTGGAACAGGCAATCATTAGACTTGCCTTTCACAATGGATTTTTCTTACTCAAGATACATTTTGTGAAGGTCATTTTTGTACCACCAAGCACTGGGCACGGGTTCTTATAATTTTCATGATTAGGCGTAGCTGTTCATTAAAAAAAAAAGAACAGAAAAAAACGAATGCAACCGATTATATTCCAATTATACTCTCACTGTGAAGTGAAGCCTTCATACGCCGGCCGCGCCGAAGTGATGTTATTTTCGCCGAAAGACTCCAAATTGTCTTCACCTTGTTTTATAGTATCTTTCGCATGTTCATCATATGAACAGAAGTAACCCATCATGGAGCAACCTCCAATAAAAGTGGACGACAACTCTTAATTTCGGTCAAATGAAAACGAAAAGGTTCCGGTTTTCATAACTCAACTGAAACATGACTTATCCACTTAATTTTTTTTCGTTTTTTTCGTTTTTGTAATGTTCATAGCACGAGTATCTTTTTATGTATCGTCACCTTAAACTTTTCTCTCCAGTCTCGGTGTCGCTGTCGGCCTCAGTCTTGGTCTCTTCGAATTCCATTTAAAAAAAAAACACAAAAAAATAAAAGACACTGACTCCACCTGTATGTGAGAAGTTTTTAGTCGACGAAAGTTGTTTTTCAACAAAAATGCACAGAGTGCGCGGCTTCTTCTTAAATTCCAATTCCAACTGGTCTTCAGCGTCTAGATGATGACCTAAATGTCAATGGGCTATAGAATTGATTATTCGAAAGTTTCTCAAATCTTTTCAACTCGTTGAATGCAGACGATTAGCGAAATAAATCAATTGGGTATCAAGTTTTTTTTTTTTTTTTGATTTTTGATTTTATTTTTATTAAAAGGCAACATTCTTATTCTTTAATTTTGCTGTCGCTTGATTGTTGTGGCTTGATTGTTGTTTCTTTTTTTAAATTTTAACACTGAACTTACTTGTTTAATATTCACTCACCTTGGCATTTTTGTGCGGAGCGGCGGCGGCGGTTTTATCGAAAATTGCTGCGGGTACGTTTTTAAGATAAGATCTTTATTTTTGTTTTATAAACTGGTAAGAGAGAGATCAAGGTGCTTGCATCCAGTTTGCAATAAGTGATGTTCTTGTGAGCTTCTCAGAAAATGTGACTCAAGTACAAGAAATATTAATGTTTTTTTTTTTATTTAAGTATTTGAATGACCTTGAATACTCATTTTATATATGACCTATTTGCATACTTATGATTATTATAAGATTCTTTTGATTTCATTTTATTTTTTATTAGATTGTTAACTTTGGCATTTAAAATGAAAGATTTGATTTTTCAATTATTGATAGTTCAAATTTACAAATCAATTTTATTAAAAATGTTATTGTGAATGTCAACAACTGTGAATATCGTTGATACAATGTGATTTTTCTTAATCTATTGTGAATGAAAAAACTCGATATTGTGATCTGTCAATTTTTCTTTCAATTGTAAATTTGCAGTCGTTGAGTTTGTATAATAAGAATAATTCAACTCCTCATCTTTATCAAAATATAGTTGAAGCAATTTTCAACTTCGTTTTTGATTTAGTTTGAAGAAACGCATTAAAACATGTCCCATTCACATATAAGAAATATTTTAAAGGCATTCACAATAGCACAATATTTTATCAATAATTTTTTTCAATGTTGATTTTTATTCAAATTGATAAATTCTATCAACAGTCAATCGGTTAATAAACGATATCTTTGCTGCATAATTTTGAAGATTATAACTTTGAAAGGCAGGATTTTCAAACATAATAATTACAGAGTTTCAAAACTGACATTTATCATATTCAACCTTGAATAACACATCTACCCCTTATTATAAAATCGATCCACAAAATTATGCCGGAGCTCTTCCTTCAAATCAAAATGTAACAACTGTCATTAAGGCGTATACGCACTTTCATTTAAATAAATTCACTCGATTTTCGTATTGATGTATGAATTAAAACTAGAACCAATTCGAATAGACGAGCAGTCAGACAACCTTTCACAAGAAATCCAACCAAATACCAATACTATAAACTTGTAAACTTTGTTTCTCCCATAATAATTATAATCGAAATCGAAATCATAAATATTAATATTATCATATCTCTTTAACTAAACCGCCAGAATTCTATAGTAGATATGCAAAAACAAAATCTGTCATTTAAAAGTATAACTCGTAAATAATCACATCATGTTAACAGTCGCTTAAATAAATTTCTCCAAACTAAATTCAAAAAAATAAAAAAATTAAAAAAAAAAGAAACAACTCTTTTTTTATGAATTTTATCTGAGATAAATTTTCTAACTGGGTAGGTACATGATACATGATACACTTTACAGCTTACTGATCTGAATTAATCCGTCTTAAATCCATTAACCTGTTTGTGCTTAGCATTAAAATAAAAATTAGACCAAACCACTTGGTTTTTATTTTTTTTTTTTTATTGCTCACGCCAACTAACATTTGTATTTATACGAGTTACATTCCTTTAATTAAATTTTGCGCACTCGCCGGCCAACAAACTTAAACAACAACAAATAAGAGATAACAAGCAAAAGTGGTTATAGTTAAAGCTGTCACTTTCCTTTCTGACCTGTTCACATTTCATAAAGCATTAAAATTGTTGGCAGAAGAAATATTCACTCGATTTGACATAAAAGTATTAAAAAAAAAATGTCTCTTTTCACACTCGGTTACTACAGACAGGGTTGCCAACATTTCTTTGAACTGTCAAATATGGTTAAATGGATATCTTCTTAATGTCTCCTAATTAATTAGTCTTATATTTGGAAAAACTAATTTAACTTAAAGAAATCCAAATTGTCAAAGGAAAGATTTCCAATAAACTTGCATCACTATTTTAGGTCAGGTTAACCTTTTGGCAATAAAGTGATGTTATTTCTTTGAACCGGGTTTTACTGTTTAATTGCAAATACAAAAAAATAGAATTTGTTTTTATTTTTTGTATGTAGTTGGATGACTAATTTTTGCACATCGTACATATAAACATTTTATAATGCATCTTCAAATCTAGTTTTTTTTTTTTGTTGACTGTGATTGTTGTTGTTGTATGTTCATCTAAAGGAGAAACTAATAAATTTTATTTGGTTTCTTGTCAAGTCTGCTATATAAGTACGTACAACTTTCAAAATGTCAATGCGATGATGAGGTGGTCTTTTGTCAGCTATACATACATTGGTTTTTTTACTTCTTATTTTTGTTCAAGTTATAAACTCTCTATGATTAATCATATATAGTATACAGAAGACGGTTTTATTTCACATGTCATTTTTTTGTTTTTTTCTTGTTTTTTGTTCAACTTCAGTTGATGTACAATTATATTATTGAAAAATCTTCCAACATCAGAGGAAAGGCAAAGGAAGATGTTAACTTACAATTATGGTGAATGTAACTTTCAAAATATAATTATTATTTCCCACACCAGGTTAAGTGCTTTTTTTCATAACTAAGTATTATTTCTTCTTTTTTTTTATTCTTCGAAGGTATTTTTACTTATTTATTATTTTTATGCAACATCCTAGGAAATGATAACAAATTTATTCAGTTAGTTATTTATTATGCAGTTAGATTTAATATTGCTATTTATATCTTCAAATAACTTCTCAAATTTATTTCGATCTAAATTTAAAAAGAGCAAAATGTATGTGTTATGATTCAGAATAAATTCAGAATGGGAAAACCCGAATGATAAAAAATAAGCACTTGATTTGAAGGTTATCTGTTTTTTTAGTCAATTTAATTTGATCAAACAAAATATTTACTTTAAACTCGTTGAATATTAATTTAATAAGGTTTATTCGTTAAATGACTTTCTACTGCATGTTCCTATAACTGACTCGGAATCGAAAATAGAAAATGAATATATGGCTGAACTCTTCTTTCTTCTTCACGCCGCACTCCTGGTGTTAAGAATATGAAACTATAAAATTAAGCCGGAGTTCACACTTGACCTGAAATTTATTATTTAAAAGTTTAATAAAACTATACATTATTATGAATGCTGACAATTTTGAAAATGTTTTTAAACAATTCAATTAATATTTTATATTTGTGTTAATTTTTTTTTAATTTAAAAAAACTTTAAGAAAATTAATTCACAAAATTTCTAGATTTTTCTTTATTACTCATTAAGAAATTTATAGACGAAAATGATTTTTTTTTTCAATTTAGTTGATGGTCTTTTTTTAATTTAACTAGCTGACCCGACATGCGTCTTCCTGTCAGTTAAGAATATTCAATTCAAACTCAATGGATAAAAATCCAAGTTTCCCTATAGAAAAAATGCTCTCTTTCATGCTAATGCTGAAATTATTACAGTGGACACAAATCTGGTAAAATCCACTTTTTTTACTTTTCCGTAATTTTATTTTACATTGAATCAATTTTTGTCTTATATCAAGTAAAAACAGTAAATAACGGCTTAGATTTTTTTAGTCTTACTTGAATTCAACAACTTTGCATCCAAAATCTAAAGTCCAGGGTATCGTCATCGCACATGAATAAAGAAATTGAAATCGACACTTGAAAATTTAAAGTATCACCAACATTTGAATGTTGAATTAATAGATATTAGTTTTTTTTTTCGTAAGAACCTTCTATAAAGTCTTAGAAAACTTAAAAAAAATATGGCTGACATCGATAAAGTCGTTCTCAAGTTATGGCGTGACCAAAAGAAATACGGTTTCATTTTATTTTTTGAAAATTTGTTGACGAGAAAATTTAATTTACACTTAATTGATGTTTTTATGCTTAAATAAATCACCATTCAAAATTTACAAATTCCAGACAGCAAGAAAAAACTGTGAATTAAACATATTTTTATTTTAAACAACTTTAATATGAATAAGAAAACTTTTAGTAGGAGTTACATACTTGTTTTTTGTTTTGTTTTGAGTCCTTTATTTTTTACTCGAGTGACTGAAATGAAAATGAAATTTGAAAAACTATCTACATCACACATTAATATTCTATTTTTCCCTATTTTCTAATGATTAACTTAGTATGGTGTTTTTTTTTTTTATTTCAGGACTAAGTAATCTAACCGAAATTGACAACAGCATGTAAGTAACTCCTAGCCAATTAATTAAACACTTATTAAAAATACAAGAATACCAGATTTCCACACTTTAAAAAGCTAACTTATTGCTTATTCGGAGAATTCATGTCATATTTCGTCAGGTGTTTAACATTTTATGATGTTATAAAAATAGCCAAGACTTAATTTAATCAAAGACTTATAAGTAGTAAATAATTTTCTCCCATATTTCAAAATTTATGTTTAATTTTTTTCTCAGTTAGAAATCAATTTATTTTCATTTAATATAACCACTGATCATAAAACTTATCCAATGTAGAGAATTCCAATTTCGCCGGTGGTGGTAATTTACCACCGTAATACCTCTTTCTCCATCAATTTAATCTTAGGAGATAAGAAAACACCTTACCGTCTCGTTGCATCGCTGTGCTGTCGTTGAAGCCGTCGCGTCGTGGTAAGAGAAGAAAGAATCGTGTCTTTCATTCACCTGTGTGAACGGGGTACCGTACAAGTAGGTAAGGTAATCCAAGCAGCATCAGCATCACCGCCAAAACAGAAGACGAAGATGGAAACATCCACATCCACACCGACACCGTCCGACCGCCTTAATTTATTCCGAATGGAAACCGAAAAAATAACCAACAGAATCTCAATGCTGTCATCATCCAGCTCCAGCTCCAGCTTCAGCTCGGTGCAGTACGGTGCGGTTCCATTGGTGCCCCAGGGCGAAATCTGAACTTTCTGTCGAACAAGTTGTTCAACATTTCAGTGTCGTTGCGGCGACGACGGCGATAGCCATGGCGAGCCACATGCGTACGAGTACCTCTCGCTCCTGGCGAGCGTCTTCCTCCTCACAATGGACCATTTGATAACAATGTTGATCCCAGGTATAGTAGGTACTCGTATATGAGGAATGTGCTCGTGGATGTTGTGTCGCATCTTTTCGGCCTCTGATGCCTGGACATGTATCCAGTGAAAGTTGTATTTTTGTTTGTTGTTGGCTGACAAGGTTTTTGGTTTTGGCTTTTGCCAGCTTGTATCTTTTTTGCGCCTCGTCTCAAGCCAAATCGTTAAATTATTTTCTATCAATTAGTGGAGTCAAGAGTTTTCATTTCACTTGGTGTATATCGAGTATCGAGTATGTAACTAAGTAAACACTCGAGTGTCGTGTTTAATGGGCGATTTCATTCATGCAAATAATTTAATGTCGATGCTCAACCATCGTTTTAGCAAAACTATAATTATTATTATTTTAACCAAAGCGATGTATCGAGGTTTGATCTTTTATGTCGATTTACATATACAAGTCTGATGTATCTGTCATGATGTGACGTTGCGGTGCGGTGCGGCGGTGTAGTGCAGGCTTAATTATGGTATGTGCGTGATGCTTGCCATAAGACAGGTATTAGGCCAAAAAACCCACAACGTGTTGACATGCTTCAGAGTCAGAGTCAGAGACTGGGAATGGGATAGGCTGTCGATAGATACTTTTGACACTTATACGAGTAAATGGAGTTCGGATGATGTCTTGTTATTTAGTTTTAGTTATTTTTTGTTATTTTTATTTTCTCCTTCAATAAATATCTAATATTGACACGAGCGAGACGTGAACCTGAACAAAAACGAAAAATTTGCTCATGCAAATAAAACTGCATTATAAATATTTGAAGGTGGGAGATTCGTTGTAATAAGATTTAGTTTTATTATAATTTATAACGAATTGTTTAGTGGATTGGAGGCCATTGATATGAGAGCCATATTTTACTTTGAGAGGTTATTATTCAAATACTTAACTTTTTTTTTTGTTGTTTTTATTTTTAAGTACTACCAGGGCCGTTGAGAGAAAACGTGATCCAAGTCGAAGGGAAAACTCTGATTTTG
The DNA here is from genome assembly GCA_905146935.1 of Scaeva pyrastri. Taxonomy (NCBI): domain Eukaryota; kingdom Metazoa; phylum Arthropoda; class Insecta; order Diptera; family Syrphidae; genus Scaeva; species Scaeva pyrastri. The sequence goes on along the minus strand of LR989929.1, from coordinate 19,189,893 downwards.
TTTTTAGGCTTCTTTTGGAATTAAATTTTTTAAATGTAATGAAAATGTTACAGATATCTTTATACACTAATCAAAAAAAGAAGATGATATGCATCTGAAGGATGTTTTCATGAAAAAAGGCCGAGAGGACTTAGCTTACAAAGTTAATGGTTTATGCGATTTTTAGTTTTATTATTTTATGTACGAGTGAATTGCAAAAACTATTAGTTTTTATAGCAAATTTATTAAATTAAATACATTATCGACTATAAAGCATATCTCCTATAGAAGTTTTGTTGAAAGATAAGCAGTTGCAAGACTGAGACGGCTAAACGGATTTGGATGAAATTTGGCACAGAGATATAAACAGACTTTTGACTCAACTCAAAAACTACCAAAGGGTTTTTCAATACAAATTTTTTTTTAAATAAAACAAAAACGGTTTTGGACATCAATGAAATTCTTTATTCCTGTGAAAGTACATTCGATGGCATTATGTATGGAACTCGATTTCTTTTGCATGGCCACCACGGGCACGCTTGCAGAAGTCCAGACGCTGAACCCAATTTTCGACGGTTTTCAAGCATAAATCGGCCGATACTTGGCTTGTTGGCATAGACCATAGACTTGACGACTGGACCACAGGAAATAGTCTAACGGTGGCAAATAGCACGACCGAGGCGGCCAAGCGACTGGTTCCAATAAATTGATTGTGACATTCGCTGTGTGGCTTGTGGCGCCGTCTTGTTGGAACCACATGTCCTGCAAGTCTATATCATCCAATTGGGGCCAAGAGTATTCGGTTATCATTGATCGGTAGCGATCCCCATTCATAGTAACGTGCCGGTCTTGATCATTACGAAAGAAGAACGGCCCAATGAGGCCGCCGCCGCGCCGGCCGGCACATAAACCACACCAAACCGTAATTTTTTCGGGATGCAATGATGACTCATGGAGTACGTGTGGATTGCTGCCTGACCAATACCGCATATTTTGCTTATTGACGAAGCCATTCAGCCAGAAATGAGACTGAAGAGAAATGTCAAAAGAGCGTCAAGAAATATGGCGTCGTTTACTGTCCTAGTCGCTCTACTTTTGTCCCCGTTGAAAAACTCCGATATTAATGTGATGTATTTTTGTGTTACTATTTAAGTACTTATCCCGTGCGATACCGCGAGTTTTTTTTTTATAATTATTTAGTTCAATAAGCAAACTGCTTCACAATGGATTACTGGGGCGTATACGCACTTTTTAATTAAATTTAATTTTATTTTATTTTATAAGTGTACTGTGTCTGTGTTCCAGGGCTCATGGCTCTTTCGTATGACTTATGTGTATTTTTGTCCCATTTTAGGAAATCAAAAATCGTAAATACCGGATTATGAACATGAGGTAGGATTATGAGGAATCGGGGTCTTCAAAATAAGTTTTTTTTTATTTTTGCTAAATATTATAACAACTATATATTCTGATAATTTTTTAAAAAGTTTTTTACATTTCTCTTTTTCAAAAATATCAATATTTTTCTGGACAGAGGTCGTGGACAGTGAAGTCGTCTTTTACCAACATTGTTAAAAAAGCTAAGAATATTCAAATTTTAAATATCAATTACGAGTTTAAAGTGAAATAAGTAAATATATATGATCAAAGCTTTTTCGACAAGAAAATTAAAAGTAACATCAATGTTGCAAAGTTTCTTATGACTTTTTTTGCAGTTTAATAATAAATCCACGTTTTTACAGCAGAGGCATTTATTATTCATACACAATTCAACCATAATTTAAGAAAATCAGTTATCTTATGAGTCCAAGTCCAAGCTTGTTTGTTCCAAGTATTTGGTATAATTATCTGCAAGTCTACATATCCACTATCTGCAATGTCATTCTATTTCATCTTGATTAGAGTGCCTTTCTTCGTGAACCAAGCCTACCTACGCTACGCACGCAAGTAGACATCAAGACATCGTCACTACCTTGCTTACTACTTTCTTTCGATTAGAATTTTGACGGCTTCCTTATTACCAACACGACTTTGCTTCCTCATGGTGCAAGTCCAGATTCTTAACAATTCTTCTGTTTAAAACCAAAACAATACAAACATACCCTATAAAATGTAATAAAAGTAATAATTACTTTGTGCAATAAAACCACTTTAAGGCCACAAGAATTCTATTCTATACCACACTTACATTATATATACAAACACAAAATCACGATTCCTAGCTTACATACATATGTATACTGTATATGCACTCCGACTTATGATGTGGTAAATAAAGTTGCATGCTATGGTGCATTTTGGCGCAATGTGTGTGTCCAACTCCGAATCTAAACTAAAGCAGCTTTCCCAAGGCTCCCGCGCACCGCCATCACCATCGCCAATTCTTTTCATTTTGTATTTTGTAAGTACTCCTTTACAGTTTCGTATGCCTATATTTGTATGTGTGTGTTTCTATGCAATTGCATGCAACTATGTGCTGAAAATCAGGAAATTATTTCCTTCATCATTGCATTGGCTAACAGCACCACCATAACTGCTACTCGCACCATTAGTTGCAGAATAGAAGTGAATTTTTCACCAAGATTTTTCCGAGGGAGTGGATTGCATACATATATGTATGTATGTATGTTTGTATATACTCGTTCAAATAGTACGTAAAATGTATCTATACAAATCTATAAACGTAACGTCGTCGATAGAAAAAGGCAAAACCTGTTGAACTACTTTTGGTCTATTACATGTTTCTACCTTGAGTTCGAGTGCAATGTGCAGAAAAAGTTAGACCAACTTTTTCAACTGTCCCTCTTCCCCCCAACCATCCATCGCATCGTCGCTCGACGTCGTCGTCGACTTTAATCTGTCGAAGCTTAATGAAACAAAATCGAATTGCCCAATAGAAACTAAATAGAATGGTTGAAACTTGGTTGCATGTTTTTGCTTTAATGGGTTTTTGTTTTTGATGGTTATAAAGTTTTGAAAAATAATTTCAATTTTAAATTTGACGAAAATCAAAAAATACTCGTATAATTAACGAAAATGGTTATAAGATCCAATCCACACTTTCGTTGTTGATGTTCATATTTGAAGTAAAATTTTGATTTTTTAGGGATCCATAATTTGCCCTTTTAGGCAGTTAAATCGAAAAACAAGAAATGAAAAACTGAGATTTTCAATTTTTCTTCAGTTGCCACTCCGTGTTGAAAGTTCTAATCTCATCTGACGCTGGAGCTGCAGTTGGAATCACCCGTTAAGTCAATTCCGAACTATAGCACACTCCGACATCCAATAATTTCCCGATGAACAGTGGCTTATATTTTCACTTTTCTTAAACTCGAAAAAGAAAAGACTAATAATAATTTTTTAACAGCAAAATTTTCGTTTTCTTTGAAACTATTTTTGGAATTTTACTTAAACAACTCAACTACATACTAAGAAGTTTTGTGATAGCACAATATTTTTTACTCTTTTCTTAAAAAAAATTAAGTTTTTGAAATGATTGTCTATAGTTATCAAATTTTTATCAAAATCGGTAAAGTAAAACGAGAGAACTGAAATTCAAGAAAAACGAAAAATTGGTAGTTGTCCGTCACAACACCTTTGATAAAAAAAAACACAAGACCAAAGTGGGTAGATTTCAAGCCCCATGTGAAAAATGTCAAGTGTGCAATTTTTGTCTAAGAATTCCTTCAAATTTTACCGTTCTTACAAATTATATCAGCTTACAAGAATTGATTCCTTTTTGAAGAAATAGCTAAATTTTGACAAGATTAACTCAAGAAATGCTTCATAATTTTGAAGAACTGTCATTTTAGTTCGAATTGTCAGTTGAGTCCTTAGCTAACGGTTTTTGCGATGTTTAAAGTGCTGTATCTCGGGAACCACTTTTATTGTAGAGTTGAAATTTTGTGATATTATTTATGATCTTAACAAACCTATCGAAATTAGAGAATTCAAAACTTCTGGCTTTATTAGTTCTGAATCAACTAGATAACAGTGTCAAAACTTGTTTGGCAACTATCTTGCTTTTTGATAGAACTCAAAAATTTACTAAAATTTTTTTGTATCAAACTTTGGTACTATGTTAAGCTTTTTTAAATTTTATCCAGAAAAAAAAATGTTTAACAATCAAAAATTCAAAAGTGTTATCCAGATTTTAGATGTTTTTCATTTTTATTCATACACTAAAATTTTTGATTAAAAAAAGTCAAAAAGGATCCACTGTGTGAAAATTTGTTAAGGCCAGCCGCGAGCAAACATTTTATGGCCCCAACTCTTTAATGGCAACCAGAAGAACATATTTTGGTGCTAACATTAAACTACTCTTGTCTTGTACACGCAAAGTATATACGAGAATTTAGCCAAAAGGCATTAACGTCTCGAACGATAAGTCCCTTGGCTGACATTTTGAAAGATTATAGCAGCACAACATGATTTTTGTATATTTCAAATTTATACCATTCTAACTTGTGGGGTTATTTTGATCATTGAACTTTTAACAAACTCATATAAAGCGTCAGAGATTTTATTAGTACATCTTATTTGAATATTGTTATGACTAAAATACGCTACTTAGAGTGGTAAAATTGTACAACTTTGTGGTATTTATTTTACAATCAAAAATAATTAATTTCATTTAAATTTTACAGCACATTCACTTGAACGTTTTGGTTTTGGTTGGATTTATAATGTCTTTTCTATTTTTTTGTTTTTTGATGTTTTTATTTGTAGATATAAATGAAATGTTTGACTTTCATTTGACCAAAGGCATTGTAATTAAGATCACTTTCTAAAGTAACTTTGGTCGCAGTTCGTTTAATTTATAATAATGATGATGAATCGAAAGGCTGAAAGTGTAAATTGTACAAATGTACCTACATACATACATACATATATACTCATCAACAGGTGTTATTTCTATGTATGGATGTATAGAGTTATGTAAGATTGAAATTCACTTTACTTAATTGACTTTAAATTAACTACTCGTCTTTAGTACAACTGATGTTCAAATGCCTTTCAAATTATCTCAATCTTGAATTTTGCTAAAGCAGGATATTATTGGCACGAACTATAAAAGTAAAGTTTCAAAAAATACTTGATTCCTTTTTTTGTGCGACACTATACACCATTTAAGGAAAGACTTAATTTAGTTTTCTCATTTTCACAAAATCATTTGGAAAAACACAGTTAACAAAAAAAAAAGTATCAACACCAACGGAACAACATTATAAAATTTAGTTTAGTTGATCGATGAGCTGTTAAGGTGATTTAAGTCGAAGTCTACTAATTAAGCATCAAACTTGTCACTTTATAAATGTAATACATAAAAAACGTATGTTTGCTTTTTTTTCTTTGAGTTTTCAAATTCAATACTTTTATTTTAAATTAATTGTGATTTTAAAGAAAATAAAATAAATAAAAAAAATATTTGTTAATTTTCCTGATTTCTTCAACTCAGAGAAGGAAAGAAAGAAAAGACAAGGAAAGATATATGCAGTTGAAAAACTTTATAAAAGTGACGTTCTACACACGTTACGTTACATTACGTACTTGAACGAAGTTCAACTAAACTGAAGTTTAGATTTCACGGAGAAACCAGACAAGTTTAAATAAAAAACTTAAACGCGCGCCGTTTAAGGTTTAGTTGAACTGAAGTTTAGATCTTCACTGTTAAACTGGTTTCATAAATTTCAGACAAAACCGATGAAGTAACTTTTTTCTTATTAATAAATCTGATGTACACTTGACAGTACACTTTTGAAAAATATTAATTTTTTATCAATCAGTAATGGTCCCTAATGCATACCCCTGTGATTGACAAAGGTTAAACTGGTGGTTCAAATTTAAATTTAATGGTTATTAATTTAATAAATTGAACTGCTGATTTTAAGATAAAGCTTTGTCAGACGTTATACCCGAGAGTTTAACCAAATAATATACTATAGAACTTTCTTGATTTTTAACTAAACGTAGGTATATCTAAGTATTTATCTTCCCTTTTGTGATGTCTTAATAAAAGTTAAACAATTATCAAGGCATTGTCAATTTTTGTATGATGTCAGAAATCGTCCGAATACATTTTAAGTCTGTTCAATGAGTTCTAAAGTGCGATAGAACAGAGTAGAATAGGAAAGAACAGAACATCAAACATCAGAAAACTAAGAACACAGTCAAATATCTGACATCTGAAAATATAAACAAAAAATTGTTTTGCTTTGACTTACGATTTCTAAAAAAATGTAACCAATTTGTGATAAATAAATCAATTAGCTTTTGACATAAAAATCATAAAGGAATCGATCTTGAAAACGACCGCCGCGATGTTGACTCACAGATAAAAGAATAAAAAGCACACAAGTTGTGATTAAAGATGACAAACGATTTTGACACTCCTCACAATTATATTCTACCTAAAAAGCAAGTATATAGAAATTCCCGTTCTAAACTATCCCAAAGTGTTTGGAACATTAAACAGACTTTATGTCTTTGAATACTTTTAAAAAATGACTTTTTGTAGGCCTGTTTGTTTTTAAGGAAAAATGTCTCTTTCTTTATAATTGAACACGTCATGTCTTTTAAAATATGTTTTAAAATTTAACCAAGTTTAATCTCATATACTAAACCATCAAGTCAGAGCATAGTTAAATGCTGAGACTTCAAAAAAAGTCACTTTTAAAAAGAGTGCACTTTTAAAATAGTCCTACTAGAATCATTAACATTTTCTGACATTCACAAATGCATGACAGATTCAAAATACGAACTCTATTTGATGTGATTTCTAAAATGACGATATATAAATTTCAATTGTGATAAAATTTTCTAAACTTTGAAAATCTACATGGTATGTTATTTGATTCCAACTCTCACCATGAGGATTGCATAAACAATAAACATGTTGTATTTATTAAACATGTAATTTTATAAAAAAAAAATAGTTAAACGACATTATACATAACACAGCTTAAGACTATAGGAAGTGCATTCAAATGCATGAACAAAGAAAACCTGTTTAAAAGTTACACCTAAATTTTCTCGAATACTATTTTATCAAATAAAAATAATAAATAAACTATTAACCATTAATATGTTAAATAATCAAACCATCCTAATAAAAATAACAAAAAAAAAAAAAAAACTTTCCCAAATGCAAGCATTTCCAAGCTGAAGTCGATAATAATTTAATCATGCAAATTATCACTTTTTGTATCTGACAGTGTGTATTTTTTCTTTTTCAAAAAAAGTTTATTTTTTTTACTTTGTTCACACGCACTTTTGAAATTTTATATTTATTTTTTTATCGATTACATAAGAAAAAACTCTCCGATTTGTATGCGTACATTCCGAATAAAAATAATTTGTTAACTTAATTATCACATTGATCTAACATGCTCTAATGAATTTCAGACGCAAAGACTTATAACTTAAGTCAAACGTCATTTGTGAAACATAAATTAATTATACCAATTGGATTTTAATTTAAAAAAAAAACAACATCTTCGTCATTTGATACGGTTTGTCGCTTTCAATGCAATTAAAAGCCTACCAACATTGTATCTTGACTTCGTGGGTCGTCAATTCGTCATCAACTTGAATCTTCGGAAATCTTTTTTTTTATGTAGGTACATAGCTACAAAAAGATACAAAAGAGATTGGCTTATGTCATGGGAAGCGATTTAGATGATACTCCATGGTCAATTATTTCCCGTGGCTATTGTTTAATAAACAATTGCAAATTACATCAAAGACCTTACATTCAAAAAATTAAATTATGAACGAAAACTTCAAAGCTTGGCCAAAAGACAAAAAATATGACCAAGTCATGATGCACTCTATAATAATTATTCATAAGAAAATGACAGCTGTCTGACAGTTAGATAATTATTTTGTTTTATTTAAAAAAAAAATTAAAATAAAGAGAATTCAATGTTTACGTATATACATATGTAAATTTCATCACTATTATTTCGACAGTTTTTTGGCAAGTAATGCACAACTGTCAATTGATTGTGACAGTTGAAATTTTAGTGAATAAAATCCATATAATAGTGCAATGCTGCCAAATCACAAAAAGATATAATGGTTTTATTAGAAATGTATGAACAGCCAGTGTTGTTTTTAATTGTAATGACAGGTGATGGGTTCCATTGAATATTTAGAAACATTATGTTGCAAGTTTTTTGTATGTATTTCTTTAATCTATGCACTCTATTCACTTTATGATGACCCGAATGTTTGAGGAAGACAATGCTCTTCTTGTTTCGGAATCGTCAAAGAAAAAACAGAACCTATAATTTTCTATACATGCAGCTGTCTTGTGGGTAAATAAAGCTTATACCACAATGCACTCCTAGCTTAGAGCTATATACGCTTCAATGTGCAGCAATGGTGCACCTTATAAGTACCAACTGTTGTTTACTATAGTACTAACTAATTTAAGTAGGTTGATAAAAAAGATACTATAATAAAATTTATCTGCACTCTAGACTCTGCAAAGACTACGAAATGCTATTGTTTTGTTTTATTTCTTCTTTGCCTGCAGAGTGATTTTGTAATACTTAGTTCATTAATTTTTTTTTTTATTTATGATTTTAACAGTTAAGTGTAAAATCTACAAGAAAGAATTAATTAGCATTGGAATTTGTTTTCTTTTTTTTCTGTTTTACAGAACAAGGACGTTGGTCGAGGAAGGTTTTTTTTTTTAATTATATTCGACACCTATTACTAAACATGTAAGTTAATTTTATTGCTTTTTTAATTTGTAGGTTTCTATTGCCTTCATTCAAACTAGGGTTCGTATCTACATTTATTTTAAGTATGTACTTATTTTGGTTTAAACAAAATTTTGCATATATTTTCCTTTATTTTCCGCCAGACAGGGATTAATTTGAGGGTTAAATTAGATCCAAATAAATAGGCTAAGTGCATTTTAACTAAAGTTAAATAGGTACTTTTAATGCCTAATTTAAATTTCTTAAGCCGAGGTCTACTTACAAGATTAAAGTTTGATATTAAAGTGAAAAATTGCATTTTAAAAGGGTTCGTAAACAAGAGGTGCATTTTCAGAAAACTGATTAGTCACTTAATCAGGACTTCTTAAAGTGACTCTCTGTGGTTTTTAAGATTTACGTCTTTATTGTCACTTAAAATACTACTCTTTGCCCTCAATAGCTTAACAAGTTCCATCTTTGAGGTCTTGAATCGATACTGTTGACGTTGACCTTATCTTTAATATAGCCTCAAAGGAATAAGTCGCAAGGTGTTTAATCACAAGATCTCGGTGGCCAATTGTGATCATCCTTTCGAGAGATAGCACGGTCCGGAAACTTTTCCTGTAAAAGATCGATGGTTTCGTTGCGTGTGTGGCACGTAGTATAGTCTTATTTATTTAATGGCGTAGTTTCTACTTGTCAAATGTCAACAAATTACAGCTTCAAAAGTTACATCTACTAAAATAGCGGGCTATTCAAAATAACACGGCTTTATTATAAAGCTATGACTTCTAGAAAATGAAACAAATATTTTAAATTTAGTGGTTGCGTATACGCCTAGGTGTACTTAACAATCATAATAACGAATGACGACCGATTTGATTAGTTTCGTTTTTTCATGCAATTCTGTAGCACCAATTTGGTTTCATAAAGCCAACAAAGATTTGTCAATGTCAACAATTTTCCCGCTCGTGAAATTATGAATTAAAAAAAAAACTAAGAAACTGCTAAAATTACAAGATAAAGAAGTCTATTTTTCAAGATTTTCTTACATTCGACTGTCTCCATGTTGAAAGGTTCTGATGAATTCCCCTTAATTATTTTTAAGTTAACCTAATTTCTGAGATAAACTTCATAAAAACAAAAACCAAATGTGTGTAAAAAAACACAATTTAAATACATACATACATGTACTTCAAAGAAAACATTAAATTGGATTAAATATTTATTTTATTTTTCATATCTAGGTAAACAGCTTTGTGAACCTTCCACATAAGGCCAAAAAAAATGAATGATTGTGCCGCTCCGTAGTGCGAATATAATTTATCGTTTTGAATTTAAAATATTGCAAAAATTCACATGAAAGTTGTTGCTATCGTGAAGAATATAATGAAAACAAAACAGAGATATTCTCAAGCCTTTGGCTATCTGCGAAATGCGAATGCGAACCGAACGCCTTACAAGTGTGAAGACGTATGTATGTGCATATGAACCTAGCAGATACTTGGTTGTAGATAGATACTTAAAATTCAAGCTCAGTCACCGTTAGTGGAACAAACCATCACAAACACAAAGACACAAAAAGAACTTATCACTTTCGTTATCGTGATTGAAGTTGAATTGGCGCAGAGGTTACCAACCATTTTTACATGTGAGTCGCTTCGAGCTTTACAAATGAATTTCGTATTCGGAAATTGTTTTCTATTTTCCCGTTGTACACGACTGACAAAAAAAAAAAGTTGAAAAGCAGAGAGGGATTGGGAACTGCATTTTGAGGGTTTCACTTACATAGTAGGTATAATAGCAAAAAAAAAAAAACTAGGTACCCACATACATATTGAAAAGAAAAACCGAATTAAAATGCACGGAAGCACCTACATAGCCAGTCGTCTAAACATGGTGGTTTTAATTTTAATGGTGATGCACGCATTCAATGAGTAAACGATTGAAGATAGGTAAAGGCATTAGACAGACAGACAGACAGAAGAATCTGGGTTAAGAATAAGATTTTTTGTAAAGAGTTTGAATTAAGAACGGAAAAATCAGCGGGTTTCGAAAAAGAAACACAAGTTGGGGGAATTAGTTGAGATGATATCAACTGTTTAAATCTTATTTTATTCTAACTGACTTACTACCTTAAGTAGTTGGCTTAGCAGACTTTATTAAATGACTATCCCAACTCTTAAAGACATGTAAGCTAAACATAAACTTTGAACCAGAAATTCAATCAATGTTTAGATGAATTTGTTTAAGTCACCTGCAGGACAAAAAAAATACAGAATATCCTTTATAAGGAAATTTATAATAAGGATAAATAGTAGTGGTCGGATATGACTACCTTGAGGAATTTCAGACTTGATTCAAGCATAAATTCATTTATTTTTATTTTAAGCAAATTCAAATAAAGTGACGAATAGTTTGAAGTGTGTTTTGCAGTTAAATTGTTAGTTGTTGAATACATCTTAATTGTTGTTAAAGAAATTATTGATTTGATTGAATCTTTTTAAATGAAATTAAACTTAATTCGTCTCTCTTCTGTTTGACCATTTAACGTCAATCAATGAATGAAAGATGACTTTTACTGGTACATTAATTAGAAGATTCATAAAGTTTAAATCCTTTTCTGCCTTAATGTTCTACTTTGTCTCCCCAATGCTCTTCCTTGGCTTCAAAAATAATCTCCTATGTGTGACTTCGAATCATTTTCTTGAACTCCTTGAACTTGAAAAAATCAAAAATCGATCTTTTCCTCTCATCTGGTTGGACTTTGACACCATTTTGGAAATATAACTTCTCATTCTCTTCTGTGGTCCTATTTTTTGACATACGTCCAAAAAGTGTCTTCAATTTGAAATCTCTCTATAATTAAACTTTCTCACGTGCAAAACTGTATTTTAATATTGTTAACTACATATACTCGTACACATTATATTTTAATGTTAAAATGTTACACCAATAGATATTAACAAAAAGAAAATCGTGCAGATTTGTTCGTGTGGCAATAATTTTTGGTTTCGTAAATTAAATTTAAAATACCAAAAAAAAAATACACCATCAAGTCAAGTCACAGCACAGCAAGTATTGGTTAGGTATACATTAAGACTCTGTCCTTGGCCGATGTACAATATATGTACATAGGTTAAAAATCTGTGTACACGAATTGAATTCAAATAACAATGAAGAGAATGCCATTTAATGACAACATTTCATGTTTAAGAAGGTGATTATAACTGGAATTTCATGTTGTCAATATAATGACACTCCTCCATATTGGCTCGCATTTGCCACCTGTCAGTGAATAATGTTGCAATATTATTTTAACAACAATAAGAAATCTATATTATGTACGTAAGTGCACTTTGAGCTTATTGAGTGCACTTTATTGAAGCCAATTTAAAACAAACCGAAATTAGTTAAAACAAATGCTTTGCCAAAAATATCTTCACATATGAAAAGTTCAACAATGTATCGGTTTATTTTTTTTATGTCATTTTAATGGACTTAAAATGAGCAAGTGGAATTATAAAGTACCATTTTAGTGGAGGCGATGTGAAATGTTGATGCAATGAACTTGAGTGTGTTTTGTATGTATTTTTAAATTGTATGTATTGATAATTTGTCTTACATATCTTATTAACTTTTTTTTGTTCTTTTAAGTATTTTATTGTTTTGAATTTGTTCGATATTTTTAATTAGTTTCTAATCTGTGAAAGGAACACAGATTTATGAACAAAAACTTCATGTTATGCAAAATTATATTTCAGTGAGCTCTTTTGCATTATAAATTCATTCACCGACAAATAATATTCCTTCCAAATCTATTTACCAGAAGCTTACAAAAATTCTACTATCTACATTTTCTTGCTTGCGAAAAAGTACGGATTTTAAACTAGAGGGCCCGGCAAACGTCATCTCGCCCCAATTTAATGCAGAAACTCAAGCTTTGGCAAAATATTGTTGTTGCTAATTCGATTTTATATGCAATTTTTTCATATAGTTTCTAGATGGCCCGGTGTACCTCGTAAGTTTATTAAAAAGTGGATCGAGTGGCAGGACAACCGAATTTCATGTCCTAGATGTTGAAACCATCTGTTTCGTTGTCCTGAATGTAAAACAATAACCGCAGATTGCTTCAATTTTTATGTAAAACGTGGTCAATGCTTAATCTTAAAAAAAAACATTTTACCATGACGAAAAATAGAATGCATATGTGTTTTTCCAAACTATTATATATAATCCAAATTTCATCTAGATCCGTTCAGCCATTCTGACGTGATTGGAAAAATACATATAAATAATAAATCTATTCCACGGGAACCATACATATTACTGGGATAAAAAGTAGCCTATAGACTATTCCAAAATATAAACTGTCTCTGTGCCAAATTTCAGCCAAATCGGTTTAACCATTCTTGAGTTATAAATAGTGTAACTAACACGACTTTCTTTTATATATATAGATTGTTCAATCCAGCTGAGTTGATTTAAATCAAAAATGTTGACTATCAAAAATGTGACAATTACTTATCAGTTATCACCGAATCCCTCATAATGTTAGAAACATTGTATTTATGTAAGTAAATTTATGAGGGAATTTGTTTCCACTTGTATTTAAACTCACAGTCAGAAAGTTTTGCGGACTCAAGGCCTATTGACTTGGAATTTCTGAATTCCGATTCTACTTACACAAAGAAGAGATTCTTACTCAGTTTGAAAGGTACAAAAAGGACGGAATGGGCACCTGAACACATTCTAAGCTGAAGAATGGTGTTTTGTAAACAAAATAAAGCACCAAAAAATAAAAGTTAAAAAATGTTAAAAGTTTACTTTTAGATTATCAACCTGCTGTGCGAATGATAAAACTGTGAAACTTTATTACAAATTTTTAAAATTATTAAATCTAATAAAATTCTGTTAAAATAATTGATGCGTGTACTCAGAAAAACTCAAGCTGTACCTCTCCTTCATTATTCCAGTGGAAAAAGAATAAGTTTTGTCTTATCTGAAAAAATGGTATTATAATATGATCTCTTGACTATTTGAGAAAGTCAGGCTGCCTATTTACAATTCTAAGTAAATTTCGAATTCAACTTTCCTGCTTAACTTAGTATTAAAGAATCTTATTGGATTATTAAATTTTAAATTTTTTTTAAAAATAAGTCCTGCATACTTGTACTTAAAATTTCGCAAATTTTTTGCAAAATTATTCTGTGTTTAAATTTAAAATTTTTATGTCTCCCAGATGCTTATTTAATCCACATAAAGGAACAGAATAACCGCCTGTCAGACAACGAAAAAAAGATTGGCTAATTGGCAAAATCTAGAATCTAGATCATTGATATCTTTAATCAATTAGTGTCGTAACTGGAGTTCGAGCTGCTCTAAGACATCGACTCCATCTTCAAAGTTTCTACCTAACCTATAAGTAATTGACTTAAATTTCCAATAACGGAAATGTTATTTTTAAACTGTCATATCCTGAATCATCAATTAAAAACGAATTAGAAACATTAATTATTTTTAACAAAAAGACTTACAGCTTAAATAGACCAAAAACTCACAAAGAATTGCTTTGGCTCTAAGCAATTGTTTAAATCTTTTTTACCTTTCATTTAAACCAAAAACGGAGCAAATAAACTTTAACAATAGCGCGAATGAGTGCTCATGATGGAAACAAACAACAACAACAAAAATTATTATTTGATGGAGGAATTTTAAGAAGAATAAAAGAACAAACGAAACAGTAAAACCATTACGTATTCTTTGCAGCATTTCGCCAAGTGTAAAATAAATTGCTTTATAACTGGTGACCCCGATATTTTATTAAGAAAAAATGTTTCAGTACCATTTTTTTTCTATCTATCTTCATCTTTTCTCGTTCTCGTTCTTTTCTGTTTCTCTGGATCACTATATACACCTCACCTAGACTTAACATCTATTTTTATTTCAAAGCTAATGAGCCTAAAAAGAATGAGCATTTAAAAAAAAATGCGATTATTTCAGCGAGCCATTTCTGCGTTTTTTACAAAAAAAAAAACAGTATTAAGAAATAATTGTGGGAGTTGTAAAGGTATTCATCTTATTCTGAAACAAACTCTGAAACACACACTTTAAACATTAGCAATTTAAAGCAATAAAAGTTTAAATAAATGGCTTAAACGTTACAATAGGCTCTTCGCACTTTAATTTTTTTTTCTTTTTTTTGCTTTTTGATTAAACCGTAAAAACAGCGCAGTTATTTTTATTATATACATACGAGTATTATACACCACGGTTTGTTGCACTCAAGGTTGTGGGCAATGAATTGATAAATATTGTGTGAACGAATTCCAGTTCAAGTTTAATCAAAACGAAGGCACATGTTGTGAACATGCAACGTAATAAATTAGTTTTATTGCTGTCCTAATAGTTTTTTAAAATACCAACACTGCAAAATTAACATTCCAAGAAATAATGAAAGTCAAAAACCTTGAATAATTTGAAGTAGATCTCTATTTACTGTTGGTAAGGAAATTGTTGAAAAATTGAATCAATTAGTTTTTCGGTGTTCCTATAAATTCAGGATGAGCTACCAATTTAACAAATATTTTAAAATCAAATTTCTTACTAATAATAATTAATTACAAAAAACTACCCAATAACTTAACCAAAAACCTTAATTGTCTTACTGATGGCGAACTTATACGACCAATAAAGAATTGGATTACACAAGCCTAATAGGTTAGGTAGAATTTTTTTTCTAGTCAAGAAATTGGTTTACGATTATTATACTCAGAAGAAAGTGTTTTTGAAAATATTCTGGAGAAAATTAATGGCAACAATCCTGAACCTTATTAACTCGAGGTTTTTTTTAAATTTCTAATGTATTGTTTCAGTCACTTCGAAGTTTTTAAACTAATTATTCAGATCCTTAAGTATTTAAGATTTTTTTTGACAGATATAATGAGCTTTTACCCACCGCTATAAATTTCCATTGGCATTGCCAGACGTTCAGGTCTTACTACTGAAGTTCTAGCATTCTGACTTAATACCTTTTATCCATTTCTCCTGGATTCCAAATTCCCAAAACAAAAATCAAATCTAATATTTGATTATTACGTACCTAACAATAGTTTCATGATTGAACCTTAAATATCTGCTTTTAAAATTTTAATCAAACAAACTTTTAATACTTTTCATTTAAGTCCATTTTTAATGTATAACTGTAATGTATTTTTTGTATTTAATTTATTTTTGTTAATTAACTTTAATTCATTTTTGTAAATTTGTTATTTTATTATTTGTATTTAAAATCATTTGTTATATATCCTGTACTACTTATAAGTTTATCTTGATTTACAACTGATTGAGAAATAAATATCAATATCAATATCAAAAACCTCGTAATTTAACGAAGAACATAATTTTTCTGAAATTTTCATTAAGATTCGCGAAATATTATTTTGAAAAAAAAAAATTAACTAAGAATCTCTCGAAAGTAAACCTTGCAACCCTTATTTTCATAAAATTTCCAAAATACGGAAACTTCATTTGTTCACTTCGTCAAATATTGTAAAACTATCATTTCTTAAAATCAAATTCCAAGAATAACTTTAGTTTACACCATTCGCGACGGGTCATTGAACTCTAATGATATTTAAATAACATGTTAATTAAAATTAAAGTTTTTGAATGTTTAGGTACACAAAAGATGGCGCAACCCATTATAATTTTAGTTATAGTCAATATTTGTTTTCTCTGCATAAAAATATAATCATGCATTTTCCAAACTATAATTTTTCATTAATTACGTTTCCAAGTATCGGAATGAAAAAAAGGAACGGCTTTAAAAAATAGATACATATACATATGTATGTATCTCTGCAAGGTTGCACGAAACTTTGTACACTAATTGTGATGTGTCTGTAACATTGCATCAACAGAAAATAATTTCCATTCAAACCATATACATCTTTCATTCAAATTGATAAATCTATTAAAAATGTTAAAAACTCAAGAAATCTTAAAATGGTTTTTCAATTATTTTTTATGTTCAAAACTTTTATGGCACTCGATGGATATTATGTATGTATACCTTTATCCACATTCTTTATGTTGTCATTAAGCACTTTTTTAACATACAAACAAACAAACGAAAACTCTCAATTTTTACTTTCTCTATAATAAATTCCTATCAATAAAGATAAATAATTCCAATTTATTTAATTGGTATAATTTTTTTATTTCTGACATAGACACGAGCTTTGGTATATTAAAATTAAACACTCTATAGAAACCAGATACCTACATACATACTTGCATATCAACTTGAAGTCGTATAACTTTCATAGTCATTTATATTTAATTTATTTTAATAGCTTTGAATTTTGAAGTTAAAAATTGATTTTTTTTTTCACACAAATATCTTATTTAAGTGTTGGAAAAAGAGCAGTTGTCTTTGCATAAAATATTGATTTTTTTGTTAAAAAATTTTAACAATTTTGTTTGTTAATCAATGAATAAACGAATAAACATTATAAGCTCCCAACTTCTCAGAAATATTAATAGGATACATAGATCAATTCGGAATTAATAATAATCGTGACATTGTCATTGACGTTTGTATGTACATGTACATACGTATATTGATTTATTAAATTTCAGACTTAAAGTTTTTAAAAATTATTATTAATAACTTATTGATTAATACAAATAAATCATGTTGAATTTGTTTGTTAGATACTTCTAAGATTTTTTCTTTTATTTAAACTTTCAAAAATGCAACAGATGAAAGTAACAGTAACACCGGCCAGTTTTATCATTTTAAACCGTTTTATGCGGTGTAAGTGAGCCACTGTAACCTGAGGAAAGAGAACAATAGAATAAAGAAAGTATAAGATATATCTTGATGTCTTATCCAAAAACAAAATTATTTCTAAATTATATGGAAAATCTGATTAAAAGTAAATGCTCGCCAATATTTTTTGGAAAAATTGTGGGGTGTTTCAATAACTTTCACTTGAACATAATATTATTAACAACACACTAGAAATTTGCTTATTTTATAAATAAATTAAAATAAATTAGGTGGCGCTACAGCTCGTAGAGAGCCAAGGTCTAGTTATTTACAAACTCTCAACCATTCCTGTGGACGAGTAATATCATCGAGATGGATAATTGACCTACAGTTTCTATGCCGAATTCGAACGGCTAAATTTTTTGAGAAAGCACTTTACACGACAAGAATAACTCTTGAAGGATTTGTCAATTTCTTGCAGGAGGCAGTACCCGTAAAAACTTTCAGATGGCACAGGCAGGGATCGAATCCAGACTTGTGTATTGACAGTCCTACTCACTAACCATCACGCCACGGGAACTACTTGTAACACATTAATGGTTTAAATGGTGTTAATGGGATGTTCCAGTTGAAAAGCTTTTCATTCACTCTATCTTAAGGGAAAATCTTAGCTTTCCAATTTTTCCTTTGAATTGTTATAATTCTACATTGAAAGTATGTATAATAGTTTTTAAAAGTGTGATGAATCTCAAGCCTTCTGAGTAAAAGTTTTCTTCCCTTTCAAGAATTGGAAGTGCACATTTCAATTTATTCAAAAAATGCAAAAGTGGGTGAATACTACGCCCCTGGGTCAATCATATCAGGAAGTAAAAGGTTTTCCAATAAGAGGTGTTATTGTGAGTAGCCCGCTATTTCGGTAGATGTCACTTTTGAAGCTGTAATTTGACAAGTAGAAACTAAGCCATTTATTAAAATGAAACGATACATGCTTCAAAAACGCATCGAAATTATTAAAATTCACTATAAACATGGATCTGGAATTTCATCGACAAATCTTCTTGACTGATGCAAAATTGTCGCATCTGGGGATCGGAAAACCAAATATTTATTATTGAAAAGCCTCTCCATCTTCAACTTGTAACTGTTTGGTGCGGTTTATGGTTGGGAGGTGTCATTGAACCTTACTTTTTTTAAATCGGCTGTAGCAACAGTTACGGTGAATGGATTGCCCTATTTTGAGATGATTAATGATTTTTTACTGCCGGTATTGGATGGTATTGTCCTGGACAACGTTTACTTTCAACCATCGATCTTTTACGGGAAAAGTTTCCGGACCATGTTATCTCTCGAAGAGGTGATCACAATTATTGGCCACTGGTGTCTTCTTTCTTTGGAGCTACATAAAAAATAAGGTCTACGCCAACAGCCCAGCGTCGATGTAAGACCTCAAATAAGGAATTCTTGAAGCTTTTAGGGCATACAGTAGCCACTTTGATACAGTTGTGTGAGCATATTTAATTGATATTGTTTTCTATTTTTAATGGCAACCGATAATCTCAAAATAACACCTCTTATTGGAAAGCCCTGTATTTCATACATTCCATCAGTCATTCAGTAAGTTACTGATTTTTGAAGAAACCAAGAGTTACAGGCTTCGCTAGACAATACTATGTCCTTTGATATCCTCTTGAAAATGTACCTTCTTTCAGAGAGACTCCATCTTATGATCCTTTACATGTACACCTAGATTGCAAATCTTATTGAGGTAAACTCAAGCACGCAGAAATTGTAGCAAAGGTAATACTGCCATTTATTTAGGCCCACTCTTTATAGCTAATCGATGGGTATCTAATTTTTGCATAATCGTCTACATCATCATAAGTGAAAATTTTGTTTATTAACAATAGTTATGAAATTGAAATTGTTCAATTTTTATTTAATCATGCTTTTTCTCATATTAAGTTTGAATTAGGATTGAGATGTTAAGTGATTTCACTATAACCCATTAAAGTTAAATAGGTACCATTTGTATTGACAAGGCTGTTTTATAAAACCAACTTGTTTTTGGCAACACTAGTAAAATACTATATGTATATTTATATTTGGACATGGTGAAATATAAAACGTTTGACAAATATCCAATACTCCTAACTGGAAATCACCTTTGAAATAATATTATACAAAAACTGCACGCTGCACTATTTTCATGTAGTTGGATAGTGAAGGGACACAAAACAGCTTCGAAGCAACAATACAAAACAACCCAAGTCCACTGACTTGACTGATGATCATAAAAGGCCATCAAGGTGCAGCTAGCGCGAATTTTCTTGAAGGACGTGATTCCGCGTTAGCCTTAGCTATGGTATATGGCAACAAAACAGTAAACAGTTGTTGCATTGCAGCAAGACAGTGTCTTGTGTAGTTTCTTAACTTAAATTCATTGGAGAGCTCATGTGGATTGTAAATGTGTAAGTTTGTGTTTGTTTTGTGCCTCATGGCACTATATCATGACTCTCTGCGTCGTCGTCTGCAGTGTATAATGTCGAAGTGGTTTTCACTTTTAGTTTTCATTCGATACGTAACCTCAATAAATTATGAATTGTTGAAAGAGCCTTAAAGCGTGGTTTTTTGTACAGACAGGCACTAGGCATTGTTGTTGATTGGTACCTACCTTAAGTTGCCTTATCTTAATGCTTCTCTCTATAAAAGTAGACATTTGGATTTGGATTTCCCACTATGCTGTTATATTTCTTTGGCCATAACGGAAATTACTTACTAACTAGGCATATGGCTACATTGTGTTTTGATTACCTACGAGTATGTATACTTCCATCTGTAATTTTTGTTTGATATTTTATTTATTAAAAGCTCTCAAAGGTCCAAGGCCAAATTGGGTTATTAAAAATTTGGTTTTTGTTTTAGGGTATGCTGTCTTTCTTGCAATACGAATATGATTGATTGTCTTAAGCAAACCTCAGTTAATAGTTTGATACTTAAAATTGAAGACAGGTTAAGTTGTTGATGATAGGTGGTGATAACAATTCCATTTTAATTGGAGTTATAAGGTCGTAAAAAATGGCTTAAAAGTTAATAATGCATAGACTCATCCATATAATGAACATGAATTATTCGATTGTTTCTTTTTTCAAATTAATTGATCTATCTTACAAAAGTAATTAACTATTAAATTAGATGCTTACTTTGCAACAAGTAATTATAGAATATCCAATAACTTAACAGGTTATACCGACATATCGATAAAGTAATTTATTTGTGTCAAATTGTGTTATGAAAATACAAAAATCTTCTGTTAGAGTAAAACTTCAGTCGATAAATTACGTTCAGTGTTGAGGATAAATTGATTTGCCAATAAGTCTCGTTTTAGGTTTTTCTAGAATTATAATTCCAAATAACAACATCCAGCAAAACCACGAAAAACTGTGCGTTTAAAAATGGCCTCAATAAAATAAGATTGGAATTACCAAAAAAAAAAAAACGAGTTTGCTTGTCAGCTCTTTTATTTTACACAAGTTATTTTTTACAATCTGACGAATTAAACATAAATATAGAAGTTATTATTGATAACATGGAAAATTATGATAAGAAATTTAAATACTGTTTTTTGGCTTTGGTATTTTTATGTATTCATGTCATTCTCTTCAGGATTCCTTGCATCAACATGCAACAGACCTTTAAGTTCAACAAAGTAATATTTTTTAGGGCAAACTAACAGGTTATAGTCTATTTTTAAAATATATACATAAGCCTATGTATGAACTTTAGAAGTATGTGCATCAAAATGGAAAACTAAACAATTCAGTCTGCAAAAAAAAAAACGTAGAGTTACCTATACTTACTAATATTGAAGACATCCCAACTCACAACATGGTATCTTCTTGGTTTACTTTCTTCTTCTCGGTCGGTGCGCTGAATGAAATAAGTCAACAGAATAAATCAAATAAAAAGACTTTATTACTGTTTATGTATTTCAAAGATGTCTTTGGCTGTCTGAAGTTTCATAAAGTCACAGACAAGTCATCATTTTATATTTATACACATACTATACATGTACTTTACTTATAAGTTATGTGCACAAGTATAGAACGAAGCGAATGTATGATATGAAAAGACTACTGAGCTTGATTTAGAATTTCAGGCTGTGCCAAGGTGATGATAGACGTGCCCACTGCACAGCAACTATAGATAAAAGTCCATAAACTTGCTGATTGGATAATTTCCTTTAAGATACTTACCTTTCTTCTATATGTTCTACACTGAAAACAAAATTGAAGTCTTAAACACTTTTAAAACGAGTTTTTATTTTAAGTTATTTATTATTAATTTTTTCTTAAGTTTTGGGAAACAACTTATGAACTAAGTATGGGATATTTTAAAACGGTTTATAGTGTTATAACAAGATCAAGATCAATTAACTTAAGAAAAGAATTCTTAATCGATTTTTTATCAGTGTACTGTATTTAAGAACACAAATCACTGTTTCCATTCACATGGGTGTTGAAGGCAACAAAATGACGTGACGTGTAGCAAGCGAACGAACCACACCAACCAGCCGTCACTGATCTCTTTCAAAATGGGAGGCACATCCGATTTCTAGACAAACAAGATATAAAACAACAACAAAAGCAACAACAAACTGCTGCGTGCGGATACATTTTGACGATAAGTCAACCTACTGAAGTTGTAATTTATTGTAGATTGCCCAGTTTTCTACTGAACGACTTTTTATATTTTTGATATTCCCCCAGACGGATAATAATTACTAATCGAACAACTGTTTATATACATATATACATATGTATATATACCCGCAGACGACCAACGATGACGCGACGAAGAGCCGACCGACGACGACGACGCACGGTGACGGACAATCTGAAGGAGAAAAAAACGCATGTTAAACCTGATGATTTGGTCCACTTATTGGAGACCAATGAATACACTTTATTCTTTGAAGATTCATACATATATGTATGAGTATATGTATATCCAGAAATTGCATATCGATTGCAGTGATAGGAAAGAAAATAAAATGACAAAAATTTCACCAAAAACTTAGAAAATGATGCGTTTGAAATTTTATTTTTAAATTAAATTAAAAGAGAAATTAAATTCCGAAAGCGTTACTTATATTTACGAGTGTATCTGTTTATTAACTTACCGGTTAAGCCGGACACGTCTTTCCGATTGGGGTTTTAGATTTTTATATATGTACCTTTAGTTAAAAGATACAAGCCAATTGCTGATGCTAGATTCCGGCAGTTTTTTGTGATCAATTTGGGAAATCGACACGCAACGCATGCGTGGAGAGACATTGGATTTTGTTTATATTTTTTATCTCGTTATATTGTTTTTGAAAAATTAAATTGTTCTTGTGAAAGGTGTTAATTTACATGGAGAATAAAATATTGGATTGAAATTATGTTATTGAATATTATAGTAAGTAGTTTAGTGATATTTATTTCTAAATCATAGTTTTACAAACCACTGTATAAAGAGTTGGTATGATGTGCCTCCGAATTGAATCTGGACTTCAAATCGTTAAGTGATAGTTCAGAATTGGCAAGTCACAGAAGAAGAAAAAGAAGCAATTAGCATATACTACAGTAATATTGAAATTTCCCGAAAAAAAAACGAGTTTGCTTCTCAGCTCTTTTGTTTTATCAAACTCAACTCTTACAAACTGACGAATTAAAAGAAAAGTTTAAACAGAATAATTGACAATACGATAAATAACAGTAAGAATTTAAAATTCTACTGTTTTCGTCTTTGGTATTTTCATGACAGTTCTTTTCTTTAGTATACGTATCTTTGAAAAGGCTTAATTTTTAAAGCTTAATTTCTGTTCACGTTATGTGTGCATTTATTTATATGTATAATTAATATGTGCAAAGAATAATATTATTTTTATTTATTATTATTTTCAGATGTAACCGCACAAATGGCTCTACGACTGCGTCGTGATGTACAAAAGGCATCATATTACGTTTGGTTTTTGGGTGCTGACGAGGCCAAAGGCTTACGTGGCCCAAGAGTTATTAATTCTGTCCTTCCTTATCTAATTGATAGATCGCGTGATCAAGAACCATTAAAGGTCACCTTACAGGTGTCACATAAGGGAATCAAAATTTTACAGGTAAATAATAAAACAACAAGTAACCTTTTTCGAGTTTCGAGTTAACCTTATTTGCTTTTTTTTTTACTTTCTTTTATTTACCCAACAACAACAAACCAACCAAAAAAAAAGGGTTCATCAAAACATTTTATTCCGCATAGTGCCATAACTAGTTCCGTACAATCTGAAGACATTGTTGCATGTGTCCTATTGCTATATAATCCGGCAACAAAATGTCCCCTACACGTGCATGCGTACAGATGTGATTCCGAAACAACAGCCGAGGCATTACATCAGCAATTGCAGATCCTAATAAATCGGCCTGAGAATCAAAAACGTTTCGAGGAATTGGAATCCAGGTGAGTTAAGTCGCGACGAAACGTCGCGTCGTCGCTATATCAAACCATATGCATCTTTTATGGATATAAGACTTCTTGTAGTAAGTTGTATGGAGTGAAAGTGATAAAAACATGGCAAACAAAAAAAAATAACAAAATTAAAATGCAGAAAATAATGTCAGGAAAAAACCTACACCAGCGAAGCTTACCACTTGCCCAGAAGAAGGAAGCTAACAAGCTCCATCAGCAATGGAGCATAAATAAATCGAACGCCATAAAGTGTGACAAGCAATAATGCATTTTTTGTCAATTAATTATTTTTTCTTCTGTTTTTTTTTTTTTTTTTGCTCTGTGTGCCGTTAGTGCTCTTGTAATGGAGATAACTTTGCTGAAATGCATCTGAGTGATGCTGTGATCAGTGGAGATAGATTAAGGCTTGTAATTTTACACTGAGGGAAAAAACTGGTATTGAAATTAACACAGCAAATTCAGGAACTTTCTAGCTCATTGAATGGTATAGTTGTTTCAATTTCAAAGGCAACTTAAAAAAGTAACGAGTGTTTTTTTAAGAGCTATCGGAAAAAACAAAACATAAAACTTATTTGTATTTGAATCGATCGATATAATTTAATGTTTGAAGAAATCTTGCCCGCGGTTGCTCCTCATCCTCCATATGCTAAGTCTAATTTTGGTTCGTATTACAACGAAGGAGTCGAAAAAATACTCTGAATAAGCATTTTAAAATAATGTACTCGTACCTGTATCAAATCTCTTATGAAAATAGTTTTCCAAGTTCCGATTCTCTGATGTACAAGTTTTTTAATTTTCTCTGGATGTAACACAGAGCTATATGGCTGCTTGCTTCCCCGACCAAAGTTTAGGAAGCAGATATTTGAGTGTGATGTAATAGCACGTTGCAGGAGTACAGCTGAACTACTCTCTGTAATGCAAGATTTGTATGCATGAGTGTGTTACATACACTGAGCTGCATTCGACGACGACCGCGACGACTGCTGAAGCACAGATGCACAAAGATAAATGGAAACAGATACAGGTCCATTGAAAAAGGCTACAAAAAAAAAAAAAAAAACAACAAAGTAATTCAATCTTCCTTCTTTTTATGTACCTAGCTTTTGATTATAATACACCGCAAATATTCAAATCAAAGTGAGGTGTAGACTAAGGGCTGTATTTGGTGGGATATTGATGAATAAGGCGCAAATTTGGTATAGGTGTTTTAATTTGGATCTTAGGACTTCTGGACAGGCTTTAACCCAGAGCAATTGATTTCATTTAAGCTCATTAGTATTGTTTAATAAATTTTTGAGCTTAAAGTGGGCAATAGAGTCACCACACGTTTGTCTTTGAAAAAAGTTGCTTCTTTCATCGAAATATTTCTTACACTTCTTTAAAGTTTATGAGATTTATATTTGAGGCCCTTCACTTATATTTGTGCCAAATATAGGCCCCATATGGCTTAGGTTCCTTTTCTGTGGAACAAAAGTGTACTAAATGAATTTGCGCAACTTTGTTGGTCTTCATTTCATATTATTTACAATTCTGCGCATAATTTATTACGATTCGAATCGATTCAAAAAGCAAGATAATATTTTTATTTTTTTTTTGTTCATTTATTTTACTGAACCTTCTCAACGTGATGCTGCTATTTGATGAGCACATCCAGATGATGAGGGAACTGCTGGTGAAAGGGACGAACTCAACACAAAATGCCAAATCGTATTTTTTTTTTTTATTTTTTTGTTTAAGCCAGAGTCAATCCGATGACATACATTTAGTCAAAACATAAACATCAAAACGTTGAGTACGCAAGGGTCGCGGGGGAGGGGGAGTAAAGTTATAATGATGATGCAACCGATTAAGGCGCAGCAGCCGTATACAGCCACAGAGCCGTATCTTTCATAATAAAAATAAAAAATGTCAGTTCAAATATTTTTGGTATTTTTCAAGAGCCAAAAAGAAGACAAGAGTGATGTGATGATGCTTGAGATTACCCACTTAACTTCATACTCGTACTTGTAGAGTCATACCTTGGTCGCTTAACTTTTGCTTACCTACATTTCAAGGTATCTACATATTACTCGTACTTTGAGATTTGTTTATTTTGTTTTATGGAGGCCAACATCTTTACATACCGGTATAATGAATGATCTTTATAAAGTATTATTTTTTTAAAGGTTTGTTTTCTTTTTTTTCTTTTTTTGAGCAAGAAGCAAGCTTGTTAACATTTAAGCAATTGAAAATCAATGATGAAATGATAAATTGAGGCAAACACGAATAAATCAGTTTTCAAAAGTTTGATATAAAAGTTAGACATTAGCAAGGGCTTAATTCACCTATCGTGAGTGTTTTTTTTTTTTTTTTCTCCTACACAGTATACACAATACACATTCTTTTATCACGTTCGAAATACGTGTGAAAAGATTTATTTAAATTTCGAAGTAGAAAAGAACGTATGTATATTAAAATTAAGACTATAGATACAATTTATCATCTTCAGATAAAAAGTTGGTACATACATATGTATATACATATATATATATGCTGCCACTTTTGACTTTTTTACTGAGTTGATTCAGACATAGGTAAAGGGGTTTGCAGGTTAAGTATTTTTCTAGTGATTTCTTAGAACAAAAATTAAGCCTAAATGGAACTAGTTACTTTATCAAATGTCATAAACCTTTACTTTACAAATCCTTACCGTCAGCGTTGTTCCAGCCAAAAGTTAATAAATATAATACCCTCGGAAAACCCCTTCCACAGATTCAGTTGACATTAAGGGGTATAATCCAAAGTTAGTTTCTAATCTTTGTTGGGTAAGCTGACACAAATTGAATTCCAATAGAAAGTTGACTAAAAAAGTACGCGTAGAACAGTTTCGTTTACTAAAAAGTGCATTTTGTGTCATTGCCTTCCTAGTGTGTCCATTCTTTACTTACTTTAATGACAATTTTAGTTTAGAGGCTTACTTTTAGGATCAGTTACGCCTTTTTGTTTTTTTTTATCTTTTTGTACGTCCCGACTAAAATTTAAAGAAAATACAAAGGCTTTAAGTTTTCATCCTTTTTGTTTTTTTTAAATTATTTCTACTTAATAGGAAAGAAAGATCAAGTGAGACTTAACTTTATATTTTACATCAAATAAACATTATTTTAAATATTGTCTTCATATCTAAAACTAAACATAGATTGAATTTCTTCCTTTAAGTTTGTGTTAAGCTTTTTAAGTTCTCTATATCATTTACATTGCATATTAATCTTTAATGCATAATTTAATACCGTAAATCGTATTTTGCTTTCTTTTTTTTAGACTTGGTATCGTTCCTATCTCCAATGGTGGTTCACATAAATCCTCACAACAATTCGACCAACAACAAAAACATGGACAACGAAGACATGAAGCCTCTCCGAAACGATTTAGTTCATCACTTGGCAGTGATACCGGCAATAGTACCAGAGAATCAGAAGGCAGCGAAGATCGCAACGGTTCTCCAATGTCACGTTCTCCACCGATAATCAAACAAAAAGGAGACCTTTTCGACTCGTTGGCAGCCGAATTACGTGCAAAATTAAATGGCAACGGTCCACCATTGTTGCTCCCACCCAGAGATTACGATACCGTTCACAGATCAAAGGGTAATCTGGCTGCAATAGAGTTGCGTCGTTGTCGAAATTCATTGATTGTGGGCGCATCAACGCCAGCGGGTGCAAAGCAGCAAATGTCATCGCGAGGATCTTCTGGAATCGGTTCGGATCTGGCTCCTAGTCCAGAACGGCAAGACATAAACAGCTCGAGCGGTAAGTCTGTTATGCAAACTTATTCTTTTATTACTCATATACAAACTACCTACGTATAGTCATGTTCTCCTGCCGTTCTTCATTTCTTTGCATTGTTTATTCTTTATTTTAATTTTGCTTTGTTGCTTTTATATTTCCAGAAGATGAACACTGGTCAAATGAAGCAGATAACTCAGTCATAGCCTTGAAGCCATCACAAATTCAAATGGAACGCAAACAGCCGCTGAATCGCAAGAGTGCAGTGCAACCGCCAGAAGATAATTACCTTCGTGATCTTCCATCGAAACCTTACAACCCGTCTACGGCTGGCGGCAGTAGTGGCGGAGGTGCAGGCAGCGGCAGTCGCGAAAAGGAACTCCGACCGATTGCCAGGCCAACACAGTCATGGAACAAAGAGGATGAAATAAAGCCAATAATCATGCGACCGTCCGACTACGATGCAAAGTTCAATCGAGTGCTCATGGATAAGCACCACGATGACGCGGCATACAAGGAACGCAGCCATAACTATACACCACCAGAAGATACCGGTTTCTGTAAATACAAGGAAGACCCAGCACAAAAATCGTCATATGACGCTCATGATGGTGGATTCCACAATCATATGGACAAGATGTTGAAAAAGAAGCTGTCATTGGAGCGGAAACCAAGCTACAAGGTCGAAGAGGAAGCAGATGACTACGACTCTGAGGTTGACCATCACATCCCAGTTCAGCCAGCTGTGTCGGTACCAATGGGTTACCGGAAAGAGAATTTAACTGACAAGCAAAAGTTTCAAGAGTACAATGGCAAAAAGGTCAAAAGCTACCCAGAGCCAGATCGTTTTGGACGTCATCGTTATGTGGATCCTGCTGATCTGCCATTTACTCAACCGAAATCAGTGTCGCATCAATATCCAAGCCATTCGCCGGAGCGTGAGGTACAGCGGCCGGTCGAAAGGCATAGAGATCGTCAAAGACCTGCAGAGCCTAGACCCCGAGATCGAGAATTATTCTCCCACAGCAACGAACGGAATCCCTATAGGGAGCCAGGCAGCATTCCATACATCGAAAGCATGGAAAAGATGATGAAGTCTCAAGCCATGCGGTACAAGTCCTTTGAAAACGATCCCAAAGGTGAATACCAACCCGAGATGGAGAAACATCTCAGAATAAGTCCCCGTAAGTCACTGCCAAGGAGTGAAAAGTCATCACACGTCCCCGAAGAACTTGACGTGGAAAAGGAATTCTCCTACAGTCGAAAGGCACAGTCAAGAGATCCCCGAGAATACGTCAACTCAAATGTCACGCCCAAGGACAGATTCAAGGATGCCAAGGAAAAGTTTAGGGCAATGGAACGAACAAGGTACATCGGCGAAGAAAAAGAACATGTCCCATCACGCATTCCACCAGCTTCGAGGAACCTTCAACGGCGATCATCGATCGAGCACGCCGACAGCGGAATCCGATATGATGACTGGAGCGACGAAGAGGAATGTCCCGTTCCACACCAGAGATCGAGCAGCCGTGAGCACTGGGAATCAGCACGCGATGCGAAAGAAATTCCCCGAGAATACCATGAAATGAGGGGTCGTGATATCCCAGATTCGCGCACCGATCACCGTGAATATCATCATCATCGTGAAGTACGAGAGCACATCAGAGAGCCACAGCAATATCGCGAAAGACCAACCGAAAAACGATCCGACGGATACGGCCCTGGTGCCCCATTACCCATTTCGAATTCGAAGAGCCTCTCCAACTTAACCAAGGGCTACCGACACAGCTATGCAGAACCAGCATTTGCTAGATCGGGCGGACGAGTTGGCCTTGCTGCTGTTAATCCGTATTGAATATTCTGAAACGTAAAATTTAACAAACGTTTTGTAGCAATAATTTCAATATCGTTCGAATTGTAATCTTGTTTAAGAAGAAATACCAGCTTTGGTTTTTCTCTTTAGATTTTTTTAAAAATAAAATCCACATGTGCCTTAGATAAATTGAATAACAAGAATAACAGTATAATAAATAAATTTTTAAAATTGTGTTTTTATATAAATAACAATCAAAAGTTGTAACAAAGCAAAAATGTTATGGTATAACTTTCTTAGCAATAAAAATGTAAAACTAAAATTGTATGCTACGTTGTTGGTTTGATATAATAAATTTTTGATTAATAAAAAAAATATTACAAATATTGTTTTTTTTTTTAAGTTTAATGTTAGATAATTTTACTACATTCATTTTGAAAGAAGTTGTGAATTTGAGCGACTGCAATATTTTCGATACCACAACTACTCGTCTTAATCAACACATTTTAATACCTTTTTTTCTCGATTGTCTAAGCAGAAAAATTTGTTTACAAAAATGCTTTCTTTAACATGAATTTTTGTATACATACATTTATGTGCATACAAAAAATATGATTGAGAACAAAAACTTTTCTTAAAAGGCAAAAATATTCATTACCATTTTTTGTTTTATTTCAATCGTTTTTTGTTTAATACAGAGGAGCATCAGTTACCCTTCTAAGATTATCTCTCTGGTTTTAAACAAAATCAATCTTTAATTAGGGTTCATCTTTCTCCTATGTATATAAAATTTCTTCAAAAACCTCTGGGTTTATGTTCAATGGTCATTTGGTATATACTTACGTATCAGAATTCAATTTTCTTTTAAAAACTAAAACAAATTACAGATTTTCGAGTACATTTAAATTTTATTTTAAAATGATTTTAGAAATAAAAGTAACACAGTTATACATCAATAATTATGCAGATAAATATATATGATTGCTTTTTCTGTACGAAATACACGTTTTTATCCTGGTCGGTCACACAGCATTGAATCATAAGACGATTTTATTTCAGTTGAAGGCATACACAGCTTAGAGATCATAACAACAATAATAAATTAATTATATTAAAATAAGTAATTTTTTTTTTGTTTTTTCTTTCTTATTTTTTTAAATTTATAAAAACATTTAAATTTAAATCATCTAAGCAAGAAGGCTATAATAAGTCGTAGTGTTTTTAGTTAGTTATACATAAAACAGTTGAATTTCGTTGGAACAGAATGGAACTAAGTTTATCATCGCGTTGTTTTTTTTTTTTTTTTTTTTTGGCTCAGCACATCCTGGGCTTTAGAGAGGGGTTTTGCATTCCATTTAGATAATTTAATATTCTTTTTTAATTAATTTTTATCTTTTTGCTTATTTGGCCATTTTTTGCATTTGTTTTCTCTGTTCAGACATTGATTGTTCCGCTCTATCGGACTTATGGATTAACATATCCAGTTTGTCTAGATGGGAAGTCATTTTGCCTTGAATATCAAGCGAAGCATTTCTCATCAAGGACACTCTAATTTGCTGCTTTTGCATTTCTTCGAGATTGTCATTGGCATCATTGATATCCCCTCCAGCTGATACATCCCCAGTCGTACCTCGACGGCTGCTCGATGAGGAGGAAGCAGTTTCATCAACAGATTGTCCTCTAAAAATTGTGGTTATGCTGCCACGGGCGGATTGCTTCAATCGGTTGATTTTCGACTGTGTCGCTGATAAAATACTATTCAATTCGTCAAGTTTTCCACCGGTATTTTGAAGCGATTCATCATCTTTTTCTAGGGTCTAAATAATTTTATTGAAAAATCTTTATATGGTACCATGTATGGAAATTGAATGGAATGTATATTTCACTTACACTAGCTTCTAAAGCTTCAATTTCCTCTTGTTCTGCTTTCTGACGCTCAGCACAAGCCTTTTCAAATTCTTCTTGGTCAGGTTTCTCGATTCCAAGAAGTTCAGCTCGCATACACTCAAATTCGTATGTACCTTCAGCCATTTTTCTATTGAATTAAACTTTTTTTTT
The DNA here is from genome assembly GCA_905146935.1 of Scaeva pyrastri. NCBI lineage: Eukaryota > Metazoa > Arthropoda > Insecta > Diptera > Syrphidae > Scaeva > Scaeva pyrastri. The sequence continues at coordinate 19,158,297 of LR989929.1, read as the reverse complement.
CTTGTACGTTACGATTTTCTTGTCTCTTGACGGGTTGGTCTCGTTTTTATGATTGTTTTTAATTCAATTATTCAATCGGTAGTCAATGAGTTTTAATTGAATAATCAATTAATTGCGATATTTGAGACTATGAGCATTTTGATAACCACTAGAAAAAAATTTAAAGTTGCTGACGATTTCACTTTGTACTTTAAAGATGTTTGGAAATTATTGATTTAACAACACATTTTAACTAGAGGTAGGCATGGACGACTAGTAAGGCGAGGATTCCTCTCTACTTATATACACACATACATACATATCGATTTTTTGACAAGATATTCAAGCTTTATCAAGTTTGTTTATTTTGGTTCTACTACGAAAAAGCTTTGAATAAATGCGACAACCATATTAGGTCCACTTTCAAGTCCTCCCAGTTTGAATTTAAATATTTATTTGAGACAACCGTTAAACATACTTTTGGAACAAATGATTGAGTATTAAGTGATTAGACAAATAAGGATTTCTAAAGTCACGACTTTCTCCTACCAGTTCAATTTTAAAAAGATTACCACTTTAATAATGGGAGAAGAATCTTGATATGGAATACAATGCAAAACGGTTTTTTTCACAATTGTATCCACTTTTGGGTAAGTCTGCAGGGAGTTCTGAAAGTGATTTGCACCTGGCGGGGGAGAGCTGAAAATCAAAAAATAAAACAATCAATCCCGGATTGACTAGCTAGACATCTTCTGTCTCATATATTTGTATATAAGATTCAGTCAGTGTTATCATTTGTGGAAGAATTTCAGTTACATGTAAATCCTGCATTTCATACCACTGGCCATTGGCTTTGTGCAGTATATGAGCGCGAAATGTACCCTTACCGGGTTCTCCGTCGTGTACAATGTTTGCCACAAGACTATACTTGGTATTTTTGTGTTTGTCTCTGTTGCTTTGTGTGAGTATATCGCCGAAATCTACATTTCTGCAAAAATAAAACAATTAATCAATTTGAAACTGCAATCCATTTTGTACTTACTTAATTGGGAAATTGACTATAGTTGGGTTTTTCTCTAAGAAGAATGTATTTTTGGTGAATCGTTTGATGTACAAAATTATATACTGTGGCAGTCGTGTTATTTCAAAGCGTTTTAAATAGTTGTCTTTATAAGTTTTGTATTCCTTGTCCATGGTGCCATTGAATTTCGAAAGGAGTTGATATAAATTTACCTGGGGAATAATATTCTCTCGGAACTCATCGGTGAATAAGGGAGGTGGAGGTAGATCGCAGGTCAAATAGAGGAAGTTGGAATCCTCACACTTCTCCTGGTACTCTTCGGTAGCTAGAAGAAGTGCCTTCTGAGTGTCATCGAGTTCAACAGGGGGAATCTTTCTGGTGAATATCTTCATTTCACCCAGAAAGATCTTGTATATGATGGAAGAGTCGGCTTTCTTAGTTCCCTTCATTGCACGATGAAGAGTGTGCAAGAACCATGAGAGGAAGTCAATAGGATCCCCCTGTTCGGTGATCTGGAAGCGTTTGTTGCTCCAAAGCACAACTGCCTGCAACATTTCGTGAGGCGATACGTGCGCCTTAAAGTTTCGTGGATTCCACATTTTCCGCATAAGTTCTCCAAACCGTTGAACTAGTGTAAAGATGGAATCACCTGGTGGACGGCGTATTTTAGCATAGCTTTCCTCTCGCAGGAAATAGTTTCTCAAAGGGCCAACATGCGACAGAGCGTGAAGCACAACGTTGCAGTAATCGTTTGCTTTAATGTTGTTCAGACCCACAACTCCAGGCAAATACAAAGTTCCGTCGACGGTTCGAGAATATTTTACTAAAGGATTGTCTAGATTTTTAATGTCTTTTACGCTAAACGTCGGATTAAGGACGTATTTAATGTCATCTAGAGACGAATCAATAATTTCATAGTTGTCTGGCAGGCAGTAGAATCGAAGAGTTTGCAGATTAAGAAATACATGATGGGATTCGGAGACGGAATGAGTGTAGGCATGTGTGTTTGTACCTCTGCCCTGGAAGTATTTACCACAGACCAAGCAGGCGTAAACGTTTATCCGGGTCAAAGAAATAGAGCAGAGCTTTTCGAAGTCAAAATCCAAGAGGGGGCGGTTGATTGTGTCAAGATAGGGACACACTCGAAATTTGGGATTGAATGCGGATGGAGTTTCGAGTTCTGTAAGAGAAAATAATAATATTATTTGGATAAGAAATATGTAAATAAATGGAGTTTACCATCTTCATCGTCGTCAAGTTTTGGTTTCTTCACACGGGGTTCTGAAAAGATTTGTGATTAGATTTAAAATCTAACAAACAAGTACAACAATTCAATTATTCCTACCAAGTTTTGTCATTTTAACACAACACACTTTAAAATTCTAATTCAAGAAAATATTTTATAATTTGATAAAAACAAACGCGGCAGATTAAACGCTTTTAGTATAAAATGTCAATTTTGACGTTTATCGGTATATGTCATCTGAATGAGCGTTCGTAAATAGTGCTACGGACTTGTTCATTGGTTATGTCTGTTCAAAAATACGATTTTTTTACCAGTTTCTTCTTCCAAATAAGTTAAGTCTAATAGCCTTTTCACACCAAACTCAAAACGGGGTTTTCAGCTAAAAATTTTGGAAAACTCATAAACTGTTCACACCGCACATTTACACGTTTTCGTTTGACATTTTAATTATTTTGACAACAACTGTCAAATTAAACATTAATGCAATTTTTGTGTTACAAATTAGCAACTCATATCATATTTTTTTAAATAAAATGAATTCTACGTAATTAAAACAGATTTATTTGCAACAAGAGAAAAATAAAGAATATATAAAGATTTTGTTCAATATGTTCTTTAGATCTCAAGCCTCTATCTTGAGGAGAAGACAGAGAAAAACAAATGTGTTTTGAACTCAAATTAATTTTTTTTTGTTGACAGCATTTTGCCGTCAGCTGTTTTCTGGAAGTTTGGTTGTGCGCTGAATGTTTCATTAGGTTTGTTTTTTAAGTTCATCTTGCATATCCAACATGTTTTGGACATGTTTTATTTAAAACTTGTGGTTTATCAAAACTTTTGGTTTAGAAAAAATGTATGGGAAAACTTGTGTTTTCGGTATATGTTTTCAGCGAAAACCGATTTTTTCGCGAAAACCAGGTTTTCTGTTTGGTGTGAAAAGGCTATAAGTTCATATCCATGTGTTTTGATGTCATACATTTTTTAAATGGTTAGATATTGATTTTTTTTACAGTAAACGTGTTAATTTTTATTTTATTTGTATATAAAATCAGATCAATTGCATTGACTGACACAATTTAGTTGAATTTAGCCACACATACTGAAGTGATTCGATATTTAATATCCAGTTGACGATTGACGAACATCTTTTGGCTCCATTAAATATTTTTCATGGTTGAAGAGAGACTTACGAACATTTTTACCACAGAAGACTTCACAATGGTTCTCACAAACATAGCCTTATAAAACTCTCGCATATATTCTAATTATATGACACATCAATTTATACATTAGCAACTTGTGGAATATTGGCAATAGGAGTTTTTCTTTTTTAGCTCTGAGCAGAGCACTGAGCAGAGCCTGAGCACGTCGAGTATACTCTGAGCAGAGTTTGATCAGAGTTCTCCGATATATTTAAGAAACACACTTAAGCACTGAACTGCCAAAAGCAGTCTGTCATACCACATGAACAAAAAAGTGACATAGTCGCGCTCATCTTTTTACTCCATTCGCTCGGTCATTTTATTTAGAGCTCGTAGAGCGCGCTCCGAGCTAGCTCCGACTGAAAAAAGAAACACAAACTGAGCGCTCTCATGTGTCTGAGCTAAAAAAGAAACACAGATCTTTTTTTGACAACTCAGTTCTCTGCTCTGAGCTTAAAAAGAAAAACGCCTAATAGAAAAATAATTAACTTTCTTACCTCGCAGTTATTACAGACCAATACTATTTCCCAATCACATTCACATCGAACAAACCTAAATATCAAATATTAAATTCACCTAAAAATTCATCCGTTTGACATCTGTTGGTTTTAGCTCGATGAACGCCGGCCGTTTCGTTATTCCTTCTAGCTTAGCTTCTCGACAGTAATTTTTTTGTTGGTTTTGTATTGAAATTTCTATTTTTTAACTTTTTTTGCATTCAAAATGTTTACAACCGACATAATTAACTTAAATAAATCTCAAATGTTTGAGAAAATTCGGTCCAGTTTGCCTGCTGATGCGAGTATAACCCAAAACTTGCTAGAATGCAAAGATGATTTGCTCTATGCTTGGGACACCGTTGACTCGAGCATTTTGGTTATAAATTGGAGACTGGCACATCTCAAAGGATTCGCAGAGGTTAAACACCAAATTCTAGTTCCATCAACACCTCTGACCTTCAAGGTGGAGCGCCTGGTGGCTTCCATCGAAGGATCACTGATTGCTTTAGCTGGACCACATGGACTTAAAATGCTTGAACTCCCCCGACGATGGGGAGCAAACGGCCAATTTATGGACGGGAAAGAAATTATAACTTGCAGATCAAATAACTTGGATGATCATTTCTTCAGTAATAATCCTCACATAGAAATTCGACAAGTTCGTTGGCATCCAGCATCCCCTACCGACTCACATCTTCTTGTGTTGCTCTCAGATAACACCATTCGAGTCTACGATAGCATTAATTTACGACATGTATGGCAAGTTGGACCCTCGCTAGTAGGGCAAATGCACAACGGAAACGGTAATTCTAACTCATCGACCACTAAACTTCCTTCACCCCATAATTTAGGCGAGTCAAGTGTTGACTTCGACATTGGCCAAGCAGTTACTTCGCATTCTGATACAACATTTACCAACCTCAGTATATCGAAATTTGGAGAATTAGATCAGAGCAATAGGCAAAACAGTGTTGCTACTAAGGACTCGAATTTGGGAGGTGATTCGACCGGAAAACCAATAAATGAAAAAGTTGAATGGCCCATTGTAGTTTTGCGAGAGAATGGCAACATTTACGTTTTGTCTGCTGGAATTGACAGTGAAAAACCGCGCCTTCAAGGACCCATAACTATTCGACCACAAACGACTGACAACTACGGCCTTGATTCGTGTTCCATTCTTCTCATTCAATCGCTACCACCAACAGTTGTCATAGCAGAATCAACTGGCAAATTACATCATGCATTGCTAATGCAAGCAGACGAGCACGAATTGTCATTCAATGAAGTTGACTCTGGCCTCACAATCCATCCCTCTGAATGGACATTGGAGGTCTTGGAAACTATTGAGCTAGAACTCGGAATGAAGGATGCCAAGAACGACCCAACTGCTTCCTACTCCTGCCCTATCCATCTTAAAAGAGATCCCATCAACGAAATGCGTTACTTCGCGTATCACAACACTGGGCTACATGTTGTAACTATTAACTTCATTGCTGAACTGGAGCTGTATTTAGACGCAGATGTAATTACAGATACCCCACCTCTTTCCAATCGTTCACGAGCTGAATATCTTGTTTGTACCAAAATCAGTACTGGAACCAAGGTAAATGCAGTTCTAGGATTTGTTATTTTGCAAATGCCATCAGGTATCGTTTTACTTCTGTCGAGTGGTCAGGTAATAAGTTTGAACTTGGCCATTGATACTAAACTGCTGATGAATACAAGTGCTATTCTCGAATCCAAGAACAATAAAGACAAAAGTATCGCCTGCATCGATAACGATTCTGGCAATTCGTTTGTAGAACATATCCAAAATATACTCAAGCGAACTGTCACTCAACCTATTATGTCCCTGGACAAGTCAACTCAACCAAAACCTCAAGAGTCATATGAACTTCTTGCTCAAACGATAGAAGTCCTCCGGACACAGTACATGAAAAAACATGAAATTGTGCGCGCTGAGTTCCTGCAAAAATGCAACACAATCAAACTGCGCAAGGAACAGCAAAGAAAAGAAATCGAATATTTGGAAAGGCAGAGGGATCTAATTCGAGAAAATGCCCACCGACTGGCTGAGCGCTTTGAAGAAATCAGTGAAACTCAAGACTTGCTAACGAAAAAATGTCAAAACTATATCAAACAAGCCAACACATACCTTCCGAGCAATGCTCAAGCCGATAAGGAACTCGTCGAAGAGGTTGAGAAAATAAACAAAATAACCCAAAGCCTTGCCAATATCCCACAAAAAGCTAAAGAAAACATCAACAGACAGTACTATCACACTCAAAAGTATATCGAAAATTCCAAGAACAAATCATTCGATCTGCCAGAAAAACAGGAAACAACTATTAAGGAAATTCTGATGCAGATGATGGGAGAGATTGATGGCCAGATAAAAGAAGTCAAGCGGATCAACAACTTGCTTAATTTGTAAGGAACTTCCTTAAAGTCTTTTTTCGATTTTTATACTGTTTTTAAGTTATAAGTTAGTACTTTAGATTACCTATTAGTTATTTGGACGATCTTAAATTTGACCTTGTTCGAGTAAAACTGTTTCAGCAAAAATGTATGTATGTATGTCTTGATAAAGAAAGTTTTAAACAAATCAAAAATATACGCAGAATGCTTGAAGAAAAGAAAATGCTGGTAATTTTAATAAGAACTATAAAACATAAACTAATTTTTACTTGAATTTAATCTCGCAATAGAAAGAAGATTTTCTTGGACTGACTTAATTTTTTGAAATATCTGCTTTGTTGCAGATAAGAACATACTTTGGAAATGAGTTCTCCTTCATTCTTGTCATTTTTCAGAACATGTAACAAGTTCTTTTTTAAATTCATTTTAAAAAATAAATTTAGAAATTATTTCTCTTCTAAAGAATTGCATAAGTACTAATTTACAAAATACCCAGCAAATAATACCTCTATACATCGAGATATCATAAAGAAAACAAACTAGCTTGATCAACACCACCACAATATCAGTCTGTCAACAAACTAATAAACAATACCTAATTAGATTGCATGTTCGCTCTGTAGGAGGTGTTAACTCGACACAACTTGCTAAATAGGTAGACATACGACCCGACTTTAGGTTCCCGAAAATGATTTTTGCAGCAGATATAATGGGCGATCATAGGGAAGATACAATTTTTGACCTTCTCTGTACATGCCCTATCACAAAAACCTAGGGTACACTTGGGCAACTTATACTAAAATAATCTTATGGTTGACTGGTACCAATTGTCGCACAAGCTTCATTAAAAATTCCAAATGTCTTTTCGAAGAATAATTCGGTAATAATTAATAATCTGCAAACCAAGTCACCACTTTGATTGAAATCGGTGAGAGGTTGAGGATGTATGTATGTTGTCAAGACTCTAAGAGATAGAAAAATACTACCTAAAAAAATACCAACATACATATATATTTTATATGACGTAGGTGTATAAAGTGTTATAAAATGGGACGCAACTCATAAAACATTTTATTTAACTTTATATACCTATGCAATAACGTTACCGTTTTAAAGTAGTGGATGTTAAGCAATTACCTTAAACAAATTCCAGGTACACACACTCATTTAGATTACAAAAAAGAATTTATTTTTACCCAAAATACAAAAGAAAAAAAAAAAACAATAAGTTCATTATCATTCCAAAATTGATAATTTTTATTCTCGTCACTTTAAGAACTTGCAGCTCGTACTAATTCCTTAAGTACAGCCTCTAGTTTACGACAATCAATTGCGAAATTACGAATACCTTCGGAAAGTTTATCGTTTGCCATAACATCCTCATTCAACATCCAACGGAATGTTGGCTCGTCCAGCGAGATTTTCTCCAAACGAACATTCTTTGCATTCTCCGGATCCAAAAGTCTGTCCACAGATTCATCGCTTTCTTTGAGCTCCTCAAGAAGCTTGGGACTGATTGTAAGCAAATCACATCCAGTCAATGCTTTAATTTCACCGATGTTGCGGAATGATGCACCCATGACAACGGTTTTGTAGTCAAATTTCTTGTAATAATTGTAGATTTTTGTCACTGATACTACACCGGGATCGTTCTCTGGTTCGAACGATTTGTTATCGGTGTTCTTGACATACCAATCCAATATGCGCCCAACAAACGGTGAAATCAATGTTACTTCTGCCTCTGCACAAGCAACAGCTTGGCAAAACGAGAACAGCAAAGTGAGATTGCAGTGGACATCGTGTTCTTTTTCCAAAACTCTGGCTGCTTGAATACCCTCCCAAGTTGAGGCAAGCTTAATAAGCACTCTGTCCTTGGAAACACCCAGCTCTTCGTAGAGTCCAATTAACTTTAGAGCTTTATCGATGCTTTTTTGGGTGTCATACGAGAGACGAGCATCTACTTCGGTGGATACCCTACCAGGGACTATCTTGAGGATTTCACATCCGAACAAAACACAAAGCATATCCATAGCCTCAGATAGCTTTTCCTCCTCGGTTCTATCAAAATCAAAAAATATTACAAATTTCAATACAAAAGTGTGTGTTGTTAAGCTTACTCCCCAGCCTTGATTCCATGCTTGACAGCTTTGTCAATTATGCTCTTGTATTGTTCCATTTTCGCCGCCGAAAGGATCAGCGAAGGATTTGTGGTAGCATCGGTAGGCTTGTAAGCCTTAATCGCTATAAAACATACATATGTAAGTACAAATTATATCATACAATATGACATTGCAAATATTTTTAAGAGGAAAGTCTACAATATTAAAAATTAGATATTTTATTTGGATAAGTAGTTCTAAGTGACACACTAAATTCACATGATAAACAACAAATACAAAACTAACAGGCCAGAACTTTCCATTCGCAAATATCGTGAGCACTTTTCTGGTGTCACCTTGAATAACATACGTTTTTCATCTATCCATGCCCCCAGAAACCAGAATCGTGTTGCTAGGTGCATGCCGCATAATTACCTTCAAAATCTCCAGTATCGGCAACAATTGTTGTGTACTTCTTCAAATGATCCAAAGTGGATGTCATTTTAACTTTTTTCGACTGATGCGAGCTCATGATTTGCAAAACCTTAATACCTTCGAAATGCAAAATATCAAACGAAAAAAAAAAAATAATAAGAAAGCACCGCAAGTTAACAGAACCTGTGAGTTCTTATAGCAAAAAACATGGAATGAGAACTTAAAATGGAAAAATAACACGAAAAGGTAATCGTTCGTTATCGCTTTAAGCAAGTGTTGCCATGAAGCGGGAATTTCGATAGAGAAATCAAGAGCTCACTGTAGGAAAAAATGTAGTGAGCAGAACACACTACGCAATAAAAGGCTAATTATAATTACATATTTTAAATGAGTTGAATGCCTTATTGGGAGATCAGAAAATGTAGCTGGAGTTAGGAAATAAAACATGCATATTGCTGTTCTAGCTCTATTTTTAAAAATGTTGAAAGATCGATTAAAGTTCAGATCCAAAATTTGTTAAGTCTTGACAATTTTGTTCTTGCAGTACCTAATTCACTCATAAGGTTTCCCGTTTTTTCTGAATAAATTTTAAATTTAAATCAATCGACATGATGACCTGTCGATGAGTATTTTGGATATTAAACAAAATTACATGGTAGTGATGATTGTGTAGAGCGTTGACCTGAATACATTAATATAAAATGTTAATATTGAACTAGGTAAAAAGAAGTCGGTATATTTTACATAAGCACACGTACTTATAAGTAAAAAAATTAAAATGGTACCAAAAAATTACTAATAGTTTTTTGATTAAAGTAGGTATTTTTAATTTTTTAAAAAACAAAAGCCGATAGTCCCCCAATTAGAAATAGAAAATGAAGCCCAATACAAAAGAAAAGGTGAATATTTTATTTGAATAAGTACTTCGAAAACTAAATTATTTTTAAACAAAAAAATCGTTCTTTTTTGGAAACTCACTCAATTTTTAAACACAGATTTTTAATTTTGTAATTTAAAATAAAGAAGAAAATGGTTAGTAAATATAAAAAGAGGTTATTTTATAATCATGGTTGTCTGTTTTTTTATTTTCTTAAATATTCTAAAGGATAAAAATCGTCTTTGATTCATTGCACTATTAATTTTAAAAAATTGGATACATATCGCAACCACTAGAAGCACAAACCATGTATAACTATGGGGGTAAAAGGTTTCCAACAATTTCCTATACGTAAAGTCCCACTAGTCTTTGCCACAGAAGAAAATCATGGGGTTAAATAACGGTGTTTATGTTTTGGTGCATTTAATGTTTTTGGTGAATCTTATTTCCCAACCGACAACCCGATTTCCTATTCTGTTCATTTAAAAAAAAAAAACATTTGTACATTTTCAAACCTGGCCTACAACTTTTTTTGAGGATAACGGTGTTCTCGCAATTTATACTTGTTTTCGGAAACAGTAATTCGAGCCCAAGCCATTGACGACATCCTTGACTAATTGTTACGGACGCCTGGTAGTACATCTATTTTTACAAATGTAGATGTGACTACTAGGGAAGAATGTAAATAATCTATACTAATATATAAAGCCGAAGAGTTTGTTTGTTTGAACGCGCTAATCTCAGAAACCACTGGTTCGAATTGAAAAATTCTTTTTGTGTTGGATAGTCCATTTCTCGAGGAAGGCTATAGGCTATATAACATCACGCTGCGACCGATAATAGAGAAGAGCCAGTGGAAAATGTTGCAAAAACGGCGAAAATTATTCATCCTTGAGGGCTTCCGTTATTCGTTTCAAGGAGCTGATCTCAAAAACTACGTGATCGAATTGAAACATTCTTTTTGCATTGGATAGTTTATTTATCGAGGAAGACTTTACGCTATACAAAATTACGCTACGACCAATAGGCGAAATATAGGTCACTGGTCATTATTGGTCTTTGGTCATAAATGGTCTTTGGTTATAAATGGTCATTGGTCATTATTGGTCTTTGGTTAATATAGGTCACTGGTCAATATAGGTCATTGGTCATTGTACCTTTGACCTTTGAACTTTGACCTCTGACCTTTGACCTTTGACCTTTCACCAATGACCTGTACAGGCCAATGACCAATAACCTATAATGACCAAAGACCTATATTGACCAATGACCATTTATGACCAAACACCATTTATGACCAAAGACTAATAATGACCAATGACCCATATTGACCAATGACCAATAATGACCAAAGACCAATAATGACCATTCTCCTATAATGATTCATAACCAATGACCAATGACCAAAGGAGTCTCTCATTTATCCCGATCGTGACGAACGCCATTCAGTTGCGCAAAGGATTCGGACGGTTTGGTCTGCGCCGCCGCCGTCCCTCCAAGTAAGGATGGTCTGCCACGCTGTCCCTACCATAAAATGTAGTACATAGAACTTTCCGAGGTGGTTCCACTGCTTTCATGCGAGCTAGGTGACCTGCCCGACGGAATCTACTGAGTTTATTTTTTTACGACACATCTGAATTCGAGGTAGATTGCGGAATCGTGCTTTCTTACATACGGGGCCAAGGTATTCATGCTCCATTACTTTAATTGTTTGACCAGTTTCTTCTCGCAGTCGAACGCCACCAAGCACTTTGTTTTTCTTTCATTGGCACGCATTGCATGGGATAGATTTTTGTTTTCAAACGAATCGTGGATTTTGTTTTTGAGTATTATGAGTCATGACATTCACTCTCCAGTATTGTAATTAAAAAACAAAACATTTTAATCAAAATGTGTCGACTCCTTACTTATTAATTTTAATCTGTATTTAAAATACATATTATGATAAATAATATTCAGTACACATAATTAACATATGAACATATGTTTATCTATATCTATACTAATATATAAAGCTGAAGAGTTTGTTTGAACGCGCTCAGGAACACCTGGTTCGAATTTAAAAATTCTTTTTGTGTTGAATAGTCCATTTGTCGAGGAAGGCTATAGGCTATATTATAACATCACGCTGCGAAAAATATTAGCGAAGAATAAGTGGAAAAGGTTGCAAAAGGAAAGAAAATTATTCATCTTAAAGGGCTTCCGTTCCATTGTCAAAATCGGGTTGCAGAGAAAATCTGTATGTTCTTCAGTCATAATAAAATAAAACCTAAATATCCTTTACGAAGTACTTTAAAATATATACATACATATTCTTTAAAACTTAATCTTAATTGCTATAATAATAAATTGAGGCGGACGAAGTCGCGGGGAACAGCTAGTGTAACTATAAAAAAAGGAAAAAGAAAACTGAAAATTAATACGATACGATTAAGGAAAAATTAAAAATGGAGAGATGAGATGTTGTGAGAACTATGATTTCTTTTTTTTTAAAGTAAAAATACAAGAATTAACAATTTATAGTGCTTTCTTTTGAAAAAGACAAATAGTAGTTTAAAAATCATTGAAAAATAGAACTGAAAGAAAGCTAGGGCTCCATTTAAGACCGTGGAAGAAATAAATACCAAAAAGGGTTTTTCGGGTGTATTAGTTGGGTCGCACAACTGCCACATGGTTAACATTGCTTATTTTGTTGATGTTAATTCTGGCCGAGGATTACTATGGTAAGGTGGGTAATGGCCTCACTGCACTAACATCCGCAGTACACTCATGTGACAAAAGTCCGTCTGTGTCCCCCTTTCCTTTTTTCCTATCCTTTGGCCTGACATGTGTTTTTTTTTTTTTTGCTTGCAGGCAAGGTTGAGTTTTAGGCGGCAAGACCTCTCCCCGTATGACACTTCATCCTTTCCTCTACACGATTTCTTTCCCACTTCGTTGGAGAGATCACACAAGATCAGAAAGAAGGAGAATTGTCGGAAACATCCTAAACATGTGACCATTTAGGGCTGGTTAGTTTCTTCCGTCTAAGGGTACTCTCGGCAGTGAAACAGTTCAATTAATTAAACATTTTAGACAAGCTACTAAGCACATTTCGAATAATCTTTGGGAATGTATGAATCTTCTTCTTCTGTAACTCTGTAACATTTGCGTCAATGTAAGCAAGAAACCCCATTCACATCCATTAGATCAAGAAACATTGTTATTGGCTGAGAGTTATGGCAAAAATCATTTTTACGTACTTAAACTTATTTATTACATTATATGCATATACATACATACATTTTATTTAAAATTTTATTTATTTATTTACAAAAAGAATACACATGCACATTAATTTATTACTCGGTTTCGTATTTTATATAAATACACGTATAGAAAATATTCGAACGATTTATATGTATGTATTTGTTTTGTGACATAATTATTAAAACTAAACAACATAAGAATTGCGGCAATTCATCAATAGATTTAATTTACTATGTACAAACATACTTTAATATTTGTACAGTTAATAACAAAATAGTCAGACTATCTACGGCAAAAAAAAATATTTAACAGAACAATTTAAAAAAAAAATCAATTTCTCTATAAAACTAAACGAAAAGCAGTTTACTGCTGCTGTCATTTATCGTACTTCCGGTAGCTAATAAGCTATTAGTTTTCGTGTAATATTTGTTCTCATAGTCACCTACAACACTACCATTTCCATTCTTGGACATACTTCCTCGGTAGTAGGGATCAACGCTACCTTGCATTGGCGCGTATTTAATGTAATGATTATTTGTTAATGGTAGCACGTTATTTGTTGACTTTGAAATGTGTTTGGCCTAAGAAAAGGATAGAGAAATCCAGGATTAAGCTTTAGTCTTAGAAGGAATTTAGATATGTAAATATACTTACTCGATTATATAAGAGAACACCAATAATAGCAAGCGTCATTCCAAGGCAATTTAACCATGTCACAGGATTGCCAAGAATTATTAGAGATACAGCTATCACAAAAATACGTTTCGATGCACTAGCAACAGCATAGGTAAGGGGTGTGACTAGAGAGAGCACGCTAAATGCTATAATATTCTGCAGCCAATTCAATACTCCATCGGTAAATAATAATGCTATTACTCTATAGTCTCCATTTGCCTAAATGATATTATTCGGAATGAGATTTCATTTTTTTGTCCAAGACAAATAAGAAATAATCTTACTATCACTGGATGTCGTAATACACTGAATCCATCAAAAAATATCCAAATAGGTATAAACATAACTAAAGATAGTTTACCAAGAAGATGCAACAGTCGCAAGTGATGAATTCCTGTGTCTTTGAGCACCTGAAAGTATAGAAAAAAATGTTTTACTATACTCATTTGCCACTAGGATAAAACATTATATAGTACATCAACTGAAGCTATAGTCTGAAAATAAAGCAAATTTGATTCAATTATGTTAAAGGCTGATATCGTTTCGTTATGGCCTTATTCAACATTATTCCGAGTGCGAGATGACAACGACTTCATGCGATGGTATTCCTGATCGTTATCTGAATTACAATGAGCCTGATTCTTTTCGTTCATGGGAGCTAGGTGAACACCGGAGATCGATTACTTAAAGTTTATTATTGCAGCGCCTTTTTATCCTTGATTTAAAATTTAATGGAACCTTATCTAACTTATGAACATACCTACTCTACGTCAAACTTAAATACGATCTTGTTTTGTTTGAAATCTAAAAAAAAAAATCAATGCGTTGTCACCTTTTTTGAAAATATGTTTTGTAGAGAGAATCCCATAGTCGATATTAGAGCGCAAATAAGTCCCAACATATCAAAAGAGATTTCCGTCATTGTGGCTATTCCAACACCTGTGATAATTGGAACAAGACTAAGATACACCAGTTTACTTTGTTTTTCTTTAAATATAATTCTCGTGAGGATGACAGTGAATAGCGGCATTGTAGCCTTAACTGCAAGAATAGAGAACAACATTGACTATTAATAAAATTTCAATAAAATAATGATTTTTATATAGAAAGACTAGCTCATACAATTTCTATTATTTACCTGTATGTGCATACGAAACAGGTACTTTCCAAATTGATATATGAGATGTTACTGAAGCCAAGAACTTCCCAAGTGCCAATGGGACAATTAACTTCAAATAATACGGCCAAGCAATGCTTGAATATTTACGTATTCCCCAGAGATTGAAAAATGGTCCACTATACAACGTTATACTACAAAGCTGGATCATTGTCACACTAACTGGATATGGAAATTCATTCAATACCATCTTGCCAATAACATTGTTACTAGACGAAACTATGTACCAAAGTAGGCACAGAGTCAAAACGACGAATACGTGTCGAGAGCTGGTCCGTTTTCCCACTTGCATTTTGGTGATTTGATATTTTTAACGTGAATTTGTGTACTTAAAGGTTTACAATTTAGTTTAACTTTATGCACAATAGCGTGCATTCATAAACTTAACTTAGTTTTTATTAAAATACATTTTTCGCAAATTTACTTCTTGAAAATCTTATTGCAAAATCTGTTAAGTTGACGTTGACAATTTGTGTTCAATGACAGCGAATTGACATAATGCAAAATTATGCAAACAGTCCATTAAGCACATTCACAATGGATAAATACAAAAATGGATCATTTAATTCAGCCGATGGGTCTTTCTATTTAATTCTTAAACAGTCAGGGTAATTTGGTCTGCAACTTAAAATTGTTCTTAGTTCTCAACAACAAACAGTAATTTAAGTTGGTATCTATCTACCAACTTCGACTAACCTTTTAGAATTTTTATTTGGTATATTTTGTATTTAGACTTTAGTTTACTTATATCTCTTTGTGTGAAATTAACAAGATAACTAGCTAAGCACACAAAGTGGAATGCTATATTGCTACACAAATACCCTTGATGTGTTATATGAAGAATTAATGGAAGCAAAACTTAAATCAATCAAAATGAATACCTTAATATAGAAAAACTATTTTGACTTACCTAAAGACCATGGAAATCATTTTCACTTATTTTTAAAAATAAAGTTGCCAACTGTAAAGTAAGTAGCCTTAGGTTGCTTAGTGGGTGGCAGACCTTAATAAAAAAAACAATTTTCCAATTTATAATTCTCATACTCATTGAACAAAGCCATATTCCGCAAACTAATCAAAATGACATTTGATTGACATATCGTTTTTCTATTTCAAAAATTTGGTCGCTTGCAGCAGTTTGCTGAAGGGATAAAAAAATTAATTTTACTTTAAATAAATAAATTAAATAAAATAATGGAGCCTATGACCTTAGGAAGCCCCAGTGGAAGTCCAGCTACCGGTGCAAGTCCATATTTGCCATCATTTCTGATGGGTGAACCAAATGCACCATCAACTCCACGAAATAACACTTTGTCCCCCAATAAAGGGCGCAATATATCTTTTGGTATTTAAATTTAATTCCATCACAAATTTAACTTTTATAAATTAATACAAAACTCTTAGCTCCATCGTCGGGTCCGACATCACCTCAAGATTTTAACCGATCATCAATGGGACAGAAAACCCTCTTCGGATACCAGCAGTCGTCCTCTGGAGCGAACTATCCTGGTACACCAATCCAGAACCACAATGCTAGCATGTCCGGACCACCAACACAAGTAAGTTACATTTTCCGAAAAGCGTTTTGACTTTAATTTCAAATGTCTCAATTTAAGGGCCTCTTTGATTCTCTTCACTCGGATCGTAATCTGGTTCAAACACCTACACGCTCAAATCCCATGGGTTCCCAGCACCAATCTATGCAGTTTGGGACACCACTCGGTCACCAATATCAAATGAATCAATCTGTGAACGACTCTTTCTTATCGGCTGGCAAAAATAACAGTTTCAATCCATCTCGCCTCACATCACCACCAAACGCAATGCCATTCGATTATCGCAACAACAATTCTAACCTCCTTCAATGCCCGCCTTTGCCAAGATACACCGAGTTCTGGATAACTGTCTATGGATTTCCACAGAGTGCCACTTCAATGATTCTATCGCATTTTTCTCAATGCGGAACTATTATTGACAAAGTATTTCCATCACAAAATGGCAATTGGGTGCATTTGAAGTTCTCTTCACGTCTAGAGTGCGACAAAGCCTTAAACTACAATGAAAAAATTCTCGGAAGTAATATAATGATTGGTGTGACACAGTGTAAGGACAAGAACATAATAGACAAGGAAAATGTCTGCGAAAATAATCAGTAAGTTTATATATTTTTTTAAATGCTTAATTGAACCTCAACAGTTTGGCCTTTTTTTTTTTTGAAACGGCTAGAAATTAAAAAAAGAAAATAATTCAAATCATTTTCATTTCAAATTAAATTCTTTTTTTTAAAGGTCAATATCTAAAATTCGACCACTCTCACAAGTCGCATACAGAAGTGCTCAGAGCGAATCAGCCGTGATCGCCAGCCCCAACGCGCCGCAAAAAAGCTCCGGACTCGTTAACAAAGCTATGGATCTATTTTTCGGGTGGTAGATGCAGTACAATTATGAATGATGAATTAAAAAAAAACTAACTAAATTAACTTTTGTAATGTGTTATGTTTTCTTTTATATGTATGTATATTTTCATTAAAATTACATGTTCAGCGCCTGTTACTCGGGCCGCTAAATATTGTATTTCACCGCAAAACAGAGTATGCAATCTATTTTTGTTTTTCCTGTTTTTTTTCGTCGACTTAAAGGAATAAGTGGTCTAATTCGCTAAAGAAAGCTTATAACGATTTAACATAAAATTCCTTTCAGAGAAAAAGAAAATTTAAATAAAAAATTAAACTACAATTCTTAGACTTGTTTCGGTTCAATGAGCGCAGCTTCGAGATCTTTCATCTTGGGATAATTGACATCGCAACTGTCTAGCTTTGATTGGGCCCAAATAATCATTTTTAACAAATACATAACACGTGGCGTTGAATCTTCGCAATGTTCGGATTTTAATATGGCAGCATTCAACTCGCTTGCGACCTTAAAACAATTCAATGAAATTTGATTGACTTAAATTACTTTTGAGATAAGTTACCTTTTGGCGATGTGATTGTTCTAACAATTCAGAAAATGGACTATTTTGTGGCTTCTCAAAAGCCAGTAGTGCTAATGTTCTTTCCAGTTCATTTAGAGCTTCAGGAATATCTTCACCCGCTTCCGATAATTTTGTTTGAGCAAAAGTAAGAGCGTCTTCTATTTTTCCAGCACTGAAATTGGTTGAAATTAAAAGTTTAAAAATAAATAAATATTTAAATAACGTAATACAGTTTAAAAAATTGCTGAAAAGAAAACAAGCGGACAAACAGAGACGCTTTTGATCTGGGATAAACAAGTTCAATATTCGTGATTTTATGCTGCTATATGCATCACTTTAAAAAAAATTGAATGAAAAATGCATAAAAAAATCCGATGTTAGCAGCAATAAATCTGATCCAAAGGTAAGCAAAAAAAAAAAATAATAAAGTAATTATTAGTAAGCAAAAGTGAACTGCCAACTCCACAGGAGAACAAATATATGAAAGATTTTAATAAGAATCAAATCATATTTAATTAAGGCGCCATAATTATTGTTTGACACCAGCTAAAAAACGAAGTCATCCATGGTTATATTACCATCTGACTTTAAAAAACCAGCGATGCAATATACCAGAAACTTAAAAATTATAAAATACCTATAAATCTAATTTTATAACTATATCCATACCGAATAAGTTCAATCAATTGCAATTGTTGCAAATGGAAGAACAAATAGCGATCGTTATCCAACAATTCGGGATGCAATTGATTGACTAAATGTGTTGCCTCTTGTATACGTCCATTTTGTACAGCTTCTCGGATAAGTATTCGATCGTCCAAGGAGCTCAACTCAACACTTGGCTCCAAACCAGCTTCAAGCTGAAATTTCTCGGCAGCCTCTTTAAATCCCTCTTAAATAAATAAGATTTTTGTTTTACACATCCTTACATTATTTTTCATCTTATTTTGATACCTGTGACTAAATAATTCATTATTAATCGGTTCATGTCCGATTGTTTGAAGGGAAATTGCGATAAACGCAAAAGCCATTCTTCCTTTGTGATACCATCTCCTTTGTCATTGTAACTCATTTTTATGATTTTTTAAATTAAATATTAACTTTCGTTTATAATTCAAGGGAATTTCGTCTTTATATTTTATATTAGATCTTGCTTTTTATTAGTTTTTAAATTTTGTTTGCATGAAAAATATTTTTAGATGTTTTGTGAAAACATTGGATTCGACTAGCACTAGACAACAAAGATGATACGATTTTAGGTCAAAATAAGTGACATAAATGTAAGACATTAGATCGTAAGATCGTATAGAGTTATTAATACTCATACGATACGAACATAAGGCTATGTGAACATTCAATTACCACATTATTTAAAAATAGTACAAATTTATTAATATGTAAATACTATAGGCGTCTTTAAGCTCACAGTTTGGAACTATGCTGTCATGAAAGAGATCTATTTTTCTTATTTTGCTAAGATATATCAGAGCGCTGTTTATATTTATATGTCAAAGTACAAAAAAATTGTTACCTTTTTTTAAAATTACACATTTTGTATATGTTTATGCTTTGATGCTTTATTAAATATTGTGCACTCTTCTAAATAAATAAAATTACTTGTCAAAAATGATTAATAAAGAATAAATGAAAAAGACATCACCAAAAACCACTCAGAAAACAAAAGTTATTGGTCTATTTTCATAGTTTTTCAAAAAAAATATATTTAGTAATAGAAAAATGGCTTAAATCACTTAAGTCCACTTAGAGCGTTTGCTTTTACAACCTCTTGCTTAAAATCAATTATACAGAAGCCAATGAGTAGGCGGAATCAAATCCTTTGGCATTACTATCATTGTAAAAATATTTTAAAGAATCTCTCTGTAATAATCTGCACATCGTTTAATGCATGGTGCAGGCCATTCCTTACCGTGTGTTGTGAATAGGCCACAATTCAGTTTAGACAACACAAAGAAAAAAAGTCGGCGAGTTTGAATTGAAATTTGACATTTTTCCAACGAATAGAAAAGAACAAAGCAGGTTTTTCAACTATAAACAAATAGATTTGACTATTTTTTATATTAAAATCCTTGCAAATATTAGGTGATATTTGATAAAATAGAAATACGTCATAAAATCCAAATGGATAGAAGAATAGAAAAGCTGGAGTACGACCATCCAAAGTTGGCGGCCGTAATGTCTCATCTCAAGCATGAGTTTGCATCCTACAAATACACCGTCTACCGGTGCGCCTCTAAAATAGTCACTTTGCAAAAGGTTTTCTATAGTAAGTTAAATAAATTGAAAATAAAATAATTACTTATTATATTATATATATACATATGTAATATATTTATAGCCTCCAGTATTCCCTACAAATTAATTCTGGCCGTTCTGGAGAGATACAACATCGCCCAAGTCGATCCAAACTATATGGTTCCACCTTTTCAATTAACTTCCTTGATTCATGACATGTATTTCGCTTGTGAAAAACTGGGACATTTCACAAAATCTGTTTCATATAATTTGGAAACAGCAACTGCTGTTTTGTCTGATTTCTTTTGGAATATATTTGATCCGTAAGTTTGATCTGCAATAAATTTAGCAACTACTCAACAAAAATAACACAAAATACACTTTCCAGACACAGACGACATTCTATTTCCCCAATAGAAATCAAACTTACTTTTCTTTTGTTGTGCAAAATACATTCATCGGAGCAACTGGTTGATGAATTCTTTCAGTTGGTCCGGGATCAAAATGATTATGTGACAAAATATTCTATGAAATATTTGCTACTTATTTTGTCGAAAATTATGACATACCTCGAAGAGAGAACTGCATATGGTGAGCACAATATACCAACTGTATTGGATCAATGTTTTTCAAAGGTAATTAATTTTTAATAACACTATTTTAGTTCTACTAATACAAGGTTTCTCGAAGTCACTATCATACAGTATTTTTTTTTGTGGAACTTATATGTTCCTATTTTGTAATCTTAAGTCTTTATATTCTGGTACCTCCTCAAAAATAAAAATATTTAATCTAAAGATAAAGATTGAATAAAAATACAAACAAGGTGTTTGTAATCCTAGGACAGTCATTTATCTTATGCTATATTTTACTATATTATCCTTAATAGTTGAAAATACATATATCACAAACAATTTTTCCCACTGCAAAATGTACAAAAAGGTTTTGAAGGTTGTCATTCAAAAAAAATTTACGAATGTGCATTGTACAGGTAGAAACCAACGAATGTTTAAAAAAGTGTTTCTGTACCTCTTTTGTCATTGGAATTAACTAAATTGAACATAATATGAAATAAATAACTTTCAGAACAAAAAACTATAATGTCTAAAAAATAATACATGTCTTAGATGGTCGGTAAATAATGAATTTTTATTAAATAAAATTTATTAAAAAATTTTCTTTCACATTTATTCATAATTAATATACATTACTATCAACAAGTTTAAAATCATCATTAAAAATGTTTCTTTTTTTCAAATACCTATATATTTTTTTTTGTTCTGGTAACAGATGTTATTTTGATTGAAGTGGGATAAAAATCGTCTCTTAATGATTTTGAAATTAATTGACTTGCACTTTGGATTTTCTTTGCATAGCTAATTTTATTTAAATTCAATTACAGTGTCAAAGCATAAGAGGCATAAGTCAATATCAGTTCCACTGCCTTTGGTCAACTTCACAGACCAGATTTTTAATCTATGCCAATCTCATTGCTCTGGTCAAACGAATTGAAGACACTGAGAAATTAATTCACAACAATGTATGTGCGTCATGTCAATCGGAAAAGATTATTGGAATACGCTTTAAATGCCAAACATGTACAAATTTATCTTTGTGCATGAGATGTTTTGCTACAGGTTTCGCATCAAATAAACACGAAAATGGCCACCGAATGTATGAAGTATTTACCGAAGTGAGTTTTGATGTTTTTTTTTTTTTATTTATAATAATTTTAATGATATAATTTTTAATTATAATAAAGGATCTTCCACCAAAAAAATTTTCTCATTACTTTGCCAAATTGTGCAACATCTTCTTCCAAAAAACCCATGAAGAATCAACAGGCTTTTGTAACACCAACGATACAACGACAGTCAATGAGACCGAACTAGTGACAATCGATACAAAGCTATCTGACTCAACAGCAGTGCCGCAGACCAAAACCGATTCGACAATTCGAGATTACTTAAAAAATGATTGTAAGTAGTTTCTGATTAGCTTTGTTAATACATATTAAATCCGAACCATTTATAGACTCTTTCCAGCATTCTCAAGTGAGTTCATCAAGTTCATCATCAATACACCCGTCCAATAAGTTGCAATCCATAATTGATAAGCTCCTCCAACAGAATGCGTAATTTCAACTTCTTATAATCTTACTACAGATATGACACTAATAAAACTTTATTTTTATAGTAAAATCGAAATGCAATTGAAGTGCATTCAAACATCTTCGACCGCTGATATTTCAAACTTCCTGAATGCACATCAAGAATTTCTTGTGGATATTATAAATGAGATGAGAAGTTTTACAGTAAGTTTATGGTTTTATTTTGCTTTATTTTTTATTAATACTACTTTTTTGGTTTTAGAATAATGCAAGCATATCGTATCCAACATCAAGCACACCCAATCGTACAGCATTTGCTAAAAAAACTATCGTAGAACTTCAAGCTCAAAATCTTTCCAGATCATGTAAGTATCATCAAAAAATCTTTCATAAATCGAAAATTGTTTCAATTTTCTATCAATAATAAATTACAGTGCATGGAGCTGATATTAATCGCAGCTACTTGGACGCCAACAAATCTGATTATTCGGTCTCTGATGTAAGTGCATGGTTCTATCAGAAAAAAATGTCTACACCATACACAGGACTAACCGTTGTCGCTGAAGACGATGGCAGGGATACAGAAATGTTAAACTTTAAGTTACTTTTACAAAAGGTCAAGGAGATTGTTGATGATTCCTATAGTGATAATACAGAACTAGCTGAAGCTACACAAAACTTAGAAAATGCTTTGGATAACATTATACAGGACGAAGAAAGACGTTTGCGAAACTGTACCTAAGATATGAATCGTTTTTATAGTTATAGATTTTACTCTAAAGTACACATTTTTTTTTTTTGTTCAAATAAATTTATTTACAACATGAATTACAAAAACGTTATTTTTAAATAAAAATTATTTTTTAAATGTAACTTTCTTAAAATAAATTTTTTTACTTAAAATTAGTTTTTTAAAATAAATCCAGATTATCCGGCACTAGTAGTGAAAATTTTGAGATATGTTTAAAGGATGAAAAGGATTATTGTCGAATTAGTTGGATACTGACGCGTACTTTTTAAAACTAAAATACATCAAAATTGTATTAATAGGTATGAGCCCTTGCTGCAAAACAGAAAAACATCAAACTTTTTTTTGTTTTAGAAATACATCTTATTTATTAAAAACAAAAATCGACAGATTAAAACTTTTGTGATAGCGTAAAGCCCAAGCTTTTCGTTGTACATATGAAACAATTATAATTTTGATATATTTACAAATTCTTATTGTTTTTGTCATAATAGTAAATCCTGAAATAATAAGTCCGTCCTTAGTTCTCTGGAATGTAAATGATTGTGTAAACTTTGTTTCTTATTTATATCTTCTCGATCTAATTTCATTGCACTGTTTGAAATCGTTTCCAGGCAAGAGCAACATTCATCTCGTAAGGCAGCTTCGAATTCTATTAATTTTTTCGATTGAGATCTTACATTATCCTGCATTTCCTTGATGCCACAAACTGCTTTTAAATCCATGCGAAGCAGCTTAAGAAACATTTTTGATTTTTCTCGAGATTTTGTAAATAATCTCATATCTGCCGAATTTTCATTGACGTGTGCTATTTCTAGCATAGTTCCGTGCCAAACTGAGTCCTGCATTTTATTAAAAAATACCACTTTTCTTTTAATTAGGTAATCGGCATCATCAACTTCATCATCCAATCCATCGACGTTCATTGCTTCAGAAAAGTTTTGATTTTCGAAAATGCTATGGAACCCCAGTTTATGGCAAAGAAAGTCCTCAAATGCTGCACCAGACACAATATATTCTACTCTGACTTCAGTTTCGTATGACGAAGCGATAACGGTTAACAAATCTCGATGTAGATTCTTTTCGTCAAACAAAAGTTTACAAGACTTATTAGAGAATATATCCCCAAAAAATATTGTAGTTAACAAACATTTCTGATTGAATGTTTTATTGGCTGTGCAAACATCATAGAATACAAATAATGGAAGCCTCACTGGGTTGCTCACAAAAAATTCCTGGATTTTTAGTTTAAGGACCAGAACGCTGAATGTTTCAGGTAGCAAGTTGAAATCTAAACACTGTCTCCAGGAGCAGTTAGCAAAATATTTGTGTTTGTCATCTGATTCGGAGACATTAAATAAGCCCCGTATACTCTCGATATCACAGAAGGAATTATTCAATTGGTACAATTTAAACGAGTGGATTGAATCTCCAACTCCTTGAAGTACCGCTCGAAAATTGCGTAAGATGGTCAGCCGTGAGCTGCAATTGTTTACTATAGGGACACCTATTACAATATCATCATTTGCTGTAAGCTTTATCCACGAATTACCGCATTTGGAAAGGATTTGCAGTTCTTCAAAGCAAGGGGTTCGTAAAAAATTATTGCCGAAAAGTTGTGTGCTCTTCAGTTTGGAGAACTCTTTTCGTGAAATGGTTTGATGGACTAGGACTTCTGATTTTTGTTTCTTTATTTTTTCGAGCATTTTTCGATACACATCTGCTGTTGGTAATTCAGTAGCTGTTAAATTTGTACTTATTTCTTGAAAATCTGTTATTTTATTGTCATCATTATGCAGAAATGATATTGAGACTTGAGCTTGATAATTGTCTAGCTTGACAATTCGGAATGACTTTACATCTTCAAATTCGGTGTGAAGACAGAATCCTTCTAAATTCCTTTTAATAACAACCATATAATTCCAGCATTTAATTAGAATATATACAATTTTGTCAGTTCCATTAAAATAGATATACTTGCCGAATATTATGTCGCCAAAATTTTGGTTTGGACAGGATCTGGAATTGGCAATGATGTCACTAGATTGAGTGATCACTCCATTCGTTTCGGGTTCAATGGAATCAAGTTTATATTGTATTTTACCAAGAATTGTGTATTGCAAGTCAATTGAGTTCAATATTAGTTTGTTAGAGACTTCATAGAATTGCAAATTTCGGATGAGAGCCAATTTCGAGCGTTGCTTTCGTGAGATGTTTAGATCAGAAGTATGAATGAGTTTGTCTTCAATGAAATGGGGGAGATGTGATATCATTTTTCTTTAATGAAAATGTTGGCATGTCGAGGGAATTAAATCCATATGTTAAGTAATATGGTAACGAAATATGTAAGTATTTTAAATTTTATTTTTAAATAAGTTAACTTCTAATTTTGTAACCAAATACATCTAAGATCTAATTCACAATAGACAATAATTTTTGTCAATTGTCAGTGACGAATGAATGTATTCCATAGAATAAAGGCGCGACTGTATTCAAAGCTCTTTGGACAAAGTACAAAATTGAGAATTAAAAAATATATATGCAACTTTTATTTTGAATCGACAGATACTAACAACTAATTTAATTTAAAAAAATCAGTGTTTATTTATTCAAGAAGTCAAAAAATGTTTTGTAGAACTCATTTACCCATTTGTGTCCAGTTTATTAGGAGACAAATTTATTGAAAAATTTTAATTTCATAATTTTGGTTTTGATCACTTGTAAATTTACCAAAATGCTGGGTTTGTGCTTTCAATATTTTCTTAAGTTATTTTTATAACAAATATGTCCCCAATTTTTAAAATAACGTATTTTCAATAAAGTAAAAGTTAAATATAAAAGACTATGATGTATTTAAATGGCTTTATGAAATCCACTGCATATCACTGCATCATATATCAAAACAAAGTCCTCAGATTTGAAAAAAAAAATTGTATCACCAAAGTTTAGTTTATTGGGTCATGGATGTCATAGTTACACACATTCGGTAGTTCTGAGCTATTAAAACCTATATTATAAAGATACCATTAAACAGGGGCAGTTTGCTTACAAGTTATACATTTCTAATTTCTTTGAACTCTGCCCACTCAAAGAAAGAACAATGATTTTTTACTTGCCATTTTCTTTGATTTGACATTTCATGTCGTTGTCGCCTCTTCGTCTCATATTCGCAAAGATATTTGAGGATTTGGTTACAAGAAGTCTGCAACACCTGTCTTTTAAAATCGTGTTTTGTGTACGGAATTTCTGGCGGGTAGAAACACATTTTTGTTTTTTATAAAAAACCTAAATAAATAAAATAACATTCTACAAAATTAAATTCCCACTACTGTAAAAGTCCAAAATTATAGGTTATTCCAACCAAATTTGCAACCTTGTTGGCCAATCGAGAATAAGATCTGGTAAAAGAATGTGGGCTTTCATTGTTTTATTTCTGTAATTTATATTAAAAAAAACACGTATAGTGCGTAGGGGTTTCATAGAAATGTCTCTTGTACACAAAAAGGTCACGCAATTTTCATTGTAATGATTTTGGGCTAAGAATAGTTACATTACGCAAAACAAGATCATAATCAATAACTGCTTGTCTTTATATTAAAGGTTAACGGCATATAATCATTTGACTTGTATAAAAATTTGGCAAAAACCAAGCATTTGACATGGTAAGTTCTTGTTTAATAAACATTTTGTTAACCATATTTACACTACATATTTCATTTCTTGCTTGAAAAAAAAAACAATGACTGTTTAATGTGAGCTTTTGTGTCTCACTCTTTATCTCGCTAGCTACAAGCTTGACGCTTTTGATATTTCAGAATCAGAACTCTCCGGTTGTTACTCGCCGAGGAGCACAAAAAGCTAAAATACAAACCCGAGCTATGCTAAAATCAGTAGAACAACGACGGCCAAACGTGACACTCCAAGAAGCAAAGCGTAAAGCAAAATTACTGAAGATGCAGGAGCAATCACAACAAGAGATTGTTGTTAAAGATATTTTCCAAAATGTAAGTGCAATACATTGTTTCGTTGCTTTAATCATTATTGTAGAAAAATTACCTTTATTTAGGCGATGAGTGCAGTAAATTCTGTACAGGGTTACACTGGAGTTATATACGATGAATCCATGGTACAACACAAATGCATTTGGGATGAAAACCACCCAGAACGACCTGAAAGATTCATCAGAATCTTAGAAAGGTAATTCAAATATAATAAGTATGGTATCTTCAAAAAACAAATGTATTTACGTAAAGTAAAGTTAAGGTAATTTATATTTTTAATAATTTACTAACCTCAAACATACATACATAAGTCACAAATCTACGTGGCGTATTTACCAACAGGATGAAAGGAACATATTATTTGAATTCAAATATTGAAGGTGGGAGTATTTTTTTTAAGGATTTGAAAGTTTTTTTTTTTAATAAAACAGTGCATAGACATAAACCAAATTGTAGCTACTTCTGTAGTGTTTATTAAAAACACGATGCACAATGTACAAGTCAACCGACCAGTTAAGATTCGAGTTCGATGAACGTGAAAATCTTGTTTTAAAAATAAAAACATTAAATATTATGATTTGTGTCAATGAGTTCTAGGCTTAACTTTATAGGAGATAAAAATGTGAATGATAGGTACATTATGTATGTCGTTCTTGTTGCTCTTTTGTCGATTTATTTTATTAGATTGCCTTTTCAGATAGATAAGATAACTTCATCGGGAACGGGACTAGACTTTTGTTGCTTCTTGTGGCTGCGAAAGTGAAGTCCATCCCATTATAAGCTTTGATTAAAACCTAAACCTTTAGTCTTAAAGTTATTTTTAAATATATATTTAAATTAACTCTGTGTCATCATCATCATTATTGCATATAGCTTTGTTTTCAGAAAAAAACTACTATTTAATGTTAAACATGCTATCAAAAATTGACCCATAGACTACTAGGTTCTGTAGTACCTTATACAAACCTAATACCTTTTTTGAGAAGAACCTTTTTATTAAAGAATGGTGCTTTTAGTTTTTATAACTTTTTGTTGATAAGTTCCTATCTTCCTAACGATATCTGGAAAAAAGTGTGTCGTTTCATTTTTCATTCGATTATCTTTTTTAAAGTCCCAATTACACTCTGAAGTATAAATATATTATCTGCCATCTCTTATTGTTTTTGTTTAATGTTACTAATTTATTAGTTTGTTTAGTTTGTCTTTAATATTCTTTTACCAACTCAATAAATTAATGCATTCACATTAATATACTTATTGTACTTAATAAATATCTAAGTTTATATCACTGTCGTTAAAATTTATCTTGTGGTTATCAAATAATCAAGACGATTTAATAAACAAATAAATCATAATCTTTATTTTCAACATTATTCTGTATTTTTTGTGATGAGTTCGACTTTACGATAAAAGGAAAAGGTACATGCACTTGATTCTTGATTATAAAAATTCAATGAAAGAAAATTATCAGTTAAATTGGAAAAAAGGAAAATATTGTAATAATCATAATGTAATTGTCAGAATGAGGAGAAAAAACAATAACATTTTGTTTGATTTATTGTGTGGACCTTATAATGTATTACTCAGAGTACCAAAACTTGTGCAAATAATGCAGGGTCAGTATTGAATCTTATAAAAACAAAACGATTGAAAAAGCAAAGGAAAGAATTGTCCTTTGCTTTTTCAATCGTTTTGTTTTTACCTAACTTTTTATTTAAATTTTAAAAGCTAACGATATTTAGACCGCAAACTAACAATTATGGTTTGAGTGAGAAATCCAATCCAACTTCTAATATAGCCTTTGTTTTTAGATGTAAGTCTCTTGGCCTCCTTGATCGGTGCCAGAGAATACCTTCCCGAAGTGCAACAAAAGATGAAATCCTTCTAAGGCATTCTGAAGAGCATTATAATCTTCTCAAATCAACTGCAAACATGAAAGATGATGATAAACTGGAAGATATAAGTTCTCGATTTGATTCAATTTACCTGCATCCGGTAAGAAAGAGTTTAAACATTGTAGAAATATATATGAGCTAAACAAAGCCTGTTTTGAAAAAAATAGACAACATTTGACCTGTCACTCCTAGCCACTGGATGTACAATTGACTTGGTCGAAAATGTTGTCAATGGTAGTCTCCAAAACGGAATGGCAATAATAAGGCCGCCCGGTCATCATGCAATGAAAGCTGAATTTAATGGGTGTGTACAATTTTCTTGAAAAATTACAAAACATAGAGGCATTTTACATGTCTGTTTCTAGATATTGTTTCTTCAATAATGTGGCCATTGCGGCGCAGTATGCCTTGGATATCCTCAAACTTCAGAGAATACTGATCGTCGATTACGACATTCACCATGGCCAAGGCACACAACGATTATTTTACAGCGATCCAAGGTTTGCTACTTCTTCTTCTAAGCAATATTTTGATTTTATTAACTTCTATTGAATTAATTTTAAACTAGGGTTCTTTACTTTTCGACACATCGATACGATAATGGAACCTTTTGGCCCAATATCAAAGAATCAGATTTTGATGCAATTGGCGAGGGTGCAGGCTTGGGATATAATTTTAATCTTCCATTAAATCAGCCGGGAATGACCAACAGTGATTATCTGGCAATTTTTCAACAAATCTTGATTCCCGTGGCCGTTGAGTATCAGCCAGAGCTAATAATCGTATCGGCGGGCTATGATGCCGCTCTTGGGTGTCCGGAGGGTGAAATGGAAGTAACACCTGCATTTTATCCCCATCTCATAAATCCGCTTCTTAAACTGGCTCAATCTAAAATAGCAGTAGTATTGGAAGGAGGGTACTGTCTTGAGTCATTAGCAGAAGGCGCCGCTCTAACACTGAAAACTTTACTTGGAGACCCTTGTCCTTTATGGGCGGAAAATCTAACGCCACCTTGCGAGAGTGTTCAGGACACGATTTTGAATTGTATTTACGCTCATCGTCCGTTTTGGAGGTGTCTTCAGGTACAGCAAACGTACACAATGGAAGAACTAAACAATGTGAATCCGCAACCAGATTTACATAAAGTTAGTCGAATTTTTATTGGAGGTCCACCAATAGAAGAAAAGTTTCCCACAAGGGATTGTTATCCAGTTCAAACTCCAGAAATAATCCAAAAACTAGACACACGTTTGCAATGGCTTAAAACTAGTAATTTGTAGAACAAGTGTTGTCTTTTTTGGTATGTTCATTTTTGTCTTTTGTTTTTCAGTAACAAATCTTTCAGTGCCATCGATTAGAGTTTGCTATGTATATGATGAAATGATGCTTGAACATCGCAATATGTTCGAAGAGGGTCATCCCGAGCAACCTAAGCGAATTAAGACAATCTATGATATGCATTTCGATTATGGTCTTTTGAAACGGATGGAAAGGCTTAAATCGCGTCATGCTACAACAGATGAGATATGTCTGGCTCATACTCGATCTCATTTGAATTCTATGCGTCGTACAGATGCCAAAGAAGAGCTTGCGGCAATTGGTGAAAAATACAATTCGGTATATTTCCATCCAAAAACTTTCGAATGTGCTACTTTGGCTGCCGGTTCAGTATTACAAGTAGTTGATAGCGTTCTAAAGGGCGAAACCCGAAGCGGAGTGTGTATTGTTCGACCACCAGGCCATCACGCTGAGCCCGATGTACCACAAGGATTTTGTATATTTAATAATATAGCTATAGCGGCCCAGTATGCCATTCGTGATCACAAATTGAAGAGGTATGTTAACTGCAAAATTTTTCACTTGATTGATGCTATAGCAATTCTATAATTTATGTCAAGAGTGCTTATCGTCGATTGGGATGTTCACCATGGAAATGGGACACAACATATTTTTGAGAGTAATCCAAATGTTCTATACATAAGCGTACATAGGTACGACAATGCAACATTCTTCCCCAAAAGCAAAGATGCCAATTTTGATATTGTGGGCAAAGGACCTGGTGAAGGCTTAAACGTTAATATTCCATGGAATAAAGTAAGATTGTTTGAAGCATTATTAGAAGTTTATAAAATTTTGTTCTATACTTTTCTTCTAGAAAGGAATGGGCGACGCTGAATATGTACTTGCATTCCAACAATTGGTTATGCCAATTGCATATGAGTTCAATCCAGAACTAGTTTTAGTATCAGCTGGCTTTGATGCTGCAATTGGTGATCCTCTGGGCGGGTGTAAAGTAACCCCAGAAGCGTATGGCCTGTTCACACATTGGCTGTCAGCCTTAGCAAATGGTCGTATTATTGTTTGTCTTGAAGGAGGTTATAATGTGAATTCGATTTCATACGCAATGACAATGTGTACAAAGTCTTTGCTTGGTGATCCATTGCCCCCGATAAGTACACCAAATATTTCTTGCAAGCCATCTGCGGCATATAGTAGTTGTATCGAAACAATTCAAAATTGCCTAACGGTGCAGCAGCGCTACTGGAATCACCTTAAGTTTAATAAGAAACTACCTGAATGTTCAGGAGAAAATAATAACGAGGATTTTCTTTCTGCTACACTGAAAAATTTAAATATTACTACCGATGATGCTCAAGGAGCTGCAGGAGGCTCGTTTGGTAAAGCTCCAATTCCACCACCTCCTCTAGTTGGAGACGAACCACAGCCGGGACCCAGTAAACCGACTGAGAAGGTAAAAACTTTAAAGGAGTTTGTTAGCGAGAATCTCGAGGTAAAATTTAGCGATGTGAGATTTGCTTCAAAAAATTATAAATGGTTTTCAATAGGCACTGCAAAATGAAGAGATGTTTGCGGTTGTGCCGTTAAAGACATGTCCACATTTATCTCAATTGTGTCCAGAGGATGCACCGACAAGTAAGAGGATTTCAGTAGTTTTCAAGTGTTTTTTCACTTTTCTTTTAAATTTGTTTCTATTTTTGCCTAAATATGTAGTAATCACAATCATATCAAACGCTTAAGTGAAACCCTTTTAGATTCTGCTTCTTTTTTGTCGCATGTTTAGTTTCGACATTTTGAAAAAGTTCAAAACATTTGTAGTCTATTGTTTGTATACTCCTATTTTATTCCGCACAATAGATGATACAACTTGGTAAGGTGGTTTTTGTGTATTGATATTTTTACTAGTTTATAATGATCCCAATTAGAGAGTTTAAAAAAATGTTACATTAATATAGAATAAAAAAGTCAAGATTAGGCAGATTGTTTCTTATAGACTTGACAATGTATTGAATATTGAAGTAAACATTTTTGTTTCTTTTCACAGCAATAGACGTAACTACCCCATGCATTGAATGCTCTTCAACTGTCGAAAATTGGTTATGCTTGATTTGTGCCAAAACGCTTTGTGGACGTTATGTTATGGAGCATATGTTATATCACAATTTAGATAGCAGTCATTCTTTAGCATTAAGTTATAGTGATTTATCAGTTTGGTGTTATCCGTGCGAGTCTTACATTGACAATAGTAAACTGCATGTATATAAAAATTTAGCTCATCGAAATAAATTTGGCGTTGATATGGTATGGTCCTACGAGAATGAAGAGGCCGTTAATAGTGATGATGATGATGAAAGTAATTATATCGTTTTACATTCTAAATGATATTTTCTTCTGTTTTCCTGTTCTATATGCAAATCATTTAAAACATTTAAATATTTATAATATTAAAGGTATCTTTTATGGATGTTAACTTATCTATTTTTTTTTTTTAAATATATTATGACGTTTTTCTTAGGTAAATACTTGTTTTTTTCATTTAAAATTGAATTCTTGATAAGTTGAAACAATGAGTAAATAATGAGAATGAAAAAACTCAGAAATTATTTGGTTATTAATTAGTGTGTATAGTTACATACATATTGCTAATTACGTTGGTTATTTTATAATAATAGGAATAAATGGAATTTTTAGGCAAAGTTAAAACTTACGTTTTACTAAGTATCCAAAATTTAAAGATATTTTTCCATCAACTTAAATATTGTACTTTTTTGCTAACTTAATCAAAAACAATTGTTACTTTATTTACGAACTTCAAAAATTAATATGTTAAAATAAATTCTATATAAATTTATATTTATGTGTACGTTCTTCAAAAAATACACATACATACATACAGTACGATTCCAGAGACGCTACAGTCATGAACTGTATGCAATCTAAACAATTATATACTTGTTTGGCGAAATTAAAAGTAAGTAAAATATAATTGATCCAAACAAAAAAGCTTTAAATCAAATACTTGCATCAAACTAAAAAAAATAATGCACGTCTTTCGGAAAACATAATTTTATTTGATTTAAGACATAACTAAGACTTCTCTAGACGAACAAAAGCACCAGGCTGTGAAGCATTTTTTGTGCTTTTCTTTGATTTCTTTTTATGAATATCCCCCTTTGGACTTTTTTTTTCGTTTTTATGTTTCCGTTTTGCTGGCGTTTTAGTTATGGGGATTTTAGATTCTTCATCACTACTTTCAGAGTCGTCGTCTTCTTGTTCATCTTCGTCATTTTTGTCGTCTTCATCATATTCAATTGTTACTACACCTCTTTTCGGTTCAACAAATGATTTTTGTTTAGCTGGCATAACATCACCATTTCCAGAAAGCACACTCTTGGTGTTATAGTCAGATCCAAATTGATCTAAGTCTAGAATGCCTATACACGTTGGTCGACACCCAATGTTTGTTGAAGCCAACTCTAGTAGTCTTTGGTTTTGTACGTCCAATGTCCAAAGTTTTATGTCACCGGAGCTAAAAGTATATATATGTATATGTTTTTAATACGAGGCCTAATTATTTGTAAGAAACATACAAAATAGGCATGCATAGTGCATTTAAAATGGGGAAAAGAGTTGTTCTAAATGATTTTCCCACTTCGGTATTTTTTGGACTTATGTATATTAGTATTTTTTCAAAGCTATTGCTTTTTTTAATTTTTAAATCGTTAATGGCGTAGAAGGAATTAATCATATATTTATGTACATAATTATTTTATTTACCTGGAAGCAGAAACAAGAACATCATCGAAAATACTCATGGCTTTGACTCTAGACTTATGTGCACTTATTGCTACCGATTCCACTTCTTCGTCCATAGATACGAACAAAATAGAACCGTCTTCCAAACCAACCAAGAGCACATCATCAGACGCCCAACCGACACATATTGGCTTTGATTTGGTTTGTTCTGTTTTGACCACATCGGCCTTTTTAATGCACCAAATTTCCACAACCCTCTGTCCTGTGATACTAAAAAAGTCACCAGTTGGTGACCAAGACAAACAATCTGGGGATCCTCCTAGTGATGTTCTATTTTTAAGGTTGGTTTTATAGGCAACTCGACCTTTCACCAGATTCCATGTACGCATTATTTGATCGGAGCCCAGCGATAAGGCCAACTTGCCGCTGGGGTGGCAGCTTATATGTGTCACCGGAGAGCCGCTGTGTGCTTTCTTCCAATTCGCTCCAACATGCCAATTGCTAAGACGTACGGCTACCAAGCGTCCATCGTCCCCCGCTGATAGAATATGAGTATCGTCTGAAGTAAATTCAATTCCGTTCACGGTACCTTCATGGCTAAGAAGAATCTAGGATAATATTGAAATGACAAGTACTAATTATTGTGGAGTAGGATTTTTCATTTACCTGTGTTTGCTTCCGGGTTTTCATGTCGTAAATAAATATACGGTCATCGGTCCCGCCTGTTGCAATGAATTTCCCATGCACTCCCAAGCATTTGATCGAACTCGTGTGCGATTTATCGGCAAATGATTGCACAAGAACCTTTTCGCCATTCTGTATAATATTCCAAAATTGTCGTTTATTAAAAACATGTTATACATTTTGATAAAATAAGTCTTTTTAATTACATACCTTGTAATCCAATTTGTAACCAAGAAGGAATTCTTCATAAGTGCCAACTATAATTTCAATGTTCTTCGACATAAATGTGAGTGTAAAGCAAACTTAATAAAAATAAAATGATAGTTCTTATATTTTCAATTATTATTGAATTATAATTCTTCGTTTAAAATCTTGTATTAAACTTTGCAATTCAATTTTGTTTTAAAATTATATACTTGATACGAGAGTGAGAGTGCGACCATGTGGGCAAGTTTTGTAAACACAATAAATTTAACATGACAGATTCGGTCGGATTCAAGGGCCTTTCAAATCAGTGCGTTCAATGCACCAAAATTCATTACTGGATAAATCGGTAATATTGAAGCGCAATTGTGCAACATATTTCTATAATCGGCAGCGTAACATTTCTAAATCACGGATCATTGTTAAATTTATTAACTATTTCTTTATGATAAAGCAGATGACAATTTATGAGCATAAAATATAGTGTCTTTCCTACATACCAGTTTGTTTTCAAAATCCAGGCGATGTGTATTTAAAAATTCATTACTGAATTCATGTTGAACATACTCAAACTCATTATGTGGCTGAATGTACTCTTCAATAATTACGACGGAACTGTTGAGTTTTTTCTCCCTATGTATGTGAAGTGAAGAGGTGTTACGTTCTTACGTTACGCTTAAGCGTCCAGAATCTACTGTCAACTTTAACAAGCCGATGAAACTAAAGTGAATTTCGGGATCAAACAACTTTTGTGTTTCTATTTTTAAATTAAAAATGTAAATCAGACTTCAGGTAATTTATAAAGCCACATATCAATAAAAAACAAGAACATCAAATTTGAAGCAATGAAGTCTTTTTATGTTTTAATTGTGTTATTGGCATTAACTACTTGTGTGCTTTCACAAAAATCACCCAAAGGTAAGCATTGTGAACTTAGCTAAAAATAAATAATTATATCTATTTTAAAACATTTTAAGTAATATATCTGGAAGCCGGCGATGTGGTTAGTTTCGAGCCGGAGAATCCAAGAAGAGGATACTATCAAAGCGATTTAAAAATCTATTGCCATCGTGGTAATGCTAAAACAATTGGACGAGCCTTTGAAACAATTCAACTGCAGCTGGACATCGAGGACGATGACTTTACTCAATATGAAGGCGAAACACCCGAAATCGTTAGCACGCGCTACGAAGAGCAAAAGTCAATATTCTCGATCAATTTGTTCTCCCAGAAAAAGACACGCCGCAAAGTGAACCCGTTTGTTCAAGAATGCATCGGTATCGATACCATACAGCCGTACCGTGTGCGACTGCATTTAATTCGGGTTGACTTTTGGAAGATCATTCAAATACTTGTTGGGCTTTTTATATTCAGTTTTGCAGCAAAATTGAGTAAAAATTCAGTTTTCTACTATATTACGGGGGTACTGATTGGTATCTGTACTTCCTTTATGCTGCTCATCTATTTGGCGGGAAAACTATTTCCTAAGAGACCTATGATGTATGGTGTTTTAATTGGTGGTTGGACAATTGGAATTTACATTATACAGAGGTTGTGGGAAAACGTACAACTGATCTTGGTTACTTATCAAACTTATGTCTTCTGGTACATACTCATTACTGGAGCCATAAGTTTTGTATTCTGTTATCGCCTTGGCCCACCAAAGAACAAACGCAGCAAAGACTTGATCAAGTGGGGCCTTCAGTTGATTGCTCTCATAGTTATATACTTTTCTAGTCAGTTTGAAGAAGCATCGGCAGCTCTCGTCATCATCACTTTTGTAACCCACTACTTTCCCAGACGTTGGCTGCGAAAAATTCGAGTCGCTTATCTGCATCGTTTTCCACCAAAAGTGCGCCTGCTGACCAGTGAAGAGTACTACGAGCAAGGTGTTAAAGAAACCACAAAAGCCCTCGATGAGCTGCGTAATTTTTGCAGCAGCCCTGAATGTAAACAGTGGCGTATTATGAAAAAACTAAAGGATCCTCTTCGATTTGCCGAGTTTGTTGAAGGTGAATCGCACATTCGTGATGAAGAGATTCTCCAATATGAGAGCTCAAAACAGGATTTCACTGATTCTGAATTAAGTGAAGAAGAAGAGCCGTCTTATAGTCCTGCCATTACAAGATCTGAAACTCGAAGATATGAGATCAATGAAGACGACGGGGATCCCGGATATCGTTCAACATCAATGTTAAGCAATTCAATGTCATCGTTTCGGAATTCTATCAACGGACGCCATATGACCGTCACATCAAAAAACTACAGATATCGGCAAACAAGCACAGCTCGGGGTGATTTAAGTGAAGAGGACTAGAAGAAGAATTACAAATGACTTATATTGTGGGCTTGTGCGTATTCGTGTTTTCTTATTTATAACTATCAGTACATTATGTTTTGTTTTTTCCATCGTGTAGATATATTTTCACCAGTTCATCAATAAAAAAATTAAGCTAAATGATTTTTATAATTCTAAAAACAAACACCTATACATTTTTTTCACAACAGTTGTATTAACATTCTTAAAACTTCATCACATTTTTAACAAATTTGAACTATTTAATATTGTTATTTAAATTCTGCACTACAAACGAATTTTCGTCAAACCTGTTGACGTTGAGTTTGTAAAAGAAGGATTTTCCATATTCGAAAGACGAAATCATAACTGCACAGGCGGGAGCTACTTTAGCCAATCGCGGTCCTAGACCTGCAAATAAACCTCGAAAACCATGTGCCCGATAAACTTCTTTGAGTCTTTCTGTTGTGCTTTTTATAGGAATGTTCTGCCGTGGCTTGTCTATATTAAGAAAAAGAAGAAACAAAAAATTGAATGCATAAACATTTTTAGAATACTAAAAAATAAAACCTACAAGACTTGTTAATTAAAATAATATAAATTAATTTAAACGGATAATTGTTTATTATAAGAAAATAATTTAAATGATTTTTTAAATAAAGATTCAATTAAAAAACCCACCAGTATAGATTACTTGTTCCCCAAACTCTATTTGTTGATACGTCTTAATTAAATCGAAAGGTGTCGTTAATGTAGCAGCAATCTAAAAATTAAAGAAAAAAAAAATGTATGACAACAATGGAAAACAATATTGAATGTATGTACTTCAAAAATCAAGATAGGTGCCTTCAGATAACTCGAAACACTTTAAATAATTGCTTGGGTGTTTTTCTGATGATTTTTGAAGTTGCAACTTATTTGATAAGTTAAGGTTATGTTAATTTTCCAGACAGGCATCTAACGTATTCTCAACAAATATTAAAACTTCTATCGAACAATTGCAAAGCATGCTTATTTTCTTACCTTATTCAATGATTCTAAAAGGTCAAAGTTAATTTTTCATTCACATCTAGAATTATAGGGCGTTGATAGAAATTGTACATTATTTAAAGCCAGAAGGGTTAAACAATGGTTAATGGAAACCGAATGCAGAGAGATAAAAAAGACCAAAGCCAAGGTCGAATCAAGCCAAGAGAAATCCAAGAAAGAAATTTCTATCAAGTGCCTCTTTATAGTGTTGTTTACACAAATGCTTTCAATAATACTAAAAATAATGTGCTATCCTCACATTGAAAAACGATCTTTCCATTATTCTTATTCTATTTTTCATTTTAATAATAAATAATTATTAATAAACAATACAAAACATGCAATTTAAATTTGACTTTGGTCACTTTAAAAAGATGTTTATTTTTCATGCAAATGACCATAATAGTTTTTAATTGAAAAACTAACGAGGACAATGCAATGGAGAACATCGGACACAAAAGCATTAGCATTGACATAGAGCAATAATTGAATCCAATTTCTTTGTCTGTTGCTGTCAGCGATATCAGTCTAGATTAACTTACAAAAGGAGATAAGACTTAAAATATTTTTAGTTGAACAATGTTATCTATATTTATGTACTTACTGAAAAGTAGAAACTATGTATTTACTTTAATACTTATTTAGGTATTACGATAAATTGTAAGTATTATGAGTGATTTGTTTAGTTTTAGTAATACTTGTTCCGCTTCAAAACAAAAAAAGAAAGAAAAATAGAATTAGGATATAAAAAAAACATACCGATCCCGCTAGCGCTCCTGCTGCAAAGCTAAAACCAAATGTAGGTTCTGTTACTTGGTAGGACCATTTAAGAGCTTCATAGCACGACCAGTAAATACCTTGAACAAAAATTCATTCAAGTATTCAATTTGAAATGTTTTATTAAAAAAGTCTTACCAGAAAAAGGAACATCGCGATAAATTGTTGGAGGTAGACCCTTCCATAGCACTAGAGCCCCATCTGCATTAATCATATTGCGGACAGATGTTGTCATTTCTTTGTATGTCATTTTCTGAGATTGCATTTTAGTTCTTATTAATTCAAGGGGACTAACTATTGTAACGGCAAAGATGCGAGACGTTACACCTGCAAATAGGGGTACATACAATGGCATTTCTGCTGCCCCAATGTGTTTATTATGCCAGTCTTTGGTGTGCCTCCGGATTTGTTCATAGGAAACAAAATAGATAATCGTTGAAGGAAGAGCTGAAACTAGAGTTGGGCCGAGGCCTGACCAAAGAGCTTTTACGCCCTCGGATCGGCTTATTTTTATGACAGCGTCCTTAAAAAAATATTTAATTAAATAAGGCATTTTATGTGAGATCAGTTATGGCCACATACAATGGTGCCATTAAGATGAAGATGATTCTTTAATGGAGCAGAATTGGGCCCACACGGGCAGAGATGATCCATAAGACCATTGCAATAGAGGAAGCATTTGTTGGAGAGCAGTAACTTTTGCTGCGTTTGTATGCGGGTTTTAACAACATCCAAAGGTGTCACTTTAATCAGTTAATTTAATTTGTAAATATAATAGAAAAAAACAACAATTAGTATTTACTTATCAATGAGGTAACTATTCCTCCAGTGCATGCTGAGGCAATTTGTTGATGCGGCTTTATTCTAAATCGAGGGTCGTCTATGTCGATTTTTCGGCGGTCAGTTTGGTCTGGCAGTTTTTTAAATGGTGTCATTGATTGAAAATTTTATATAATTTTCCAAATAGAAGAATTCTTATAGAGAAATTCAAGATTACAAAAAAACGTGTTTGTTTTTTTTTTCAAATCTAATTTAAATGATAAAATTCGTGCGCTGGTTAAAAATCTGAGTTTTTATTATGACTTTTCAAGAATTAAGGTGTGTTTGATTTGATAACTGAGTTGTGAGTGCAGAATAGAATTTTTAATTTACTACATTTGAAATAATGTAATAAGAAACAATTCTTAGGCCGGCAACACACGAGAATTGAAATGTCTGTCGAAATTATTTCAAAGTTTCACAAATAAAGCACAATGGTAAACTAGTGTAGATTGAAGGAAGCCATACGCATCACTGCTTTGGGAGATTTAGTCTTGTTTTCTTAATTACCGAAAGAATAAACAACAATTCTAAAATTATATGTAATTAAAAATTGAAAATTTTGAAAAATCATGCAGGATTATAGATTTATGGAATTTTTCCCAAAAATATTGGAGAATCTGACTTTGACTATCGTAAATAAATCAACTATATATTTTATTTTATAAAAGAACCAACATTATGTTTTTTTACAATAAGAATTGTAAGCAATTTGGGTGGCAGAAGAATAAACTTTGACGAAGTGTGTCCTAACCCTTGGGATTACTCTACTACCTTATTATTTTGCTAAATCTTCCAGTTTCCTATTCTAATTTTAACAACAGTTTATTCTCTCTCTAACATTAAAATATTAGCATATGGCGAATGAAATGCTTGTATATATTTTTATCTGCATATTGCTCGCTTAGTCTGACTTTGAAGGCTGCTCTTGAAGTAGAGTAGAAGTAGATAGCTACTTCTGTACTTACAAAATAGAATAGTAAAAAAGAGATAGAACTCGTGATTTTTTATAAAAAATTTACTGTAAAACCTCTCGTCATGTGAAAGAACAGAACAGAACATTGATTACTCGCCAAAATAAGAATAAAAAATAACCCATTGTCTTCCTTTTCCATTGCTAATTTTCCATTCCAATTCCGACTTTGCCGGTCTTGGTCTACATACATCTGGATTTGATAATAATAATTTTC
The DNA here is from genome assembly GCA_905146935.1 of Scaeva pyrastri. Classification (NCBI taxonomy): domain Eukaryota; kingdom Metazoa; phylum Arthropoda; class Insecta; order Diptera; family Syrphidae; genus Scaeva; species Scaeva pyrastri. Next base: position 19,117,391 of record LR989929.1, on the reverse strand, counting down.
AGTTTTTATAAAACAAAGAGAAAAGCTTAAACAAAAGTCAAATCCAAGATGATTGGTAAAATAATTTTTTTCTTGGCACTTCTGTGTCCGTCGATAGTTTTAACGGAGTCTGAGGAAAATTTCGCAATAGCTCTTTCCCCCGAAACATTCGATAAAGCAATCGAAAAAAACAATCATTTTGTAATGTTTTTTGCGCCATGGTGAGTTTCAATTTAAATATAATATATAAAAAAATTAATATAATTTCGAAATGTTTTGTCGGTTTGTATAAGTCCGATTAGTATGACGTGTCTTGTAAAGACGCATTCTATGGAGATAACGAGTTCTTTGGCTATTTCGAAAATTTTGACTTCAGAAATGTTAGGTCCGTAATCTCCATCAAAGATAACGACCAGAAATTATAAGTGTTTTGTCGAGCACTTGGAATTAAATTTGTTATGGGGTATCTGAGAGGGTACAGTCAGAGGCATACAGAAATGTTTTAGACACAAAAAAATAGAATTATTTGATACCATACAAGAAATTAAAGTTGTCAATCCATGCCAAATTATATGTCTCAGATCTACTTCTAAATTTGTTTAGATTAGCTAGATTTAATTTCCTTAAAATATGAACAACCGGATGCATACCTCCTAAAAAGTAATATTTTAGTTGGCGACGTATCCTAATGTATGTTATCATGACCTAAAAACTACAGTTGAGTTAATGTTATACTCAAGTTTATGCGCCCACAAGACTATCTTGTTTGGAATATTACTATTCTCAAATAGCGGTGTTATATAATGATATCATGGCATTAAATGCTAAGATATTATTTTTTCCAAATATACCTACACATTTTATTTTTAATTGAAACTGTTTTTCTTTAGAAATTTTATTATTAGTCTAAGAAATGGAGGTATAATCAACTCATATACACCGCATATATTTTCATTCAAACAGGTCACACATAATTCCTTTGTCATCAGTGTATATATCAATAGCAATGCAGTTTAGCATAAAAACTGCCATGCTAAGCAGAAACAATAAAAAAAAAAACGAATAATTCTGATTGCACAAGTCTATTAATTATTCTTTTTCTTTGCACATACTCGTAGTTCATTTATACGTAGGTACTTAAAATGTACAAATATACTCAATAATTTGATTTTTGTTACAAACCTATCATTCTTAGTTGTTATCAAGAATGATTTAATTAACGACTATGATATGCTTGCCTAAAGAAGTTAAATTCTGACAATCGTCAAGTTAAAACAAATTCCAATGTAAAACAGGAATGAAGAAACAATCAACTTCATAAAATACCTACATTAAAGTAAACTTTCGCTGTGCGAAGTTTTCTTTTTTGGTGTATTATTGATGTGGCATTTTGTATGCTCTAGATTGGACATGATGTGAAAAATCTTATGCATTTTTTGTTTACTTCAAGGTGTGGACATTGTAAACGTCTGCATCCATTATGGGAGCAATTAGCTGAGATGATGAATGTAAAAGAAGATGCTAAAGTAATAATCGCCAAAGTTGATTGTACTGAACACCAAAAGTTGTGTGCTGAACATGAAGTTACAGGATATCCAACATTGCGATTCTTTAAGTTGGGCGAAACCGAATCAGTCAAATTTAAAGGCAGTCGGGACATGCCAACTATGACTGAATTCATCCAGCAACAACTTGGTTCAGTAAGTAAAATAACATATGCATAGAAAATAATTATTAATTGAATTCACTAAAAAAACAGGAAAATGAAATCGACAACGAAGATGACGAAGAGAACGAAATTGAACAAGACGCCCCTAAAGGAAACAAGCTGGTTGAGTTAACAGAAAATAATTTTGCCATGCATGTATCCAGTGGCAATCATTTTGTCAAATTCTACGCTCCATGGTGCAGTCATTGCCAAGTAATAAACTTTTTCTATTCTTTGAACTCAGATATTTTTATATAATTTTTCTTCATTAGCAATTGGCACCAACTTGGGACGAACTTGCAAAATCTCTTCAACATGAAACCTCTGTTACTATTGCCAAAATCGACTGTACCCTTTATCGTCCCATCTGCCAAGATTTTGAAGTCAAGAGCTACCCAATATTACTCTGGATTGAAGATGGAAAGAAAATTGAAAAGTACTCTGGCTCTAGGGACCTAAAATATTTGCAAGCGTATGTAGAGAAAATGCTCGGCGGTGCAGCCAAAAAGAACGAAATCGAACAAGAGGAGGACCAAAAGGAAGTAGAACCAGAAAAAGAACGAACTGGTGTTGTTCAACTAACTGCTGATGAGTTTGAGAAAACAATCAAAAAAGGAATTACATTTGTTAAGTTCTATGCACCCTGGTGTGGACATTGCCAAAAATTGGTTCCAGTTTGGGATCAGCTAGCTGCCAAGACTCATGGCATAAGTTCAGGAATTACAATAGCCAAAGTCGATTGCACTCAATCGCAAAATAAGGAACTCTGCCAAGAGCAACAAGTAGAAGGATATCCTACATTGTTCGCTTACAAATATGGCGAAAAATTAAGCGAGTACGAAGGAGGACGGTCTCTGGAAGACTTAAATAGTTACATTGTGAAGCTTGTTGGCCACGATGAGCTGTAGGTCATTTTATTTTTATTAAAGATTAAATGAAAATGCATTTCAATTCACATGTTTAATAGATTGTATAAAAAACCTAGTTTTTTTTTTTTTTAATTATAAATTCCATCAGATCTTTGGTATACATATATGTATCAGACCAGCAGTTTTTTAAACAAATGTAACCATAATCAAGTGATTATATAATTGAACAGTTTTGTAAAAATTAAGTGAAAATTTGCATTTCCTTCTGTGTAAGTGTTACCGTACTGCAATGTCTAAACTTTTAGAAAAAAAAAATAAAACAAGGCAATTATAACTAAGTAAAATCTAGGAGAGTTTTTGTTTTTACTTGAAAAAGCATTATATCGAACACAATAAAAAAATAAATTGGTCCTTTTCTAAGTCACGAAAGTATTGTTTAAATTTGTAAAAAAAGTAATGATAATATTATGCAGTAATGAATGAATTATTGGTGCTTGATCTCCTCAAAAAAGTTTAATTCTGGCAATTTTCAAGATGGAACTATTAATGAATTTAGGAACTCCTGCACAGCAGCCGGTTAAGACATTTTTAAAGTCGAACTCAAAAAGTTACAATGTATTTTAAATAAAAAAATCGTACATTTAGCCTTTGCACTATGTACATAATAACTGGAACTTACCATTATTCTACCAACCAGCTTATACAATTACAAAAGTACAACTTCAAAATATAATTTAAAGTCTTGTATTGAAAAATATGTACTTTTTATTTTAATTTGTTTGGTATATTATTTACAAGTAAACAATTGGCGAAGAGCATTATCTTGCTCACTACGTTTAACAATGCAAATTGTTTATGTGGATATAGATTTGCTTTTTTTGTATGTTCCCAACGTCGTCGTCGCCAATTTTAAATGACTAAAATTTAACCAATAAATTTAAGCTACAACGCTAAGTGAACTCAATCGCATTTGAAATTTATCTAAATTCGTAAATTTCAATGCAATTTTCGGGCACGTGATTTAATTCGATGGACTGATACAGCTCAGATGATTTGTGGTAGTAATAGCCTTCCATTTTGCCTTTTGATTTTGTAAAACATATATAATAGAATCCTGCGAAAGATGCACCATTTATATCTTTAATTGTATGATCCGGTACCTAAGATAGAAAAATAAAAGCTATTAGTATGTGTCCTAGAGTACGAACAAAATTTAAGAGTAGCTTTAATAATAAAAAAAAACAGATTATTGGTATATATATATTACCAAGAAGTGTTCCTTCCATCGCATGAAAACATAATCGCTTTTCTCCAATGCCTCATAGTCAAAATTATCAGAATAAAATATATCTTTGTAGTCAGCAAAAGCGTTAAATTTTCCCTATATAAAATAATGTTTGTAATACATAATTGCTAAATTATAAAGGTGATGGTCAACTCACCCAATGGCCTCTATCAACATCTGCGTTAGCTTCCCATTTTCTTGTCAGAAAGGGATATTTTTTCGAAATTATTTCTCCGTCGAAAAAAGTCGTTAATGTTGGGAATTCAAAGGTAAGCCCATTTATCTTAAGATAGCCGCATAAAAATGAGTTTTCCATATCTACATGCTGAAAAAATTAGTTAATTTACATTGAGTGAATTATGTTATTAAGGTTATTTCGTGTAAAATTATTATTTACCTGCAAGACAACCTCCACATCATACGAATTTCCTTGTGATTTTTGAAAGCCCTGGAATTTTGATCCATTATATAGCAAAGTTTTTGTAACACCTGTTTGTTTCGAATTCGCTGGTGGCGGGGGTACTATATCATCCTTGACGGGCATGTTTGAAGACGCTACAAACTGGAAAGGTATGATGTTTCGCACAAAAAGTTCGTATTCAAATTATTGTAGTATTCAAATGTTAAGTACACCTGTGGAACGATGATTACCAAGTTTTTATTAGAATTGATTTAGATCCATACTTTTTTGCGTCAATAAATAAATGAACAAATAAATGTATTTGTTCTTATATAAAAAAAACTGTGTTTTCATGTTAAATAGAATTGTTAAAGTATTCATATTCTAGTTTAAATATAAAGCTAAAACAAAAAAAATAGTTTTCGTTTTATTAATTACATCAATCAGAGATTACAATAATCATCTTGCAGACTACATAATAATAATAATATAAAAAATAAATTAATGTGAAAGCAAAAAGAGGCGAAAAGAACCTCGATTTTTTACATCTCTCTTAATATTTGAAAAGTAATATTCAATTAATTAAACGCAATCCATTTTTGTGTCTCATAGTTAAAAGATCTAATTTATTTGTTCTGTTATTAAAATTAAATAAACGAGATGAGTGCACCAACAATATTTTTAAAAGGGAACTATATTCATCATTGTTAAATTGCCTAATTATAATTTCAAATATATATACATATGTATTTCGTGGCTTTGATTGAATCTACTTTTTCAGTTTTACTATTTGTATGAGTAAAATAGATCCTTATATTTAATTGTATAAATATTATTTAGGTACATTAAATACCATACTACGTTACATTCATTGTCTTCTTATATGTACTCGAATGTGTCCAATGCTAACTGCGTATAATGAATTTGGCACAAAATATCGAGGAAAATAAATAATACACAAGTCTTCTCTCCCACTTATAGTTTTCAGTTAACAAAAATGTTTTGTTGTTTATGTCTTGCTAAGGTATTAAATGGAAGCAAATGTCTAGCCTAATTAAATCAATACAATTTTAATTATTTCCTCTATGACTACGAGTACAGAATGCCTGTCTATTTTTGGATAAAATACAATATAAAAAGACAATTGTGTAGAATGCAGCTACCAAATAGAAATGCAAATTAGGTATGAGGCATATTTCATTTGAGGCATATTTCATTTGCAACATAAAATGCAAGATGGTAGCGAATGTTCTCGAAAAGAACCAAAAACGAATAAGGAATGGACGCTTTATTTATATTATACATTTTTATTTGGAAAATTAATACTTTTTTCAATAGGAACCCCTTCACATTAACGCCATTAAAATTTTTTAACTACGAATTTAGGTAATTGTTTAAAACATGTTCGTACTTACTTGAATACGAAAGCCTTAAAATAAACTACGATTTATGTATAAATTATTACTTTAGTTTTTAATAAATATATGTTAAAATATTAATAACTTTCTTAAAATTATATTTCACGAACAAATTTTGTTCATTTGACAGAAACAAACACAGAAAATCTATAAAAAAGTGACAAAGGTTTTCAACAGCTGTTTGATTTTTTTTGACGTCGACGTCGGAATCGATCACCGCCTGATTTACTTTGAACCCAAAAACGGTTGTATTCAGCCAACGAGAAATGTTTTCAAGATTGTTATTCCTCTCCATTTTGTAGGCCAAAAAATAGTTAGGAAATAGTTTTTTTTCCAAAAATTGTCTACTAAGTTACACGAACCCAATTGTCACAAGGTTGGAACTCAGGAAGGTAAATAAATGTAAGTGTTTCAGTCCTTATAAATAACAATTATTATTAAATCTTTGTTTTAAATTAACAGACATAATAATACATTTTCCTACGAATTGGGGCAATAAATGTCTCCTAGAGTACATCTTAGCTCCACAATTCCACACACCGGTTAAACACCAGATCTCCATTTGTTTCCCACTTGGTGTCAAATTTGTACCTATAGGTATAATAGATTTTTAAATTTAAGAAATAGCTAAAGTTTAGTGCTCTATGACATAACCTTTTTTGATTTCCAAATAAAACATTTGTGTAACTATTGGTCAGTCGAGAACTATTCTTTAGAATCAATAATTCTTCTCCTTATACACTTCGAGCTCTTTACATATACATACTATCTAAATTAACTTCATATCCATATGTTGTTATTTAAAAAATGTTATTATTATGTACCATTTTTGAAATTCAAATAACTTTTGATTTGATTTTAATGTGAAAATAAAAGTCAAGAATTTTAATGATTGAATAATTATTGCTTTGAAGGATTTTTAATTTTAGGTAGAGGGCAATACGAGTATTGGACGAATTCATACACCTACATACTTTTTAAGGTCATTGTAAATAATATTAATTTAAAATAAGAATATTTATTTTTTTGGAAAAAAGAGAATACTTCACACAAACCCGCATTATTTTTTTCTACTGAAAACTTATACTATCATATAATTTTAATTTTCCCTTGAATGAAAAATTTAAAAAATTTAAAAAAGATAAATTGGATAACACTAACTTTAAAAAACATGTTTTTTTTCGGACAGTTACTTAAGTGTTTATTAAGAACGTCAGAGCAAACGTTTGGAGGAAATCTTCCTTTAAAACCAAACTTTTTGTCGTTTCTTGAATACATAATTATTGTAAATAAGTATTGTTGTATCCAATAAAAAACTTATACATATATAAAACGAAAGGGCCTACTTAAATAAAAAGTAAGAGCATCTACACCTGTTGATGTTATTTCCATCAAGAGTATAAGCTTTACATCTTACTTTAAAGCTCAAACATCATCTCATTTCTTACGCGCAATCGCTATCAAAAGATGCAAATCTTTTTCTGACCAACAGTTTTATTTTAACCACATAACCAATCGCATGTCAATTGAAGATGTCAACATTGTTGATTATTCTTAAATATACATCGACACATGTACTTCTTAATTAAAAATTCATAATTTTTTCGTGTTTTTTCTAAAATATTCAAATAAAAATTGATAAAAATGTTGTGAAGGAAATAAAAGAAAATCTCTGGATTATAAAGTATAAATTATGGTAAATTTAAGTATCGATTATATCACACAGTGTGCTAAATGTTGTAATTATTTTGTATTTAAAATTCATGATGTAAAAACTTATTTAAATTATTGACGGAAAGAGTCTTTGCTTTTTGTTTAATACAACTGTTTCTACTTAATAACAGAGTTAATTGTTATTTTTTTGATGTTCTAAATGTTACAAAAAAAGGACTTTCACAAAGACTACATATGTATGTAAAAGGACTAGTAATATAAAACCTTGAACCTTGACGATTGAATACTGACCTTATGCAGAGTATCAACTCTCTTCGACCTTGCAATTAAGCTCAGGAAAAAGTTGCTTTCTTTTGTTCTATTTCAAATACCAACACCATGATATATGAACACATATGGTTCACCTTGCAAAATGGAGTTTTATTGACACCTACATTTGTTTATTTTGTACACATTATACTACATTATGTGTTTTATAACTCAAATGCAAAAAGATATAACATACATACCTATTTAGAACCATGAAACCAAAACATCCTTGAGACATTGATTTTCTTAGGCATGTCCTTTGTATTACAAAGAATCAAATTCCTTGTTTTGTACAAAAGAATGAGCACATTTTGCTGCTTTTTATATACATACATTGTATGTATGTATGTACATATGTACATATATGCCTAAAACACAACATACACCCATATAATTGATTTTGATGTTAGCATTTGAATAAGGACATATCCAGTGATGCGTTTTATGAAACTGACCATTCAAAATTTTTTTTTGAGCGTTCTCATAAAGAAGGGCAAGGTCGTTATCGTTAAAACTCGAAGTTAAATAAACATATATGATATTTTATCAACTTCCCATCTCAGACTCACATAACAAAAAAGAAAAGTTTTCAAAGAATATTATTTTCTAAGACTGAGTGGAGTTCTCTAAAAAAATAAAATCCTTGCTGTGTCCATGTTTTGCACTATATGACATCTTTGAATGAGAACGTATTTGTGTGTTTTTTTTTTTTTAAATAAACATTGGGGTCAAGATTATGAGATAGTCTATTATTTTTTTTTTATCTAAATAAAACATTTTGAGACATGTCAGTTTGTTGAACCAATTTTTAGCCACATGAGGTCGCTTGTGGTTATCTAATTCAAAATGAACTGATAGGGGTTCTATAATTATGTTATCAGCTGTCTAATGACAATAAAACTTAACTAGAAACAATTTGAAAAAAACGACCAAATTTCTGGTTTGAAAGATAACGATTATATTTTTCTCTTTCGATAATTCTTGTGCCGCAAAACAATAACAAAGCATACACTACACAATAAAAGAGCAACTAAAAATGTTTTACTATAAAGAGAAGACTAAACCTAAAAGTAAAAGTAATAGGAGATCTCAGTTTGCAGTCGGCAGTTGGCAATCAACATACCCTAAAGGCAATTGTCTGCGATAAAAATATAGATTTGTTTTAATTTCGATTTAAATTCAGTTTTTTTTTTCTTGTTTTTCAAAAAAAGTTCAAGTTCTAGGCCAAACGAAGTGAAAGTCTTAATCGATTTCATTGCAGGTAATAACTTTTTGACCGAAAAAATAAAATAAAATACTCTACACTTTGTGAGCCATGAGCCGGATGTGACTTAAATTTCAAGTGTTTTTTGTATTTTTTTTTCATATTGTTCTTTTACTGCATCATTTTTTAGATTGAAATTCTTTTCGAAAATCTGCCAAAAAAATTCCATCCGAATTGACATCGAGATTGTCTGTTGTGTTTTTAAAGTGTTTTAAACTAAAAAAAGCCCAAAGCTATACGCATAATTATACACACAATGAATACGTGGGAGAATAACGAGGAAATCAAAATATTCCGAGAATATCTTCAAATACCAAGTGTTCATCCTGACATTGACTATGGTAAGTTTGTAAACATCAAAAAATGCCATCAATCTTTCAAATTGATCGGTGGTGTTGCATTTGCATTTGTATTTTATTAATTAATTTATTATTGATATCTGAAAGAATTATAAATAAGACGAAATGGCAAACCATTAGGATATTTATCGTCCACGTCGTCTGTATGAACACAGAGAGGTGTCTTGCCTATGGGGGCTTTGTTTATTTATGTTGAGTATGGTATTGGGGCTAAGTTGTTGTATTAATATTATTAATGGGTTTCGAAAAGTGAATAAATCTTGAGGAGTGCGTTAGAGAAAATATCTTAAATAATATATTTAATTATCAATTTATATTTTTTAGATTGAGTTTAAGTCAGATAAAGATCAAACTGAAATCGTGGAATGAATTATGCTCTTAAAGCTAAAAACTTTAACCGGTTTCCTAAAGTGAAATAAAAAATGTCAAAGAATGAAATTTTTTAAATAAAAAAAAAATAAATTTAAAAATGTTAAACAATATAATAAAATGTTGGGTGTTTTTTTTACCGATTTAAAATTTGTTTTTGTTCTTTAAAAAAAAGAAAAAACATTTTAAAAACATCCTTTTTGAAGAAAAAATACTCTTACTCATACTTTATTTTGCTTTCTTATTTTTATCCTTTAACATCTTCATTTATTCCAAGTCAGACTAAAGAATTATTGGATGAAAATAAATGAGATACTATAGTTTCCACCCAAATGTACCTACATATGTATTTACGTAATTTGTAGATTATGTCGGTAGAATATTAAAAATGATGAAGTTATTCAGCTGTTTTGGACGGGTTATGCTGTTGAGTTGTTGTTGGATTAATTTAAATAGAGTTTTGAATCTTGCAGATTTCTTTTTTTATATTAATTATGCTTTAAAATGTGTTTTCATTCGTAATAGTTCATTGATATCAATCTTAAGTTTATTGTACTTATTATATTGGGTTTTATACTCCAGCGGTTTTTTTTTTTAATTGCGTTTGAAAATTCTACAAACATACAATCTTATCAATTCTCCAAAATTTTTAAATACGAAATTCGATGCTTATGTATTAATTTTTGAACTTTAATTAGCAAACTTTGTTTCCTTAGATTGTATGTTCATATGTACATATGTATGTATTTTTTAGAGGGTAGTATTAAACAAAGTTATTTCTTTTGTGATTTTTGTTTGGACTTAATAAAGTCGGAAATCATTTATCATCAGTCTTTTAAATAAATCTTTTCACGGCAGTGCTTTTTACGACCCTCTATTAAGTCCCGTAAAAAATCTCTTCAGAACTGACAGCGTTTAGACCGAATCAATGACATACATACCTATATTATCTATTGATTTTACTGTCCCATCATCTGCACTTTGATGCACTCAACTAAACACAAATATGTTTTTTCCAAGTTACCTACCATAAATAAAATAGATTTTCAAAGAAAATATCTATTACAAATTTTTTTTTTTAAATACTATTGTAATTGAAGTTTATGTTATTTTATTTTAAAAACAAAATTAATTTTTTGAATTCTTAAAACTCCTACTTTTCAAAGTAGCGGTCCGATTAATTTTAGTTTATAAATGTATGGATTTATAAATAAAAATTTTAAGAAATAAATGTTGAAGTGTTTGTGACGGTCAGGTTAGAGGGAGTAGTAGGAATGGTGGGTTGGTATATGGATAGGATTGGGATCGGTAGGAAAAGTATGATAGGGGTTTTAGAAAAGATGTTGGAGAATCGATTGGGAGATACAAAATTAAGAGTATGGGATAATAAGGGAAGGCATGGTAGGATTGGGGACGGGAAAGAAGTGAAGGGGGATGAAAGAACCAAAAGGGATAGCAAAACAAAATAACTCTCCAAAAAAAATGAAACAGAAGACGCTGAGGAAGGGAAATAAGGGTTGGACAGTCTGGCGATGAGGAGCTATGGCATGCTGGCGTTGCTCGACTTAGCTCGCCGGGGTAGGGGGGGATCTTGCTCCGCCACCAAAACTCACCTCGTCACAAAAAATTTACATGCCAAAAAAAGGATGAACAACACCAAAAGGATAAACAAAACTGGTAACAGCTTACCCACATTCACGTCCGGTTTCCGGTAGATGACATTTCCGGTTGGCCGTTCCCACACCACTCCTTTGGAATCGGGAGGCCGATACTGTGCCCGATTCCCCTTACACACTCCGCTACAGCTGGTCACTCCTCATCGTCGACTCGTCGTTGCCCTCCACACCCCCTGAAAATTCAATTCCCTACTCCATCTGGACCTTTGAACTTCTCAAGAAAAAAATCAAACTCTTTAGCTGGTCAAGGCACATTATTTTTTTTTTTTTTTACATTTTATTATTCTTGAACTTTAAAATAGGGTCCAACACAACATTAAAAGAAACATTTAAACAATTTAAAATAAATAACAAAAATAACAGGAAATAAATAAATAAATAGAAAACAAATCAAAAAAAATGAATACATGAAGTTACAGGGTATTGAAAGCAGAACAATATAAAATTTTTGAGTAAAAAAAAATATTTCTGAACAAAAAAATTTAGATGAGATGCAAATAAAAGGTAATATATTAAAAAAGAGAGGGATCAAGATTTTCGGTTTTCCCCTCGGTGGACCTTTCCGCCCACTCGGGTGGCAACACCTTATGAAAAGGCTATGCCCAACCCCACTAAGCCCGGTCTACCTAACCACGACCCGAACCTAACCTCGACCCTGCTCCGCGTCCCTAAACGGGGTTTCTATTTCCTACCTAGAGAGCGCTCTATAGGAGGGGGCACAAGGGTAAGCCTCACTTTGTGCTTCGGTCTTCCTTTCGATTAGGAGTCGAAATTACGTCCGCTCCGGTGACGAAGGCGTAGCGAGGGGCCTTCTCCACCTCTTCCCTTTCCTTTATATATATTTTTCTCTTTTTTTTTTTTTGTTTAAATGGTAGTTACGTTATTAAATTTTTTTTTTGTTTTGGACCTCTAACAATAAAAAGTTATCATCAATTAAATGCCCTCGACCGTTGGTGTTTAATTTAAAAAAATCTTTTCCCAGAAGTATGCAACGACTTTTGCTTGGGCTCCTTTAATCGAGATATTTACGGTGGCTCACTTTTGGGGAGTTATTGTTTTACGTAGTGTCCAGGTTATCGCTCGGGATTTCAATAAACTTAATTCAGAAAAAAAAATTATAATAACTCGCGGAACAGTAGTAGTTTTTATTTGTAACTGAAATTATTTTGTTATTATGTTTTTTCCTTTTTTTTTTTTCTACTTTATTACCGTGTTGTTTTGTGGCGGTTGGCCTGCCGCAACCGTCTCCGACCTTCTAGTGCCCTTGGCCGGTGTACCGTCCCGCGAGCCCTAAGAAGGTTATCGGTTTTGAATGTCTGTTTTTCTTTTTTTATTATTAATTAACATTCGTCTTACTACTATCTACAAACTTTTCCTTTTTTTTATATAATTTAGTAGAGCTAGCACTCACCCCTTTTTTTTTGTAGTTCTCCCTAGATATGTTTTACTCTAGGTAGGTACCTAGGTATTCCTTTCACCCTTTTGAGCCTTCAGGAGGTTTAGTCTGATTCCACTAAAAAAAACACTGTTTTTACACAATTACACTTATTTTCGTTGTTTTACCTTTCTTTCTTTTTTTATTTTTTTTTGCTTAAATAACTTTTCTATTTTTTTTCTTTTATTTCTTTTCGATTTTTAAATTTTCCCGCCACACTACTTCACTCCACTAATAAGTTCCACCTAGTGGCTCTTAATTTTCCCCATAGCCTACCCAGACCCCATCCCTTTGTTCTTGGATGGTACATGGGAACCGTTTGGGTTTAGCCGTTCCGATATGGAGGGGTCCCCTTCTCATGTACCATCCCCCTATTGATAACAAAACTGACCCTAACTATCCCACCGACTACTCACCTCAGTTATCCCATCCCTGAACCTAAATTTCAAGTTTTCCCTCTTTTTCTGACCGCTTCCTATTTTTTTTCTTAACGATCGGTCAGTCGTTGTACTTTCGTTATGGTTGAGTTTGACAGTTCAGACTCGAAACAAGAAGATATAAACACTAAACAGAACACAGAGAACATCGGAGGAAAACATGTAAGTAATATTTTTGTTTGGATTTTTATTATAATTCTATTTATTTGCAGGGTCGGAATCCCTCTTTGGACAGCCATAACAAAACTCCGGGTTTAGCAGTGGTCCCGCGCTGCAAAGGACGGTGACGGGCTGTCTTTGACATGGTTCTATCTGTGGGGAAGAACCCACTACACAAAAGCCGGGCAGGTAACCTTTCTATTTAGGTATGCTGTTACCTGGGGTAGTTTTTCTTTTTCTTTTTTTTTTTCATAAAACCTATACGAAGAAAAGTTTCTTTTAAATCCACCATTCCTACATGGTTTTATTTTGAAGTGCATTACAATTCATTATTCTTTCCACCCTCGTACTTCTACGTAAAAATTACCAACTCGTATCTTTGTCTGATTGAAGTTTTCTTTTTCACAAATTTGCGTTCATTGGCTAAAAGTTCTATTTTCTCACGAAAATGGGTGAGTCGGTCTAAGCGCGACAATAAATTCGTGTTATATTGTATGTAGTTCCTTCCTGAAGATGAAGAACGTTTGGTCGGACACTACGCATAACACATACATGGAGATGGACGACATAGATATCACAGAGTTAGTTTGATTTTTATTGCACATAGGTTAAAGAGTTGTATATTGCACTGTAGGTAGGTAAAGGTATCTGAAAGGGATACGAAGTTCATAACTAAGAACGTTGCATCCTGAGGTGGAATGCACAAAGGTCTTGTAGAACAAAAAGGTTTTCGGTGGTTATGAAGCGATTTTTTTTTTTTTTATGATGGTCCTAATTAGATTTATTTTTCGAGAAATTTACTACAACCTACAGACAGATGGAGGTGACAAGCATGCAACATTTATGAAACTAACATATTACCATACTGAACAATTTACATAACTAAATATTGAAACACAAGACTACCAGGGAAAAATGAACCAAACAAGTAACATTTAATCGGACTTAAATTAAATAAATAACGTATATATTCTACACTGAACAAAATTTACTCAATTAACATACAGACGAGAATTATTACACGGTGCAAAATTAGAAGTATGAAATAAATAAAACAAATAATTTTCCTAAAACTAAAATAAATAAAACCTTAGACTAATTATTATTAACTAAAATATAAATAAATAAATTAGACTTCACTACCTAAACATCAATATTATCTAGACCACACCTTATCATAAATAACGATACTTTTTAATAATTTAACATAACATTTAAATAAATAACATGCATTTAACCTAGTAATAAATAAATACAAAAACCTTATCGTATAGACAAATTAACACCATTTCTTACGTCTACAAACATAAATATTGCAAGATGAACTATTATTCTATAACATTTATACACGTAAGACAGTAGAGTACGGATTGCTATATTACAACAAAAATCAATTATGTCTAATTTTCTACATCGGTCAAGAAAAAAAACATTTACAAAACGACCAAATTCTAAGGACTTTTATTCGAAATACATATATATCACAGATTAGGAATCAGGTACTTTATGGTTTGATGTCTTTGGCATGGAATATTCCAATTTTCTTTCCTGCTAAATTTTCTAATTCATACATATTCTTTCCTACAGCTTTAACTATTCTGCACTTGACAAATTTCGGGCATAGCTTTGCTGACAAGTATTTCGAAGTGTCACTTAAAATAAAATTTCGTCTGTAAACTTCTTGTCCAGGTACATAATTGACGTTACGGGTTCTCAAATTATACTTTTTATCGCTCTTTTCTTTGGCTTTAAGTATACCTTCTTTTATTTTATCCCTTATACACTGCAACCTTTGTTGTCTGGGCAGAATTAGCAATTCGCCATCGTCAACCCTACTCAACTTTTGAGTCAGTTCGTATCCGCTGCCGTGAGTCATCATATTGATCCCGAACAGGGCAAAATAAGGTGACACACCCGTAGCTGAATGAACTGAACTCCTCAATGCTCCGGCGATCTCACTTAAGTGCATGTCCCAGTCGCGTTGATCATCTTTTAGGTAAGATCGTATTGCTGCCAGTAAAGTTCGGTTCACTCTTTCTGAAGCATTGGACTGCGGGGCATAGTTAGCTGTTTTAAAATGACGAATCCCGTATTTCTGAAGTAGATTTTGAAAATCTTTAGCAACAAACTGTTTTCCGTTGTCTGAATGGACGATTTGTGGTACGCCAAAAGTGTTAAATATTTCGTTTCGTAAAAACTTAATTATGCTACTAGTATTCGCTGACTTTAACGGTTCTAAAAACACAAATTTTGTTACATGTTCTAACACTACGAACACATAAGCATTTCCAGACCTCGATCTAGGATACGGACCTAAAAAATCTACATACAATTTTTGAAACGGACGGTCGACACTGAATTGACTAGTAACAGGTGGACGTAAAATTTGACTAGAGGGTTTGCATTGCTTGCATATTGCACATTTTAAGACGAATTGCCTAATTTGGACGGTCATATTTGGCCAATAAAAATACTGTCGAATTCGACTTAAGGTTTTTGCCACTCCGCCGTGTGAGGCTTGAGGAGGGACATGAGCCCGTTCAATGATTTGCTCGGTTAATCCTGAAGGTACCCACAACCGCCAATTATGTTCATAGTTAGGCTCTTCATTTTCTAAAGCAAACGCACGCTTGTACACAAACTCGTCTTCTATTTTTAAATCTGGCAATTTTTCTTGATTTTTTTCTATTGTTGCCATTAGGTCTTTATATTCGTCGGATTGGAATTCCTCCGAGGTGAGATCTATTAAAGGAGCAATTTCTTCTATCTCGATGCTATCTACATGCGCCCGAGAGAGTGTGTCTGGAACGACATTTAGCGACCCTTTTCGATGCTCTATGTCGAAGGCATAGGCCTGTAAATCCAGACTCCACCTAGCCAGCCTTCCACTCAAGTCCTTCATGGTCATCAACCACTTGAGACTGGAGTGGTCGGTTATGACCGTAAAGTCCATACCCTCGACATAGGGTCGGAACTTTTTTATTGCCATCACTGCCGCCATGCATTCTCTCTCGGTCACGCTGTAATTTCGTTGACATTTATTTAATTTTTGCGAGAAGTACGAAATAGGTACTTCCCCACCTTCATCGTCTTTTTGAAAAAGTACTGCTCCGATTCCAGTGTCGGAAGCATCACATTGGACATAAAATTTCTTTTTAAAATCAGGATGAGACAGTACCGGTGCTGTAGTAAGAACTCTCTTCAGTTCTTCAAACGCCGCCACTGCTTCATCCGTCATCTTGAACTTCGCGTCTTTTTTCTTAAGTGTGTCGGTTAGAGGAGCGGTCAGACTAGAGAAATCCTTTATGAACCGCCTATACCACCCCGCTAAGCCAAGCAACCTACGTATTTGTCTGGCGTTTTTAGGCATCGGAAAATTTACAACCGCTTCAATTTTCGCCGGATCGGTCTTCACTTTACCACCACCAACAATAAAACCCAAATATTTCAGCTCTTTGAAGCAAAACTTTGACTTTTTAAGGTTGATGGTGAGATTCGCCTTTCTCAAACACTCGGCTACTTCGCTCAGCACGGTGATATGAGTCTCAAAATCCGGTGCGATAATCAACAGGTCGTCTAAATACACGAAAACGTTGTCCCTGAGTCGTGCAGGAATAACTTTATCCATTAAACGACAAAGTCTTTGAGCTGCATTACACAACCCAAAAGGCATTACCTTAAATTGGTATAAAGGTCTCCCCGGTACCGCAAACGCAGTTTTTTCTCTGCTCTGTTCCTCCAGCGGTATTTGCCAAAATGCTTCCTTCAGATCTACACTACTAATAAAGTAGGTATTGGGTAGCCGACTGATAAGCCCTTCTATATGAGGAAGAGGGTTAGCGTCCTTCTTGGTCACCGCGTTAACTTTTCGCGAATCCAGACAGAAACGGTACTTAATAGTGCCGTCTACTGCTGGCTTCTTAATAAGTACGACCGGCGAACACCAAGGACTCTCACTCTCCTCTATTACTCCGAGCTTAAGCATTCGGTCTATTTCCTGGTACAATAAGGTTTGTACCGCTGGCGAGACAGGGTAGTGACGCTGCTTAACAGGCTCAGCGTCTCCAGTATCGATGACGTGTTCCATTATCGACGTTTTTCCAAGACCGTGACGGTCATAATCTAGAAATTTCTGTTTGACTGTCTCTAATCCCGATTTTTGTTCGGGTGTCAAATCGTGAACGTCAACTAGATCTGCTTCCTCCTCTGGAATCGAAACAGAACTTACGACATTTGGAGCAAGCTTGAAAACCTTCCAAAAATCGACTCCTAGATATAAATCTTGTTCCAAACTGGGAACTAAATAAAAGGTTATTGGATGTTGCGTTTCTTTGTACAATACTGGTGTTACAATTTTTCCTACTATTTGTTGAGATTTTCCATCGGCTGTTTTCACACCTGCTTTGTACGGAATAATCTTCAATTTCATATTTTCAACCAGTTCCATACATCCTCGGCCTAAAATACTAACGCTTGCGCCACTGTCAAGCAGCCCTAACCTTTCTTGCGTTCCAATACTGACCTTGGCATATGGCCTCGGATCCGCGTGAATATCTACTACCGTAGAGGAAATATTTTTCATAACCTCTTTTCTTTTCTTATACCTATCTCTGGTTTTCAAAATTCTTTTGCTTATCCTAGCATTATATCCATTAAAAATCCTATTTTTAGCGTCATTATACTCTTTGATTCTTATGTGTAATGGCTTCAATACTTTTAACTTTCTTTCATCTATGCATCTACTCTTCTCTTCATCATTATTCCGAGTCAAAATTTTGACTCGAGGAACTTTTTCTAGTTTGTTTACTCTTTGGTCTGGGGTGTTCGAGCGGAATACGACCCCCCCGTCGCGTTCGCATTCCTTGAATTGTTTCCCGGATTGCAGTTGGGACACTTAGGTGTTATTACACCTTCTAAACCACATCGGTAACAAAACAGGTTCCTCGTTTCTGATGGACAGTCCATGAACGCATGTCCTTGTACCTTACAGTTCCAACAAGTCATATATTTGGAGTCGGTTACTCCGCGAGAGGTCTTTGGCCGAGCTCCTGAGTGTTGGAATGCAGCCAGATGTTCGTCGCCGCCTAACTCCTGTTCTATTAGCATTTCCAATTCATTGGCTGCGTACCGAGGTGTTGGTCGTTGCAGCTTATGGGCTTCACGCTCCCTATCAGGAAAAGCATATTCGGCGTCCTTACACGCCCTTCGCAACTGATCCAGTGTAAATATCGCCTGTGGATATACCAGCAGACTCAACTTCCGATTCAAATTACGCTTTAAAATTTGTACTAACTCTGGCTCCGGTATGGGTACCCTGAGCTGAGATCTTAGTCGGTTAACTGCAGCAAAATATTCGTCGACTGTTTCTCCTGCCCCGTGTCGACGATCCATTATCTCCCTCATAATTTCAGGATCCGACATCGGATTCCGAAATTGGCGCATTAACGCGTCCCGTAGCGTTGGCCAGTCGGGACGATAATGGCATCGCTGGAATTGCCAATACCATTCCTGAGCCGTACCTGTTAACAATAGGTGAAAATCTCGTAAGATCTCTGCCCAGGGACACGCATATTCGCTTTGCATAATCTCCAGCCTAAAAATAAATTCCTCTACGGGAAGTACTGCCACGTTTCCACTAAATTTTAGGGACCATTTATCTAGTTTGATTGGGTTTCGTACATTCCACCCTTGGTACGCACGAACATTCGTATTGGCTTGCGAGTTGTACCCCTCGTAAGAAACTCGCTCTCTTTCTACAAAATCTTGCCTCTCTGCCGGTTGGTATCTTCTATTTTCAGGTATTCTTTCAGCAAGTGGCCCTTGGTCGTAATAGCCATTTGGATTTACTACTGGAACAAAGGTCCTACCCACTGAATCCAGTTGCTCCGGACGTGCAGTCGCCGAAACAGATTGACTAGACCTAGCTGTTGGCCGGAAACCTACTTGAGCTGTACCAAGACCTCTCGCCTCGGACCGTACCAAAGTATCAACCTCAGCCACATTACTACCTATCCTACCTTGCATTTCATTAAAATTCCTTTGCATTTCTCCTTTCAGAGCTGCAGACAACTCTCCACGAAGTGTCGATGTGTACCGCTCGCAGGCACTAATAACTGCCTCGTTTATAGCGTTTAACAAACTAGCCGGCACACTCGAACCACTTTCTTCACCACTTCCGGTATTTTTGGATACATTTTCCGCTACATTGGAACCACCTGAACCATTTGCCTTAATGCTAGAATCGGTGTCATGATTCCCTGCTATACCTTCGGCTGGCCTACTCTCTACTGCCACATCCGCTACCCCCCTATTCTCGGTCACGGTACTATACGCCGGGGAGGTTATCGAGTCGGTCGAGCTACCTGACCGACTTTGGGAACTTTGAATTGGAGGTGGAGGAACCGTAAACATCGGTGGGACAATTTTAGGATCCCCTGCCTTGCTACTGGGATGGGATTCTGGCTTCCTCACTGGGCTATGTCTTAATGGCATTTTGATGATTGTGTCAACTATATTGCTCATTTGAGCACGGGTGATTGTTTGATTTTTATTATATATTATATTTAAAATTTCCTTTTCTCTTTCAGGATTCATCACCTGAACCACCAGAGTTTTCTTCCTTACCACACCGAAACAACTACACCAAGAAAACACTAAACAACCTAACAAAAAAAATATATTTATTAATGTACTTTACCTAAGACAAAACTGTAATGCAGAACAAAATTATTAAGACCTAAGTTGAGTCCTAATATTAAATTTTTACTAAACCTATATAAATTAACAAAAAAAACACGTATGAGTATTATATCTACCTAATATAAACTATTCTAATATCTTATTACTACATACATATATCCTAATTTTAATTTTTTTTTTGTATTTTTGAAATTATTTGTATATTTTTCTTTTTTTTTCTTTTTAAAACTATATATCCTAACTTACTATGCTAATAATTATCCTAGAAATATTCAATATAAATTTGACTAACACTAATTTACCAACACCAAAAAAAAACGAAATAAAAATAACAAACTATCCTAAGCATAAAATGTTTAAAAAAAAAAAATTGACTCGAAATTTCGATTATAGAAATCACAACATTCCTTGACCTTGACAATATTTTCAAAATTAACTATTTTCATAAAAAAAAGCGGGGGTGTTTTGGACAACATAGTACGGACGAAATTGTTGTCTGTTCTCTTCGAGAATGTGATCCGCCAGTAGGGTACTCGGAGTGAATGTCGATAGCTGCTCCCTGGACCATTCATACACTCATTCATACTTACATCCATACCACACGTATGTTACATTTGTTGGAGCTATTGGAATTGAAATTCTTCGTCGCAATTAATCAGGCATTCTCATGAGCTATTCCGATTAAGACATACGTTTCCTTTCGCTTCCAACAGACACCACAACTGCACACTAGACAAGACAATAATCACTCCCACTATCAACTTCCATCTTCCGTCGCGATTGGAATGGTACGTCTGTGACCTGCCATACCAAGACATACGAAAGTTTTGGGTTCGAGAAGGGATGATTTACATAAATTAGTCAACTCTGATTGCTTTCACTAACCACATCAGAACCCTTGTCGCGATTGATCAGGTATGCAATATCGCTTTCCTGACCAAGACTTACAAGAAGTTCCGACTAGGTCCGTGGCCTCAATCAGCATTTGACTGGACAATTGAACTAACACCACTAACATATTTGTCATCATACTTAGGAGAGGATAAGGATTAGGATGGAGAGGAGAGGAGAAAAAAAAATTCGGGATAGGAAAAATATCGGTAACCACCAACTTACATATGGATAAAAAAAATTTTTTTTTTTTCGAACGAACGTTGGTAAGTCAAAAAAAAACGTTGGGGATATATACAAAAAATACGCTAGGGAAAAAAAGTACGTTGGGCGCCATATTTGTGACGGTCAGGTTAGAGGGAGTAGTAGGAATGGTGGGTTGGTATATGGATAGGATTGGGATCGGTAGGAAAAGTATGATAGGGGTTTTAGAAAAGATGTTGGAGAATCGATTGGGAGATACAAAATTAAGAGTATGGGATAATAAGGGAAGGCATGGTAGGATTGGGGACGGGAAAGAAGTGAAGGGGGATGAAAGAACCAAAAGGGATAGCAAAACAAAATAACTCTCCAAAAAAAATGAAACAGAAGACGCTGAGGAAGGGAAATAAGGGTTGGACAGTCTGGCGATGAGGAGCTATGGCATGCTGGCGTTGCTCGACTTAGCTCGCCGGGGTAGGGGGGGATCTTGCTCCGCCACCAAAACTCACCTCGTCACAAAAAATTTACATGCCAAAAAAAGGATGAACAACACCAAAAGGATAAACAAAACTGGTAACAGCTTACCCACATTCACGTCCGGTTTCCGGTAGATGACATTTCCGGTTGGCCGTTCCCACACCACTCCTTTGGAATCGGGAGGCCGATACTGTGCCCGATTCCCCTTACACACTCCGCTACAGCTGGTCACTCCTCATCGTCGACTCGTCGTTGCCCTCCACACCCCCTGAAAATTCAATTCCCTACTCCATCTGGACCTTTGAACTTCTCAAGAAAAAAATCAAACTCTTTAGCTGGTCAAGGCACATTATTTTTTTTTTTTTTTACATTTTATTATTCTTGAACTTTAAAATAGGGTCCAACACAACATTAAAAGAAACATTTAAACAATTTAAAATAAATAACAAAAATAACAGGAAATAAATAAATAAATAGAAAACAAATCAAAAAAAATGAATACATGAAGTTACAGGGTATTGAAAGCAGAACAATATAAAATTTTTGAGTAAAAAAAAATATTTCTGAACAAAAAAATTTAGATGAGATGCAAATAAAAGGTAATATATTAAAAAAGAGAGGGATCAAGATTTTCGGTTTTCCCCTCGGTGGACCTTTCCGCCCACTCGGGTGGCAACACCTTATGAAAAGGCTATGCCCAACCCCACTAAGCCCGGTCTACCTAACCACGACCCGAACCTAACCTCGACCCTGCTCCGCGTCCCTAAACGGGGTTTCTATTTCCTACCTAGAGAGCGCTCTATAGGAGGGGGCACAAGGGTAAGCCTCACTTTGTGCTTCGGTCTTCCTTTCGATTAGGAGTCGAAATTACGTCCGCTCCGGTGACGAAGGCGTAGCGAGGGGCCTTCTCCACCTCTTCCCTTTCCTTTATATATATTTTTCTCTTTTTTTTTTTTTGTTTAAATGGTAGTTACGTTATTAAATTTTTTTTTTGTTTTGGACCTCTAACAATAAAAAGTTATCATCAATTAAATGCCCTCGACCGTTGGTGTTTAATTTAAAAAAATCTTTTCCCAGAAGTATGCAACGACTTTTGCTTGGGCTCCTTTAATCGAGATATTTACGGTGGCTCACTTTTGGGGAGTTATTGTTTTACGTAGTGTCCAGGTTATCGCTCGGGATTTCAATAAACTTAATTCAGAAAAAAAAATTATAATAACTCGCGGAACAGTAGTAGTTTTTATTTGTAACTGAAATTATTTTGTTATTATGTTTTTTCCTTTTTTTTTTTCTACTTTATTACCGTGTTGTTTTGTGGCGGTTGGCCTGCCGCAACCGTCTCCGACCTTCTAGTGCCCTTGGCCGGTGTACCGTCCCGCGAGCCCTAAGAAGGTTATCGGTTTTGAATGTCTGTTTTTCTTTTTTTATTATTAATTAACATTCGTCTTACTACTATCTACAAACTTTTCCTTTTTTTTATATAATTTAGTAGAGCTAGCACTCACCCCTTTTTTTTTGTAGTTCTCCCTAGATATGTTTTACTCTAGGTAGGTACCTAGGTATTCCTTTCACCCTTTTGAGCCTTCAGGAGGTTTAGTCTGATTCCACTAAAAAAAACACTGTTTTTACACAATTACACTTATTTTCGTTGTTTTACCTTTCTTTCTTTTTTTATTTTTTTTTGCTTAAATAACTTTTCTATTTTTTTTCTTTTATTTCTTTTCGATTTTTAAATTTTCCCGCCACACTACTTCACTCCACTAATAAGTTCCACCTAGTGGCTCTTAATTTTCCCCATAGCCTACCCAGACCCCATCCCTTTGTTCTTGGATGGTACATGGGAACCGTTTGGGTTTAGCCGTTCCGATATGGAGGGGTCCCCTTCTCATGTACCATCCCCCTATTGATAACAAAACTGACCCTAACTATCCCACCGACTACTCACCTCAGTTATCCCATCCCTGAACCTAAATTTCAAGTTTTCCCTCTTTTTCTGACCGCTTCCTATTTTTTTTCTTAACGATCGGTCAGTCGTTGTACTTTCGTTATGGTTGAGTTTGACAGTTCAGACTCGAAACAAGAAGATATAAACACTAAACAGAACACAGAGAACATCGGAGGAAAACATGTAAGTAATATTTTTGTTTGGATTTTTATTATAATTCTATTTATTTGCAGGGTCGGAATCCCTCTTTGGACAGCCATAACATGTTTATAGCAGTTTAAAATATGAATGAATCTTTAATTTTATTTATAAGATTATTTTAAGATTTTGCATGGTAATTCCTATTATGTATGTGGACTTGTTTATATGCAAACGAAGTAACTTATTTCCTATCGTAATTCCAATTTTGTAAATTTTCGCTTAGCAAGATATTTTATTCCATTATCATTAACTTCCAGAACCATGTGTGGCCTTTTTGAAAAAACAAGCCAAAAGCCTTGGATTGCCGGTGCAAATCTACACACCTGGTGGAGAAAAGAAACCAATTGTCGTTATAACCTGGGTTGGTTCAAATCCTGAATTACCGTCAATAGTCTTAAATTCACATATGGATGTTGTACCAGTATTTCCAAACGAATGGAAACATCCACCATTTGCAGCTGAAATGGATTCGGAAGGTCGTATATTTGCTCGTGGCTCGCAAGACATGAAATGTGTTGGAATGCAACATTTGGCTGCTATTCGAGCTCTAAGAAAAGCTGGTGTTCAATTGAAACGAACAATTCATGTTACATTTGTGCCAGGTAAATATTTATTATAGTTTCGTTCCATTTATTAGGTAAACCATAAACGTAAACCAAATATATACAGTACAGTATATTTATAATGCTTTTATCTTAGGAAACGGCTGATATCAAATAAGTTAAAAGATCAAATTGATATAACATTATCTTAAACAACTATACCTATTCTTGTTATCAAGTAAGAAAATATTGTTCTTTAAGGTTATTCGTCAATTAAATGAATAATTACGAACTTGTGTTGAGATAGTGTTTATGAAAAACAAAGAGCAGAATATTTCTCAAATAAAATCTTTAATTTGAGTTTACACTTAAGTCCTGGATTAACCGGAAGAATTTATTGAATATAAGATACGCCATACAATAAAGTATACCTTCACAATTTGCTTAGAAGATATGTTCTTGTACATTCATATATTGTATTCATGTAAATACCTGAATACATATGTATGTAAATGAACTTAGCTTTATAAAATAATTCAATAAATTATACAAAATTACATATGTATG
The DNA here is from genome assembly GCA_905146935.1 of Scaeva pyrastri. NCBI lineage: Eukaryota > Metazoa > Arthropoda > Insecta > Diptera > Syrphidae > Scaeva > Scaeva pyrastri. Next base: position 19,092,527 of record LR989929.1, on the reverse strand, counting down.
TTTGGAATGCTTATGTTCATTTATAATATTATTTCTACAATAGTAGATATTACATTTTGATATTCGAATATAAATATTTGCAGAAAATCTTTTTAAATATATTAAATTTCCACTGTTAGGTTAAAATAATCTTATATATTCGTTAGAAAATTCAATTAATCTATCTATGTATACTTATATACATATAAAGCTGAAGAGTTTGTTTGTTTGAACGCTCTAACCACTGCACTGGTTCGAATTGAAAAAATCTTTTTGTGTTGGATAGTCCATTTGTAGAGGAAGGCTATATATAGGCTATATAACATCACGCTGCGACCAATTGGCGAAATATAGATCATTGGTCATTATTGGTCTTTGGTCATAAATGGTCTTTGGTTAATATAGGTCACTGGTCAATATAGGTCATTGGTCATTGTACCTTTGACCTTTGAACTTTGACCTTTGACCTCTGACCTTTGACCTTTCACCAATGACCTGTACAGGCCAATGACCAATAACCTAAAATGACCAATGACCTATATTGACCAATGACCATTTATGACCAAACACCATTTATGACCAAAGACTAATAATGACCAATGACCTATATTGACCAATGACCATTTATGACCAAAGACCAATAATGACCAAAGACCAATAATGACCATTCTCCTATAATGATTTATAACCAATGAACAATGACCAAAGGAGTCTCTCATTTATCCCGATCGTGACGAACGATATACCATCGCCATTCACTTGCGCAAAGGATTCGGACGGTTTGGTCTGCGCCGGCCGCCGCCGCCGCCGTCCCTCCAAGTAAGGATGGTCTGCCACGCTGTCCCTACCATAAAATGTACTACATAGAACTTTCCGAGGTGGTTCCACTGCTTTCATTCGAGCTAGGTGACCTGCCCGACGGAATCTACTGAGTTTATTTTTTTTTTCACGACACATCTGAATTCGAGGTAGATTGCGGAATCGTCCTTCCTTACATTCGGGGCCATCAATTCTCCTTGCGACTTGCTTTGCACTTAAGAGGTCAAAGTTTGCTACTATTGACCCAAGGTATTCATGCTCCATTACTTTAATTGTTTGACCAGTTCTTCTCGCAGTCGAACGCCACCAAGCACTTTGTTTTTCTTTCACTAATCAGCCAGCGCGTTATCGTATTAAAAAGAGAACAGACGGCACGCATTGCATGGGATAGATTTTTGTTTCCAAACGAATCCTGGATTTTGTTTTTGAGTATTATGAGTCATGACCATCACTCTCCAGTATTGTAATTAAAAAACAAAACATTTTAATCAAAATGTGTCGACTCCTTACTTATTAATTTTAATCTGTATTTAAAATACATATTATGATAAATAATATTCAGTACACATAATTAACATATGAACATATGTTTATCTATATCTATACTAATATATAAAGCTGAAGAGTTTGTTTGAACGCGCTCAGGAACTCCTGGTTCGAATTTAAAAATTCTTTTTGTGTTGAATAGTCCATTTGCCGAGAAAGGTTTTAAGATAATTAAATTATTAATTAATTAAAAAATACTATCAATAGGAGCGAAGAATCAGTGGAAAATGTTGCAAAAGAAAAGAAAATTATTCATCCATTGTCAAAATCGGGTTGCAGAGAAAATCCGTATTCAGCCATATTAAAATAAAACCTAAATATCCCTTACGAAGTACTTTAAAATATATATTTTTTAAAACTTAATCTTAATTGCTATAATAATAAATTGAGGCGGACGAAGTCGCCGGGAACAGCTAGTTTTAATATAAATATTCTCAACAGATAAGCTCAATTTTGGACATAAATACTTTGAATACATTCTTCAGCCCCACTATGCCAATTTAGAATTCTATACGCGACTCAATGTCAATACTTAAGACTAACATGCAACCTATCCTACTATTAGAAGATACGTGTTAAGGAATTGCTCACATCCTTCTGTCTAATGTAAAGCACACATTGTTGAATGTTAGTTTTGCTATACCTATAGAATGAGGCTTAAAAAAATATGTAGTTAATTCGATTTAGAAGTTTGCCGCTGAAATTTTCTAAGTACTAAGATCGGCATTTAAAAAAGTGTTTCACTGTTGTGTACTCCTTCTGCAGATAGTTGATAGATTTTTACAATGAGTTTAAGGCTTTTTCTCACTTCTCATATTTGAATATTTTCCCATCGTTTTTTATTTCCTATTTAGACGAAGAACTTGGTGGAAAACCTGGAATGGCTATGTTCGTTAACACCGATGATTTCAAGAAACTTAATGTTGGATTTTCCTTAGATGAAGGAATTGCTAGTGCTACAGATGTTTATCCAGTCTATTATGCAGAACGCTTCATAATACGTAAGTATATCAGCTTAAAGATTTAAACCGAAAAGCATCCGAAAGTTATTCCAAATCGGTAATTTTCATTAATTTCTTAGAAATACACTTCAAAATATCTGGAACAACTGGACATGGTTCATTGCTGCACGACAATACCGCTGGTGTCAAACTAAATCACCTTTTGAGGAAAATGATGGAATTTAGAAAGGAAGAAGAAGACAAATTGAAAAATAACAAGAATTTTTCAATTGGTGACGTGACAACAGTCAATCTAACTCAAATACATGGAGGTGTTCAAAGTAATGTTGTGCCACCAATGATTGAAGCCGTTTTTGATATTCGTGTTGCAGTAACAGTTGATCCTGATCAATTAATTAAAAGGGTAGGTTGTATTGTATATGCAATACTATATTAAAAAAAAAAGAAGAATTATTGTAACTGTTCTTTGTCTTCATTCAGTTAGAGAAATTTTGTGAAGAATCTGGCGGAGGTATAGAGATAGAGTACGAGCAAAAAGAACCTAAGGTAGAACCCACAAAAATTGATTCATCTAATATTTACTGGACTGCATTTAAGAAGGCTCTCGATGATGCGTAAGTTTCCAAAATGAGCATGTTAAAAGAAACTATAAATGTTTCTTCTGTTTCAGTGGCCTCAAGACAAGTATTCAAGTTTTCCCAGGCGCTACTGATAGCCGTTACGTTAGATTGGTAAGAATAAAATAAAGATATTTTTGTATCGTTGTATTTTTAATTCTCTCAATAATCACACTACGTCCATATATAAAAAAGTGAATTGATCATCTAATTATATTGCTCTATTTTTTAGGCTGGTATTCCTGCTATTGGTTTCTCACCGATGAACAATACACCAGTTCTTCTACATGATAACGATGAATATTTAAAAGCTGACACATATCTTGAAGGTATTGAGATTTATAAGAAGATCATAAAGGAATTGGCCAATGTATGAAAAACGTAAAAATTAAAGTGACCTTAACACAACACAATATTGCTTCGCCTATGAATAAAGTACCTTAAAATTATTTTTGATTTGAATTTTATTTCCTATATCCAATGATTGCAAAAATAATGAGCCCTATAGTAATTAATACAAAAAATCAAGGCTAGACAAATTCCAATTTTGTGTTAGGAAACGGCTCTTAAATTTGTAAATATATGTAAAAAAAAAGTACTCTCACTAGACAAGTTATTTGTTGACAACTTAAGTTATTCGAGGTTTTCAGTAGCTAAAAGTAACCACCATCATCCACAACTTAGGCAATTGCGAGCAACTTTCCGGGAACCCACATTTGGCGCTAATCAACTAAATTTATTAGTTATGTATATCCAAGATTAAGCACTCTATCATTCTTGTTTAAAATTTAAGCTATAAATGGCAAATTATTGATGAATATTAACCAATTATAGGCATTAGGATAGTTCGCTCGGAAAAACTATTCCTTGGTTTTTCTTTTTATTTAGTCTTAATAAAAATACATTTCTATCAAATACGAGAAGAAAAATGTTGATTATTTTATTGATAATTTTAATAAAAAAAAATCCAATTTTAATAAATATTTAGACTTTGTAAATAACTATGCACATATTATGTTACTTTACTTTTTGAAAGTAAAGTATTTCGAAGAACATCGAACCAAGGTTATTTAAAAAAAACCATTCGGTTTTTTTTTTATTACCTCTTATTGTATTTTTACCTGATACAATGCAAATAAAGTCAGGTATACATACATACATGCATACATATGTGTATGGATATAATTATTTGTTTTTTATATAATTATTTGTCCTTGGTAACTCTACTTACCTGTCTTTTTACGTCTGCTTGAATGTAAACTTTCTCAAATTCAAAAATATTTCTTGTTTTTGAACAATAGAATAAAGATGAATAATTTTTAGGCTAAAATTTTGAATGAAAGCTCATTAAAATAATTGTAACTTACTGAAATTTAATCTCGTTTCATTAGGCATAAATATACAATAGAAAGTTATCATAGTTGGATTATTATAACATCTTTTTTCTTTGTTATTTATTATAATAAAAATTAATAAGTTAATTATTTTGTAAGCTGAAACTATATATCTGCGCAGGCGCTGAGAACTGCCTCTTATTGAAACAATTGGGATTACATCTTTAAGTTGGATTTGTGAATATTGCTATATTTAACCGTCACGTCCATTGCTAACACTGGCGGTTAATTTTTTAACAATCTGATTGTGTAAAGTCGATATCCTTTTTCACACTCCTTGCCAGTCTATCGAGCTCGGCAGCAGCATTGGTGCATACTGAAAATTTTTCGGGTGTCATTGAGACATCTGTGCCATTAGCTGTGCGAGGTGAGCTGAGTGTACCCGGTGGAGTTGCAGGCGAGCCTGATTTTTTGTGCAGTAGAGAATTAAAGAAATTAGCAAGGACACCCTCACCTCCAGGTGTTGATGGATTGAGTTTAGGATCAATCTAAAATAATATGAAATAGAAATTAGAATTACGAAATTGAGACGACGCAACGGTGGCGGTTTGCCTCCTTTTTGTATTCTACCTTAATGGGTGAACTTTGACTTGTGGAGCCTGGTGTTCGGGTAACATTCTTGTTTCCAGCTTGGGAACGCAAAGGTGACTCTCCACGAATTTGACCCTGGCTTTGTTGAAGAATTTGCTGTTGCCTCTGCAGGAAAGTTTGTTCATCTTCTGTCTGAACTTCAGCTTCTCGATTTGAAACCGTCTAATAAGGGATGTTTTTAATTATATATTGCGAGGTAATTATAATTATTATATTATATATACTCTGATAAAAAAACCTACATATTAGATTAGTTTTTTGTATATTATTATTGCCTTGTCAATAAAATATCAGTTTAAAAGATAGTATAATTATATGTACATACTCATAAACCATAAAATCACTAATTTGAAAAACAGGAGTCAAGTTGAGCACAAATAGTTATGGTGAATAATGTACACAACAGGTACAGCATCCAGTAAAAATAAAGAGGTAGAAAGCCCTTTTGAGATTTTTCATCACAAAAACATTTTACCTTCCAAGAAATAGGTACGCATTATTTCATTGAATTACTAAATTATGGAATTTCAAACATGAATAGGAAGGAGTAAAAATATTTGAAATTAAGGTTAAATTCAATGGAAAAGTCTTCTAGCAATGCCACAAACACAAATAAGAATATTTATGTCAAAAGGGAAAAGTAGCTTTAAAACAAAAAATGATAAATTTCTTTAAAACTTTCTTCCTTACATATCTACCTGTAAACGTTTATACATCATGCAAATCCCTGAGTAACCAATTTGATTGAAAAATCTAGCTTAGTTAAATAAAATAAATACTTATCACTTTTATGACCTGTTCTTAGAAACAGAAATACTTATTAAGCAAATCCATCTAATGAGATAATCTGCCTATGGCTGGCTACCTGCTCTTCGTAAGTTAGGTATTTTACTAATTGGTTAAAATCTTTAGTCAGGTAGATCCTTTGTAGTTCATTGATTATTTTTAAATAAATACCTGGGTTTTGAATGTTATCCTCACAGTCTTATTCGAACCACGAGATAGTTCAATACTTACGTAAATACAGACAAAAATGGATCATTTTGAAATTAGCATTAAATCAGAAGATATGGAAGAGCCCAAAACAATCGATGATTATTTTGGCTACGATATTAAACAGACACTTGAAGAAATTGAATACGACATGGAAGGACTTTCGCTGGAAATTATAATGGAACCATGTAATCAGGACTCATCTAAACAATTGAAGCAAATATTTGAATATAAATTGGACGACGCAGAAAAAACAGTCAATGTGAAAACTGAACAACGAGAAGAGGCACAAATTGATGTGCTAATAAAACAAGAAAAAGATGAAGAAGATTTCCTTGAAAATGACGAATGGCTAGCGAACAAAGAGTTGATACAAATAATTGAACGAATCGAATTGCGACAAGAAGCTTATAATAATTTGTTCAACAGAGCAATGGATAAACTAAAGGAGCTGCAAGAACAGTACAGCGAAAAAGACTACAAATTTTCAATTATTAAACGGAATAAAAGACATGCAAACTCTGAAACTTTATCAGACATCTCTTCAGATAGTGAACCAGATTCTTCATTCTGTGATGAGGATTCAATCAAATCATCTGATTGTTCTAATAAAAGAAAAACAAGCTCAGAAGAAAGTGATTCTGATGAAGATCAAAAATCAAAAAGTCAATGTTCAACCAAGTATCCGTTTGCATTGGACGCGGATACCGTGATAATTGGGCCAGACGGAACACAAATAAATCGTAAGGATTTTGAATCATTACAATGGAAAGATGCAGCTGGTGCCACAAGGGAGCTTTGCAATGTCATATTTGGCGAACGAATATTGGCAACACATTCATTAACTGGAAATCAATCACCAGCATTTCGTGGACGAGAAAGACCCATCAAAGCTCAACTTGATTTGAAGAAAACGAGTGATATAACACATTTTATTTGCGCGAAATTTAATGTAACGCAGCAGCTTGTTAGAGCAACAATCACAACTAAATGTGCAGATGCTGCTAAAAAAATTAAACGAATCAAGCTTAGAAAGAATTCTATAAAAATGTAATCATATTATGTTACTTGTTTTTTTTTTATAATAAATTATTGTCCTTTTTCTCCACTTAAATATTATCTTTTATACTTTTTCTCTCTCTGTAAATATAAAATTTGTTTATCTTTTTTAAATAACATTTGCTTTTTCTGATAGTCTCGGGGAGTGAATTTTTTTGTATACTTTTTATAGAAGATTATGTACATTCATATTGAGCATTGACTTTGACAATTCATTTTAAATCTGGCTCGTGTAATTATAGGCAGACAAATTTTCCAATTTTAAACTAACCGAAATATCAGAAACAATGTACTTAGTGAAATTAAGTTTCAGTTAAAAAAGCTTTTGGCTAAACAATGAACTTATACACTGTTCTTCATTGAGATATACTACCACGCTCACTTTTCATTGCATTAATAATATTTTATATACAGTAAAATAAGTTTTTTCCCTACCTTCCGCAATGGAGGAGCAATGATAATATCCGTATAGTAGTCCTCAGCCTTGCATGAATGCATGTTCTCGTACAAAATACTTATTTTCTTTAAATTATCCCATCCAGCAGGACTGTAAAATAAAATAAACCCCAATAAAATAAAGTTTATAATTTAAATTTCAACTTACATTAAAACAGCATCTTTTTCAACAACTAGCGCAGGTGTTCGGAATGGTAAGTCGTAAATTCTATGAGTTAAATATTTATAGAGCAGATCACAGTTCTTGTCCTCCTTAACGCTGGTATAAAACAGAGATGTTCCATGCTGTAGACAAAATCTACGTATCCACTGTTGTATAAAGTCGAAATGCTCATCCCTATATTCGTATTCTTTTTCTAATGTCGTCATATAGTCGGTCTATTAGAATGAAACATTTAGAAATGAGTCACGAATGTTTAATAGAAAATAGGATAGTTTTTGTAATACTTTTGTGACAACTACAACCATATCTAGTCCAAGATTTGTTGTAAGCGCCCCTTCTGTCAGAGGCAATAAATCATCATCATCAATTGAATTATTACGAACTGAGCGTTTAATAGGAGAACCAGGATCTAGATCATCACCAACTTCACAATAACTTTGCCAGGAAGTTATCAGACGTTGGCGGGCATCTCTACTCTCTTCAGGATCCAATTTAAGGCTTTCAATATGTTCTGCGAGCACTTTTATCCAATGATTAAGTTGCTCCAGCCAAGACCATGGGGATGTCATTGACACTGTGAGTATCACTAAGGTGTGTGCATAATTGTTTTCGTTTAAGGCATACTTCAAAAGATTAACATGACCTGGATCACCATCAAGAACCCACACACCTAATCGTGTCATATCTGATTGAAAATTAGAGACAATTCAAAATTATTTGCGTTATAAAACAATAACTAAACAAAATTAAATGATATAAAACTTACCATCTCTGTATTCGTCCTTTACATCAATGTAAGCATATTCGAGACCTGATCCTTTTTTTGGATCTTCAACGCCTTGCAGTTTAGCGATCAGTGTTGTCTTACCCGTGGCATTATCTCCTAATACTAAAACAGATTTGTTCGATGGAAGCTTTGTGCTGCCCTGTTTTTGAACCTCGCTCAAAATCGCTGACCTAAAATGTAAAATATTGATTAAAAAAACTATTTCTTTATTTAGAAAGAATATTGGAAAATTAAATTACACACACTTTTCGCTATTTTTTTTTTTTTTCACAAGATATTGTTCATTAAATCGAATTCTATTTTATTTAAATGTGACCGTGTCATTTAAAAATGGCATTAAATAGGTAATGCTTTCTATGAAAGTGGGACAAAAAAGTGTAAACGTTAAGTATATACAAAATGGCTTCATAATAAATTGAGTATATAAAAGGCTTTTTAATTTTGACACATTTTAAATTCTCGTTTTGATACTTTTAATCCCAAATCAATGTTCATGTTTATTTCGCCAAAATTAAAAATTACTTTAATTTGTTTTAAATAAAAGAAAAAACAATTTATTTTACTGTGATAGTTCAGGTTCAATTGAAGTTGAAAGATGACCAAAAATAGAAGTCGTAAGCTAAAAGTAGTTGTAAACTTAATCAACGATTCTGCTTTAAAGTTTTAAGTCACTTGTTCAAGTTTTTGAGTTTTATCTAAGAACTAAATTTGGTGTTCTAAAATTGACTTCTTCGATTTTAATTTTGTTTTTAATCAAGTCAAAGTATTTTAATGATTTATTTAATGGTCTAAGCTGAACCCTTAAGTGAAGTAACAGATATTTTTATCAAGTAATTAAAAATGTTAAAAGTGCTTAATTTCTATCAGTCATTCTGTTAAAACATGTTAAATTAAAAAAAAAATATCATTAGAACCTTTTCTTGATCGTCCGAAAGCATGTATTTGGTCCAAAGCCGCCTTTTGAGTGCTTTACATAGTCTTACAATTTATTATTAGGTACAATGATTAATTCTAGTTAATGAACAGCTTGTAAGTTTATAAAGCTCTGTACTGTTTTTAATCTGCATTTATTGAGATTCAGAAATAGGTGCGTACTTTGAACCTTCATTTATCATATCAATATTTAAATTATAAATTTATGAGCAAATATTAAACTCTAATGTCGAGAGGCAAATAACATGCGTGTACGGATTTTGATTAAATGCTTTTTTTTTAAATTATAGAATGAAATAAGTTAAAATTTTATTCAATTATATTTATCCCATCAGTCATAACTATAGTTTATGATTCCACACATAGTTAAGCTTACTCAGGTACGTGTTTAGAATCCTAGTTAGTGTGTTGATGGTTTAGCTTTTATCATAATGAAATTCATTCAATAATTTTTCCTACCGCCGCGGCGATGGTGGCAGCAAATTATAGGAAACAAATTTTTGATAAATGCTTACTCAATATGTGGAATTGAACCATATCGGCAACACCAGCTATTAACCTTTTTTGGCAAAGGTGTGTTTTGTCACTAAATTGACAGTTACCTTTACCACACTCTTTTACCTATCTTTCTATAACCAACACTACTCCCCGTAACTAGTCACCTGTATGGGAGGGTCTTACATACAATTAAGACTTAAGTTGTCTTCGCATGAAGTCATGCAATTTCATTGATATGCAAAATAATGTACAACCCAAGAGGAAAAGAACTAAAACTAAACAACAAAAATGAAAAACGTAAAAAGAAGTTCAATTTCAGGGACATGAGATGATGTGTTGTCAAGATTTCTCTTTGTTTCGAGGTTACGGGTTACACTATTTGGGGCCTTGGCTTACCATAAGTTCTCCTTTTCGGCAGCATCCTTTTTCTTTGCACCAATTGCGGTATGACCATTCATCTGGGTGCCAATTTCCATCGCCATCTTCTCACGTCAGAGGCAGAGATGTGGGAAATTAACTCGACTTTTCTGGCTTGTCAAATAAGGAGCCTCGATATTTACAAAATTTTAATGATTAAAAAGTAAAATTAAAAAATATACACAACTCAAATACTGCTAAAACACTTCGCCAAGTTTTTTTTACTTGGGAACAAGTCTGAATAACTATTAGAAAACTTTTTTTTTGAGACGTTGATGACTAAGAACAAGAGGCAGTGAGAGCACAAAGTTGAGTTGGAGGTTGCACAGGTTTGGTTAACAAAAAAAAAGTTTATTGCAATTTACAGCAGGACTTTAGCATGCAGACAACAACTAAACTTTTCTTTTTAATTTCGGGTTTTATTAAATTTTTGCTTTTGATTTTGATCGCTGCAGCGAATAAAAATCTGCAAGGGTTTTCCTTTAGGACTTCACTTTTTTACCACAAAAATAAAGAAAAAAAAATTATGTGTGCCTTATGCTCGCTCGCTCACACACTTGTTTAATGGATAAGAATTTGTTTTTATTTCACTTGTGCCTTTTGTCTCATGTCCATATGTACTGTGCGAAGTTGCCAACAATGCAGAAATTTGTTTGACACTTTGAAAAAGTGATACCAATCTAATTCTAATTGGAAGTGTTCAGGAACATTTTTCCTCGCTTTCACACTTTACATATCAACACCACAAATTGGGTGGTTTTATTCAAAAATAGTTTTAATTAAAATGTCATAAAATTGCTTTTACACTAAGAAACTTCTAAATGTGATCATGATTATTCCTTTATATAAGTTTTTTTTTATTAAAGCTACGCATACTTTGTCGGAGGTTCAATTTCTTTCGAACAAATAAAATAAGGGATCTGTAATTAAAATTCGTTATCACAAGAAAAAAACAATTTTGAACCCCTTTTTTTTCGTTTTCCTTAAAGTTCTTTTTATGACAGATAACAATGGTATTTTTTAAAAAGGAAATGTGGACATTTTTTAAACTGAAAAATCATATCAAATGTATTGAAAAAAGCATCTTCATCTTCAATTAAGAGTCTCAAATCTCCTTAAATTATACCGTTGGATTGTTTCTTTTTTGTTCAAAGATGATTCTATGGATTATGTTGTATTGCATACAAGTACAACACCAAAGGTTTCTACATTCGTTTTGTTAAATAAGGGTTTTTTTTATTATAGAAATAAATGTGTATGTAAAGATCACACTCCAAATAAAAGTTGTATTAGACTTCTAAGTTTGTTTTAACTACTAAATAATACTCCTTTCTCTTAAGGTAAAACAACCATTCGCAAAATTTAACGAAATTTTTATTTTTTACAACACCAAGAGAATCAGAACAGAAAATTAAACAAAAAACTATTTTTGGTTTAACCTGTTAGTTAATATAAAACAAATAAATTTAGATTATTCTTCTTTATAGTTTACATGGTTTGTATTTATAATATGAACATTCTAGAATATTTACAAAGAAAAAACAAATACTTTGATAAAAAAAAACAAACAAACAAACAATAACATCATTATATCTTCAAACTGAGTTTTCTCAAATAATACTATGAATTTAATTATTTTAGCTGATTATTTCAGATAACTTTATAAACATTTTTCACTTTTATGTTATTCCAATCTCGGTTTGGTGGATACAAAGGAATGTCAGGACTCATGAAACAAGTGTGTGTGTGTGACTGTGTATGGTTGTGTATGCACATAATTTACTTGAATTTTTTACTTTATTAATTTTAGTATAATATATATATATATTCACACAATAAAAGACAACAAATTCCAATAAGTTGTTTGTATATTTGTTTACGTTATTATTAATTTTTAATAAATGAAGTGCACTCATTTAAAAGATTGGAATGTAGTTGTCGATCTTCGCACGATGTTTTTGTGCGACACACTCGGCAATCCAAACGATGTTCCGGCATTCTTGTTCTTTGAGCTTCAAGTAAGCGTAGAACACACCAAAGTGGAACTGTTGCAAAAACGCATAAACATTTAATTTGACTTCGTGCTCGAAAAACTTGTCCTCGAGAGTTTTATCTCCGGGATTTTGTCCTGAACCATCGAACAGAGCAGCGTACTCTGCATAATACTCAGCAACAGCTTTCACCTGATCAGGGTCATCGGCCCTTGCTAAAGCGGCTAGACCATCTGGGTTCATTTTACCACAACGTGGATACAACTTGGCACGATCGTCCTTGGACAGCTCAGTTCCAAAGGAATTAATAGTAATGATGATTGCACGACGATCAGCTTCAAACTGAATTTATTTGTGATTTTTTTAATTTAAAAATAAATTAAAAGCAAAATTTAAAAACTTACAGCCAAAATTTCACACATCACATCCGTGGTAGATCCACCAATCTTTTTGCAGAACTCATAGAAGGCCTCCAAATAGGCCTTGTACAATGTATTACGAATGATTTCGATATTCATTTCGTCCAAGTCCTGCTCGGAAATACAATCGACGAAAAATGGGGCAAGTGGAGTATCAACCAAGACAGCATTGTACAGCTCAGCTGGAGTAGCAGCCACATGGATGGCTTCCATTTGTTCAAAACTTCCCAGTGGATGACATTTTGGGATGAGCTCAGAAATTGGTCTCTGATGCAAGGTTCCAGTGATGAGTAGAATAATGTTATCAATCATATAACCATAAGTGATGAAATCCAAAAAGCTAGCCAAAGGCTCTACAGCATGGTTGCGCAAATGCTGGAACTCAATAACAAGTTTTTCTCGTAGTTTGTCGTCAATGACAGAGACGGACAGTGGAGATGGTTCGTTAGCAAGGAAAGAACCATAATCAGTGCCTTGAAGGTGGAGTTTCAAATCTGAGAAAAGAGAATAATTATTCAAGCATCTGTGACTGATTCGAATGAACTGAATATCTTTTTTACGTATGTATGTAGATAAATGTTTGGTAATACCTTGTTTATGCTAGTGATAATAATACATATCATATACATGCATATATTATTATGAAGCATAAAGTTTTTTGCAAAAAAAAAATAAAATTGAGAATTAAGGCTCCAGTGACATACACTTTTTCGAATCCAATAAGTTGCTGGGAGCCTGATTATAATTTTTCTATATACGAGTATATTATAAACCTTAAAACCGACCTTTTTAGGTAAATAAGTTTCATGTTCGAGAGTTTATACTCCTTTTAAATATTGAATTAAGTTTTAGAATTATAACGTTATGGATGATTTTTAATGTTTCCTTCAGGTTTGACAATAAGTTATTTCAAGGTCAACAATGTTTTTGTGGGTCTCTGTATAGAGATTTTATAAGATTAAGTTGGCGACTTGGTTCCTAATTAAGTTGAAGTTGTAACATTATAATTATGAACTTTTATTTGTCTGTCCTGTGATATGTATTTTTTTATTTCAAACAATTCTGAGTTGCCCTGAGTTAGACTCTGACCGTGTTTTTTTATATAAAAAAATGAATACCATTTGTTTATTTTTCACTCTTTTCCTATGAAAGAAATTATAGAATCGACAAGAAAACAAACTTTTCTTTCATGAGACTTCCTTTTTCAATAACGCTACGAATGGAACGAAAAGTTTTTTTTTTATTCTGCTTTGACTTGTAACGATTTTTCTAAAATAATTTTTTATTTTGATCATTCTTGTTTATGGAACTCATTCATAAATGTACCTACTTAAATCATTTCATACTCAATTTTCCTTTGAGTATTAAATCATTTTTTCAAGAAAAATTATTGTTCGCATTAGAGAGTAAACCATTTTTGTAAACTGAGTGGACTTATTCTTATTGTATAAAGTTAAATGAAATGTATGGAAAGTACAAGCCAAAAAATGTACTTTTCCCTACGCAATAAGGTCAAACTTTATTTGTTCATGTTCTATTAAATTTGTCTATTAAGGGTCATTGTCCAGTCAATGTTTACTCATTTAAGGATGACCCAAATGGTACATATTATATAGCAAATACATATTTATTTTAGGAAGGTGAAAATTTTGTACTTTTTACAAATTTTCACATCATACGACTAAATTGAAACAAAAACAAACTCCAAGCTTAATTTTTGTATACATAAAGCGACTTAAGACTCATCTCAGTATAATTGCATTCTAAGTGGGAGTGTTGGTGAATTTTCTTACTACTTGGCTAATGTCACATGACCCAATCACCAATGCCAATTTATCATTCTTTTCCCGACTTATTTTACATGTAAACTTGTTATTTTAATAGAAAAATATAAGAAATATTGAGGAAAAAAATATTTTACGTTTTTGTAAATTACCTTCTAATGTCTCACACTGCACCAAATTTAAGTAATCAGCTTGTTTTAGTATTCCACACTTGAATCCACGACAAAGCCCTTCAAGGTAGCCACCATCGATATTGAACATGAAGCCAGTCATTTTTGTAAATGGGTTTGGTTGAAGTTTCAACAATTTGGAGATTGAATATTTTTTGAATTATATTCTCTTTTTTGTTGGAATTAATTTGGAAATTCCACAAAATGTGATTTTAAGGAATTTTTTCACTTCTTATCGACCAACCACCACACAAATGTCATATGACCACAAATTATTTTTTCTTCACGGGCCTTGCCTTGACGTTTACGTTATTCGTCAAAATAATACAACGAAGATTTTATGTGATGATAAATAAATTTAACAGTAATGTACAAAATTTTGGACGAGTTCGAATGGTTGTTGCTCTATTGAACATTTATTCTCTTCTAGACCATAGATTACCTCTTGGGCATTAAGGTCAGTTTTCATCGAACTACATAATGTATGGCTATTTCATGTTTATGGACATTTTTAGAAGAAAGTAAAACAAATCTATTAAATGATCTTAATTCATAATTTATAAAAACAATTGAACTATATAATTAAAGATGCTTGTACATATTAATCGAAATATAAACTATGGACATGAAAGGTTTAAGAGATTCTTATATTAGCAAGACTGTAGGGCACTGAAGCCTATGCGTTATATTTTCACGGCAATACGAACACGAACACGATTCCTAAAAATTAAATTTATGCAAAAATAAGGTTCTATCACAAGCTTAACCTTATAAGTCAGATAATTTTATTTACATTTAAAAAATAAAGTAATCCACAACGAAACACAATACTTAATGAAAAATATTCATTTATTATTTTATGTTTAAGGGGATTTGTGCAAATTTATCTCATTTCATAAATAATAATATTTAAACCTAAATTTTAAATATGTAGCTTATTCCCTTATAGTGGACAATTTTAAACTTTAAATTAAAAAAAAAAATCGTTATAATTTTTTTTTGTCAATTCACTGACCGCTAGTGATAAAACAGCAACCTCAGCTCATGTTTTTGTATACAATAAGATAGTTGACTAATTTAACATAAACAATTAATACAATTTCATGTCTAATTTTAAATACAGTAGGATTTAATATTAACAACAGATTTTCATTTAAACCTCTTAATTTTTGGTTTCTTCCTAAAACCAAAACTGGATCTATATAATATTACTACTTATAGTATTAGTGAAAGTAGAGTTGTTTGAATGCTGAGTTTTAAAGGTGTTCCTTTTTTTCTTTTTTATAAATCAGTGGAATTGGGTACCCGGAATCTAAAAAGTAAAAGAGACCTTATTTTATTTAACATATAATAAATTGAATTAAAAATAAGCATAAACATAGATATGGGAATGTGGCTTTTGCAAAATACACACATTTATTTAAAAACCATAATTAATCTTAAAACATATTTACATACCTAAACTTATTCTACCGGGGCGGTGATAAGAATCAGGTTTAACTTGCGTGCAGTGTTTTTAAATTTATCTATTTAAATACAATAATGATAAAGCTACCAACATTCATTTGTAGCTGCGGTCTTGAATTGTTTCCGCTCGTAAGTGATCTATCAAGTTTCATTTGTTCAGTTCAACTGTGATCATTAAATGTGAAACAACTCGAAACTATCTGAGTCTTTATTCTCGAAATTTAAACACCTACAGAAGAAAACAAAAAAGGATTAAAAAATGAGTAAAATACAAATGTGGGAACAGAATGAAGAGATTAAATACTTTCGAGAGTATCTACGGATTCCAAGTGTTCACCCAAACATAGATTATGGCAAGTTAAAGATCAGAATAACTCAGTTAATTTTATTAATCAAATATTAAATTAATTTAGTTTGTATAAATTGCTTAATTGCGTCTAAAGTGTTATCTGCCAGTACGTATAAAATTTAAATCGCTGTGAAAAGTTTAATTATGTATTGTAAAACAAATAATTTTCTCTGTGTCGCACTGAGACCAAAGATTTACAATGTTTAAAAAGTTTTGTTTGGAAAAATGTCAAGGTTTTTTTTAAATATCTGTATACACTGTCCAATATTGTAGAGTGTTAAAACAGTTGGATACATTTGCTTGAAATTTTGTACAGAATAATTTTCCACAGTCCGCGTCACTACACTATAACAACTTTTTTTTTTGTTGTTGTAGAAGTCTGTAATCAGTAACAAAATTTAAGTTTAATTTGTTAACGAATAATTTGTATACCTACATTTTAAGATTTTAAAATTTAGAATTATTTACAAAATTATGTAGTTCATTGAATCGTGGATTTAATACAAATTACATACAAATTTATCGAATCATAGAAAAGGCAGAGGTAAGTTTTTTTTATTTAAATTGAGGCACAATTTTGATGATGGTCTTTGTGTATCATGACCCGCACATAACAATGCATTTATAATGTTGATTGTTGATTAGGTATATTACATTGCTTCCCTCAAATTAATTTAAAGGTGATATAATTTTGTTACTCTTGAAGTGTCTTGCACATGAGCTGCGATCTATGTAAAATACGGTCTTTGAATATGGATACTAGCTGTATGTATACTTAAAATACGGCGTGAAATTAAATTGAAATAGAAAATTAATATCTCATGGGGAGTGCATTTTGAACAAAAAAAATAAACATTATTCAACGGAAGACATTGAAGAATGGAAAAAACCCAACTATAGCATGGACACTGACAAAACACACACTTATAAATCCAACAGAGAAACACGTAGTTCATTGTTGTTGTATATATGTACGCATGTATGTGATTGTAGGAAAAAAACAACCGTTAATATAATCTATGCATCAACAACTAAAAGTATCCAAGAAATAGTTTTCGGATTTGGATAGGGAGATATCTAAGATGATTATTTGGTACTACATAATTTTTGACTTTACTTAAATGTTTGACAGAATCAAACTTCTTTCTACTAAATTAAATTAATCCTAAAATCGTTGAACATTGTCAGACCATCATTTGACCTGGCTTTTTTTTTAAATGGATCGATAGATTCTTATATATGAAATATATAAGACTAAACCTGCATCACCTAATAACTTTTGCTGGGGTGCTAACTTATAGGTTGTTATTTATACAGCAAATATGTACTATTTTTCAGGCAAAGAAATGTTCGATTGTAAGGTCGAATCTACAATTTTGTTAAATGCATGTAAGTATGTCTTACTATGGAGTATGCTGAACCATGTTAACGGTAATTGCGCTTTCAGTACTGATGACAGAAACTTCGTACTATAACATAAACTTCGTTTTTAATGTTATATTATTTTTTTCTTTAACAACAATTCATTTATGACAAGTTAAATTTTCAATGATTTTTTGATTTTGTATCAACTTTTCTTAAAACAGTTGGTATTCAAAGAATACATAATATTTTAAAGTGTGCTCGTCTATTTTCATGAAAATAACTTCGACTGATAAAAGAAGAAATTCATCTTTTCAACACAATAGCGTCAATATAACCCCAACCCCAGTCTGAATTTTATACACAATTTGATGAAAAATATCATTCTTTTCCATTGAGGATCCCTTGTAAAAAGTTTCGATAAGATTTAAAAAAAAAAAAACAAAAATGTGTTATTTTAGGTACCTACTATCATACATTTTTTAATCTACCGAAGAAACTGTTAAATCATCAATTGTTATGTGAATACAACATTTTTTTAAAGTCATTTCTCTTTACTTTTTAGGAGCCTGTATTGGATTTTTAAAAAGGCAAGCCATTGATCTCAATCTGCCTCTAAAAATATACTATCCAGTGAATCCGGAAAACCCAGTTGTAGTTATAACATGGACTGGAACTCAACCGAATTTACCAGCTGTTGTCTTGAATTCACACATGGATGTGGTACCTGTATTCGAAGAGAATTGGACACATTCTCCATTTGGAGCGGAAATGGACGAAGAAGGTAGAATATTTGCACGAGGAGCACAAGATATGAAATGTGTTGGAATGCAATATTTATCAGCCATTCGTGCTCTTAAGAAAGAAGGCAAAACCTTTAAACGGACAATTCATCTTACGTTTGTAGCAGGTATATACAAACAATCATTATAAAAAAAAATTACGACGCTATTTAAATTTTATAAAAACAATTTTGTATTACATAAAAATCAAGATGAGGAACTAGGTGGCGGACGTGGCATGAAACCGTTTGTCCTAACCGATGACTTCAAAAACTTGAATGTTGGATTTTCACTGGACGAAGGAATAGCAGCTCCTGGTGAAGTATATCCTGTTTTCTATGCTGAACGTAGTATTTGGAGTAAGTTGTACTCAACATTATATCGTATTATTTAAAGGAGTCTTTCTTTATTGATAATTTCTAGGAATTTTCTTTAAAATTAGCGGAACAACTGGACATGGATCACTTTTACATAAAAATACTGCCGGTGAGAAACTTCAATATTTAGTTAATAAAATGATGGGACTTCGAGCAGAGGAGGTGCTTCGCTTGGAAAACAATCCAAATCTCAAAGTTGGAGATGTAACAACCGTAAATTTGACA
The DNA here is from genome assembly GCA_905146935.1 of Scaeva pyrastri. Classification (NCBI taxonomy): domain Eukaryota; kingdom Metazoa; phylum Arthropoda; class Insecta; order Diptera; family Syrphidae; genus Scaeva; species Scaeva pyrastri. The sequence continues at coordinate 19,073,387 of LR989929.1, read as the reverse complement.
CGTCTCCATGGAGGTGTTCAAACCAATGTCGTTCCAGCACTTTTAGTGATTGGATTCGATGTACGCTTAGCCATCAATGTCGATCATGTCGCTTTTGAAAAACAGGTGAGTTGCAATTATTTAAATGTTTTAAATTAATTTAAATAGTAAAACAAACATTTTTAATTAAGTTACTTCAATGGTGTGAAGAGGCGGGAGGTGGTATTTCAATTGAATATGAAACAAAGAGACCGTACGTTGAACCAACAAAAACCGATGACACTAACCCTTACTGGGTAGCTTTTAAGAATGCTATTGATGAACTGTAAGTATGTGTAGTATATTTTCGGTGAATTTATCATTTAAAAAAATGTATGTTAACAAAATGCATATCGGCCAAACTGATAACTTGTGTATATACGTATCTTTAAACTTTTGAGGCCCACAAATAATAGTTTCCTAATTAAACTTTTGTTGTATGTTTTTTAAGGGGACTCAAAATTGAACTCGAAGTTTTTCCCGGTGGAACTGATAGCCGGTACATTCGACAAGTAAGTGCATCCATACTTGTTGTTGTTGAAATCATTTTCCTAAACTTTAAAGTCCAGAAGAACGGTTTTTAAACACAAATATTTAACTTATATTCTAACTTTCAGGTGGGAATCCCAGCCCTAGGATTTTCTCCAATGAATCATACGCCAGTGCTTCTTCACGACAACGACGAGTTTCTGAAAGCTGAAACTTACTTAAGAGGTGTGGAAATATATAAGACCATAATTCCCAAACTGGCAAATGTCTAATAAGAATAAGGTATAAAACACATAACAAACACACACAACAAAACATTGTTTTGTAATTAAAAAATCGTTTCTTTCGGTATATTTTCTGTTTTTTGTTTTTGTTTTTAAGTATACATCTAAAATAAAAAATATTTTACTCATATCATCGTTTTGTTGTTTTATTTTATTTGTTGTGTCTCAATTTGGTTAATATCTTTTCTTTTTTTCGTATAGTACCATTTCTATTGTTGATTGATGTAGACAATATTATTTAAAAAAAAAATATAAAACAATAAATAAAAATAAATAATAATATTGTTTTTTTTTGTATAGTATAATTAATATAGAAATAAAATAAATAAATATGTCACTTTAGTAATTCCGTGGTATTGTTTGTTTGTTTGTTTTTTTATTGTTTATTTTATTTTTAATTTTTATTTTTAATCGAAAAAATATAAACCCTAGTATTTTCATTGTTTTTATTATTATTTTGTTATATTGGTTTTGAACTTCGAGTTTATTAAATGTTTTTACAATTTTGTTTTAAATATATGTATTTTTGTATTTGATAAGATAATATATAATGTGGTACAAAATGAGAGCAGATATTTTTTCGTTTTTCTCTTATATGATAAAATTTATATTTTATATTCATTATCATTACCATTTATTGTTGACTTAAGCTTTGAATCCTTCAAATAGTTTTTGTTTTTGTTTTGTGATTTCATCCGAACAAAGATTCTTTTTTCTGTATTATTACTATTATTACTACTATTATTATATTTTCTTTTTAGATTTCATTCATGTGGTAAAAATCGTTTAGTTTATTTCACATTTTTAGTTGATGGTTGGTAGTTTTTTTATATTTTTTTATTATTAGTATGTTTTTACAATATACAGAGATTACTAAGATTAGTGTTGGTTTGAAATATATATTTTCCCTAGGTATTATAAAAATTAAAAAAAAAATACAAATAGTTACCGAAAACAAAACGTAAAAAATGTTTGCTGAAATTGTACAGTGTTTATTTATTATTATTAGATATTATTTTTTTTTTGTAAAATTCACTTTTTTTAACTTTTGTTTGTTTTCGTGTTTAACATTTTTTTTTATTGAGTACCTATTTTAAGAAATTAAAAACAAATACATGCCAGGTGAAATGTAAAACTGTGGTTGTTAAATTTGCTTTCTGTCTTCAAAGTCGATTACGTGTAACTTCAAATTAAGGAAATTAGCGAAGAAAATAAGATTCGGAAAATTAAATTCCTGATTTCCATCTGTTGAAATTCAGAAGCCTCAGCAAAGAATAGTGCAACAATATTTAGTTGTGACTCCTAGTATCTTTAAACTGGCTAATAACAGATAAAGCAAATTGAAACTGTACAGCTACAATTGAATGCAAACCTATGAGTGTATCACATAATTTTCTTGTATTTGAACGACCTTTACGAGATGTGGAGACATCGAACATAAAAGACTAGTATAACCTATTTTTAGCCACTCAGAAAATTCAACAGAATTCTAACCAACTTTTTACGAATCTAGTTTAACGGTACACAAAACTCGCAATAATGGGTTATTCTATTGCATTTGTTGATAACACGCCATCTGCTTTACATTTCATTGGCATGTTTTCATTTTTATTCCACATAATTTATACATATTATTTTTGTTGTTGGTACTATAAAATGCAACAAAAAAAAAACATGCTCGAACGTCTTTCCAAGTGAATTGGACTGCGTATGATAAAATAATGTGTAATAAAAACAAAACTATCCGCCCCGTGTTTTATTAGCAAGCTTACAAAAATTTACATTTATAAAGCATAAGATTTGTGAAAATATTTCAATTTCGGGTTTCATATCACTGGAAGACGACTTACACAAAACTTAAACATTTTCACAAAATTTTTAAAATGCGAACTTCATAAGTTTGTAAAATATGTCACGGACATATGTATACTTCTTTTCTTTCACTGTTTAACTTTGAATTAATATTAATTAAGTGTGGAAACTATGTTTTGTATGCATTCTACAAAATGTATGTTAGGTGATTATTATTTATTTGTTTTTAGTATTTGTGTAATTTAATAATAATTTTAATGTTTAAAATATTATTTGTTACTCAAATTGTATTAAGTGAAAAAATACCTAATCTTTTTATTTTATACTTCTGTTCATTTTCAGTTTGTTTTAATTTTTTTTATTTCTTTTTAGTTTTTGTTGTTGTTCAGTAAAATTTATTTTGAGACTTTTGTAAAATATAGTTTAATTAGATGTTGTTTGTAAAATAAATTGTTATTGGTATTTTTGTTTTTATTTAATCGGCATCTAAAGTCTTTTTTTATTTTCTTTTGTGGTACAATGTATATCTCATCAAAAAATAAAAAAAAGTAAAAGACAGCAACATAAAACTCCTGTTAATAAGAAAAAGTTTTTTGGTTTTGTTTCTGTTTTTTTATAACTTTATTATTTTTTTTTACTGTTTTTGGCAACAATCTTGTTTTTCTCTCTCATGTATTTTTTAAATAACCTGTTTTAGTGTTTTTTTATTTTATTTTATATAATTTTAGTTCAGTTCTATTGGTTGTCTTGATTTTATATAAGTGTATTATTTTTATTTCATTTTATATGAATGTTATTTATTTTTACTTCAGATTTGGTTGTTGTTGTTGTTCTTGTTGAATATTTTACTATTGCGTAATTATTATGAAAAATATACACAAATTAAAATTAATGAGTGCAATATATTAGTGTTTATAACATAGTAATGTTTACATCCTTACAATTAAAAAAAATGGTAACCCAAGGGACAAATTTTATAAAAATGTTCGGTTTAAAACTTTTTGTGAAAACTCAATACAAACATTGTATCTCTTTTTATACTTTATACTTTTTGTGTAGTGGTTTGTTTAAATAAATCGTCAATTATTCCATGTCTCAAGTAGTTTGTTGATGTTTGGGCTAAATATGTATTATAACGTGAGTTATTTCGATTTTCGAAAAAATAAAATAATAAAGAATGATTTCGTTTGAAAAAGATAAAATTGTAAAGAAAAAGGTTAGATTTCAGTATTCGTAATGTTGGAGGCATTCCGAATGGATAATATGGAGGATGCACCATTAGAAGCCTGTTCATTTTCCACATTTTATCCCCTTTCTGATTTATCAGTGAATTAGTAATTCAGAGGTATGAATTTGAATTCGAACCCTATAACGAATTGCCCAGTTTAAAATGTTCACTTATAATTGCTATTAAAATAATTTTGGTGAACAAGAAGTAAATAGTATATAGAACTTAATACTCGAGATAAAGTTTGAAGGTCGGGGATGTAGAAAATTCTGATTCTTTATTACATTCGTAGAAATCTAAAAAACTAACTAGACTCATGGTTATAGAAATAGCTGCATGATTTTTTTTTATTCAAAAATCATTCTATTCACTTTCATAGCAAACTTAAAAATGTAGGCCCATTTATAAATGATTGAGAAGCAAATTGAACAATTTGTTTGTATAGTGCTTCAACACATCTTAATCGTAAATTAACATGCAAAAAGAACTCGAGTTCTTGTGCTACTATATTTAAATTAGCATAAATAATTTCCACATATTTGAAAAAAGAAAACAAATTTTTCTTAATCTTTTGATTCTACGAACAAATTAGAATTAATGAGAAAAAAAATTGAATAATTTAGATTGCACGATATGACACTGAATTGTAAAACATAAGATGAACGAAACGTCAGTTCAATTAATTTGAGAAATTCATTTGATATAATTAAATGTATCATTGGTTGACTAAAGACTTAAATAAAGACACCTGACTTGATACATAATTAAAGGTATAAGATCTAAATTAATTTGCAAGCATCATAAATCTTCAACCAAAAGTCAGATTATTACGTGTTCGCTTGATAATTCTAGAAAGATTTCCAAACAAATTATTATTATTGTTTTTTTTTTTTAATTTAATTTAAATATTTTTGTGAATATAAACTATGTTAAAGCATAACAGCTTCAAAATTCTTTGCTTTGCTTTTCCCATGTTTGTATAAACATTGTTTGTTTTGATAATCACAAACATATACTTTTTTAATTTAAAAAACATATGTCAAGTATTCAATAGCAATATACTTAAAATAATCTTGTTAAAATTATAAATTATATTACCACTCTCTTCTACCTCACTAGGGAGAAAATAAAAACAAAATTAACAGAAACAACTAAAATTAGTTGTTTATTTATACTTAAAAATAAAATTTAAATTAGCATACTCATTCTTGGTGTTTTTGTTTTTTGTTTTTTTTTTTGATGTACACAGTCATTGTCATAATATTTCTTATTTTCTTGTTTTTTTTTTATAAAATCTTTTCATAAATTATAAAGTTAAATTAAAAGGGATGAATAAATTACAAATCATAGATGCTTTCATGTGTTTATGTGCATTGTGATGGTGAAGGAGGAGGAGGAAAAAGGAGGAAGTTTTTTTTGTATTTTTATTTTTGTTTGGGATGTTTTGTATGCGCGTATGTTTGTATGTTGTGTTGTTTGTTGGTTTATAAAATGGTTTTATACTCGTAATATTTCACACGCTTTGTTGTAACATATAGCAATCCAATCGGGCTGTGTTGCGCCCCATTGAATTTGATTAACTTCTCCTTCGGCTGCAGTGTATGCTAAAATTGGATCCTCAATTGCACGAGGCATTTGTTGAATATCCCAAATCAGTGCTTGGTGATCATCACCGGCAGTGCATATGTGACAGGAACTGGAATATAAAATTGAAATCATGTAGGTAGATGTATTAAAAACTTTACGGCTAAAATTAATACAAAAATCCGAAATGCCTTAAAAAGTAGAAACAATTTCCAGGATTTATTTCAAAACTTTTTGGGAATTACTTCTTTAATAATAAAAATAAAACACTAATTCAAATATCGTCCGATATAGCCCTTGCGATGGCTATATAATATATGTTTACAAAAAGTCTTTTAACTGCAGTCAATTAACTGTAAGCCTTTACACTTCTTTTCAGTCATTCCACTAAAATTGTTAAGACTCCTACATTATTTTCAAAATATAAATTTAAAATGACTTATGAATCCTAAACTTTGTCTTGAATAAAGGTCTCGTATTGTAAAATGAAGACTTAAAAATAGTTAAAAGACTTACAGTTAATTGACTGCAGTTAAAAGACTTTTTGAATATTATCCAAACCGTAAAAGTACCGAGTACTTTGCAATGGCTTTATTTAACTGCACAGTCAGAGTATTGAAAATGTCTGCTGACTGTAGTATTATAGTTAAAATCTTTTAGTAAGTTAAAAGAATTTAGCAAAGCAGTATTTTTATTCAATTGACTAAAGTATCCAAAAGACTGCAGTCTTTGCAGCTCTGCTATACAATTGGATTTTCTATAATCAATTTAATTTTAGTTGATTCGTCATCTAGAAATACTTATTTAATTTGTATTTATTGAATTACATATTTTATTTAATTGATTCTGGCATAAACAGAGATTGTAATTTTAATTTGTATAACCACTTTCTTTTTTATTCGTTTAGGGACTTTTGTATAGGAATCGCACGAACATGCAGTTTATATTTGTAAAAAAAAAACATACCTGTGCGGCGCCCACGCTATACCGTTAACGCACGCTCTATGATTGCTCAGTCTTGCAACAGGTGTACAAGGAACACGAACATCTAAAATAATAACTTCACACGAATCCATTGCTACAGTAGCTAAGTAATTTGGATCCTGTTTATTCCAGGCTAATCTAAGTAAAGCCGTATGAGCTGGGTCCTAGTGAATAAATTTTAGTATTAGGGTAATAATTCTTATTTTAAGTTTAATTTTGTATTCATTCTACCTCATATATAATAGTTGAGTGTTCCAAATGCCTCAAGTCGAACATACGCACTGAGCCGTCAGCACCAACTGAAGCGAACATATCACGGCCACCGCCCGCTCTTGAAAATGCAATATCGTACACTTCTTTGTCGTGAGCAATAAGTTGTGTTTTGACATGTCCAGCGACATAGACTCGTCCATGAGGCTAAAATAAAACGAATAACAAAATGCATGCAAAAGATTTGTGTGTGTGTGTGTATATTTTAAAGGATGTGTACTTACTTGTCCGGTTTCTAGTCCCCATATTGTGCACGTTGTATCGATTGATGAAGTGCCAACTAGATTTGGATCTACTTCGTTCCAATCGAACGATGTCAATGGTGCACAGAAATCACTGTTTTTGTTGTTGTTTAGTACGCATTCTAGTCTTGTGTCAGGTTCTCCAGCACGCCAAACTCGAAGGTAATCACCTTAATATAGATATATTTTATGACAAACAAGCACAACTAAATCTATATCGGACTAAATATTATAAATTTCTTAAAATTACGCCTTAATCAATTTACAATCTGCTAGAGGGAGGAATGTCAGTTTACAAAAGAATATGAAATTAATGTATTGGAATTATTATGAGAGGGGTGAACTGTGGTAGAACATTATCTGGGATTCGTTGATTGATTTAAAATTTGTTTGTTTAACAAAAAAAAAAATTAAAAAAATAGTTTAGTAGAAAATAATACTATTTTTGAAACACTAAACCAATGTATAAATAATGATGTTTAATAGTACACATGAATTCAGACAAATTGAATAATTGACAAAAAAAAATGCTTCTAAGAATGGTACGACGTACGAAACTACATACCACCGAATCTAACTAACAAGCCCAACTGTCATATATGGGTAAAACGCATTAAATTAAAAAAAACAAAAATGCACAAACAAATAAAGATAATGTTCGGTTTAAGAATTGAATAAATTCATGTTTTTGATAAAGAAATAGTTAAGCAAAATCAGTTAAGCCGTTTTAAATTGTACTCAACACCTTGTTTCTAAAGAAAGAGTAAAGAAACTTCATTATTGAAAAACTTAAACACAATAACAAAACAATGATTAACAAAAATAATAAAAAAGCATGTCAATGATTTGCCGTCTACCAAGGAAAATTAGTTTGCTTTCCGAAATTTCATTATAGTTTTAATTTCTTCACATTCCTATCTGCGACTTATTTGTTAAATGGAGGAAGTCTGCAATTTGAGGTCAATTAAGTTCCCTTTTCGAGGACTTATGAATTGAGGAATGTTTTCAGATATTAACCTGATCGAAAAAATTAATATAGTACGAATAATCTTATCAAAAAGTTTCCCTCAAATTAAGATCTTGCTTCTTTTGTATAAGATAAATATTTAGGGTAATTATGATCATTTTTAATAACCTAATGAATTAACCTTAGGTAAATGTATGGTTCTTTTTGTTGTAAAAAAATAATGTTACTTTTGCAAATGTTTTATTATTGCTCACCACTAGTTGCTAGCAAGTCCGGATATATGCCCTTCGAATCTGGTATCCACATAATTTTTGTCGTTGGATATGGATGATCAAAGGTGCTAAAGAAAAACAAAAACAATCATGTAAGCAAATGAAGGTCGTGTGGATATTATTGGTTTTTAACTAACTCATCGCCCCCATTTGTGGTAAATGAGTTTTTACTTACCTTTTAGGACTGAATTCGCTTGTCTCTTCATCTAAACTAATTATTTGGACTTTGTTATTGTATTCTTCAATGAAGCTGCCGAGTGCAAGGCGAAATCTTTTATCTGGACGAACACTCCAGTTCATTGAGTATAGAGGCCATGGTGCCAAGTATTTGTAGATTTCTTTACGTTTACCAGCGGTGGATGACATAACTGCAAATAATTGAAAAACACATTTCTCATAAATACTCAACAAAATAAACACGGAACTTTCTTTGGTTAAATAAAAAGTGAAAAGTGCATTTTTTAGTTAAAAAGCACCAGGGAAGCAATAAAAATATGACAACTAACTGCTCTGCACTCCCATTTTACGTTCAGGGAAAAGTTATTCTTTTTTTGCTGATTCTTGTCATTCAATTGCGCGTTTGAAGATACGAAAATATCTTTTTTGATTTTGATCTGTGAAGGTTTCGGGACAGATTGAAATGTTTTAGTTCTTGGATTGCAGTCACAGATGGGTAGAGTAAGTGGTTTTCTTTTCTAATTGCGTTTTCAACTTAGATCATCGTAGTTTTTTCGAAGAAATGACGCATTTGAGAAATTCTCCCCAAAACAGCCCCGTGCTGTGTGCTCCTTCTGCTTCGATGTCCCAAACGCCAAACGAAACTTCACACAAATGTCAAAATATGCGGTCAATGGCATTGGAGCCGTCAAAAGCAGAAGCAGTAGCAGAGCAATAGCAGCACCACAAGAGCCAAGTCGAGAGGCAGAGGAGAGTACAAGAAAAGAAGCAACAAAAAAACATAGAACTCTATCTACATCCTACCCTAACCCTAATGGGGCTTACCTTTGATTCGATTGGTTTCTTCTTTTTTATTTTAAGAAATAAAAGTTTGTTTCAACAAACTTAAGAAACAAAAAAGAACAAAATAACTTAAAATAATAAAGTTGGCAAAATAAAAAAACAAAAACAAACTAAGAAAAAACTAAGAATTATTTCGTTTTCTATATTTATAGTCTTTTTGCTTAGCTTTCACATCATTTTTCTGCTTTAATTCCAATTTTAGCAACGAATCTGTGGGGATATACGATTTTTTCTTTTTTATTTGTGATTTTTACTGTCCGGTCGGCCTCGGCACTTTATTTTCTTGTTTTGAAAAGAGAAATGCACACGCGGAGCAGACTTTTTTGCACTTGGATGTGTTGGGCTGGTTTGTGTAGAAAAATAAAAAAGAAATACACTTTCGTCAGACTTATGAATTTATTGTTTTTTCATTTGATATTTTGTTGAAAATTAAAAATTCTTTTTCTTTTTTTGCGAAAAACGAAACGACGACGGCGACGACGAGGCCACACAAAAAAATGTATATAACAACGCGCTATTTTGACAGTTCTTGTCTGATTTGAATGTCAAATTGAAGTAAGTCTATTGTGAATGGGCCGGAAAAAGGCAGCGTTTGGAAGATTTGCATGGGTATGAGTGAGCACTGCCAGCCTTAAAAAGCATTGGGTTTGTTCGTTTCTTTACCAAAACGAATAAATAAGTGGATGATTGTGAAAAAAATATATATTTTATTTATTAAGGCGAAATCTTACGCATTTAAATTATCGTCAACTTTCGTTATCTTTCTAATAAATTTGTTGGCATTGGGAAGCAATGGGAATTTACTCAGCCAGCAGAATTAATAAATATGACTGGTTGTGTCAAGGCCAGTTACTTAGTTGTTGTTCAATGTTTTATCTTGATAAAAATTTACTCAGTGCTTTTGATAAATTAATTGAATGCTAAGGGTGTAAACATTTTGAGAACTTTGAACAACGGTTGAACCTCAATTTGATCTTCTTTAATATATAAATTTCCAAAATGTATCACCCTATAAATACCACCATGGATCACTTTTACTTGTGCTAAATTCAAATGTTTTTGTTCGACAAATGTCAAACACTGTTGTAAGTACATTATAGGCTTGGAGCATCTAAAAATGACTTCTGATGATAAATGTCAAAACTGACACACAATTCCCTTCATAAAACACTCTTGAGTTCTGTAATCAATGTAATTATCTTAGTGAATAGTTAATCATAAAATTATGTACACTAAACTTAAATATTTAGTAATTATTGAAAAAATATTACATCAATAAGCGTAATAACATATCTAAAAGCCATTTTTATAAACATCGACCATAGTACTTGAAAGGCCCATTTTAACACCTTTTTCTATTTTTGGGTGAATCAGTTATTCAAAATTGCCGGCAAAGATCAATAAGCAACACTGAGTTGAGTACTCAAACCGTAAGCAACCTAAAGTTGCTAGGGTAAGATACTTCAAGTTGTCATGTAGGGGTGTCATGTCTGTTAAAATTTCTTCCATTGCTGGCAGTTCCAACACCTGACACTCGAATACATTCGATACTCGAAAATAAATGTTGACACTTGATTTCATAGAAAAAAATAAAATAAAAAATGGCGTAATATGGCAGTGGCAGCTGTAACAAATGTCTTTGGTTCTCTGTTCTCTTCGATAAATTAAAGTTCTTTTTTTTTTACTGTGCTAAAGTGTTAATTAAATTAACAATTCTTCTTCTCAACCAACAAAACAATAATTTGCATTTATAAATAAATATACGAACACAAAAATCTAAAAAACCACCAATAAACAAAACAAAGAACAATAAAAAAAAACTCAACCAAATGTTACAAATTTCTTGACAAAGAAAATCGTCAAAGCCATAAATGTTACAAATACAAAATATAATTAAGTATTTTTCTTTTGGTCAATGCCCCCTCCACCTTTGTAACAAAGTTAACCTATCGAATACTTGCGATCTAAATTCTTGTCTTAAAAAGCCTTGCATGGCCTCAATTAATAATAATTACCACAAATTAACTAACCCAAAAGAAATAAAAAATATATCTTGGCTTTTGTCGTCGTCGTCGTCTTCAGCGTCGTCGTCGTCGTCGCCGTATTCTTCGCGACACAGTGCATTGCTTAGTGAAAGTTGATTTTTGCAAAAAGAAATAGAAATTTTTCGGCTATTGGTGTTGTAAATATTACAAAACAAATTGTTAAGAACAGAACGAAATGGGGCTGCTAATATCGAAGCTTTGGAGCATGTTCGGCAATGAAGGTGAGTCTGAAAAAAAAATCACATAGAATGGAATCTGCCTAAGCTAGTATATAATAATTCAAAAAACTAATAAAATCATCAGTGATTGGCTTCTACAATTTGTGTTTCTTTATTGAATATTTGTAGTCCACCTGTGGTTGCGCGAATGGCTACGATTATGTTTGGAATTTGTAAGTGAAACCACCAACCTCAGTTGATCAATATTCATGCGAAAAGTAAAAGTGGCGGTTTGTGATTTTAAGTTTCTTGCTAATTTGCATAATTTTTGAATACCTAATTCCTGTTTGTTTTTAGTTTGGTATTTGTTTTGTGATTGTTCATATACTTCACAAGATCTGGAATACAACATTGATAAGAAATGAAATGCGAACGCGCAAGCCATTAGGTTATCAACTCATAAAGTTATTTTTAATATTACCTAACCTTTTTTCTTAACTATGCAATTAGCACCAGGGACATATGTGGGTATAAACCCAAAATAAATTCCTTGATTTATAGCACTTTATATTGGTTAAATCGCTTAAAGTACGCTCGTGAGCATTCGGATTGACTTGAGGTCAGTACTCCTTACATACGAGAGAAAGATCAAGTTTTTCAATGATGCCACACGAATAAGCGTGTGGAAAAAACAAGGTCAATGTTTAACCGATTCCGAGAATTCAAGGAATTTAACAAATAAATTCAATCCAACTGCAATAAAATTTTGTTTTTGAGTAGTTTAAACACCTATCTTTGGACTTTTACTTTCGTTTAAGGAACATAACTATTATTGTAGAACAAAAAATTGCATAAGAACTGATAAAGTGATAAGCCATGTGTACTTATGTAGTTTTTTATATCAATATAAAACTAACTACCTGTTTTTATCCGATAGCTTATAGTCTCTTGATTTTCAAATAATAATAATTATAATTATGTCGATGTCGTTATCCTCATCGTCATCGATAGCTATGCTTCATATAAGCATAAAAAAATCCTATTGTCCAACGATATCGAGTAGACGGTAGCCGATTTGGCTTTTACTTCATGTTAATAACACAACTGTCGTCTTGTAGATAGTGGACTTTCAAACAGTCTTATAACACATACATATGTACACATGTTTTGTTATGTTAAAAAATTTATATTTTTGTCATGATCTTTTTTACTTCTAATCTGCTTGTTTAGTTTGAGTCAATAGAAGTAAAGTAAATAAACTGTTTCTTGTTATTAAAAAAAAAAACAAAAGCAATAAAGCAAAACATTTTTGGCATACAAGTAACTTTTTATCAGATTTTATTTAACACTCTATAGCTATTACTACAGCTGTAATAAGGTCCAGTTCGGTTCGGCAGCTCCTCTGCTGGAATTACAATAGAAAATAATTTACTTGTTCATAGAAAGCCACAGGTGAATTAATATAAGTTTATGGAATAGGATGATAGTAATTTGGATGTCTAAGAGCATCAGTATTTCAATCTTATCTTGAAACATTGATTGACAATATAACCTTGTATAAATCTTAATTAAAACTAGTTTATGCGACTCAGTACAATCATTCAATTTTTATAAGAAGAAAATCTGACGCCATTTGTATGTTTTCTTTCTATCTATGTAAACAAGGTTGTTACTCATATTTAACTTATCTCGATTAACTTGATGATAAAGATTTAATTGCTCCATGACTTAAGTAAAACTAAATTTTGTTAAATGATTGCTCCCGTTTTTTGTTTTCTAGCTTTATACTTTTTATAGAAGTAAGATTAGCTTTTAGGAAAATGTATTCATTCAATTTAAATCTGCTTTTTAATTCCTGTTCGAAGAAAACCAGAATTTAAGTATGTTTACCCCTTTTGACTGACTTATGTTCATGTTCATATAAAAGCTGTATTCATTTACAGTTCCACAGGTTTTCGTTTTTGGACTCTCATTTTCATTCGCGAATCAGGTTTCCGGTGCGCATCATTGGGCGCGCATACTTTTATACATATCGTGCAAACCAAACGATATAATCCATTTTCACTTTCTGAACTATTTATTAGGTCGATGACACACCATGCATAAAGTACTACAGTTACAGGTTTTGTTTTTTTGCTACATTCAATTGATTGTTGAAATTACTTCCTAATTCTGCGCCAAAAGAGGGTTAGATTGTTCGTGTGGCCGTGGATTTTTAAACCGATTGTTTAAATAACAAAAAAGCTGTAGGTGTTTTTGTCTGGTTTCCAGCATTGTAAAGTGTTAATATTCTTGACATTGATATTATTTGGTTATTAATCCCAATTTTTGTGTGTATGTTTTTCAACCTTGGAATTTAAATTAAACTTCAACAAGTATTTCTTTGAATTATTGGTAAAAAAAACTTAATATAAAACACCTAAAAAAATATTTGTTGTTTTTTGTTTGGTTTTCCTTGGGATAAGTATTTCAAAGGGGATTTTAAGATACACCCCCTTTGTGCCCCCTGCGAAAATAGAAACAAGAAACTCAACTTAAATTTAGCTGTCGTATAATGAATAACAATTTAATTAATGTCACGATATAGTAATTAAAAACGCAATTCCAGGCAAGGCGTTAAAAACTTTATATTTTAAAGTTAAACAAATCATAATGTTCTTGCTTCTGTTTTGCGTTTCGTTTTCCAACTTGTTTTTTTTTTTTTACTATTCTACCTATTATAATAATTGTTCTTATCATTGCATACCTCGACAAAAGTGCCAAACATTTATCATTTCAAGTAGCACGTCTTGCAACAAAACACAGAATACCGTCAGCAATCATTATCACTTGTTGGAGCTACATTTCAACTAAAAGCAATACAAATAAAACCAAAAGAAACTACATAAATTGATTGTAATCGTTTTTATTTTCTGTTTTGATAATATTTTTTTCTTCATTATCTGTACACACATATTCGCACAACCTTTGTTTTTTCAATTAGATAATAGTAAACAAAACAAAATGTACGTGATGTTTTTTTGATCGAGTTTGAACTGGAACTGGAATTTAACGAAACTCTAACAAAATAAATATATTTTATGTAGGTATACAACTAAAGTTATAGCTATGCGAGAATAAAGGGGTCGTTTGAACTTCAAATATGGATTGACTTCATTCGATACTTTGCGCTTGTACAATCGACATGGATGAATGACGCATTTTAAGCTTGAGTATGACCAGAGTGCAAATGGCATCATTAATTCAATTAACATTTTTTACAAAACTATGTTTGTCTTTAAGTCAAGAACGTCTATTGTTTTGGAAATAAAAATAAAACCAAAAAGATTTGGTAACGTAATACGCACCAATGCGTAGTGGTAAAAAATTCGTAAAAATTTTTGTGTACAACTTGAGAGTTATAGACAATAGATTTCCATATATGAGCCTTCAAGTTGCAGACCTTCGCATTGTTTAGGCTTTTACTAGTAATTAACTTACATAATTAGAAACTTATTTGGGTGATTCTTATACGAGTAAAAATACATTACAATTAGCCTTAATATTAACGCGAATTAAGCTTTTGCTTGATTTGTTACAATAATTGTATATTTCACAGATTAATCTGATAAAAGTATGGTGAGTCTGGGAACTTAAAGAAATTGTCTGACAAACTTAAAAATAATAATTTAGATATTCTGAAAGAACCCCCTTAAAATACTGAAAACATTTGATCTACTAAATATAACGATACTCGTACTTTGACCATTTTTTCAACTAATAAAATTAAAAAAAAATTCTCATTTTAGAACATAAATTAGTCATGGTCGGCTTGGATAATGCTGGCAAGACGACAATTCTATACCAGTTCTTAATGAACGAAGTGGTGCACACTAGCCCAACAATTGGGTCTAATGTAGAAGAAGTAGTCTGGAGGAATATACATTTTCTAGTTTGGGATCTTGGTGGACAACAAAGCTTACGTGCCGCATGGAGTACATATTATACTAACACAGAGGTGTGTAACTTATTTGAATATTTAGTTTTTAATACATTTTTTTTAAATAGTTCATTATTATGGTAATTGACTCGACGGATCGGGAGCGATTAGCAGTTACTAGAGAAGAATTATATCGAATGTTGCAACATGAAGATTTATGTAAAGCTAGTCTACTCGTATATGCAAATAAACAAGTTAGTTTTTTTTATTAATAGTTAACATAAATAAGTATCACATTTAAACTACATTTTTTATTTGTTAAAGGACTTAAAAGGTTCAATGTCAGCAGCTGAAATTTCAAGACAATTGGATTTAACCTCAATTAAAAAACATCAGTGGCACATACAAGGATGTTGTGCGTTAACAGGCGAAGGGTTAGTATCATATTTTTAATATTATAATAATATTTTCTTTAATATACATATACCTTAAACAAAGTAAAAATTAACCTTTAAATTAAATTATTTCCGACAATTCTCCTTCTAAATTGGGAGTAAAAATTATAATAGAAAGTCATAATTTAAATTTTATAATTATTATAAAACATTCGAAAAAAATGTTCAATAGTTTTATTTGTTTAGTTTTGAACAACTTATTACTGAATTACATAAGTAAAAATTAAAGTTTTGCTTTTTATTGATATATGTTCATATGTATACATAGAGCACAACATTTTTGAAAAAATACCCATTACAAAGATCCATCGTATATTTCTTCCATTCCATTCGTAAACTAAGTCCAAGTACATCACCCCTTAATAACAATTACTGAGGTGATTAAATTTCTTCTCTTCCATTTTACACAAAGTTCTTGGCAGTTAATTAAATTGTCTCTATGCTTGCGTAAAAATGTACATTAGTTTCAATTTTTAAAATGAAGAAATTCTCTATGACAAGTTATACCTTAGCTTAACAGAATATAATAATTTCAAATCTGAATAATAAATTATAGTTATATCAATAATTATTATTTAAGATTTAAAAACTTGATACCTTTTAGTAGTTTATGAATTTATGCATACCTTTTAATTCTACACAAATTTCCTAAACGCTCGGTTTAAATATTTAAATATGTTTTATCAAGCAATAAAGCTTGCAATGAGACACGAATTTTCTCCTTCATTAAGAATTTTTATATAATACATAATACATCTACATTTATTTTACAGACTTTATCAAGGATTGGAATGGATTGTTCAGCGCATCAAGAAAAAATGACAGACATATCCCGATCGAGGTAGTTTATAGCTAGTTGAAAATAACTGAACATCAATTACTATTAAATTATTAACATTAGAATTAAATTTATAGCGTATTGTATAATTTACTTCAATTATTTTTTTAAATTTAAATTCTACATGACTCGATGGTATTAATCATCGTTTGTCTAACATCATTAAACGATTAATTCTTAGCTTAAAAACGTATATTTTTCTATTACTATGTAAATTGAAAATAATGTACAAAAATATAATTTTTTTGTTAACAAAAAAAAAAATAATAATAATAAATAACCATCGTGCAGTTAAAAGAGTTTTAAACAAATACATTTTTGCAAACGATATTAAAAAAAAAAAAACAATTGTAATTTATTTAAAAGTATGTGATTTCAATTTCTTCTCCGCAGTTTTATATAATTTCGATTTTTTTTTGCTCAATTAAACACATTTAAATGTTGACTTTTAAACTGTGAAAAATTTTATAAAATGAAAATAAAAACATATAATATATAATGATTAATCACTTATATGCATAAATATGTTTTTACCAAAATGTAAATAACGATTGTTAATATGATAGTCACATCATCTGAACAACGTATACTTCAAGTGTAAATTGATATTTTGTAAGTACATAATTTTAAACTGTAAGACAAAAAAAAAAAACACATGCTTAATATAATGTGTCATAAAAATATAACATATGAGAAAAAAAGAGATTTGCCAAAATATAGAAAAAAATAAAAATAAAATAAAATTAAACAAAAATACATTCCGATTTTTGTCGCTATTCAAGGTTTTGCTTTTATTTTTATTGAATGAATTTGATTTGATTTATTACGATGTGATGCGTGAACATCCCAATATTAGACACATTTTAAATCCCTTAATACCAAGACATTTTTAAAGTACCATGTACATTAATGAATCAAGCAAAATCAGACTCAGCTCCAAGTTAGCAAAACTAGTGGTGTTTTAAAAACATAGATTTTTTTTTGAAATATAACATCGATATCGTTTACGATTTTGTGGTTTCCTGCGATATGTATATTAAACCGATATCATCACACATTTTGGTTCTTAATAAGAGAAAAAATATATCGTCCCTCAAACTTTTGCAGAAATATATTGGATGTACATATGTATGTAGGTGACCACTTTAGGTGTATTGTGTTTTTAATTGTTTTATGACCAGAACCCCATTTAACAATTTAAAATTTTAAAATACTCTTTGAGAAATAATAAATATAAATCATTTTTATTGAAAAAAAATGTGTGTAGAAATTATTTTACATTTTATCTTGAAGAAAAGGAAACTCTCGCCTGATTCATTTTTTTCTAATGAAAAGAAACGAATTCATTTTTATTTTGCTATGGGCGAAAATATACATATGTATTAGAAAATTAAATTTTGATCAATTAATTTGTGAGAGAAGTGTTTTTTTTTTTAAATCGTTTGTTGTGACTTGATTCTTTTTATTTCGTCAATTAATAACATTAAACACGGCGTCTATAAGTGATCAAGTAATAAATTTAATTCATTCCAATTTTTCAATCAAAGCTAATAAAGAACACAAATATTATTTTGTAGTTCATGTTGTTGTTTTATGATATACATACGTACGTGTGTGTGTGGTTGGTTACTGATCTTTACTACTATTCTATTTTGTTTTGCTAGATTAACTAAAATAATTTAACTTACCCTGTTATATACACACATACTCATACATTACATATAATTTAAATTAAATTCATTCACTTTTATTGGTTTATTCTAAATACCTACGGGTCAATAAATTCAGTAAGTCAGTAATAAACATTTCTTATCACTCTTGTTATCACATTCTTACAAATTGATTGACGTACATTAATTGCATCTTCAATAAAAGACTAAAATATATGTATGTAGATTACATAGGTACATATACATTCATCAATATACAGCTAACCAAAACGAAATGAATACATTTTTTGTTTTACAATATTAAGGATTTGTATTTTTTATTTCTGTAAGACCCAGGCAAGTATCAATTCCAATTAATTAACTTATTAAATGGAAAGGAAAAGATTAAAAAAAAAAAACAGTTTTTATTCAACAGAATTGTTTTCATCTAAGGTTGATTACAAAAATATGAGTAATATTCGTTATTTTTTTCAAAAAAAAATAATTTGTTTACTTTAAATTGAATCTAACTGTATGTCGGTTTTACCCGTTGCATTATTAATATTTTAATTATTTCTATTCTCAATCTTAGTAAAATTTCCAAACGAATTTGCAATACATAAAAGACCAGTTCATCGAAATGTATTATTGGTAGATTTGTAGTTTTATTCTTCATTACTGAAAAGATACAAATCCCTATAGTTGGATGTATTTTATTATGTACATACATACATAAACATAAATCAAAGATCAAATTGATGGAATATTGAAAACAGTGTCGTAGCTGGTCCTTAACGGTCTTGTATCACATTTTTGGTCACCTTAAAATTTTTATTTCAAAAACCGACAACTAAGTTTTTGTAATCAATTGGGAATATGTAATTCAATCAAAATACTGGCCTGAGGAACTCCGATTTTTAAATAATAAAGCTAACGAGGAAGAGCTTCTGAATTAAACCCTGTTGAAATCTTTTTATAGAGATAAGATAAGGATTCCCTAAAGTATTCAAAATAAAAAGCCACATTTTTAAAAGTTGACTGAAAGTACTCAGAATTTCAAAGAAAGGAAAACTAAATAGTATTATAGACTGGTAACCTATCGGCGTTGTATTAAATCAAAATAAAAAGTAAAAAAAAATATTCAAAGCTAAATAGAAGCTTGCAAAGAGAAATGTAAAAAGTCACATGGGTCAAGTTTTTATGATCAATTCTCATAAAAACAACAAAATTTTTCACAGAGATCCAAGCTATGTAACTTCTTTCAGATTATCGAAAGCAAGCTTTACTAAGTTTTTTAAATTGCAAATAAAATGTATGTTATCAGTGGCGCTGGACACCAGAGTAGAGTTTAAGGATTAAGTCAGTGCTGTTCTGTCGTTTATTCTTTAATCTCTCTCCCTGTGTCTTAAGTCAATGTCCTGTGTTTTATCGTTTGATAACTTAAATTAGTAATGTGCAATGTCTGTACTTCATATGGTGGAGTGGTACGAAATAGTAATGTCTCATACTTTTACTAACAAATTTAATTGTTGCATCAATTCCGACGGGTCATAAAGTAAAGTTCACAGCGTTAAATATGCTTATCAAGAAACTTTCATGAAGAAAAACACCAATCGCCCATTTGTCACCAAAGATCAATTCCAGCACCTGTCAATTAAGCTCACCTGTATAACATGACAATTTTTTTTATTAATTTACGAAATTAGCGTTCCTTCCACAAACAATAAATCACAAATTCAAATGTCTAATGATCTTAATCATTTATGTAAGTTACCCCATGCGCATGCATTCAAAATCACCCAACAACTTATAACCCACCCCGTAGAGAAAAGCTTCACAGATCAGATCAATCGATTGAGGTTTACGTTTAAGTAAAAAGCTTTTGGTTTAATCCAATGCATGTGGCTAGAGTCCATTCACAAATCGATTTCAGTTTTAATCGGAACGTTCCCCTCGCAACAGCCAAACTGGTTTTCATTCGGACTCGGCAAACTTGCTCTCCGATCAATATAACACAAAGACGCAATGCATAATCCGGATTATCAGCCAGTCAACAATTTTGTCCAAGTGGAATTCGGTGAGCGTGTTCTGCCCATAATTGAACAACCTAAACTTGGGAACCTAATTCAATCGAAGATCGAAAACCAAGAGTATTTCTACGGCATCGAATTATCGGCTAGATCCAACAATACCCTGGACTATCGCAGGTTCGCCGTCTTACCTCTCTTTACGTCTTTAGTGTGGTTCGGTGAATATTCGGACATTCAAGCAATCGGTGACGTAGACGCAGTTCGGTTTGGTAGTTCCTTGATGCATAATACAGTGGTGATGCCTCATTTCACGTGCTATCGAGCAACGTCCCAGAGACTGTCCAATTTCCTTTCGTTGAACTTCTCAAATGTGCTCGCGCTGCGAGGCGATCTTGTCGATGCCGATCAACATTATAAGCACGCCTCAGACTTAGTGACTGATATTCGAAAGATTCGCGGTGGTGAGTTTTTGTGATGATAAACGACCGCGACGCAGAGTGCTGCTGGTCGGGGGAAGCTTGATCATGATGAGTTGTTATGTTTTGCAGATACAATTAGCATAGGTGTCGGCGGGTATCCCCAGAAACATCCGCAGGCAAAGTCAATGCAAGATGACCTGAGATACCTCACGCAGAAGGTAGGCGGAACAAGGTTGTTATGTATATGTTATGTAAAATAGTAGACTTACTCGTAATTTGTTCAGGTCTTGAAGAATCTGACGATAAGCTTTCGGGTTTTGAACCACTCTAGCAGTTAATCTGTAGGTAACGGGAAGCTTAGTGTGCATTTCAATAATATCCGAGTACAAGGTTGGGGATCCCCATTGATTTGATTTGATGTTTTATGAAGTGTTAATTGCTCCTCAGCAGCATCAGAATTAGCGAAATAGTTTTTTTTTCAATAAGGTATTGATATAATTAAATATATTAACGGTTACACAAGTGCAAAATCTTTGAGAGTACAGAAAAATCTTAGAAAGATGAACAAATGCCTCGTTCAAAACCAAACTTTGCTAAGAATAGAATGTAGTTATGCATATAAAAGTCATAAAATTAAATAAAAACAATTATGGAAATAAAAAAGAAAAGTTATGAAATAGGTTTAAACGTATATTTAAACGTTTTATTACATTCCTGAGCAGGTTTTTGATATTTTCATTTTTTTTGTTTTTGGAAATTTCCATTAGGTATTAATGGTTGAACATTCAATTGAAAATTTCAACTTTCCAAGTACCAAAATTTTAACGTGTTCATCTTTTGGGACACTCAAAGGGTGGACAAAAATTCGTTCATCTTTGCAGATTGTTTACTTTATAGAACCGTTCATGTTTTCGAGATTCGACTGTGCTTTTTGCTTTTAGGATTGGATTTTTGCCTATGCGTACATATAAAAGTTAAAAATGAATGAGTTTTTGTTATTATATAATTTTGACCAAAGTGACGCAGATTTATTTAAAATATTAAATTTAACTGTTTTGAAGTGAAAAAGTCAGATCGCGACCATATTATTTTTATTTATTCGGAGAAAGAGATTGGTCGTTTTAACCTTAAAAAATTATTTTAATAGCTTTTTTTTTTTAATATTTATAATTCAAAATCACTCATTAGGCTAAAATTACCCCTTCACTGAAAAATTGCTCCTTGATATGATCTAACTCTGGATTTAAGATTAACTAAATCTGATTTAATTTTGAAGTTCAGAACTGAAAACTCAGGTCTAAGTGTACAATAAATTTAAATTCTCTATTAGACAAGAAGTGAAAGTCTTGCATCACTTTTTTTAAGATGTTGACTAAAAAATGTGGCTATTAATAAAGTAATCAACAAAATACAGCTCATTTAAGAAATCTGGGTTAACATTGACTGACCAACAAACTGGGTAGAACTTGGTACATCCCCTTTAAAATAAAATGTTGCTCTTGCCAAGTGTGTATAAATCTGCGAACAGAAAAATTAATGTTTTTTTCTTTAACTAAAACTAAAAAAAAACTTGCTTAAAAACCTGACTCTTTCGGGGAATTTTTTGTTTTCATTGTTTTTTTGATTGATTTTTTTGTTTACAGGAATGGTAAACATCCATCTATGTAGGTACCTCACTTATTTAAGAAGTTTTTGCCTTCTTAATGCTTTGGCAAATAGCCATTTATTTGGATAACTAATAGCACTGTTGTTTTTCTGAGGGAAAATAGACGTTTCATGAAGAATGTTTTTGAATGTTTGTTGTAATTCAAATCTTTGTTACAAATCAAGTTCTTACTTTTTTGAATATAGTTTTATTGAAAGGAAACCATCTTTCACCTAGAAATTGCAGTAAAGTGGCAACACTGCGTTGCGCTAATGTGTGATATTGTCATTTAGTCATTCGTTAATTTACCTTTACAGGCATTTTAAATATAAATTTCTTACCTTATTATTTTGTTGAATAATAGAATAATATCAACTTGTGTGATCTAAAAAATAATTCTTTGTTACTTAATTATTATTTTTTTTTATTAATTTACAGGTTAATGCGGGGGCTGATTTTATAATTACCCAAATTTGTTTTGACGCAAGTAGCATTATCGAATTCATAGGAAATTGTCGGAAGAACGGAATTACTGTGCCAATTATTGTTGGAGTTTATATACCGGAAAATTATCGCATACTATTACGAATGCTGCAAATAACACAAGTGACAATACAACCAGACCAATTGAAAAACTATGAAAAGCTTCAGGGAAATTCAACGGAATTTAAACGATATGCAATAGAAATGGCTGGGAAATTTCTAACTGAGATTTTTGAAAGTAATTCTGGAGTTTATGGGGTGCAATTTTTTTCAATGAATTATTTTGATGCAATTGAAGAGATTGTTAATAATGTTATTCATAAATTTAATACGGTTAAATAAAATTTGTGTTGGCATTTTTTTTATTGTTTTGGGATGATGGGAAATTTTCCAAAGAATTATATTTACAAAGATTTGAATTGTTACCTATTTTTGTGACTTATGGTGAAAGTGAAAACTTTACGCTGTAAGCTGATGCTTGACGAGGAGCGAATTTTTGGTAGTACCTAAATTTTTGGTAGTAAATAATAATTTTTTTATTTCAAGAATTGATTTCTTTAACACAGCTATCCGTAAAAGTTTTGACATTATTTTCATTTCATTTTAAAATACAAAATATAGTTATTGTGAATAATTCTTAGATGTTAAGAATATTTAAGAAATATTCTGGTTAGACAAAGTTTTTCTTTCAAATTAATTTTTAAATAATAACAGCCACCTTTCTTTGAAAAAAATGAAATATATAAATACGTTTGTAAAGGTTTATGTCTTTACTGAATTGCAAGAGAGTCATCTAGTGTGGATTATTACACTTTATATAATTCAATGTTATCTCGCAAGAGATGGTGCTGTTGTCTGAGTACATGAAATAGTGCATTTGACACTCCATTATTGTGCAGCAGAGTGGCGCAGTGGAAGCGTGCTGGGCCCATAACCCAGAGGTCCGTAGATCGAAACTATGTTCTGCTAAGCAAGTTGTTTTTTTTTTTTATTTTATAATTCTAACTGAATAAATACTTTCGCAAGTTCTTTCACATTATTTAACAACAAAACAAAACACATTACTCCCACATTAAAAAAAAATTTATTCATTTCTAAATCAAGGATAATTGTTGCTGTTCAGTCTTATAACATTTAGCGGAGAAAACACGAGGATATATGTAATATGTAGGTTTATAATACATACATACTTAAATATTTGAAGGATAAAACTTAAAAACGAAAAAAAAATATGAAAAATAGGAAAAAATTAGCATTGACAGATTAATATTAATTTTAATAAAAAAGATAAAATACTTAAAAAGTGCTGAATTTAAAAATATTCATAGTATTTTCTGAAAGTTCAAAATTGATACATTATGTATACTGTAGACAATAAATTATAAAGTTTTAAATTTTTTCTAGAAAAATTAATCAGAAAACATTTAGTCTTATGATTTGAAGTACCATTTACGGTATTAGTAATTTTGAATTACTTTTTATTTAATACTTAATAATTAAATTCGGTAAACTTTATTTAAGTTAAAATATATAGTTTTGGAATAAGAAAATGTCTATAAACTATTTAATAAAAATATTTTTCTTACAAACTTTTTACAATATTTCAATTTGAAAAAATATTCGCAATATTTTTCATCGCATACAAGACTTAAATTTTAATTCATTTTAATTTTTTGACTTTTAGTCCAATGTATTTCGCCAATTTATGCCACACTGAAGAATGATTTTTCTAATAAAAATAACTTTAAGTATAAAGTAAAAAAAATATTTAAAAATAACTAAATCTAGATATCCATTACCTTATTAATTAAAAGTTATTTAAAAACAAGTTTCAACCTAATTTGAACTTATTTAAACATAGAATTGGATAAATAGTATTAATTAGCCATTCTTTAATGCATTTAGTTGTGTCAACATTACCTAAGTAAATATTTAAAATAATTAAATAGCATTCCCAATAGTAAATAATGACCCTTTCTCAGAAATAATTTTCGCAAACTACAACTTACTGTCAATGAAAAACTCATTATCAGAGTCAATATAAAGAAACAACTCAGGTCCATGGAGCTAAACTTCCTCTTATTTCCTAAAACTAACTTTAAAATCCTATCTGACCTACAAAATGTATCATAGCTTTCCGGAAAAAAAAAAAAACTAAATACCTACTACATATTTTTTTTCCAGGAAACGGAAGTCAAAGTTTAACTTCTCTACACTTTTGTCTCAAAGTGTCAGAAAATTGAAATTAAATAAAGTTTTGTTGGCTTTAATTTGATAGGAGAAACTAAAGGGGAGTAGTTTTTGGTGGGATGGGAATTTTTTTTGCTTAAATAGAAACAAAAAATTTACTATAGGTACTTCCTTTTGTCGAAATAAAGCAAAGAATTTGCATTCCTAATCGGAAATCGAAAAGTTAAAATGTGAAATTCAAACTTTCTCCTCCGTTGGCGTTGTTGGTTGGATTGCCTTGGGCACTTGCACTCGCAAGAAACATTTTACATTTCCCACACAAACACAAGAAACAAGAAAAGAAAATTGCACCCCGTGTCGATTTACCCCTGCAGACTCCGCCATCACCAAAGGCACAGAGGATATACAAGTTGAAACCTCAGCAAGCGAAACTTAAATCAGTTTCAAAACCTACAAAAGAAAATTTTTTGAAGAATGAAGTTGAATGCTTTGAGGAAAAATGAGGAGTGGGTGTTGGGCGTTTGATATATGGAGGATGATGGGTGGCGGCTTTCGGTTGTCGATTGTCGGGTCTGGGTACATTATGCGGGCAGAGCGCGCCGCGTCGCGCACAATGCAACCAGAAGAAATCGATGGCTCTGGCTTCTTTCTGCAATTTAAAACGTCACATGACCTTGGCGTCTATTTTTAGTAACGGATGTGTACAGAGATTGCAAAGTTCTCAATGATTTCCTGCTCCAAAAATAGGTCAAACCCACACAGACACGTCCGTCCACAATGAAATGGCAACATACATAAATGTGCCGTTGTCGGCGAAATAAAAATAAAAATAAAAATAAATAAAACCCCAACCCCCGCATTTAAAAAACCTCACAACCCCAATAAAAGAAAAACAAAAAAAAAGTTCCAAAACAATTGTTCGTCAAAGTTTTGTGTGAATCTGGACTAAAACAAAGTGTGATCTATTTTGAATTATGTTTCAATTGGAATTGGGTCGCATAAACTTGCCACAAAATGCAACAATACCCCCCGCTTTTATTAGGCAAGGCTTCCTTGCTCCTTGCTCCTTGTCGGCTTCTCGTACAATGGAATGAAACTATTGCAAATATTCTGTGACTGGGACTGTGGATGTGCGTGATTTTGGGGAAAATTCCATCTGAGAAAGTTGAAGTCCTTGGAACGATCAAAAAATAAAAAAATAACCATGTGCAATTTCCATGAGGCTATAACACAAGTGAGCATAAGGCCGAAGGGGTAAACCAAGTTTGTTTCGAAGTTTATGGTTGCAAAAGGGAAATAATTCAGTTTCGGTTGATAGATATTATTTTGTAAGGAAATCCATATCCACCTCCATCTCCCTTAACCTCCTCCTCCTCCTCCTCCTCCTCCTCCTCCTCCTCCTCCTCCTCCTCCTCCTCCTCCTCCTCCTCCTCCTCCTCCTCCTCCTCCTCCTCCTCTTCCTCCTCCTCCTCCTCCTCCTAATCATCAGAATTCGAGTTGTTTTAGGTTTCCAAGAATTAAAACAAATTGTTGGCAAGTTTTGTTGAAGGCTCCAATGCACTCTCTGATTTTCGAAGAATAAGCTTTTTTGGTTGAATGTCTTTAATGTGAATTTAATTATTATTTATTTGATGTGGAAAATTACAGTTATTTTTAAGTTTTAAATATAGAAATCTAACATACCATTCATTTAAATATAATTTATGGTCGAATTTATCATGAAGTTGCTCTTGTGGTTGATGTTATTTGGAATCTTGGAACTTAAATTATTTTAATATTGTGATGTTTTTGGAATAGTCAAATTTAATTAAAAAAATGGTACGAGGAATTTCATTTTATTGGCATACGTTAAAAGTATTTCTATTTTTTTTTTTTTCTAAAGCAGACTTATGTAAAATTTTTTGGAACAATTCTAGAACTCGGTTGTCGAGTTTGGGCACCAAATTATAACTGCCAAAAATCCAGACTAAAACTCGTGCAAAAAAAGTTCCTGAGATTTCGTCATTAGAGATTAGGATGAGAGCAAATCTAAGGAATGTTTTTTGCACCAGTTTTAGTCTTGATTTTTGGCAAGATCTTCCATCACCTTATCAACGAACGATAATTTAAGCTTAAAGATTCAACAGAATATTGGAAGTAGACTCTTTTATTCACGAAGACACCATATAGACGCGGTTTTGTTGCAATCAGTTTGTTATAAGAAATTTTATGTAAAATTAACAATTTTAAAAATTTACTTTTATGGTGAACAAGACATTTTGTAAAATTGTATGAAAATTAGTTATGGTTGTAATTGGTCTTTACTTTAAAAATTTACTAATAAAATATTACTTTTTTTTAACTCTCCAAAGTTGCCAAAAATAAGGACAAAAAGTTTTTTCTTTATTTAATCAACGATTTAAAAGTCTAACAAATCTATAAGATTTAAATTCTTAAGTGGTTTCTATTTTAGTTAAACTTTTAATTTAATATTGAACTCAAAAAAGTAAAGAGAGAATCGCAAAATTCGATAAATCGAAACCACTCAACCGATCTTTATAAAACTTCCAGGAATTATAAAAAACAATCAAAATATTCAATAAATTAAATTGTCACTTAATTTATAATACTATAATTTGTGAACTAGAAAAGGAACAGAATGAAAGAATTGCGTTTTTTACCAAGAAATCTTATGTTTGCAGTTGGTTTGAAGAAAAAACTTGCATTTTTGCAGCCCAAATGTCATAAGTATTACATTTAAGACAAAAAGTGGAAACAAATTAAGCTTTAAAGAAATTTTAAATTCATAAATGTTGAACGAACCATCAAATAATAAATTATATTATGAGATGTTCATCGTGAAAATAAGATTGGTGCTACTCAAAACACCCAGATCAACTTTATTTAAACTGCTTTCAGGATTATGTTTAATCTTTAGTTAGACTTCGAAGACATAAGCAACTTTAACCTCATTTTAACAGTAACAAAATTACGTCTTTTTTAAATAAATGAATATACAGTTTCCAATTTACTAAACTCTTCTGCATCCACGATGGCAACTCTATAAATTACATTACTGACCTTCGATTACTTGAAAATATGTACGTATGTAAATTTTTCTTTTATACCAACTTCTTTAAAGACTCAAGAGTGAAAACTCTCCAAAAAAAAACCAACTAACCTACATACATACACTACACATACATCAAAATTAAAAAATATCCTACCAACGAATCCATTTACAAACAGAATATTTTCAAGCTTTTGCAGAATTCAAACTCAAAATTCAAAAAGATAGTGTCACACAAAAATATGAAGGAAAAGAGAAAAAATCTAAACACTTTTGACACATTCAAACGTCAGTCTAGATGTTAATTAATTCCATTACCATTTCCTCGTAGCAAAATTGTCCTTGCTCAGCCTCTGGACAAGAGAGTAATTTTTCTTTTAACTTCTTGTAGGTACCAAAAAAAAACAAAAAAAAAACAACAAAATATCAGTGTGAATAAATTGCTTAACTTTCGGTCTTGATAACCCTTATGTAGGTATCAAAAAAAAAAAAAAATGAGTACAAAAACAACAAACGACCCCTCATTTTTGAGAATGTTCATTTTGCCATTTTCCTACCCTAAGAGCTCAGTTCACTGTTCTCGTAGTGCGTTTGTTTATTTTTGTTTTGCCCTTTTTGGTATATCAATTTCCAAATTCTCTCTCCCAGACCGAAAAATCAGCAGAGATTTTACAGCAGTACCATCGACTTATGTATACATTGCGGGAGTATCTAGTACTTTTGGATCCATCCACATCTACATCAAGAAGGCAGAAGCAGAAGCACCAGCAACAGCAACAGCACCGCCATCAGCCAGCCAGCCATAGAATCAGCAGCAGCAGCTACAAAATCTGAGAAAAAAGCTCTTTTCAACTTTCAAAGTTGTATCCAGAAAGCAACCATCAGACACAGAAAGAACTGAAAACAGAATACAACAAAAACAACAACAAAAAAAATCGCCACTATACGACTATATCTTCCCCTCGCTGCCGATGAACCGCACATACTCGCAATGAACTTTCGCCAAAACCCGCAAAACCATCTGAAACTTTTCGAAAAATATCTTTCGCTTTAGTACCGAGTACACCCACGAATTGTTTTGATGCTAAGACTCTGCGCTGCTGCTTCTCTTGTCGCTCGTCGCTCTTATTTGTGTGTGTGTCTCTGTATTTTTACCTCTTAGTATATTGTGTATCCCATTGTTGATATATTTTATTTTTTTTGTTATAATTTCATTTATAGTTTAAAACAAAAATTAAAAAAAAAAAGAAAACCACACCGTTCTACACAATCGCGATGCATTGCAAAAAAACTTAATTCTTTTTCAAGCAAGCAAACGAAAAAAAAAGTATCTAACCCATTTGTGTGTGGTGGCAGCATTACCTTCGATAAATTGATTTATATCTTTTAAGCTTAACGTTGTATTGGAAAAAAAAACCTTCCCTGGTTTAAGGCTTATGGTATAAAAAAAAAAGAAAAGAAGCAAAAACCCAAAAGACGCAGCGAAATATAACAAAAAGCTGAACTAAAACCGCATACACAATACAACGGGTCACCTAGGCGTATACGCAATTTTAATTTGTCTTCCTCATTCGGGTTGTTGCCAAATTGTCATTCGTTGGAGTGTTTTTTATTAAATTTTATTAAATTAATTCCTCAAATGGTTCTTTAACGTGTTCGTCTTCGAGTTCTGCAAAAAATTCCACACATCTTAAAAGTGCAATGAAAAATTCGGTGATGAAAATTCAAAAATAATTTCAATCTATGATTTGTTTGAAGAAGAAGCAACAAAAATAAAAATAAAGAATTAACCAGAAGAAAATTTATCTTCTCTGTACAAATTGAAACGCCAAAAAAAAAGCGAAAAAAAGGAGAGGAAAATCCTTGCAGCTGTTACGAACGGCCATCCCAAAGCCAAAGAGAAGACTACGTACGACATCAGAGGGAATAGAAGTGGAGAAGGACTTTTTTCCCAATTGATGTTCGGTTTAAAACAAACATAAAGGACAATTTTCAGTCGGTAAGTACACACATCCTTTTTTTTTCTTTGATATTTATTTTCCTTGTAGGGAATGGAAAGTAAATATAACTTAATTCTGAGAAATATTAAAAAAATACCACACTGAACCGAGCCCCAAAACACACATACACACACTCACAAACATACACGGACATATAGAGACACACAAAATTTATGTCTTAATAGTTCTCTGTTGAAACATAAATTGGTCATCATCGTCATCGTCTTCGTTTTTGTCTTCACCTTCGTCTTCCATCCTTGTGGCCATACCATCGTGAGCCAACGACGATGGCCCATCATAACCACCACCACCATCATCATCATCATCATCATCATCATATTTTGGTTAGTGGGGGTGCTGCTGAGCAGCAAAGTTCAGGAAGGACATAATATCCTTGTTTAGTTAGTTTTCGGTTAAAACAAAACAAAACTCAAAAAAAAAAAAGAAAACGTTTTTCATTTTATTTAATCTTTTTACTGGTAATGGTAATAATAGTCCATGTGAAAGGACCCAAGAAGGACCTAGGATGCGGATGCGGACGAAAGAGAAACAAAATCGGGTCAGCTTAATAAAAGAGCACACAACCATATGGCAGGGCAGCATCAAGGGGGGTGTGTTCTATGTTGTATCCTGATGATGCCTTCTTGTAGGAGTGCTCGGTGTTTTTTTTTTTTTTTTTTTTTTTTGTTTAAGGACTGCAGGCTGTTCTATTTTGCAGAATTGGATATTTTTTGTAGACTTTATATATCCTTCTATATTGGGAGCGAATAGAACACATACGAGTGTATGTATATTATATAAATATTTATTTTTTTGTAATTTTTTTTTTTCTATGAATAGAACGGATGTATAGGGGATATTTAGCTTTAAGATGCACAAAGGGACAACACAAGGAAGATTGGGCATGAGGTCGTATTTGTGACGCGACGGCGACGGGAGGGGGCGGATTGTTTGTTTTTATATTTTCCGTTGAAAGGATATAAAAATGATGTTTCATCGTACCTTGTACCTCGTCTCCTTTAATCTCTTCTCTTTCGTTTCTTGGTTTTTTTTTTTTTTTTTTTTTTTTTGTGAGTGAAACATAAATAGGTATATTTAAATATTAATTTCATCTAAAGGTAAGCAACTTGACAAAGTCGTGACACACATGAAAAAGTTTGCCTGCTTTTCTTCGTTTTTTTTCAATTTTTTTTTTTTGTTTAATGAAAAAATCTTGCTCTTATTTCGTTGTTGTTGTTGTTGTTCTTTTTTGTCTCGTTATGATGGCTTGAATAATTTGAAGGAATTGTTGCAAAACAATTTTGAAGCCATAGGGCTTATTTTTTTTTTTTATTTTACCTTCATTTTTACCTTTTTAATAATAATAACATTGCTTTTAAGCGGTTGAGTGGAAAGTTATGTAAGGGGGATTTTGAGTTTTTTTCCTTTGTTTTTGTTATTGTTGTCGTTGTTGTTTTCTGCTTTAAATGACTTGTTTTAAAACAAACATATGACTTATAACACATTTGATATGTATACATAATGTATGTGCAGGGGATAATCATTTTTTTCCGGTTTCGAGTTGAAGTAACTCAGAAATGAACTCATGACACGTTTTTGTTTTAATTTTGAAAATGTTGTTTTATTTATTTAATTTTACTTCTAATTGATTTATAACCAAAAAAAAAGGATTTTAAATTTATTTATTTATTTACTCAAAATTTTTGAGGATATAAATATTTAATTCGAAGAAATCAATGTTGAAAAACCGTCTTCAGTTATTTTTTTTTAGTTTTTCAGAGTTTTTACACATATAATTTTCAAGATTTTAAAAAATCATTTAAAGAACATTTTTTGGCTTGTTTTTGACTTGTATTACATACATATAAGGGAAATTCCAGATGAATGATAATATCACAAAATATGAATTAGATGAAATACATAGATATGTTTTAGATACATTTCAAACTCTAGGTGGACTCACGCAGGGAAACAAATTGTCACCAATACATTTTTTGTTGGAAGCAGGCTTATTTTTAAATATGAATATTTATGTACATATTCCACAATAGGCAAGTGTCCAGATGAAGAATATTTATTTATTGGAGGAAATAAGGATATATGTATTTTGGACAGCTTTTGAAATGCATTTAATAAAAACATAATCACCAAATGGCAAATATTTATGCAAGACAATTGTAGGTAATTAGGACTACAAATCGTAAGACTTTCAAAATTTAATTGATCTTAATCAAATGCCAAAAAAAAAAATATGAAAAGAAAGTGATGTGAGGATAAGACATGAGAATAAGTAGGTATAACCATAAGTCATTATAATTGCTAAAATTAGAAACCTAGGTAGTATTTTGACTACTAAACTGTCAGTGAGGAATTAGCGAAAATTTTAACTTTTATCTAAAGTGAGGTTCACGACCATATTAACGCTGGACAGATGGCGTGGCGTAGACTAGGACACCCAAACCCTTGGGGTGCGCAACTAGATAGATTCGCGATGGCTCACGATCAGGAAAATTAGAGAAACTTGTTACATGAGGCTAGGACCGCATCCTGATTGTCAAGCCGATGATGATGATAAAGGTTCAGGAAAATTTCTAAATTTTAACTAATACTAGGATAGACTAGTGGCCAAAAATTGATCAACTTCACCATAAATTGTAATTGCAATTTCTTCGGTTAGAAATCTTTAGAAATTGACTTTTTTAAAAATTTATATGAATGCCGAAAGGTTTCAAGAAGTGTTTTCTATAACTTCTAATATTTTGTTAACATTTATTACCTGCAAAGAAAAAGAATTTAATTATTAAGTTGCTCAATTACTAAGACTTTATGAAAATAAGACATTCCTTTTGCTATATTAAATACAAAGGCTGGCTCTAAAACATTCAAGACTTTAATGTTTGCATACAAAATATAGATTTTAAAAAATTCATAAAAAAAAATATAAGAGATCTTTTTTTAACACATTTTCTAATAATATGAAGCAAAACCAATTCATTAGATTTAATTATATAAGGTAATTGTGCAAGAACTTTTGAGAAGATCAAAATAAAAATTATAAAATCTATCAAAACGAACTTTGACTTACCTTGACAATGACAGTTCGGGCACTCTCTTAGTTTACATATTCAACCTGGAAGTCATATTAGACCATTAGACAAAATAGTTCCAACAAAATTAGAACCTTGGTTCTTTTTCTTTTGAATGAAAAAAAAGGAGAATACTTTTCAGATTAGTACAGAACTGAGTTTTCTATTTATTTTTACTTTTTTATTTTTCTACTAATATTAAATAAATGTTTAACTGCAATTATCAATAATGTATAAGAATATTTTGTATTGTTTTTGAAAGTTAAAGATTCTAAAACAGCCTTGGAAATACATCTGTAAGATTTTCATCACATATTTTGCTGTCTTAAAGTCAAAAAACACTAAAAACAAAATACACTTAGAATGATACCTTGAAAAGGTATATGTGGCCAAATGCTACGTAGCCCTTTATCTCGACTCTATTGCAGTGCCTTTCTGAGGAAACGTCTGTTTTCGTGTCTTTTTTTTTGGGACCAATGGTTTGCTCCTTCCTGGGCTTTGAATTATTCGTTGCTTTCAAAATTTGAAATTAATCTCTTCTCCCTTTCTCTTCGTTCTCAATATTTATTTTTATAAATGGAACCTCTTATATTTTCTTATAAATCAGTAAAGTTGTATAATGACTTCCAACACATTCACTTCAGTTTATACATACATTAATTGTCCTTCTGACCGATTTGAATGGCTTATTCAACAAAAGGTGCCTATACCAACCCTACCGGTGCGTGGTGGTTCTCTGAAGTCTTGATTTGACCTCAAGACAATATTTTATTGACAAATGTATCAGCTATTAAGGCTCCTGAAATCAACTTACTCCAACTCCAAAAACGTAAAAAAAAAACTCATTAAGGCAAGTTCTTAAATACGAAAATGCAATTCTTATGACTCCATCGCGTTTCGCATTAAAAAAAACAATAAAGTCACATTTTCATTAATTTTATAATTTATCATCGCACAATCTCGACCTTAATAAATACGAATAGGTATGTACCTATACGAAATTCCATATCCTGAGACTATAATTTTTCCCTCCATTCAAAAGCCATCATTTATCGTTCCATTCAGCAGTGTTCAGCTTTCAGCTTTCAGCATTATTTCACACAATCAAACAGTCTTATCAACTCGGTTCGCTAAAGTATAATTTTATTTAATAACCTCAAGCTCCGTTAGGTTTCTATATAGACTCAGACTCCCTCGTCCCCATAAACGGTTATTTGAAATATATGGACTCGTATCCTTATGAATGTAGTTTATTTCACACTGAAGTCAATATCCATTCCCATATCCATTCCATTCCACGTATAGGGCTTTCGATAATCATAGCCATTTTATTTTACTGTTTCTTCTTGAACGGTTTTATGACATCTGAGTTCAGTTCATTTATGTTTGTATGTACATATAGTGCCATCTATCGACAGAAAAAATAAAATAAAAATAGAAACAAAAACACATCACATCCATCTCACATAACATGGCATAAAAATCAAATCACTATTATTTATATTCGACAAAAAAATGTTACATGTCATATTGTGTTCCAGAACAGAACAACATAACCTCATTCATAAGCCCGAACATATTTTTGCAGTAAAACCAGCAAAAGCCCGGAAAACAAGAAAACAACAAAACAAAAAGGAAAACAGAATACATTTTGCATGTTTGTCATTGGTGACCAGACCACCCCCCAAACCAACATCCACATTGTATGTGTATCGTGTCCGGAAAATGTGGGTGGAAAATGATTTACATCATATTTGAACTTTAATGTTTGATTTTGAGGCATAGGGTGTTTCATTTCCACTTCTTAAATTGATAACAACTCTGATATAAAGCTTTCGAAAATTCTAAGAGTGAATTTAATATTTTATTATTCAAAAATTTATATTTCCAATTTATTTCAAGCACTTCTTTCTGGTAAAAAGTAAAAAACAAAATGGGAATAATTTTTGGAGCAAAATTTCGATTGTTTAGGACATTTTTAGTCCATCGAAGTCGTATAGTTATTCTTCAATGAAATTTGTCACTTTATGACTTTGAAATTTCATTACAAATTTTACTCAAAAATTATAAAAATTTATAATTTGGCTTTTAAAGATTTGAAAATTCAATTTGTGTTTAAAAAAAGGTTATTTTTTTCATTTTTTGCAGTGATATTCAATAGTATACACCTTACACTTTTACCCAAAAGTAATTTGCATAATGAACTCGAAAAAATAACTAAAATTTATAAAGTCGCAAAGACTGACGGTATAAATGAAGCTGGGTCTCGTCGCGACAGTTTTTAATAATGGTTTGCAGGCAGCTTAACAAATATTAAGTTTTTCACTTAGAAATCAAGAAAAACCTAATTTTTTTTTATATTTTAAACAAATTGCTTCATAACATAGAATTATAAAATAAATTCGCTTCCCACTGTCTGTCCCTATGTATGCTAAGATCTTTATAACTAGGCAACGGATTTTGATGCGGTTGTTTTTTAATAGATGGAGTTATTCAAGAGGAATGTTTATATGTATAACTTGATACTGGTTTTTTCAATTAAATTTTTTTAGACATAAATTGCAATATATGTACATACATAGTATACTATAAGACGGTACACTTATCTTTCTCTCTCTATATAAAAATAAATTTCTGAAACTCGAGAACAGCTTGAACGATGTAGCTGATTTTGGTTTTGAAATGTTAGTCGAAGTACAGGAAAATATGGAAAATTGCGAGGAAGATAATTAAAGAAACAACTTCATTTTGCCATTTTAAGTTTCTACCTGGGAAAAAAAAATATTTTTGAATTTCCGATGGTTGTAAAATTTGTATAATTCAGTCGTCTGTCCAACTTTAAAGAAAAATTATAAAGTAACTTGTCATTCTGTCAACATTATAAAGTTTTTTAAATCTCTTATCATTAGTTTGTCAGTGCCTGAGATTAACTAGTCTTAAAATGCCAAGGAAAAGACGAACTTCAACTCAAGAACATTAAAATAATTTTAATTAATAAATTCACTTTTTTGTAAGTTCCGAGAGTATCGAAAATTTTGATCTATTGGTGCTGTTCGACTCAACTCTATTGTGGCTGGACAAAATTCACCGGGTCCTCTAGTAAGCCATAAACAGTAAGCAGTTTGTCAAAAAACGAACAGAATAACGAAGTCAATATTTTGTGTATATTTCTTATATCATTAAAATATCAAGTTCGATATTTTTTATGAATTAACATGCATATATGTACATTTAACATAAAAACTGTAAAATTTTAAACGTTCTTATTTTTAACTTAACATTAAATATCAACAGTATCTAAAATTTTGAAGAAAAAAAATATCTATTTTGATTCTGGAAGTGTACTCAGTTTGATAAACCAAGTCATTACTAAAATGTTTTTCGTCACTTGTCAAAATTATTGGAAACAAATCCCAATTTCGTATCTTCAAAGCTTGGCAAAAAGTGATATTCATAGTAAAAAAAAAAGTATCAAAATTCACGTTTTTTTTAAAGTGATCGGTCTGGCATTTGTTCCCTAATTTTACTTGTCCGACAACCGGTTTTAGAATTTACAAAAAAAGTTCTTACGTGTAGCAGTTAAATTTGTTGGTGCCGCAATCGGATAGTTAAGTGCCACAAAAACGTACCGGAAGTAGCCCTCTACCGCCGAAAGTTCCTTGATTAAGTCTGTCCGACCAGCGGATTATTCATTAGTGACCTCTTATCTACCGATCCTATATGGTTAAAAAAAAACATGGAATTAAAAATTATACCCAGTAAATTAAAAGTAACATGTTTTATTGTGATTTGACACTTTAAAACCCGAAAAGACTGTCGAAATCGGCAAATTCCGATCCAAAATATCGCTTTCTTCTCGGGTACTTTTAATTTAGTATCGTTTAGTCTCGTCTTTTCTCCGTTAGAGCATAAGAATTAATTTCCACATGAGGGTTATTTAGTCATAAGCGATTCCTCTCATCTCTTGACACTTGCAATTCGCATAATGTTCATTACTACTGCAAGACCTTTTTAAACACCCTGTATTGACGTGTGTCAGTTTAAAATACTTTGTTTTTTATATTGCTAAAAATTCCGCAAGCTGTCGCGTTGCACATCAAGGTAAGCGGTAGAGAGCAGCGATAGCCGTATATGTACCTATTATAATGTTGCTTCATTAAATCGACTTTAGCATGTTCACCTAGTTTCTCTACTGCTTTTTTATCGAATTTTATGACGCAAAACTTGTCGATTAATCCAAGTATTACACAAAGTGTAACAATATTACACCTCCTCAATTTAACATGCGAACCGAACAGTGAAGACCTTTAAGCTTCCCCCTTTCAAGTGAACCTTTAGACGAGTTCGTAATACTTACTATACTTGTACTTTGAAGGTGGTTACGGTTTAAAGAACAAAAGTTACACTAGATTCCAGATTCCAGTTAAATGTATGTAATGTACGAGTAAAAGTTCTACATGTTTCTCGTGTATGGAGGCAAAAAGGGATAAGATCCTGGATTTTATTATTTGGTGAAAGGACACTTTTGCCCCTTTTGTTCCATGTTCCATGTTTCTTTTATCGCAGTGTTGGCAAATAAATTCCATACGTCAATGCTTAAGTTTCCTGTATCACTTTTATGCTCCCAAGGACACATATAAATGCCGGGACACTTCTGTAAGTAGAAAGTGGAGAAAAAAGAGAGAACAAAAGAAAAAAACAGAAAAAACAAATTAGATTAAATGAAGAAAATGCGATAAAGAAATGAGGACAAAACCAAATTGAAGTGAAGGTATATGAGCTGGATGTGTTTAAGGGCATGGTTGGGTGGGGATGGGGAACATCATTCCTCAGAACAAATGCACACAGTATCTCTCTCAAGGCTTATAATACAATAGGCGCCAACACCACACCACCAACACCCTCAACTCGAACCCTATTCCAAATTACTGAACAGCAGTTATACAAAAAGAAGATCATGTTTAACGTTAAGTTCCTTTTTTCTCGTTGTTGTTGTTGTTGTCGTTCTTTTCTTTAATATCATTTTGTGTAACGATAATGTTCGTGTCAAATTAAGGATTCACAAGTAATTTCATTAGGGAACCACTGTATGGAATTTTATAAGAAAAAAAAAAAACAAATGCATGTTTTAGTTGTTGTTTTTGTTGGAATTCAACATTTACACATAGATTAATTCTGGGTAAGGATGGAGACAAAGTGGGGGGTAGGGGTGATTCGTGGAAATATCTAATTGATTTCAAAAGAATTTCAATATTAACAAAGTTTGTTCGGTTGAAATTTAGAAGGTACTTGAATCGTTTAATTCTGCTTGAGTAATTTTTTATTTAAAATTTGAACTTAACCGAAAACTAATTTGCGTAAAATATTCGAATAAAAAAAGAAAGAAAAAGAAAGAGAAGAAATAGAAGAATAGTAGAAAGTGTTTAATTTAAAAGTTGTTCAATTGTTTTCCATGTGTAATATCAAACTCAAATCTTTTTACTTGTCGGAATCTACATACATTTAAAATGTGAGAAATGTAGATACTCGTATAAGGGTTTTCTTCTATAGTTTTTTGAGAATTTTGGCATAAGTTTTGACCTGTATTTTTTTCTTTAAAAAAACTCGGTTGTTTTAAATTTTAAAGAACAACAATATCAAAACGATAAATGGGGCGATGGCTGCTTTTTTTTTGGCAATTAAAAGAATTTAAACTATTGACTGAAAACTTATTTTATTATTAACATTAAAACATTTTTACATTAAATTAAAACAAAAGAAATTAACTGAACAAAACCGTTATTCTTAAGTTTAGAAAAACTGTATTCTACTTATATTAATGGTTTTGACAAAAGGTAACATTTTCAACAAAAAAAGTTCAAATAACAATCTTTTATCAACAAAAAAATAAAACCTTAACAAAATTTCAATAAGAACAAAAACTAAGCTTATTTGGAAAATCTTTGACAAGTAGTAGAAAAATAAATGAGACCAGGAACACCTGTTGATTTTAAAAAGTGTCTTCAATAGACACAAAGTGCTTCCTGTCAGTTCTGCCATTTTATAATACAATCAAAAAGCACAAAAGAACTAAACTTTCTTATCCATTCAAACTTTGATATTGACTCTTTTAAATATTTTCAGGAACATCTAATTTCTTCAGCATGCTTCATGCAGTATTGGAGTGCGTTTTTAACCTTATTAAACATTTTGAAAATGAATCAATTTTTGTGATGTACCTTTTGAAATAAAAATGTCTTTCAAAATTGAAGTTTTCCTTTTTTCCGCCATCTTGAATATTGAGAACGGCTTAACAGATTTGGATGAAATTTGACACAGAGATGTTATAAATAAACAGACTTTTGACTCAACTCAAAAACTTTTATTAAAACGATGTGTTTTTCTAAATATTATTATCTACATATCTATACCGTGCGATGCTGGAACGTGCTGCTAGTATTAATACATAAGGCATACATAATATTTTTCACTTTTTTTAAGTTCTTATATGAAAAATATTGTATATCATTTCTCATGGTCTATTTATCTTTAGTTTCAAACAAAATTCACTTGAAATTCATATCTGTGCTGTTTCTTGGAATTAAGATTCTGGGAACATTGGAATAAATTCCAATTCAATTGATCGGAAAGATTTGAGATTAAATTGAACAGAAAAGATATGTCTTTAAACTGAAGATTGACGCCATCTAGGATTTTGGCAATAAGTCTAGACCGTATAACTCTCATCTTTAAAATAAAAAAAACTGGTATTAAACTTTTCGATTTCAGCACTATTTTGTAATATTCAGTTTCGACTTGATTTTTCGCTGACTGAGCTCTGACACTGTATAAAGTATTGATTTCATATTTTTTTTTATTTCAATAGACAAAATTGCATTTCGAAGTTTAAAAAAAGAGAGAAAAAAAAAAAACATCAATTGCTGAGTCCTGACGTTTTGCTTCCGGACCAACAATACAAAATTTATAACGATACAAGGTTTCTCCATTTTTATTTAAAATCTGAAATTGACACGAATATAGACTTCCTTCCATTTAATATTATATTTTCCTTTGATTTCTTTTATTTTTTTTATTATTTTTATCAAAAAATCAATTGAGGGAAAAAAATAAACTAAGAAAGCAATAAATATTCGTAGGGCAATAGATTTTGTGGACGTGACACTGTTTTCTTTTCTTATTCCATTTTTTTTATACTTTTTGGCATTAAATCAAAAATAAGCAATGTTCGCGTGTAACTCCTCAATTGGAAATAAAATAAATTAAAAGATGGAGAGAGAGATAAAGGGGGGGAAACAAAAAAATAAAATGAATTTATGTAAAAATAATGTTCCATACTCAGAGTCTGAAGTTCCTTTTTCCTGGCTTATATAAAAGACTTTATGTGCATGGTAATGGGGAATTCTCAAGAATGACAGTGTTAAAATGATACTACCTGCGCTGCGAGACAGTGAAATCTGAAAGCCTTCTTAAACATCATTTTATGATTAGTAAAAAATATTTTATCGTTTTAAGAGTGTACCTATTCTCGTACGTTAAGGACAAAGTTGCCTTAAGAAAATATGTAAGTTCGCTTCCGAGAATTGTGGGGCTTATTCCAAATAGAGTTTTTACTGAATAAGTGAATATAAAAAAGGAGCTTATAGATATCTATGAAGTCATAAGATTAATTCGTGTTTGAAAAATTTGTATTTACTTTGTTTGAATTGAAAGCTCGAAAATTAAAACTTTTAGAAAAGTGCATTAATGTTCCTTTAATCTCTACAATGTTATTATTTGTTTTTCCCTCAAATATCAATTAAGTTTGATTTTTTTTAAAATAGTGTTTAAGTTTATTTTATTTGAGTGATCGAATTTAACTTTTTTAGCTTAAACTACAACTGAGAATGATAACCTCAAAAAATATTAATTGTAAAAATCTGCTCTCAATTTTCAAACATAAAGATTAATAATTATTTTAAATCAAAAAATTAATGTTTATTTGTTAACTTTTATTAGAAAGTAGTTTACCTATCATTCACAGTAATTGTTGAATTTTGATTTTTTATTACGTTACTATTACTTCTGTCTTTGGGATGTAATTTTTAGTCTCCGTACTTAAATTTGGCTCATATAACGAACTAATGTAAAAGTTAAGTTGAGTTAAAAAATGCAGTCAAATTAGTGTGGTTGCAGTACTTTGACATCCCTGATCTTTGTTTTGGTTGAAATACCAAAACTATTTGAAAAATACTTCATACCTGCATTGAAATGTCAGTTTGACATTAAATAACGAAGTCGTAGTCATAATAAGTCTCATTTAAAACTACACTTCTAAACACTTCACTTTTTCGGGGTTCTTCTGTCAAACTGACTTAACTTTGACAGATATATTTTCTAAATAGCTTTTGAGCTTGGGTGGTCCAATTATCAAATGCATGGCTGTCAAAGTCAAGAATAAAATATGAACACGAAATATTGTTGAATTTTCCTATAGTTATCTAATTTTTAATTTGTTGCTTTAGGCACATTGACATTTTCCATAATTATTTGTCACCTAATGAGTAAAATGCAAACAAATGGTTCCTTATTTTACTAAGAGAAACGTTTTGTAAGTACATACGTATACATATATACATATATAAGTATATTTATAGATTTAAAAAATGAATATCATCTTATAATTCATTTACTAAAGTGACAGAAATTGTATAGTTTTTGTTTTGCTATATTTTCCCATAAAGGAACAAATCGGTCAAAATAAAAAATTATAAACAGACATATGTATATTTTATAAACTTCACTTCAAAAGTGTTACTTTTATGTGTCACTCATACTTTCAAAATGTCAAAATGAAAAGAAACGAACAAAAAAAACTTGGCATTCTATTTAACTGCCTCAGTTCCTTTTGCATCTGCCAAAACTTGCAGTCATTCTATAGAATAACAGTTTTTCTTTTTTATTTTTTCTAGAATTAATATCGGAAAATTTATTCTGTCAAAGCAACAGTCTGCTCCTCTACCGTTATAGTATATGGTGATAGTGATGGCAATATGGTGTTGGTGCATCAAAATGAAAGGCATTGCCTCCAGTCATAGTGTCTTTTGGCATTTGTGGTTGTGGACAATTATTAATGACCCACTTGTTAGATAATAAGGTGACAAGCACATGACACATGAATTGCATATAAAAGCAAACTGAATGCCTGCTTAGATATGTATGCATATTCGTATGAATGTATGTTTATTTCAGATTCAACAGTAGCGGACTTTGGATGCAGTGAGTGCAAGAAGAGCTTACAAGAATTATTTTCTGTCAAAAATGACTTTTTGAAATTGAAAACTGTAATATTTTATTGGTCAGGGTTCCGGAGAATTCCCTTAGCCAAGTTGAAAGGGCATTATATTTCTTCCTTTATTTCTTGAATAGTAGTAGAATAGAAATTGATAATCCGAGTCCCAAAAAATATCTGATGCATAATTTATTTGTTGTCAAAAACGAATGTGAAGCTATCCCAAAACTTTCAGTATATGTATACTAAGCTATCAAATTTGAAAAACAGCTGATTAAGTTCTGGTAACATCTAATTTTCTGACTTTGACTGTTATGTTTTCATCTTAATTTCTAAATGTGTCATTTTTAAACTGTTTTAAATTGATGCACTTATAAAAATTATAAAATAAAGACCAGTGTACAATTTTTAATTTTCCTTTTGTCAGCTGTTTTTACTTTTATTTTGAGAGATAATATGCTACCTATTCAGTTTTGGTCGTTCACAAACTTATCCGATAATAAAGTAGATAGCATATCGGATTGAAAACCGAACGCGGTCATTTGATTCTTTTGAAGTGACGTTTCTTCACTTTATATAGATGTGTAATGAGTCAAATAACAAGTGGACTGTAAAAATTACACAGAAGGGCAAAAAAGTTTTTTTTTAATAAATGGGATCTAAGATCTAACATAATTTCATTTTCCCTGCGATCGCACTCTTAAACCAATGACCGAAGTGTCAATGTCAAAATATTCAACAAAATCGATAATTTCATCAAGTTTAGTTTTTTTGAATTATTAAATAATTTCCAAGAAATAATAATTCAATTTTATAAAATTTAAATCCCATGAAAGTGTAGAGTGAAGGAGATATGGGTTTTCCTAGAAATTAAAAGGAAACTTTTAGCAATTGTGTAATCGGACCCTAATGGAGAAAAAAGAGTTTGAAATATGCATTTCTGTGAAATAGCAACTTATAAGCAATTGAATATCAATTAAATTTGTTGAAACTTGCATTAAAAAACCAAGATTCCCAAACTTGGTAACCTTTAAAGGCTATTTAACAAGTGATTATTGGTAAACGTCATTCTATTTATTAATGAAACATTTTAGTCAATCGCTAGGTTGTTATTCCAAGTAAAAATGTTTTTTTGTATTATTT
This sequence comes from Scaeva pyrastri, assembly GCA_905146935.1. Taxonomy (NCBI): domain Eukaryota; kingdom Metazoa; phylum Arthropoda; class Insecta; order Diptera; family Syrphidae; genus Scaeva; species Scaeva pyrastri. Next base: position 19,029,840 of record LR989929.1, on the reverse strand, counting down.
CAAATAGTTGCGTTGTATTTGCAATTTTTCTCAGAAAACACGAAATATAAAATATAAAATAACGAATTCAACGAAACCTTCCAATACACTTTATTGCGAAGCCCTTTCTTCGTTCAATTTGTCAATCCTACCCTGTCGAGTGAACATGGAAATATGCAATTTTCTAGCATCATGCATCGTTTCAAAATCAGAAATTTTGTGTTGGCACAGCAGTCATTATTTAATGATTCAAAGATACCAAAAAATGTTTTCATTTGTATATGCATGTATATTTAGAAAAAGTTAACAAGAGGAGAAAGGATTTCAGTCAGGCAAGTGACAGAAATAATAATATTTTCCCCCATAAATAAAAAATAAATAAAATAAAATCAGTTTATTATTTTTGTTTCTTTTTATATTAATGTCCTATTAAATTTAAAAAAAAAGAAACTAGATGCTTTGAATTCTTTTTAAAAATACAAACTGAACTCATTAATATTGTGCATTTTGCTAATTAGGGTTTTTAGAAACTTGAAAATACCTAAGTGAAGTTTCCGTTTTTTTTTACTTGATGTTTGCAATGTTTTTTGTTTTATTTTGTTTTATTATATAAATTTAAATTAAAATAACTTTGTAAGATTCGTGTTTTTGTAAAACTTGAAAAGGTAGGTTGGTAGCGCAACTTTTGTATAAATTCAGAGAGGCTTTTTGTTCGTAAACTTACTTTGCTAAAGGTCAAGTTTTATTTGGTCCTTGTTTAACGAGTTGTTTATTTGAAATAATAAATCTGAATTCAAAATTGTTTTTGTTTTTATGAAAGTATGAAACTGCAAAGTAGAAAAGAATAGACGTGGACTGCCGATAGTTAATGAAGTCCTCGATAAAAAAGGATGAAAATATTTCAATGGATTTGTATTTTTATTGGATTTATTTTTATTTAAACCTTTTTAATTAAGCTTCAATAAGCTATTGACAGTAAATTATTGAAGTGATTGCTTTGTGACAAAGGTTTTTGTGATGAAAAGTTAACAAAACAATTGATTTTGTAAGTGACGATGATGTGACAACGAAAATGTCAAAGTTCAAATTAATTTTTTTGTCTGTCAAAATTGACAACAGTTGTTGTCTGATTGATGATTCACCTATTGAAATTGATCTCTCTTATTTATGGGGAATGCCATGTGTTAAACAAAGTGTGCTTAAGTGAGAAACCAATTTATATTTGATTCTTGAAACTTTTTTGACACATGAATGGGAGGTTTTGGCTACTTCTCTATTGATTTATGATATTATGGTTTGGATGCAATTTTTCTTCTTCGAAGTTTTCGGGATTCCTGGATTTTAAGTATTATGAATTGTGGTTGTTTTGAATTTTGAGTTCTGTGAATTCTTTTAGGACTTTTATGACTTCTGGGACAAGTTAAAATGTTAAAAAGGTAAGGTTATTGTGCCTTGTAAACATTAGACGGTTTTGAAAGCAAACAGGATGATATCTTAACTTTCAAAAACTTAAAGAACTACCATCACTTTTAACATTTGGTCAGTTTTAATTTTTCTTTGACTGATTAGTTTGTATCATCCTCACTTATGTAATTAAGCGACCTGTTTAATTCCCAGATTTACCCAACTGTGGTATTTGTATAGGTGTCCTTTTAAATATTAAAGGTATCTCATTTGAAATACCTTTCAACCACTTCAAATGTGGTCTCTTCCTCGCTTTAGTATAGATATCAATATTTACAAAGCACAAAGATCTGTCTACATTCTCAGGATTGTCTGCTTGGATCGTTAGCTGTTACCTTCGGAGGATACTTCCTGCACTTCCTGAAAATAATGAAGACCAGAACAATTCTTAATTTTTTTATGAAGACTGCCTTAGGGGTAATTCTTTGTTCTGATTCGCTTTTTGATTTTCCTGATTTAAAGTCATGATTAGACTTAAATAAAGTTATTTTTATAACAACATCGATAGATACTAAAATTTAAGACTGTCAATTCCAAGGACTACACAATTGCACCCACTAACGTCAACCATCAATCCAAACGTATCCGCTCCTGTTCTTTTTTTTTTTTGACATAACCTTAATTGAGCTTCTGGGGGAGCGGTTGTATCTTTATGTGAACTGAAATAACTAAAGAATAATAACCATCACCGCCCCCATTCTACTTACTTAATACAGACGCAACGACTTATATAACCTGGAGAAATTATCACTTCCTAAAAACGGGTCAGAGTAAATTAATCGCTTTGTGTGCAGCACATAACAAAATGTGCTTTCCTTCCATAAAGGCTCTGTCGATGAGGAGGAACATCTATAACATTTCCATCCAGCCCTACAAGGTGTATACCGTGTACCTTGTACCGTATACCGTTGGTAATGGAATGGGAGTTGCAACTTGCGAGTAGCTTCCATAAAGGGTTATACTGCAGACAATAAGCTTACGGGCAAATTCCATACAAAGCCCACCCAACTTTTGCTTTGTTATTTAAGAAGAAATACGTAAAACGTAAAAAAGGACGAAAAAAAAGAGGAATCTCTTCCCTGATGTAAGAGGATTGTTGTGTGTTCGTTGCTTTTTTGTCCTTCTTCTATATAGTTATTTATATGTAAGGACGTTTTTTTTTGTTTTTGAGTGTTATCTGGATGATGCAGTGTGTTGACGGGAAAAGTTCCAAGGATATTTATTGCTTCTGCTATGATATAACTTTTAATAAGCTATGATTAGAGTCGTGTTTTTGAGATAAAGTGCATCAGAATGGGAAATCCAGGGGAAGAAGAATATGGAGAAATGTTGAATGAATTGGTTGTGACGTGACAAGGAGATTTTTTTTTTTTTTGTATGAATTTAAAGTAAAGTGACAGTAAGGAGATTGAGAGTGTGTTAAATATATTCTTAACTGTGATTATTATCTTATTTCATCTAACAAGTACATATGTAGGTACTTACATATATAAATAAATTAAATTGTATTGCAATAAAACCTTGTATTCAGACATTTAATAATGATCAAAGTCTCGAATGACGCAAAATGGAGTTTGACGTTACAGGAATGTTTCGAGGTCAGGGATGTTACATAATAATATTTTTGTTGACTTGTGCATTTAAAAATGGAATCATTATTAATTTGAGCCCCAATGTGGTAGGAAGAAACTTAAACTTATCTTTAAATTCGCAGTGTGGTTAAAAATCCTTTAGATCTACATTATCCAAGAATTATTGTCACAAAAGTACTTGCGTATTCACTGCCTCGCCACGATAACAAGAACGGTTTGGAATAAGAAGGAATTATTTTTATGTTAATTATGCTTTAAACATAGGATTATCATCTGCTGAGGTAATCTTTCTAGAAAAATAGTTTAATTCGCATAATATTTTCATAAAAATAACGAAAGTCGCATTTGCTTGAGCTTAAAAAGGTTATTGGCTTTTTTGACAGTTCTAATTTCGAAAAAATTAACTTTCTACAAATTATTAACAATATTTTTATTTAAATAGGTATGTAGTTTTTTTTTTCAACATTCAACATCATTACTACATTCGAATTGCTCAAAACCTGAGGTTCTCAAAATTTCAGTTGAATAATTATAATGTCACCACTTGACGACTTTGAACTTTCTCTGTGAACGCATCCTTAAGAAATTAACTTAACTGTCAGTGTCATTATGGAAAATTTTTGACAAAGCATAAATTTACGAGCATACGGCAACGCTAAAAGCTACTTCCATCGTAAGAGCTTCTTCATTTAGGTTATTGCGAATTGCTGAAGTGACAGAACAGGAGAATTAATTCACAATTTGTATTTCTTTTATTCTCTAATTTGAATTTTTTAGTTTATAATAAAATATAATAATTTTTATAAATTTAATCAAAAAAACTGTATTCTTAAATCTTAAACTGGAAATTTGAGAAATTAAGTTTTTATTTTTGAGAATTTAAAAAGTCTGTTCACTGAAGATGTTCCGAACAGTTTGGAACAGTTTAAAACAGCATTTTCTACACTTGCTTTTTAGTTAGAACAGAATTGTGTCAAAAAGTGTCAAAATCATCTGTCATCATTTCTGATTAATTTCCATTTCGTATTTTTTGATTTATATTTCTGTTATGCGAAAGTAAAGTTAATGAAATATTATACATATTTTTAACTGACTTTTATGTCAGAAACTAAATAATTTGATTATTGGTTATAAATTTTCATAAACCGTGAATCAAACGAAACGATTTTTTTTTTACAATTTCAGATGTCAGATATTTGACTGTTCTAAGCTGTCTGGCGTTTATTGTTCTGTTCTATCCTACTCTAAAATTCACTGAACAGACTTAAAGTTCTTCCAGACTTTAAGATTGTAAACAGACCAATTTGATAAACCTTTAGTTTTTTTTTTTAATCAATCTGTCAAACTATTTTCTGTTGCAAACGTCATATCTGTCAAATTTATTTTCCATTGACTTTCTTGTTTATTTCCCTTATTCCTTAAAATACATCTCCTAAATAAAAAAAATAATTAAGTGGGACGTGAGAGAGTTGTGGTAGAAATATCACTGCATCGTGTCTTCTCATTTAAATTTATGGTTTACACGTTGGAATTTACAAAATTAATTTTTCATTTCAAAACACAATTGTGTGACACAAAAATTTGTATAATTGATAATTAATTATAACCCATTAAGTTTGGTTTAACCGACAAGGCGACCCCAATGCCGTGGGGAAGGCGGCGGTAGCAAGTGGCGAACACCTGCATCAATTCAAACGTGTTTGGTTCCTTTTAAATTTATTAATTTCACACTTAGGTCCTTATGACATGTATACAAACAAACATACATATGTACGGTTATAATACGACTATGTAAATGTGAATGTTTTGTTGGTTACAGGATTTTGGCTTTGTTGATATTTAATGAATTCAAAACAAAAAAAAAAGTCTAAAAATAAATTAAAGCTTTTGTGAAATTTTAATTAATGTTGGAAAAGATTTTGCAATGTGCCCCAAAACAAGTTAAATATTCTCTTAATTGTTTCAATAAAAAAATATTAAATAAATTATTTTATTATGACAAAAAAAAAAGAGTTTCTAAGAAATGTATAATTAATTCGTGGTAAAATATCATCAAGGATATTTTAGAATTTATTTTTGTATTTAGTTCATCAATACATGTTTGAAATTATTTTGTAATTATGTATTTCGTTCATCATTAAAATATTCCAAGAAATATTAAAACCAATTCGAATGTAAATACAGAAAATAGATGTTTTTGGTTCAAATTTAAATTAAAGTTTTTCCCTTCGAACTTTTATGGCAATTTTTTTTAAGTCGATTTTGGACGTGTGGTTCAAAAGTTTAGTGGAAATTGTGTAACCAAAGTTGTAAGCCCCCAAAGTAGAGAATTTTTTGAATGATGGATTTTCTTTTTTTTTATATTTGTATTATGTGGATTTTTTGCTCCCCATTCCAATCTGTCCTATGATTTAGGTGTAATCCTTGGCAAAGTAGGACTCTCACGTGTATAGAATTTACTTGGAACATTTAGGTTCAGCCGTGCAAATCCGTCCTAGAATACATATTATTGTTACCAAGTCAGGTCATATTTATATACGCATGTTTTTGGTTGTTATAATTCAAAAAAAAAAATAAATGAAAAAAAAACCCACAAAATTCTCTATCGCTGAGCAATAAATTATCCTGGTTGACCTTTAATGACCATATTTTCTGGGCTTTCATATTTTTTTTCCCTCTATTCTATTAATGTTCTGGGCTAATGTCCTCTTATGAGGCCCTGTTGGGCTGAAAGTTCACAACCAAACCACTGACCATAAACTTTGAAGCGTGTGATGTCCTTTTTTTGTGTGACCTTTATATAAAAAAATAGATTTATTTTGGAAAACTCCAATTCGACCAAACTAACAAATTTGTGTTTAATTTAAACAAATGAAATTCATATAAAAAAAAATTGTAGTTTAAACTTTAATTACTTGTTTATTATATGTCTCAATTAAAATGCAGGATTTTATGTTGCAGTAAGCGATTATTTTTAGAGAGGTGTTTTGTGGTTACACTATTCGTCAATTATGCTATTGTCTGAGTATCAAGACTTTTTTGTTTTTGGTTTGCTTCTTTGCTTTCCTTTTTGTTGATCCTTTGAGTTAAGGATCTCTTTATGTGTAGTCACGTTTCGTGTAATTGAATCTGGTTGCTACCTTTTATGCAAATCTTTTGCCATTACAAGCACAAGTAGGAGATGTATATTATGAGGACTTTTTAAAGTCACTCTTCTTTGTTAAGTTTTAAGTTTTCGCTTCTGTTTTTTTATTATTATTATTTTTTTTTCTACAAAATGCAAGAAAACATTTATCATCTTCGCTTTTGTGTTTTTTTTTTTTTTTTTTTGGTGTTTTTCTTTTTTATCCCGGTTGTAGTTGGGTTGGAATTTTTAATGGGAATATATTATGAAATTATGACACAACAATCATAATAATAATTAAAATGCAACAAAGGTTTTATGTTGGTGTGTGTTTTTTTTTCGTTTTTAATTTAAGGAATAAAATCAAAAAATTAAGATGTAACTTATTTAAATATTCTTTTTTTTTTAAGCAGTGGTTTTGTGGGTAAATTTTTGCAGTCCGTTGTAGTAGTGTAGTCTATAAAATGAAAACCGTGCACTGTGGCGTATACAAACTTTTTTTTTTGTCATTAAAAACAAAATAATTCATATTGCATTCTTGAATTAAATTTTACCTTACATCTAGTTATATAAATACAACATTATTTTGAAAATGCAAACAGAATATTAACGTTACCGATCTAGAAATTTTCACTTTATTTAATATCCACTTTAAAAGAACCTGAAATTAAATTTTAAAAGTATTTTCAAATGAAATATAAATATCTTTCATTATTTCAAGGTGGGAGATTTTTCAACAGTTCTCCAGTTAAATTATTCTGCTTAAGAAAATAGGTGAAGACATGACGTTGTTGGTGATCTACCAGCTTAAATTCTTGTATTCACTGATCCAAAAATCGACGAGGAATGGGGTTTCATCAACACCTCGGGCTACCAGGTTTCAAGAGTTCGATTTTTTTTACATCAATAACTTGTCCCGATAGCTCAAATTTGTCTATACCAATTTCACTATTGCCGGATGAGAGGGTGCTTCACGATGACAAACGACAACAATTTTCACCTTTTTTGTAGTGAATTTTAGAAATTTCAGTTCATCACTTCATTTTTAGTAATACCGTAGTTTTCACTTGTCAAGTGTCAAAAGAATACGGCTTCAAAAGTGACAGAGCTCTCCAATTTCTGGATCATACAAAATGAAACTTCTTATTCGCAATGAGTTGCTGAAACGTATGTATTAAACATTATTTAAAAAAAAAAATTCCGGATCAACTGTAAGACTTAAATGAAAGATGAGGCAGTCTGTATTTTAATTTTTAATTTCAAACCTTTCATAAACACTTAAAACTATCACAAAAATCACATAAATTGTGGAATTCAAAAATTTTGAACATACTAAGATATCATTATTAACTTCAAATAATGCAGAAAGTAGCAATTTAAAAAATTTGTGCAGATTGCAATGTGATAAGGGTTTGGTATAAATTTGAAAGAAAATGAACACACGGTTAGGTTTTAATTGTAAACAGTAAAAGTAAAGTAAAAAAGTAAAATTTTGACGTATATCAAATTGACATTTTTTACAATAAATAAAGTTTTGACAAAATTTGGTAAATATTGTTTTTCCGCTACAATATCCCGAGAAATTTTTTAGGTGTGTGATTTTTTGTTAATAAAATTTTTACCAATCAACATCAAAAGTAAATCGATTAATATCAGAAATGCTGAGTTTTTTTAATTTACTAACCAAAAATTTGCCAAAACCTGTTGATTATGGTTGAGCGCTTTAAGATTATTTAGTATTTCAGACATTGAAAATTAAACATTACTGTACACCTAGGCGTATACTTACTCTTCATGTATCTGCTTAAAGAATGACAGCCATATTTTTTAACGTAATATAAAGTCTACATAAAGTTATATAAAATGTCTCCAAACGCATAAATATTATTTATAGAACTTATGCAACATTGAACAGAGCCATAATAAGCTAAACGCATTTTGGGGTTGAATAGAGCCTGCATAAGTAAATTATAGTGAAGAAATGTCATTCTTATAATTGAATTTAAAAAAGTATAAAAATGCCTTTCCAATTTTCTTCCCTTTTAAATGATTTTAATGATTTAAATTGAGTTATCCTGACCTTCGAGAAGGAGAAAAGCAAATTTAAAAAAAATATGTATCCAATGGGACTATTTGCCGAACGCATTCTCTTCACTTTTGATTCCATTTTGTTGTATTATTGTTTACCTATTTTATTGTAAGAAGATACAGCTGATTTTATTACGACATCTAAATGGAATAGATTTCCCATTTTGGTACTTTTTTGACATAATCACTGCATAACTATAATTTATAGGAAAACGTTTTATAAGTACGTATTTATGCAACGTTGAATAGGGCCCGCATTAATTTTTATACACTGCATAACTATTCATCTGAATAGCGGATTCTATTAAATAAGACTGAACATGTATGTATATGCACAAAGATTACTTCAAATAGAATAAAACAAAAAATAAGATTTTCCATTTTATTCAAAAAAATCAAATTAAATCTATGATTTGGAGAAAATATTATTGAATCTAAATTTACTAAAAATAAAAATGTTTGTATCAAATATTGAAAAGCATCTTACCACCAGACTATTTTTAATAATGCGAATCAAGTCAAGAAAATAAATAAGGATGCGTTATGAAAAGGGAAGTTAAAAAAAATTAAAATTTATTTTCCATAAAAACGTGAGAGTAGCAAAAAAATATTAATAACATTTTTCTACAATAAGAATATTGTCTTAAACATAGCTAAGAAGATCAATGTCTTGACACTAACAGAGTTCAAATGTTTTTTAAATGTACATTGGGGCGTATACGCACTTTTTATATGATTTTTGTTTAAAGTGATTCCTTTTCTGCATGGAACATCGTCCATCTACTAGAAGACCAAATAAGTTCAGAAAATGTAAATTAAAAAATAACATCGTCTTTTGAGATTTTTAAAAATTAAATTCAAAATCATATACATATTCTCTTGTCAAGAAGAACATTTCTTTGTACTGTCCATTTATCGCATACTAATTATTTTATCTTAAATAAAATCAAGGGAAGAACGTAACAATTTCTAGAATTAAAAAAAAAAACAAAAATTAAGTTTTAAAAGTCCTTCCGCTAAATTAAACGCTTTTTATCCACAAAATCACATAAATTCAACTCCAGACGATGATTGTCTTTTTGATATAATATTGACAATTTTCCAACAGCAAAACGTTAACAACTGACAAAATACATTTTTAATGACTTTGCTATCTGGAAATTGTTATGAACACCAATCACGAGTTTTATACTTGCAATTAATTTATGTTTTGAGGGAAATAAATTATTATTATTGTGTTTCACAGTTTGCCTGCAAACTACTGATAAAATTTCTGGCACGTTTTATTGCTAAGCTAGAAATAATTATGGTTGAATGAAAATCATTTCCAAATAAAAAAAAACCAAGGATGGGATTGGCCATCATTATGATTACTAAGTGAAATTATTTGATTTCATTTTGTCCGATTGTAATAATTATTGGTTTTAATCGATTTTTAATAAAACATAATTAAAACGGAGTGAATGAATTGGATATGGATGATATCCATCGTTTAATTAAGGGCAGAAAATTGTTGTATTTATTATTATTGCCACTCAAATAAATTTAAATATCGTTGGTTCAAAAAAAGGACACACTTTCCTATAAGGAAGCTCATGGATCTAATTTACGATTTCCTGATGACTACTCAGTTGAGAATCGGTTACTTTCATGCTTCATACATTCATCTGTCAAATCATAACGTATTTCAAAATATTCAATGCAATTTAAGTAAGATTAATTTTCATTTCACTTCGCAAACTAAAATTGACTCCATCTCTAACCAAGACCACCACACCCAGCTGTCATGGCTTTAAATTAATAGAAGTTCTATCAGATCCCAATCTAAAACACCATTCCTCCTCAATTGGCACTTAAGTGAAATTGACTGCTTTGACTGATTGTTTTTAAAAAAAAAATCTAGTCCCTCCCACTTAAATTGTTTATAGCTTTCCTTCTTTTTGTTTTTTGTGGACAAAATATCAAACCTTCGTATACGTTTAAGTGCTTCAACACCACACATAAGATTCTTAATATCTGAGACCTGTCCTCAAGTATGCTTCACATATAAATCAAATTTATTACCCCCTCTCGACTCGACATCCGATCGATGATGCCTTTCGTTGAAACTAAAAATACATCAATCTAATATCTCGATGAGAACCATAAATAATTTATTTTATTTCAGTTTTTTATTTATTTTCTTTTTTTTTTCCTACGATCCTGACACACCTGAATTATAAGATGTTGTGTAATAAAAGTTTCCCCTGGATTCTTCGAGTAACAATAAGTAAATCAACACCAGATGTTTCGAATATACATACACACATACATACCTATGTAAGAAATAACTTTTTTTAAAGGTAAAATTGAAAAACGGATATAATTTTCCAGTGAAAAGAAAAGAATGGATAATAGTGTCAGGTTTTGACGTCAAACCTTTCCTTCTTGGGGAATCGAAGGAGAACCCTTTTATAGTTTCTTTTTTTTGTTTCCTTTTCATCGGGATTATCTGATTAAAAAAAAATGCGGTTCAGTGTTGAATATGTAGATTATTATATTTAGAAGATAAACATTGGGTTAAGGATGGGGTGTCCTTTTTTCCGGACTATTTTTGTTTAATCTTTTACATAAGGAAATTATGTGTACGTATGTATAAATCTAAAAAAAAAAAGATGTTGCGGGACGACCCAAACTGAAAACATAACGGTTTTGTGTTGTTTAATTAAAAAATGTTTAAAAAAAATCGTTATTAGTATCATTAATCGTTTTTCCCTTTTTTTAATAGAATTTTTTTTTGTAGTTTTCATTGTATTTTTTCTTAAAAAAATAATAAGGGATTTTTTGAAATAAATTTAGGATTAAGTTTTAGATATTTAAGCCAAAAATAGTTTCTACCAATTTTCTTGTTTTTTTTATGAGAACTTGTCAATTTAATATTTGTCAAAATTTTTACTACTACAAACTACAAACCCACATAACACACTGGCTATACTTATCGGTAATCAGACTGATCCTAACTTACGGTGTAGCGATATGGTGGACTCTACTAGAAATAGCTGCTACCAACCTCGAAAAGCTAAGAAAAGTCCAAAGAACTGCTAGCCTAGTTCTTTGACGTTTGGTAATAAGGTCTTAAGTCTACTTGTACTTATGCTAAAACAAAAAACCATAAAGAAGGTGCACCACAGATAATCTAAAACGTCCACTTGTCTGGCAACAAAATCAATTTGACCAAAGCTTGATGCTAAACGCTCAAAGCAACTCATCTCGATAGGTAGACGGCACATTAGCTCCGTCAAAGGAGTCCTTACTGGCCACTTCTTAATAGGCAGACATGCCTTGCGACTTTGAGCTCCAGCAAACGATTCTGTAGAAGCTGTATGGACGAGGAAGAAGAAGAGTCAGTTCCTCATCTTCTTTGCCATTGTCCTGCACTTGCACAAAAACGTAAACTACACCTCGGAGACTTCCATTACAATGATCCCTGTGATCTAATTAACACAGACCTTCAGTCTCAGCCGCTTTATTGTTAGCTAAAAATGGTTCAACGAGTTGGAGGATCTTATGGTCTATGTGGTATTACAATAGACCATTGATGATCTTAGTGTGCTGGCCAGCAGCCAACGTAACCTAACCTAACCTAACCTTATAATTGAATCACTACCTGGTACATATAAAACAAAGTCCCATGTAAGCTTGGATCTTTAAATTTACGCAACGGATTTTGATGCATTTTTTTATTTAATAGAAAGAGTGATTCAAGAGGAAGGTTTACATGTTAACTAGATAGTGTAATTTTCATTTAAGACTGCGTTTCATTCCATACACTTCAATGACTCCTAGTAGCTGCAAAACCTTATGATTATACGATAGTTGAGATTTGCAAAAGATTTTGTAAACATCAATTTCTGTTTGTTTGTCTCGTTAGAACTCGAGAACGGCTTAACCGATTTAGCTGATTTATGTATTGAAATGCTTGTCATATTCCAGGGAAGGTTTTAAAAGTGAGGAAATATGGAAAAATTGCGAGGAACACAGTAACAACTACATTTTCCCATACAAATTATTCTATCTGAAAAAAAAGATTAGTGATTGTCAGTTGGTTGTCAAATTTTTATATTTAAGTCATCTGTCCAACGTTATCGCAAAATAGTAAAGTTGCTTGTTATGCTGTCACCATTATACAGTTATTCAAATCTGTCATCATTATCCTGTCAGTGCCTGTAATTTACTGTTCTTATAATGTCAAGAAAAAGACGAACTTCAACTGAATACAATTCAAATAATTTTATTAAAGATACACTTTTTTTTGTAATTTCCGTAAGTACATAATGAAAATTTTGATCGGTTGGCGAATCTAACAGCCAACATGCTTTTGGAACTCAAATGGGACCGGACAAAGTTCGAAGGGTCCTCTAGTAAAGAATAAGTTGCTAAAATTCTATGAAATTCGGATTATATTATGAATGATTTTTGTATTTATAAGAATATGGTCACCACATCCGAATAGGTCACCCGAATCACAAAATTAAGACGAAAATTCTGTCTGATCCCAAAAACAAAATTAATTTACTTTTCCTAAAGAAAAAAAAAACAAAAAGAAACAAAATTACTATGCATTTATTCAAAAGCGCACTAGAAATGACAAAATCTTCTGGAATCGAATGTATTATGTATTATCAGATTTGTAATTTAATTAAATATAATATTCTCTGAATCGTAAAGTTATTCCCAAAATAAATTCATAATATACACAATCCATCAAAACGGCATTTTGGATCAAAAATTATTCAATAGACAATATTTTGATGCTCACTTTGCTTCATGATTCATGAATAAATCAATTGAATGCATTCAATTCCCTTAACTTAGGACAGTATACCTTTACCGTTACGGACTACGGATATGGATATCAGAAGTGGGATAACATACCCATATACGGGTACAATACATAAACAATCATAACTGCATTAGTTGCATAATTGATTTTGGTAAAAAGCTTTTAGTTCTCTGATGGGCATAATGTATTGGTTTGGGTCTTCAAAGAGCTTGACAATATATGAGTTTATATCTTAATAGCTTATCAATTAAAATTTTAATATTTCATGTCTTTGGCATCTAATCTAAATGTTATTAAGGATACACGATGCCGTAATCGTAATGCCTCTTTGAGTGAGTGCTCTGGACCGTGTTATTTTTGTTTTCGCATTTAATTTATAATTGAATTCTATTTGAATTGAAAGGATGTGGTGTAGTCGTACAGTGGGGCCAGAGCGGGTTCAACTGGTAATTTCAATTTAGACTTGTCATTTAATTAGTTTTAAACTATCCTTTATAAAAATGCCCAGAAAGTGGATGTGGAAAATTTGTAGAACCAACTTTTTTTCTTCAAAAAAACAGCATCTTTAAGGATTATTTTCAACATAACCTGGATTTTAAACAATTTTGACACATATCTTTAGTTGTGAAAATTTTATCCCAATCGGTTAAGTAGTTTGGGTTTCATTGAATTTTTAGTGCCTTTCCATACAAATGGCCCCACTGTTCACCTTCGACAGAGAAATATTTAAATTTCTAATCAATACTGAAATTAATTCTTATGTGATGTGAGCTGTGCAATATGCTTTTTAATTCCATAGAAAAACTCTTAACAACACATACTCCCATGTTATGCATTTCTGTGTCTATGTGTGTGTGATAAGATTCCTTTTTCGGTCACAAGTCAAAGTCCCTGAAGTGCATTTGCATAAATTAAAAACACAAAAAAACATTAAAAAAGAAAAAAAAAACTACAAACATATTTACCGCCGTGAACTTTCAAAAGCTGCCTCTATGATTCCCAGTTGAAGTTTTAATGCTTTCAAGACCTTTAGGTCATTAGAGAATAACTAAACACAAGCCTTGAGGTGAAATGTTGCGCATGATGCATCCTTCTTATTAAAAAAATATGCAATTTGCATATTAACACACATACATAATATGTATACATATGCAAAAGTGTTGTCGGTGTCTTTGTATGTGGGTTGTGTTGAAGTTTTTGAATTTTAAAATTATGACTGCTGGCATTTATGGTCTTGAAACAATAATAATAACACAATACAGATATACCGTTAATGCCAGTATAAAATCACTCAGAAATTCCAGAAAATTCTTAAGCATATGGTTAGATGTTTTGAACTTCGAACTTTTAACATTTGAAAATATTTCCTTTGATAAACCATAACCAATCAAAATTAGAAATAAATTCAATTTGTTTTTCTTGGAAATTTAAGAAAATACGAAGAAGAAGAAAATGAAATTCGATTTTAAATTGTAGCACAATCACAGAAGTTCTCGAACGTTCTCATCAAGAATTTTGATTCACATGAGATAAGGAATAGGGTCCTCGTCCCGTCCTGCATCTATTCATTTGATTCAATTATTTTTGATTAATGAAAATCCAAAACTAGAAATTCGTGTTTTTCTTTTTGTCCGGTGTTCATTCATTTTGGATTACCGCCCTTATCTCAGTTGAAAATAAAATTCTAAAAAAAAAAAAAAATCTCTCTTTTGTGAAGGTATGTGAACGAAGATGAAAGAAAGGACAAAAATATTTGTTTGTTTGTACTCGTACCTTGAAAGTGCTACAGAAAAAGGAAATGCAGATATTTTTGTTGGTTTGAAGATTAAATTAGTCCTTAGATGTTCTATCAAAAATAGATTTATTTTTTTTTTGCAGGAAGAGATGAAAGGAAGACATTTTTTCAAAGTTAAAAAAAAGAGCTGGACACAATCAATTTTGAAATTCTGCACGAGTTTTACTAAGGGGTGACCAATCGTGGGGTATTTTTGGAAAATTTATTTAAAGGTTTATTTTCGAATAGGACGGTTTTCAGGCAATTGTCATTTTTGAAGCTGTCATCTTGGGGAATGGAACGATATACACGCTTCAATAGGGGAATTGAAATTGTTACAATGAACTAGAAAAATGGTGAAAATTTTCGCAAAACTAAAGAACTTTTGGATAATATAACGAATCACTAATTTTTAGAAGAAGCAATTGAAAAATTGGTGGAAGAATTTCAGCTCAGAATAATTGAGAATACGGCTGATGTTTGCCTGGTTTGTTGATTCTTTGTCGATCTTGATATTTTACAAATGACTTACACCGTATTTTTCATAAAGACTTATGTAGTCCTTAAAACTTTTAAAGCTCCATACGACAGACGTCCAAGTTTTCGGTCTCATTATCTTGCTGGACAATTCACTTGTCCGAAGCGTGAATCTATAGTTGTACAACGTCTCGATTGTTGAAACAAAATGTTTTAAAGATTTCACACTTTAATATTAGACAAAAAAAAAATATACCGTTAACATGATGTTTCATTTACAGGCACCATTGCATTGGTTGGGCGAATTGTATGAAAAGTGTTCTTAACAGAACGTTAATTTTCTAATATAATGTCAAAAATATGGCTGGGTGCTACCAACACTGATAACTTCCCATTGCACTTAGAAAACTTGGCATTCATTTAAGTTTTTGTGTAACAATAAATCGGCAAATAAAAAAAAGTATCAAGTGTTCAATTGCAGTCTTCAAATAACTCATAATTTTGTTAATTTTTGTGAGTTTTCAATTTTTTGTAAAAACTGTGCAATCGATTTAAAAAAAATATTAAAGGACTTAAGAAATTTCTCGAGCTGAAAAAACAATTTTTGTAGACTTTTTTGCAGTTTTTTAATTTTTCTGTAAAAAAATGTCAACGTGATATAATGTCAACATTGACAAAAGCATTCTTTAAAAAATAAATTACATTTAAAGTCGACATCTATGCTTTTTGTCAAGATATTTGAGTCAAAAAACAATTTTCGACACTTTTTGGTAAATTTTAGTTTTAGTTTTTTATTCTTTGTAGAAAAAAATGACAATTCCATATTCTACAAAAATGTACTATAAATTTTTACCAATTTTTTGAAACACTTTTTGTAGTTTTTTATTTTTTTCAAAAAAACTGTCAATTGATTTTTTTCCAAAATTTTACCAGATGTCAAAAACGTCATTTCACGTGGTAGAAAATTGTTTGGAAAATAATATCATTTTTCTTTAAAAAAAAAAATTCACTGTTTTTATAAATTGCTGTAGTGAAAAAACAGCTTGACAAATTTTTATGAAAGCCCTTGCTGCATCTTTTGAAGTTATAACCAGTCGAACAAAGTCTATTTGAGTCGATATGTTTATTCGTTCTTTAGATATCGTGGACGAAAAATAGTATGTCAAACGTACTACGTACACACGCACACTCAAAATTTTCAGGAACCTTAAAACGTCCAGATTTGCCAAAAGTTTCAATTTGACAAATCGGACCGATAATGAACTTAAAACGACTCATACACCAACTGTCAAAAAAAGTCTTTTCTTTCGAAAAAATAGTTATTTATTGATTGATCACCAATTACAAAAATCTGAGTTTTGGGATCACCTCTTTTATGCTTCTTGTGTCTCTTATATGAGAGTAGATAAGCTAAATTTGAAGTATCACACTTAATGTCATTTTGACATTTATGAATTTCAAAAAAAGGTTCGTTTATTAACTCTTTTAGACGAGTTCAATGGATGGTTATTAAAAGACATTTTCTTTATTCAAAGGCAGTTTAAAACTTGATGGCATATTAAATTTAAAAAATTCTTTGTAATTCTATAATCTTGAAACATAATATCTAAGTACTACGACAATGGAAGGATAAATTGGATTATACGTGTATTTACTTACTTATAATCGCTTATTCTATTCTTTTTGAAGAGTAAGTGAAATTCTGTAAAAAATTGACATTTTTTTGGGTTTTTTGTTGTCAAAGACGTTTCTCAAATTTCATATCACAGTCAATTTCTAGAAAATATCAGTAAATCATGACTTTGATTTGTTTACATTGTGAATATTTTTGTACTTGTAGTAATTTAATAAGTACCAGTGTTGCCAATTTGTCTTCTTACAGTATAATTTTCCAGAAATGTGTTTCCAAAATTAAAAAAAAAGTTAAGGTCTTAGCTCCTTCACTGTGGATTGTTTAATTTCCTTTGAACTTATTTTTAACTTTTTAATGACAACTTTAATAAGCGTAAATAAGTGTCAACAGTCATCGTTTGTGACTGAAATGCTAAAATTACCACAACTCTTACCTCATATACAAACCACTTAAAATTTTATTTTTCCCATGATGAAGGATGGTGAAAATTGAAACCATAGTTACAATGAACAAGTGCATGAAACAAAGGATTTTATGAGATAAATATTGTAGACAAAAAATCTCTGTCTAACGTTTATTAGACTTCTGAGATCATACTCTGAAAAAAAGAAATTTATGATTCACAGTAATTAAGAAGACTTTAGCATACTCTGATCCATTAGGGTTTTTATTTTTTACTTCGAATAGAAACGAATTTAAAAAATTCACTGTTTTTCCAACCATGCAAGAAAGAACAATATTTACTTGCTTGACAAATTTTCAGCCATAATAGAATGACAAAAAATTGTTTGGTTATGTCCCCAGGAGCGGAATTATGAGTGGTGCAAAGCGAACAAGACATGAAGGCGTCACTAAAAATGAGTTTCAAATTATTTAGTAATGGTAATTTTTTTTTTAAACGCCAACTTTGTAACTAGCTAACAATTGAATTTGAAGGCAATAAGCATACGAATTAAGGATTTCATTACTTTCACTACCAAGGAACTGTGTTTATCTGTCGTAAATTATAAAGAATTCTTTCCTTTGTCAGATTCCATTTGACGAACCTAGTTTTTTTTTATTTATAATCAAGAGTTTAACAAAATTTAATCTCACTTCTAATCTTTGATTTTCCATAGCTCAGTACGAGATGCATATATAGTAAGTTACTGAATACGGTCTAAATTTAGAACTTAACTGAAGATTTGACGTTTTAGTCTGCAAGGACCAGTTTTTCAATTGTGAGCTAAACCGGACTTAGTCCACTCTAAATTCATTTACAAATTACAAAATTAGACTGTTCAGAAAAGTTTTGGTGAGTTAACTCAGGTTTATCTCAAACCCAGTCAAATCTTCTTCCAAACAAAGACTTAATATTGCATTTGAAAAACTCGGTCAAGGACTTTAATCAAAGATTCCTTTTGCCTCAAAACATCAATTCCCGTTCTGATTTAAGGGTTTGAAAATAATACAATGACTGACTGTGGTGGTCCTGCCCTTTTCCTTTACTCGGTGTGGCGGGGGGAGACGCGGTGCAATGGTCGGTGGTTTTCTTTTCCACCTCACGATTCCTTCAGCCATTATAGCTGCCACACTGACATCCTCGCACGGTTGGTTTGTTTTCTTGGCAAATAAATAATTCCGAACGTGATTGGCAAAACGTGCATCAGAGTGGTGACTCCACAGAGAGTGCATCATCGCTCATCGGGGTTATATAGCATTCGAAGAAGACCAAGCTCGTTAGAGAGCTAAAAGCATGGGGGAATTCCTTTCCTTGTTTGTCAATTCAAAGAGTAAACAATATTTTTTTTTTTTAAGAAAATATAAAAAAACTACATATATGTATGTATGTAAGTATTTTGAACTCCGACAGGTGTGGGGAAAATTTAATGTCTTTAATGGCAGTGAGTGCTTCTCAGGAGCACTGTGGAACTCTTATAACGGGATTGGTGGTAATCGATATTTATTATGTTTTATTAAATTAAAGGACTTTCGGACTTATGGGTGGTGATTGATTATTCAAATTTATTTGTTTTCAATATGTTTCAGGGCGTCTTAAATTTTACTTACTCCAGCGAATAACTTACAGCGAGTTACTTCTTAAACCAATTTGACAAGCAATGTATCGAGATGTTACCGTTAAATTAACTCAAGTGACAAATTGAAAGTTTACCTACTGCTGATTTTCGAAATCACTGCTTTCTAAAGTTGACATTGGATATTATGACAGAAGGCTCATACTTAGACGGAAAGAGATACTTGTTGAATATTCATTATTGCAGCCTTTGGGTTAGTTGATCAAGAACTTCAAATCCTACTCTTCATTATTTAGTTGTACGAATTTCCACAAACAAAAACTGTCATTTACTTTCCTAAACCTAAAGTTGTTTAAACATTTTAATTTTAGGACACATTTTGTTTTGAAAAGACTTTAAGGTTTATTTCGACAGACTAGCATCAGTTGAAACCATAATTCAATTTGTTTCCCAATGACAATAATACATATGTATGTATGTATGTATTTTTGTAAATTTTCAGTATTTTGACAGAAGTTAAGCAATAGCTAATAAAAAGAACTAAAGCTTAGCAAACTTAAATGAACTTGACACTTTTAAGAGAATCGTTTGTAAACAGTGCTGCTTCTTCCAATAAACATTGATATTCAAGTTTATTTGTTCGATCGAGATTGAAAGTTTGACAAATAAAAATATGATACCGTTTTAGCAAAATTTATAAAAACGTTTTGGTTATTATGTTTTTATAAACTGACTTTTAATTATTGTTAAGTATTTTTTTTTAGCTCTATTGTTGAAAATGTTAAATTGTGCTGATATTTCTGTTTAATGAGGTTTGACAATTCACCATAAATCTTTTAACGTCAAAACAACAAATGGAAATTTACTTTTGAAAAAAGTGTATATGAAAAAAAAAAAAATAAAAATGTATATTTTTTTTTAAAGAATAGTTTCAAAACAGCTGAGTTCATACAAAAAATGTAATGAATATGTATTTATTAATGAAAAAATGTATTATTTATTTTGTTTCTTGATTCTTAATACAACATCTATAAAATGTTTAGAAAAAAAAAAAGGTAAAACGGTCATACTAATGCAAATAGAAACAGGGTAAATGTCAAACAGCTGATACTGAAAATGAATCTTTTTTCAAGTTCATTTTATGCTATCTTTTGTAAATGAATTTTATTCGATCGAATCTCAAAATTACGAAAGTTCATTCTAACGAATAGACTACATATTCATGCGAATGTCAAAATAAGCACCAATAACGACATTTGGTTTTAACAAGAACGACACAACTTGTCGTACAGCGTACTTAACAAACAATTTATTGCAAATTGATTGATTTTGACAACTTAATTTCCTAACACTTCACGCAATGTTAAGTCATTGGTTTATACCTACGAATCAGCAACTTTTGAAGCATTGAAAACCAATACCATCACTTACGACATACCTCCAGATTTATTGGAAAAAAGTAGTGAAAAATTCGTAACCCTTCTTTACTTCTAAAAGCAGAAGGTTTGCCTCGCTAAATCTCGAGAACTGCTTGGCCGATTTGACTGAATATGGTCTTGAAATGCTTATGCTCGTAGTCCAGAGAAGGTATAAAAAGTGAGAAAATATGGAGAAGTTGAGGGGAAGACAATAAAAAAAAATTAATTTTGCCATACAATTTCTTCTATCTCAGAACTCAAAGTTCACCGGCTCTTCTAGTTTTTTATAAATAAATACTCATAAATTTTATTTTTTAAATTAATTCCGTTAGTGATTAATTGCTGTCTTTAATTTGTGAGAGATATTTCATTCTAAATGAATAAAAAAAATCACATCATTTTATTTTCAATACAATCAAAAAAGGGATATTTTTTGAAAATGGAAATTCATATGCCTGGCATCTCTAAATATCAAAAAAAGTCTCTCAAACACTTTTACGTTTCCAAAGAAAAACGAAAATTAAATTATCTTCGAATTAATTATTATATTATCGAATCAATCTCATTAGAATTAAGCGAAATCGATGGGAAGAAGAATAAATACAAAACGACCTCAATTAAACACTTTTTTCTTTTTCAAGTGTCTATTCATAATAAGATACACTCAAATATACAAATGAAAAAAAAAAGTGCCTATAAGTAGGTATAACTTGATGGCTTGATATTAATCAACTTGAACGCGGATAACATGATAATTAAGGGCTGTATACACAATACCTATACAAACATACATACATACATATCTTTAGAATTGACAATGAAGGTCGAATTTTTTTTAAGAGCGAGGGTCTTATTTATGTTCATATATGCAAAAGTTTTTTTTTGTATAATTGTTTGTGTATTTATTTTTATTTTATGTGAAAAGTTTAACCTTCAGAATAAGGTACTCATAGCAACTAGACAAATTGAAGCTAATTGAACAAAATTGAATATAAATTGATATTGCTTCTCAAAAGTCTCCAGATGATTAGAATATCCGAAACAGAACCACAAACAGAATCGAATTCCCAGAAAGTGTCAAATGGGGTATCAGATAAAAATTAGAATATTTGACAGTTGACAACTAAGAACTGTCTACGAGACACGACTAGATGATATGTTCTGTCATAACTGACTATTTGCTATCCTAGTCTAGTTCTTGTCGGGTTTTCAAACAATTAACTTTCTATTTGATTCAAACTGTCATTAAGAATCTCTAAAATCGATCCTTAGATTAGATTTCTAAGAGGATGAGGTTTTTTTTCCAATGTCGTCGTAGTTTTCCTTAAGTGAAATGTGACAGTTCATGAGTTTGAATATGGACAGCAAAGTAAACATATTTTGACATTTATATATTATTTAGTTACAAACGTCACTTGGGAGCTATATGATATATGTAAGTCTTTTACAAGTAAAAAATCAACTAAATCTGGGAATTTTGGAATAAAGTTTCTTGTTTGTAAAAAGTTTGTCACGTGGGCAGTCATATGGCTGTCATATCTGACGTTTTCGTGCAATTAATTTATTTCTTTTAAATTTTCAGAACCCGTTGGTATGGGAAACGTACATATATGTACTCTTATGTATGTACACATAAATCTTAGAATTTGGAAGCCAACATTGTCGTCGTCGTCGATGAGTCTAGCCAAATGATTCTATAGAACCGACAAGGATTTCCTAAGATTGAATGAAAATGGCAAAGTTCCAAAAACCAAAGCAGTTAATTTGATTTTAATTATCAAGTGCTTTGTTTTTTTTTTCTTTTACCACAATTAAGGTTTATCTGTTGGTTGGTAGTTCGTTGAAATTATTTAAATCTTTTGGCATGGTTAAAGGTTTTTGGATTCACAACAATATTAAGTCTAAATCACAATTTAGTCCTTTTTTATTTAATGAAAAAAATTAAAGTATAACTAAATTTTATTTCATTGAAACAAAAATTAAAATTAAAATCGAAAAATCAGTCAAAAAGAAAATATATGTATATGATTTTATTAATTAATGATATTTGAAGGACAATATTAATTTTAAGTCTTCAAAGTTCAAACTTCAGTTGAAAGATTAAAAATTATGTCTTGTGGATTATTTTATAATCTTTTGTCTGCAATCTTTTCAGTATTCGAAATTAAATAAAAGTTCCATGATCCTTATTCAAAGAATTTATTGGACAAACTTTATCATAATTCAATCGAAATTCTAATACACATACAATGTCAAATGCCAAATCCATCAAAGACATAAACAAAAGGCGTCCATTTGTGTTGAGATAAAAATAAATTCAAATCCTTGTAATCATGAAAATTCCAACTACAATCTTACATCATAGCTACACTCATTCAAATCCTGAAATGATTTACAAAAAAAAAAAAAAAACTTCATAAGGATAAAATATCCCAAGGAAATTGAATTAATTAATTTAAAATTAAAAAAAAAAACTGGAATTCAATTATTTTTTATTCAGATCAATGGAATTTGAAAATCGGAGAAAGTCCTGATGGCTCTGAAGTGAATCCACTACACTTATACAAAGGTCCTGCTTCAAGGAAGAAAAAAAAAGAAGAATCTCTACTCACGCATATTTCAATATCTTTAATACCAACAATTATATATGTATGTTTGTATGTATGTATAAAAAAAATCAAATTAAATTAATATTGATTCACTTTGTGTATAATTGAATATGGAAATTGTAAATAGGTTAGCATACTCAACTCATGCTTTTCACTTAAATTCCATTTTAAAGCTTACAGAAAAATGCTTTCAACCAAAATGAAATTGACACCATCCTATACTTTATGTTTTTTTTTATTTTTTGAATCTATTTTAATTTTACATAAACTTTTGCAAGGATATTTTTTATAGGGTAGGTACTTTTATATACAGTTCATGATTTTTAGTCCTTTAGAAACATATAAAGGAAGAGATACAAAGGTTGGTTTTATATTTGTGGCTGTTTTTTTCGTTTATAAAATAAGCCTGTTACTGTGAGAAACGACAGGAAGGTTTTCATAAAAATATAAAAATAGTAAAAAAGGATAATTGAGTGTGAAGCCAGGAAAAAATCATATGATGGGGAGGTTAAGTCTCTCTTCTGCAGGGACTTAGAAGTCTTTGGAAGAACTATGAAAGGAAGTTTTTTGTGAATGAAAATAATGCCCTTATTAGACATAATCTACATTTAGACCTAAATATTAACACGCCTAAATATTAACACGGTCCTCCAACATTTAGGTTCCGATTAGATGGTAGTTACCATTTTGACAATCTTACTTTCATGACAATAGTCACTGGAAGTCCAAATCTGGCTCAAACGTTACTTTGGTTTGGGGGAATAGATCATAATTTCAATTCCATCAATTTAAGGGACTTTACGAGTTGGTTTCTCCCCACTCACCTGCTTCGAGGTAGACTGCATAAAGTTCATGATTTTACCTTTTCCGGAATCGTCCTTCTTCACACACGAAGCCAACAATTCTCCTTAAGACTGGCATCAGCTTTCTTACTGACAGAACCATCATTGTTCTGGACAGCAGCAGGTTTCTGGATTTAAAAAGCGTTTTTAAAAACTGCTTTTGTAAAAAAAATCTCCCAATAAATTTTAGAAACCTAGAAACTAGAAAGATTTTGTAAAAATTGACAGATCGGATTGATTCAATAACTTTAAGTTGAAAATTGTCAAATTACTTAAAAAAGTTTTATTTTAGTTTTCCTAAATATTTTCGGACTTCAAAGCACACATAGCCCCTAACAATTAAAAGAAAACGAAGAAGATACAAATGACGCCTAGGTCTGTCCAAATTGAAGTGTGCTTGTTTTTCAATAATCGCTTTCTTCTGCTTTGTATTGAATTTTATAGTAAACAAAAAACATTAAAAATACGAGAGCCACCCTAATCTGTATAAGTGTATATACAGTACCACTCAAAGCTATGACATTTCATTTGAGTGATTTATCATTGTCAAATAGATATTCAAAAATTAAAATGTCAAACTCATTGAAATAGTCAAAAAAAAAACTTATACATATTTTCAGAATTTGGTTTGAAATACGCAAAATACAAAAATGAGTGACCCGTTTTCAAAAACCACAGAACTCTTAAAATTAACCTATGAATAGATTTTTCGTACATTTGTTTTTCCAAACAAAAAGATTTATGTATGTTCGTTTACCTGATGCCAAAATATCTTAACAAAGTTCAAATATTATGCATTCAAAACAATTGATGGTGTTAAAAAGCTTAATCTGTTCAACACATTGCTTAATCTCAATTTTTCAAAAATAGATTTTATTTAAAATCTGAAAAAATACCTATTTTTTTTTGTGTTTACATAAGACCACGTCAAGAGCACACTGCTTCAATCAGACAAGGTTCTTGAAGTCAATTCCAAGTCCAAAGAGAACAGCCACTGACAATAAGTGGACTTCGCTATCCGAAACGAACCGATCCATCCCGAAAAGTGTATTCATCTGAATCTCATCTCAATCGAAACGTTTTCGAGTTAAAAAAAAATTAAGAAGATGAATCGATTCGATATCAATTTGAAAGATACAAATTTCGATACCTACTTGTATCTGCATTTTCCTAAATTCTATTCATTGTTTTGTGGTTTTTAAATAAATATTTATGTAGTTTGAGTTGGAAAAATAAAACAGATTTTTATTAATTTTCACTAATTAAGAAACTGATATTTCGAAAATAAATAAATGAACAAAACAAAAATAAAATTCTGAAAACCTAAAATCGGAAAAATTGAAAAGAAGAAACAGAAAAGTGTTTATAAAAATAAGCCAGAGTGCTTTTTGAGAGTGGTGTCTGAAATGTGCGAGGAGGAGGATACATCCGGAGGTATTTAGAAATTTTTGATTTTTGTTTATTTGTGATTTTGATATCGTTTAATATTAAATTTATCCAGACAATCTTCACACTGTGCGTCCATCTGTCTGTCTGTGCATCTGTCTGTTTTGTATCTTTTTTTGTTTTTTTTTTGCCACATTGCGTTGCGCCTGAAATTATTGCAATAATTAAATATCGACTATCGACGATCGGATCATCAATTAAATTGTTAGTTATAAACAAAAATTCATTTCAATTTTCTGGTTTCGTTTAAAATTAAAATAAAAATTTAGAAATAGAAATAGAAATAGCCCACGCTATTTTTAACGAGTGTGTTATTTACAAAAAGTTGCATTTTATTTTTAAGAAAATCATCTACAAAATATAATTTTTAATTAAAATTTAATTTTTCTGTGAAATCATGTGGTAAATTGTTATTTAAATTGTGAGTTAAGGTTAATGTGCTTTGCAATGTGTAAAAAGATAAAATATTTATATTTACCATCAGCATTATGTTTTTTTTTTAAATTTTTGATATAAATAAATAGTCTGAGAATTTGGGTTGTTTTTAAATAAATGATATAAAAATCAAATACCAAAAATAATGTTTGTTCATAGTGCTTGTCTGTCTTAGAGCATGTTTCAGAATGATTGACTATAGACTAAAGCTCTAAGTACATTGGTCATAAGCATAACTCATAACAAAATCAAGTTCTTTTATCTATCACACAAAGGAATTTGTGGTCCAGTGTCCATAGTTCCTTACCATGATTTTATGATGATATCTCAAAATTTTTAAATTACATAATTTTATCTTTAAATCGGATTCAAGCTTAGATTATGAAAAACCTTCGGAAAAGTATCATAAATGATGGCCAGTTAAAAAACCCTTTAAACTAATGTTATTTTCACCCTTATTACGGTTGTCAAAGATCAATACGATATTTGATATTTATCAATAAAATTAATGCATCGGTATTATCGTTGTCAAAAATCAAAATTTTTGATAAACTGTGAACGCTCTTAAGAAATTAGATCTATTGTGAATGATTTAAATTGACAGTCTTGGTATTATGGTTGTCAAAATGTTTGTTGATTATCAAATTTTCAGTCAATCACAAATTCCTTGTTGATAAAATATTTTACGGATCGCGAAAGCCAAAAGCATGTCTACTATAGAACTATTTTTCGATGAAAATGAAATTGAAGAAGAAAATACTTTGGAGCAAGCAAAGATTCGAAGAAAATTACGAGATGTGAAGCATGAATTTGGCTGAACATACATATGTATGTAGATAAAAGATCTTTTTTAATTACATTACAAAAACTAATTTGGCTCCCTTCTAGATTCATTCAAAACTTTAGACTTTCGAAAGAAGCCTTCCTTAATGAATTTTCAGATATCAACGACAAGATAAAGTCAACGAAAAGGCAACAATACATCCCAAACATACTAAAATTTGCAGCTGTCTTAATTAAATAGGCACTATTCACAATAGATTTTTGATCTTTGTTCACAATGGATCAAAAAATGATCAACTCGGGTTCATAATACCGATGTATCAATTGATTGACAAAATGTTTCAATTGTCAATTAATTGATCTTTGACAACCGTAATAAGGCTGTTTATAAGAAGTTATTGTAATCGGTCAAAATTTAGAAAAAAAAAATTCAAAGTTTCAAGATCCCTAAACTCTAAAATTTATCATTTTTAGAGAGATATATGTGAAAATGTGTTACCTTTTATCGTCGGCTATATCTCAAGAATGACTTTAAAAAAAATGATTTTATCTTTAACTTGAGTTATAATTTCCGTTTTGAAAAATTCAGGCCCCTATTGCGAGTGTAGATTTTCTAATCGACGATCGACTTTTTTCGACTACCGACTTTCGATTTTAATATTTCATATTATGAATGTCGATTATGATCGAAATGTTTCGATTTTACATTATTTATTTCTTTTCGATTAATATTTTGTGATCGACTCGTAAGGAAGCTGATGCCTGGAAGCAAGACAATGTTATTATTTTTGCAATTTATTAGTTATTTACACAAAATTTATTTCAAATATTCAATTGTAGGTCAGAAGCAATAACCAATAAAAAAAAACAAACCATAAAGGATCGAAATAGATTTAATGCAACAAGAGACTTACAACCTTCGCATTTACACTTAAAAGTCCTTTGCAATTGTAATTACGTGTTGCAGTTCTTCTTTTGGAGATGCTATCACCCTATCACACCTGGTATCCCAAATTTTTTCATAAAAGTGCATTTTAACCCGATACGATTTACCGCGTCAGTGTAGTTGAAAGTAATTCATATATTACTGATAGCAATTCCTTTAGTACTAAGGAAACTGTAGATATTGAAAGTGCAATACAAAATTCATTCCCAACACTAACTTTGTACGACCCTTGAGCACAAAATCTCAAAGAAGTAGAAAGTTTTATTATGTTGGGAATCGAAGAGCTTCTTATTGCTGGTCTAAGTTTTGGGCTAATTTTGTCTAGAAGTTCTTTGAAACTTTGGACACGCAAAAGTAGGTATTTTAAAAAGTTAAAATATTTCCATACATCTTTTATTGTTTCTTCCAGTTCGAGAGGATAAGAGGTGCCTCTGATATGCCTTCTTTTTCTGGCAATTTCAATATTTTCTTGGGCATTTATGTATAGCACTATTTCTAAACCATAATTAGATTTCATCCCCCTTTTTGAAACATTTAAAAAACAGAAAAATAACACACAGCAATTTCAAAAATTAACTGTCAAATTTGAAAAGTTCACAATATTTTGTGTGCTCATTCACAATATTATTTTTTTTATTCGATTACGTTACACAATACCAAATTTGAAAACTAAATGAAACAGTCGAAACATTTCGATTGGATTGTTGATCGACAACCGCAATCGGGGCCTCAATCAAAAAACTAAAAATTTTCAAAATCAGAATTTATTTAGGAGTTTGGAAAATATCATTTTATACTATTTATACAAAGAAAGTTTTAAAGCTGTTATATTTAAAGAGGGATTGTATTTTTGATTGGGTTTTGTTTATTGTTTACAGACAATTTGAACTTCAAATCGAATTTTGTCAAAATCGATAAATGTCAATCTCGTCTCGGTATCGATTTTTTTTTCTTGACCCATCTCAAGTTATTTTCCAATAATTGTTATACATACTTTGTTTGCGATATCGAAACTCTTAAATCGCCTTTTTCAATGGATGAAATATAGCAAATTAAATGTGAATCGAAGACAGTTAATGACTTTGAATATATGTATTTTGAAAAACATAAATTATTTTGCTGTTTATATAACTTCATGATTTTTCATCACCAACTTCATAATTCTAAACTAAAGAAAACTTACAAAATTTGAGATGTTTCTTATGTATGTATCGTCTCAGTTTTATAAGACCTATTTCGTGACTCTAAAAATAATCTCATCGTATTTTGAAATATGAGCAATAAATTGCATAACCACAATCTTTGATTTTGAATTTTTCAATTTCCCCAAATCTTCATGACATATTATATCATTTTCAATAAATTCAATTGACTGTGGTGATGGTGGTGCGGAAAATGATTCCTTGTCCGCTTAATGAAATCAATATCGACTTAATCAGTCGTGCTTAGGTATCTAAGTATATATTATTTTATGAACGTTGGATTTTTTAATTGGTCGTAAAATTTGGTAATCAAATCTTTATCTGGCCAATAAAATACCAAGATATTTAATTGTTTATAAGTCTTATTCAGATATCGTGAAATTTGAAACGGTTTTTATTTGACAAATAAGTTCTGATTAGTCGAATTGAAACTTTAAACGTTAGTCTTATACTTTACAACACACCCTTAAGTTTGTAAAAGGAATCATTGATTTTTAAAGACGGAGGTCTTTTCATCTTTTAAAGTTTTCTTTTGATTAAGTGACGCTCTCCGTTGTCACTAAAAGTAATTTAATCAAGGATTCAAGTATCCTCTAAATGTGCTACAACTATAGGTGTGTTTTTTTGGGAAAAATATCCTCAGTGAAGTAAGACCTTACATGTATACAAACTCCTCACTGCCGATAAAAGAAGAAGTAGAGCCCAACTGCGTTTGACGTTTGCTCGAGTCTCGAATATAAAAGTTGGCACAATTGTTAACTCTTGTGTATCTCGAAGGTGTGTTCGTATAGAGTACGATAAGTAGTTTGTTGTTTAATATTTTTCATTTGTCACTGAAAGTTTTCTTCTTTTACTGTTTCCTGCACTTTTTGAGATGTCATGTTTTATCTGCAACCGAACTAACTAAAAAAACAACGCTGTCGATAGAAAAACGTTGCCTGTTGTATCGTGTTGGTCATAGAAAGCTGTGTAATCTTTCCTAAATAAACGCATTTTTGGAGTAGCAACATAAGAGGTTATAGCAGTCTAATTTTAGTAACTCTCTATCGCGACAAAGAGTTCTTATGAAAAACACTGTCAAGAAATCTAAAATCTTTGAACAGACCCATTGACATCTGTCAAAAAACACAAAACTTTTTTTTTTTGGGGAAATCCTACTCCACTGCGGATATTTTTCCTAAAAGAAAAAATCCACCTTTTGATGGAAAAAGAAATTAGAATCTGTCATTTTTTCTAAATATTTACAAGGAACAAACGTTGTCTAATTCATAATTTCGTTTTTTTACTATTGCAGTTTTTTTTTAAACTAAAATTGAATCCAATACTTATGTATACTCTTACTGTTGGAAATATGTAAAACAAATACCATGATACTTTCTCGTCGTCACGTTTCGGAATAGAGTGCTTACATATTTTTTTTTTAACAAAAAATATCGCATTTTATTTATCTGGGGAATAGAAAACTTTCCTATTTTTTTTTGTTCCTCAGACTTGGATTTTTCATTACCTATATTAAATTACACAGCAAATGTTTGGAACAACAATATGTCAATAGTTCCTGTCCTTTTTTTTTTAATTATATTTTAATTGCACGGTTTAATTTCCTCCTCCAATATACAAGTGGTTGTAGTAATTCAGGACTTTATAGTCTCCTAAGTACAGATATATGTATGTATACAAGGATTTGAAGTAGGTACTTGAACATTCAATAATGTTTGTTATAATAGGGTAATTCATTTCGTGGTTTCAAATTGGTAGTGCTGGCATTTGACACCTGTCAAACTCAGCTCGTATTTGAAGTGTCATGTTATTATTTGAATATTTATTATCTGCTATAATGAATATCTTATTAAATACTTTAAAACTATTAAGTCTTACTAGAAAAGTGCCCACGATTATGGTCGTCATAATGGGCGACTACTTAAGCAATTGGTGGAACTGATGTCATAAGGCCAGTACATCATCGTAGCCATTGGTCTGTACTTCTTGGAAGAAGCAGACGGTTACTGTCAATTCAGAGCGATATATTCATTTACACAACCAGTCAACCACTTATTGTTTTTATTATGTAAGAAGTTTCCTGGTCTCTTAATTTCACCTTTTGGAGTCGTCAATAAATTGGATACAAAGATCATTGTTGCATTGTTAGTTTTTTTTTTCTTCAAAATTTAGACGCATGTAAAACGGAAATAGCTCAAGTAATAGCCGAGATAAAGTGTTTATAATTTAAGATGCCGCGAGTCTTCCCGAGGCTAACATTTGACATGACTTTTCGTCGACATTCTGTGAATAATTCTTTCGTCTCTATCTCTATCTATGCGGTACCAAATCCAGGTACCAGAGCTTGTGATATGGCTTTTTGCTTGTGAACTTGTGAACTTTTTCTTACCAAGAACCAGGTTGATTTCCAAAATTGGGAGCCATTTTGTTAGCATACTTTTGTGGGAATAAATTAAAGTAGAGTTTGGAAAATAGTTAATTTATTATTTTATCAATTCTGTTGAAATACGAATGTAACGATACCCAATTTTTTCCATTTTATCGCTTAAATTTGAACAAAATGGGGTACAGTTTGTCATAGCGAAAATATTTTCTTAAATTTCTGTTATTTTAGCGATAAAAATGCTAATTTAAAGTATTAAAATATTTTTTATTTAATCGAGTTTCTTCAATCATCGGTCCTTGCCTGCTTTTATGTAAATAAGACCTTTGAGGCATTAACAATCGAAAACCCAAATATAAAATTATTCCTTTCGTTGACCCTTCCTGATAAAATTCAATTGCCTATTAATCAAATATGTTAATTCAATAAAATTCATAGAATTGTTTTCTTTTTTTGGTTTTTTTTTTTTGCAGAAAGCCCTTCAGGGTATACCAAACTGGCACATCAATTTTGGTTTTCTTATCCGCCACCCGGCGCTGGTGGAGGTTCTTCGAGTAAGTAAAAAATATTTATTTTAATTTTTATTTAGTACCTATTTGGATTTTGAAAATTAAAATATAGTGCTAAAAAAAAAATTATTATATGTACTAAATAATAAATGTTTCATTTTAAATGTGGTTATTTGTTGTTGCTAATTGTGTTATTTTTTATATTCAAATAAAAACAAAACAAAAAAAGTTTTTAACTCTGATCAATTTTGTCGTTAATTGTTGCTCATTGTTATATTGTTGTTGTTAAGAAACAAAAAATTAAAAAAAAAAATAATAACATTATAGCAAGAATTTAAAAACATAAGTGTTTTTATTATTATTATTTAAAATTTAATTTAATTTATTTACAATTTCTGGCAGTTGTGGTGTGACAAAGAAATGAATTAATTTTATTGTTCAATGTTTGCTGTTTTGTCAAGCAATTATAATTTTTTTTTTTTAATCAATGTTTTATGATTTGTGTGCTAAATTACAAACTTGTTGCTTTCTGAGTTTCTGTGTTTTTTAATTTTTTTCTCCAATTCTATTTCACGCTGTTGCAATTTAACTAAAAATTTATTTATTTGTTAAAAGAATCTGGTAGTTGTTTTTTTTTTCTTCTTAAATGGAGTTTTTCTTTCTTTTGAGAAGAATATTCGAAAAGTTACAATATGTGGTGGTTTTGAAATTTTCTAGTCATTTTTGGTAGAAGAAAACAGGGAAAAGGATTATAAAGGGCCATAGGTTTTAATATCAAAGAATAAAAAAATATCTGAATGCATCTGACAGGGTTGTAAAAGAATGAAATTATTTGGGATCTTGTAATACATATCTCAAATGAATGCATATTAATAATTCTTTTAAAAAGTCGAGTTTCAAACTAACTCTATGAATTAGTAAAATACCTGGTAGATTTTCTCAAATTGTTTCAATACTTTTTAGTTTGAAATCAATGCAGAACAGTCAAATCTTAAACTTTAAAAGTTAAAAACATGCAACTCAATTTTTAAATGACGAATTTTAATGAAGTTTATTACAAGGGTGAACTCCCAAAACTTCGACATTTAATTTACTAAATTTAGAGGGTTTTCACAATAAAAGGTTTCATTTTGAAAAGCCAACTATTTGGGAAGCTGTCACTTTGAAAGCTGTCATATTTTGACATTTAACAAACGAAGACTTCACCATTGCTAAGAATGGAACGTCATAAGCTTAAAAACGCATTGAAACGGGTAAAATTCACTACGAAAATGGTGTGCATTTTGCAGTCACAGTTCGCAAACCCAAATTAGGGTTCGTGAAGCACTTTTATCGGCCAGAAAAATTTGACGTTTGAGTCAAATAAGTTGTGTTAAGTAATCGAAATCATGTGCTGTAGCTCGTAGTGTTGACAATCATGTTTGTCCATTCGTCGTGAATCTTACAGACTTAAGGCTTCAAAATTTTCAGTTCGTAGGTATAAAAACTCAAACTGGTCAATCACCTGCAGCTAATTAGAAACCTGAAATATCTTTTCACTCAGAAGATTACGTTAAAAATATAAAGTGTTGTATTTTGGTCTCGAAAAACTCAAGAATGATTGTCAAAAGCTTCCATATCCTCAAATTGTCACAGTTAGATGTTGTTTTTAAGTGGGTGGTATGATTGAACTCAACACTTTCCAAAAACGTAATATATCTATGTCATGTCAATGCTATACAATCGATTCAAGACCACAAATGTGCGATCGTTTGGTGGAAAATTTCATGATAATTAGTTGATCTTGATCAGAATTTTGATGTCAAGATGAAACCCCTTATTGAAAAACTCTTTATAAATTTAGGCATTTTTTTTAAAGTCACACAAGTAAAATGGAATTATTTCTCCCAACTTTTAGATCCCTATTTTATCCCCTACCCCCTCAAAACTTCCTGTTGATGGTTAAAAGATAATTTAAATTCTTCCAACCCCCTTTACTGAAAAATTTAAACCAATAAAACAATGCATTCCACAAAATGAGTAACTTTTCGAATAAACCTCTCTGCAAAAGAAGATTCGTATTTTTAAATCCAAAAAAAAAAAGATTGTGTGTGGTTCCATATCTATATAGTTACCCAGTTTCCGAATTTGATTTTATTGAACGAACAAAAAAAAAAAACATACATAATTTTTAAAAACAAAAACCAAAACAAACCAAAAAAAAACAATCTGGGTCCTTTCTAATTGCAGTTTAGTGTGAGTTTTTATTCGTAGGATTCGTAATCAAAACAAGTTAAGCGGTTTCCATTCACAGAGATGCAATTCTCATAGTGCGGATGTAGTTTGCTTTTGGAGGTAAGGCACGCATTCAAAAAAAAAAAAAACAAAAAAAAAAAGTATAGGATGTTACTTTTCTTTTGTGGAAATGAAATGAATTTCCTAATGAGTTTTTCATGCGCTTTTTTCTACTATTTTCGTGTTTTTTTTTGTTTTTAATTTGTCTTACAATTTTTATGAATTTTTTTTTTTGTTGTTTTATAATTTTTATTTGCATAGTATCTATACACGTTCCTTAAAAAAATAAAAAAATAGAAAAAAAAATACAAACATTTTTTTAACGCACTCTACTATATTTTATGCAGCTTGAAATTTCAAATGAATAATTTTTTCCGTTGTAAATTATTATTTTTTAAATGCACTATGGCAAAAATTCTGTGTTAATATTTAGTTGGTTTCTATGTGTGTATAGGTAATTATAAAAATATAAGTTCTTAAAGAAATAACAATGGATGAACATAAAAGTTTTATAAAAAGTTGTTTAGTATAAGATTTGTTACCTTGAATTAATATTTTATTAAAAAGTTGATAATGGAATATAATACTGACTTAACTGATTTTAAATTGTTATTCGAATTGCCGAAAACTTTTTTGTTTTTATATTCTGACAATTTTAGAAGGTTCTGAGAAAGTTTGTATCTTCAAAATTTTGTATTTAATCCAATTTTCCACTTGTCTAAAAATCAGATTGAAATTAGTCGATGACGTGCTTAGTGTTGGTTTTTAAAGTTGATATGACTTTTGGCTTCGGAAAACTCCACAAGAAAATGTCGAGAGATCTTTGAGACCAGTTCATATGAACTCCCCTTGAGAGTACATGGTGGTGTAGAATTTCCAATGTGACTTGAACTGTGCCATTGACAATGACAAATTAAACTATTGACATATATGTGTGGGAAAGATAATAATTAAATTCAATTTGTTAGACTGCATAAATGTTGGTAAACAACAATTCCTTCAAAAACCAAGAAAATGCAATAACAAGTTCACTCTGGCGTATACGCAATTTTTTATTTTTTTACAGAATTGATTTTTTTGTCGGAACTGTTTCTTTTCAATTTCGTTTAAGAACGTTACATGGATATTATGTATGTATTCCACCGGTTTCTTAACAGGCATTACACCGAACCACCTAGTCATACATATTTACAAAGTATTTAATTAGTTTTCTACCTTTTTGAATTTCTTGTTCTTTTTTTTACACATGACAGTACAAAAAAATGGAAAATGTAATTTTGTGTTTTCAAGAATTAACCAAAAATCCATATTTGAATAAGGATTATTATTTTCGCTTTCTCTTGAAAAAACTAGTGTATTGAAATTCATTACATAACTTAATGTTATTATATGTATAAAGTGTGTTTTTTTTAGGCGTGTGGTTTCCGAGAAGAAATAAAACGGATATAATTAAATGCTTTGACCAAAAATTTAGTTTTATTATAAAGATAATGGTTTGCCATTAAATTGAATTCAATTTTTTAAAAATAATTTTAGCTACGTAACCAACGCGACTGGCTCGAATAAATTCCAGTTGAGAGGCTCAATTTTCGACCAATTTTTGCAGTCCTAATTGGGGCCGTATATGTATGTCGGTAATAACGGGCCGAATATTCTCTTCCAAGTCGTCAATCGTCTCGAGCTTATTTGCGTCGACAAGTGACTGCACAAAATACCACACAAAATAGTCCAACGGTGTTATATCGTACGAACTTGGAGGCCACACTACAGGCCCACGACGCAAGTTAATACGCTCGGGATCGGTGACCATCTCGTTTTGGGCCATTTCTCGTTTTCACCGGGCGTGTAGCACTTGATGGTCATTCTATTTTGTTAGCCCGCAAACCAAAATTCTTCCCTAAAATCTTCCATAAAGTGATTGGGCTCCAATTGATGCGTGCCATGGCGGGTGGACTCATTCGAGTCTTCTTCAATACTCTGCTCCACAGCAGCACTAGTGTCTTTGGTGCTCACTATACGAGTACGGCGGCGGCGTGGGGTTTATCAGGATGCGCATTATCCACTAGAGTAAACGTGGTGTTCAACCGATCCATGGTTGCTCGAATTATCGACTCTGCTAAGCGATTATGTCGACAGAATATTGGACGTGGAGCGCGATGTGTAGCGCGCACCGAACCATTATTTTGGAAATATATTTGAAAGATTTTCAAGCGTTGTTCAGAAATAAGTCTATTTATTATAAAATGGCAAATTAAACTGAGTATAAATCAAGTGACATCTGTCAATAAAATTAACCTCGAAGAAAGTATTGCCAGATTGAAAACCACACTTCTAAAAAAACATCCTGTATTTTTAATTCGGAGATGTAATATTTGAGATTTACTTTGGGCTCCTTGACATTCAGTTTTTGCCTTGTGTTGTGACTTTTTTAATTAGTTCCTTTACAATGTGTCAGATTTTAGGCAATATGACATCGAACTTTAATTTCTGAACCGTTACTTTTGGCGATAAGACAAAATTCCACCGTTTTTAAATTGCATACTTGCATTTGCCAAATTAATGTTGCAATGCTGAACACATACAAATAATTTTACTCATCTTAAATTTGGAGATTAAGTTTTCGATAAGATTTACCACCAGTTACTTCACACTTACAAAACCCAGAACTATATATAAAAATTCTCAGAACCCAAACAAAATTCTTTTCCTCTTTTCATAACCTCACAATTTCTTATCACATGCTCGTACTCGTACACACATATACGAAAAATTTCTGCTCTCCTCCTTTAACCCAAATCTGTAATTAATTCTCTAGAATTTATTAATTCTCAGATCCTTCTGAGAAGAAAAAAATATTATGTCCTCCGTATAAATTTATCACTTAATTTTTTTTTTGTAGAATGAAATTACATTTTCCAGAGATTTTCTCTGCACGTTCCCGCATCAAGAACACCAGACCTTATTAAGGTTATACATCAAGCGAAGGAATTTAATAAATCCCATTATCCGCACCTTAACTAAAATACCAAACGTCTTTAACTCACCCTATTTATACAATATACATAGCTAAAGATACTCCAACACTGAGGAAACCATATAGATGGCATTGCTGGCTATCCTAAGCGTAACCTACTCTACGAGTATATGAGACATTAACGAATTCTGTAGTGTCCTATAATTTACATATCATCGCACTTTACGTGTGGGTTTATTAAGTCCTAGATGATTATTGTGCAGACTGTAGGTGTATAGTTTTGGAAGGAAATGTCAAACGGCTTACAATTAATTCCATCCGTCCGTCCGTCACCCTGCCGCTGCTTCTCGTTCTCGTCGGTCGGTCGTAGGCATGTACTATGGGTATACACTTCTACGCAACAATTTCGGAATTGACAATTCCAATTCAAGGAGACTCGTATGTTATGGTTCTTGCGTCTTTCGTCTTCGTTCACAGTTCCACAGTTCCACAGTTCCAGTTCAAGCTCAACACCCCATCAAGCCTAAAGAACGCTCGATCCTAACCTAAACAAGCAGCAATTTAAGGGCTGGTCTGGTAAATAAAATTGATTTCCTACAATTTTCCTTCCATCAAAGTACAGAAGTGGAAAAAAAAAGAAAATAGAAAAAAAACCGTTATTGGAAAATGTATTATAAGCTCTAAAGCAGATTGGGCTGCCTTTTTATGCTGTGTTGATAGGGCTTTTCCTCAACCGCTGCGCTCGTTCGTTCCTAGACCTCGTTCCTAGGTGCCTCCCTGACCTAGAAGCAGACCATTCCATTCGATTTTCCTCGGTTGGATGTGGTACGAGTATATTGGACTTGGTCGGTTGTTTTTGTGTCTTGTTCGAATGTTTACCCCCGCAAGACAACCACTTTGAATGTCGTGAATGTGGAGCGTTAAAACGGGGGAAGGGGGAGGGAAAATATTTATTTGTTTTTCAGTTGTTGTTTTTTTTATGTTCACC
This sequence comes from Scaeva pyrastri, assembly GCA_905146935.1. Classification (NCBI taxonomy): domain Eukaryota; kingdom Metazoa; phylum Arthropoda; class Insecta; order Diptera; family Syrphidae; genus Scaeva; species Scaeva pyrastri. The sequence continues at coordinate 18,992,063 of LR989929.1, read as the reverse complement.
CTTAGGTTCATTTAGTTTTTGATTTGATTTGATTTAAGTTGAATTGAAATTTGTCGTTGAATAAATTAAGCCACAAGATACATATGTAATTTTATTGAAAATCCACTTCCGCTTGAGGATAACAACCACTTTTGGGGTTTTCGTTTTCGAGTCGTAAAAAAAAAAATGCCAAAACCAAAGCTTTCGAAATATTTAATGGTGGTGCGAGTTGCAAATCGGATACAAAAAAGTTCGGTTGAGTGTGAGTTCTTTTCGTTTTTGTTTTTTTTTTTTGTTATGTATTTTAATTGTTAAATTTAAAATTATAATTAAAACACAAAAATCCAATTTAATGTGTATATGTAATTTCTTTGATGACATCAAAAAAGAAAAAGGGTGAACGTATAAAATTTGTGATTGTCAAACATATTTTGCTACCTGCTGTTTTTTTTTTTTTTGTCTACCTCCTTACAGTGCGAGTCACTCACTTAAGGCAACCCCCCCCCCCCCCCACTTTTGTGAAGTGAAAATAATTATAGTAACTTGATTGGATTTTTTGGCCACGAAATTGTTATAATAGTTTGCGGTGAGTGGGTGGCGCCCAACGCGGCGACACGGTAAACATGGCCCTTTAATTAATTTTGTAAAGTAAAGAAATGAATTTAGAAAGTTTTTTTTTTTTTTTTTGTGGCATAGTAAGGTATGTAAATGTGTTAAAGGTCGTTTGGATATGAAAAAAATTAAATAAAAAAGAATAATGTTATTCAATATAAATAAATAGTATGGGTGGGAAAGGAATTTGTGACATCGTCAATCAAAACAGTCGAAGAAGTGTCTTAGTAATTGGATAATTCAAAAATGTGTATATTAATTTAAGTTTTGTAAATTGAAAGCCTCAAAAAATAACGAGTTTTAGATAAATCAATTGGAAAATAATTGATTTAAGAACAGTTTTACGGGTAAGGTAATTTTTCAAGACAGTTCACCTTAATAACTAGACTAGAAACAAAAGGAACGAGATGGAATTTAAATAAAATTCAGTAAAAAATAATCATCAGTCCATTACTAATATTTTGTTTATGTTTTCCCGCCAATTATTTGATCTTCTTAAAAATGAACAGCATTTAAACAAATGCATTACCGAATTAACATGATGGAAAAACCGTTGAAATAGTATTGGACCAAGATGACTCCCTTGAGGTACACCTTAGTGTCTTATACGAAAAAATTTTGGCTGAAAATCTTAATGCGATATAAAAAATAATTATCATATTTTCTGTATGACAAAGGTATTTGAATTTAAAATGTCTTAAGTTACTTTGTGATAACAGCAGTTCAAGTGAAGTAAGCAGTATTTTACTTTATACTTTATTATTATTATATGTATGTTATAAAAAAAAATGTATTGTTCTGAAGCAGCTATAGGCTCCATAGAACATAACTATCGTCATTATTCATAACAAAACCTTATTCTTCAGGTAAAGATAAGAGGTGTGTTTTTTTGAGAAAAATATCCTCAGTAAAATAAGATTTTACACGTATTACAAATACAAACTCCTCACTGCCGATGAAAGTAGAGGTAGGGCCCAACTGGAGATAGAATTTTGACATTTGTTCGAGTCTCGAATATAAATGTTGGTACAATTGATAACTCTTGTGTATATCGAAGTGTTCATATAGAGTACGATAAGTAGTTTGTTGTTTAGCATTTTCCATTTGTCACTGAATGTTTTCTTCTTTTACTGCTTTGTCTCATGTTGGTGTCAAAGAAAGCAGAGTAATCTTTCCTAAACCAAAGCGTTTTTGTAGCGGCAACATACCTAAGAAGTTTTAGATGTCAAGTTTCAGTTGAACAGCTACATATAATAGTTATTAACACGACAGTGTTCTTATAAAAATCGCTGTCAAGAAATCTAAAACTAACTAAAGTCTGCGAACAGATCTTTTGACGTTTGTTTTGATATCTGTCAAAAAAAAAAAAAAATCGCACAAATGTGGAAGTGTGGATACGTTTTTTTTATGAAATCCAACTTCACTGCGTATATTTTTCCCAAAAAAACAAACCTATAATTACAAGTATATTTCCTTATTCTCCTTCTGTTAGCTTAACTATGTTTTATTTTTATTGGTCGTTTTTTTAAGCATTTAAGGAAGTTAATAAAACAAGTCTATGGTCTAAGTTTTCATTAAATTCTCCTCAAGTGTAATAAATTCATAGGAAATAGACCAACCTTTCCATGTTCTCCATTTTCGCTTATTTTAAGCACAGGAAGGTTTTTTGTTTTTGTTTTAAGTTTTTTTTATGAGTTATCTTCATTATTTTTATAAAATCTCAGGAAATTAAACTATTATCTTTAATTCATTTTATTAAGAAAGTTATGTGCTGAAGAATTGTTTAAAATAATTTAACTTTTCAATTAAGTAATTTTTTTTAGAATGAAAAATAATAGAATCTTCGAAGAAATTAAAAAAAAAAAGTTTGAATAATTTGTTTGAATCTCATAAACAGCTTTAAGAATTTTGGTGTAATTTTTTTTTCTGACTAATCCATTAGCAGTAAAGTTTTAATATTCAACTTAAAAAGAAAAAAACAGGGATTGTTAGAAAGCTTTTAAAATTATTATTTGCAAAACTCGAACAAGTCCCAACAAAAAGTCTTAAGAATTTAAATACATTTAAACATTAATTTGAACTCAAAATATGAAAAAGTCTATGAACGCATTCATAAATGTAACGAATGATGAATGCTTCTTTTGAATAGACCAATGATGTTTTTCATTTTTTTTTAATTTTATGTTTAAGAGAAAAGAAGAAAATGCTACCGAAAAAAAAATTCAATAAAATTAAATGCCATGCCTTTTCTTTCTCAAATAAAATATAAAAAAAAGAAGACAAGACATCAATCAAGTGACATGTAGTGTCAATATAATAAAATTTCTGATTATAAGCAGAAAATATGTCACCATCCGCATTAAAAATTGTTGGTATATCCTTCACACAGTTGCTGGGTTGCTGAAAATTCACGATAAAGGATAATTCGCAATTAAAAGTTGAAAGTGAAGGCTTCACGAATGTAATTACAGTGACATGATTGGCTTTTAATTTAATTAAATTTGTGTAAAATTTTCATTTATTCATCAAAAATATAAAAATACAAAAAAATATACCAAACCTATAAATAAAGAGCAGGATATATAGGGAAAGGGAATAATAATAATTGTACTTGAACTTGTATCATATTGCTAATTCTTTTTTATTTATAAAATTATACAGTTTAATGAAAGAGGGTTAAATTAAACCGATTAGTTTATATAATAACCTGACTAATGGTTGTGATTAATATGTGCAGCATGATGTTCATTTAATTAAAAGGATACGAGTATATACCATAAATGCAGTAATTTCAGTTATCAAGGACATGCAAAATAAATATGCAAAATTGTATATATGTATATGAAATGAAAGAGTTGTTAATGACCCTCTGTGTTCGGCGTCGCGTCGGCACAGAGTTCAGAACTGTCAAGTGGGAATTTTCGCATATATGTGAAATAATGGTTCCATATCGTCCTCTTGCATAATGGCGGTAGGGTGTGAAATGTGAGAATTAAATTTTTGTAGGTCATTAGTTTCGTATGTATATTATTCGTTATTTGCATGTCCCCGAAATGCTACTAGAATGCGGATGTTGAAGATCAAAACACTGACAGTGGTTGTCCAGTATAAGAAATGTCAATACTTCGATTGCGAATTCAATTTTCGAATTAGTGAATTGTCAGCTTTAATCTTCGAAACCAAAATTCGATTATTACGTTATAGAGAAAAGTAAAACTAAGATTTCCAGACATTTTTGAGAAAGATAAAATTAATATTTCAAGCCGGAAATTATCATCGAGGGTGCAGAGCAGAGGTTGAAAATCATTTCAAAACGTTATCACAACTTTTTCCTTTTTCTTAGTTGATATAAATACTCTCAAAGGGGGGGGGGGGGGGGGGTATTATTTTGTTGGTATGTATTTTATTTAGCAATTATTATTTAAATATTATTAATAGGGGTTCAGTTCAGTTTTGATTTCTTATTTCTGACTGAAAACTTTTCAACTTATGTAGGTCAACTTGTATCAAGGTTAAAATGACATTTCTATAGACCAGTCATCTATTTATCCAAGTCAACATTTTATTTTTCAGTTTGATGAAACAAATACCTACATAAAAAGTTTGAACCTGATGGGGAAAATACCCGTTTGATCGCAATGGGTATTTATGATAATCTAACTATTTAATCGGAAGTTAAAAGTTGTAAACATAGTCAAACAATACCATTATTAACTTTAAATTTAATGAGAATAAGTTAGAATACAGGAAAACAATTATTTTACCAAAGGGTCCAGAAATACCCATTTAAAAAAATACCCATTCTAGTTCTTTAGTAACGTACCCTTTTTGAAGTAACAAATCTAGACGATTTTTTAACTTTTTCCTAATTTCAGATGCAATTTTTATAAAAAAATGTCAATATCAATTTTCATCAATAAAAACTTAACCCCAGTTTTACAGTAAAGGTTTAAACTTCACTTCAGTCTAACCTTAAGTTTTTTAGTTTAACTCGTCCCGTGGTTTCAGCGTGAAATCTCAACTTCAGTTTAGTTGAACTGCGTTCAAGTGAGTAATGTGATGTAATGTGTCCAGAATGTCGCTTTTATGTAGTTTTGAAAGGGAGAGGCTTTTCAACAATCATTCTAGGATTTTTCAAGCCCCAAACCTTTATCTCCGAACTCTGAAGTAAAGATGGGCCAGATCACTGAAATAAGACGTACTTTGAGTTCACGTGTTAACTGTTAACTGAACTTAAAAAGCCGTTCAATGCTTCATTCCAAAGATCGAGTAGGAATTGACAAGCCTGGGTCAACACTTTTTTCACATCAATAACTTGTCCCAAAAGCTCAAATTTTACACCAGTTTTACCAACTTTCAAAATATGACAGCTTCAAAAGTGACAGATGCCCATAAAGCAGGTATTTCAAAATAAAAAATCGTATTGAAAAACACTAACACAGGTGACACAATTAACCAATTTATTGGTCTTCAAAAATTCGATAACATTAGACTTCATCAGTGGTTTGAAAATACCATTTAAAATTTTCAAAACAGCTTCTCAAAAAGACCCTACATTTAAATAAATATTTCTACAAAACTTCATAGTTTGGACAACTATAACTTATTTTAGTAAAATTAAGGCTCAAGTTTCTCAAAACTTCTTTAATAATTCTTGTCCTTAAAACATGTGCAAACATTCAAAAACTTATAAAATGTTTTTTGTGTCTGTGTTTTCATTTACAAAAACCCAACCATCTTGAAAAACTGTGACAAGTTCAAGATAAATTTAATTATAACTTTGAGTATATGTTTGCATATACAAAGATATCGTCCCCATTAAAAATTATCCTCCTTCGTCCTCCGCTCCAGCACAAAAGCATTACACAGTCATTAAATCCTTTTTATAGCCAAAAGGATTATTATTATTAAATCCAGTGAGCAGAATTCAAAATAATAGTTTTAGATTAATTATAACTCAATGATAAATGATGATAGAGAGAGAGGCGAGAAACTACTCGTTATAGGTATATGTATGTGTATGTGTATTTAAATTCAAACGCCTAGAGCCGTCATGACAGAGGTAAGTTAAATAGCACCTCCCGCCCCCTCTACCCGACCACTTAAAAGTAGGCTGTTTCCGCAGGTAACTCATGTCAACCCTTTCAAAACCCTTCATTTGTACATCATCCCTTCACTTCACTTCACTCTACTCGACTCGACTTGATTCGACTCATTTTCCGTCATTCGTCCTGTAACATAAACTACACTCAATTATATACTCTGTGCATGGTTGGTTAACCGCTTTATGATGGCTTAATTTTTTATTAACATTTATACATATTTATAAATAAAACACAAATGGGAATGAAATTATATTGGTAATAATTTATGATAGCCTTTAATTATTTCAATTAATTATTTAAACTGCTGTTTTATTACTTTTGATTGGTCCTTTTTTTCGTTATGATGATGAAACTAAAAACAAATCAGAGTGTTTTGCAATTGCACATAGTTCGTTTGGTGTTTTAGTATATTGAATTGACCCCTTTCCATCTTGAACTTGAATGCCCCCGTCCCCATTAAGAAAGGTTGATGGAAAAGGATTTTTTAATATTCCCTATAGAAAAATGAAATAGAAATAGAAAACAATTTTTAAAACCAAAATTGACTTAAAATGCAAATAAATAATTGAGTTCCGTTTTCAGACAGCAAAACATCGCAAACGGACGAAGAAAAACAACGTGACCGGCAGCGAAGTGAGCGCGAACAGAAAAAGGAGGAGCAGGACGCCATCAATTATAAAGTATGATGGAATTTAATATCCTTGCGCGCCAAAATAAACGTTATCTTTTTCCCTATTTCCGTTTTTCTTTTTCATCTTGAAGCGAGATAAGGACGCTCGCGAAGCTCGTCTCTTGGACTTGGAAATCCGACGTCAACAGGAACGCGAACAGAAGAAACGTGATCAGGGACATAAGCAGCAAACACCAACACAAGGGCAACCGGGCCAAGGAGGTTCCTCGCAGCAGCACATTCACAGTGAGAGGAATACACCAACATCGGGCGAAACCAAGTCGCCACGCGACAGAACCTGTCCACCAGCTTTTCGCAGTCGATCCATCGAAAGAGACAGCACCCACGAGAAGAAACGTCTTTCGGAGACTGAAGATATAAAAGTAAGACTTGTCATCCTTTGCTCGCCGGATGTAGTCTGGGAATAGAGAGTTCTTTGTCAAAACTAATTCCCAGATTATAAGGCTTGCATAAATTGAACTTGAATAAAAAAAAAAAACTAACTCAATCCCATCTATGTATGTATGTAGGAGCAAGTAAGCACGACACCATCACCGCAGACTATTTCTGGCCCACCTCCATCACATTCGGTGGTGGCGGGGCCTCCGGCAACAGCAGCGGCTGCTACAGCTGCCATAATCCCAATACTACCACTTGGAGTCGCCGGCCTTCGCGATGATTCCACTGAAAGTGATCAATCTTTGACATGCTCCCAGGCCCAGCCAGATGCATTCAATCGTGCTATGTAAGTCAAGTAGTCATCATTATTTCCCTAAGTTTCTATAAAATTTAATACCTATACCTACTCGTATCGTAGTCGTAGTCCTGGTACTTGTCAACACAGCTAATAAATTTATAATACCCAGAGGTGGGTCGTGGGTGGGTGGGTTGGTTGGTTTAGTAGAATCCGTAGTGTACCGTCACACCTACTTATCGATCAGGAATAATGGTTCATTCCATTTTGGATTTGCTGAAGTAAGAGCTTTTCTTGTTTCTGTTTTTTAGACAGCTCTCCGGTGATGGTAGGAGCAGGAGCTTTAATTTTCTTTTGAAAATGTAGCAGAGGCAAAAGTTGCGTAAAAGTTCTCAAAAGAGAGGAAAATAAACAATCTCATGACTTGGGTTTGGGTGCGCCGAATCCGGAATTTATTGCCAAAAATGAATTTTTGAGCTTTTTTTTCTCTTTTGGCGGGTTTGAAGAGAATTCTAATACTTTTCGATGAAGCTCTTTCTCTTAACATATTTTAAAAGAGAATGTTTTTTATTTTTAGTTTTGTGGATGAATTTTTAAATTTTGTTTCCGTCATTTTACGCTAGAGGAATTCAATGCAAAGATTTACCTGTAGTTTTATTTTTGGGTGACAAAATTTAAATAATTTTGACGAAAAGAACACCAAATTATAAAATGCACATACATTTTGAGTTATTGTTTATTTGAGTATTAAATGGGCACTTTAAATTTTGACAGGGCAGTTTAAAATTTCAGGTTATATTTGACCGAGTTTTTTATCCACCGGTTTGTGGAACGCGTCTTGTTATTGTGGATTTCAAATTTACAAGATATAAAAACTTGTATTCAAAATGGTTTTAGCAATTTTGTTATTTTTAGATTGCTTCATTTTATTAAAATTTTACCTTTTTGAAGTAAAATAACAACAAAATATTTTTGGTCAAGAATTGTTTTGAAAGTATTTATAAGCATTGGAAAAGTTTGACGTTGTTACAATTTTTAACCAAGAAGAAAACAATTTAATTTTGTGATAGGAAATTTAAAAATATCGATGAAAGTATGTTCTTGAATCTAAAAGAACTTTAAGACAAAATAACTGATTGAGGAAAAAATGTTAAAAAGCTGTTACATATTTTAGAAAATGATGTTTTCCACACTCTTCCTAGTTCGAAGGACATTTTACATCAACTCACTTGTTAAAAGAAGTAATTTTTTTTTAATTTCTAGAAGTTCTATTCTAAGCTTATTATCTAAGGTTAAATATATTTTTGTTTTTTTGCTTTTTTACCACTTTTTAAAGTCTTATATTACATTCTAAAATGTAGTTGATATTAAACTTGGCTTTAAATTGAAACGTTCAAGTGAAAATGAGGCATTTGTATACAGTTTTTAGTTATAATAAAGGCAGAAAAATAAAACACGCACAATGATTTTAAAATAATAGGTATTTGGTAAAAATTGTCTTAAGCTTCCTTATTTGTAAATAGGTGTGTATCTCGAAGGCATGTTCTTCGTAAAGTACGATAAGTAGTTTATGTTTACCATTTTCCATTTGACACTGAGTGTTTACACTTTTACTCATTGCTGCAACTTTTGAGATTTCATAATCTTTTAACAACCAAATTAGCAGCAAAATAAGGTCTTTTAGCTGTTTTATTTTATTTACAAAAGGTTTTATGAGTTTTTGTACATTAACGCGACAAAAAAACAGTGTTTTTCATATAAAAGACTTTCTCGAATGTGTTTTAATGTGTTGCTACAAAAGACGCTGAGGAAAATATTTTTATAGGAAAATTGGTGCACTTTTGTGTTTAAAATTTTATAAAGCGCTAAGTAATTTTACATGTAAAACGGCAGTGACGTTCTTACCATTATTACGGTGCACTGTTCGCATTTGTGTATGCAATCTAAAAAGCTGAGATCACTTTTTTCGTTACTACATAAACGGATGGGTTTCTTATATTTCTAATATAGCGCTTTGGATCCCTTAAATTAATTGTGACAGATTTACCTTTCGCCACAGCATCGAATTTTTGGCGTTCGTCCTCAAGAAAAAATCACTTAGTGTAAATACAACTCCAACCAAAGTCTGTGAACAGATCCCTTGACATTTGTTTTGATATTTGTCACCAAAAATACACAAGTCAACTTTTGAGACTGAAACCATAGGAATAATGACATGAATTAAATAAGATAAAAAACTTTTTTGATGTTTATTACCATTTATCATCTTATAAATCTTCTATTTGAATTTAATTTTCTTTTTATTCTATATTCTCAGCCTGGCAAACAGTTTTTGTTAGTTTTTTTTTTCAATTAAATATTTGACAACTAGTCAGTAGTACCAAATTTGAAATTGAAAATTCACACCACTGCGAATAAACGTTTTTTTGGGACATCCCACTTTAACTACGGATAGCATTGCCAAAAAAAAACACACCTAATGTTGTTCAAAATATCACCTAAAGCCTTATTCATCTAACGCTTCAATTGAAAACCTATACACAATATAAACAAGGTCTCAGATGCCTGTTAGTTTTACAGGAATACATCAGAACTGCAAAGAAAGTCGTGTTAGTTACTCTATCTAAATATAAATAAAGAATGACTTAACCCATCTTGATGAAATTTAGCACAGAGATATTATAATACACTTTAGACTCAATAACTACAAAAACAAACAAAAAATATGATATGCTTTTCTATTACGAGTGTTATCTATCTACGAGTATCCCGTGCGATGCCGGGGCGAGCCGCTAGTTTAACAATAAATTATTTCAATTTGTATAACAAATTAACTGGTTAAAATGAATAAGTTCAAAGAATTTTTGACATCCATAAACGTGAAGTAGATTTATGTATAGAGAGACATTAGTTTTTTTATTTACTAGAGGACCGGGTGAACTTTGTCCTGCCCAAATTGAGTTCAAATTGTCATCAACCGATCAAAATTTTTACTACTCTCGTAACTTACAAAAAAGATTATCTATGATAAAATTATTTGAATTGTATTTAGTTGAAGTTTGAATTTTCCTTGTCAGGCACTGACAAACTGATGATACTGTCTTCCTCACAAATTTTTCAAAACTTTCTTACTTTAAAATCTTCCCTACGGCAACATTTCAAAACCAAAATCAGCCAAATCTGCCAAGCCGTTCTCGAGTTTTAGTGGAACAAACAAACAGACATTTATTTTTATGTATAGAAGTAGAAGATTAACGTACCGCCTTCAAGAAATATATACATATGTACAATGTACATATATTGAAAATCTCATTTATCGTATAATGTATTGCATTTTCTCGGAGTAAATGAATGAATGAAATTTTAAAAGCTAATTTTTTAATTGGAAAAACATTATTAAGTTATATGTACATATATATAAACCTTTCTCTTGAATGACTCTATCTATTAAAAAACAAAAAACGCATCAAAATCCGTTGCGTAGTTTTGATGATCTATGTATATAATAGTCTGTAGTTCTTCACGTGCAACAGTTGGGGCTATCGGTGATAGCTTTTGTAGGACTAATCGAAAATCGAAAACACACATTTACGAAAACGAAAAGATATATGTATGCAAGTGGATTCATGAGTTCATTTGAAATATAAATAATCATTTAAATTAGATAAAAATTAGTTGAAGTCTTGATTTTTAAAAATGATGTCAAGGTGTTTTGTATGTTGGATATACTCATCTACGATTACAGCCATAGCCATCGAGACTCAAAGACTGAAAACCTCGAAAATTAGTTTCGATACTCGAATAAACGTCAAATCTTTATCCACAGCAGCATTTCACTTTCCCTTTTATCGACAGTGATTCTACTGATGCTAATGATGTATTTGTTATTCATATAAGTTTCTACTGTATTACGGATGACTTTTTCAAATAAAACACGTCTTCTTTTTTTCTTTACAAAACACAAATAACTGCATTTCTCTTCAAAGTAATTGAAAATATTTTTCGATTTGAAATTTTCCCCACCAAAATACAAAACACAAATTTCTTACATCCACCCCAATAAAAGACCTTTATTTAAGTTCAAAAGACTAAAAAAAAAACATAAATAAAATAAATTTTGCCACTAGTGACATCTACACTCTTAAGAGATTAAACTTTAAACTTTTCAAACCCGATGCGCGAAAAATTGAATCTTCGAAAGTAAATTTTGTTCCCACCAAAAGGCAAAAAGCTTTTTTCCACGGATGCTGTGGTCGTCCTCGTCCTCGTCGTCATGGTTGGTTGTGTCGGTGTTGTTGTCACGAAAATTATTCACCATCGCCATCGTCACCACTCATCAAATACTTCAATAAAAAATTGGCCAGTCTTGAAGTGTGTTGTGTTGCTAATTTTGTATTCCTCTCGCTGATAAGTTGCACTTGAATTTATTTGTTTACATTTCCATTTTACTAACTAAAAGACCAAATTTCTCTGACACTTCTTATTAGAGTCTATCATAAATTGCATCTCGAAAAAAGTATTTCGGACCCAGAACAGTGTCAGAGCCGTGCTGGAGCCGGAACGGAGAGGTGGGTGTTTCACTGGCGAGATGTTTACATAGAGCTCGTTAATGTTAACGTTCCTAATCGCCGAGGTGTGAAAATAATAATGTTCAATTTTGTATTTATAGGTTCGCAAGTGCACACTTCAAGTTCCATATTGGCCGCGGGTGCGTCTATGCATCTGTCCGGTCCGTCCATAAAAGCCTTCTGATTGTTGTAAGTTTTTGTTTTTCGTGCTTAAATTAATATTGTCAATTAAATTTTTAAATTAAATATTTAAATTGGAGTGTCAATACGAGAGTAGGAAAATTCCTGGAAAATTCCGTTACAATCGAAATAACCATGAACTGTTGCCAAATTGAATTTTCATAAAATCCTTCTTGCCGCGTCAGGGGTGAGTGGTTCCATTGATAAGTGTGATGTGTGCCAAAAGTGTCTAATAAATCTCACAAAAAACAAGGTCACTCAGTCAACATAACCTATCCCAGTGGCTTGTTTGTCATTTAAATATAATTATTTGATTATTATATAACTACTGGCAAATGGGGGGGGGGGTGTTGGAGGGTGGTATTTTTGTGCCCAACAAATAAAAATAAAAAAATAAAAAAAAAACACACTGCTGTTGGTAAACTTTTAAGTGCCATCCAATGTAATGCGATACGATTGTAATACAACCAACATAGTACACACTCGTACCCCCTTCAATTCAACTCAATTCATCTTAAGGGGTTTCAGTTTCAGTTTCATTTTATTTTTGAAAAAAAGATATAAAACAAAAAAATTACATTTCAAGTTGATAGTAGGTACCTACTCATAGTTCGGTGAAACATCTAGGAACTTTCTAAAGTAGCGTGAGTGTTTATGTTGTTTTTGAAAAACTATACTGTTGTGTTATGGAAAACTTCTTCTTCTTCTTCTTCTTCTTCTTCTTCTTCTTCTTCTTCTTCTTCTTCTTCTTCTTCTTCTTCTTCGTCTCGGTGAACTTAGTACGACGAGTGTATTTTTCGATTTGAAAAGTTTTTGGTTTCTCCTTTTTTTTTGTTTTTTTGTTTTTTGTTTTTGGTTTTTGAATTCAAATTAAATTTAAACCTTTAGAATTGAGATTTTAACCGAGTTAGGGTTTTGGCATTAATTTGATTTTAAAACAGAATTGAGTCTTTTGTTTGATGGAAAGGATTTCTTGTATGTGTAGGTATTGTTTATTGTGAAGTATACTTTATTACAACTTTATTACCGTTTCAATTTCTCATCATATCAACTTATCCATTTTGGTAGGTTTAATAGATGATTTTAATTACAATATTGTAATTGAAATGTTAGTTTTATAACAAGGATCATCCTTCAGGATCCAGCGACACATAATACAGCGATGAACAATGATTTATGGGTGTAAGTATTATCTACTTATGTGTTTTTGAATTTATTAAAAAGAAACCCAAAACTTCTGTAACAACTTCTGGATTAAACGAAATTTATTTGTAATCCAAAACCACCGAATGTAGTCAAATTGTGCAAAGTATTTAAGCCTTACGAAGCTCTGAGTTCAATTTAGAGCTGAATTTTCGATTCTAAGGAAATAAAAAAAAGAACTCTTTTTCAATAAGGGCCTCTGGGAATTGGAAGGATATATCGAAATATTATCTAGACAAATAATTGCATATTCTTCTCGTCATAGGCGTCCGTAGAAATTTTTCAAAGCAGGGGTATAAAAATACATTTTAAATTGTTAAAAATAATAATAAACTGCCTATTTTATTAAAGCGGACATCTATTCTTCTGGTCTAAACTTAACGAATACACGAAATTGGAGTTTTTCATAAATTGTTCTTTTTTTATATTTTCGTTACAATTTTACTAAAAATGTCAATTTATTTTAATATTATATACTTTCGTTGTTTTACTCATCCTTTTAACTTAAAATAAGATGTTTGAAATGTGGCGAAAGAAATTAAAAAATCAAGTTGAGAAATTTTGCTTTGCTACGAGTATTCATTCTTAGACGCTGATTTTCTTCTTCAAACTTGGTATATCTGGAATTTAAGTTGATTTCTTTAAATAGACTTAGTTAGATATTAAATCATATTTTTTTTGTTCATTTTCAAAAAGAGTTGAGAGAAAGGATATGGAAGCTAATCACTATGATTTATTTATTGTGTTGAAATCCAAGCACTTTAAAATATTTCAAGCTAATATCACTGGTAACTATTTTTCATCACAAAAGGTTTTTTAAATCAATTTAAAAAATTCCAAAATTATGTTGAAAACGCGTATTTTTTAAATTTGAGCTGATAGCTAGAATCACAGTTCGGATTCGAAATCATGACCAAAAAATTACTTTAAAACGTATTTTTCAAAACCATTAAAGCATAAGATTCAATTATTACAAAAACTAAGTGAAATACTTAATACTCCTTTATCTCGAAGATAAGGATTTGCATTTTGCAAAATCATCATACAATTTACTATTAACTAAGAACTATGTTTTGCTTCACCAGTGATTTAATGTTTCTTCTAGAGGTTAGGTAAAATTCTTTTTAAAAATGCATTAAAATGAAAAAAATAATTAATAAAAAGAGCAAAAATAACGGTTTTCTCTTTATGAAAAGCGTTGCATTTTATATACAAATTTTGATTTGTTAATTTAAATGTTTTATAATATTGATATATTTTTAAAACAAAAATTGCAAAATCTATATAAAAGTATTCATTTTTAAGTTTAAAAAATCAAAAAAATATAAAATTGAATATTTGTAAAAGAACTTCCTAATTTGTTTTCAAAATTGTACAACAAGCTACTTTTTATTATTGTAATATAAAATATGAGTTTTATTTGATATGTCTAATAAGAAGTGAATATTTAAAACAATATAACAGCATTCATGGAAATTATAGGAATTTGTAAAAAAAACTAAGTTTTTTGAGTTTTTATAAAAATTCGAAGTTCTATTACTAAATTAACCACTCCAACATTTTTTAATAATTTTTCTAGATTGAATTATTATTTTAAATTTTTAATCTGAACTTTGAGTTGAGTTAATAAAAATTTTAAATTAGTATTCGATATTTTACCAATTTTTTGAAAAACTTATATATTATTTTAAAAAATGTACATATTTGCTAAGAATAAACTTTAATTATTTATTTAAGACGTTCGAAATAAACGAGTTCATAAAGGCCCTGACTTTTTCATAACACATTTTTTTTATAGAAAAAAAAACTACATTACCAATATTTTTATAAGGTCTTATGTCATTCATAAATAATTACTGATAACACTTCTAAATGTTTTCAACTGTATTCCTTAATTTTATAATTAGTTTTTTTTTTTTTAATTTGATGGATACGGATAATATTAATTACTAGTCTTTCCTCGCGGCTACGATCGTGTTTCAGCTGATCTAGAAGAAGTCTGTCACTCCACTCGCTTAATTCACTCGAAACCTGGCTTCTTTTATAGCTCGGGCTTTATTACTGCAAAAGATTGGATTTAAGTGATTGAAGAATGTAAAGGAATCTATCCAACGGAAACCATATATTGTATCGGGATAAAAATACTATAATATATCTTTGTGTCAAATTTCATCCAGAACCGTTCAGCCGTTCTGGTGTTATTGAACAAGAAACATCCTTTCTTCCATACATCCAAACTTTCTCAATTATAGTATTAGTAGGATAAGCTTTCCGTTGTAATCCAATGCAAATGATTTTAATCGTCGAATTGAAAATTTTGAAACATGATGTCTCTAAAATTTGATGTTAATTTATAAAATAACAGTTAGAAAAATTTTAACATTTTATTTGGTCTCAAAAATCACAACCAAGTTATGTTATTTAATTTAAGTCAGTTTTATTCTGCTCATATTGACGACGTTATGGTATACATTTATTATTATTTATTTAAACATTTTTGAAAAATAAAAAACCTACACAACATAAAATATCTTGCAATCAAATTATTTATTATAACTTCAGAATAATTTTATGTAAGGAAAAAGGTTTGATAACTAAAAAAATCCAACTGACAGTTTTTTAACAAAGAAAAAATGAAAACCTGCAATAATTACAACTAAAAGATTCGAATTTCTTGAGAACGGACATTATCATTGTCAAAGTTTAATTTTTAACATCTGGTAAAATTTTTATTTAAGATTAATTAAGTAAAATCCAAAATGAAAATATCAAAAAAATGTACTTTATTTTTGATTGACGACTTAATTTTTACCCAGAAAATTCAAGTCTGTTCAATTAAGCTGGTCCGAACAGATTGGAAAAATTTAGAACAGATTTTTGCCG
This sequence comes from Scaeva pyrastri, assembly GCA_905146935.1. Classification (NCBI taxonomy): domain Eukaryota; kingdom Metazoa; phylum Arthropoda; class Insecta; order Diptera; family Syrphidae; genus Scaeva; species Scaeva pyrastri. The sequence goes on along the minus strand of LR989929.1, from coordinate 18,976,169 downwards.
TTCAATGAGATTTTAGCAGTTCCAAACTGTTCTAGTTTGCTGTTCATTGAAGTAATCTAGAACAGTTTGGAACAGTTTCGAACAGGAGTTTCTACACTTGCTTTTCAGATAAAACTGAATAAATTGTGAAGAGTGTCAAAATCGTCTGTCATTTATGTATCTCAAATTTATTTCTTTTGTCTGAGTATAAAATCAACGTCATTTTTTAATTGATTCCATTATGATTTTTAAGGCGAAAGCTAATGGATTACAAGTAAATTTTTTTACAAAACGTAAGTCAAAGCAAAACTATTTTTCGTTTACAATTTTAGATGTCAGATATTTGACTGTTCTAAGCTGACTGACGTTTATTGTTCTGTTCTATCCTATTCTAAGCTGTTCTTTTTTATTCTATCCTACAGTAAAAGTCATTGAACAGACTTAATAAATTCTATGTTTTCAAATGCACCATTTTATTGGTCTTTAAATTTGGAAAATTTACCATTTATTTTTATTTGTTTTCTTATCCTTTTTAAATACATATGTATGTATATAACAACCTATAAAATATTAAATACTTTATATTCTATGTATGTAATTAAATAAACGAAAAGGAACTAACTGACATATACATAATTTCTTCATGTCATGGAATAAGAAAATTTTAATTTATTTTAAACTCCACCACCTAACCCCCTCTTCAAAAAATTTACGATAAAACTAAAAATAAATTATTTATTCTCCAAAGAGTATCTAGATCCCAGTATATTTCTTCAAAAAGTTTCTGATCCTTTTGCCTTAATTTTTATTTGAACAAGTTAAGCCTTTCAAAAACTACTTTTATCTTCTACCTTTAAGTGATGCACACATACATAAATATATTTACAAAATATCTATCTATATAGGTAGGTACTTTTGGAAATTCCTTTTTCACGCTTTTCACTTTCCTTCATTTCATATTAATGCTCGCTCTAATTTCAGAAGCTCTGTCGTGTCCTTTTTAAAATATTGTAACTCCACTTGTGCTAATTAAAAAAAAAATAAAACATTACTACAAATGTAACAACAACTACAACTTCAACTTAAACTACTACAATCATATCTATTTCAAACAGTTATCACTTGAATATATCTTTTTATATTCTTCTTCTTGGTACGTGTTGTGTTATACAGTTTGCCTTATAACACTGACCTAGAGCTTCAAAATCTTGGTTAATAAACCTTTGTCCTTATTTTTCAAAGTATGTTTAGTTGAAGGTAGACAAAGACGAAAAAAAAACTTTGCCAAAGTGCAACAGTATTTTTGCAATAATTTTACAAAAATTTTACCGCAACGCAGTCTTATTTTTATTACCTTAAAACCGCAACCATGTGCTTTATACGCATAATACCTTATAAATAAAGGTACAAGTATAAATTTTGTTACCACGTGACTCAACTTAAAAAAAAAAGAAAAACAACAAAAACTTTCCTTATAAACATAAAAATTTATAAAAAAAAAAGTAAAAACAACTTTCAACACAAACACACGCACACAAATCTCCTTATCCAGGAAGTGTAAGTAACACTAACTTTCTCGTGGTGTCGTGAGTAAAAGCTTCTTATTCTCGAAAAGCACCACCATTTTCCCCTCTCGATGGTGCTTTGCTATTCCACCACAGCTAACAGTGTATTACGAGTGCGAGTACGAGTGTGTGGATAAAACCGCTACTTTATTCACTTTTCTCTCTCACTCACTCACTCGCTCACTGTCTCTCTCAATCCGTTACCAGTTACCACAAATCCAAGAACTTTTATTTACATTTATTATCCGCACACAAAAGCCTAACGTTTTCACGGTGCCACTGGGACGCACGGTTAAAACCAAAAAAGCAAAAGCAACCAAAAAAAAATTATCCTTATTAGGTCGATACCAATTTTCCCCGATTATTTGGAGTGCCAGTGCTTTTGCCTTTTACCGTGTGGAAACAATCTACCATTTTGAAAACACACCGCTCCGCGCCGTTAGTTTATAACATTGTGTATTGGCCTGGCTTTTAAAGAAAACCCGCAGTTATTCACCACCCCAATGACGACGGTCCAACGGTAAAAAACAAGGAAGGGTAGTTTTTTTTTTTTTGTGTTCGTTTGTGGTCTTGTGTGCCAGAGCCAGAGCTAGAGCCAGAACCAGTGCCATGGTGTCATGGTGCCATGGAGCCATGGTGAATGTGAGTTTTTTTTAACTTTGGTGGACTAAGTTTTCATCGAACACTTTACCGTTGCTTCATTGCGGTGTTACGTGTATCTTGTGTCAGACACACACAAGACTCGGTTTCCATTGTTGTTGTTGTTGTTTTATTGTTGTTTGTACTCATTGTTACCTGAATATAGTTTTAGTTTTAGTTAACCTACAAATGTGTGAAACATAATTTCCGTCTTTGATTTACAATTTAACTGTATTTAGTTTATTGAATTGAAATTTAGAAAAAGAAATACACATACGCATAAGTGTGCTCTTCAATAAATATGAAGAAAAACGTTATTAGCTGTTCTGTTTTTTTGTTGTTATTGGTGTATTAGTGTTTTTGTTGGTTCATAGAAACACTAGAAACTAGAAACTAGAAACTAGAATTGCCGCTTAAATAAAAATAATAATTCAAAAACAAAATCTCGTACCTTTGATTCACATATCGAATAAATCGAAGTTTGTTTTTTGATGAACATAAATTAGATTTAAACATATTTTTCTATTCGCAACCTCGAACTCAATTTAATAAAAAATAAAAAAAAAAAATTAAAGAACTCTTGTGATTCATCTTCTTCTAGTCCTTAACGATTCCAAATTGGAGTGCAAACTAAGCTACATACATATAAGTTCTAATAGAAAATAGGGTACGAAATCGCGTGAAGCAGCGCATTTAGAACAAACAATTAAAATACTGTACATATTTGTTATGTAGATAAAAAAAAACTATTTTTTCTTAAATACAAAAAAAAAAAAACACAACTACAATTCTATTCGACAGTCATTGTCGTTCGTCGTCCGTTGTCGTTACCGTTATTGCCATCGTCGTCGTCGTGGTTGTCGCCGTTCGCCGTCACCGTCACCATCACGACAAGTGCAAATGTTAGTGATATAATACCTGCGTTCAACTGTGTGCGTGAGTGTGTGCCTGTGTCTGTGTCTGTTTCTGTACAAAATCGTATATGTGTGATGTCCTTGTGATGTACTGTGCTGCCACTCACTCTGCCGTCTCTCTACTAGCATTGCAATGATTTTTAATAATTAATAATATGAAAAGACAGAGGGGGACAGAGCAAAAAAAAGAAAAACAATACAAAACAAAATTAATAAATAATTAAAAACAAAAAAAAAAACAAGTCAATAATAAAAAGGGATAATTTCTACAAAATGGAGCACAACCGTTAAAATTATTTATAACATACGAAAAATAAAAAAAAAACTTTACGAATAATAATTATAATCTAAGTCGACGACGTTATTAGCAATTTCCTAAAGTGGCTTAACTCTGCGATGTACATACTCGTACATACATACATACATAATATGTGTTACAAAATAAAAAACCGATAATCAAAGTGCATGTAAATATTAAATTGAAATTGAAACGAATTAAAATAATTATGGTAAAGAAGAATCCTTACATAACCGTTCTCTAAGTGGAACAAAAATTTAAATAAAATTATGTAACTGCTACTCTGTCGCTGCTGTGGCCGTGATGGTGTTGGGTCCACATAGAAGAATGAGGCATCAGGAAGAGAAGACAACAAAAAAAGAAGAAACACAAAAAAAAAACGGCGGCGGGATTTCTTCCTTTTTTTTCCATTTCCGTTTCTGTTGTTGTTGTTGTTTGTGTTCTGATTACAATATCCTTACTACCATCCGCTCTGGCGCTGCTGTTTGGTTGTGTTTGTTCTTCTGCAGATTTACTTCTTTTTCTTCTTCATCTTTCTGCTGGTATATTCCTCCGGTCTCTGGTCTCTGGTTTCTGTGTTTCAGTTTTTTTTTGGTCCTTATTTTGTAGGGCATAACACTTGATTCTCTATTGGATCAATATCGGGCAAAGACCAACTAACCAACCAACAAACCACTCGAATAACACAAAACAGAAACAACAAAAACAGGAGCAGAAGAAAGCAATCAAACACCAGCCATGATGGTTATCTGAAAAGTGACTTGGAAGAGTGTTAGAGCGGTGTTGGGGCGTTGGGACGTGGGGGGTGTAAATTCTTAGTTTTGTTGTTTTGCATACAAAGAAGGGTCACTGTGGCGTATACGTAACCTCCTTAATGAGTTTTTCGCTGCTGCCAGCACAAAATGTTTGCTCTTGCATTTTTCTTAAATGTTTCTTCTTCTTTTTTTGTTTAGTTATAATTTTTTTTTTGGTCTTTTAAGACAACATGATTTGTTTGTCTCTTTAAAGGCCAACAAAAGAAAGAAAATAAGAAAAAAAAACAAGGGAAACATAAATTCAGATGACTGATGGTTCTGATGGTGTTGGTTAGGTAGGATATTTGAAATGGATGTGGAATTCATAAGCATACGGAATACAAATGCCGCAAAGTCTTGTTGTTGTTTTTATTTTTGTGTTTGGGTTGAGTAGGCATTAAGAATGGAATGAAGAAATTGAGAAATTTATTTTTTCTTTCACATGCTCTCAATGTTGTTTTTGTTGTCTGTGGTCGTTTTTTCTGTTTTTTTTTTTTGTTTTTCGTTTTTGGAAAGAAGAAGAGGAAGATATGTATGTAGTCAGTTTTGAAAAAAAGAAAAGGTTTTTATTGCTTTGGATTTTATTACTCCCGCGGGAAAAATTTCCAACCATTATTACATTGGAAACATATTGGAGCCGTTTGAATGTGTTTTTTTTTTAATATATTTTTGTTGTTTTCTTTGTTAATATTGGAACAGAGATTGGTCGATAGCGATGAGATAAATGATTGGATGACATATTGACAGATATATTTTTATGTATATATACACATATTTTATTTTTTAATTTGTTTTTGAAATTGCCTATTTGTCAGATACCTAATGGTAAGGTACTGTAAGTAAGTGAAAATAAAATTTGTAATAAATTATCATGAATTGTTTAGTTCATTATTGGAGCAGTCATTAATGTTTTACACATAATAATAAAACAGAATTAAGCATGAGTTTTAAAAAGTGTTTAATTATAATCCAGTTTTTTAGGTTCTTTAGTCAGAATTTTTGTTTGAAAAACATTATACATGTATACATTTTACAGTTAATTATTTAAGTCTTTATCGATTGCATAAAATAAAAAAAGGGTTTCCTCTTATCTTAAGTAGGTATTGAAGTTTGAAGTTATCATTCTAAAAGAGGAAATCGGTTAACGAAGTTCACTGTTTCCTTAAAGATTATGATGACATCCAGTCAAAAACTGTTACAGATAGTATGCCTTGCTCCTTCTCATATTAAACTTTGAAAACAACTCAAGTTAAATTACCCTGATTAGTACCTGAGTGAGTTCGGACGTTTTCTCCAAATCGAGTTCCCAGCTTCTTCTATTTTTTGACAAGATTCCATTTTGATAAAATAATGCTTTTTAAAATAAGCCCGGTTAGTTAGTTTGGTTCAAAAATTTAACAGGTAATAGAAAAATACCAACCCGACTCCATTCTACTGATAGATGCAATAATTATAATTCACTGAATTTTGCAAATTTATTTATTGGTCACAAAATTAGATTGTCTTGCCACGACCAAAATTAAGAATCATTTTGTTTTTTTTTTCAAATTCTTTTTGTAGATAATTTTAAGCATATTCATATTTTACAGGCAAATTTTGTTACAAATTGTTGAAAACCAAAATTTTCCAAAACAAATTCCATAAACCAGATTTCTTCAAAAATATCAAACTGGACTTTTAACCTACTTCCTGATATCTATGATATTGCAGTAAAAATTCAATATCTGAATCTGAACACAGTTTAATTTGAAATTTAAAAATAAAAAAACCAAGAAATATGTGCCTGCATCTAGAACAAGCTTATCCATTCACATGAAGGTAATTTGACCCCCCTCGTTAAGTGAATTTTCTCAAAGCATCTGCAAGAAAATGATAAATGGTAAAAAGTTTAAGATATCCTTACATATGAGACCAAGACCGAGTCCTGTGCACAATGCACATTTATATACGTAGTATCTCAATCTCAGTTTGCAGACATTTTCCAAAGCATTATCCTAGAACACAGGAAATATATGTACTTCATATGGTTTACATGTGTGTATGTACATATGTATGTTTGTGTATGTGTTCTAATAAGCTTCTCGTTTTACATTCATTGGATTGTTATCCTTCTAACACATGCCATAGGGGTGTTAAAAACTATGACGTATATTCAAGCACGAGTCGAGTATATCTGGGCTAAGGACCATGATGAGAAATCTCCTTTTGAGTTTGGAAAAAAAAAGAAAAAAGGAAAAAATCATATTGAATTTCTAAAATTTCATTTCATTTTAAAGTGAACATTCTTTGCAAAGTGTTATTTTATTCAAAATTCAATTGAAGGTATAGTTTACTTGTTTCATCATGTGAACATGTTTTTAGCCTTTTTTTTACAAATCGTTCTCGTTTGATGTTTTAGATTTTTAATTAAATTGCAACGTTTTGAGAATGTTAGAACGACTTTGATTTTATAAAAAAAAATCGATATTTTTTTCAGTTGCTTTATTTGTATTTCAATTTTTTGTGGTGGGAGACACATTTGTTGTAAGTAATGGTTGAGAACTGTAAGTTTTTAGTCCCTTGTTCTTTAATCTCTACAAAATAAAAAATATGGAGCAGCGACACTGCACCTTAACGACTATAATTATCAGGTGATACAACAAAATACATTACAAGACAAAAAAGCAAAGTAAAGAAAGACCAGACAAAAGTAAGAACACATTACAACAGCCCACGGTAGGTTCAAAATGGCCTCTATCTTTCTAATTACCGTGGTCACTGATGCTTGCCTCCGGTCTCTGGTGATCCACGAAAACTGAAGCATTATCAGTTACTACACCGTTGCTCTATCAAGTTTATTAATATTTACCTGCTATGAAATAGTTAAAATCTATTTTATGGCTGTTTCCTGTTTGCAATAGACCTTCCCCATAGAATGGGCTAAGTCTGTAAGGCTTCTCTCTTGAACGTGACTAAGAATACTATAACCTCTTTTATCTTTACTAAGCATCCAATTCTCCAGATCCATTTTTGAGTACTAGCAGGTTCAATCAGCTGTTAAGAAGTTATGGTTATGTTTCTCGATTGATTTTTGGGCTGGTAAAAAATGTGACACAACGAAATTTAGTCAAAATCAATATCAGCCCCAAACTCTCATAAAACTGAGACTTGTCTTCATTTTTCAAATTATATGTGCTTTCATATCTAAAAACCAACTGCAAACTTCACTCTTTTCTAAAGCGAAAAGTCAGTTTGAGTTTGACATTTAATGTGACTTCCAAATGTCACTTCGAAAACTTTAAAAATATTGGTTTGTTAGAACAAAATTCTAACGTTTTTAAGGCAGTAAATCATCCACAACTTCTCTGAACACACAAGTAAAGACCTCTTTGTTAAGGTTCAAAAACCCCTTCCTTTTTTATTTTAATATTAAATGTGATTAAAATCTTAAAATTGATTTTTTTTACAAACATTTGTGGCACTTCAATAAAATAGAACAATAGTTGTCCCTTGAACTTTCTTAACCAAAAAATTCTGACAAATAATAATTAAAATTTAATGACTTAAGACTTTTTTTTGACAGAAATAATTAAAACAAAAATTACTTCATATCAAAATTGTCAAAAACTTGCATCTGCCACCACAATCAGGAAAACATGTGTGTGCACCCAAAAGTTCTATGAAAAGTGCATGCAAGTTTTTACAATCACTTTTCCTTACTTCCCCCACTCAAAAGTCTTTTAAAAGTGTTTAAATGTCATCGAGTAGGTATGGAGGTAGATTGTCAAACTCGATGAAGTTTCTTTGTTTTCTTTTTCACCATGTTGAAGTTCCTCAGACAATAAGTCATGTTTTATGTCCAATCAAGTAAAACGTATACAAAAAGTCAACAAAAAAAAAACTCAAATGTCAAACCCTTATACTTCAGTAGACAATTATGAAAGGTGGAATGTGTGTGTGTGTGGTGCATAAGTATACAAATGCACGCTCGCTGTTTCTAGTCCTGAATTGTTTATGTTATAGGGGGGATGTACACAAGGTCGTATACGCGATGTAATTTGTTGCTGTTGCTGTTTGCTGTCACTGTCAGTGTGACACGAGCTAAGCAATTACATTAAAACTGGGTTACTGTACACTGAACACCGAACAGTGTGCAATGTACGAGCATACATGTGCATACAGTAAGTGTATATTTTTTCTTTTTTTGACGTTTCCTTAAATGTCATAAGCAGAACTAAAGAGATAATTATATTTTCAAACATGGATGATGAAAAGTGAAGGATTTTCATTTGCAGGCATAACTTTTCGTCAAAACAGTGAAGTAAAAGTAAAAAAAAAAAAAAAAATTAATCTAAAAAGAATATTTTTGAAGTAGCGATGAGGAGTGGTGGGGAGAAAAAAATAAACCATAAAACATAAGAGGAACGAAATTATGTACAAGGCTATGAAACTTTTCAGTTTATGAAAAGTTGGAGAAGAGTAGATATAAGTAAGACAATTTGAATAGCATTTGCTTGCAAAAAAAAATTAAAAATAAAAATATTCAACGCATAAAATGATGTGAGTTTTTTTTTACTTTTCTTTAAACTTTTACTCAGTAATTTAATCAATTTCCTTTTTTTTTAGACTGAAATTCTGAGAAATTGAACAATGTTTTCACTTTAATTAAAAGCTAAAATATGGTTTTTGTTTGAACTCATCAACAACGTGTGTACTTAGATACGAGTAGATAAATAATATAATCGTATAAATATATAAAATAAAACATCCATTGTGCTTTAGATGGCACTGAAAGAGATTGTTCATTATAGCGCTCTTTTTTCTTTCTTTCTTTTAAGCGTTATTCGTGTGCTTTTATCTGATAATGACCAAGGTCTTTGATGTTTTTTTTGTCTTTTTTTCTTCTTTGTATCGCATGATGTTCATACATTATTACATTAGATAGATTAGAGATTGTATTTGTTTATGTATTTGAAAGGATCTGAAAATGCTGCAGACTAAGGCCAAGAGTGCTATGATACATATACAAATCTTCATATACATTCATACATACATATACTTAAATGTCTGTTTTTATTTATGTTTAATGAGTTTTAATTTTTGATTATATTTTTCTGTTTTCTTTTGTTTAAACTTCTGGAATTATTTATTATATGAAGAATACTTCGAGCTTCTTTTATGTTTTGTTAATTTAATACTCATCTAAAAGTGGGTAGACTTAATTAATAGGAAAGCTAAAATTCGAAAAGTACGCATACGCCTAAGTGCACCACCGTCGTTTTTAATAGTGACAATAAGATTATTGTAATTTGGTGTTAGAATAAATGATCCAATAAGTCTTAATTTTGATTTTTTTCACGATTCAGAGAATTAGATTTTTACAATCAAGTTAAATGAACCTAATTGCATTTTCTTAATAGGTTCCTAAGGGCAGTCATTTGGGGCCACTTCTTTTTATCTTCGTGTTGATTTGACTCAATATTGTGTGTTATAGTTAAACCCTGTTATCGTTTTGCTCTACTTTAAGTAGTCGATGTAGATCGCACCTTGAGAATCCAAGAAAACGTTGGCCATCACCTTTCATACCGATTGGACAGCCTACACCTTCTTTGAAGCACGTTCGCAGGGTTAAGTAAACTGTTTTGACTGTTCCTTGATCTCTGGCGTGTACCACTGCGTCCATGTTTCGTCGAAAGTCACAAAACTACACACAGAGACTCCTTCGGATTGCCTTAAACAGTTTCAAATTCTGCTCTGAACTGGTGCACATGGTTGCGGTTGTTGTTCGGAGTGAGCAAACGCTGTCTTTTGAGATGCCTACGGTTTCAGCTTTCTCTTGCAGCATCAATCGGTGGTCTGTGAATACAAGTTCGTGGATTTTTGAAACGTTATCTTCCGCTCATCAAAAACTGAAGTGCTAGCATTTTGAACTTCGTTATACCAATTTTGGACTGTCGTTATCGAAGGAGAAGAGTCACCGTATTTAGAATCCAAGCGCTCTTTGATTTGACTCCGATATTGCTCTTTTCCATTTTTCTAAAACTAGCAGACAAACTTTCCACACGTGGTCATACAAATCTTTACGTCCGATTCTGCTCAAATGTTGACACTTAGTTAGTTAGTAGTTTATTTACTTGATATGAAATTAAGTTAAGCTTAAAATCGAGTTTCCAAATAAGTTTGCAAACACAATTAAATTGCAGAATTTGTAGGGAAAAAAGTGATACATTTTTACAGAACTTTAAAACCATAACTAAAATCAAGTATACACGCCAAAAAATAAACTTTTTTATTTGTATTTCTATTAAACTTTGTCCGTACATAGAAAATATCTTCAAGTTCATAAAATTCAAACAGTGAGCTTCCAGTAGAATACCTTTCAATACTCAATACATGATCATGGAGGTATTTTTTTCACATCCCAATAATGTTTTTTTTTTTATAAATATCCACACAAAAACCATAAATACAATCCTTGTGCTATTCTTGTCTTAAATATTAAAATTTACTTTCCACATCATCTGCTGCTCAATCAAGGAAATTGTTCCTTCAAATATATTTTGGGCACCTTCCACACACACATACACAAATCTTCACTCACATACGAGTACAAAATATCTATTTCCAAAAGAACACCCCTTGTGACATTTTATTTTATTTAACGGTGTTTTTGTCTTTGTTATGTGATGGTATGATATCGGGGTAAAGGCATCTCTATAACATCGAAATGCCATAAATTTCATAAAAGATTTACCTGCAAATAAATTGGCCTACACGAACACACTCCACTCGCATCCAGAGCCCTATAAGCAGTTAAAGAGCTATGCCAAGCCAAGGCACAAGTGGGCCTTATGTCGCTTCCCCATTTTGCTGATGCCATTTTGCCAACAATCAATATAAGAAAATGCGACACTTTGTCGTCGTTGTGTCGCGTCGTCGTCGTTGTTGGTTGTCATCGCCTGTCGTTGGCCCTTAGTTTCTGTTTCCGTTTCTGGTTTTGATTCTGTTTTTTTTTTTTACTTGTGTGTGACATTTATTCAATTCAGAATTTGTGGCATTATTGTGACTCCACTCATCGGAGGATCCAGGGGCAATGTGCATGACATTATAGGGGGATTTTTATGTCTCCAACACAAAATGTCGATAATATCTGCAACTTGGTGTACCATTTATTGCGATCGAAGAAGTTATCTGATTTTTTCAGAACTCAGATTCGAAGTCTCAATAAACATAAATGATTCATTTCAAGTGTTTCATTTGCACGAGTATATAATATTTTCCTTACATACATCCATACATCATTTGTATTGTATATGACGTGTGTGCGTATGTGTGTGATATGCAAAATACCGTTTACTGTGATTGAATGCCATTACGATGATAATCAACTGGGGGTTATTATGTTATTAAAGTGATTTCGTGACTTAGATATTGTTTTATTGTAGAAGAAAAGGAAAAAAACAAGCAACGATGTACACTCGGGCGTATACATAACAAAAAAATAAATAAGTTATTTCAATTCTTTGGTGTTATTAAAAAGAACTTTTCGTTAGAGAAATCAATAATTTTGTGAAATTGTGGGATTTCTTCGAGTAGAAAATGAAATATTTGTATATCACTCAAAGTAACAGTTTGCCTTTATCTGTAATAGGAATTGATATTAATTTACTGGAGGTAATTTATACCTTGTTAATTTTGTATGATTGGTGTGGAACAAGTCAATTCTTTTTGTATTGTTAGGGCGTGTTTGCATTTTTATAGGCTTAAAAATATCACCTTAGATTATAAGTTTTAAAGTGCAATATTAAAATTACGATACGAGAAATGGACAACTGAAGACCTATCAATTAAAATTTCTTTGAATTGCTGATTATATTAGTCAAAAAAATAACCAATCCCAAAATTGAATACGGGCAATCCCCGCTAGTCAGAATAGATGGTGTTGCCAGCAGTCACTACGTACCTATGTATATTTCATTCAAAGAAAGCATATATTCCCTGAATTCGTCATACAATAAGTAATGACAATTTAGTGCTCTTTTCTCAATAAACTTCAGCGAACGTGTTAAAAATTCTTTAAATATTACATTCGACTGAAAAACCATTTCATCAAATCAAATAATTCAATAAAATAAATGGTTATTAAACTCCAAATGTTTAATCAAAATCGGATGGATTTCATTTCGAATTTCCTTTCTTGCATCAGAATCAGAAAAGGTCATTTCATAAATAATTTTTTTCCCGGAATTATTGAAATTATGAAGAGAAAATATATTTCAAAACTTTTTTGAATAATTGAAATTTTTAGAAATTCCCTGAAAACAAAAAAAAGACTTTTTCCTAAATTAATATTTAGAAATCAATTCCTATTCCTTCAATTCCTGTCGGGAGTTATTCCTAAGATTTCAGTAATTTTTCCAAAAGCCAAATGGTTCCTTTGATAATTATTAAAATGTTTTGTTTTTTGAAACTAACTCAAAAACCTTGAGACTCCGGACGAACTTGTTTAAAAAATAATCCTTCCACTAAAACTAAAAATGTTCAATACCATTAATTTATTATTAAACCAAAAAGCATCTACAACACTTCTCCTTAACTTGCTATCATCAGTCAAATTAGTAAAAACCATCGTTCTGACAGTTGAAGCATCCTTTTCATATAACAGAAAAAGATGAACAAAAATATTGAATTCGAATCCTTTTTTTTTTGTTGCTTCTATTTTAAATTGTAATAACCATTCATCCTTGTCAACATGCTTCTCTACAAGACTACTTGAAACATACTACATAAAGGATGACGTATAACACACGAATCCTCTGTCGCTGTCAAGTGCAAACACTTTGACAAGCATATGCTTTCAAGTGTGTGTGTGTTTTTTTTTTCCATACACACAAACATATTACTTTATTTTATTTTATTTTTCACTCAACTTTTACCTTCCAACTTGCTCTACTTTCAAAAATATTCCTTGCAGGAGCCTCTAAAGATGTTTATGTGTCGGTGTGTGAATGTGTTTTGTGTGTGTGTGTGTGTGTGTTTAAATTGCACTTGATACACTTTTTTCTTAAAAAAAAAGAAGAAAAACTTCTAAAGAAAAAATATGTACAGTACATGAAAAGAAAACTTACGTAAATGTACTCAAAAAATATTATGACCATCTTGTGGAAAATCTGTCACTTTTGGCATCTTTTGTTCTCAGCAAAAACACATACCAACTGACAAAAAAAAAACCATAACGTGTAGACGGGTGTGTATAATATTCGTACTTAAAAGTTGATTTATACATTAAAAAACATGAGTATAAAGTAACCAGCAAAAATAAGTACTAAACTTTTTAACGTAGCAAATTTTTGCCTCAAAATGAAGGGAAAATGTTTTCAACACGAGCGAGCCAACGAAAATAATAAAGGAATAACTTTCAAAATCCCACATTTTAAGGTTTTTAGGGTGACCAACTGTGAGATTTTTAAGCTTTAAGGAAATTACAAAAAACATTTTTATTTTGTTCTAAACAAAAATTCTGTCAAATGACTTTCTTGGAATTTCTAAAAACACAATTTTACAAAAAAACTATTAAAGAAATTCCAAAACGAATTTACAACTCCTCATGTTTTGGTAAAAAAGTGTTTCAGGTGTCACTCTTTCACTCAATTTCAAATACAAATTTGTTAATTTTTTTCTATAATAACCATCAAATCCGCTTACTTCATACTTGAGTATGAAAACTTAGAATTTAAAATTTTCTTGAACTTGCATGTATACTTGAAAATTACATACAGTTCCTCAAAAATTAATTTAAAGTACTTGAAAAATTATTAGCTTCCCATGTTGAATTATTGTGGTACTTAAAAAATTCAAATCGCAAAAAATTGTACTTGAGTTCTTCATAATTACTAAGATACTTCATTTCTTTAAGAGTCTAATTGAAATAAATGGCTGATAAAATGTTAGTTTCAAGAACAAGTTTTTAAGTACCAAAACTGAAATCCGGGTCTTGAAAATGATACTAAAAGTCAAATACTTGAATAACATATTAAGTATATATATGTACAGAAGTACTTAAAAAAATTCTTTAGAACTTGAAGCACTTTTTAAGGGTTTAACTTATCAAGTTTTTAGAATAATGCTTGAGTATTTGAGGAACTGCTCAAGTATTGAAACTTATACTTAAGTATTTGAAGTACTGCTCAAGAACTTGTTGTACCTGAGACTTGAGTTATACTTAAAAAATCTCTGTTCTACTTTTTACTTACTTTTTAGTATCAGAGAGCCAAAGTATAAGTACCAGTTTCTAGTACGAACGAGTACTCGTGATTGAAGGAAACGAAGTCATTCTACTTAGTACTTGTGCTTGGTCCTTATTTAAGGCCGTGAGGGAGTCAGAACTAAAAACACTTTAAACATTTGGTAAATGTTAAACAAATCGAATCCGATAATACTCGTACAAAAATTCAAACTGTCACACCGTTATTTATTCAGTTTCAATTTAAATAAACAAAACAAGTTAAGAACTTGTTGTCTCGTTGTGTCATGTTTTCGTCATTGGAATTTATCCCACCATCATAAATTCATTTAAATTTACACATACATACGTTATGTAAATGTAATGTATATATGTATGTATGTATTTAAGTATTTTCGCTCAAAAACAATTCTATAATTAGATTGGGATTCCATTACAAAGTGTTTGTGCGCTTATGACCTTCCTGCTGTGCGCTTTAACTGCCTAAGCATTTTACAATAATTGTGCGTTGTGTTCGTTGGGCGCCATTTATTGCAGTGATTAGGTGAAACAAAGGTTATCAACATTTTATGTTTGCTTTTACAGTGTTGTTTATTAAATCAACTGTGGTGTTGTTGTTTTTTGTTGTTCAGAAGGGATTATAACACAAATAGAATGACAGTGCAGCACCCTTTTTTAAGTCAGACTAAGTGACAGCTTCCGGTTGGGGTAGGTAACAGGATAAAATGGAGAATGTGTATGGTGTAGTTAGTGAGTGACCTTTGTTTAGAATTGTATTCTTCCACTTGATGTACGAGCATGACATGATTTACTACATCACAACACACTTACTCAGGAACAAAGGTTGTAGATGCAATGCAATATGAAACTTTTAATCAAGTTAAAAGGGAAATTTGTGATATCGTGTGCAATTTATGAATCAAGAAGAATGTTTAATTTGTAGGGACTGATGTTCAATGTGAACTTTTACTTTGTATTTATTGAAGCAGAGTTAAATAGTTTCAGGAAATACATGTTCCATTTGTATTTCAGGTTGTCATTAATTGGAAACTGCAATGGCGTACGAATTATATCCGCTTACAGTTCAAGAAATATATTTTTATTTATAAATAATTCCGTTTAATGCAGAAAATTTTATCTTTTCTTTCTCGTGTCATTTATATTAAAATAAATTATTACCAAATATGGCACAGCGTTTCCCCAGTGAAAAAACATTTTATTTCATCTTCCTTCCGTTTTGTGAACTGAAATAAATTTCTGTTTCATGTTAATTTTTACCTGAAGGCTATAAATGCAAACGTAAAATTGTAATTTCCTTATTGGATATTGTTTTTTAACGGTTTCTGGGCAAATACAGATTTGCATGAATAATCATAAAACGTGTGAAATGCCAACAAAAATATGTCAATACATGGTCTTTTATTGAGTGCTTTCTTCTTCAATTTAAATAAGGAAAAATATGTGAGAAATTATCGACATTTTTTTATTCTCTTTAAAGGCCTATCAATGCCATTATGTAGGGAACAAAATAGCGTTCCGTTGTACGCCAACACTTCTTCTGGTCGCTTAAATCAGGTGGAATTTGACCGCTACTATATATAGAAAATTTACTTTGGTAAACCCCTCAAGAATAATTCTAACCTTGGCGTTATCAAACTCCATTACCTTTGTGACCAGTTAACATCACCTTCACTTGAGATGGTCATGCCCTGGAATTGTTCAAGCAGAATCACAATGTAGCAGAACATAACCTAATTCAACAATGAGTTGCTAATTGTTATCAACTTATAGAACTCGCCGTTGTCGGTATTGACCACCTTTGGTCCTTCTGAAATAAATATGGACAAAGAAAACTACTGGCCAAAAAAACTACACCAAACATTGCATTTTTTGAACGCTTTGAAAGGTCTTGAACGTCTTGTAGATTGGTATCATAACAAAATCATCAATATCAGTTTCTAACTGGTCGCAAAATCAAGACCCCATTTAACAAATGACCGTTATTGTCTGCTATCATTTACTATCAGCTTTCCAGTTAAGTTTAGTACGGATACAGACTCATTTCCGAGAGCGAAAGTGCCAATTTATGATCTGGGAAAAGTGTACCTAGTTCAAGAAATTTAATGCATTTTTTGTTTTTGACAGATGTGACATTTCATTGATTGAATGTTTACTCAATCAGACTCAAATTAAAATACTTAAAATAGTAAAATCGTATCAAAATTAACACCAACAAAACACTAAATAACTAAAATCTATTTGACAGCTATTTGACACATATGTCTTGCATCAATACATATGGCCGCTATGGCGCTACCAACTATCAAATTTCGGAGCGCTGAACCTATCGTTTTTACTAGAAACGTCAAAAGCGAACTTCCCTTGTCAAACTCATAAAGGTGTGTCTATACTCAACACCAACTAACAATTAGGTATAAAATAATCATTTTCAAGTTCAACATTACAAACTATACATTCAAGTACACCATTATCAAAATAGGCCTTTAGCACAATGGTTTCCTATTAGTCTCTTAAAAACATAAACAGAGCTATGAATACGAAATAATCACTGTATTGCCGACATCAAAAGAATCATCGCTTGAATATAAATTGCTTTCGCTGAATAATCACAGCGCACATCACTTAAATTCAGGTATCCTTTTTTTAAGGCACGAATACGAGTATGTATGTTTTTAATAGCTCTGAGGTTTGGTTAACAACTTTAAAGTACGACTTCACGGTCATGTCCTCGTACATAGAAGTAGTCATCACTTCAGAATCATCACCATCATCGTCGGTGGGAGTCCTTGTTGTTGTCGTCGTCGTAGTTATTGGTGATGTGATTCCTTGAAATTCTAATGCATATCCTCTCACAGATACGAGCGCACAGTTTTATTGAAACCATCATACGTATCCTCAGCCATAATTGAAGCATATCGCAACTTGGTGTGTTTCTTTTATTTCCCTATATTCCACCGACCACTTCTTTCATCACTTTCACTTCCCGCACACATTCCCAACTTCTCATTGCCAAAAGCCCATCAGGCATTATATCCTTTCAAAGGATATTCATATTCAGCATCAAGATGAAAACCCATTACAGAATTCACACGAGATGGAAATACAACAAATACACTTCGCTAAATTTATGGAAAACTTTTCGATCTTAAATGTCACTTTTTTTATTTTGCATTTTGTATTTGTTATGGTGGTAGTAGTTGAATGGATGCACTAGTGTGGTGATGCACAGGACTATCGGCAACCTCCTCGTTGTGACGCATTCCTTGGCCAAAAACCGGCACAGCACAGTATGGTGAAAAGCTTTTATCTGAATCAGGACATTTATAGAGTACGAGTAGATACGAGTGTATACTCGTGTACTCGTGTTGTGGGAAAATTCGGGCCTGCGCTTTGGCATTTGACACACATTTTGAATATCCTGCTGCTACTCGTATATATTGTTGCTGGATTTGGATTGTTTGTATATACACATATACATATGTATATGTAGATATGTACGAGAACGAGTAATAGGACAATGGGCTAGTAGGGTGCTATGTTTATTTTTATTGTTTTTTGTTGTTGCATGAGGAGACCACTTTTTCCGTTTTTCGTTTTGCCTTGCTTTAAGGACATTCCATGGTGGTATTGCTGTTTGTGAAAGGTAAATCTACATACACACATAAATAGATACGAAATTTGAATGACAATAGATAGTGAAGCGAAAAATTAGTTTAAAACAAAAAAAAAAGGAAGAAGAAAATTATGTGTCTGGTAGAGTTTCATGTACATGCTGATTTTTTGACTTTTTTTTGCGCGAAATAAAAATTTA
This sequence comes from Scaeva pyrastri, assembly GCA_905146935.1. Lineage (NCBI taxonomy): Eukaryota > Metazoa > Arthropoda > Insecta > Diptera > Syrphidae > Scaeva > Scaeva pyrastri. The sequence goes on along the minus strand of LR989929.1, from coordinate 18,957,926 downwards.
AAAATAATTTTAAAAAAATAATTAATATGCAAATATTTCATTAAAAAAAACAGTCACTATTGTTTGTTTTAATACTTGTTGGAAGGAATATTAACATTTTTGGAGAGATTGAGTGGATTTAATAGAAAAGCCAAATAGTTTCAATTTTGTCGAGCCTTTCGTCAATTGTTACTAAGACTTCTAAACATCCACCGATCAAGCAGTCAATTATATTTTAAATCTTCTTACTTCAAAGTCAGACATGTCTGTATACTGATCCTTCCAGATGCGCTCTCTCCTCCTAGTTTCATGCTTTCTCTGATGTGCCTCAAGGTTGCTACTTAGGTCCCCTTCATCCTTATCTTACCAATAATGATATGGAAATGTGTACAATATGTTTTAAAAACTTACTTTTCGCTGACGAAACCAAGAAGGAATGTCAACACATTTACAATTACATCTGCAATGTCATCTTTAAAGGTAGTTAGATTGATTGGTAAAATGATTTACAGGATAATCGATTCAAAACAGTCTTACTATGCAATGAACTATCAGTTCAAAGGAGACGAAAAGTGTTTCTCATCATCTATGTATTAACAAGCCTTGTTCTATCCCATTGTCCTAAATTTCAGGCTAGTAAAATAATGCAATTATCTTGGAACGTAATCTTTTAACTATTCCATTTATATTGAAATTATTTGAGATATAGACTTCAAAATTTACAATCCTCAATCATATGATAATGTTCTTGAAAACAAATTACTAGCCCTTAAGAAATTTAAGGTGTATTAAGAGATTATGCAACAAAAAAAATTACGTAAAAACAAAGGATCTAAAAATAGAATGGTCTTCAGGATATTCCTATTTTTTTTTTAAGAGTATTACGAACAATTGAGCGATGACACATTTAAGGACATTTTATTTTATTTTGTTTTGTCAACTTTCACCCGAATGTTAAATGATTTCTAAACTAGAGTTTAATGTCTAACTTTTTTGCATTTTGTAATGTGTATGTCATAATCATAATCATAATTCAAAAACAACCCCCTACTGTTTGGAAAAAAGTTCTTATATTAAAACATTTATAATAAACAGAACATAAATATTAAAAAAAAAAAAACCAACAACACCACGTGCTGGGCTGAAAATTTCATTTATGTAGATTCTAATTTTTTTTCTTTTTTCTTTTATTAAAATTAAACCCTGTATAAATATTCAGATTTTATCAAATTTCAACAAGTTCACTGGCAGAACATCTAGAATGGTTTTTTTTTTTTTAATGTAAACTTTCTTTAAAAAAGAAAATCTTTATTGTTATGGTAAATGTTTTTGAAATACACAATTTCTATTCATCTGACCACAATAGCTACGGGGAACTAGGAGGGGAAAATACAAAGAAAGGAGAATAATTTAACGTTTTTATTTTTCCTGAAGATAATACCAAATGACCTTTAAGTATTTTTTAAAATTTAAACTTATTAAGAAAAAAAAAAACCTAAAATGAATAAGATATGGATTTGGTCAATTCAATCAGGTTTCAGAGTGTAAGTAATTTGATGGAGATTGTACTGATTCATTAACAAGAAAGGCTAAAACTAGTGTAGAATCACTTCGGTCTACATGAATTTATAGCCACTTTGAACAATAATAAGTTTTTGTTATTGAACACTTGGGCGTATACGTAATTTTTTATATAAAACTTAGTTTTGCCTTCTATGAGAGATGAAAGATGATATTAATGAGTGCCTTCAAGAACATAATAATGTTAACCATGGCAGCAAGTAATAATTATATTGATATGATAATCTTTTGACCTCTTTTTTGGACCTATTTTCCGTTATTTACTTAAAAAACCTTTAGAAGAATCTGTTAAGATTGCAAGAAGTCAACTTGATAATAAAGAACTGTGGTTTGCTTAAAATTTCGATGTAAGAAATGTAATCGAACATTGTTGGCGATCAAATAAAATCATTTTTTTAAATATAGAATGATCTCAAGATAGTATTTTTAATCTTAAAAAATGGATTTATTTCACTTTCAAAAATAACGACTAATTTTTTGAAAAACAAAACGATATTTAATTTTAGAATGAAACGTATTTCTTGAGCAAGTCAATATCCCGAATACAGACAGAAAATGTTCTTTTCATGAAATTTGATAATAACATTTTGACAGATAAGCATAATTTTAAATAGGTTATGATGGAGGTCTTTTGTCAAATTACCCCACGAAATTTTAAGTTTAATAGCTGCTGAACTGATATTTCCGAAATTCCGTTTACAGCAGCAATGTTTTCCAATGACCAGCCGGATTTTTGATAGAAAAGAGACCTGCTGTCCACCAACGATGTAGTTTCTTCATTCTTCGAATTCTTGACACTTCAAATTTAAACTGTTAAGTCTTCTTGGGTTACACTTCAAATCCCTCCCATTTTTATGGACAGCTTTCGAAAGTATAACGACTTCTTCTTCTGTTCTGTTCATTCGTTTCTGCATGAGCACATTTTCAATTTTTATAAAACTTAAAAATTAACATTAAACAAAATTTAAAGTTTGAAAAGTAACAATACATGTTTAGCTGACTATGTATTTTCATTCATCGAAATTTATTTTAGGTTCATTTATTTTATTCTTTTTTAATGCATTCCAAAATATTGTTTTAAAAATGAAAAAAAAAATCAATTTTTTTATTATAAGCTTTAAAATTACAATCATTCAATAATGATGATAATGCGACATTATTTTGAACATTATTTAAAACAATATTCCAATAAAGATTTTAATGTTTTATCATAAATAAAATCATCACTCATTTTCTACGCATTACATTAATGTTTTCTTACAGTGGTTCTCATTTACATAATCTACATTTCTTTCAACTTAAAGGTACCTTAAAAATGTATAGTTATTTCTGATCCTTCGTCCTTTTATAATATCAGACTATGTCAAAACACTTCTATACACTTGAAAAGCAAACACAGTAATGGATATTTCCCACACCTTGAGTACAATGAATCACTGCTATCCAAGCACATATTTAAATTAATCTTCAAGGTACTTAGTACTTACGGTGGCGTATACCTCAAACAATATACAATAAAAAAACATCGGTATTATAAATCAATATTCCCACCCACCTCCCACCACACATACAGACCCACATTGAATATGATTGGCACTTAAGCCCTTAATAAATAAATACGCCAAAACAAATGCGTCTATACTTGACTTTTCCGAGAACAATAAAAATGATAACACCAATTGAATGAAATGATTCAAGTGACATAATAACGTTGTCGTTGTCATTGTCATTGTAGTCAGCGTAATAGTGTCAACTTTATATGAATGCATTTCATTTTCATATCTTTTCCCAAGGCTTTACTCTTTTGACAATATTTTTCCATTAAATATTTTATTTGACATGGGCCCGAAATTGTTATGACTTTTCAAACCGCTCTCTCTCTCCCCCACAAAACAATACATAGGGTTGAAAATGTGCTCTTTTATATCGAGTGGTTTTATTATTGTTTTTTGATTATTCTCTTTTTGTTATTGTTTCAGTTTTAATTAAATTTTCATTAAATTTACGTATGTTTGTATGTAAAACGCTAGGGACTGTGGAATATGATAAAACAACAGGTTCTGGGATGTAACACTGTTTTTTGGTTTAATTTCTCAAGAGAATGTTTATTTTCGAACAAAATATAAATAAATTAAATTTGAAATTATTTCTTTCTTGTTGTTTTTTTTGGGAAAGGTAAACAAAAATGAGCTCCCTACCAATTCGCCAAATTTATGTGGACCCACATCATGTGTAGCACTATTTTTCCACATAAATTTTGTTAAATTTTGAATTTTTACAGCGACCTACTATTTCGCCTTAACTTTAACTTAGCAAAATATAAAAGTCTATTTGAAACAAAAAAAAAAAATATAAAATTCTTTAACCAAAAAAAAAAATACATCCGTCACATAGTTAATAAAATAGAAGATATTATTAAAAACCTAAGCATTTTCTACAAAAAAAAACGCGTTTTTCAACTAAACATAATTTTCGATACTTCTACACAACGCTAAATATATAAAATAAATTTAATTAATATTAAAATTATATACATAAAATTATAAAATAATAAATTACGTAAACAACAACAAATTTTATACAAAATTTAAAAAAATAACAAAACGGTTCAACGTAAATATTATAAAAACCCAGCTTACTGCCTGCTTGGATGTTTAATTGGCCTAAAGACCAAAATGTCCTTGGTGTTGTACAATATTGGAGGAGTTGCTAACGGTAGAACAACAACGACAGTATCAACTCCCACAACTGCAACCGCATCTACGATAGCAATAGCAGCTGCTGGTGTTGTCAATAATGACAATAATAATAATATGGATAACACAAGTGAGGAATCGAATCCTGTCACTATTTACAGGTAATGTATTTTTTGTTTTTTTTTTTTTTTTAGAAAAAGCGGGATTTTATTGTAAACTTCGGTTTTTTTTTGAAATCATACGAGGGACAAAAAATTTGTAATCATTTTTTTTTCGAAAAGAAAATAACTAAATGTTTGAATTCTCTTGGGACCCTCGATAAAACAAAAGTTTCTTATATTTTCAACTCACAATATGGATTACATAATCGTTATTGAAAACTGTAATTCTTCCCTGCTTCAGTAGTCTTGAAATAGTGTTTTTTAAACTCAAACAAAAGTTCTAGAAGTTTTTATAATTCAAACATTGTTTCTATTTAAATATTAAGTACAATTTTATAGTACTTGAATTTTGTGCTTGTGCTTCAAAATTGTAACAACCAATACCGATACTTGTGTTTTTATCTATCAATGTCCTTTTATTTCTATCCTCCTTAAGTATGTACTTGAATTCTCTTTCAATTCCTCAAGTACCTAACATCAATTATTTTTTTAAATATTTGTCTTGATGAATGAAAAATTTGTTAAACCGAATTCGAGTTATAAATTAAATTTAAGTTGAAAAGAATTATTGAAAGAATTGAAAGGTACAAACACTAGCACAGGTATTGGTACTTAAAATTTTTAAGAACCGGAACAAAAAATTAAGTGTCCAAGTTAAAAATGGTTAAAGTGACATTTGTACAGTTTTGAGATATAAAAATAGTTTTAAGCTAATTTGTTTGTTAGTGTTGTTCAAAAAAGTAACTTTCTCCTTTCTCCCTTCGCTCTACTTATGTGACACTACGAATGCACTTAATTTATTTAAATTGAACGACATATGTAATTGGAAACAATTTAAAAAAGTTAAAGCCCAACTATAATAGACTTAATCGAGCTTAATGTCAAAACCGAACGAAAAGTTTTCAACAGTTAGGTATCGTTAAAACAAAAGGTAACCATATTGGATGCTGGTGACTTAAGCAAATTCGTTCTAAATTTGACATTTACTTAAGTTCAAGCCATTTCAATGACTCTTGCTTAATTTGTAGAAAGTAAGAAAAAACTAAACGAAACTAAACGAACGTCTATTCTGATAAGTGAACTTATAATGATTTGACATTTAGATTTGAACGAAGAGCAGCAAAAAATGAATTGATACAATATGTGACAAAATTTAAAGGTTTTGTTGCCGAAATTATCAATTTGATATAAAACTTTTTAGTAATTTTCCAAACATTAACATTAGTGAATAATTTAATTTTATAAGTTAAAAAAAAGTCCTGGCCAAATTTTATTGACTTTAATACTATTAGAAACAAAAGTTCAGTTATTTATCAGCCTCTCAGTTTGTTACTTTAATCCAAGAAGTGGGTTAGAAGAGAAAGAGGGGAATAATGCTCAAAGAGTTGAATATATCAACTATATATTCCTTCCTATCTTGGTAAGGATTTTGTAACCGTTTTAATAAGGTATTTTGGGAAAACCTTCCTGGTACGCTTGCACCACTGTAGCTCGCCGGTGGGGTTGGTTCTTGTTTTCCCTAAACTTGTTACAAAAAAATTCTCATACCAGGTTTTTAAGTACCTTAGATGGATAGGTATGCGAGGTATTTTCTTACCCTCCCTTCCTTTGTCGTCATACTCGCCTAGACGACCCGTTCCTTGGTGTCCCTTCTCTTTTCTTATTTACATCTACTTTCGGTCACTCTCATCTCTTATTAGATTAAACTTTAGCCAATCATGTTTAAATTCATAATATACATTTATTTAATAATAAACATTGAATTTCATTATTTTACTTTAGATTTATAATAAACATTAATATCAATAAATTTACCTATTCTTCCTTTTTAAAATTTAAGTATAACTTCTTTTTTTGTTTAGTTTTGTTTAATTTAAGTGTAAAGTGAAATCTAATTCAAACAATTCTTATATATATAAAATAGTGAGATAATATATATATGTTCTAAATATATATATATATGTATGTGTATGTATATGTAAAATTTTTCATAAGACTTACCCCAAGAAGAAGAAGTGGCCACAGCTGCTTGTTGGTTTGTAGGTTTATGTATTATATTATTATTATTTTTTTTTTTGTTCTTTTTCACTACACTCAATCACTATTTTTCTTTATATTTAATATATATATGTATTGTTTGTATTTTAATTCACTTTATATTCAAGAGCGATTATTATTATATTATATATATTTTTTTTTTTTTGTAATATACCGATTTAAATTAATTGAACCAATTCCAAAAAGAAAGAAAAAGTAAAAAAAAACAAATTAACAAAAAAAATTTAAAGATTAGAATTGAAAATTAAAGTTGAGATAAAAAAATTGAAAATTTAAATTATATATATATATATATATATATATATGTATATTTTTTGTGTAGGGCTGGAATTTTAAAATTTCGTCCTATCTTCGCCTGTTCTGGATTTCTGGTTTTTTTTGTGTTCCTTTCCTGTAGGTTGTTTTTGCCGGTTGTGATATTGGGTTTTCTTGTGACGTAAATCGGCAAGGTAGTAAAAATTGGTGGGCGCTTCAGCTATGCTGAGCGCCTGAAATTATGTTGTGATTTTTGTAGATTTTACTGGTATTTCTACTTTCGTTTGAAATTCTTCACATAAAGTGTAAGTAGAAGGAAAACGTTTCCTTTAAAAATGTATATTGTAATTAGAAAGATATCTATCTATTTTGTTAATTTCTGAATTCTTACCTCGAAATTTATGTGAGAAGTGTTACAGAAATTTTCTCCCCTTTTTTTTTTGTTTGGTTTTATATTTTGTTGTTAAATAATATTTGTACTGAATGCAATTCACGACTTATTTGAATATTTAATTATTTAAATATTTCACTTTGAAAATTTTAAAGGTTTGGATATGCACTTTGAATTATTTGAAATTTCTAGCTTTCGTTTATGGTATGTCTATCTCGATTGACTTCTTGAACAAAAAAGAACAATTCCTTATTCAAAATCGGAAACCTAACTCCTAGTAATTGGCTATTCTTTGTTTCTTACCAATACTTGGACGAAACCTTTGTCTCTCAAACCATATATCGGTGTTTTCCTGGTTTTGCGGTTTTCTGTCTTTTGTATTGATTCTAACATTTTTAGTGCTCAGAGGAATTTATTTGATTAGAATTTCTCTCCATGAACCTCGCTCAGAGATCGGAACTCGGCAACATTTTAAAATTTCCCTTTCTATTATTATTTCCCTTACTAACCATCTCTAGTCCGAATATCCCTACCTTTCAATTTAATGTCACTCAGCTTTGACAGTTCAGAGTTTTATTGTAATTTCTGTTTATTTCCTTCTATTGGTAAACGCGTGTGAGTAATTCTTGTTTTTATTTTATTTTTGAAATAAATTGAGATTTTATCATTGTTCTTTATAGGTTTTGTGGAATTCGTTACAGGGCTATGCTGGTTTATAACAATAAATTGTTGTAAACTATGCATACGAACCCACGAGTTATTTATTTTATTTTCTAATCGGGATATTGTGTACTTGAGTTTGTTCGCCGTGTTCTGTAATTTCTTAAGTAAACAAATGTGAATAAATTATCTATCGACAAAAATTTAAAATTGCGGGTAAAATACATACTTAAAGAAAACGTGGGAGCCGTACCTAACTCCCTGAAGTCTCATGCCGGGCTACTATCAGAGTCAGATAAGTGATTTTGGTTTATTTAATTAAAATTAGTTGATTCTTTGTGGTTTCTTTTACAGGTTACTGACGGATGTCTTTGGAATGAAAAATTCCTATTGGTTTTCCTTCGCGTGTTTCTAGTTCGTACATGCAAGTACCAACAACTCTTTTGATCCGAGATTTGAGGAACTTCGGTAGTAACTTGGCATTAATGCCTTGTGTGAATTTACTCTGGGCGAAGTTACGATGAAATACTTCTTGGCCCACTTTATACACAACAGGCTTAGCTCGTAAGTTGTAAGTATTTTTAGATTTTAAATGTGCTTTATTTAAGTTGGAAGTGATTTTATCGTGTGCTAAACTAACTAATGCTTCTTTTGGTATAATTTCTGCCTCTCGGTCGTTTAAACAATTTAAATTGCGTAGAATTCGGTAAGAAGACGCATGTGTGATCATATTTTGATTAAAAAGTGCGAAATATGGTTGACATCCAATCGATTCGTGTACGTCCGATCTCAAGGAACAAGCAATGCTTGATAATTGGGTGTCCCAATCGTTTTGTTCTTTTGAAATAAGAATTCGTAATTTACTTAAAATGTTTCTATTTACTCGTTCAGAGTTATTTGCCTGAGGTGAATATAAAGCAGTTTTCTGGTGTTTTACACCGTATACATTTAAGAAATTACTGAATTCTTTAGAAACGAACTGTCGACCGTTGTCGGAATGTATTATTTCCGGCGTTCCGAATAAATGGAAAACATCGCTTTCTAAAAATGTAATTATTTTTGAGGAGGTGGCTATTGATAAAGCTTTAAGAAATATAAATTTTGAAAAGTGATCCAAGGCTATGAAAACGTAAGTATTACCTCGTTTTGTTCTTGGATATGGACCTAATAAATCCACGAATAACCTTTGCATCGGTCTCTCGGTTATAGTTTGATTTTGTATCGGAGCGCGTAGAATGAAGTTGGGAGCTTTTACTGTTTTACAAATGTCACACGCATTAACATATCGTCTTATGTCTGAGATCATTTTAGGCCAATAATACTTCTCACGAATTCGTTCGTAAGTTTTACTGAGCCCACTATGTGAAGCTAACTTGGAATCATGTGACATTTGTATAACGCGTTCCGTTAATGTTTCCGGAAGCCAAAGCTTCCAACGAGAATCTTCTTCTCCTACTTCTCCTGTTCTAAAACGTACACGTTTATAGACATATTTTCCTGATACAACTAAGTCAGGCAAAGTGTCTTGATTAGCGATGATATTTTTCCTTAATTTTGAATATTGTTCAGAGTCGAAATCTTCGGCGTCTAAGTCTATTTCTGTTCCTACTGTCGTTGCTGAAATTTCCTCGCAGTTTTTTTCAGGTAACTGTATCATAATACCTTCCATGTCTACTCGCGACAAAGCATCTGGTACTACATTTAAAGATCCTTTTCTATGTTCGATGGTGAAGTCAAAGCCTTGTAGTTCTAAACTCCATCTGGCTAATCTTCCACTTAAATCCTTAAGTGACATGAGCCATTTCAAACTAGAGTGATCGGTTATCACTTTGAAAGGTGATCCTTCAACATAAGCTCTAAATTTCCTTATACTTAAGACTGCCGCCAGACATTCTAGTTCAGTCACCGTGTAATTTCGTTGGGCTTTGTTGAGTTTTTTTGACATATAAGCTATAGGTCTTTCATTTTGATTTTCATCGAGTTGAAATAGAACTCCACCTATTCCTTCGGACGAAGCGTCACATTGAATTATAAAAAGTTTTTTGAAATCGGGTTGACTTAAGACTGGAGCAGAAGAAAGTGCTTCTTTTAGCTTATTAAAACTTTCAAGTGCTTCCGAACTAAATTCAAACTTTTTCTTTTTAAGACAGTTCGTAAGTGGTGATGCTAAATCTGAATAATTTCTTATGAAGCGTCTATACCAGCCTGTAAGACCTAAAAACCGTCGAACCTGTCTTTGTGAGATAGGAATGGGAAAATTCACCATTGCTTCAATTTTTTCAGGATTAGTTTTCAAAGTACCTTGTCCTACGATGTAACCCAAATATTTTATCTCACGCATACCGAATTTACTTTTATCTAGATTTATAGTTAAATTAGCTCTACGCAAACATGAAGCTACTTCTTTTAAGATATTGATATGGCTTTCGAAATCGGCAGTACATACTAAAAGATCATCAAGATACAGAAAAACATTGTCTCTCAACCGAGATGGAAGAACTTTATCCAGTGTACGACACAGGGTTTGAGCAGCATTACTCAACCCGAAAGGCATAACTTTGAATTGGTAGAGTGGCCTACCTGGAACTGCGAAAGCCGTTTTTGGACGAGACTGTTCTTCTAACGGAATTTGCCAATACGCATCTTTGAGATCTATACCTGAAATAAAATGTGTATCTTTGATACGACTCAAAAGACCATCTATGTGTGGCATAGGGTAAGCGTCTTTAACTGTGACCGCGTTGACCTTTCTAAAATCGAGGCATAAACGTACTTTGCCAGGTTTTCTCACCAAAACTAATGGGCAACACCACGGAGAATTACTCTCCTCGATAACATCTAACTCTAGCATGCGGTCTAACTCCTTATATACCTCTTCTTGTCTAATAGGGGACAACGGGTAATGACGAGATTTTATTGGAGTGGCATCGCCAGTGTCGACAACATGGAGACCCAGGTGAGTTTTTCCTAAACCTAATTCAACAAAATTTGGAAACAACTTTTTAACCGCTTCTAATTTTACTTTTTGTTCCGCAGATAAATCAACCAACTCAGCCTCTTCTTTAAAGTCAGCTTCCTTTTCGTAATCCTGTAGGTCCGGTGCTATTTCGCTGATTTGAGGAGTCAAATTAAATTTCCTCCAAAAATCCATTCCCAAATATATGTTTTGGGTTAAGTTCGGGATTAAATAAAATGAAAGGGTTTTGGAAAGTCCGTTGTATTTGGTCATAATATCACAAAAACCAACAATGTCGTGTGACTTGCCATCAGCTGTACGAACATGATTTTTGTATGGCCTAACTTCGGCCCCAATTTTTTGAACTAAATCCCAACACCCTTTTCCCAACACGGAAATCGAAGCTCCGCTGTCTAGTAAGGCAAAGTTTGGTTCTTCGTTCAGAAGTACATTGACGTACATCCGACCGTCACCTTCTAAAGAAATAATTGATTCTATTATCAACTTGCGGTAATTTTTTCTAATTTTATATCTATCTCTACATTTTTGAATCTTGTTACTAACAGCTTTTTCTCTTTTTCCAAAAATTCTAGCTCGGACTTTTTCATAATTTAATTTTCTCTCGTGAAGAGATTTTAAAGCGAATCTATGGATTGGATGACTAAACTGCTCTTGATCTTCAACCCTTTTTAAAATTTCTATTTTGTTGTCGCTTGAAGTAACGATTGAGTCTTCACTGCCATCTACTGTTCCAGGAGGTTGTTTGGAATGAGATTCTTCTGCAGTGGGTAAGACACTTTCGCTTCTTTTTAATGAGTTGAAGGGCCTGGAAAAACTTTCATGGAACGACTCTCTCCGCCCTTCTTGTCGTCCCGACGAAAGTTTTCCGAATGTTTGTTGGGACATTCAGGTGTAGAAACTCCTTTTGTTCCACAAAGGAAACAGAATAAATTTCTCGTATGAGACGGACAATTATAAAAAGAATGTCCTTTATCATCACAGTTCCAACAACTAAAAGTACTATTGGCTTTACTTCCATAATTAATAGCTGCAATTTCTTCACTACTATCTTCAAGTTTATTATTCTCTTCCGAAACTATCTCATGAACCACTTTCGGCGATCTTTTAGCTAAAAACTTTTCTGCCTCTCTAGCTTTCAACTTTAGTTGTTCAAGATTTTTAACGTCCGAGGATAACAAAATTTCTCCTAGCCTATCTTTAGCGTTATTTCTTAACACATCTACCAACTTCTTGTTGTCAAATGGTTCTCTCATACGATCGTTGATAGTGATTACAGCATTATAAAAATCATCGAAAGATTCTTTAAATCCTTGTTTGCGAGTTAGTAAACGCATGTAAATGTCAACGTCACTTTCGAGTCTACCGAATTCTTTTTTCATTTCGGCTTTTACTTCCTGTAACCTAGCTTCCGTATTTTTTTTCAGGTATCTCCAATACCATCTATTTGCATTGTCTTTTAACAAGACGTGTAAATTTGCAACAATTTGCTCATCTGAATACCCAGAAGAAACTTGTAATCGTTCGACTTTAAATAAAAAATCTCCAATATTTGTTGTACCGTCGTATTGGATATTCCACCTATCTAAACGACACTTATCTGAAGTATTAGAATTGCTCACAGACAAATTTCTAAATTCGTTAGACAACGGAGATGCCATTGGTTGCCTGACTTGTATTTGAGAGCGGCTTGTTGTTGGATTTGCGACAACTTGTGCCGTACTGGCTCTTTCAAAATTTTCTAACCGTTTGTTGACACTATCCATAAACTCTTTCATTTGTTGAAAAATTCGCATTTGATTTTCTAACAAACTCCTTTCAACCCTATCGGCTAAATCCTCATTGTTTATCGTATGTGTCCTATCATTATTGTCTTCTTGGCTAGTTCTATTATTTTGGTCATTGTTTGGACCGTGAACGTTTTCTTCTATATTAATCATATTTTCGTTCCTTTCTTCTTGACCAGTTATCCTATTGTTTGACATGTCTTGGCTAGAATCGGAAATGAAGGAATTTAACTCTTGGGAAAAATTAACCGATTGATCTAAATTGAACCTATCAATTGTAGTGTTGAAACGCCTCACAAAACTTTCAAATCTTGCTTCTGAGACCGCACGAAGATTGTTCCAACTTCCTGCTAAACTGTTTCTCGTATTTTCTTGGCTCATACTATTGAGCCTTTGTAATTAAAAAAATCAAAAAAATTTATCTTAACGATACTGGATATAATAACTTGAAGTTATTTCTGATAGTTTTGCCCAATTACAAAAAAAATAAATATATATTTTTATAAATTCAAATTTGTTTTAATAAATTGATAATAAAAAAAATAATTTCAAAAATTTTCTTTAAAAACAATTATTTCTAAAATGTATTTTCTTTTTCAGAAACTTTTCATAAAAAAAAAGAGATGAGAATGACCTACTCGTTGAAGCTTTGATGAAAGAAGGATAAGAGAAGTACACCGTAGTTCTACGAGCCAAAATAAAACAAAAGTAAAATAAGCTAATGGTATTAACCTGAAACTAATGTGTATTGTTAATCAAATTAATCTTTCTTCCAGGACATCAATGGACGCACGTTTCATCAACGATGACTCTGGAAAAAAATTATTTTGTGTTTTTTTTGTATTTTAATAATGAGTATTTTGTTGAAAGCGCTTTCAGGACGTTCCTTGAGACTGCTTTCAACAAAATCTCCAAGCAAGGGCTAAATATTTCGGTCATTTGAAAACTAAGTTTCATAGTTTGTCCAAGACTCGAACCTTTAAGTTCCTTCTTGTGTATCTTTTGAAACTTTGATTATAATCTTAATTTCTTGTGGCAAACGATATCGAAAATTTTTTTCAATGGTCGTGACTCACTAGAAATCTTAGATTAAGTAATCTGATTTCCATTTGTAAAAAAAAAACTATTGAAACTATTGTAATGAAAACTATTGGTTGTGTAAAAAAAATTAAGTTGAAATTGAAAAGAAAAAAATAAAAAATTAAATTGAAGTGGCTCAATATTATCTATCCCCCACTATTTTCAATAGCGGGTTCCACACGTTTTGGGCGCCATTTTTGTAACCGTTTTAATAAGGTATTTTGGGAAAACCTTCCTGGTACGCTTGCACCACTGTAGCTCGCCGGTGGGGTTGGTTCTTGTTTTCCCTAAACTTGTTACAAAAAAATTCTCATACCAGGTTTTTAAGTACCTTAGATGGATAGGTATGCGAGGTATTTTCTTACCCTCCCTTCCTTTGTCGTCATACTCGCCTAGACGACCCGTTCCTTGGTGTCCCTTCTCTTTTCTTATTTACATCTACTTTCGGTCACTCTCATCTCTTATTAGATTAAACTTTAGCCAATCATGTTTAAATTCATAATATACATTTATTTAATAATAAACATTGAATTTCATTATTTTACTTTAGATTTATAATAAACATTAATATCAATAAATTTACCTATTCTTCCTTTTTAAAATTTAAGTATAACTTCTTTTTTTGTTTAGTTTTGTTTAATTTAAGTGTAAAGTGAAATCTAATTCAAACAATTCTTATATATATAAAATAGTGAGATAATATATATATGTTCTAAATATATATATATATGTATGTGTATGTATATGTAAAATTTTTCATAAGACTTACCCCAAGAAGAAGAAGTGGCCACAGCTGCTTGTTGGTTTGTAGGTTTATGTATTATATTATTATTATTTTTTTTTTGTTCTTTTTCACTACACTCAATCACTATTTTTCTTTATATTTAATATATATATGTATTGTTTGTATTTTAATTCACTTTATATTCAAGAGCGATTATTATTATATTATATATATTTTTTTTTTTTTTGTAATATACCGATTTAAATTAATTGAACCAATTCCAAAAAGAAAGAAAAAGTAAAAAAAAACAAATTAACAAAAAAAATTTAAAGATTAGAATTGAAAATTAAAGTTGAGATAAAAAAATTGAAAATTTAAATTATATATATATATATATATATATATATGTATATTTTTTGTGTAGGGCTGGAATTTTAAAATTTCGTCCTATCTTCGCCTGTTCTGGATTTCTGGTTTTTTTTGTGTTCCTTTCCTGTAGGTTGTTTTTGCCGGTTGTGATATTGGGTTTTCTTGTGACGTAAATCGGCAAGATAGTAAAAATTGGTGGGCGCTTCAGCTATGCTGAGCGCCTGAAATTATGTTGTGATTTTTGTAGATTTTACTGGTATTTCTACTTTCGTTTGAAATTCTTCACATAAAGTGTAAGTAGAAGGAAAACGTTTCCTTTAAAAATGTATATTGTAATTAGAAAGATATCTATCTATTTTGTTAATTTCTGAATTCTTACCTCGAAATTTATGTGAGAAGTGTTACAGAAATTTTCTCCCCTTTTTTTTTTGTTTGGTTTTATATTTTGTTGTTAAATAATATTTGTACTGAATGCAATTCACGACTTATTTGAATATTTAATTATTTAAATATTTCACTTTGAAAATTTTAAAGGTTTGGATATGCACTTTGAATTATTTGAAATTTCTAGCTTTCGTTTATGGTATGTCTATCTCGATTGACTTCTTGAACAAAAAAGAACAATTCCTTATTCAAAATCGGAAACCTAACTCCTAGTAATTGGCTATTCTTTGTTTCTTACCAATACTTGGACGAAACCTTTGTCTCTCAAACCATATATCGGTGTTTTCCTGGTTTTGCGGTTTTCTGTCTTTTGTATTGATTCTAACATTTTTAGTGCTCAGAGGAATTTATTTGATTAGAATTTCTCTCCATGAACCTCGCTCAGAGATCGGAACTCGGCAACATTTTAAAATTTCCCTTTCTATTATTATTTCCCTTACTAACCATCTCTAGTCCGAATATCCCTACCTTTCAATTTAATGTCACTCAGCTTTGACAGTTCAGAGTTTTATTGTAATTTCTGTTTATTTCCTTCTATTGGTAAACGCGTGTGAGTAATTCTTGTTTTTATTTTATTTTTGAAATAAATTGAGATTTTATCATTGTTCTTTATAGGTTTTGTGGAATTCGTTACAATTTAAGGGAGCATCTGCACAAGAAGACTTATCAATGTTAAACATTTTATTTGGTAACATTTTGAACTTAGAAAGCTCTTGTGTTAAGAAGTTTCATCATCATCATCGACTAGACAAACTGATGGGATCTTATACTGTTCTCAATCAACAAGTCTCTCCATTTTCCGATTGCGATCCAACCAACAACGCTGTCCAGTTGAGCATTTCAAGTCTTCGAGTGTCCTGCTGGTCTACGCCATCTCTCCAGGTGTAAGCATGGTCTTCTACCATACAATTTACTACAAAGCACTTTCCAAACTGGTTCCTATTCGCTCATGCAATCTAGGTGACCAGTCCACAGGATAATATTTTTCGCAATACCTATTTTAATGGAGATAGAAGGACCTTTCAACAGGAAAATACTCTGAAATTTAAAGAAATAAAGGGGAGAAATTAATAATTGAGTTCAAAAGTTTTAATATACATTACATATTTCTTTGTTTTCGAAATACTAGTAATTTGAAAATTATTTGAGCCACCCCCTTGTTAATTTCACTCTATAGGGAATTGAATATCCTATAAAAAATTTAGAGTAAAATGAAACTTTTTCTTTAATTTTTTTTCTCTGTTGTGCTTCATCTGTTTCATTCCACTTTACAGAAAGAATTGAAAAATTAATAAAATTAAATGACAAATCATTAATAAATTATGCTTAATATTAAAATACATAAATTATTATATTATTCAAACCCACTGATTTGCTGATATCCTACCGATTAAAAAAAAAAGTATACATTTTAAATATCTCCGCAAAGATTGATTGATAAAACGAGTAGGTATATAAATTAATATTAAAACAGAAAAGAGAAACAATAAACCTCTAATTGAAAAATTCGATTAAAATGCAAATTGGAAACAATTATTCACCATATGAACCTCAACACATTTCTGACGTACATACAATATACATTCATACATACTGGTGAAGTTTTTTTTTATTTTTGTTTGCAAGGACCTCATTCCAACACCTCATTATCTGCTTTCACTTTGCCATAAAGCTAACTCTTCCAGACAACAATTTACATTTTAAATTGTTCACACTGATTGTGCTCACAACCATCACCAGGACCAGGACCTGAATCAGGACCAAGACCAGCATAGTAATAGGATTTTAATTTCTCAAAGGAAATGAGACTTTTTAACTTTATAGTATTTACATATATGCATAACATATTGGTGATTTATTAATTTACATAAGGTGAAAATGTATGAACAATTTAATTTAATTAAATTTATCAGCACTATTATGTTTATTAACTTCCCATAGGGAGTTATTGTAATCGGTCCGATTTGTCAAATTGAAATTTTTGACAAATCTGGACGTTTTATGGTTCCTTGAATCTAAATTCGTCATTTGTAGAGAGATGTCTGTGTGTGTGTGTACGTACGTTCGTACGTATGTACGTTCGTACGTATGTACGTTCGTACGTATGTACGTTCGTACGTATGTACGTTCGTACGTATGTACGTTCGTACGTATGTACGTTCGTACGTATGTACGTTCGTACGTATGTACGTTCGTACGTTCGAGACCCCTTTTTTTGTTAACGGTATCTCGAGAATGAATAAAGATATCAACACGAATTAAATTTTGTTCAATAGGCTATAACTTCATGAAATGCAGAAAGGACTTTTACAAAAATTTGTCGAACGGTTTTTTCACAATAGCAGTTTAAAAAAAAAGTGAAAATTTTAGTTTGTCGCAAATATCTCAGGAACGAATAATGGTATTGACTTCAAATAAATTTTATTAAGTAGATTTCAATGTGACACAGGTTTGGTATAAATTTGAAAATAATTTAACATACCGTTATTTTTTAAAAAAGGAAAAACTAAAAAAAAATGTTTTGGCGCGGAAATATACAATGAAGGAAAAATTATATCATCTTGAAAACTTTTTTTTATATGCGAAATGTGATCTTTGACATCTGGTCAAATTTTTGAAAAAATTTGATTGACAGTTTTTTATAAAAAAGTACAAAAAATTCTACCAAAAGTTGGTAAAAAATGTTTTTTGACTTGAATATCCCGAGAATGGGCTACAATATTGACTTCAAATTTATTTTAGCTTAAACAAAATACAATTATTAATAAACGCTACAATTTTGACAAATATAGAACTGACAGTTTTCTTACAACAAATAAAAAACTTTAACAAAAATAAGCCAAAAAATGTCAAAAGTAGTTTCTTGACTTGAATATGTCCAGAGTGGTAAATCATTTTAACTTCGAATTTATTTTATTTTTTGCATAAAAGAATTGTCAACTTATGGTATATTTTTGACAAATGTCGAAACTACAGTTTTTTTACTGAAAATAAAAAACTAAAACTGAAATTTACAGAAAAGTGTCATAAATTGTTTTTCGACTTAAATATCATCACTACAAGCAATGATATTGACTTCAAATGTATTTTATTTTCAACCTACTCGTAATGCATTTGTCAATACCTAAAAAATGGTAAAATATTGACGAATATCAAATTGAAATTTTCACAATAAATACAGAACTACAAATATTTCTAAAAAAAATTGGTAAATATTGTTTTCAGATTCAATATCTCTGATATTTTTTATGTTAATAAAATTGTTATCAACTAACATCAAAAGTTAATCATTTATTATCAGGAACGCTAAGTTTTCAAATTATGCATAATGGGAAGTTATCAGTGTGGGTCGCACCCAGCCTCTTTTTTTATAATTTTTTATGAACGGGAATGTTAGAAAAAAAGAAGTGTCAATTTAATCAAAGTCACACATTATGGAAAGGAAGGTATTTGATATTATCTAATGGATGTTCAACTTAATTGGGAAGGTATGAATTGCTGCCATGGCTACGATTGCATATACTTCATATCCTTTTCATAAAGTTTTCCATCACTAATTCGCACCTCTGTGTCCTTGTTAACTTCTCGAATTCCATCTTTAAGGTCTTGATTCAATTTTGGAGCATTGGCTTAGTCCTTGTCTTTCACGTGATCTTTAAGAAAAAAGTCTGATGGGGTTAAATCACGTAAGTAACGTTTCTTGCAAAATTATGATTTTTTCGTAACTTGTGTGACACAAAGCTACACACGTGACGTCTTGTTGAAAAAAAGGTCCGATCACATCGAATTCCAAAAAAAAACGCTCCAAACAAGGACACGTTGTGAATGGAGAGGCTTAAGGCTTTTCAGCAATTCTTGGATTTTCCAGGCCACAAATGTTACAATTCTACTTAAACAATCTATGCTCCTCCAAATTGAAAATTTTCCTTATCACTGAAGGTCATTTTTTGATAAAAATCCGGACTCAATCCGCGGTGATCGACTGGCTAGAGTCATTTTGTATTAACTGAACTTAAAAAACCTGAAGACCGAAGTCTTTATCATTGCCTAATTTTGAACATCAACGAGAAATTGACAAACCTTGGTTTTCGTCAGCACTAGAAGAGTGTATTATTATTTATAGTAATGGCTCTCTTGTCAAACTCCAAAAGATGACAGCTACCAAAGTGACAGATGTTCAAATTGCGGTCTATTAAAAATAAAGCCCCTTATTGAAAAACCCTTAACAATACTTAACTGTCCGTATTTCTCTTTTTGAATTTAAAATAACATATATTCGTCACGCAAAAAACCACATTTACATACATACATACATAATACCGTTATTAGCCTAAATTGTTACCTTAATTTTGTCTGAGTAACAATTAATTCGTCTTTAATTTGAACGAGGTTTGGATAAAATAATTTTAAGTGTCTACAAGTGTTGACAATACATAGTTAAATAAATATTATATTCTATATTTCAAAAATTTGTATCGATTTTGTAATTTTGATTGTTTTTTTGTTTCTTTGTTTCAGGTGCCGGGCCCCAATAGCGTCATTAGATTGCATGGAGGAGTTCAGTGGTACGGGAGGTCATCTTGATTTCGGTATCTTTAAATTTTCACACACAGAAAAAAAAAAACGGAGATAAATTATCCCAAAACTTATAGAGTAGATTTGCGTCTTAATTTGATTTTTTTTTTTTTTTGTCAAATTTAATTTCCGCATTTCTAAACTTTGTGCGATTGATCCTTTTAGAAAATAGTCTTCCTGTAGAAAAATCTAGACGGCAGTTAATTAACTATAACATTTCGGGAATCCTAGAAAGTTCATTTTTCATTTCGTAATTTACCCTTAATAGTGTAAGAAAGTAAAGCTATTTTCAAAGCTATAAAAGAAAATGTTTATTGAAAACAAAAGACCCACATTTCATTAATTTTATTATAAATGTACTGTCAATTAAAAATGTTCATCAAATTCATTAGCTTTCCGGAAAGAAAACTGGACTTTAGAATACAAATCGCTTTCATTCAAAAGATTTATCTCAGAAATCATTAATTTCAATTCTGCCGAAAAATCAAAATAAATTAAAAATAAAATTAGAAACCGATTCCCTTGCAATTAGTTAAATAATTTTTTTTTGTTGAAAAAAAAATGAATGATGCTCGGAGCAAACTTATTGAATTTATATTTTCTTTTTAATATTTAGGACGTTCAATAAGTTTGGGATCGAATTCAGCATTACCATTACGTCATGGTTCAACTCCGACACCGGGTTTGCGGTACAAAAACCTTGGAAAGAGCGGTCTACGTGTCTCAAATGTGGGTCTGGGCACGTGGCCAGTCTTTTCACCCGGGGTCAGTGATGAACAGGCCGAATCAATACTAAAGCTAGCCATTGAAAGCGGCATAAATTTATTTGATATATCTGAAGCGCATTCGGAAACGGAAATTGGTAAAATACTTCAAAGGACCGGTTGGAAGAGGACTGCATATGTGATTACAACAAAAGTTTATTGGAGTACAAAGTGAGTATAATTGTCAAGTCAATTCAAAGTTTCACAAAGAAAAGAAAAAAAAAACAGAATTTTTGAAACACTAAATCACAAACAAAAATTAGTTCCATGCAAAAATCTTTAAATTAAAAAATTTCCAAAAGAGCACTGTTCCGCCCCTTTAAATAGTCGATGGACATAGTGTTCCTTCTTTCCAGTTTCTCTTCTTAATGGTTTATTCCAGGACAATTAACCACTTCCGACCAATTGATAGCGACTTAACACTCACATGCCATCCTTAAACTGAAAAAAAAAAAACGTTTAATTATTTTTAATTTAATTTAATTGATTTTTTTCATTTACAGATCTGAAGAGCGTGGTCTATCGCGGAAGCACATTATTGAGTGCGTCAAGGCCAGTTTGCAGAGATTACAATTGGCTTATATTGACATCGTGATTATCCACAAAGCCGATGCTATGTGTCCAATGGAGGGTAAATATTTTCCTTTCAACTTCCTCTTTAGCACTTGAATGATAATGATTTTCCGACAAAAAAAATAAAATAAATAAATTTTCAACAGAGGTCGTTCGAGCCATGACATACATCATACAAGAAGGCTGGGCCATGTACTGGGGCACAGCTCGTTGGTCCCATGTGGAAATTATGGAAGCCTATTCCAATTGTCGTCAATTTAATTGTATCGCTCCGATTGTCGAACAATCCGAGTATCATATGTTCTGTCGTGAAAAATGTGAACTTTATTTGCCCGAGATGTATAATAAAATTGGTGTTGGTTTGATGGCATGGGGGCCATTGTCGATGGCGTTAAGTGACACGCAAAATGGTGAGAAAATTTTATTCCCCAAGGGCTCGTTCAAGACCAAAAGCCACAGCTATTCATGGACTGAGGACGAGGTTAATCGAAATGTAAGAACTTATTGAGTGATTATTTATTTTTTTTTGGTTTTCACAATTTTAATTTCTGGAATTTTTACAGGGAAGTTGGAATAAGGACCGTTTGGAGGAGGGACGCAGGCATTGTGACAGGCTAAGAGATCTATCGGCATTGGCAGAAAAGCTTGGCTGTAGTCCTACTCAGTTATCGATTGCATGGTCACTTAAGCATGAGCCGGTGCAGTGTTTGTTGTTGGGGGCGACATCTGCTGAGCAATTGCATCAGAGTCTGCAGTCGTTACAGGTAAACATTCTTTTTGTGTACATATTCAATCGGAAAGATTGTATACATATTTCCTTTGTAATTTCATACAGTTACTACCAAGATTATCGACCAGTGTGATGCTTGAATTAGAAAGAATTCTCGAAAATAAACCGATTCGGCCGCCAATGATATCGACATTGGCGCTTCGGTGACAATCAGCCTGCCCTCAGGGGCCACCAAGTATAAGTGGCGCCTGTGGGGCAGAGTCACCAAAGGACGAAGAATTCTGCGAGGAAGCCGATCCGAAAGATGCATCAAAGCAGGGTTTCTGCACTATTCAGTGACGAAAGGAGTCTTTAGATAACGATAATAAATTTTTGAAACCGATAAGTAGCAAAACTAGCTTAAGTAGTACAACAATAATAACAACCGTTAGTAACAAGCCAGATCGAATAATTCTACAACAACAACAACTGCAATTGCAACAGCAGCATCAGCATCAGCAGCAGCAGCAACATCAACAGCAGCAGCAACAACAACAACGTTCTTCACTTTTCAAAGGTTCTTCTTCAAATTCAAATAGCAATTTATTAAATTTAAACAATGAGAATCGCTTAGATAGTTTACCAATTCAAATAGATTCTTTAAACAATAACAATTCTTATAACCAAAGCAATCAGGCAAATGGAGGCAATAATAATGAGATATTAACAACAGCAGCATCAGCAGCAGCAAGTCACTATCATTCCCAGAAAGATACCACAATCAATATGAGTCACACTCAGGCTTACGATGAAAGATCCAACATGACCAAAGCCAAAAAGTCCTTGCTTAATTTCAGATCATTTGACTTTCATATCAAGTCACTGTATTCGGGCTTACGCCAACACAAAAACCCATCTGAAACGGCTCATCATCAACACCAAACTTCAGAATCTAACTGTCCATCAGTTATTAATGAACATAATACCGCCGCCGCATTAGCGGCTCATAACCGAACACCTCCATATTTGCGCGTCGAAGCAGTGGACATTGAGGAATCGGAGAATCTCCTTCTCGACTATCCTCAGTCGCCGTACTCTTCGAGGCGTAATAGTGACGATAATCGATCGAGTGCAAATCTCTTGCAGATAAACCAATTCGATATGTCCATTTCTCCGGGCAGTTCACCGTATTTCCTGTCACCAATTCCGATTTCGGGAAACATAAGACGTTCGTCTACCTCGGATATAATGTGCAAGAGAAGCAGTGCCGGGAGCAGTGCTAGTTCGAGTCGACGTCCTAGCACTTCGGATCTGCTGAGGAAGGCGCGAGAACGTAAAGGAAGCGAGTCGAGCAATCGCATTGGCAGAAGTGTCTCACACGGTGGACTGCCAAGGGGTGGCGGTGGTGGTGGCAGCCGAGGTGGAGGTCGTCGCACAAGCATAGCTTGTTAAATTGGACTTCGTCGACTTTGATGAGACTTTTTTAATATTATCCTTGAGTTCACTCTGTCAGCCCCAAACTACCTCCATAATATCAACTCTATATGCACTCCTTTCACAAAACATAATTTTCTCAAGAATTTAAAAGGTTAAGTTCAAGTTTAAGCGACCAAATCAGCCAAACTGACTATAAACGAATTGCAGAAGAAGAGGAAGCATTCGAGGAATTTGTCAACTATTTGTCCTTCGAGAGGAGACTGAAAACTAAGCATTTGGCCCACAGAAGATTGTGCCAGCTCAGACGTTTCTAGCTTTCGTATTCAAAAAGCCAGACTCAAACGAAGAGGTTCTCTTATCTAACTATGCGAATGTGAACCAGACAAAGCTTGACCATAGTTAGATGGGTCAATTATAGTGAGAGGCGATTTGTTTGGCTTAATTGAACTTGATCCTTCCGAGAGGTCTTTGTCCTCCCACATTTAGAATTCCCGTTCATACTGAGTGTGACTCGCTGTGTTGCTCAAGCTCATTGTCATTTTGTTTTAAAAAGAAAAATTTAAATTCCAGATTACGCTAGGTTTTCGAAAGAATAGAATCTTGTTTAAAAAAAAAATTCTTTAAATCTTATCTGAATCTTTAAATTATAAATAAGATATAAGATTTGCTGCTTGCTTGGATAATGGTAAAACATAAAAATTTGTAGAAAAATGGCTAAAAGAATCGAAAACAAAAATTCTTTTAGAAGACAAATAATATTTTTTTATAAAAACAAAAACTTAAAGCAAATATTATTTACTCAAAATATATTTAAAAACAAATAATAATAATAATACACAAAAGTCGAAATCAAATTTCATAGAGTTATAGAAAAAGACATGAATTAAAAAATATAAAGAAAAACAAAATAATAAATAAATATTAAATCAAGCAGATACAAAATATTTGAAATCGTAATTGCCTTTTGAATAAAAATATAATTATAATTATTATAATAATAAATATATAAATTGTAATTGTTAAAACAAAACAACAAATTCATTGTAAAGAAGCTTTTTTTCTCATTTTCAATATTCTAGCTATAGTATTTTAATTTAAATATATTCAAACAAAAAATAACTTTCAAAATATTTTAAATAATAAAACTTAGTAAAAAAAACTAAAAACAAAAAAACCACATGAAAATACTAATAAACAAATAATATTCTCGTTTCATAAATTAAAACAAAAAAAAACTAATAATAAAACGATTCAACAAATCTCTCTCACATACGGACTGTGATTTAATATTAATTATAAATTGTGAAGTAATAAATAAAAAAGATTATATCAATATGTCAACAAAAGGGATGAGTAAGTAGAAATGAAATTAAATAAAAACAAAACAAAATATATGTATATCAAAACTTTGTAACAGTGGTGATTTGTGTGTTGTTGAGTTGTGGGTTTGTTGACAAAAATTAAATTTAAAAAAATAATAATAAAAACAAACCGAATACATTCGAGTACGAGTACATACATACTTTATATAAAAAAACTGCATTAAATCTTAAATTATATTATATTCCTTTTGATGAAATTGACACATTTAATAGATATTTTTATATTTTAAGCTTACTCTGAATTTCAATGCAATTTTAAATTTTATTCATATTCATATTTATCGTGAAAAAAGGTTCCTAGCCTCAAGTAAATTCAAGTATGTAACTTTTGCTTTTGTTCCTAAAATTTTTCTTATATACATTTTTTACTTGTAAACATTGATTTAGAAGCAGAGTATTTTTTCTAGTTACTCCTTACTCAAGCCTTAAGTAATAGAATTTTTTTTTTACTACTTTTGGTTTCAAAAATCAGGCAAACATCACAACAAAAAAACAAATTTGAAGGCTTTTGGATGTGATCCATTTCAGGGGTTTTCCAATAACACAACCGTCACCTAGACATATTCCGAAACCATGTTTGAAATCAGAGAGTCATGGTTTCCTGGTTTTCTGGATTACTTTAAAGCTGAAAATAAGTTCGTAGCTCTCGGTTTAGCTCTTTATGAGGAAGATGAGTATTCTCCAAGACATTTGTATCGAAATCTGATGTTAATTTTATCTGAAAATTAAAAAACGAGGATTACACAGTTTCTACAACTTAAAAAGAAGAAGTACTTAATATAAATATTTCAACATTATACCTATTTTGTTGGCAATTAGATTCCAGAAACTTAATGATAAATTCGAAGCTGCTTCTGTACAGGACCTGGGTGCTTAGTAAAAGGTACTCCAATCGCCAACCTCTTAGGCGCATTCAAGAGGAAAGTCTTAAGTCGTATGTGAGGAAGGACGATTTCGGAGACATTAGAATCATGAACTATATGCAATTTACCTCGAAGCTGATATCGTAAAAAAAAATTAGCTTGGTTGAGGAAAGAGGAGCCAACTCTAGAAATTTTTAGTAGGTGTAGGTGAAGGTGTCAGTCGTACAGTAAATATTTATTGAATGAATTCCTTTACTAGTTGCACCGATCTGTCGAAGAAAGTGCCTTGTGTGTTAACTTATATGGTATCAAAGTATCAAACTTACTCTGATCGCAGTTTCTTTGAGAATCACGTCTTCTTTGCTCAAGGGTCTGCTGCTGATTTGGCTAATAAAGTGTCAGTGATGATTGCCGAAGGTTAGTAATAATTGTTAACCTAGACTTAACGCGAGACTCTTTAAGTTCTTTCATCAGGCTAGCTTGGCTATCAACTTAGTTAGATTTTTTTGGGATCTTTACATACGACCGGTAGGTTTCCAATTTCCTTAACTGGGCGAATAGTTTAAGAAGTCGAATTTAAGGTTTTGATAGTTATAATGCAGGAGGGATCGTACTATCGATCAGGCTATATAATTAACCTCCTTAAAATTCCAACAAATTTCTTCTTCAATTTACTGCTTATTTTTATAAGATAATTTTTTTTCTTATTTTATTTTTCCTCAATAGTTTCCGTCCGTCATGCAATAAAATGAACTCATGTCGTTATCATGATAAACTTAAATTAAAATACAATAAATCTTATTAATATTCTTTGTACTAGCTTTTGCGATTACATAGGTAAATCAATTTTTTTATTTGTCAATTTTAAATTCGTTGCTTATAATTTTTAAGCTTTGCAAGTTGTAAAATAGGGAAACACAATAAATTCATATACATTTATATGGTATGTATAAATAGACAAATACATACATACATGTATATGTAAATTTAAATTTAATTAAAATATCGGTGCTAATTTTTTTCAAAATAATTTTTAATCAATTTTAATACATACATATATTTATAAAGAAACAAAACAATACAACATTTATCATAATCGTATAATATTTGTAGTGTGTGATTATATCGGAATAATAAAAACATTTTTAATTAAAAATTACCTTCTTTTAAATGCACTGCCGTTAAATTATAGTTTTGTTGTTATTTTCTTTTTAATATATGTTTTCTTTTAATAAATCTATAATTTCAAAGCACATTTTAAAACCTTTGTTTCCAAAACTAAAATGTAAATATTTGGAAAAATATATTACATTCAAATGAAACTATGAATAAAACTAACTATATATATATTTAAACAAAATCCCATTTTTATAGATAGAAAATCGTTAAAATGTATAAAATTAAAAAAAAAAAATTAAAAAAAAAAATCGAGTGATAAAATCCAGAACAAAAAAAAAAACAAAACGCGCCTTCTAAAGAACAACAAAAAAAAAATTGGAAACGATAGCGAAACAAAACAAAATAAACTTCTTCACTATTAGAAGCATATAAACAAAATTCTTTTTTTTTAATTATTAAAATAAATTTAATTTTCCTTCGGATTACAACTATACGCAAAAATATATTCTTAATATTTAAGATTAAAAATTTTAAACAAAACAAAAAAAAACATAATACAAACTTTCAAACGTAAAAATAAAAGAAACAGCATACGTCAACGCTGTTTTTCTGTTTTAAATCATTCATATAATTATTATTATTATATAAACAAAAAGTAAAAAAAAATGGGCAATGTAGAAAAACGCAAACAATACCAAATTTTTCAATTATAAAATCTAAGCACACACGAATACACCAATAGATTAATATTATAATAGAAAGAGAGCAATTCCCTCATTTTTAATCGCAAGAGGAACCATAATTTAATACAAAACATAAATTTAAAACTAAAAACCACAACAGAATTAAATTAAATAAAACTAAAACAAAAAAAGAAAAAACTTCGCAATCTATTTAACAAAATAATAATAAAAAAGTAAGGAAATATTTTCTTATCAAAGCTGGCAATAATGATAAAATAAAATACAATAAACATTTTAATATTTATTATAAATTATATACAATCTTTGTAAAAATAAACTAACTTAACAAAAATACAAAAAAAAAAAAACAATACAAAACAAAAACATGCTTTGAGCTGTTTGAGAAAAAGTTTAGTGAGTAAAAACAAATAATAACTTTTTTATTCTCTGGAAAAGGCAATAGATGAAATAATTTGCTCAATATTCTTAACCAACTTTCTTGTCATCTTGTAATTTTGTTAATTATGTAATTTAAAATATTTCACCATCTTGGGGGGTAGGCATGATTCGGTTGTTATACAATTAGTTCCTAAATTATTTATTTTAAGTTATAAGCCCGACCAAGATAATTTAAAAAAATAATTGTAGAAGCAATTTAATTATCCCAATTAATTTCTAAGGTATAAATTTAAAATGTGAGCTTAAAGAAATGAAGATTAATATGTCCTAAAATTGAAAAATGGATCGATTAAACACGTTAAATGTTTGGTTTAAACAATAAGAGGAAATTTCATGTTTCGGTTTCATTAATTTTTTTGAATGGACATGCAATTAAGTTTGACTATCTTTTATTTAAATCAGCATTCAGAATTTCAAATGTACCTAACTTTTCTAATTCCATTAACTTCGAATCATGAATACCACCTCATACCCCTTTTTAATGATACTACTATACCATTTCTGTCTTCCATGCTGTACGTATATTTATACTTTTTTGTTTAAATTATTTCTATCAATTTGGTTGGTTTTGGTATTCACAGTGCTGCGTCAATAATAATAATAATAATGAATTAAAAATATATAATAAAAACTAAAGCAAACAAAATATAAAACACAATTTTCGGAATAAAAAAAAAGAATAATGTAAATCATTGCGACAAATAAAATAATATCAAAAAAAAAATGTAAGAACAATATTTCGGCTAGAATGCATAACAAGCACTTACAATATTTTAAGTAAAAGTAAAAAGAAAATATAACAACAAAAGAATAATAATTATAACAATACAAAAGTTATGTATAATAGAAGAACGTATATATATTTAACATAAATTACTATTTAAAAATAAAATTATCTTTCACTTCATTTAAAGTTGTTTTATTTTTTTTTCTTAAATACATTTTATATATTGGATGATTCAACAGGAATCAACGAAATGGCGGACACATTTTTGTTCTCCTCAATAAATAAAGTTCCACTTAAATTGTATTTCCAATTTGTTCAGACTTCCCCCACCATTATAATTGTGAACTTAATTCCAATGTCAAGGTTTTTTATTTTCATTAAACCCTATTGATACTAAGTATCAAAATTATAGGTGGGTTAATATTCAGGCCATTACTGAAATATTTATTTGAAAACGATTCTTTGAATTCTGATTATGAACTGGAAGAGTTGTACGTGAAATCTCGCTAACTTGAACGCATACGAAAAGTTTAAGTTATTGGATTTTTAAAGCCACTGGAATAAATAAAAAAGTCGTTGTTTTTATAAATGAGACAACAATCAATTGTAGTATTGTTATATTACATTGCTAAGTTTTCTGCAAAACATTTTTTAGTGCACTTTCTCTGATGGATGTCCTGTTGTTTTTTACGGACCAATTGATCACTTTATTATTTAATTCGATAAGTTCAATATCAATGTAATATTAGAATCAGCAATAAAAATATTGCCTGTTCTAGCTACAGAATACATAAAGAGAAAAACAGCATTTTTTGTTTAAGTATTGTAAGTTTGAGTTAGTGAGAGTCAACATACTTTAATATGTACTCACTTACATAATATGTAACATATTTCTAGAACTGTAATTCACAGACTGTAGTTAGTTAGTGCTACTGCTACATAATAGTTATAATAGGCGCGTTTTGTTGTTCATTTTATCCTTAGGTTAGTAAAACTTAACATAGTAAACAACAACAAACGAAAACTGAGGAGAAACAAGTTAGTAATCGAGCTCAGTAATTTACTAAGGATACATGTTGCGGCTATTTGACACATTTTATTATTTTTATTTCAAAGCAATATTTTGTTTCTTTCTCTGACAGGTGTTGACGTTTAATTTGATTTTTTTTTCTCTGAAAAGTATTGAAATTTGGCTCAAGGGGATCCAACTTTTAAATATAAAACGAAAGTCAGTTTAAAACTAAGGATAGCGTTGTATTACGATTCCGATTACTAAGCTAACCTAAGTTTAGCTACAAAACGCGCCTAATAATGGTTAACAAAATCAAGTTCCTTTTTGTTACTGAATTCAAATTTGATCTTTTAATTTCTCCATTACATTAGGTTTTTGAAATATAGCAATTGTAAGACACAAAGTAATTCCTCGCAAGGGTGAGGTTCACTTAAAACCCGGTGGCTAAAAAACAACCTCAGTGCATACCCAAATTTGTCATACATAAATATTTTTATTTCGACACATTGACCACAAAACGTTTTATGTTCACAAGAGAATATTTAAAAATAAAAAAACCAAGTAATACTGAAACGGTCTTTATTTTGTTAAAAAAAAAGTAACAAAACGACCTTTTTTTTCTTAGAAACCAAAAAAAAAACGTAAAACAAACAAACTATTTCATAGTTATTACAGAATAATGTCAAATCGATATCAACATAAATTACTTAAAACAATTAATGCGTCCAGCACTATTATAGTTCATCAGTAATTCATAGTGTTTGGTTTTCATATGGAAGACAAGTGATCTATTGGTAGTGTACTTCTTGTCACATGCAAAGCATTTAAATGGATATATTTCTAAATGCAAAAACATGTGATTTCTGAGAGACCAGAAATGACAGAGTAGTTTGTTACAATAAAGACATTTAAATTTAATACGTTCATCAGTTTCAACTCGCTGCCATAAGAGATTCTGGTATTCTCTCATTTTTTTGCCAGCTGTTGCGATATGGATATAATTGGAGTCTCCCATTTCACATTTAAACGAATATGCTGAATTTTTGATTTTCTTTATCTGAAAGTATCCAAAATTATTTTATTTTTTTTTAAATAAAGACAACTAAGAGTCTTATGTAACTTACATCGGAGACGGATTCATGTGAGAGATTAATCAAAGCTTGAATAGGCTAAAAATAAATTTGAAAAAAGAAAACCGTTTTTTTAGTAATGAAAACTTATTTATTGAGTTCAATATAAAACAAAATAAACAAATTTAGATAAAAAGACAATTAAAAGATATTCAACAATTCAAAAGGTTTTACTGACATTGATTTTTCGATTCGAATCAGAATTTATATTGTCCAAAATATCTGCAAACCATAAACCTTTTTTCAACAACTCTACACTAATTGAACATTTTTTTATCAAGTAACCTAACACGAAAATATTCTTTTAAACTTTAGCCATGAAAATTATGAATCACTGCCTTGCTTATCAATAATAACATAAACTGCTTTAAATTTTTCAATTTAAAAACCAGCAACAGTGTTAAAATTATTTAGCGAGTTTAATTAATAGTTATCTATTCTAGACTTTCTATGTTGTAATAATTTTTACGATTCAACGGACGATTTTGGACTCTAACATGTCAATGCTCAAAAGGCAAATGCTCATGTCCTTTATCACTTATCAAAAAGTCATTTTTATAACTTTGAAACTTAATTAAGAAGTTAAATTAAACTATTTTAAAAGCTATCTTTCTTTGGGCAGAATATACAAATTGGGTAAAACAACTTAATTCGACATCTTCAGAGCTTTTGTTTCTTGAGCTCAGTTTTATTTACTAAAATGCTTATCATTCTTGTTAAACTCTTTTCAAAAAAAAGAACAAAGCCTATTATTGTACTGAAAAACGATCCTGAGAAAGTCAAACTATTTACTCAACATTTGAATTCTTAGTCCATCAACACTACCCCAACTTTAAATAGTTAATATTGCTGTTTCGGATTTTTAACAATTTGTAAAAAAAAAAAGATGAATTCTTTTAGACACCGAAATTCTGTTTTGTTAATGCTTAAATAAAAATAAAATAATATTAAAAACACAGTGATTGTGTATTAAGGTAACTAAATTCTAAGCCAACGCTATTTTTGAATTGTGTCTGTATTTTAATTTAAATCTTCAAAGTTGTTCCCTTTGGCACCTATATTTAGTTTCTTTTTTACATGTATTTACAGTGACATCCATGCAAATTCATAAACTACGACTTCCTCTAACGAACAATAAAATAAAAACAGATAATATATAAAAATTAGCACTTTATTCGTCCAAATAGAAAGTAAAAAAAAAAAATAACAAAAGCATTTTTTATTTCTTATACATAAGTAAAAAAAATAAATAATTTTGTCAATTTCATACAGACTAAATAAAAAAAAAATATAACAAACTTAAATAAAAAATAAAAATAACCATATCCTCATTTCAATGTCCTGCCTTCAAGGCAGTCTTAATTAGTTTTACATGTTTGGATCGAGTATGTTTGTTAAGTGTCTTATTACTTGTGTAAGTTTTATTACATGCAAAGCATTTAAACGGAAATATCTCCAAATGATTGAATAGATGAAATTTAAGTGAGGAAAAATGATATAGAACTTTGCAACAAAATAAACATTTAAATGTCACACGTTTATCGTTTTTAAGTTTCATCCATAGTTGATTCTCGTACTGTTTCATAATATTTGTTAGCCAGACGACATTGAGAGCATTAAAGCCCCTAACTTCAATTTTAAGTGAGCTTATGGAATTAACAATTGGTAGATTTATTTGTAGACCCCCACGGGTATCTGGATATTCAGATTTTGGTTTAATCTTAAATAAATTATTGTGATAAATATATACAAAATAAATAAATAATATTTAACACTTACATCGCCTTTTGCGGTAACGTCATTTTTGGCAACAACCTGAAAATTATAAGAATTTTTAAATAAGTTTAAGTGAATATGTGTTATGAGATAGATTTTGAATTTAAAATGTTTTTTGTTTAATACAAGGTACAAAAAGTACCTAATCGAACCAGTTGGAAGCTACTTGTCTGTTGTAAGAACAGAACAGCAATTACTGGTTCTTTCTAAAAACTAAATATGAATTTAGAATCTTAGATCTTCTTGCCTATGGGTCTCTAGATAAGCTGTAGGCGAAGAGGTATTGCCTTATCACCCCTGAAATGTAAGTCGATCATCAAAGCACTTAGATATTTTATGAAGTTAAATTTATGCTTGAGGGTTACCACTTAAAAAGTCAAAAATACAAGTTTCTATGATACTCTGGCTGTAATTTCATAGGATGGATTGATCTTCGAACACCCTGTGATGTTGTGAGTATGGTTTGTTCCCAACAGTGTCTTTAACAACACAACAACACAAAGAGGTAGACCTGTCTATGCAACGCTACCATCTGCGTAGCCAGTCTAAAGCGTTGGATTTTAATTGCACTCTGAAGCAAAATAACGCGCACCACTCCGAATATAATATGTTCTTACAATATTTACCTACGGAGGCAACCCATATACCATTTTGTACATCTTATAGCCTCATGGTCATCATAAAATAAATGATTTGCGCTTGGATAATAAGGACAAAAAGAGCTTGTACCATGACAAAGATGAAAGTTCTAATGGATGAATGACAGAGGTCCCCTCGAGTTAAGCAACAAAAACAATAATCCATGGCATAAGAAATCATAAATAAAAACAATCAAAATTCAGATTTCTGTAAGTGATTCTGATCAGGATAAAGGTTTTTCCTTTCACAGAAGCAAACAAAATTTCCGAATAAAAATGAAACGAACAACAAAATATTAAAGAATTCATTAATTTTATTAGATCAAAAGTTTATGCATGTTTTGTAAACATATTTTCAAGAATAATTTCAATTAACTCACCTTCATTTTTAAAATCGAATCGTGTTTTTTTTTTATTTCGAACTTTTATTTAACAAAACACAACTTTACACTTACATTTAATTATTTGCGAATTAATGAAAATGTTTTGAGAATTCATTAATTTTTAAGTCTGCGAATGTTTTTAGGTTTTAGTTGGTAGTCAAGTCATTTGATTAATAAATATAGAAAAACAAATTTTTTAATAACGGTTTTTGAAATGCACATGCGAAGGAAGATGAAACTGGATTTTACGTTCTTGAAAATGTAGTAGATTTTCGTATTCACAAATCGTAAGAACGTTTTACGTACTACGTTAAGGTTTATTCACAATTCAGCGAGAAAAGTAATGAATTAGAAGAATTTAAAATTGTAATTTGTGGTTTCAACTAAAAAGTTTTAATAAATCGATTTGATTGGTAAAATATTTTTAATTGTAATAAATTTGAACACTTTCATTTATTTTTCATATACATAATTTACAAGTTTATTGATTAGATTTATTTTCAGTAAGACAATTTGATCAAAAATGGTATTTCAGTGTTAAATTCGTTGTCCAGGAATTTTAACTCTACAATTTCGGTGCATATACCGAAGTTCAAGTATTTTAATTGCTTTAAACGTTTGCAAATCATGAATCACCCAGCCGCGATTTATTCACCTAAATAGTCGATTCATAATGTTCAACCATGGATACAAAATAGAACAACTTTGAAAAATAGAATCTAAATAGTTTTAAATTGTTCGATCAACTACACAATTCGTCACTTTTACATCAAAGTAGCATAAATTGAAAAATTATGTTTTTGAGAAGAGAGAATTGGAACAATCACAAGACACTTTCTATCTTCTATAAGTTTTCCCATAAAAAGTAAAGTTGTCAAATTTTTACTCAAATCCCTGCTTAATATTTTTAAAAACTCTTTTGAAAATCGCTGAATTTCAATTTGTGGTTTATAAAATCGACTTTGTGGTATATTATGATAGTGATTTTCCTCACGTCCCATTTCGCTGTTCTCTAAGCATCAAATAAAATGAAGTTTCATAAAATAAATTCTTATAAGAAATTATTGTCAAGTTTTTGACATAAAAAAATGAGAAATATTAATACCAACTAAGTCTGCTATTACACGACGACTCATGAGTCGTGACTCTTCTTCGAATTCTCTTTTGAAATTTCATCCTTTGAGTCGAACACTATTACACCTTGACTCTTAAGTCATGACTCTAATTTGACAACTTTCTTTAATTCAAATTTCGTTGTTTGCGAAATCTTATATTCAGTCTCACTCTTTCAACTATAAGGGTATACATATGAACTCGAGCACACCGAAAAAAAATAAAGAGGAAAAGCAAAATAACAAATGAGTGAAAATAAAATGTCAAAAATGAGTCGTAGAAAATTTGCCCGCGACTCACAGGGCAAATTTTCTTCCGTTTCATTTTTTCGAATTTTGTATCTCTCTTGCACCAACGTAGTTCGAAAAGAGTCACGACTCATGAGTCGTCGTGTAATAGCAGACTAACAAACAACAACTTAAAGTTATTTATCCAATCAACTAGAATGACTTTTCAAAAAGATCGATAAATGTCAAAAATATGTTCGAAAATAATTTTTAATTTTGACAGATGAAAATATTTACAGTAGTAATTTGGATTTCATGGATTAAGCTGCTTACCTTCCTACTTAAATGCTTGACTCAGTTTAAGCTCAAACACACCTTATTCGTTTACATTTTTATTTTCGTAAAGATCTGCAGCCCTCAGCAATCTGAACTGGCAAAATTAAATAAAATAAAAACAAATCCCAGTTCTAATACTAGTTCTAGTTCGGAAATCTGTGGAACGCGCCGATTCTCATTCTGATCTCCATTCTGATTCTGAATTATCTCAACTCAAGACGACGCAGGTTGTCTTGTCGTTGTTTCTTTTTGCGCTTTTGCGGCAGTCGAGTCGCACATTTTTTTAGTTCTTTTGTTGTGGAAAGATAGATTTCCGTATTCCGTTTGCAATTGCATCGTAATTTTTTGGTAAATTCTCTCACACAATTCTGGTTCTTTCTAAAAAAATTAACACTTCTCTTTTTGCATTTGTTCTTCTCATTCTACGCGTCCGCAATAAACCCAAATCCCAGACTTATATTTCGAATTCCAATCAAGTGTGGTGCTTCTTTCTGTAAGGTAAAATTGAACTCGATGGCAATGGATGCAAAGCAAAAGCTGAAACGTTTTTGCTATTTGGGCAATTTTGAGCCAGTCTACATTCGTCCCCAAGTCGGTCTGAAAGTCGAACAACTCTTCCCTCCACTCAAGGAGTTGATAAGCACTTTGGATGATGTTGCATTTGTTGCCTACATGAGCGATATCCTACGGCAGAGCGACCACCTTCCGCGAAAAGATGAGGTAAGCACGTTGATTTGACCTAATAGCTTATACCACGCCTATTGCGTTTCAAACTGTATTTAACGCCTCATGAATGCTAATGGCTTATCCCAATTTAGGCAATATTTGCGTATGCCACCTATTTGGCCAGTGACGTCGATATTAAGTGGAAGACCAACGTACGGAAAGCCATTCCGATTGTCCTTAAGAGCGCCGAAGAGCTGTTCATGTTTTGCAAGTACTCCAAATCGATACAAGCAATTTTGGGTCGCAAAGGCTTGTCGAGGACGACCAAAAAGGCCGTCGTCGCCTGGTACGAGAAGTGCACGCCCGAAGAGCTTCGAGAGATGTGGATGTCACATCGGGGAATGTATGGCTTTTCGCACAAGAATCTAATTTACATGTGCCATATCAGTGATGAGATTTTGGGCGACGAAACGTTGTGCCAAGCATTTATGAAAACCTGCAGTGAACTGATCAAGGAAGAGGAACTCAAAGATGACAATATCATCATGGAGATGAGCACACTGCGTACAACCACGAAGAAGAATGACGCAGCTAAGATTATAAAGAATTTGCGCCTCACTTGGGATCAAGTTCCTCCGAATTTGTTTAAGTTCTCGAATATTGTCGAAATGGTGTTGCCACAGATGAGTCTGCTTGATATTATCAAGAAGTGGCATACGTTCCATCAGCACAGGCATTTCGATAATACAAAACTCTTCCGAATGATTGTTTCTCTGACCAATAGGGAAGCTCTGCAGAAGGCCAACATCCATCCGACTGTTTTCCTCTGGCGCATGGATCGTCTGGGTATTCCAGTTGCGGCTGCGGATTTGCAAAAGGTACGATTTTTAGAGTAACTATTAACAGCAATTAAAAAATAGATTATTCTTGATGCTCAAATGACTTTTTCAAACTTTTAAATTGCAAGTTTAGAGAATTGCGACACAGAAACTGAGATAAATTGTGCAGTTATGATTTATTTATTTATGTTCTCTATGGTGGTGTATGGTGTTTTATTCACTGATGTATAGCTAGTGCAGCATTCCAAGTGACAACGATCAAACTCACTTTAGATGCATATATCGCCAGCACAGACTCCATTATTTTTGGTGGCTTTTTTGCCAGCAATCAATCTGTTGTTTGGAGGCAAATTTTTCTGAGCTAGCCAGTAGTGAATAAAACACGGCTTATGTTTTATAGATAATATCGGGTGATTTTTGGTAAGGTTTGATTTTCAAAAGGGTTTTTTTGACTGACTATGGGAGAAAAGACTCGCAAAACTAGAGCGTCTACAAATTGTTCACTTGTTCAGTTGTAGTATGAAAATCAGCGTTCTGTGAGATGTGTTTTTTGTGCGATTCGAGGAACTGACGGTGCGCATACCACTCGGAAAATGGAGTCCCAGTTTATATAAGAGGATGATACTTTGCCGATTATACCAAATCCAGCACAAAGTATAGCGATTATAGTAGTAGCTGTAGCTGAGAGTTGATTTTCGCAGTAGCTTGGCTTGAGGATATCAATTTTAAGCGTACAGAATCCAACTTGGACAAGAATTAAAGCGGGAAAAGGTCGAGTTTAGTATAATCTTATAATTATTTTCAAAAAAACAAAGCGCAGAGATAACTACATTCGATCATACAAAACGCTAAAGAAATTTACAAGATTTCAAAAGACATAGAAAGCGTTGACGAAGTACATTGTTATTTTGGCTATACAAGGTGCATTTACTGCATTTATAGTTTAATTCGAAAGATTAAAACAATTTTATCCTCGAAAGTAAAATTAATTATTTGCATTTCAGGTCCCCGAAAAACGAGCACTCACAATGCGCATGAGTATCTTTCAACAGATGTATCGAGATTCATTTAGCTTAAATCGTGCCGTTGGCTTACGTTCTTTTGTCACAATGACTCTTCAGGATAATTACAAAAAAAGTAAATTAAATAAAAGAGTTTCTTAAATAATAACAGTAATTGTAATTGTAATTTTAATTTTTTATTTGCAGAATTTCTGACAAAACACAAAAAAGTTACTTATTACGAAGCGGCTGTATCATTTGCATTTTCTTATTTCAAAAGAGAAAAACATACCGACATTTTTGCTTATACCGAAGACAAGGTTAAATTGGCTCCAATTCCTTGGGAAAAAGGAATTCAACTCAATCAAGCTATGGAAATGTGCGATCGTTATACTGTGAGACAAGAATATTATTTTTAAACTTAAGAAAAAATATGAATTACTTTTTTTGTTTTGTTTTGTAGTTTAAAAAGTCATCGCAACGTCTTGTTCAACCTTTGATGGAAGCACTAAGTCGTAAACAGGTTTATGATTTATTTTTAATTATTGTACCATCGGCTGGCCGCAGTAATCCGAATCAGAGTTCAAGCTTCCTTTGCAGATTCTTGGACAAGTATCGTGAATCGAAAAACAAAAAAGCCAAGTGAGTAATCTATTTTTTTTTACTAAATATTATAATGTTTATTTTAGTTTATGTTTTCTCTGGAGACTGATTTTTTGCAATATAAACCAATGGCAGCTCAATCAAATGTCTCACTTTCACCTGAGAGTAATGATTGTCCTGTCTTTTTATTTAATCAAGGTAACCAGATCTAAAGTCAAAAGAAAGCTTCCTTAAAATGAAACTGATTGACGCGTTAAAAAATTTAAATGTGTTCATTATTGCCATTTTTGCAAATCTACGCTTAGGGTGACCCGTTTTACGCCATCTCTCAAACTTAAGAAAGGTTCCTTCCCGGTATCGCCTGTAAAAGTATGTTGTACAAAGGGCTTTCTTACATAGTTTCCCTTCGTTTCTGCGATTCATCTAACCGGCCCACTAGAGTGCCGCGTCTTATTTGGAGGGTTCGGGATACATTGTCTCAGTTCACGATTATAGTTTCTCTAGAATAATAGCACATAATTGGCCATTGAGGATTTAAAGTGTCTGTCGTCCTTGGGAAGGACGTGATAGTTAATTTGTTTGCGTTCTCTATATTTTGAACTGGTTAATTTTGACTGGTCTCGTAATTCACCATATCCGATCCCACTTTTATTTTACGCAGTCCTTAGTTAAGCTACTATTCTTTTTTTTTACTTAAAATTGTAAATTTTTCAGATTTGTTATCATCAGTCTGTTGAAACACAAAAAATCTATGTCTTATTCAACTGAACGGAATGAGAACATCTTGGAAATTTGTGGATTAGATGCCAACACAGCAAACGTAATCGACAGTTTTGCTCTCAACAGATTCGGTTGAATCTCAAACGTCTTAAATTCGACTCACTTAATCGTTAATCTTTATCATTCGAAGTAAAATCCTATAAACGTTTTCATCAAATCAAACCTAATAATCACACCTTCAATATACATTATATTATGTGTCGTAAGTTGGTAAAAAAAAAAAACAAACAACTGAAAAACATACCAATTCTCAATATCAAGTGCATAACATACATACATACATTTCATTAAATAATACATATTTAAATTTAAATAGCATAGAATCAAAAGAAATATACAAAAAAAAAACGAAAAAAAACTTGCTGAATGAAAAAATCTTCATTTTGGCGTTGAAATCAAAAACAAAGAAAAAAAAAACGAAATTGAATATCCATGACTGCCTTTCAAAATTCACTGGTACCACGCCTTTGGATTTAGTTAAATTATAAGCCTTATATTTTTTGTTCACAAAAAAACAACTCATTATACGAATACATAGTACATACATAAAATATTACTAAAACAAAAAAATCAAAAAGAAAAACAATCAACTCATTCAAAATGTATTCTATTTTTCTATTAGTATTCGAAATTACTTAACTGAAACAAAAATGTGATCAAAAAAAAGTATTTCTGTCTTTTGTACAGGTCCAAGTTAATTTAAAATAGTAAAACAAAAAGTGATGAATATTTATCTATTTTTTCAATTGTTAACTGAAATTATTCTTAAAGAATTAAAAAAAGTCACAACGTTTTTTAAAAATAAAATTAATTAAAAAAATAAAAAAAAAAATAAAATGAAAAACATACATAAGAAACTAAAATAAATTAAACTATGAAATATTCTGAACCGAACATAATGTGATATTAAAAAAGTTTGAAACCGTAAGAACATTTAATAATTTTAAGCTATTGTTTACACAATTATAGTTTGTTAATTTTTTTTTACTACATTAATTGAAGAAATTATTCCGAAAGGTGGTTTCCATAAAAACAAAAAACAAAATATTGATAAAATGTTGAACTGTTTTCATAATCAAAACAAAAGCCTTTCCGAAAAAAAACTCTGAAATAAAACTCTGCAGCATACAGTAATGATTATTTTGTATTATTTAATGTTGAACAGCTTTAAGATTTGAAGGCTTTATTGCACAGATAATCAGAAAACTAAAAGAAGATGACGACTCGAGGTGACTGAAAATGGGATTAAGCAATACATAAAACAAAGTCGGATTTTGTTTGAACATTTATAACTCGAGTACGAACGACGTTCGAATTTTCATGGTTTTTGAATTGTATTAGTATTTACTTCTTTGTTTCCGTCCCTAGAAGAATAACTATTAAAAAATCTGATTGGGTAAATACAAGCACGAGAAAAAAAAATTTAATAAGAACGACACGCGTCGATAGCTTGAATTTCATTATTTAAAGTCAAATAGCTGAAGCACTATATCCGTACAAGTCCTTTGACAGCCTGAACGACGAGTGGAATTTTTGAATTTCCAAATTTTACAGCTTAAGGTAGGATCGATCATGATCATGTTGTGGAATCTGGATAATCGGAAGGAAATCCAAAGGAGAAGAGGTTCTATCCCACAAATTCCTATTAATCAAACTGATCTTTCATTCCAATAAAATCGCGTTCAGTTCTCCGTTTTGTGATGAAAATCTACATATAAATCGAAATGCCAGTCGTTTGAAGATTGTTGGAATAATCTAGTACTCCAATGTTTTTCGCACGGTAACCTGTATGTCGCCAGTTTGCGTTCCCAATTCTATTTCAATAAATCACATTGTAATTTGTGCTACATACGTGTTCATTATTTAATTTTACCTCGGGAGTTCATGTTAAGGCGTAACACTGGGGCGAGACGAGGTTTGCCTACTTATTATTTTGTTTTAATTCTCAAATTCATAATAACATGCTTAATACATAAAAGCTTCTTTAAAAAGTTCGTGTTAGACTATTATCATTGGACTTTATCATTAGATGAATGTTCCAAAGAAAAATTTAATATCTTTTCAGAAATGCTTGTAGGACATAGCACATAGGATAATGGTGCCCCTTGACAAAAAGTCTTTATAAGTACACCAAACTAACGATATTGCTTAACAAAGGAGATGAAAAATCGAAACTATTATTGAGTTTTAAAAAATAAACTTTCCGTGACCGTACTATTTCACATTTTCTTAACTTAAAAAAAAAGAATAAAAATGCTACCTTAATAATCACAAGTGATAAAAATAGTCTCTAAAAATCTGACATGTTCCGAGGTGTGAAAATTCATCACGTTGAATTATGAAAATCTGTTAATGTTTTGTCTACCATACTCGAGTTAGCTTGGATTTTGTTTTTTTTTTGTTTAGTTTTTCAATTGAGAGGTAGATCATTCATCATAAAAATATTAAACTTGCGTCGCAGAACTTTTGTGCTTACGCTTGTTTTTTTTTTTTTTTTTAAACAATGTATGTACCTACTCATAAGTGACTCAAAAACTAAACATGATATGCATGTGGGTAAGTTTGTAATGTTATAATTTTTCATATCGCTCACTTATTAAGTAAAAACCATAAATAAGTATGTATACATGCTGGGGTATTATGTGTGCATGTAAATTAAAATTTGTTGATGCCGATATCATCAACTTTTGTTTGGAATGGAAAAATGTCGATAAATTAATTAGCACCCGTTGGACATCATGAGACGATAGATAAATTTGCATATCAGAATTTGGTTGCATTAGTTTATTTAATATTTTTTTAGTGGGTAACAAGAGTAGGTATCTGTTTGAATTCAATCGAATTGTGGCGCATTATGTATGCTCTTTATTTTTGTTCCAATAAAACCACAGTTTTGAGATAGGTTTTCGAAACATCATCGAATTGTGCCGAGGAATTAATTTCACAAAACCACGTTATTGCCGGCTTCGGGCTTCAGCATAAGCGAGTTGATTTCAGTTCCAGAGCGTAAAGCTTTTGAACCTCCTGAAAGCGCTTTGAATCGTAAAAATGAATAGCCCATTCTAGCAGCATTGGGTTGGGGGTGGTTCAGTACGGTATACACGTCATGCTTTTGGTGAGTAAAAAAAAGAACATCAGACGTGACTATATGAATTTCTCCCATTCTCCCCTTTCCAAACCCTTTGCTCCCTCTTTTCAGGGGGATGACGATGACGACCGACGACGACGGCAACGACAACGACCAACACTCTCGGTCTCGACCGCTGAGCCACGACCGGTGTACGATTGCGCTCCACGGAACATTTTTTCTTATAAATACACTTGGCATTCCTCTCAGCGGTTCATTCTCTCAGTGGTTAAAGTGACATGATAGTGAAGACATTGGTGCACTGTAACGAGTCATGTATCAGCATGCCCTTCCAAACGCAGATAAATTTTTCGCCAGTGGTAAGAGAGTAGAAAAATTAAAGAAAAATTAAATTAGTTCAAAAATTTGTGAATCTAAATCAGCAGCAGAAAATCAAATCAAAGTGCTTGTGAGAAAATGTTTCGAAAAAAATGTGTTCAAAAGAAAGATAAGAAGTTTTCAAAAGTGATAGTGAGTGCGAACGTGTAAAAACGGATCCGCACCCTTTGAAAAAAAAAAAAAAATTAAAAAAAAAAGAAATATGTTAACAAGAGATCCGAAATAATAATGTGAATGGATATTAATTTTTCGTGAGTTTGATTTTATTGTTTGTTTTAATCTGACGATGCCATGTGTTTTCGAAATCATGAGTTATTTGAATTCTAAGATTTTTCAGAACCGCATGATGCAATAGTTGAGGAATATGGGAATTTTTATCCTTAAGGATGTACCTACAATTTAATCCATGTCATATGGGATGGTGGGCCACTCCACTCCACTACATACATACATATATACCTACTCGTATCTACATTGAATTCCATTCAGATTCCTATGGTTGCTATAATTTTTTATGGAAACATAGCCCAGCTATTGCGCAGGGCATTAAGTACTCGTACAAAAAGTCTAAAGAGAATGGGAGTTTAATATCGGGTTTGGGGATGTTGGTTGGGTAGTTATTTAGCGAATGCAAGACACTTTTTTTTTGAAATGCTTAACATGCAATGTAATTATTTTCGACCGAGTTTGTGGGCAGAAAAACTCATTTCGATAGTGTTGACGTACATGATTATCCCTGACGAAGATAATAGTATGGAACTTCAATCGGGCGCCAATCGTGTATGAAAAACTCAATTAACTACAAAATCTTCATCATTGTATGGTTATTGGTACAATATGGGTACCACGATTAGATCTTCATTCATTAATGGAGCATCGATGGTTTGGGAGATTGTATACCTATAGTTGTGGGGTTGTATTTAACTAAGGCAAGGGTCGTTTGAATTGGTCTGATTGCTTACTGAGATTACCTACTTAGTTTAGATGCGGCGAAAACAGCTGATGAACTTTATCAAAAATGTACATTAATTCGTTGGTTGACCGGTTGTTTGACGCAAGCCAGTTATTTCGTCAGAATATTATTTTTAGTAGTCTCATTGGTCACATACCAATGACAATTGAAAGTCGATTGGATTTTTCGACAGCAGCTGACTTATGGCCAGGCATTGTGTTGTAGACACCTGATTGATTTAATTTAAATTTTAAAGTGAAAATTTTGGGTATAGAATTTTATACCTAAATAAAATCAAGCTTTATCTGAAGAATAAATACGAACGGATGTTTAACTGTGAAAATCGATTGAAATATATTGGAAATTAAAATAATTCAAGACAAAACCTTATGTGGTATCTATCCGTTCTATATTCAGGAATGTTCAGAATGCAGACGAGCGGTTTTTGTGATTCTTGACAAAAGTAGGAGGTGTCCTATTTTGTTTTCTTTGTTTTTTGTTTTGTTACCAATACAACTTTTTGTTCTCTGGCGTTAATTTTTCTTTTCGGAATGTTTGAAGAAACAATTCTTCTTTGGTTCTACTTTTTATGAAAACTATGTAAGAACAACTTTTTACTAGCTCTCAGTACAGTAGTGAAGCTTACATTATATTTTGTCAAAGGGTGGGAAAGGAGTCCCAATGTTTCAAGAATTTTTTAGGTAATCGGGAGACAGTCATTTAATTTTAAACTGCAATGGAATTTGGAAACATGTACGATGATTAACAAAAATATTTAGGTAGGATTAATTTGACAAATATACAAATGCACATATAAAATTTTTTGATGAAAAAATGTTCCAGGGGAAACTTAATTTCCCTATAGGTTCATATGTATTTTATGTAAATATAATTTGGGAGGTGACGCATCCTGAAATCTTAAAAAGTTTTTTTCACTTCACTCAAATATTGTCGACATATTTAAATACTTTTAAAAGTTTAATTTTTTTTGAAGAAAATTTAAAATTAAGATCTAGGTTTAATTCCAAAATCAATTGAAAGATAATTTTAGATGAAGAAATTACAAGTCAATAAATCAAAATACCAAACAGTTTTTTTTTTTCAAGTAAAATCTTTTCATAACTTAATTATATAATTTTAAAAACTTGGAATTTTATTAATTTTTGTTGACAAGAACATTTCTTAAGACTTTAGAAACTGTAAGGCCAAACAAAGTTTATAAGATTTTGTCAACAGCAAACTTA
Source organism: Scaeva pyrastri (assembly GCA_905146935.1). Lineage (NCBI taxonomy): Eukaryota > Metazoa > Arthropoda > Insecta > Diptera > Syrphidae > Scaeva > Scaeva pyrastri. The sequence continues at coordinate 18,913,310 of LR989929.1, read as the reverse complement.
AAAAAATTGTCATTATTTTTGAATTTTTAAATTTTTAAAGAATTTTATTCAACTTGGTAGAAATTTTGAAGGAAATTTGTTATATTTTACTTTTAACTTAGTTTTTCCTACAAGCCATACCGTTAATCTTCTAAAAAAGAAGTTTTTGGTAGTGAAAATTCGATTTAAAAATTTAAAATATTTAATTTCTAAATAAAAGATTGAAATTCAATAACAAAAAAATCAATCTCAGTTATTGCTTTGACAAAGGTATGCTAATTGGCAGTGAGATGTCACATTAATTTGGTTCTGCTTAAATAGACGAACATAAATAAACTATAAAATCTACAATCTATTTAAGTGTAAAATTCTAAAATTATACAAATGTTACATAGTGTTATCTTCACTTGAAAAAAATATTGTGAAGTTACAAAAATATAAAGATGATGACAATAAGAATTGCACAACACTTTTTTGTTTATCAAAAATATGTAGGTACATGAATTTTAGAAACAACTTCAAAAATTTAAGTTATTTTAATTAACATCCAGATAAAGAAAAGTTACATTAAGTGTAGTTACGAGAGGAGTTATACATTTATTACATACATGTGTGTAAAATAAGGAGAGGTCGACGCATGTGTAAATACAATTAAAGTATTGGTTTCGTGATATGAAAATATTAAAATTGACGTGATGATAATTGAAATTCAATAAAATTCAACGACCTCACGGTCTGTGCGTGCTCTTTAATATATGCGATGTGAAAAAAACATCGATTTGCTTGAGATTGGATTTTCTTTCGATTCTTTAAGAAAGACAAATTTACTGTCATTTATATCAGAGTCTGTCTAACTATGGACATCTGTCTAATTACAAAATTTTGTTTGTAAACAATTTTATTCGATTACTATCGAACTGATTTATTATATTTGAAATAGCGAAATTCTAAAACTGATTACAAAATTCTGTCAACTATTTTATTTTAGGTAGTATTTATTTAATTGTTCGAATGCTTTTATAAATAAAGAATTGCCCAACTAATTAAACACTGTCGAACAGTGTTCTAAAAAAAACTAAATAAATAATATAAATAAAAATAATATATAAATAATATTTAATAAGACTGATTATTTGGATTCTTACTAAACTTGACAAAACTATATGTCTTAAAAATGATGGTGCCAGAATTCGGTCTGTCAGCTTTTTGCGAGTACCTACATTTTATCGTTTTTATTTACTTGTTAAATTTCCTATTCAAATATTTATAGTGATTTTCTGAAAAATTGATAAATAATAAAAAAATTGGTTAGTTCTTCCAAGAGATTCCTGAAAACGGAATATGATTTTTTTTTTATGACTACCATTGGTGCAATGTTATTTAAAAAAAAAAGAATCACTCAAAAATAAAAATTCTTTTCAACTTTTTTCAAACTTTTAAAATTAAAAAATTATTACTCACCAAATTCAAACTTTTTTTTTATTTTGAAATATAAAAAAATCTAATAATATAAAGTTTGTCCACATAAAATCTTTAAAACTCCAATAAACTATTGAACTTAAAAGAAAGCAAGGTTATGAGCAATACAGTCGTAAATTTCATCCATAACATTTTTATTCATCTGGAAAACTTTACTATTTAGTGTGGTAGTCACGTTTTTTGGTGGTGTGTTAAAAGGTCAGTGTTATTGCACAATATAATCATTAAAGTAGTGCTTTGAAAATTACAAGGACTTCATTTGTAAGAAGGTTATTTTATTACCATAAGATCCTAGATTATAGTGCTACATGTCCATCAAAACCATTAAAGATTAGATTCACAGACAACAAAAATAAAATGAGTATACCTTTTCTACGAAGTGGACAACAAAGTACTTACATATAGAAATTGTAATTGATTCCTTTTCTGGAACAATGTTATATTTTAGTGATAAAATGTAAAAGTGGCTTAACTGAGATATTAAAAGTCCAAAATAAAACTAGATCTGCACCAGAATCTGTTAAAAATATGTACCTACTCTAAATTAAAACATATCAATATATATAAAAGAAAGTCGTGTTAGCTACACTAAATATAACTCAAGAACGGCTGAACCGATTTGGCTGAAATTTGTCACAGAGATAGAGTATAGTCTGAAAAAGCATATGATTAATTTTTATCACTGTAAAACATTTTACAAAAAAATTGGAGAAATCTGCGGCTGTTGTTTTACACACAACACAAGGAACAAATTTCTAAAACAACTATAAAATGAACTTCGGGTGTTCTGCCGCTCAATTCACTTTTTAATAAGCTTGCGAAGACACCGGGTCATCTAGAAACTATGAAAAATATTGCATGGCAAATCGAATAAGCAACAACAATATTTTTCCATAACTTGAGTTTCTGTATTAAATTGGGGCGGGACGAAGTTTGCCGGGCCCTCTAGTTATACATGTCTTCTAAAAAATTGGCACAAAATTAATCACCCTATTTAAAAATTTCGTCGTACGTCAATCGTGTTTGTCATTTGTAAACGAGAAATCTGAAGTTTACAAACTGACAAGTAACGGTATAATCGGATTTTTGACCAATGTAATCGGAGAGTGGCATTCCACATCACGCTTACTGGGCAAACATCTAGACACGCAAGTTAAAGTCTGTTTATCGCCATTCACGTTTGAGCTACTGTCAAGCCATCTTCAATCAACGAGAAAGCGTGTTCTGGTCTTGTATAGTTTCCTGTTTTAGTGATTTGACATTTGCAATAGTAACAACCGATTTATCCAATAATACTTCATCAGCCTTCTGAAAATAGCAGCCAGTAGCGAGAATATTCGACAGAAAGGCTTACAGTGGGCACCGATTCATTAATTGCGGAATGTCATGAAAAGTGCCACAGCTTTTTGACAGATGACAGATATCATCTTTTCCACTAATACTCAAAACGAAGAGTAGAAAATTAATTCAAAAACAAAATTATATGACTAATTTCACGCAACATTTTACCGTTTTTGTACATATGTTCTTTTTGTTTCTTTAATCAAATCCCCAACCATTTTGAATACGTTAAAAATGCTCTATCAAAAAACCCCTTCCACCACCCAAATTTTAGCTGAAATATTAACTAAAATAACAAATTTATATCTTAATATTTATCTCTCTGTTTTTGCACATCTAATAATGTTAAAGAAAAAATAAACAAATCAAAAGTAGAAAATTATACCATTGAACGTCGTAGTCGTCGCTCGTCGTCGTCGTTGGGTGCCATAAAAATTGTGACCCAATTCATTTGGTAACAAACAATGTAACCACTTCTCATCCTCTATGATCCCAGAATCCTATAGAAAATCATCAGACAGTCGATCACATTAGAATTTTACTTTATGAAAATAACTTTTACATAAATAAAATTATATTTTCGTAAATAAAGGAGATGAAGTTAAAGTCAATGACAAATTTACTCGTTCAAGGATACCATCATTAAAATTGTGTTGTTTTCTTTTGTCCCAATCCCATAAGGAGCATCTTATTTAAAATGTAAATAAATAATTGAATTATCGTAGATTTGAATCCTTTTCTTTCTGTTTTTGTGTAGCTAGATAAAGTTTCTTACAATTACCAAAAATATGTATACAGATACATATTATATAATCTAAAAGGAGAGAGAGAGCCTGCGCTATAAAAATCTTGTTGTGGCCGCGTTTGTTGGTGCCTGCCGTCTTCGTCGTGTCGTTGTCGGTCGTCAGCAGCAGATCTAAAGGATATACGCGTTTCACGAGGCATTTAACATTGAAAAAGGTTAAATTATATACATACAAACACTTCTTCATCCCTGTTTATCGGGGGTTTATCTTTAGACTATGAGGCACCAAATCTTACGTTTGGAGAACATAGTTAAGTTGAGGTAGGAGTTTAGGAGTCTGAAAAACAAGGACAAAAGATTCAACTAACATCTTGATAAATTAGTAGAGGCCTCAATTAATGTTAAAGGAATTTTTTTTTCTTTACTTTGATTGTGAAAGCTGAACGAGCAGAAAGTTTTTGGTATTTGAATTTCAAATTATTTCTCGAGATGAAATCGATAAATCTCGTTAGGTTTTAAGCGCCTTTAATAAAGTTTTGATTGAGCGAGAGTAATGAAATTCTCGTTGAATAAAATGCATTTTTATTTAATTAAGATATCTAACGTGTCCTTAATTGACCTTGTTTATAGTAATCTCTTCTTAATTTACAATTTTTTTCCATTCTGGAAATGTTTGACAACTTAGAATTTAATTCAACTAAGTAAATTAGGTGAACAAAATCAGAAGAATTAATTTTTCACTAAAATACGTGATAAATTCAGAATAAAATTTGACTCTCATGATATTTTATGTAAAAATTGAAATTAGTTGGAGGATTCAGAGCGAAACGTAATGCAATATAGTTAAGTGGATTGGATTCTCAAAAACCTGCGTCTAATTTGGGTCAATGTACGCATTAAGTTTTCAACTGAAACTTTTTAATATTATATAACAACATTTTGGTTCTTTTGTCAAGGTCGACTGCATCAAATAAGCTCGCTTTGATTATATAAAAATACCTGATAGACATTCAGCTTTTCAATGGTATATCTAGAGGGTGACGCACCATAGACGAACGTATTTAGAAAATGAATTTTCAATTTTTTTTTTCTTCAAAGAATTGAGAGAAGAATTAACAGGATACTGTTTCAAATGTTTCCTTTGATAAATTTCACAGTCCTAAGACGACTGTTTTGAACAAGGAAAGATAAAAGACTCACTTTTTACCGTGAACATATTTTAAGTATTCTAAAAGGTACATTAACCGTGGAAAGTAGACAGCATACAAAAGATAAAGCAAACGTCTATAAAGTTGGCTTACTCCCAAGAAAAAAATACACAATTGAACAGTCAAATCCATCTTACTGTTTTTTAAACTTAGTGCTCTTCTTTTCATTAAAATAAATCATCCAATCCATTGGAATGCCTGACTGGTAAGAGAAGGCAATCTTTTTTAAATTCACACACTATTATCAATTCAATTAATTTCAATGATTATATATTCATTAAGTCACCATTTCTATTTGAAAGAATGCAATCACTTATACCCTCAATCATTTGACTGCAATCATTTAAGTTCTTGCATTCCTTGCAATAAATTTTAATCTTTTCATTATAAAAAAACAACAAACATTTCATATGTAAACGCTTTAAAAATTAACTTTTACTATTGTAACAAAAGATTCCACATACGCCACCGTAGACCGTAAGAAAATCTTTGATTTCACAAAGAAGTATAGAACGTATTAGATGCAATGTTTCAAAAATAATTTCGTTTTAATGGAAAAAAGTCAAAAAAAAAAACTTTTTTTTCTAAATTAGGTCCTTGAGTTACAATTAAAATTATTTTTTTGTGAACTTGATGACATCTTGAATTATTGGAAATGTTCACATCAGATATAAATTTTAACGTCTTATCATTTAATTTCTCTTCCACTAAAAAGAAGAAACGATAGTTTTTGAATGTTTTATAAAGTTACTATGAGCTGAATAAAATGTTTAAACGCCAAAAGGAGTCCATAAAAAAACTGAGCTAAAATAAATGTTGTATAGTAAAAAAGGGGGTGTGTAAGGTTAAATTTCAAAATATTTAGTTTTCACTTTTTTCTATTCGTATTACAATAAACAACAAACAGTTCACTAGGTTTGTCACATAAGAGTATCTAAATTTTCCACAATGTCCTGAACCTGAACCATACATTGAGTATCTATTTTAACAACAATAACGACTTGTATTACATTTTAATCCGATTAAGTAAAAGGAAAACTACTTGACCGTTGAAAAGGATTATCGTTGACAAGTATAGTACTTACTCATACTTAAGTGTGAATATCAAATAACACTTCCATTTATCCCCCGGTATAGATATAATTTCTAGATATAGAAACACACCTTTCTATAAATAGATACACATATTAATTTTCACATCAACTTGTTTTTTTTTTCGCAAGTGTTGTTAAGTTAAACCATTTCAAGTAGGATGTAGATGTTTTATTATGTCCACATAAGTGTAAATATTTTCACAAATGTCATAAGACAATTTCATGCAATTCAAAAATAAGAAAATTGTTCAATTGTTTCAAATTCCCCCGCGCATTCATATAATGAAAAATAAAAAAAAAATATCCATATTCGTATTCGTATTTGTAGCAGTGTCACATTGTTCTCATAAGGAAAAGATCGGATTTGCATTATATATATTTATATGTATGAATATGAATGTACTTTTAATGCATCACAATAAATCTTGAAATGTTTTATTTTTCTATTGTTTTGGTTTTGTAACAATAATAATAATTACAAACAATTATTATTGTAGGAAAAGTCGCTGACGATGGCGTTATAAATCTCTATCAAATGTGAAAAAGATAGAAATCGCAATTCGCAACCTTGAATGCAGGGGTGGATTAACTTTACTTTAATAAGTGGGAAGAGGCTTTTAAGAGCATCATTATTGTGTGTTTTTGATATACATTATGTATCTAGGATTGGAATGTTACTTGTTACTAGATATTGTTGGAGTCCAAATGGGTTTCAAAAAGGCACAAGAAGCATCTTGTCACAAAGTAAAATTTACCGCGTTTTTTATTTTATTTAAAATGTTTGTGATCGACTATAGTGAGCATTGCATCTTCCATTATAGGAAGGTAAAAGACAGCTTTTAATTAACTTAACTAAATTTGGACTTAAAATTAAAATAAAGTTGCTTTGAATATTTATTAATAAAGTGTGTAGATATGTATTTTAAATCAATAAAATAAGGTGTTACAACTCATCATCAGAATGCGGCACTGTTTAAAGTTAAAAGTTTTAAAGTAGAACTTATCAGCATCTATTAATCTTAATAATTTATTATTTCTTTCACGTGAAGGTTTTAAATTATAATTAATGTTCCAATATTCAAACTCAGTTTTAATTGTGAAAAATGATCTTATTCAAAATCACAAATATATTCTAATTAAATCAGATGGTTTGTGTTGAATAAATTGCACATATGTACATAAGTGCATAATTTTTAATTAGGTGTCCAATAGTTTCAATATATTTTTTTCTTAATTTTTTAAAATAAATATACATGTACAGTACATTATGTCGTTGCTCATTTTGAAAATCGAGAAAACTTAAACTTTATTGAGAAACAATTTGAATTTTGCCATAAGATTTTTCTTTGTAAATTTTGTAGAGCTAATTAAAGGTGTATGGTGGCGTATGTGGAATATTTTTTTTCATTTTTAATTTTTCAAGCAAATGGAAAATTAATTGGTGAACAGAACTTGAAAATGTCTTTACAACCATTAGTTTTTTTTTTTGATTATTTTGATTTTAATATTAAAAAATGTTTGTTTATCTTTTTGGGATTTCTGAATTCGTTCACAATCTATCAATTTTTTTTTGTAGAAACTTTTTTTATTTTTTAGCTAAGCAATTTTTAGAAAGTTTAATAAGAGTAATAAATTCAGCCTCTTAAAGGTCTCCAAGATGCTGTTTTTAGTTTAAGTTTAAAAATTGGAAACTTTGATTAAAATTAAGATCTAAATAAAAAAAATTAAATAGATTTCAAGAATTCGTCTTTGTAGAAAGAAAAATGCAAGGTTGGGCGATAAGTCAGTTTTTGGACACTATAACTTTTTTTTTTAATTTAGGGGTTGTAATTTGGGTTATGAAATTAAATTTAAAGATACACAAAAAAAAAAATAATAAAAATAACAAGAGAGTTAAATTAAGTCCTAATTTTTCACAAACAAAAATTCTCTAGATATCGTGTCGACATTTTATGACAAATGTGAAGCAATTTTTTTTAAACAATAATTTTTAAATAACTTGAGTTGAATTTTGCATTCAAATTAAAAATTTCATACCTAGTTTCAATACTTAATTACTGGTTTAACCATATCCATTTTGGCGAATAAAATTGAGATTTAGGTTTTTACGAATCTTTAACTCACAAAGGTTCAAATATTGAACCTTAATTCGTCACCTAAGTGCCACAAAAACTTAAGTCAATGTTTGATAATTTTCAGTAGAGTCGATTTTGTGATTTGTTTTTTCATTAGTCTTATGGAAGAAACATTGGTTATGATGATGACGTTGAGTTTTCTCATAAATTATGAAAATGCAAACTGAAATTGGTTTTCAAAACGCAAACATTTCTATTTAATTGAAAATAAGTCAACAACCATATTATTGACTTAAAAATAAACTTAACTTTTTTTATTACTGGCAAGTGGATAATCAAAAAGTTGAAACATCATTTTGAAATCATCAACTTTTTTTACAACTACCGGCACTTGTCATTGTCCTGTTTTTTTCCCGAAATATGTACGAGTATGTTAAGGATTCGCCCACAAATGAGTCATACGAAAAACAATCAAATTGTACAATTTTCTTTTTAAACATAAAACAAAAACGAATAAAAACATTTTCAAACTTTCATGAGTTTTTTTTTAGAGCAAAAGTTTTTTTTTATTTCAAATGATAAAATAAAACAATTTTCAAATGAAGAGTGTGGTTTATAGCATCATGTCATCAAATTCATTAAACTTTAACCTCTGTCCAATCAAAGAATTGGAATAAATCCCAGCTTCTGACAACAAACATATAATATAGACCACTGAGTCTGGTATCCGTCATTAATCGACACTCGGCAAGTTCTACAAACACACTTTCTATCCAGATTGACCCTTGACATGCAAACATAACATACCTTACCCATAACTCCATATAGTATATGAACTTTGTGTACTTTAAGTAGGTAGGTCGATTTCATCTGCATGCTAAACTTTTCTTCGTAAGACCCTCTAGAGATACTCCACCTGCCCCAGCTCTTTGTAGAGCTCCATTGATATTAGTCTGCAAACTTATTGTGAGCTAGACATGCAATTGGTATCGGGGAAGCTATTCAAATGCACTCTATTTGTATTTTCCCAGTCGTTCAATGTTTGCTTTAGGCTTTGGGTTTTCCGAAAGTCCTTAAATGAAAGTGCCCACACTGAATATAGATGTCTGTGTGTATTTTTTTTTTTTTAACACATTCAAATCCCGGTGATGATGATGTCAAATCAAGGACACAATCAGAGCGCAGGCGTTCAAATTTTTTATTCATCCATCCTTACAGTCTCCGGGCGACGTATCCATTGATTTTTTAAAAGGGGAGGGGAGGCGACAATAAGACTAGACCAATGCTTTGGAAATTGTTCTAGGGACGATTGTTTCAGAGTTACCAGATAATAGGTTTTTTTTTAGTAGTTTTATTATTTTTTTTTTCATTTCAATTTAACAATTGAATTGGTTAATTTGATGTGTCTCATAGTTGAATCGAAATGTCAAAAAATGTTGAATTGAAGTGAACTTTAAATAAAAGTTTTGAAAACGAAAAAGAAATGAAGTAAACATTTTTTGACAATCGATTGACAGTTGAGTGAATTCCTACTTTAAAATCATTAAAAAATCATCTCTTTGTTTGACACGATTACAAAAAAAATTCTAATGTCAAACTCGTCTTCTTTTTTATAAAATTTAATTCAAATGGTAACCCTTGGTTAGTGTAGACATTTGTAATATGAAACGTTGTAAATAATATACAATATAAATATGTAAATGTATATGCAAGGAATTATGGTTCACTAGATTTGTCGTTGAAAGTGTTTCCTTGTGTTAATAAAAAAATTGAGGTCTTTGACCGAATTACATTCTATGACACATCACTGGAATAGATTTTATGACTTTATTTACCTCAACACGATTTTTAATTTGAAAGAGGCAGAAAATGGGGCGGCGGCGGTTATAGGAGGTTAGATAATTTATTTAAAATAACTGAATACATTTGAAATTTTTATTATCAAATAAAATTTGTTACGAAATAATCTTTATTTTGTGATTTTTTCCTATATTTGCTTAAAAATTAAAAATTAATTTACATTCCGAAATTTGTGAAAAATAAAATTTTACACTAAATACATATTCAATTAAAATGTTAAAAAAACAAAGTCTTTAAAAAATAAACTAAATTGCGTAAGCATTTTATAATAATATAATTATTTAATTATATTAAGTATATTTCACTTTAAAAAGTTATGTCATATACTTCAACATTTCATGGAAATGGTTTGAATCTCTTGTGAATATCATGTCAAATGTTCATTACAAGCAACCTAGAAATTAAATTTAAAAGAGTATTATGTTAACATAGACATATATGACTATAAAATATTTTTAAAACCAGAGAAAAACAAAAACTCGGTTCATTTGTTTTATAAATTTTAAATGGAAGAAAATCGATAAATTTGGTTTTTCATATTAAGACTTTGAAAGCTCCAAGATTGCTTCAACTGATAACATATGAAATTCCATGTGAATATAAATCATTTTAATGCTGAGTAATTGTGCTGTAATTTTTCATTCCCATGCCATTAAAATGCAATTTGGTGATACTTTAAATCAATAATTATAAACTTTTTTTTGTTCCTCATACGCCCAAGTGACTTTGTTGTTTTCAGGTATGGTGTCCTTTTAAGACAATCACTTAAATTTCATATCCTAGTAAAATTTTGAAGAATTTTCGATAACAATATGTCGCATAGTTAATCCAAAGACAATTTTTGCTATTTTTAAACTTTCTTTAAGATTTTGTCTGCTTAAAAAATGTATTTTTAACTTTACAGGAAAAAATCTATTTCATATTTAAATACCATTATTAAATAATATTACATTATTAGATAATATCCATATTACAGTTAATTATTTCTAATATTTTAAGTAATTCATGATACTGTTAAAAACTGTATAACGTGTTAATTTTAGTTAATTGAATTTAGAAAAAAAAACTCAGACCGAGGTCAATACCATGTAATAGGTGTTCATGTCAAAATGCAATTTTTGTAAATTTTTACAAGATATTCTCTTCACTAATTTAAAAACTACTTAAGATTAAAAATAATTTTTATAATTTTGACCTGAAATTTTTATATGTATTAACTTCCGTAGATTTTTTGATTATAAAAAAATATTACTTAAAAAGCCTTGTAACAACGAGATTTTTTTAAAATTTTATATTTAACAAACGGTACACTTATATTACTTCTAATCTAATACGTAATTTATATAGAAAAGTTTAGTAGACAAATATTAGAATCGGTAATAAATCTAGAAATAATAATTTCCGGAATTCATATTCTTTTGACTTTACTTCGGTTTAAATTTTTTTTTTAAATATTTAAGATGGAGCCAATAATTGTGAACTTAAAAAAAACAACAATAACTGAAATAGTTTTTGGATTTGAATATATAGGTAAATTTTAACATTTGCATACACTTACACTTTCACAGCACTTAATTTAATTGAAAAAAGGGTGATCCTTTAAAAATGATTTTAAAAAAGGTATACTTTTTTTTATTGAGTAAGGAATTTTGATTTATTATTATTAAGCTAGTATTACACGGTCAACGTAATAGGTCAACGCGTTGACTCTCTGACGTCATCGAAAAATCAAAATTTTCTCCGTCAACGCACCGTCAACGTTCACATTGTCATTGTATTAAAAGTTGTCTATCACATGAATGACACCCATCGGTCAATGCTGTAACAAAATGCGTTGACTCATTATGTGAGTCAACCATCAGTCCGAAAAATGGGTCAACGTGTCCTAATAGCATTGACTGAGATATTACACAGTCACACTCAAAAATGTGCGTCAAAGCTAGCGTCAATGTACTCGTCAACACGTTGACTGTATTTTTCGTTGACGATTACACGACGTGACACCCTTGGGACCAGATATTGACGTCATTTTGACGTCAGAGAGTCAACGCGTTGACACATTACGTTGACCGTGTAATACTAGCTTTATAAGCTGTGTTTTATTCACTGCTGCGTAGCTAGCGCAGTAAAATTTTTCCCTCGGCAAACAACAACAATTTGATTGATGGCAAAAAAGAAGTCAGCAAAAATAATGACAGCTGTACTGGCGATATATGTGAAGTGAGTTTCATCGTTTTATTCACTTGAATGCTGCACTAGCTATACAGCATTGAATAAAACACAACTATGGTTCCCAATAATGTTTGTCATTTCATAGACATAGAAAGCATTTTAAAAACCAAGACACCATTTGGTTTTTAAAAATCTTGAATAAAAATTTCATAATTGTCTGATCATAGAATTTATGTGCAATTTTTTGATTCGCAACTTTTCAAAAGTAATTTCTTTGGTGCCTTCAATAGTTTTCCGGTGACTGCTATTATTTATCCAATAATATCCACATACAGTATTTTCAGATTCTAAGTAGCAGATACAATTTTTTTTGAATGTATAAATATTAAAGACATCAAATAAATTTAAAACTTCAACACTCTTAAACGTTTCTCTTAATAAAATTGTAACATCAGCACTTAAGTTGTTGATGTTTTTTGAACGATTCAAAATTTGATAATTTGAATATTTTATTTTACTTCACTCCCTCGCCCCGTCGTCAGTCATCATCATGCCAATACACGCTCATTGCGCCTCGTCCGTCATTTTCGTTGAGGTCTGAGTAAATATTGTGTCATTTGCCACTCAAATTTATTGCTTTCATTTTTATTGCTCCACCAAAAACGTCTCGCGTCTCGCTTGATCAGATTCGCAATTCGTATCTTATTTCTTATTCAATTTGTCTCGGTGAATCTTTCGGATAGCAAATACTCATATATGTATGTATGATTGTATGTAATGTTATTGCATCCAACAAAATTAATTTCAATGATAAATAAAAGATATACACAAATAGATTTAGAATGTACCTATGTACATTTCATCGATTAGAGTTTCATATTATGAATGTGATGTTTGAAATGATTGTTTTTGAAGTGAAATGCGTCAATTAATAAAACATTTTGTATTTAGATTAATTCTTTCGTTTGTATTTTTGTGTCAGATACTCTTAATTTTGACGTTGAGCATGATCGAAGACTTACAGTAGAGAGAAAAAGATTAAATGTGGGATTTTTTCAAAATAAGTTCAAAATCGTAACAAGAAAACACTAATTAAACCAACAATAAATTCGTTCTCTCCTCCGAATTAAAATTCAATTATTAATAAATTGAGGAAATCAAGATTTCGAACATTTCCACAGACATACCTACATAATGTACTCGTATTTTTACTATCAGATTCTAGTAGTTTTATATAAATATCTTTAATCGATTCCGACATTGACATCGAGTGGCCCACTATTTGACGTCAAGACACGTTCACTTTGCGCCTTCAAGGCAAAAAAAAAAATAAAAAAAAAAATAAGAAAACTTTCAACAAAAATCATTCATGCAAAACGATAAATTCCAACTTACTCGTAGCGCGAAAAATCATCATAATTAAGATTGCAATAAGAAATTCTAAATTTGGATCCATAAATAAATTAACCGATGACGATGAGGTTCAGTTTTTTGTTTATTTATTTTTTTTTTCAATTTATTTTTATAGTTCGACATGCATATTTTTAAAATTAATTAATTTCCATGGTTTGTTGCCATTGCAATCATTATGAAGTTTATTTATTTTGTCTGGCTGATACGAAGACGAAGACGACGACGACGCGACGAGACGGGGGAATTTGTCAGTGGTTTTATGCTTAAAAACGGGGTTAATTTTTGTTAACGAAGTTTGAAGAAATTAAAATATGAGTGACTCAATATTGAAAATGAACAATAAATAAATGACAAAAGTTTCTTGAGTTAAATTGTATTCATATTTTTTTTTTAACGATGAACATTTCGTCCAATTTCTAGATTGAAAAAATGTGGACAGTTTATTTGTGAGAGACAGTGGCGTAGGATCCTTTTTTTTTCTTGTTAAGAATGTTTGTCCAATTAACTCCAAGAATTAACGGGTAACACCATTTGTTGCTTAGAGGTTTCATACTGAAAAACCAAAAAAGCGAAAAGTTGTAATTTTTTTGGTAAAAATGTCCTTCTACTAGAAAAAGCGCCAAAAACTTTTTTATTTGGAATTTAAACAAAAACTTATGTTTTTAGTGTCTTGTGGGATTTGAAAGATAAAAAAAAAATTAACTTATGTTTCTTTCCTTCAGGGGTAATTTAAATTTTTTTTTTTCAAATAGAATAAAAGGTGAACTGTTTTACCAATAAGAATAATTGAGAAGGAGTGTTTTAAAGTTGATTTGAGAAATTCAAAACTACTATTATATATTATACATATGTTATAGTTTTTATAAAAAAATACTGTTGGCTAAATGACCCACTTAAAAAATCTATAACTTCGCCATTGGTCATAATTTGTTTAAAAAATTTTAAAGCTGTTTTATTTTAATCTTCTTATAAAGTAGATGTTGACGAAAAATTCTGAGAAAAGTTTTCAGGATATTTTGAAAAAAAAAAGAAAGTACAAAGCTGTTGTGTGGGAGCACATAAACCAGTTCTAAATGACATACAAAAAAGTTTGGGACCAACCCATACTGACAACTTGAAATCAGACTCAGAATCAGAATCTCGAGATATTCTACTCGAAAAAAGATTTTTACCAACTTTTCTTATAACTTCTTGTAGAATTTTGTTGTTTTCTTTTGTAAAAAATATCAGTTTCATATTTGTCAATATTTTATAATTTATTGACAATTGTATTATGTTGAAAACTAAATTTTAAATCAATATCATTGCTTGTTGTGGAGATATTTGAGTCCAAAAACAATTTTTAATACTTTTTGATAGATTTTTTTTTTATATTATAATGTTATGTAAGACAAAAATATATTCGATATTTATCGAAAAGTAACGATATATTAATAAAAGTATCATTAATAACATAAAATAAATTTTAAGTCACAAAACATCACCCGCTGTCGAGATATTCAAGTTGAAAAAGAATTTTTGACACTTTTAGGAAATTTTACATTCTATTCGACATGTGTCAAAAAATTAAAATTTGCTAACAGTTGTATCATGTATAAAACAAAATAAATTTGAAGACATTATCGTTGTTCTCGAGAGTCAAAAAACCTTTTTTACCAATTTTTGGTAGAATTTTTTGTACTTTTCTATTTTTTTTTTTTAACTGTCGATTGATTTTTTTTCAAACTTTCAACAGATGTCAAGAATATCATTTCACATAATAGAAAATAATTTTCAATGTGACATCATTTTTTCTTTATTGTATATTTGAGCGCGAAATTTGATTTTTTTAGTTTTTCTATTTAAATTTTTTTTTTTAATTTTTGGTAAATTTTCTAAATGTATACCAACTTTGTATCATATAACAATGTAAATAATACAATTTATTTGAAGTCAATGAAATTATCCTTTTTTGAGATATTTGCGACCAACCAGTATTTTAACTTTTTTTTTTTAAACTGCTAAAATGAAAAAAACCATACAAACGTACGAACGTACGTACTCACGCACACACCGACAAGACATCTCTCTGCAAAAGACGGATATAGATTCTAGGGACCTTGAAACGTCCAGATTTGTCAAATATTTCAATTTGACAAATCGGAGCTATTACAATAACTCCCTTTGGGAAGTTAATTAGGTCTGCAGAAAATCACATTCAAAAAGTCTCAACTACATACATTTCAAGTAAATCCTTCACTTTGTTAGAAAAAGGAAATCTATAACTTAACTTAGTTTATTATAAATGTATGTATATTCTATTCTAAAATATTTTTTTTTTGTTTAATTTGCAACTTGAAATGGTTTTTGTCACTAGCTATTATACCCTTAAACGTGCGTTGTCCAAATAGATATACGTAGGAATTACAATACATCTCTTTTAATAGTACTTTGTTTAGTGTTAATTAAATTCACTCGCTTAATTAATATTGAATATACAAATACATATGCAAATGTAAACAAATAAAATAAATTTGTTGATTAACTAAAATTACTAAACATCCAAATTAATTGCTCTTACTTGGAAGCACTGAAATTAATGACAGCTTCCTAAAACTAGACTTTTGTCATTTAGTATTTTGACATTTACATTTTTCAGATTAGTTATTTATCTCATAAAATTGAATAGATCATCTGGTAGAAATAAATGATTGTCCCTCCCCTCAATGAAACAGGTTAAATATAATTGAATTAGAAATTTGACAACATAAGGTAGTTTGTGCAATTAAGCGAGCAATACTGTTTTTTATATTTGTTCATACATAAATCGACATTCATTGTCCTGTCCTGTTTATGTTTTTAATTTAGAAGACTTTAGAAACAAAAGTAATAATGAGCACGAGGAATGAATTAAATCACAAATCACGTAAATTGCGGTCAGTTTATAAAAGTTGGAAATTTTCCAAAAACATTTTTCTCTTACCTACCTAAATTAATTTATAAAAGGTGTCATTATTTTTTTTTGTTCATTTATTATGTATTATTATTTTAATTTTTTTGTACTTAGAAACAGATGAAAAATAAAATAATCTAAACACATAAAATTCTACAAATTACAATATCAATATTGACAACATTCAAATATTAAATCGCCCATTAGATACGTTAGATTAAACATTTCAAAAATATGGACAGGCCCACTGAATATTGTAGACAGTTGTTCGAAAAATATTTATAGACAGCATGCGATAATAATAATAATAATTTGAATGAAATGATGTTTAATGATTTTGTTATTATTTGAACTTAGTATATTTTAATGCCAACCGATAATTATCATTATTCAAAATGTATACAAAACACAAACATTTGTACAGACATTTTATGAATGTTGATATTTTTTTAATTATTATTTTTATGGGACGTGCAGTAAAATAAATATTTAAATTAATATTGTTTGATAAAATAATATCTAGGTCATCTTCAGTTTCGGGAGCTTTTTAATTGGTCTGCATTGAGATTTCAATCGAAACGAGCAGCACGAGCTTTTTTGCTGGATGCTTCCATTTTCCTTGAAATTATTCACTGTCCCATAATTTTTTTCGGTTTTAAAGTACACGTGTTTTTTAGACGTGTGGTTTTCAAGAAGAAATAAAACGTATGTATATAATTTAATGTTATGGCCATGAATTTAGCATTATTATAAAGATAAGGGTTCGCCATTATGTTTTAAAAATGATTTCTGGCAAGTGGCCAACGAGGCTGGTTCGAATAAATTCCAGTCAAGAGGCCTAATTTTCGAAAACTTTTTGAAGCAATACTGCCCAGTATGTCAGCAGTAACTCGCCGAATATTCTCTTCCAAGGCTTCAATCCTCGCGGGTTTATCTGCATAGACAAGTGACTTTACATAACCCCAAAAAAATAGACCAGAAGTGTTAAATCACACGATCTTGGGAGACCACGCCCGTCACAGACTAACGATGACGCGAGGTAATGCACTCACCATAATCCCATAATCGGGATCGGTGGCCATCTCGTTTTGAGCCAATTCACAGAACGTGCGACGCTCTTCATGGTCGTTCGGCTTCAAATTTTGGCACGAGTTGGATTTTGTAAGTCCATAATCCAAGATCATTCCGCAAAATCTTCTATAAAGTGGATGCACATAGCCCCGATTGTTACGTGCAATGGCGGTTTGACTCATGCGGGTTTTATTCGATACTCTGCTCCACAGTAGTTATAGCGTCTTCGGTGTGTGAACTCTAAAGATGCTCATTGTCCACTGGAATAATGCAAAAACAATTATGTCGAATATAAAATATTGGACACAACGTACGATTTATAAAGTTTAAATAACGTTTAATTTTTTCAAATCTAAAAAAACGATTTCTTTTGAAATTTTAAATGTCCTTTTGGATAAAATGGTTTTCAAAGAAACAATCCGTTTTTCAGAAGACTTTTTTTGAAGTAAACAAAAGTATCAAAGTTCTTAAAAAACCACTTTTCTTAGAACTGCTTCATTTAAGGTGCAAAAAACTTCCAAAGAACTTATTAATAAATGGCTTAAAAATGTGTGCAGTGACCTTTAAGAGCAAGACAAACAAAAGTCGATAAGTTCTTCATTTAATGCAATAACTTTTTATATGTACCTACATACATATGTATATACAAGAATGACAGGGCTATAAACAAAATTCAACCATACTACAAGTTCATTAAATCCTGAAACTTTTAAGAGAACACAAAAGCAAGACATTTTTTTTTATTCATTAAACGTTTTGACAACATGACTTTTAATGAATCTTTATAACTTGCACTTGAAGTTGAATTCCTGGAATACAATTAAAAATACGTTTTTTTCATTTTATACTCCTACCACACACATTTATGTCATTAGCATATAACCAAGAGTCATTTTGTAGTACCAGTTCACAAGAATTGTACAATGAAGATGTAAAAATGAGTTCAAAAATGTCCTTGCTCTAGATGAAAAACCCACAAATAGGATTTTGATGTCACAGACATGAATCTGCTCAATTCAATTTGAGGATTTTACCAAAGTTTTTTTTTTTTTTTAAAGTCCTAATGTCAGTAAAAGAGCATACTGGGTGTGACCTTTAAATTTGCTACTTAAGCGATATCTTGGGAGTCGAGACTTTGCACTCAAGATGGTAAACTTCAATTGAGTGTTGGTTATGTTTAAGGCAATTCTTGGAATAATTTTTCAAAGAAAACTCACGAGGTAATGTATTATATTGGAACTTATTTTGTTTTGTTTATAGTCTCATTCAATTTCATTTTAACTTTTTCTCGTTAATGGATTGTCAATTTGAAAGTATCATCATCGATGACATTTGATATTGAATTCGCGTAGGTCCTATATTCCAAACAAATATAATCTCTTTCAATTGTGTGTCTATGTCTGGATGTCCTAGACATAGACACACAATTGTTCAATCTTTAAATGATATCGAAAAAAATAATCCAAACGATTTTGATTGAAATTGTTATGAACATACAAATTGAAGAAGGTATGTAACTTATACCTACATAAAAGGGATGTTTGGGATTCATAAAAATATTGGAAAAGTAAAATAAAAACATTTTCATTTTTAATCTGTTTTTATATAAAGGGACATAGAGCTACTTTGTAAAAAGTTATTTATTTTTTTTTTAATGAAACAAATATAATTTCTTAGCTGTTGTAGCTTCGGTATTCCTTTGTTAAACATGCTATGCAAAAATGACCCATCTAGCGCTCTAGTTATTACAAAAGGAATTAATACCCTTTATAAACGTACTTTAGGTCAAAATGACATTCCGATAAGAAAAAGTCATTATTCCAGCTACATACGATTTCTATTCTTCATGTTTATATTGTTTTAGCAGAATTAGAGGCAAATTAAAGGCAGAATAACTTTTCTCTGTCATCTTTGGTTTGCAAATAATTCGGTAGTAATTTTATTTTTATTTTCAAAAATACTATTTTTTACATTCTCTTGGAAAACTGGTGTGTTTTGTGAAATAAAATTTGTGTATGTTATAAGCACTTGAAACTCAAAATTTTATTTTTAAAATTTAAAAGAAATTCGAGTATGAGAAAATTTAGTTTTTTTTTTATAAGAAATTTTAATACTAATCTATTTTTTTTCCATTTTATTTTTTCCAATAAAATCAGTTTTTGGCTACTTTCATTCAATTCGAAAAAAGAAGTTTCTAAAATAAAAGCGACTTCGAACGACCCGGTGTGGGACATTTTTTATTTTTTTTTTCAAATCTAAGATTGCAAATGACAGATGAAAAATACGAAATGTCTTTAGGTAATGACACTTCTTTTGTCACAAGAAAAAGTGTTTCTTCTGAAACATTTTGTATTTGTATATGTTTATATTTTTTTATATCTTTTTTTTTTCATCACAAAATCTACATTGAAATAAATTGCATGATGGTGTCTTCAAATCAAAATCAAGAGAACTCTGAAAAATGTTTTCCTTTTGTAATTTGCAAATCATCAAAATCAGATGAGTGAATATGAGACTAGGTGAATGAAATTTATTTTCCGATAAAATTTGAATAATTTTTCTATGTCAAGGAAATTTCTATTTTTATTTTTTTTTGTTTTTTTTTTTATTTTCTACGGAAATATTATTTTGATGCAAACTTGAATGACATTGAAATGATTGCAACGTACGAGTACCGTCTGCGTCTGGTGCAATGCAATCGATTTTTTTTTTTTTTGAAAGTCTACTACAGAATGTGATATCTTTTATTTGAAATTGTTTCAAATTTGAAAACAAAAATTAATTCATTGAATATTTTTTTCCCAGAACATTTCAAATGAATCACTTATGGAGATAACTGCTGTATTAATATAAGAAAAAGAAATCATAAAATATTATTAATTTCTATAAAAAGGTTGATGTTTTCAAGACCGAAAAAAATCAAACACTTAATTTTAAAGAGCTCAATTTTGAGCCCAACTCGAATAAGAGGATGAAGACTACAAGTTTATAGTTCTAATTTTTAAATGTTGATTAAAAAATCTATTTAAATCAATTTCAAATTTGACATTTACGAAAATATGCACAAAGCCATTTTTTGTTTTTTTTTTTTAAATTCAAAAAAACCGTTGACACCAGTTTTTTGAAGGTCAGAAGGAAGATTTTTTTTAAGCTACAGAATTTTTTGAAAAATTAATTTTAAAATATTTATTCAAGAAAATTTTACTAATTTTGTTTACTATGTTTTCAAAGTCATTATAATCAGAAAAACAAACAGTTCAGTAGAATAATTACAGGAAAATTTTAATTTGACAGATCTTTCCTGTCAAAGCAAGAGCTATAAATTAATCAAAATAATAATAAAGAAAGGAAACATACTTAAATATTTTCTACACGCATTTAAAAAAAAAATACTGCCAACCTCCATTATTTTTAGTTAAAATGTGTCTTATTTCTTTTAAGTAAAAAGTGTTTATTTCAAAAAGACCATCACCTTAAATTAATAAAAAAAAAAACAATCTTCAAAGTCTCACTCTCTCAGGTATTGTTTTATGTTTTCGATGTGGTTGAGTTTAAAAATATATAATTTATCTATGCCAATTTGTTGTTAAATTACTAAAATGTCTGTTTTCTCTGACGTATGTATGTTTTTTTTTTTGTCGAAATGCGCGTGATTTTAATTTTTTCTTTTCTCGCGTAAAATCCAAAGCATATTAATTGCATCATATACTGAACAAGACACCGGGTATGATGGCGTTAAGAAAAAAAAAAAAAAAAATAATAATATTAGGAGGATATTTTTAAGCTATAAACGAAAGTCGACTAAATATTCCATTTAAATTTTAATAAAATAAAAATAACAAACATAAGAAAACTTTAAATTTTTTTGCAATGTTGCCAAGCAATAATTAACTATTTATTATTATAATTATGTTTAGATAAACTACATACATACATTCCCACTTTAGGGTTAAAATTATTAATAAATAACCAAAACAACAGAAGTAGGTTAAAAAAATATTCTTTATCCTAACAATTTTTTTTTTTTAAGAATTAAAGTCAAAAGTCGTAATGATTTTTTGAAAATTGTAAATTTATCAAAGTTTTAATATTTCTGGTGTCTGAGATTTTTTGACAACAAAAAATTATGAAGTCTTAATCAGATCTATAGGTTTAAACAAAAAATAAGTTCTTAGTTCTTGCAATATAAAATAAAAGACGAAATAAGAACAAATTGTGAAATAAAAAGTGCGTATACGCCTCGGTGCACAAAAGTAATACATATCGTAATTAAGAGGGAAAGCCTTTATGACACGTTTTCTCACTCAATTTAATTTTACCTCAAATAGGAAGTACAAATCATTGGTCCGATTTGTCAAATTGAAATTTTTGACAAATCTGGACGTTTTAAGGTTTCTAGAATCTAAAGCCGGCAATATTTTCTGTAAGGCGTGTGTATGTACGTTTTAGATACTATATCTCAAGAACGAATAAAGATTGTTTGTCAACAGATTATAATTTCAAAGATACAGAAAGGACTTTCACCAAAATTAGTCAAACAGTTTTTTGTACTACAACAAAAAAACTTTTTTAACTAACCCGAAATTAAAACTAGTCAAGCTATCATTGACTGTATCCTTTTTATAAAAACAAGCTGCTTTATTGTCGACCCTCCTCTAACTTAACAAAGAAGTTGAAAGCAAGCCTCATTTTTAGATTTCAAGTCAAGGGAAGAAGCGGTTCCTGGGATACAACTTTTTATTAAAATATGAAGATCTTTAAAGGGTGTGGTATCCATTTAATTTAATTTAATTGGTATCAACTTAAAACTTGGTATAAACCTACTTTTCTCAAAACTGATTTAATTTTTCTATGAAATACTAACTTCTGTTTCTTGAAAGCTAGTTGCCCTCCTGGAGAACTAAAATCCTCAAAGAAGCATAAATGTAAAGGAAAGAGCCATTCAAATGTTATCAGTTAGTAAAATACCACAAAGTCCCACTCTAAAGTAAAGTAAATAACTTAAAATTTTGACAGAAAGTTTGAGAGCAGATGTGGGCTAAGACCTAAGCTTGAAAAGTTTTCTAGAATTTAGTTAACTTTTACCCCACATTAATCTGTGAGGCTAAAAAACGGAAAATGGTTTTTAAAACATTTAACTGTTTTCATATTTCATACTGCTCTTACATTTTTTAATACCTTATATTATATGTAAATTCCATTGTTAAGGGTCATAACTATTTAATTTCAAATTTTGTATGCATATGTATGTATAATATGTATGTTATGTATGCTCATTTATCGCCCCAAGCTCGAATTCTTCAATGTTACACGTGTCACAAAAAAAAAGAGAATAGTTCTGTCATTGTAATTAAATTCCATTCAATATCAATTAATATCAATAATAATAATCATCCATCGAAATCACAAGAGCCCAACTCATTTGGCAATAATTTCATTTTTGGTTATAAGAACAGATTGGCACGTAGACATATCATTTGATTTGGTATTATTACGAGTAGCCATGTATGTATGTGTGTGTGAGTATTTTCTGCTGATGGATGCAAAAAAAGAAAATAAAGAAGTAAAACAAAAAATGCTTCCCCTTCCAAAAACCATACTCAATTAAATCGTATGCGATATGCCGAGACATGGTTACAAAAATACATTTTCGAAAACTCAAAATTCGACTCGAAATAAAATTTCCTCGAGAGTAAATGAAAATGAGTGAGAGAATTATAGAAACATTTTCATCATCGACAGCATAATTATTCTTGTAAATGCTTCCACACACTCAAAACAAAAAATAAATTAAAAAAAAAAAACCTATGTACGTAAAGTATCTATCACTTAAGTATCTATGCAAAGAATTTATTTCATTCAGTTAATTTAGAGTACTCAACTCGTAATCGTGCCGAATCGTGAAGTGACAATATCAACTCGACACGTTGCGTTGCGTTGTCCAATAAAATCATTTTCCAACTTATTCATTTGGTCAATTTAAAATACCAATTAAGTTAATTTATCGAACGTTCATTTACAGAACGCTCAAACGCTCATGTATCGGTATATCGGTTGCAAAAAACCATCGATCCCTAAGATACAAAATAAAAGCATAAGTTGGGCAGTATGATCGGATCAGTTAAGGACTGACAAGTTGTGAAGAACCACGTTGAAAACGCTCGGAATTATGGACTCAAAAACCTTGTAAAACTTAATTTTCGAGCCGTTATAAAAAAGTCACGTTCATAACTTTTGTGTTTCTTCATTTCACATATATCAAGACAAGATGTGTGTATGAAAATCTTAGTATTGTGCTATTTTTAAGACTTTACAGTCCTTATACTTTTTAGTCTTGTTTCTATTCTTTCACGGGCGCCATTTTTGTGTCACGTAGCTAGGCATACATTAAGAGAAAGTTTGTAGCTATTCTATGTGTCTCTCACTCAACCAATACATAAAACTTAAATAATAAATTAGAATAAAAATAAGAAAATTCTTGAAAACGAAATTCTTCAATTCTCGAGTGAATTTCATCATATACAGTAAAACAACAACAAAAAATAAAAATTAAAAAAAAAAAGAAAAGAAAAATAAAAGTGCGAGAAAAACCGTGAACAGTATTTCATCAACCAATCTGTATAACGGTTGCGCGGCGTAACTTCTATACTACTTGAATCTTGAATACCTGCGAGTGTATCTTTTTTGTCGTCGAAACTGAATTCGTCTTTTGGGATAAAAACAAGTCACAAGGCCTGAGGAATTCTTTACGTCGTCGACTTTAATCGCGGATAAACATTCGTGAAAAAATACATTCGTCCATGCCATGCGCGATAAAATCTCCCAACTTTTTTGCCTGCAAAAAAACACATGCAAATTTAATTCAGATAATAATCAAGGTGAATTTAAAAAAATCATTTTCTCACAAGTGAATTTAAATTTAATTTAAAAGAAAAAGAAGAATTTGTGCGTGAAAATTAAATAGAATGCAAAAAAAAAGAAGTTAAATTAAAAAAAAAAAAAAATAATAAAATTTTTGTGTTTGGTTTATTTCAAGGAAATAATGTGCCAATTAAAGCCGCGGCAAACGGGTCAACGGGGATCAATGGGTATTTTGGGACAGAAGGGCCCGAAGCGACAGAGACCGACTCATCAGGGACCGGGGGGATGCGGAAGTCGTTGGAGGGGAAGGGCACAGCGCCGAACGACGCTATTCACCTCCAGAGACGGGTGGGACTCCTCAGTGGGGTGGCTTTAATTGTCGGAACAATGATAGGTGAGTAATAATTTTATTTTTAAATTTTCATTTTGTTTAAAAATAAAAAATTCTATAAATTCAACGTGTACCTAATCTATTTAAAAAATGTACACATGGAGTTAAATTAGCTTTGTAAGATGTGTTAAAAATAGAAAATTTTTGTAGGTAGGTATAGGTCATGTGGTCGGTCAATTGTTTAACTTTTGAAATGAAAATCTTTTCTCTTTTTTTTTCTTCTCGATGCATTTTCACATTCCAATACCACCAAAGTGGACCACCAAACAAAAATAGAATTTATGAAAAAAATAAAACTGGAAAATAATACCGGCATAGAGAAAATATTTTAAGTATTGACATTTTATATACAAAAATGATTTGACAATTGACAGCTTGTCATATTATGGGGAGCACTTAGGTAAAAAATGCTAATGGAAACCATTGGCGTAGTTTTAAAAAAATATGTCACACTAAAAATGTTTTCAAAAACACTTTGAGTCATAAGACCAAACAATTTTTGTAGGTATATTTTAGAAAATTCTTGAGCAATTTATATTTTTTTCCATTCCATTAAATAATAATTTTAAAATAACGCAAACAATAAAATAAAAATTGCGTCTTTATATCTATTTAAATGTACAAAGGTACACCCACGCCATTTTTTACGGGAGGGCACAATTTTCTTACATGTGCCAAAACAATTTATTAAAAACGTCAATAGAAGAAAGAAAAAGAAATTGAAATTTAAATAATATTACAAAAAAAATTGAAAAGAAATTACGAAAATTGATTAAGGGCACTATGATACCCTTTTTGCTTATTCTTAATAATTTTTTTTTTAAGTCAACCTACCCCCTTCTGTACTATTCGTCAAGGTATGAAGCTACAGTTTTTTTACGACAGCAAAATGATTTTCAAAAATTTTCAAAAATCATGCTAAAATTCAAAATTGTAACGATTTATTATAAAACAGAGTAATTTCCATTTCTAAGTTTTTTAAATTTTTTTTTTTCCTAAAAAATAATTACGAAGACATTGAACTCATGATGAATGCTGTCGATAAAAATAAAGCATTATGTTTATACCCATTCCGCCTCCCCTTCAATCTCCTCGATGTGATAATAATTTCAATATGTTTATGTTAAAGAATAAAAAACAATAGAATAAATATAGAAAACGACTATAAACAAAGTAAATTCTTGAAATTCAATGGGAACATAAAATTTAATTTAAATCAAACAAAATAAAATGCCATAAAATAAAATAAAATGCCATAAAATAAAATAAAATGCCATAAAATAAAATAAAATTCCATAAAATAAAATAAAATTCCATAAAATAAAATAAAATAAAATAAAATAAAATAAAAAACAAAAATAAAATAAAATAAAATAAAATAAAATAAATAAAATAAAATAAAGATGAATAAAATCAAATAAAATATGATGAATACAAGCAATGGTAGCATGTTCCCTTTAAAAAGATAAAATGTTTCAATAAAACTTATATTTTATAGCATTTTATTGTTTTCTGACTTTAAGTCCAAATTTTTTTTGTCAGTTTTTGAAAAATCCAAATGTTATGCGTTAAGCTTAAGTTTCTTTATCATTTTTAATCTTGTGACTTATTCTTTTTTTTTTTTAATTTAAGTAAAAAGAAACAAAATTCGTTAAAGTTGGACAAGGATATTTTTTAAAAGACAACTTGCTGTTTTAAATAACAAGTAAGAGTTTCCCACAAGAATCCTGTCTGCCAGGACAGAAGCGGCCGGAAGAAAATGTTCAATTACAAACAAATTTTAATATTTCAAAAAAATCAAGACAAAAATGCCTCTAAAAAGAAAGCTGACGCATTTTAATATTTTAGTCTTAACTAAAGTAATGTTCCCGTTCCGATACAACCCTCATTCAGGATTGGGTTCAGTTTCTAAGAGAACACATAAATATTAGGAATTTGAACTCATATATATAGAACATTTTAGTTCAGTTTAACCCTCCAAGTCTAGATTTTGCTGTTCCCTCACAATGTAAAATTATATTAATGAGTTTTTTAATAATGTTGACAACTGAAACCCCTTTTCAAAGTTCAATTTATGTATATGAACCCTTGAACTTAATCAACAATGTCTTACACACTTAATTCAGAACCTACATCAATATTTATACTTATTTAATTCAGTCTCTCAATTTTAAAACAGCAACAAGTTGTTATAGTCTTTTGACTTCTTCCACAAAACATCCAATCCTTGGCACACCTTCACTTTATATTATGTTATTTTTAATATAAAAACAACAACAACAACAACATTGGCGTAGCAAATATAATTAACAATGTAATAAATTATTCAAAAATCCGTCATTCATATTAACGAGAGATTAAAACACCTGTCTCTGCACGCAAAGCATCAGGACATACAACTTTTCGTTTTCGTTTTTTTGACAAACTTAAGCCGGCTTTCGCAACTTGTAGGATTTATAAATAATACTATGTAGATTCATGTGTAGATACTGTATCTTTAGTTTCCTTTGTTTGTGAAATAAAATTCCGCTTTAAATATAATTTGTAGCGTGTTTTTTGTTTTTGGCTCGGAATCAAGAAAAATAAAAAGAAAGGAATTTTAGTTTACAAAAAAGATATAGCGAACAAAATTTCCTAAACTAAAGGGAAAATATTGTTAGAACTTTAATTGGATTTAATTATTTGTCACTGATAGTATTCGGTTCTAAGTATTGTATTTTTAATTCCTAAAATCTGTTCTCATAAATAAAAAAAAAGGAAATGTCAGTTGCGATTATTTTAATAAGACTTGTGGGTAGACAGATAAAAAAATTAATAATAAAATAAAAAATATGATAATTGTTGAAAGTTGGAACACGCCCAGTTTTCTTGGAATGGCTCTAGGATTTCTCTATGACACAATTTTATGAAATTTATGAAATGGGTGTCATACTTTATATGAATCAACGATTTGCGTCATTCGTGTTGTTTTAGAAAAATGAAAAAAATTACTTAAACAGAGAGTATTAATTTAAGTAAAGGACATAATATGTACAACTGTTTACTACTTAAGTATGAGTATTTCTGGAATTAAGTTCTCTCAACTTCAAGTACTAGGTTAAAGTATAATTTTTTGTTCCTCAACCACCTGAAATTGGTTCAACATTTTCTAGTATATTAAGTATACAAAAGGTACTTTAAGTACTTGAGTAGTATTTCGAAGATGTATTAAAGTACTTGCTCAGTACCTCGAGTACTTTTAAGTCAACGTCAATGTATAAAAAATAGTTGTTTTATATTTGATCCTGTAAAAAGCACTATTTGTACTTGGAGTACTGCTGAAGTACTTGTGTTTCCAAATGCTTCAAAATGATTAGCACCTGTCATTTTTAAGTATTTGTAGCAGGATCTTAAGTCAAAGTCAATTTTAGGACAGCAAAAATAATACTTTCCAAGAGCTTATTCATTAATGTCTTTTTGAATACACAGAAGTCTCAATTTAACAAAATATTTAAGGTTGGGGTACCCCAAGGCTCCCATTTATCACCGAATCTTTATCCTAATTTTGTTAGAATACAATAATCTCTATACAGAAACGAGTCATTCATGTAATTGTTTAACTAAGTTATTAACTTTTTTTTTTAAATTGTGGAACACCTCAAGGTTGAACTTTATAAACTCACTAGCGGCTCGTCCCGGCATTGCATGGGATAGGTAGATAATATGATAGATATTATTAATAGTTTTTGAGTTGTGTCAAAATTCTGTTTATTTAAAATGTCCCTGTTCCAAGTTTCATCCAAATCAGTTCAGCTGTTCTGGTGATATTGAGCAACAAACATTCATACGTCCAAAGTAGTAGGAAAATAATAAATAACTTATTAAAATTTCAAGGATCAAAAGAAATCGAATAGTTTAAAAAAAGATTATTCAAATATTAAAATTTATCTTCAAATCATTGTATCTTTTTGGATCATATAACAATTTTTCCTAAGCACTTAAACTGTGTTAATAATATCACAAATTTAAATTTTAACGCTTGCTAATTACATATATAAAAAAACATGACCCTGAAAGATTGTTTTGTAACATTTTAAGTTAATTAATTAGGTAATAACTCATTTAAAAGATATCTTCATAGATTAAAATTAATTTTTATAGTTGTTTTGACACTAGAAATTTATTCTAGTTATACAAATTTTAATGAAAAGTATTTACATAAATAAAATAATTTCCGTCAGTAAAATATTTATAATATAATTTTTTTTTTGGAATTTTTCAACAGGGTCTGGAATCTTCGTGTCACCTTCAGGTTTACTGGTTCGAACTGGTTCTGTTGGTGTAAGCTTTATAATATGGCTGGCCTGTGGTTTGCTCTCATTGTTGGGTAAGTGCTATTGTTCAATTGAATAAATTTTAAATTAATTTATTATTTTATATTATTAATATTTTTATAGTTACATAGACTTGTAATAAATATGCGAGAACATTTAAATTGAGCACGAAATATTGAAATCACTTTAAAATCACACTTAATTTTTCTTAAGTCAAATTGGTTTAGAGTTTTCTTCATTATTGAGTTTGCAGCAAAACTTTGGAAAATAACGATTTTAGAACTTTCATCCACTACTTAAATATGCTCACCCGAAGAATTCGTCGTTCAATTAAATACTTTTTAATAAGAGAGCACAAATTGTGGAAATAAGTTGCATGCAACTTTGAGGCCTGTTGTATAATCGTCTTTCAATTTTTCAATATTTTCTTTAAATTATTATAAAATTAATTATAAAGGCCTTACCTATGCTTGGCAACTAAAAATCCTCATCTCATTTTCAATGAGAAGTTTGAAAGAGAGTCTTAACTGGCGCCCAACATTGATGACAAATGTTTTATTGCAGGATAAACAATAAATAAAATTATAACTTCTTAGTCATTTGTTACCAATTTCTTAAGTGAAAGCATAGCATAGCTCAGGTTCCATAGAAAATTGGATCATCTCCAATTCTCCCTTCGTGTTTTTAGTTTGTAATTGTCTTAAATTAAAATTTTTAAAGATACATTTATAAAACTTTGTTTTTCTTATAATTTTTTTTTTTTAATTCAGTCAATCAATCCTTAAAGTATCAAAAAAAGTCAAGGAAGATAAAATATATGTATGTATGTATATTGTATGTATATGGCAAAGTATTGTAAATAAAATATCCTTATAACACTGACATTGTGTCATTTATTCAAAAACTTTTATCTTACATTCATAAAAGAAGACTAAAAACACACTCACATGAAACCTGTTGGCTTGAGATTCAGTTTTTTTATTTCTTATAAATCATTATATTTATTTCAATATGGAAAATTGCCAAGTGCAACCAGATCATGTGCATTTAATAAGAAAAATAGTTGAACGTTGAGAATATAATACATGATGTGACGTAAGTGACACTATGTTGTGGTTTGTTATAACTTATAACAAAAAAAAAAACGAAGAAGACTTGGCGCCAGTCTTCGAGACATAAAAATCTATAAAAGTTATACAACTATGTATATAAAGATTACAGAAGGTCTTGTCTTTGTTTTTAATTTTAATTTTACGCACAATCAAAAAGTTTACCCTCAATATTTACATTTTGAAATAAAATTGAAAATTGAAACAATTGAAAATAGTTGAAATGATTCCACATTTCAAGTTCAACTAAATTAAAAAGCTCTGGGTTGACAAAACGCCTTATATTGGATCAAGGCCATCCTGTTTTTATCCTTCTATTACTAATCTTGATTTTCCAATAGTGTAGGGTCGTTCATTTCGTTATTTTAAGTTTGTAACACAGGCATATGACATCTGTCAGACTCAGCTTTCATTTGAAGTGTCACAATAATAGTTGACCGCTTGTCATTTACGAAAAAGGATTATCAAAACTTATGAAGAAAAGTGACATTTGCCATCCAATGTTGACAAACTTTGAGTTAAAATTTTTTGAACTGTCATTAACAGCTCCAATTAACTTATTAAGCAATTTTAAGCCGATATACTTATTATTTTAGGGATTTCTTACTCGTAAGACCTTCAGAATGTCTAAAACTCCAACTTTCATAATTACTAACTTTGCGTGAACTTGATTATTGAAACATTAGTATATAGTTTTGTGACTCCTTACACTTCCACACTTTTTCAATCCAACAATGAAATTATAGAATCAGAGAAATGAAGTCAAAGTTCCTTTTGAATGAATTTATGGGGATTCTGAAAAAAAATAGGAAAGGCGCCAACTTTCTCACTCAAGTCTACTTAATAGCACATTAAATCGAATTAATGTCCTATCCCAAAAAATTTCCTACAATTACGATTCATTCATGTCAAAAATAAATCTGAGTTCCAGAACTATTTTCATGGCCATGACATAATATACAAGAGTTTATATGAGTATATAAAGATTTGCGTTTCAATTTGACATTAATTGTGTTTTGACAAAAAAAAAATCAAACAATAGAAAGCAGACATTTTTATAGTGTTTCATTTAATTAGTCGCATGATATACTCAATACATATATAAAAATGTATTATTACACTTACGTCGCATTGCAACATGTTGATTCAATTTTGTTTATGTTTTTCTTATTGCGCGTTTTAATTTTATGATTAAAAATAAAATCAAAATACAATAATGACTTTCTTAATTTTACATTTATTATGAAAAACAAAATAATTTGTATTGTATTGTATATTTTATTGTAGCAGGAATTATTTACATTTTTTCTTATGACTATATTGCACAAAAAATTAATTTCTTAAAACTTACATATGTACATATTTAAATAATATTTTATGTAGACGTACATATAAGACAACCATTTTAATTATAAAATATTTATATGCCGAAGTATGTGTAAGCTTTTATCTTTTATGACATACCTCCTATGTCATATGTCTTGAATTATGTGATTAAAACTCAAGGGACGAAGAAACCACTTTCAGAGCAAGTCACTTTGAACAAGTCAGTGGTTTTTAAAATTGAACTAAACATATAATTTTTAACAACCCTTTAGAACTAAAAAAACTACGAGTATGGTGTTGAAACCTGCTGCTTTTGGCAATAGCTTGATGAAAAATGTTTTATGGCAATTTTTTCACCAGAAACATTTAGTCGCATCCGTAGACAGTTTCCTGAATTATTTTCCGCAGGGAATATTTAAAACAAAATGTTTGAGAAAATTTATTTCATTAAAGCATTGCCAAGTTTTTCTTCAACAGGTTTCATTATTGAAAATAAATTAAATTTGAAGAAAATAACCACTGGCAACATTGCCAAAAAGTCACTTTAACCGTTCTGATTTTTAAACTAGAATTATTTGTTGATAAATGACTGATGGCAACCACATACTTCTATACACTAGAGACTAGACCAATGTGAACCCTTCTCAACTTAACGTGCGGAAGAGGTATGGGAAATTCCGACATTGGAAAAACCTTACAGATGAGATGCCAAAAGAAGAAAGAAATGAAACTGATAAGGGAAAATGAATTCTTACAATTTAAGGGCTAATATATTTTGCTTCCATACGAGGTGAAGAAATTTCGCGTGAAACATTTTTTCTTTTCCCTTGATGTTGATTTTATTTATATGATTTTTGAAAAACGTTTTTAAGACAATTTTTATCTTCATAAAATTTTCAATTTCATCAATTTTTTTTTCACGAGAGATAAAATTATTTCACGTGAGAAATATTTAACTTTGATATTGAGATTAGTTCTCTGGTAAAAAACATTTTTAAGAAAAAATTTCACTTAAAAAAATGGAAAAATCTATTTTTTAAAAATATACTTCCAGATTTTGAATTTAGAAAAATTCTTTGAAGACCGAAATTATCTCTCCTCATAGGTTAAGGCTTAGGAACGAATATTAAAAATTTTCAACGTGTTTCTAGATCCTTGAAAATGTAGCCAAAGTGAAAAGAAATTTTAAATTTTTTATTGGATAAACAAATTGTTTTTTAATAAACTTTTCATTAAATAAACGAAATGTTCATTAAATTAATGACAGAAAATCAGATCTTTGTAACTTTTTGCATAGGTGGCGCTCAAATCAAATTGTTTTTTCTAAAAAATGTTTTTTTAATTTGTCTGCCTGTTTGTTTGTATCGAGATAATCTCACAAACTACTCAACGGATTTTTATGCAGTTTTCATTTAAGTGTATAATTTGCTAAGATTGTTTTTTTATTGACTGAAATATGAGTTGTCAATATTTTATACAAGGAAATACTTAAGTTTTTTGTCAAAACTAATATTTTGCAATTTTTGAATTTGTCAATTTTTCTTGTTTCCAGGCGCTCTGGCGTATGCTGAATTAGGCACAATGAACACATCATCGGGGGCTGAATGGGCCTATTTTATGGACGCATTCGGGCCAGCTCCGGCATTTTTATTTTCATGGGTATCGACATTGGTGTTGAAGCCATCACAAATGGCCATAATCTGCCTCTCATTTGCGCAGTATGCTGTGGAGGCTTTCGTGAGTGAATGTGATCCACCAACGTCCGTTGTTAAGATGGTTGCATTATTTGCAATTGGTATGTAGTCTTATTTTCATTTACCATTTAATCATAAGCCATTGTCTAGCAGGAAACGCAATGACAAAAATAAAAACTCAAATCAATGACAAAAAAATGACAAAAAAATAAACAAAATGTCAAAATATAACAAAAAACAAAAAAAAAAAAAACTGTACACAAACAAAAACTTATTATTTCTGTCCTCCTCCCTCAACAGTGATGATTCTGTTCGTCAATTGTTATAGTGTTAACTTGGGCATGGCTGTACAGAATATATTTACAGCTGCCAAATTGGTCTCCGTACTGATTGTGATTTGTGGCGGAGCCTATAAGCTATTTCAGGGAAATACTCAACATCTACAGAACGCATTTACCGGACCACCACCGACATTTGGGGCCATTGCAACGGCTTTTTACACCGGTCTGTGGGCCTATGACGGTTGGAACAATTTGAATTATGTCACTGAAGAAATTAAAAATCCAAGCAAAAACCTACCAAGGTCAATTATAATTGGCATACCATTGGTAACATTGGCATATGCATTAATTAATATCTCATATTTGGCTGCAATGTCACCCACCGAAATGATTGAATCTGAGGCAGTTGCAGTGACATTTGGTAATCGGATACTTGGCGTAATGGCATGGCTGATGCCACTTAGTGTCACCATAAGTACATTTGGTAGTGCTAATGGTACTCTATTTGCAGCTGGACGGTATGTAAAAATTCGCAAAAAAAAACAAACTTAAATAGTAATAAATTAAGGTACGTGTTTGCTAAATCAATTAAATATTTAATAGAAAATGGAATGGAATCCGAAAGAGACGGCATGATTGTTTGAAAATATTGACGTTCGTCACTTGGAAGTTATGGTTCATGATTTTACTCCCGTTTTTACCTTCTTAAAGTATTAAGCTTTGAATTTGCTGATTTTTATCATCTTGCAGACAGAAGTCTACACTTTTCAAAAACCTTTAGTATCTCGGAGGGGATATAACTCACTCACTCTCTCATGGATCTGAAAATGTTACATTTTCTTGGACTTGGATCCTTCCTGGCTTTAAATTAGTCATTTCTTTTGGCAAAAGTTCTTCGAGTGTCCATTGTTGTTCACCTGGCCCTAAAGGCTTACCAGATGTCTTAAAGTTTAGAAGCCAAACTGAGATAAAACAAGTTTGGTCCAAGCATTGATCCCTGTGGGACCTCAGAATTTCGCTAGACTTCAATTTTGAAATATTTTCTTACGAAAAAGGGAAGAACGATTCGACAATAATTGTGTTGTAAAATTTGTTCGAAGGAATTGAAGATCTATTATCTAAAATATTCAATGATTTGCAAACAGTTTTATTTATTTTTAAATTTAACATACTAAATAAATAATTGTCAATTTTAGATTGTGCTTTGCTGCTAGCCGAGAAGGACATCTCCTTGATATTCTCTCTTACGTACATGTGCGTCGTTTGACACCAGCACCTGGCCTCATATTTCATGTGAGTTTTGAAATTTTATATTTAAATTAATTAAAAAATTAATTAATTATTTTTTTTTTGTTTTTGCAGTCTTTAATTGCATCTGCTATGGTACTGTATGGTACAATTGATTCACTAATTGATTTCTTCAGTTTCACTGCGTGGATATTTTATGGTGGTGCTATGTTGGCATTAATTGTGATGCGTTACACAAAACCAAACTATCCGCGGCCATATAAAGTGCCACTTATCATTCCAGTTTTGGTTTTGGTTGTTTCAGCGTATCTTGTGGTTGCACCTATTATTGATAAGCCACAAATTGAGTATCTGTATGCTTTGGGATTCATTTTTGCTGGATTAATCTTTTATGTGCCATTTGTTAAGCTAGGAATGACACCAAGATTTATGCGTAAGTATTTAACAAATTTTAATCATAAATTTTTAAAAAGATTTGAATTCTTATTTTTGAGTCTTAGTAATTTTACAAATAGATTTCTAATGTCCATTCCTTTTAAAGCTGACATTCCATTTAAAATGAAATTGGTCATTTATATTGTTGCTTCATTTGGTACCAATAATATTGATGTAAACTTTTGCCAAAAAAGTATGATATATGTTGAATGGCGATCTTAATTGAAAAGGTTCAAAAAATTAGGTCATTTTGGTTTTATTTGCCAAATGCAAAACTTCTGATGATTCACTTTAAGTTCATAGAAAATAAATTAATTTAAAATCGCATTATACGGAAACAAAATTAAAACAATACAAAGTAAAATTTTCAGAGAATATAATTTTGTTAGGGCAACATGGGGCAAAATGATGTTGTTTTTACTTTAGGGCCAATTTTTTAATATTCAGTTATTTAATCATATTAATATATTTAATTTTATAGTTAACTAAAACTGTTTACATAAGTATAATAATTTGAAATATTAATTGGTGATTGTTGAAAATAGTTAATGGCAAAACTCCATTCCCCATTTCACCTCCAATTCCCCTATTTTTGTTGGTGAATAAGATTGGTGTCACACTCAAGTATTCTTTTATCTTAAATTCTTGGCAGAAATGCAGTGAAAGTATTTTTAACTGATCTACTACTTTTGTTGGCACTACAGTCTGAACAACATGTTGGGTCAATGAACATTTGCTCTGCATTACCCTATCCTTTCAAATCTATGTCGTGAAATTTGACGTTTCACATACATGAGGTCTTTTTGGTCACTTTGAACTGCCAACTGAATACAATTGACAAATGAATATCGTGGTTTTGATTAATCGCTGAGAGAACTGAATTAATTTTTATGACAATACATGACAATTTACCATTAATTTAGTCTTGTAAGTATGTACATGATTAAATATTTGACATTTAGTGTCTTTTATATTAGAGCTTAAAAAAAAACTTCTCAATTCCTAATGCCAGCACAATCTGTAAGGTCAAAAATAGACACCATTTGATTTAAAACAGTTTTTGTTTTAAGCAACCAAAGTTCTGTCTAATTTTGTAAGCATTGTGAACAGACATTTGGATAAACATTGTAACATTGACATATAGTTTCTTTGGAAACGCCCTTCCTTCTAAACTCGGACAATAATTATTTTTCTTACCGTATCAATTTTTTCCCTAGAAAACTTCGTATTCAAAACGAATTTTAAATAAACTTAAAAGAAGTGGCTCTAAATGGCTACCTTGAGGTATCCCATATTTCGAGCAATTGAATGAACTGATAAAAAGACTGTTTTAGGTAAAAGAGGAAAACTACTGAATATAAGAGATGTCTCATATTATGCTTTTATTATTACTTTATGTCAACTACTGACAGATAGGGTTCATAATGACGAATCTGATTTCTATCGATTTATTAAATTTAACTAAAATATTATTTCCAAGCTTATTGAAAACTATGTAAATGACGAAAGCTTTAAAGACATTCTTTAAAATAAACTGTAAAATTATATAGACTTTAATAATAATTTTTTACCTTTTTTAAAATTTTAATTATTATAACAATAAATTCACTAAACAACTTTTCTCATTTTCATTACAGGCAAAGTAACTCTGTTTTTCCAATTGCTTCTGGAAGTTGTGCCAACATCATCAATGGCCATGTTCGAATAAAAAAAAACATTCAATAACAATTTTAAAACCAAAAGTAATTTTAAAATCTTATTTTATTTTTACAAAAACCAAAAAAAAAAAACTAGATTCTCAACTCTTGAATTACAAAGAAATAAAACAAATTATCAGATCTTAGCTTAGAAACTGTGCTTAAAGATAACCATGTTCAAATTGTGTACATTTGATATTGTTATAAAAGATATATGTATATGATACATATATATTTTTAGGTACCTAATTTAATAAAAAAGAAAACCAAAAAAAAAAACGTAAAAAAAGAAAGTTTACTTAGCAAAAAAGAAGAAATATTATGCAATAAATACAAAGTATTTACTTAAGATAGTTTTTAAATGAAAATAAATAAAAAAAATTTATTATACTTTATATCAAAGTGTAAAAATACAAAAAAATATATTAATTTGTTTTATTTTGAGACTGTTTGAATATTTATTTTATTCTTATTTTGTCCAACCAACGAAATAAATTTATTGTTGTTTATTATTTTTTTGATTTCTTATCAAAGACATGATGCAACTGAAAAAAGCAATTTATAAAATGGTTCACTGAGAAATATTTTGTGTTTAATAAAAAAAAAACATTTTTGTTTTTTTTTTTTTTGGAAAATGGTATTATACAATATAATTATACAAATTAAATGAGAACCTTATAGGAAATATACATAATATTGATTCAATGTACGAGTATTTGTTGTTTACATTTTAAAATTTGTATTTTTATAAAAATTGTGTTAGTTTATTAATGATGATGATTGCATAATAAAGAGTACCTTTGGTGATAGTAATCATATTTTGTTGCTTGAATGAATTTAGCGTGGAATTCATTATTAATTTCTCATGATATTTATTAAATACAAGCTGACCCAAATGACGTTCTTCTGTTTTTGTTTTTTCAATGAGTTTTGGTTTTTTTTATTTACATGTCATATTTGTTAAGTGCATTCATTATTTACTTTCAACAAAAAATTAAATCCCTTTATCTTCATTCGTTTACATCTTAAATTTTAATCTATCATAATAGTGTACCTTTTTAATCACAAAAAATCGCGCGAATGAGTTAATCATTTAAAATCATTAAAACAAAAAATGATGGCGTGATTATTTATAGCGTATGACCATTTCTAGGTTATCATCTATCACCATACCAAATTTCAACAAAATCCGTTCAGCTGTTTAGGCGTGAAAGAGTAACAGACAGACAGACAGACAGAGTTACTTTCGCATTTATAATATTAGTAAGTAATAAGTAATTAGTAAGTATGGATATAGTATGGATAAAGCTGAAGATTTCGTTTGTTTGAACGCGCTAATCTCAGAAACCACTGGTTCGAATTGAAAAATTCTTTTTGTGTTGGATAGTCCATTTGTCGAGAATGGCTATATGCTATATAACATCACGCTGCGACCGATAATAGAGAAGAACCAGTGGAAAATGTTGCAAAAACGGCGAAAATTATTCATCTTTTAGGGCTTCCGTTATTCGTTTCAAGGCGCTGATCTCAAAAACTACGTGATCGAATTGAAACATTCTTTTTGCATTAGTTTATTTATCGAGGAAGACTTTAAGCTATACAAAATTACGCTACGACCAATAGGCGAAATATAGGTCACTGGTCATTATTGGTCTTTGGTCATAAATGGTCTTTGGTCATTATAGGTCACTGGTCAATATAGGTCATTGGTCATTGTACCTTTGACCTCTGACCTTTGACCTTTGACCTCTGACCTTTGACCTCTGACCTTTGACCTTTCACCAATGACCTGTACAGGCCAATGACCAATAACCTATAATGACCAATGACCTATATTGCCCAATGACCATTTTTGACCAAACACCATTTATGACCAAAGACCAATAATGACCATTCTCCTATAATGATTCATAACCAATGACCAAAGGAGTCTCTCATTTATCCCGATCGTGACGAACGCCATGACATCGCCATTCAGTTGCGCAAAGGATTCGGACGGTTTGGTCTGCGCCGCCGCCGCCATCCCTCCAAGTAAGGATGGTGGCAGCCACGCTGTCCCTACCATAAAATGTACTACATAAAACTTTCCGAGGTGGTTCCACTGCTTTCATGCGAGCTAGGTGACCTGCTCGACGGAATCAACCGAGTTTATTTTTTTTCACGACACATCTGAATTCGAGGTAGTTTGCGGAATCGTCCTTCCTTACATACGGGGCCATCAATTCATCAATTCTCCTTGCGTCTTGCTTTGCGCTTAAGAGGTCAAAGTTTGCTACTATTGACCCAAGGTATTCATGCTCCATTGCCTTAATTGTTTTGCCAGTTGTTCTTCGGGGAAAAATATTCATCTTGAGGGCTTCCGTTGTTTCTTTCAACACCCTGATCTCAGGAACAGCGTGATCGAATTGAAAAATTCTTTCTGCGTTGGATAGCCAATAATTTGTCGAGGAAGGTTTTAAGCTAATTAAATTATTAATTAATTAAATAATTAAGCTTAAATTACGCTACTATCAATTGGAGCGAAGAATCAGTGGAAAATGTTGCAAAAGGAAAGAAAATTATTCATCTTAAAGGGCTTCCGTTCCATTGTCAAAATCGGGTTGCAGAGAAAATCCGTATGTTCTTCAGCCATAATAAAATAAAACCTAAATATCCTTTACGAAGTACTTTAAAATATATATTTTTTAAAACTTAATCTTAATTGCTATAATAATAAATTGAGGCGGACGAAGTCGCGGGGAACAGCTAGTGTGAAATAAAGGTAAGAGGAAATAATTCAAAAACGAAACGATCGAAAAAAGAAACTATCAAAAACGAAATTAAACTAAAACTAAATAATTAAAAAGATAAACAAAAATTTTCGAAACAAAAAGAAACCAAATAAATAAAATGCGAAAAAACAAAATACGAAACGATAGAAACGAAACAAAAAAAAAAAAAAAAAACAACTGAAAAAAACGAAACGAACCATACCCTCCAAAAAGATTTGTGACCCGGGAAATATTATTCCTGAATCGCATGAACTTGCATTTTAAATTCACCGAGTTTAAAAAATTATCAGTCGCTTTTTGTTACCCTAAATAACAAGATCATATCTACTTTAAGTATTGTAACTTTAAGAAAAACGCAACAACAAAAGTCTTATAAGGCAAAAGTAAAAACAGTTCACTCGGGCGTATTCGCAATATTTTGCTTTTATTTTAGATTGCAAGTTCATGAGATAACCTTATTGACAAATGCAAATTTTATTTATCAGGAATTTTTTGGTTAGTGGTTTAAAGAGGATTCTTAAAATGCTTTTCCATTAAAAACATTTTCCTAACTTAATGTCTATTTCCCTATTTAAGTAGTTTTATAAAATGATTTAAAAAGTGACTCACCTTCTGTAAATATTCTTACAAAAAAATAAAAACTTTGGCAGCACTCTTGACAATATTTGTATTATTCTGTTTGGTTTGTGTACATACTAAAAGCTTTAATATCTTAAGCTTTCATTTTTACATGGAGAGAAGAGTGTTAATTAGGGAGTTACTTTAGAAATTCACCAGATGGCTCTTTATATTATTGAAAAATGTTAAAAGTTCGTTTAATTTGAATATTTTTGGTAATGGTAATCTTCCAAAAGTATAACAAACAAATAAAAGCATCGAAATTAATGGCAAGAAAGAGGTCCTATAAGTTTTTACATAAATTATAGAGGTATTACGTTTTTGAGTAGGTACAGTCTATATTCTCCTCTTCCTCTGTCTCACAAGAATGGATAGCCCCATATGCCAAAACTATCATCGGACAATACCAGTGTGGCTTCATCCCAGACAAATCAACAAAAGATTAGATTCTTACTCTTAGACAGGCGATGGAAAAATGTCTAGAATTTAATATCCCAACTTATCATCTGTTTATAGACTTAAAGGCTCCTACAATAGTATAGCCAAGGTAGAACTATGCAAACCCATGAGAGAAATAGCCGGATTGCTATCCAGGCCAATCAACATCTATTTACAATGGACTCTGACAAGGGTATGGCCTGGCCTGACTCCTCTTCAACCGGCTTTAGAAAGGGCAATCCGTCACTCTGGCACTTCAAGAAGAGGGACCATCATCAAAAAGAATAGGTCCAGACGAAATCGACACCATCGGAAGAACCGAATAAGGATTCCTTGACAAAGATCGAGTAGTCGAGTCGGTACAAATCTGTGGCTGCTAAAAGAACATTTTGTTAAACAATCAAGTAAATTCCATGGGTCATTAGTAAAAGCCGATAGCCTACAGAGGCTACTATGTATGTGAGGAAGGACGATTCCGAAAACGCAAAAATCATGAACTGCATTCAATCTACCCCGGAGCCGATATTGTGAAAAAATTATGCTCTGTAGATTTCGGTGGGCTGGTCAACTAGTTGGCATGACCGAAGAAGAACCAGCTCACAAAATGCTTTGTAGTATATTCTATCGTAGGAGACGGGTGGCGGCGGGCAGACCACGATGTTTACGCTGGAGAGATGACGTATAGACCAGGACCCCCGAAACCTAAAAGTGCGCCACTGGATAGTGTCACGTCGCAACGTCGCGTGGTCGGTCGTCGATTCACGATCAGGATAAATGGAAAGATGAGTTAAATGAGTCCAGGACCGGATAATGATGATGATGATATTAACTTCCCGAGTGTGCACAGAGATGCATAGGTCAATAAAATTCCGTGTTTATAATCTTAAATTAAATTAATTAAATCCCGCACTTTCGATCTTCACCTACATATGTACATATGTGCATTCTCAACACGTTCTTAATTTTACCATTAAATTAAAATCACAAACCCGTTATCATCATCGTCCTCGTTGTTGTCATCAGGACTTTGCTCAAAACCACACAAAACCTCGTAGGTGATTAAATTGCTCACAACCCACTTTTCCACTTAGGTATACGAGAGTATAAAAGAAGAGAAAAGGCCAGTTCCAGCTTTAGCTCCTATTCAACTTTAACCAGCTGTCCTAATCAAATAATTGATCTAATTCTCAAGGAAATCTCGGATTCAAAAATAAAAACGTCTGTCTAACTTTGTTAAGAAAAAAGATGACGATAAAATCATCAAAAGTACCAACAAAACACACACACAGATAGATAGATACGCGTATACATATATTCGTACGTACGTATATTATCTTGTGGTGTACCGTGTCGTCGCTCGTCGTTGTGTCAGCAGAGTCGTCGTGGTAGACGTAGTTGTTGTTGTCGTCCTCGCAGATATATTCAAGTACTCATACATTGTTAAGTCTTTGGATAAGGATATCCCCTACAAGTAAACCGCTTTATGTTGCTTCCGGAATCTAAAATGGTTTACAGTTCGTTTGGCATCCCGCCTCACATCCGCAGAAAAGAATTCGAATTAATTATCTCAGTCACGTATCATAATTTCTTCGCCGAATTCAAGGATTATGAATTATATTGTATATGTGTTGGGTTTGGGGTTGGGGTTGGTGTTGGGTATGTGGCAACTTGGTGAAATTTTGTCGTACTTTGGGGCACGGGATTTATATGTACGCCGCGCCGCACCGCGTCAAAAAAAAAAGAAAGAGAAAAACTTCTGATGAAAACGTTCGGTTCCGTTGATGTCGTACCACCCAAAGAGCGACTAAAGTCGACGACCGACCGACGACGACGATGACAACGATGTGAACGCCACCGTCTGAACCTGAAGAAGAATCGTCCGCGAAGCTGGGAAGGTATTTCGCAGCAGCACATACGACACGAGCTCGGTTCGTGAATTATAATAATCCACTTTGTGGAATCAACAAACGTCAACCACACCACACAGTTCCTGACGCTGATACTGATGCTGTGACACTGCCGCTGATTCTGATGCTGATGCAGAGATGCAGAGAGATGAAGGACGAATGTTTGATGTTGGTTGATGATGGTCAAAAAAGTTTAAAATACTTTTATGTCAAAGACAAATGTGTGCTGGGAATAAATTATGAAAGATTTATGTTAAGAAGTTTCTGCAAAATTATACCAACTTAATAATGTTTTTTTTTTTCTTCTTTTAATTTCATATTTTTAAAGCGTCATAACAAGATTCTGAGGTTCGTTGGAATGGTCTTCAATTTGAGTTTTTAAATTTCCAGTTGAAATTATAGAGTAATCGGCTTGATTTGTCAAAGTGGGCATTTTGACAAATATCAAAGTTGCAAGGTCAACGGAATCTTCTTCGTTTTGAGAGAGATGTTTGAGTTGCGTTACGTGAATTCGTACTACTATTTGGACTTCAAAAAAACGATCAATTTTTAAAAGGTGACTATTGGAAACTTAGAATTATTTAAAGGAATGCTTATTCTTGATTAAACTCAGTTCTAATTTCATCTTAATTTTTGTATTAAACAAAATAAAAAAGGGATTGCGTGCGACCCACACTGATAAATTCTTATTTTGAAGGATGTTTTTTTAAGACGTGTGGTTTTTAAGAAGAAATAAAATGCACATCATTTAATGTTATGGCCAAGAATTTAGCTTCATTATTAAGATTAGGGTTTGCCATTATGCGCTAAAACTTAATTTCAGGCAATTGGTCACAGAGACTGACTTGGAAAAATTCCAGCCGAGACCACTTTTTAGTAGCAATTAAGGACGTATGTCAGCAATAGCTCGTTGAATAATCTCTTCCAAGGTGTCAATCGTCTCGGGTTTATCTGCATAGACAAGCGACTTCACATAACCCCACAAAAAACAGTCCAGCAGTGTTAAACCTGGGAGGCCACGCCACAGACCCACGACGAGAGTCAAAGTGCTCACCGAAATTGGGATCGGTGGCCATCTCGTTTTGGGCTTATTCATCAAACGTTCGACACGCTTGAGGGTCGTTTGGCTTCAATTCTTACACGAGTTAGATTTTGTAATCCCGCAAACCAAGTTTCTTCTGCAAAATCTCCCCTTAGTGGATGGGCACAGCTCCAATTGTTGCGTGCGATGGTGGATGAAATTATTCGGGTCTTCTTCGATACTTTGTTCCCCAGCAGCAATAGCTTCTTCGGTGCGCACTGTACGGCATCATTAAGGATGCTCATTATAAAGTAAATTTGTTGCAAAACCGATCCATGGTTGCTCGAATTACAGACTCTGCTGGACGTCACGCGAAGCTAACCATTATTTTCGTAATACATTTTCACTCTTTAGGAGTAAGTCTACTTTATATAAAATGGCAAAACAAATTGAGCATAAATCAAGTGACAACTGTCAAAAAGACTTACTTCAAAAAAAGTATTGCCAGATGGAAAACCACACGTATAAAAAACACAACGTTGCCAGTTTCGCTGAAAATCACAATTCTGTCAAAATAAAAGACCATTTCAAAAATAAGAATATTATGATTTTGTTTCATAAAAATAAAATAATGTAAATTATGTGTTCACTCCTTTTCAAATCATTACATACATAAATATCTACATATGTACATAAAATCATTCATTTCGTACATGTACAGTCTGGAACCATGAAAACAAATTCATCCCAGCAAGCTGTGAATTTATTAATTCTGTTCCCCATCCCCAAACCCAAGAACATGGAGAGCCTTACGAATAATTAAGAACTGAATTTAAAAAAAAAAAGGAACTCAATGCTAAGGGTATAAATTTGCATGTTCCTATAACGAACGTAGAGTACATAGAACCCTCCTGGAAAATGAACTGCACTCTGAAATTCAATTTCTCCACGTTCGTCGTCGTCGTGTCGGTATAGTCAGGAGTCGGTCGTCGGTTTATATCTACCCCAGATTTTGAAATGTGCAATCTTATATCTAGTAGGTACGATATGATAA
This sequence comes from Scaeva pyrastri, assembly GCA_905146935.1. NCBI lineage: Eukaryota > Metazoa > Arthropoda > Insecta > Diptera > Syrphidae > Scaeva > Scaeva pyrastri. The sequence goes on along the minus strand of LR989929.1, from coordinate 18,868,777 downwards.
CCACCCAAAAATATACACTTTCAACTCCACGGGGGTTAATTTGCACGTCCTTCTTCAGTGTCATGTCATAACCCAGTTGCCAGTTTCCCGGACCTTGTCAGTCCGTCCTCCCTCTCTCACAGCTCTTCAAATCGATTTAGTGTGGAAAAGCTCAGATGTTATTCCCATTTCCCTATGGCATCAAGCATAGAGTGTTGAAAAGTGAAATAAACTACATCAATAGTATATGCAATGGATACTCATGTACATATATCTTTTAGTACGTCATAGCAGCATTTAGAGTACTGCAACTGCAACTGCAACCAATGCAAACAATTCTACCTACATATAACATACATACATATATACACATGTAGGTATGTGTATGAATGTATTTAGTCGGAATCCTCCAGGCTCCAGACACACAGTCACAGTCCAGGATCCGGCATGGCCCGTAGGTATCATTTAAGTTTATAATGTCAAAAATTCACATTTGCATCGTGCTCATAATAAGAATCTTCTAATTTAGTTTTTGGAAAATTACTTTTGGCGAGGGAGGGCGGTGGCGGTATTTACAGTATTTCTCTAAGCAATTTGCGAACATTGTATTTTTGGAATGGAAATTTAAATTAAAAATAAGAAAAACTTATTTTTTATTTCACACCCACCACACAAACATCTAGTTCTGGAAAAGCTTCTTCTATAAAGTTGAAGTCTTTGTTATATAGTGACAGTGTTTGCTTGTCAGATGTCATGCTTTTTTTTGACACTTTTAATTTTTACTATCTTTTAAGAAATTTGGAACATTGGAATACAAATTGCGATTGATCTCAAATTTTGACATTTAAATGACATGAGTTGTAAGTGTTTCTCGTCATTCTTTGAATTGTCAATCTACCTTTGATATTTCAGTGTCTACAGGGTGTTCCTAATTCATATGGGACAGAACTAGAAAAAAATAAAAAATCAGAAACAAAGCAGAAAACATGAACGTGTCGAAAAAAAAGGCTTAACTTTCAAAAATTGTCACATAATTTTAAGTCCCTAAACTTACTTAATTTTACACCAAAATGAGGTATTCAATTTTGAACTTTACTTACCTTCTGCTAACTTATACTCGTAGTTCAAAATTTCCAACCCAACATACTAGACCTACCGTTATCCTTTTATTTAACTTTCAATTATCTTCCTTCTCCGAGGAACTTGGAACTCACATCTTTGTGTGTATGTATGTGTTCGCGTGTGTGTGTTCTATGGAACTTTTGAAGTTTTCAATTATTACAATTTGTTCATAATTTCTGTGTTCATTTCAACACCTTTTACTTTGTAACTTTTATTTCAACATCTCAAGTTCCACACACACTGATCTTTAATTCTGATGTTTACATAGTGTAAAACATTTGAGTTGAGTAAGGAATCACAGGAGAGTGGGGTGTGGGGGTGGTTAGGTGCTTCTAGGATGTTCAGGTAACAAAATTGTACCAAGAGTCGAGTCATAAAACATGCGAAATAGTTAAGATTGTTGCACAGTTGCAGTATATTGACAGTATACGAGAACGAATACATGAGTACAGAGTTTGAAGTTCATTTTAAAAATAATGAAACTATGAAGTACTTCCGCAGAGCACGATGTGAAGTTTTGTACATACCTACATCATATATGTACACAGAGACGTACCTTAAGAATGTAATCAAGGATTCGTATGAATTTGGTTGGGTGCTGAATTTTTTGTTTTCACTTAAGGATAAAAAAACACAAAATTTCCCTCCATCCATGAGTTGGGGGAATTTCATTACAAAGTTGATGAATCATAATAAATCTTTTAAGGGAACACATTCTCGTAAAAAATTCGCGTAGTGATTACTTTTTTTTCGGGACAAAATATTTTATACATTGTAGTTTTAATAATATGTAAGTTTTTATTTGTACCACGTATCTGGTTGAGCATTCTTTTGAAGCAAAACTGAAATTCTGAATTAAGTATCTGAGGCGTTAGGTTAATCTGATTTCTTATAATATTAAGAGTAATAGTTAAATCTGTACATATATATGTACTAGCTGTTCCCCGCGACTTCGTCCGCCTCAATTTATTATTATAGCAATTAAGATTAAGTTTTAAAAAAATATGTATATATTTTAAAGTACTTCGTAAAGGATATTTAGGATTTATTTTATTATGGCTGAAGAACATACGGATTTCCTCTGCAACCCGATTTTGACAATGGAACGGAATCCCTTTAAGATGAATAATTTTCTTTCCTTTTGCAACATTTTCCACTGATTCTTCGCTCCTAATGATAGTAGCGTAATTTTACCTTAATTATTTAATTAATTAATAATTTAATTAGCTTAAAACCTTCCACGAATTGGAATTGGAAATTGGCTATCCAACGCAGAAAGAATTTTTCAATTCGATCACGCAGTTCCTGAGATCAGGGTGTTGAAACAAACAACGGAAGCCCTCAAGATGAATATTTTTCCCCGAAGAACAACTGGGCAAACAATTAAGATAATGGAGCATGAATACCTTGGGTCAATAGTAGCAAACTTTGACCTCTTAAGCGCAAAGCAAGACGCAAGGAGAATTGATGAATTGATGGCCCCGTATATAAGGAAGGACGATTTCGCAATCTACCTCGAATTCAGATGTGTCGTGAAAACAAATAAACTCGGTACATTCCGTCGGGCAGGTCACCTAGCTCGCATGAAAGCAGTGGAACCACCTCGGAAAGTTCTATGTAGTACATTTTATGGTAGGGACAGCGTGGCAGACCATCCTTACTTGGAGGGACGGTGGCGGCGGCGGCGCAGACCAAACCGTCCGAATCCTTTGCGCAACTGAATGGCGATGGTATGGCGTTCGTCACGATCGGGATAAATGAGAGACTCCTTTGGTCATTGGTTATGAATCATTATAGGAGAATGGTCATTATTGGTCTTTGGTCATAAATGGTCATTGGTCAATATGGGTCATTGATCATTATTAGTCTTTGGTCATAAATGGTGTTTGGTCATAAATGGTCATTGGTCAATATAGGTCATTGGTCATTATAGGTTATTGGTCATTGGCCTGTACAGGTCATTGGAGAAAGGTCAAAGGTCAAAGGTCAAAGGTCAGAGGTCAAAGGTCAAAGGTACAATGACCAATGACTAACGACCTATATTAACCAAAGACCATTTATGACCAAAGACCAATAATGACCAAAGACCATTTATGACCAAAGACCAATAATGACCAGTGACCTATATTTCGCCTATTGGTCGTAGCGTAATTTTGTATAGCGTAAAGTCTTCCTCGATAAATAAACTACCCAATGCAAAAAGAATGTTTCAATTCGAACCAGTGGTTTCTGAGATTAGCGCGTTCAAACAAACAAACTCTTGAGCTTTAAATATTAGTATAGATAGATATAGATATAAAAGAAATGATAGTTTCACTGTTTATAACTTGAGAACGGCTGAACGGATTTGGCTAAAATTTGGCACAGAGACAGTTTAAACTCGGGAATAGCACAAAAGCTACTTTTTATCCGTATAAAATACATATTGTTCCCGCGGGATGGATTTCTTTTTTATTGTCAATCACACCAGAATGGCTGAACGGATCTAGATGAAAAGTAAATATGTAAACTAATTTGTATCCCGGTTAAATTTATTTTATTAGAATTAAACATTGACGACGTTTTATACAAAATTTGAAACAGATGGTTTCAACAAATTAGAACAAGTACTACGGTTGTCCTCCCGCTCGATCTACTTTTTATGAGCTTACGAAGTTCCAGCACCATTATTTTTTCAGGGAATTTTTTCATCACCAATTCTTTTATTTAGGACTGTATACGTCCTCAATAATTTCATCAATTCCAACTTTAAAGGTCTCGAATCAATTTGGGAACATTGGCATAGACCTTCTACATACGTGTTGAATTATGATCACTTCTTCAAGAAATAACACAATTAGGATACTTTTCTTGTAAAATTTCGGTGATTGTTACAAATTATGTAAACATCAATATCAATGTTAGTGGCTATCAATTTCAGCCACTAACAGTTGCACAAATCTCTTTTTTATGTATTCCCATTACTGCTGTACCAGCCCCAAATAGGAAACATTTGAGAACGGAGAGGCTTTTCAATAAATCTTTCTTTTATTTATCGAGCAACAATTGCTTATTAACGTAGAATTCAAGGTGACTCATGACTGAAGATGATTTTTTTGACGAAAATCCGGACTATTTTTTTGCATTTCAAAAACCCAATTAGTAAGATACGACGTTAGTATGGTGATCTACCGCCGAGACGTGGATTTTGTGTCTGATTCCAAAGACTGACAAACCTACAACTTCCAATCTTCATTTCTCAATAATGTCCCAATGTTTCTGTTGAAGTTTTCCATCAGTTTCACTATTAACGGCCTCGAAGGTGTTTCGCGAACTGTGACTTCAAAATGTTTACAATTTTTGTAATGAAATTTAACACACGAATATTTAATGCGTTTTAAAATTTTGTATCCTCCCATTTTTAGTAATGGTGTAGTTCTACTTCTCAAATGTCAAAAGATGACAACTGTCCAAATAGTGAGGTTATCAAAATAACACCTCTTATTGAAATACCACTTTGTTGAGAGGAAAAAGTTCATCGAGACTTCTTAGCAGAATTGATATTTTGTCCGTATTTTTCATAAATTGAAAAATGTTTTCTTTTCTGAAGCACAGATTTTTAGTAAATGATTGTTTTGGTGGCTTTTATGTGTTCCTCTGAATATCTGAGCATTTCCCTTCAATAGATTTTTAAAAATTCAAATCTAGCCGAACTCCACATAAACAAAGCCTAAGTCGAACAAAACAAACATCATCAAACTAGTGCTAGGAAAGAAACTCGAAAAATTGCTCAAAAGTTTTTGAGAGGAATTAATATTAAAGTATTTTTAAACTTGTTAAATTTTAAGTTTTTGTCTTTCTTAAAACACATGTAAAAAAATAAGAACGTTTAATTTTTCGACGGAAAACTTAAAACTCCTTAGTTTTCGCTTTTATTTGAGTTATTAAGAATTTTATGTTTTTGGAACACTATGAATTTAGTTGCCTCTATCTTTGCAAATTTATGACCAATTTAAAAATTTGGTCCACATTAAAACAGAGGCCTTTCAACTTTTTAAATGATGGTCAGAAGTTTTTGTTATTGTTGTTATTTTGTAACTTCTACTGGGACTCGCAAAGATAAGATTGAAGTCCTAAATAATTATGTAGTTAGTGAAATTTTATGATTTGGGTGAGAGTTGGAATATGGAATTAAGTAGTTATTTATAATACACAAGTGACACATGATAAACAAATCCTCAGAAAAGTTATAGCCATTTTAGTGAAATGAAAATGATAAAATTTCACAAGTAGGTATGAAAAAATGTGGAGAAGGCTATTAATTTTTTACCAGAAATCTCCTCACCCCTAAAATTCATATCCTTATGAGAATATATTGAAATTTTCTAAATATTTATGAGATTTTAGAACCAAAACAGAAATTTATGTAAGCTGTGTTTTATTCACTGCTGCATAGCAAAAGCAGTAACATTTCCCTCGGCAAACAACAAAACTTTTACTGCTGGCGAAAAAGATACATAGCTGTGTTGGTGATAAATGTGTTTGATCGTTTGATTCACTTGAATGCTGCACTAGCTATGCAGTAGTGAATAAAACACAATTATAGATACACTCACCTGCACATTTAATCGGATACTTCGTATTTCTGTAAATTTAAAAAATATACTTTAAGCCTAGAAGACATTTAGAACTGAGCTGGTTTGACATTCCGTCAGTTAAATCCTTTAATATCCGACAGAGTGGTTTTTTTGATTATGGTAAAAGTCGAATCCTGACCTCTCTAAGATAGTTCAGTACAGAATTTACAGTATTGCAGAAATAAATGGTATTGCAAAAGGTTGACCACGCATAATTGGGCACTCATATTACCTCCATCAAACAGAACAAGATCCGTGTGAGCTTCAGAGCTGATAGCTTTCGAAACCATAATTGACTATCTAAATACATAGACCTCGTAGGCCTATTTTGCTTTCTTCTAAAATTAGCACATTCCTCCATTTATCTGCAGTCCATGTCCAATTGACATATTGTCGCCCAAAATGGAGTCTTGCTGAACAGTGCTTCGGCAGCAATTCGAGAGCGGGGGCATAATTCTGCTAACCTTCTTCTGATATTGCGTTCACTCACACTGACATTTCTCACCTCAAAAAGAGGTTCCCGATCAGTAGCGGTACATAACCGATTTTGAGTTTGGTACTGACGAAAAATGTATCATTCCTAGTTGAAGTTGGTCGACAATGACCTTGAACTGGTCTCCTCTTATAACAGCCAGTCTCCCGAAACCGTCTGATGGCATCTCCACTCGATGCTTCTTGAGCCATTGCTCTAGCTGCGCTTAAATTGTGAGAACCTCTTCAATGACACAATTTTTTCGGGCAAAATAAGAGTTTTTGTGCTTTGAAAATATCCATTTAATAAAAAAACAATTAGAAGATAAATCATAATCACGATATCGAAATCCTGAAGTGGCCGGTTAATTGTGACTGTGAGTGTATTTTACAAGGAACGTTAGTAATAGCAACAAATCTTTAAAGATAAATTCTTACAGCTCAATTTTTCTTTATGAATTTAAAGTATCACTCTAAATGAGACATTTGCTCCTATACAACACACACACACACACACACAGACACTTGAATATATACATGAATTCGGACTTGTTCCAAAAGAAAGACGTCTTTGTCCTTAAAATGTTCCTTATAAACTTTATATATTCTCGTAACCAAGATTATTTTCAAACCAAAAATGCTCTACCCAACATCATTTTATTTTCAACAAATGACCAACTTTCAAGACTACTTGTATCTCCATCCAACCCCACCCATCATCCCCTTTAAATGTCAAATAACAAGTAAACCACCCTTTGACCCGATTTCGTTGTGAACTTAGGACAATTATGCACGGGAAGACTATAGGAGTCAGAGTCACCTTAGCCGCATCCTGTAATGAATTTAATTTCCTTATCTCAACTTTTTCAGCAAACTATCCTATTTCAAAAATGTCCTTCCAGATAGTTGTGTGCGAGTATAAAATATAATATGTATGTAGGTACATTTTCAGGCATCCAAATAATATCAAAGAGACAACAACATACATACATACACAAAAGTCACACAACCGAAACCTAGGCACGGAGTATAATGAAGAAGAAAATTCTCAGTTCCTTGGCATAATAATTTCAGAACAAAAAGAAAGAAGTCTTTCCCAGAATCCCGAAGACAATCCAGAGTAGCGTCTTCGTCTCCACTTTCGTCCTTGTTGGCTAGTACAAGTATATACAAATACAAGTATACAATATCATAGTCTTGCGTCTCCGGTTGGGTGTTGCTTAATTTCAAGTTACTTTGGAAAATGACAAATTTCATAAAGTTTGCACTTTTTGTATACGTTATAACTCCGTTCCACCATTAAACAGAACATAATCGGATCTATGAATATTGTGTGTCATCCCGTCCTCATCCTCATCGTCGTCATCGTCGTCGTCTGCTGGTTTCCTGTAGTGTTGTGTTGGTTGTTTTCCTTGCCACGGTTGAGTGCAGTTTGAAGGACAAAACTGACATTATATCGACACAGAGTTGAGTGGCGTTTCCTATGGCAACAACGTGAGACCAGCATAACTTTCCATTTGCACTCCAGCAGGGCTGGAGCTTGTATACTTGTCCTGATGATGGGGTCGGATCGGTGCAGGGAGCTTATAGAAAATTTCAATTGCAACATTGGATAATTCTTCCTTGCTCCTGTCCATAACCACCATGCTCCAGCTATGACTACAACTACGACTTCGGCATGGGTTTGGGTTTGGGCTTCATCCCCAGCTTTGTATATAGCCGTGTTGGTCCATGACCGTGCGGAAAGTTTCTCCATTAAAATTTCCCAGAGCGTTAACATTAACTTTTGCTCCGGCAATGCTGAAATTGAACAATTGAACCAACAAAAAAAAAAAACATGAAATTGTTTAAAAAATAAATGCTTCCTCTCCCATGATTTATCCTCAAAAGAAAAAACAACATACAACGAAAAACATCTCGAATGGGGTTGGAATTGGAACAACGCCGACGATGATGATGACGATGATGGCTGATAAGGGGGCTGATGGGGGCTGCTTCTGATGCTGCTGCTGCATTGAATGATTGGCCGAGTTTATTTTTAGCACGGAAATTGTTAAACCACAAAAATAATAAATTATGCTGATGGTTTGAGTTAAAAATAAATCACGTTCGAGATGCTGACAGAGGCATCAGCGGCAGCGTCAGGACTATTAACAGCATCCCGACCAAAAAACAATAATAATAATCAATATCTCTACACCAGGCCGGGCTGGCTCTATCCTCTGCTCAACTAGGGCCTATCCAAATCGAGCCGGGTCGGGTCGGATGGGGCAGACTACTCTTATATTAATGGCAGATTAATGCGCACTTAATCCACTCGGCCACACGTTCACTCTCGGTTTATAATAATATGTGTGCTCTCCATTACTTTTTTTTTTTTTAGAGTGTTTAATGAATTTAATAAAGTCCGCTCACCGCACCGTTTTCACTTCCGAGTTCGAGTCCGCGTTCGAATCCTCGTCTGTCCACATAGTGAGTGAGACATTTTTTTTATAAATTTAAATTGTTAATTGTTAAATCTCTTTTGAAGCTTTTGATAAATAAACCGACACATTTATTTTTTATCGTAAATTATTGAGATGAAAATTGAACACTGAGCAATAAACTTCAATTAAGAGTTAAGAGAAAGTGCGAAAGAGTCGCATGGAGCTGTTCAAACAAAAGCCGACTTTAGTAGGTATACAGAAGTGCCACCAGAATCGTGCTTTATCATATTCAGTAATGGGGCGGCCAGCTGGTCAAGAAACGGGGAAAGAATCGGTCTCGTTTTGGGCTCCTCTCGTTAAACCGAAAGAGACGATCCTATATAGAGGATGAAATCAAGACAAGATCAAGTTGTGACTTTTTATTTCGACTGAATATTGAATGAAAGTATGACTTCGATGATTGAAAAATTCTTAAAAAATCATATTTTTGAGAGACAGAGACAGAGACAGAGACAGAGACAGAGACAGAGACAGAGACAGAGACAGAGACAGAGACAGAGACAGAGACAGAGACAGAGACAGAGACAGAGACAGAGACAGAGACAGAGACAGAGACAGAGACAGAGACAGAGACAGAGACAGAGACAGAGACAGAGACAGAGACAGAGACAGAGACAGAGACAGAGACAGAGACAGAGACAGAGACAGAGACAGAGACAGAGACAGAGACAGAGACAGAGACAGAGACAGAGACAGAGACAGAGACAGAGACAGAGACAGAGACAGAGACAGAGACAGAGACAGAGACAGAGACAGAGACAGAGACAGAGACAGAGACAGAGACAGAGACAGAGACAGAGACAGAGACAGAGACAGAGACAGAGACAGAGACAGAGACAGAGACAGAGACAGAGACAGAGACAGAGACAGAGACAGAGACAGAGACAGAGACAGAGACAGAGACAGAGACAGAGACAGAGACGAGACTCAAGTTACATGACATTGAAGCCGAGACGAAAATTAGACTTTTTTATTTTGACGGAATCGTAGCGATACTATAGCAAAAGTCCCTTAGCCATACGTATTCAGGACTTTCTCCTGAACGTGGCTAATTGGTTAAATTTAAAGTCGTTTATAGTGGATTTAAATAATGTACATATATCTCGAAAATTATTTTTCAAAACAAATAAAGTTTTTAGCAACAATTAACTACTACTACTGTTAATTTTGTGAAGTTTGAAATATTACAAATTGTTTTTGATTTTTTTAAATATTTGGATCTGACTGTTGTACAAATATTTTGTGTCCACATATTTGCAACCAATATTATACAGAAAGAAGTTTTTAAGATTTTAAATTAACACTAATATCTCTAACTTTGATTTTTCGTGACTAATGCAATGCCACAATTAGAATCCTGTTTTGCTTTTTGGCTTAAGCTTAAACAAGGGCCATATTCCACAAAAAACTTATCAACTTTTCACTATGCCCTTTACAAATTGATTTTTTTGGCAAATGTTACAATGCACTAAGCTTATTTTTGCAAAGACTATTTGCACTTTTGTTTTATCACTTTTCACTTTGTATTGTACTTTGCAAAATCAAAATTGAAAAATTGGCTGGGTGCGACCCACACTGATATTAATCGACTGAATGTTGATTGATAACAAAACAATTTTATTAACAATTTAAAATTTTTAGACTTCAAAATTTCTCGAGATTTTGTAGCGGAAAAACAATATTTACCAATGTTTATATTTATTGTAAAAAAAATGTCAATTTGATATTCGTCAATATTTTATCATTTTTTAGGTATCGACAAATGCATTATGTTAAAAATAAAATATATTTGAAGTCAATATTATTGCTTGTTGTTATGATATTTAAGTCGAAAAACAATTTTTGACACTTTTCGGTAAATTTCAGTTTTGTTTTTTTATTTTTCGTAAAAAAACTGCCAATTCGATATTTGTCAAAAAAGTACCATATGTTCAAAATTCTATTACGCAAAAAATGAAATAAATTCGAAGTTAAAATGTTTGACCATTTTGGACATATTCAAGTCAAGAAATCCTGTCAATTTCATATTGGACAACATTTTATAATTTATGTAGGTATTGATAAATGTATTATAATAAAAATAAAATAAAATTGAAGTCAATGTCAATATTTGACACTCTTCTGTGAATTTAAGTTTTATTTTTTATTTTTGTTTTTGTAAAAAACTGTCGATTCGATATTTGTCAAAGTTGTAGAATATGTACAGTACATACATATATGTTGTTTTTTGTATAAACTTAAAAAAATTGTCAATATCGTTGCCCATTCTCAAGATATTCCAGGCAAAATACATTTTCTACCAACTTTTGGTACTTTTTTATTTAAAAAAAAATATCAATTGATTTTTTCTCAAAAAATTACTAAATGATAAAGACGTCATTTCACATAGATGAAAATTATTTTGAAGATTATTATACCATTTTTATTTCATTTTATATTTGTTTTATGAAAGGATTGTTTGTTTTGAGAACATTAATTAAGTATTGTGTTGGAATTCGATTTAATCGAAAACACTTATTAAAATTATAATTTTGCAGTCCCGAAAAATTAATACGGTCTTTATAATTTCTTATTACATGCGCATCTTCAACATCGTCAAATAAAAACTCACGTCTTAACACCTTGAAAGCTTCACTGGTAATGTCAATATGCATTTGCAAAGCGATCGTTTTCTTTGCAAAATTTTTGATAAACTTATCAAAATTCGCTTTGCAAAAATAGAATTGTAAGTTTTTGTGGAACGAAACAGCATAATTTTTGCAAAGTCTTTGCAAATTACACTTTTCAATATTAACTTTACACTTTGCACAAAAGAACGTACGTGGAACAGAAATTGCACAGATTTTATAGTTCTGTGGAACAGAATGCTATGCAAATTGATGAAATATTTGCAAAGTGCAAAGGGCCAAAGTTTTAGAATCATGCAGGCTCTTAGTCGATCAGAACCCTTAAAAGTCTTACATTATTTAAAAAGTTTAAGTAGCTAGTTTTCATATGAAAACGTTTTCCATATGCATTTTAGATTTTCATCAATCTAGCGAGGACGGGTTTTATTTAAATACTCACATAAATACTTTCAAAAACAAATTTCTTTGGCTTTTCATAAAATAACGTCTTGAAAATGGTAGGATACATTTTTCCGAATCTGAGTACCGACATATGTACAATATGTAATTTTCAATTCAAACTGAAATGATAAGACAAACATACTATACTAATGTTCTATAGAGGAAACTTTGTTTTTGTATTTTGTACTCAAAAACTATTGGACGGATTTCCATAATTCTTTCACTATTAGAACTGAGTAACATAATTTTAATGAAATCTAAGGTATTAAAAAAAACTGCCATAAAATGACTTTCATCTCATTTGCTGCGGAAACAATGAATGATAGAACAAAAATATGTTCCACAATATTGAAAACTTATTAAATATAATATTTATAAAGAGTGGTTAAATTTTAAGGGCCGATGTTGAATGTGAACCACACCTATAAACGTCAAGTTTTTTTCTGCATTTCATTGACATTTCTCAATTTCAGACTAATTCAATTTGAACCATGGAAAGGTACACAATCGAGCAACACATTAAAGTTATTCAGGCTTATTATGAAAATGGTAGTTCAAATCAAACTGAGGACCTTAGTAAGTAAGTAAATCAAAATGCATTATCGTGCAATTCCCGAAGAAAATCATCTTCAGCGATGAGGCACATTTTCACCTCAGTGGATTCGTCAATAAGCAGAATTGTCGCATTTAGCCAAATGATAATCCAAGAGTGATTGTCGAAAAACCAATGCACCCACAAAGAGTGACTGTTTTGTGCGGTTTATGGGCTAGCAGCATCATCGGGCCGTATTTTTTCCAAACTGAGGCCGGTCAGGCAGTAACTGTGAATGGTGTTGGCTATTGTGAGATGATAACGAACTTTTTATGGCCCGAATTGCAAGATATGGATGTGGACGATATGTGGTTTCAACAGGATAGTTCCCTAAATTTAATTTCCTAATGTAACCCCGCATTACTCAAATTCTTAATATTAAAATTTAAAAAAAACTTCTGATTTGAAAATAGAAAAAATAAAATGGATAATGAAACAAAAGAAATAAAAGTATTAAAACATTTTAAAAATTCTTCTTAATTATTATGATTTCTTAAGAACACCAGTACCGTTTGCGTCCAATTGAGAAATGGTGGCCGAGTTTAAATTTTCATTGCAATGCAGACGGATTTGGTTAAGAATTTTTCTGACTTACATAATTATTTGCAGTAAGACTTTTGAAATAGATCAAGTCTGTTCTTAGACTTCCTGCCTACAACTGCCCACCCGACTATCCGAGCAACTGTTAGTTCAATTTCGTAAAATATGCAACTTAGTTTCCGACAACTCTAAAAGCTAGTGTTTGATATTCTGGGATCGACATTTTCTTCAAATTATTATACACTTTATTAATATTGAAAGTCCATTTATTAATTCCATAAAAAAGATATTAATTGACAAAAGTCAACTTTAAATTATAAACAAATACTAAAGCAAAAATTACAGGAAGCTGTTATAAGTTGCCTATAGTGGGCGCTGATTAGCAACTTACTTTGTTCAACACCATAGTCTAATGATAGTGAAGTTTAAAGGTAGTTAAATACAAAAACACACCCTTTCTCTGGTTTTCTTAAAAATTTAATAAATATAAGTTTTTTTTGTACAAGATGTTCAATACTTTGGTTTTATTATTTCGCTTCAAAATTATCACAAGCCACACAAAAACTCTGATTTTCAAAAAATTAATTTTGGAGAACACTTTTGAAAAAAAAATGATTTAACAAATTAATACAATTCAAAAAGAAATATTCACCTATTTCAGATTTTTTAAATATGTACAATAATTATAAAAATAATAAAAATAGCGTTATTGATATTTTATATAATTAAATGCCAAATTTGTACAGTGTTAGCTAAACATTTCTCATCTAGTTTAAATCCTTTTAAACATTTTTTTAATTAAATAATTCCACATCCTCGAATTACTTATATTTTTTTTTTTTTTTTAAATGCTGTTTTATAATTTCGTAACGACAAATAATGGCTTCCCATTTCGATTTCGAGTTAAATTTAAATTTGACCCCTTATTAAGACTTTTGAAACGATTTGTGTGCTTATTTTTTTTGTCTCGATTTGCGATGTTAAATAGAATGATGCTCGATCGACGTTCATTTGCATTTTATCAAAAAGTGACAACCAAAAAACGCTGACAATACCGAGTGAGCGGAAATGTGGCTGCGACGACGCATCGTCGTTGTGGTGTAGGTAAGGTACGTGAATTTCCAATTAATTCTTCTTGATTTGACTGATGATGGTTTCATGCAAACAAAATGCTTATTTATGCATGCAAAAGTATATCCCATCCTTTTCGCTGTGCAGATACAGACTACTATACACAGGACATCCAAACGAAACGAATCAATGGATCCTTCCTATATAACAGGGACGAACAAAAAAACTTCATCCTTTTTTTTATTTGTTTGTTTGTTGTTTGTTTGTATGTATATAAATTTTTTTGAAAGTTACAAGTGCATCCTTGAAATTAATGAGAAGCAGCACTTGTGAGCTTGTGACAGATAGAAGCATCACAGATGGAAGGACACAAAACAATTAAAAAAAAAAAAACAAAAAACACCGGCTGAATAGAAAACAGGACCTGGATGATGCAATCCACCGAGGTGTAGAGTTTTTTTTTTATTTAGATCATTTATATAAAAAGGAAACATTCCCCAAGGAATATAACACAATTTATTTGCAATTCCTTTGTGTCCATAAGGAATGTGTGCCATCGCATATATGTATACCTAAATGCTTGCATATAAATCTACACTTCCTCGTATGTGTGCTGTGCATTCGTATGTGTTATGATCTAGGATAAAACAAGGGAGACAAATAGGGACAAAACGAGGATAGGATTCAAGACAGCAGCAGTAGAAGCAGGAGCAGGAGCAACGTCAGACTGAAAACACATCAGCATAAGACGCACATGATCTCATTAAAGACTGAATACTTGCGCACACAATGGCTACGACTTCCTTCCGGCAGGGAAACCCACTTTCCCTTTGAGACAATATTATGCACATCAGCACACATACAATAACAAACATGTTATATAATTTCGTTTTTTTTTTTGCGCTTATGATAGGCTAAGGCTTTGTCGTCCTTGGCTTCCCTGTCATTTTTCTATGCTGTCCAACTCTGAGAACGACGACGACGTCCGTCTGTGTTCGGTCCGTTCAATTCGATGCGGTTCGCTTTTTTGTTGGAGTTGGAGTTGTCGTCGATAAACGTTTTACTGCACCACTGCAGTCACATTCAAATGTTACATTATCGTGAAGAGTCCTTCTGGTATACGATAGTCTTGCAAGGGAGCCCCTTAAGTGTTTTACATGGTTGCCATTCTATTGGAATCTTTCGGGACTTTTTTTAAGAAAAAAGTAAAACTTAACTTATTTAACTTTAATCTTCATTTCAACTGTTTAGAATTTGAAACATTTAATCTCAGAAATTGTAGCCGATCAAATACTAATTTTTGACACAGGTTTAAGTTTAGAGTCTCTTTTTGAATGCACCAAATTTGACAGACGCACGTAGGTACATCAATTTGGCAACTATTACCAATTTGAATTTAAATGATGAAGAAAATGTAAAGTTTAAAAATTAAATTAATATAATCTGGCAACACTGTTTTTTTGTGAAGCTTATGCACCGGAAAAAAACGCTTCCTGACTTTTTATGCAAACAAATGGCGATTGCTCCCTCATGATTCTGTACATACATACATCACCACATGCACGTACGTGAGCCCGACCATATCCGTCCACTACTCCCCTTATCCATTCCCATTTCCATTCATATCAAAATCCCCCTCCCCTCCCACCTATATCATTCCCTGATTATACACAGGGTTAACCATCCGTCCAAACCGACAAAGTGCTCTGCAGAAGTCGTCATTTTAATGAAAACAGATACGAGTAGCAAGATAGTAGCAATAGAAGGATCATCACAGAACATAGAAGGAAGAGCTAAAAAGGCTGAATCGTCTAAGCCCTTAACGTTAAGGATAAGTGGTAACATGGATTCATACGAGGAGGACGTCATGTGTGTCTCTCAGTGTCTCATGAATGTTTTTCCATGCGCTACTTTCACTGCGATTTATTTTCATACAACGACTATACAAACGCATACATACATACAAACTTAAAGGACTTTGCATTTTATGCACTTTCCAATGATACTTTGCTACCAAAAGATGCATGAGGTGTTGGGCTAGTCAACCAACTGCAACGTTCTGCTCTCAAGGAAGAAGGATTCTTTTTCTTTTTCATTTTGCTGGAAACACACACCGTTGAAGAGGTGGTGTGGCATGGCGATGGCGATGGCGCGGCGTCTATGGTGGGTGCGGCAGCAGTAGGGTCATCCTTTTCAATTTGGTAAGATTTATGCTCCTGTTGTTATTGTTGTTTTTTGTTTTTTTTTGTTTTTTTTTTATGTGTCCCTTTTACTAACCAAAGAACTTCCTGAGTAGAGCTTTGAGATGAAGGATCTTAATAGCAGTCTGGAATAAGAATTATGATATTTTCCTGGCTTAAGTCAAATTTCGAAAGCAGTAATAATTTAAAACGTTTGTGCATTGGACATTTATAAAACAGGATGAGCGGCGGATTCGGATTTGCGTGTAAGACCCTAGTTAGCATACATACATAAATATTTATCTATGTAGAGTAGAGAGATGATTTTAACCTGGAGAAGCGATATGAATTCGTGACCATCATGACAAATGTATTGCATGCTCATTTGTCAATGGGGATTTATTGCAATTGTAAAATATTTAAAGTAAAACTATTCATCATTCCCTGGGATGTCAGAGAAATAGAAAAAAAAAAATAATTCAACAAAAATATCAACCAAAACAATACAAGAACAATCGCAATCCCATTGCGACAGGTGAATAAGTTCAATTTTATTTATCTGACGGACGGTTAAAAAATGAAACAACTTTACATTTTATTTTTGAAAAAATCAAATTATAACTTTCGATAGGTTAAAAAACAGATTTTTTTTTTAAATCACAATATTTTTAATCTTAAAAAATGAAATTGAACGATGTCAGAGGTCAATTGATGGAGACGATGTAAACAAATCCTTAAAATAGATTCCATGGAGACAGGGATGTAATTTGACGCATCTAGTTTGGTTTTAAAATGAGAATTACATTGAACACGTTTTTCTGTTTTAAAATTATGGTCATTCAGGATCTTATAGAATTAAAATGTGCTTAGATATTGACCTTAAAAAAGCATTTAATTCGCTTTGGCATGATGGTCGTACCTGAAGAACAATCTCAATTTTTTCAAGTTCTGAACACATCCATTTATTCACTGGGCATTCAGGTGTACCTCAGGGTTCGATCCTGGGTCCGTCTTTATTCAATGTTTTTTGTTTTCAAGATTTTTGTCTTTCATATCATCATTAGCAAGAATGAGACATTTGACTAATTTTGGTCTTAAATAAAATTTAAGATCCTTAGTTAACACTTTATGCCAATGACAGTTAAGTTGCTCTATTTAATATTCCTTTTTGAAGGTCTTTTAGAATCAGATACAAACGTCAAAAGAGCCTAGTGGATCAGTCCGATTTTTTTAAGCTTTTTTGGCAATAAATCGGCCCGAATGATTGATGAATGGCGGCTTGAATATTGCGTTCCAATCCCTCGAGAGTTTCTGGTTTGTCAATATACCTAAACCAATGACTTAACATAACGAGTGTTTTTTTTAGTTGTGTGGTTTTCAAAAAGAAATAAAACTCATATAAGTTAATGTAATGGACTAGAATTTAGCATCATTTTAAAGCTTAGGGTTTGCCATTTTGTTTAAAAAATGATTTTGGACAAATGATCACAGCGGCTTGCTCGAATAAATTCCAGCCAAGATGTCCAATTTTCGATCACTTTTTGGTAGCAATTGGGGACGTACATATGTCAGCAATAACGCTCCGAATGTTCTTTTTCATAGCATTAATCGTCTCGGGATCATCTGCGTAGACAAGCGTAGTCCAGTAGATCTGGGAGACCATTCCTGTTAAAGGCCCAAGACGACACAAAATAATGCGCTCAATAAAAGTTTTCTTCAATAAATTGATTGTATCATTGGAAGCATGCCATGTACCAAAAATGAGCTTCATCGCTGAACAAAATTTTCTTGTGAAAATCGGAATCGGTGGCCATCTTGTTTTGAGACCATTCATTTAACCTGCGATGCGCTTGATGGTCATTCGGCTTCATTTTAATGAAATGGCAATAAGAACTGAACATAAATCAGGTGACAGCTGTCAAAAAGACCAATTTCGGAAAAAGTATTTAAAGAATGAAAAATAAACTTTAAAAAAAAACACCATTTGGAACCACAAACCTTACTGAACATACTTTGAGTTTTCAAACTGTCAAACTAATGGACAATAACCATCAAAACTTCTCATGCAGATAACATAACACCCTATATTTTTGAGTACTTTCAAATTGAAAAAATTTAATAAAGATAACTTGAACTTGAACTTGTATCGAATAATTTTTAAAAAAAGTTGAATTCGTTTGCCTCTCATTTTGAACATACTCAAGTTCATAATTGTATCGAACTCGTTTTTTTGTTTGAGTGTATGCAAGTAACCAATAAAATTTATATGTACTTCAACTCGCCATAATATTTCACTCATGACTAAGTTTTGAGTGATATTCTTGCTTTAATCACTTTGGAAAATATTTCATGCTCATACGAGGCTTTTTACCTTCATCATAAGCAAAAGAAATTAAAGTTACACATCAGAAAGGAAAAAAAAAATTAATTAAAACCATCGAATTTTCAAAGAACTCAAAAATGAAAAAAAAAGAAAAGAAAAACCAAAAGAAGAACCCAGCGGGTGGAAGGAGTTTTCTTGCGCTAAAATAAACAGCTCTGAATACAAAGATGCATACTGTAGCAATTTGAGGGTTATAAAAGGAAAATAAATCGTCCTGATGGTGTTTAAAGGTACAAAAAACAAAAACAACAACAACAAAAAACGACGAACTTTCCTTCATTTACACATTTAAGGCAAAAATGTTATACGTGGCGTCTCGGCCTCAACCTCAACACTGTCGAATGTTTTACGAGAGTGTTGTTGAGTTGAGGGGCGGTATTCCAATCCAAGCCCAGTAACAGTACCAATACCAGTTACCAAAAAAAACTCAAAGTACCTATACCTATGCAAGTGTGGGTGTACTTTATAAATACCTCTATACCAACGAAGAACGTAACTAAATTAAATTCACATATACTCGTACTCGTACAAAGTACAATGAATGTAAAGGTGATCTCACCTCGAGACTCACAACTATTAGCGATTTTTTTTTGTATTTTTTTTTTGAAACATCCTGACGCGCGAGCTAAAGTGTAAAGAAAAAAAAAAAAAGGATCCCAGGTAATTGCAGTGAATTTTCTTTCCGTGGAAGCAAAATAAAACTTAATTTACAATCTTGAATGTTTATCATCCTCTTGTATAAGGGAGCGCGCGAATATTTTACTTTGAGTTGAGTTAAACACTTTTATACAACCTTCGGGGCATTAGGGAGTTGCCTTTGGGATGTGATGTGGATGTCTTTGGAGTCGTTGTCATATAAAGTTGTTTTAAATAAGAGTGTTATGTATAGGAATAGGAAGATGAAGGTATAGCTTCGTTTATTTCATATACTTTGTACACAGGAGCGTATATTATTTTTTGGGGCCTTAATTTTGATAAAGGGCCCATCATTATCACTTTTGGATAGGTTTTTGACAATCGTAAGTCAATTTTTCTTAAATCTTCTTTTCTACAAGTAAACCTACAAATCAATTTCAGTTTGTTTGTCACGCTAAGACTCGAGAATGACTTGGCCGATTTTGCTGATATTGTTTATGAAATGTTTGCCTAGTCCAGGGAAGGTTTAAACAATAAGAAAATATGGAAAAATTGGTCTATTTACAAAAACAAAATTATTTTTAATTGTCAGTTGGCTGTCAAATTTTTTATTTCTGTCTAATGTTATCGAAAATGTCACCATTATACAATTATTAAAATCTTTTCTCATAAACTTAGATAAACTTTTTTATGTATGTTCAGAGAGTAGCGAACATTTTATTCAGTTGGTGACATATCGATAATTTAATAGCCAGGTGTTCTGTTAGAATTCAATTGGGGCGGGACAAAGTTGACAGGGTCCTCTAGTTAAAAGGCCAAACTTTGAAAGTGATAGTTATCAAAGCGTGTTGGTTTTAATTCATAATTGTGTTAAAGAGTTGATTTTTCCAAGAATATTTATGACAGCTAGTATTTCGCAAGATTTTCTTTTACGACTGTTAATTCTTTTTTCACAAGATGGTGCATTTGACAGAAAATTATATGCGGGGATTTTTGTTACAAAGTTTCACTTTGTCAATCAAATTATCCTTAAAATAGTTTTTAAATGTTTTAAGTTTTTTTTTAAATCACTTACAACTTTCAACATTTCATTTCCAGTGGGCGAGTTATGTCAGGTATGGTAGGGACCTTACATTTTTATATTCCGAATCCAAGTGGCTAATTTTTGTGAAAGCACTTATCATTGCAAGTTTTACTCTTGGAGAATTTGGCAATTTTTCGCCAGAGGGCAGAACAGCTTACTGTGTTAAAACCAGAGGACTTCGAGAATGTTCTCACAGACTTCCGACGGTTGGCTTTGCTATTTATTGATTGCCATGGGAATTGATTAAAATTAGAGATTATTTGGAATAATCGGAATTCGTGGGATGAGGTCTTCTTCTCCTTCGAATTTTCCATTGATGATCTTCACTTGAATTACATTGTTCATCATCATAAGTTTCTTTACGGACAGCAACGAACTGTTCCACAATTTTGGATGTATCAATTTTAGCAACATGATGTTGAACGATCCCACCTTCTGCTGTAAAATTTGCAAGTTCAGAAATTTCGTCAGTCGCTTTATACTCGTCAGTCACGCTGTCAAACAACTTCACTTTGAATAATGAAAATCTAGTTATCGACATCCATAGTTTTTGCTGCCAGTATTGCCAATCGATATTTTTTTTAAATTTTGTACAGTGATCGCAATGCTTGTACCGTTTCCGCAGATGCAATGCGCGATATACTACTTATATATGTCTATCCGAAATCAGCGTAATAATACGAAAGTCTCGAATAACAAAGAACACATGCCATATTGCGAACAGTCTAAAACAACGTATAACGCCATCTAGCAATCGTCAAAAAATCATGCTATGAATGTAAAATATTGAATCCTTTTTTTTTGAAAATATTATTCAGCTAAAATACACAATAAATCGCAAACCATGAAAATCAGTCCAGTTCTTAAACAATCTCAATTTTCGTGTCCTTTTTACTTCGGCCGTTTTTAATCGATATCACCAAATCCACTCCTGCCAATAAACCGAAGGTGATGTGGTATGTTTGTTGAATTTGAGAACATCCCTCTGGTTGTTGCTCTTCGAATCTCGTTTGGTAAATTACCCAGTAAAAGTTTGCTTAACTTTATGTAGGCACAATGTATTTGAAACATTTGTGTTTTTTTTTTGTTTTTTTTTTGTCTTTCTTCCCTGAAATCTCTTAGCCCTGGGAAGAATTTGAAAAGAATGTGCTTCATAGAAGGAAAGGTGAATGAAGCGTGTTAATGGGCTGTTGTTGTGTTAGCATAAATGTAATTAAAAGAATGAAAAATAAAAAAACAACAACAACAACTGAAATTTAAAACGAAATATTGCATATAACTTTTTTTTCTTAAATAGCTTAATTTTAATATTACAAGAAAATATGTCTTATCAAAGGATATTTCATTTACTTGAATGAGAAATAAAATATTTTATTTATATACAAGCATAAGTATCTTTGAGATAAATTGAAGATGTAAATATCTTTATGAGCCCCCAAGAATCAATTTATTGAATTCTAAATTCTGAGAATTTCCCTGAAACTATTTCAATTAGTAGATATTACTTAACCAAGAAACTGAGAAATAAATAAAACCATCTTTGGCTAAAATAATATCATTTTATAAGGATTTTTCCGAATGGAAGAGGGACGAGTATTTTAAGAATAGTTATAATTTATAAACTTGATGCTAAGTGTGAAGATGACTGTGTATGTATTTGTATTAAAAGGGTTTGGTAATGTTTGCATTGTTGACTCAATTCTGGTTAAGGCCAAAGATATCCTTTTCGAGTTGGTTTGTAAAAGTGTTCAAGAAATTTATAAATAATCATAAGATGACGACAACGACGATGACGTTATTAGCAAATTCTTGGAATTACACCATCTCGAGTTGTAATAATTTGGTTGTCAGGGATATTTATTTATTTTTAGGTTAATATTATATTTATCAATTTAAATGGTATTCGGGAAGAAATAGACAAAATTATGACGAATTATTTGATCGTCGGCTTTAGGTTCACAGATGGTTTGTCAATTTCAGTTCTGTTCCTATAGTTTTAATTTTTTAATTAAATTTTAAAAATTACTTTAATTTTACGTGAAATTAAATTTTGTTGTTTGAGTCACTTAAAATTTGGGGACCGGGACAGACCATGGTTTCAGCTATGTGAGCTGTAGAATTTTGTGATTTATGGTCCTCTGCAAACAAGAGATCCTAGGAAAAACCTTTTTTTCTTTTGATTCTTTATGCAAACATTCCAGGCCCAAAACAGTCATAGAGGAGTGATTGGTTGCTTCAAAGAACACTTTGGATTTATAGGGCATTTCAAGAGATGTAGATGAGATACGAAGCACTTGACATTTACTAGTCTAGACTCAGTTTTGGTTTCGGTGCTGGCTGCATAGATCATAAATTTATTTGAATGCTGAAACTATTAAAGATTTTAAAACAAGAGGTTATATTTTGAATATCCCGCTATTAGGACACCTGTTAATTTAAAAGAAAACACAGGGTTTTCCAATAAGAGGTATTATTTTGATATTCAAATAAAATGGCATTTTTTGAGATATATAATCGCATGTTTATTTCAATGATAAGAGGAAGATATGCCATTAATAATGGAAAACAATATCAGTCAAATGACCCACTCGGCTACTTTTACAGAACCGTGTCCTTTTCATGAAATTTTCCATCACCAAATCGAAAAGTGGCTGCTGTATGCCCTCAATAGCTTCACGAAGTCCATCTTTGAGGTCTTGATTCGATGCCGAGCCCCAGATGCGACAATTTTGCCACTGAGGTAGAAATGAGCCTCATCTGTCAAGATAATTTTTCGATGAAATTCCCGATCATTTTCATGCATTTCAAGGACCCAATCAGCAAAGACAAAATGCGTTGTTGAAGAGTCTATCGTTCCATTTTTTATTAATAGCGTAGTTTCTACTTATCAAATGTCAAAAAATTACAGCTTCAAAAGTGACATCTACTAAAATAGCTGGCTCTTTATGGAGAACTATCTTTGAGGTTAAGTTAATAAGCAGAATTGTCGCATTTGGAGCTTGAAAAATAGAAAAACTATTGTTAAAAAGCTTTTTTACAGTTTGGTTTCATTTTTCGGCAGACGATGACGATAGGATTGGGACCTTAATTTTTCGAAAATATATTTATGTTCTATTATTTTTCATGGCCGTTTCTGATGAAAAATATATCAGTTCCACATCCTCTACCTTATTTTGAACAAGGCAATCCTAAGACAAAAAAAAAACTATTTATTCTAGTCCCTTTTAAGAGTCGCATAAAAGATATTATCCAATGAGTGAACTTCTTAAAAAGTTTGAACTTTGAAGCAGTTATAAGGAGTTTAGATGATTACCAATGACATTGTCCTTCGAGGTGTGTGGAACAAAGGTAGTACCACATTGAGCACTTTTCATAGGTGGTTTCCGAACATGGTTAACTTTAGGCTGTGGCGATATCTGTAAATGGAACCTTGTAAGACTTTTTCTTGTAAGGTTTTCCTAACTAAGTCATATACTTAACTATATCAACAAAAAAAAAAAACTAAGTAAAACTTGGTCTAATGCAGACTGACTAAAAAGGGCCAGGGTTGTGGATATAAATGAAATTATATTCAATCTAAATATCCCACATAAACTATGCAAAAAGTTAAGTGTATTATTTTTTGAAAAATAAAAAATACGAAGGTAAGGTGATATAATTTCCTTTCAAGTGGAAAACATGATTTGATTAGTTTTCAACTTTAAATTAGATTTTCAAGAAATAAAGAAGATATACAAAGAAAACATATAAACTGACAGCAACACTTCATTACTTACTTATACATACATCCAAAGATATTTTCACACATACTCGTACCTACATCTTAACAATGGAAAAAAAATAAGAAAAAAATCCTTTTTTGGAAAACAAGAGTAACTTGGGTCAAATATCTTTGAAAGAACTTTTTTTTTTTCTTTTTTTTTGAAAAACAAAACACGAAAAAAACTTACAAAGCCTATCAAAGTTTTCCAGAGTTTGGTTTATTTTCTTAAGTATACATCCATCATGGCGAGTAATAATAAAGAAGTCAAGAATTTTACTTCATATATGTGTGTATATGTATATTTTCAGGATTTTCTTATAAGTTCTAAGTTATACATAAATACTATGTATGGACCAACCTATATACCGGTCCTAACTTTTAGCGATTTGCTTTCTTGTAAAACTTTAACACCTTTAATATCAACAACATATAACTTTTAGTCGAAAAGAACGATAACACAAACATACGAGTATAGGACCTTTATTTATTTTGAAAAGGTAGACACAAGGTACATATACCAATGTACATCTGTACATACTTTTATATGAAATTCTTTCCAGGCTATAAATTCTTCCGAAGGCCTTCATACATTCAAAGAAAAGTATGAAGAACAAAACGAACAAAAAAAAAAAAAAAAAAAAAAATGAAGTCCTACTTTGTTTGCAGTCGAACCATCATCCGAACCCAACTTCAAACTATTAGACAAACATATCTTTCTACGGTGTAAAAAGTTTATCTGCGTAAAACTTTTTGGGCTAACATCATCTCATACTTTTCACACACAGATGATTTACACCAAGTAAAAACAAAACAAGCCAAAAAAAAAAAAAAAAATTGAATTGATACAGGGTGACGTGGGTTCATAATTTGGTATGAGAGGGGACTCAAATATCTTCGAAAGAAATTAATGATTGACAGTAAGACAGTGGGAACTCGTAGGAGAAATTAGTAGTTTCATTGGGTTCGAAATGAGTCCTTTGAATTGTTTAGTATCCACACAAATGACTCCTTAAACTAAAATACAAACATTTAAAATAAATTAAAAAAAACAAGTATACGCCACAGTGTACAGATAAAAACATATTGAATTCAACACCATTTATAGGTTTTATTCTAATTTAAGCTGAATTATTTTGCTCATTTTGTAATGTTTAAAATGGAAAAAGTTTGATCCTTCTTCCTGGATCTTAGAAATGGAGTTTTTGACGGTTTATTTACCGTATTTTGATTAAAATTTATATTTGGGAAGATCCGTAACTCATTAATGCACTTACTGATAAATCATGTGAGAATAACAAAGAGTTGTTTGATATGGAAGAACCTTTAATTTTCATAGAAATTATGTCCTTCATGACGCAACCAATTGAAAACATCTGGAACTCGGGTTAGGTGTCAAATTCATAACTCGTTTGTAAGTATTGACATTAGTTACATTACATTGCATGTTTCAAATACAAAAATCGGATGAAAAGGATGTCAAGTCAAAATCTGAAAAATACGATACATAATCCAATCATCAAAAATTTTCTACATACATGAGAACCATTTGACGAGCTACAAAAAGTGTGTTTTTATAGATGTGTGGTTTTCAAGAAAAAATAAAACGCATATTATTCAATGTTATGGCGAAAAAATCAGCTTATTTCTTAAGATAAGGGTCTGTCATTATACCTTAAAAATGATTTCGGACAAATGGCCGCCGTGGCTGACTCGAGTAAATTCCAGCTGGGATGCCCAAATTTCGACCAATTTTTGGTAGCAATTAGGGACGTGTGTCAACAATAACGCACCGAATATTCTCTTCCAAGGTGTCAATTGTCTGGGGCTTACCTGCGTAGACAAGTGACTTCACATAACCTCACAAAAAATAACTTCACCCAAAAATTAACTCCATCGCTGAACAAAACTTTCTTGTGCAAATCGGGATCGGTGGCCATTTGCATGATTTGCAAAAGATTGTGAAAAGTAAGTCCATTCTTTACAAAATGGCAAACCAAATTGAGAATAAACCAAGTGACAACTGTCAAAAAGACTTACTTCAAAAAAGTATTGCCAGATTGAAAATCACACGTCAAAAAAAGAACACCCATTATATTTGTTTTTAACAGAAACTGTTCTCCATACCAAAATTCTTTTGAAGCCTCACCCTATTCTGCTTTCTATAGATTTTCAAAAGCAGCTAAAAATTCTAATTTCGCTTTCGAATGTAATTCATTCCAAAAGGCATCAATTCTTTTAAATTGAATACGTCACGTTAAAGGATACTGACAAATATTAGTAAATTTAATAAGAACTCCGTCTTCTGAACCTTCAATCGATTTCAACCACTTTACTTGAAAACCTGAAGGACTTACGGCCTAAGAGTCCAAATATTTTATGACAGATCTTTTAATTTAGTTTGTCACAATAACCCGATTAAATATTATTACACCCTGTTAAAGTTTTATTAATTCAAGGTGTGGGACTTAATAATCTTCACAAATCCAAATAAAAAAAATAAAAATAAAATTAACTATCATGAATAACAATAAAAATAAAATCGGTTTTAGGCACACATTGCGGCCCTGCCCTGTCCTCGCTCTCCTTCAAACGAATTTAAGCTCGTAAAACTTTAACAATAAACCGATCAAACGATAAAGCGGCAAACATAACGAAGTAGCCGTAATAAAGACTCTTCTCCACTCCAAGCCCACACATATATACAATGCAGGACTTTTTCCAACAACAAAAAAAGGATACCTCAGTCTCGAAAGTTAAAAGTCGATTGTGCTCCTTTAAGAATTTCTGACCTTTTCCCCATATCATTGTCAATGGCGACAACTAAGACGTCTTGCCTATGATCGTCCATATTAAAGGCAAACATAAACGAAACGTAACGGATACTCGTATACATTCTTCTAAGGAAATACCTCGTGTCATTGTTTGGGAGATTGGCCAAAATGTTAGATGGACTCAAGAACCAGAAGCAGAAGAAAAAAAAAAAAAAAATCGAAGAAGGGTTCCCGGTCTGGAAAAAAGGAAACCATTAAAAAAGAGAAAGTAAAACAACAACAACAACAAAAAAACCTTTTCTTCAGAAATAGGCATTGGACAATAATAATTGAAAGAAGTTTCCCTGTTCCTTTCGTAAAGTGCTTGTGCTTACAAATGGCCAACCAGATATACTACACGCAATGCTAAACAGGATATACAAATACATACAAGGGCAGGATTCTGGAATGGCGTGAGAGAGATTTGTTCGTAAGGGATCATTAAGCTCCTTGGATTAGTTTAGTGATTTGTTTTGAAAGTCTCACATGTGCGATTCCAGAACGATGTGTTGAAATCATCCTCATAAGTTGCTTCGGGGACGGAACGAGACGACTGACGACCCACAACGACGACGACGAGACAAGCTCGGGCAGTGGCAGAGAGGAACGAAGGCGAATGCGAAGGCGATGACGATGACGATGAGGATGGCTCGTAAGGATAATGTCCAACAGTTTTATTGAATGTTTGACGGTAGTGTTTGACTCTGACCAAACACGACCCAACCGTGATTTATTGTTCCGAAGAGTGTGTCTCTCCGAAACGATTGTTTGTTTATCCGCAGGATTCGAAATGAGTCCTGGATAAACCCACCTATGCTCCTTTCTCCTATAAATGACAAAAAAAAGGAGGAGAAGACGGAAGTTTTATTTTACAATTTGCTAAAGTGGGAATGTATTCGTCCTTGTCCCTATACACTGCTCACTACTCCTCTTCATCAGGACGAGTGTAATCCATTTCACGAGCACATTCTTTATATATCCCTGGCCCATTCGGTGTTATTGCTCCTGGAGTCCTGGATAAAGATTGTCATATAAAAGGCATAGATGGGTGCCGTTGCCCTTTTTTTTTACAGTCTTAGCGAGTCTAGTGTGAGTGTACTGTATAAGGGTTTCTGATTGTGACTGGAAAGTGGGAGCTGTTTTGAAGCCCCGCAGCCGGGTGAGGGTGTCAGTCGTTTGTGTGTTGTAACTCTTCACTTTTATTGAAGGTTTTTTGGTATTTCTTAATGTTTTTGTCTCTGCGGATAGGTTAGGGTTATGTCTTCAGCAGAGACTCTTTTGTCTGCATTTTTTTTTTTGTTCTTCCTTTGAAGGGAAAACGATGATATCCTTTTCTTTTGTTGGAAGGAATTCCGGTATCTGATTTATCTGATTTTTATTATACTTGAACATAGAAAATAACAAGTACTTATTTGTTTAAGTATGATGGAGCTTAAGATATATCCTTGCAAAAGAAAAATGCTTTCAATTCTTGAATTATTGTCACATTAAATTTTTTTTTTTTATTTTTTTTCAAATTTTTTTTATTGGTCTGTTAGTACACAAAATAATATCTTTCGCCGATATTGACTCGCTTTGACAATCGTTCAATGTTTTTTTTTTTTTTTGTGAATTCTTTTTGTTGTCATTTGTTCAATTTTTTTTTTTGGTTTTTATTTTTTTATTTATATTGTATGTGACTTGACTCTGAAAATACACAATAGGCTATTTCATTATTTATGGGTTCATAAACTAGGTAAAGTTGGAGTTTATTAGGACTTAGGGCAAAAAAAGAAGAAAAACAAGGGGATTTATATACAAAGGCGATTGTTTTTGAAAATGTGTTGTGTTTTTTTTTTTTTCAACAAAAAAACAAGCAACTAATTCTTTGACATAACTTTGAATATCAACGAGAGCTTGATCCAAATGAAATCATCATTTTAAAGACACAATACATATGGACATTGAGACGCTAAATTTGAATTATTCATGAGTTAGTTAGGCTTTATCAATGTATAGGCAATACTTAAATCTTCAACAAAATAACGTAAGTGCTACATTCAATAGATTACTTTATTGTATTTCCTTCTTCGGTTAAAGTTTTGCTATTCAACAATTTAGATATAGCTTTTTGGTTTTCTTAATTTTCACTCAAAATTTTACTTTTCAGCTTGGCAATTCTCAATTGAAACTTTGCACTTTAGAATTCACACACCTCAGCTTATTAATTAAATATCCCACTTTGGTATTTCTGCACCCTGATTCATTTCACACCCTGCATTTTTTATTCCACCCTTCGCACTTTCTACATCGCACTTCATACTATGTACATCACACTAAGCGATTCGCACCTCGAACTTTCCACATGTCATTTTAAACTTTGAAGTTCGCATACTTTTATTTCATAGTTGACAGTTTGCAATTCACACTTCCCATTTCGGTCTTAACAATTTGAACTTCACTATTTGCATCACAACTTTGCACTTCACATATCACCTTTCGCAAGTTAAACTTCGCATTTCGGATTAACTCTTAGCACTTCTCACTTTGAATTTCAAACTTTAATCGTTGCACTTTGTAACTTCGCACTTCACATTCAATATTTTCTATTTCGCACTTCACAATTTGCTGTTCGAATTTTGCACTTAGCAATTCGCAATTCAAACATCTAACTTGTCTATTTTACTATTTTTACTTCCAACTTCGCATTTCTCAATCCACGTCTAGAGCTTCACACTTCCCACTTCGGTCTAAAAAATTTGTGCTGCACATATTATAATTCAAATTTCAAAAGTGTCATTTCTCATTTTATATTTTGCACTTAACATTTTGCTTTGGCAACTTAGATCTTTGCACTTCACATATCACCCTTCGCACATTGCACTTCGCATTTCAGATTCACACTTAGCACATTAAATTTCAAACTTTAATCATTGCACTTTGCACATTTAACTTCGCACTTCTCAATTTGCAGATCACATTTTCTAATTCGCATCTTTCGATTTCGCATTTCACAATTTCCTGTTTGAAATTCGCTCTTGGCAATTCTCAATTCAAACTTCAGGCATCTATCATGGTTATTATTTACATATTATTTACACTTCACAATTATTGGCAGATGGCAATTCTTAACTTAAGCTTCGCACATGTCACTTCAAAATTCGCATTTCATACTTCGCACATTCTACTTCATTCTTCGCACTTCATTTTAACTGCACATGAAAGAAATTGCTTTAATGAAATATCGCAATAAATTTTGAACATTTTATAAAGTCAATTTAGTTCGCAAACTTTGTTAATTTTTTAATAGCATTACTCTTAATGTCGCACAAAAAGCTTTGTTTCAGTAGGCTTTGGTTCCTTTCTTCCCAATCTACATTATTATGTATGCGTGGATGCATTTGGACCTGTATATTAACATGTATTATAAATGTATTTGTAATTCATATCCTTTGAGTGATTACCCCAAAAGGATATTAATTAACACTTTGCATTACACTTTGCGATACAATCAGATTACCGCTATAATGTGGGCTCAAACAAGAAGTTATATAATTTTGTATTCCGTGTATTATTGGTTAATGCAAAACTGGGTATGTAGTTCCCAATAACCACCCACACATTATATTGCAGGAATCTCTATCTCGATTATAATAAAAGCGATTAGTTGAAATAGTTTCAATCAACAGTAAGAATGTAATCTAATTATGTTAATATATATTTTCTAGGATAAGTGAAACCAGCATTTTCAATATTATGGGATCGATACATTTATTACCATCCAGCATAGAACCCGCACCTTAGATAAATATTCTCTCAATTCGTTTCTTTCCCTTTAACGATTCCTTATAATGTATGATGCTCTCTCTCAGGCTCAATGTGATGTTACATAAAATACAGTGATGTGCTAAAATATTTGACTTTTGGAACTTGTGCGGTTTTATTTTGACATGAAGTAAACTTTACCTTAAAACTACCATAAATACCCAGCCATGTCCAAAGCCTTTTCCAGAAGAACCACGTATGTAAGTCGATTTTTGACTACTTCTTACTAAAGAACCAATAAAGTCGGAAATCTAAAAATTTATACAATTTTTAACCTCAATAAATTTAATATCTTTTGAACAAGTGATTCCTGAGATACAGCTCTTGGACTGACAGACTTACTCAATGACTTTTGACATCACAATAATTATGCAGGGTTTCTTGAGAATTTTGAAACTTCACATCAAGGTCTTATGATACAAACAAATCAAGGATAAAATTGATTTTCTCTTTTTTGATTAAGGGGGCGTAATTCCGCCCACATTTTCAAATAAAATGATCACTGGCAATCCTCTTAAGATGATGAAATTTGGTAGAGGAGTTAAATTTAAAATTTTTCGCAAGTTAAACATTAAAAACTTGAGATTTGTCACACGGAGAGGCGTGGCATCTACTCACGTTTCTCACAATTATTAGCTGTGTTTTATTTATTGCTGGGTAGCTAGCGCAGCAAAATTTCCCTCGGCAAATAGAAACAATTTGATGGCAAATAGAAGTCAGCAATAATAATGGCAGTTGTGCTGGTGATACAATGTAAAGAGAGTTTGATCGTTTTAATAACTTAAATGCTGCACTGGCTATACAGCAGTAAATAAAACACATATGTATATTGTTGTAATGAAACACTTTTGAGGGAAAAAAGTGAACGTGTACACAAAGAAAACATTTTAGATTTTCAATTTAGGAGGCGTGGCACTTCGCAAAATGAAATGAAATCTCATACAAAATTTTGCTAAGTTCGTATTTTTTGACGGAATCATTCTAAGTTCGAGATTCCAACTGAATTTTCACCCAGCACTATATCCGCCCATACGAATGTACAATTCATTTCGAATTTACGTAAATAAACCTTCTTTATTTTTCGATGAAATGTTGACATATGTAGGTGTAGGTGAAAGGTGGGAAAGGTAAAAGGTGCTAACACTACTACTCATTTGCAAATTTAAATAATTGACATCGGTCGCTTTCGAATCATTTGCCACAAAATTAGATCCATAGGCGCTACCTTTGCCTTAGCTTCTAGGTTCCATATGGAATCATACATATACATATATAAATGCCATTGCGCACGATCCTTTAAGAACGATATATGTACATATGTATTTGTGCCAGAGCTAGAGCTAGAACTGAAGGATTTCTGTAAATGGTATAAGAAATGTCAGCTAAGCCAAAATGTAGACTCATCGTCCTTGCAAACAATTTAAATTTGGGGTTGTATCACCACCTGTCATACATCAGATACACAAAGTGTTTGCCAACCCAAGCGTAAAGGATATTCAGCTGGGAAATGCTTAAACACACATATACACCCTTCTCTCAAAGGATGTACGTGGTTTTGCATTCGTGTGATTGTTGATTTTGACTGCCTCCTCCATATACTTATACATATGTATCTTTGTAAACCCAACAAGCAATGTACACACATACATACATATATTTACATACATTCAACTATTAACGTTCCTTGAAAGGTGCTGGTGGTTAGGTATTTACAAGTCATTCAAAGTCCGGCCATCAGTTGGCCTTAATCGTTCAGGTGGCGGCGGGCGTATATGGTCAGAATTCAGAACCGTTTGGCAGACCAAGAATTAAAGTCAGGCCATTTAATGCGATGTTATCTAAGATTGCGTTCGGACACGCCTCACTGACCAACTGTGAAATGTCATTATATTGTTACAATCACATTCATACATACATACAAATGAGTACTTGTAACTTAAGGTAAGCACAGATACTTAACTTATGGAATTTTCCCAATTGACATAATAACATGAGTTTTGTTAGTATTTGTTTATGGATATGGAAAAAAAAACTTTAATACAAAATTAGTTTTTAATTAACTTTGAAATGTATTAGAATATTTAAAGAGGATTATGTAAGTAAATAAGTAGAGGCACTCAAGTACGTAGTATATTCATGAGAACAACAGGAATCCTGTGCCAACATTGAATTAATCATCTCTAATTGATGTGTACAATAATTTTAGAATACCTCAACGTCGTCGTCGTCGACATGACAAGGTTCAACTTTTTCGAACTCAGCAAGTTTTTGGATATATTATTTTAATAGGATTGTAATCTACACTAAGGGAACATTGTGAGGGTAAAGTTTATAAAAAAGTGAAACTGCTTGTTTTTTATTCTCTTAAATATTTAATATTGACATATCTACATATGTACCTACATATTTATGTACATAATATGAACATTGTTATTTTAATAAAAACTTTGACTTAAGGATCAAAAAATAAGAATAGTTGCGATGGTTGTTATTTTTTATTATAGTTTTTTGTTTGTGACTTTAGATCTCGAATTTTTGTTTTTACATTTACTTATGTATGTAGTATGTATGTAATTATAAAATTAAATCATAGACTTGATTATAATTAAAAATAGAACCCAAAAGAATTTTTTTAGTCTCGTCTTGGTCTCGTCAAAAGTTTCAATCTTATGAAGAATTAGTCTCGTTTTATGTATATTTTAGTAAAATATTCTTTGACTCTTCTATTTCGAAATGTAACTTCGAAGCTATAAAAACGGGCCTGTTTTGATTTAAAAAAAATTGAAAGTTGAAATTGACGACTTTTTAAATTATTCAGAATTATTTTTTATTAAGTACATAATTTACATAATGATGTCATTTTATGAGTGGAATTTTTAAAAACTTAAATTTTGAGAATCAGTAAACAATACCGACAAAAATTCCTTAAAATACAGGGTTTTCGTAATAAGAGTTGTCATTTTGAATTGCCTGGTTTTTTTTGATAGATGGTTGACTTTTGAAGCTGTAATTTTCTGACATTTGACAAGTAGAAACTACGCCATTAATAAAAATGGAACAATAGACGCTTCCTTCAACAACGCATTTCGTCTTTACTGATAGGGTCTTTGAAATGCATTAGGCTCGGAAAACCCTGGATGTATTGTTGAAAAGCCCCTACAATCTGAACGTGTAACTGTTTGGTGCGTTTTATGGTCCAACGGTGTCATTGGACATTGGATGAGGTCTACACCAAAAGTCCAGCGTCGATTCAAGATGGAATTCGTGAAGCTATTGAGGGCATACAGTAGCCATTTTGGTGATGGAAAATTGCATGAAAAGGATAACCTTTATTAAAAACAAAATTTATAACACTGGTCGACAAAATTCACATTTTTTTCTTGCCATTAAATCAAACAATACTTTTCCAAACGATTTGTTTGTCCTGAATACGAATCTCACTTTATATTTTTTCCATCACGTCAGGTTTTTGAAATATACCTCTTTAAAAATGAAACAAAAAAATCCATAACACGATATTTTTAAGTCTAAGGTATGTAAAACACAACACAGTTCCTAACAATACATTTTATGATGATTAAGCAAAGTACTAATCTTTGTCTTCGAGATACAATTTAAATCTTTTGAGTATCTCATTTAGTTTTTGAAAAATATCATTAGTCTTGAATGTTCATTTGATTTTATATGAAGTTTTGAAAAACACTTAATCTTATGCTTTCATGGGTTTGAAAAACACGTTTTAAATTTATTTTTTAAAGATGATTTGATTTTAGCTATAAGCTCAAATTTAAAAAAATTCAACATTATTTTTATATTTTTTACATATATTTCAAAAACTTGATGTGATGGAAAATATTCAAGTTAAAATTCGAATTCAGGACAGAAAAATCATTGTAAAATATTTTTGCATTTTTCTGTTAAGAACCGTTTAGAAGTTTCTCGAAAGTCAATGTGGGACAGGTGAAGAACTCCAACCAGTTACAAAACCTTGTTGACCAGTGTAATCTATCAATTTTAACCTCAGATTCAAAATAAAACAAATTCTTATTCCGTTCTGTGCGTGTTCTCGAAATTAAAGGCCATTATTGTTCTCGAAAGGATAATAGAAGAAGTCAACACGGTCCTTGTTCCAGTGAACTCTATCGTCATGTTCGTCTATTTTGGAAAGGCATTCAACAGACACACTGTGTTAATCATGAGAGGTATTCCTGAGAATGCAAGGTACTGCGTGTTGCACAATGGACAGCGTTCTGATTTATTCGAGGTGCGTTAAGGAATATAACAATAAGCGGATGTACTGTCACGAATTTGGTTTTACTGGTAAATTGATGATGTAATGACTGCCACAGTTTGTACAAACGAGTCCAATGTTAAATCCATCCTCTTGTACTCCTGTGAAATCTGGAAATGCGTCACATCTCGAGTAGATTTTATATCAATCACTGTTTTTGATATATTCACAAGATTAGATGGCCACAAATTTTTTGAATGGGTGGGATGAGACTCGTTAGGAAAAAGTGGATCTTGATATCAAACAGCGAAACAGGTGCTGAATTAGTCATATTTTGAGCGAAACAATTTTTACTTCCTGTATACTTTAAACTGTCCACTTTTATGCTTAACTATGTTCGACTAAAAAAATAATATCTTTCAATAATAATTTCGCAAAGTCCAATTGTCCATTTCATGTAACTTAACCGTCCACTTAAATAGTTTAAAGAAGTTTTCAATTATATTTTGTTTTCCAGCCAGCCAGTAAGATCAACAAAACTTTTTCCTTGGAAAAATTTCATTTGCTTGTGAGAAAATTTAAGCTTTAACAAAAATAAACCGTAAACTTTTTCCAATTCATCTTGATTTTAAAACAAGACAAAGACAATTCCTTTTCAAAACATTTTAATTAATCCATTGTAATAGCAATTATCTCCGGGAAAACGGACAAAAAAAGAAAAAAGGAAAATCGGGACGAAAAAAAATCTCAATCTCTCCACTCGCTCCTCTCCAGTTTAGTTTGATATTGAACATTCCACTAAGCAGGGAGCGTATACATTCTTCACTTCCTTACGACAAATTTTCTTTGCTTTCCAACATTTTCAAGTCTTTCACCCGCATAGTTGTTAACAGCTCCAGGATTTAGATTTAACAAAAAAAAAAGACAGAAAGAAAGAAAACTGTTGAAAAAGGACTTAAAGCGACCGACCGACCGGATACGGAGAGGAAACTTAAAAGCAAGCAAAATAGAAGGATGGCCGAGTTAAAGTCCCTCTACATAAGTACATAATATCTCCCTATCGCCTCACCTAATTATCTGAGAAATAAGGAGCATTTTTTTTGCTGCCGCCGACGCTGCCGCCGCCATTTTGCCACGCTTCCTTCCAATTGCATTCACTCAAACGCGCCCTGAGCATGAAAGTACCCGGGAATTAGCGATTCTAAAATAAGAATAGTATTTATCGTGAAGGAAAGTTGGTTGATGGCGGGACAAGTTGGAGCGACTTTCAACATCTCACATCGCCTGGTATATTCATTTTCATTAGCAATAATGCCAGAGCACAAAGCTCTCCTTGGAACGTTAGGAGAAGGGGAATTCCATTTTATGGTTGGACGTTCTTCTCTGGGATTTAACGTCTGGGAGTTAGTCTTATGTGTGAAAGAGTCGAAGGCTTATCTGTGGTCTAAGTATTTGAGAATTTGAATAAACTTACGAAAGAATACGGGATTATTTGACAAGTAACGTGAACTCTTGCTTCTAACTTTAATTTGACATACGTAACAGTATCATAGCGTAAGTATGTATGTGACGGAATCAAAACGTAAGAATATGCCAGTTCAATATCGTAAGGGTGTGATATTTTAACAACATGATGATGTCAGCGTATCACAACGTAAGGACTGACAGTTCCACAATGTAAAGATGTGGCATTTTAACAACGCAACGTAAGTATGTGACAGTAGTAAAATTTAAAAATGTGACACTTTATCAATGTAATGATGTACATATAAGTATCACAACAGAAGAATGTGTCACTTCAATAACGTAAGGATCGTAACAATTTAACAACGTAATGATGTAAGACCTTGCTAACGTAGGAATGTGACATTTTAATAACGTAAGGATGTTGAATTTTAACAACGTTAGGATGTTATATTTTAACATCTTACTGATGTGAGAGTATCACAGGATAAGAATGTGACATTTCAATAATGTAAAGATGTGGCATTTTAACTACGTAAGGACGTGATAGTATTAAAGCGTAAAATTGTGACACTTTATCAACGTAATGGTGTAAGAGTATCAAAATGTGAAAGTGCTACAGTGGCATATTGTATGGATGTCACATTGTAAGAATATGACAGTTCAACTGCGTACAAGTATTTCTTTGGAATTTTTAAATTTTGATTGCTTAAAAATTAAATGTTAAGTAATGATGTGACAGTAAGCAAGCGTCTTCTAGCAAACCTCTAGAATTGTCATTACAAATGTTCAAAGCTCTCAAAAAAGAATTGTGAAAGTTTCTAAAGAATTAATTGCACTTAACTGCATATTTGCCTTTGATGACAAATTATTTGTACATAAAATGTTCCATTCCCCTTTGATTTGTTAAAACATTTAATTTAATCAGCTTGGAAAACTTTTCCGCACTTTTATCATCTCAAAACCAAAAGGATGCTATTAGTAATTCTTCAAAGCAGCATCGGAATTATTTGTCCGCAGTATAGACACTCATAGTAGTCGTTTGTCCTCGTCCTTTTAATACTCTCTGTTCCTGTTTTTTTTTTTCTTTTTTTTCTGGGATGATACTGATACTGACACTGGGTTGTTTGTTTATTCATTCTGTCTAATTAATTCAGATAGCTGTCGGTGGTGAAATTTATTTTCTCAATTTATCGTTAATTTAAGACAGCATTATAAATAATAATAAGTTGCCGATAATAAGGTTAAACTAAAAACTCCAGTATGTCCTTTGATCTTTCATTAGTTATTTTAATTTCGATTTACATAAATTGACTCGCAGATTGAAGTTAATTTCGGAATAGTTTGGAATGTCCTTTAATAAAATTTCTTTAATCATAAAGAGAATAGAGAATATTTTATATTAATTGTTAATTGGTTAGACACGTGATTCTTAATGAGTTATGCACGTAATTCTTCTTTTATTTGAAATTAGTTAAAAATTTGAAAAATTTAGAAAATTACGTATTCGCCTCAGTGTACAATTGAAGAAGGATGAGTATTCCTTAACAACAAGCTTTGATTTCATGGGTTTTTAATTTGTATTTTTGTATTTAATTTTCAATTACTTTGTTATTGAACGACTGGGCCGATTTTGATTAAAATTTTTTGTGTGCTCCACTGGATTCGGGAATCGAAAATGGTTGAGCTTCACAATTCGGTAGAAAAATTGAAAAATCCGCACTTTTGAGATAGAAATTTTTAAATGATATTGAGATTGTAAGCAAAAACTATGTTGCTTAATTTTTGACCGGTTCAATTATCATGTTTGTGTTTGAAAGTTTTTCAAAAACACTAAAAAATTCTAGTACCATCAATTTTTGTAAATAGTCAGTGATTTATGATTTAAGAACTCATGATCTACCAAGAACAATTTTAAAATTTAGGATTTCAAAACACTTTTTTTAAGCCTGTTTTTTAAAAAAATACTTTTTCAAACACATTCTCAAATCAATTAGGCACCACTCAAAGACATCAACCAATTTGATTATCGAGAGTCTCAAGAAAATTGTTATTTCAAATCGCTTTTGATTATTATTATTATTAAAGTTTCAAACTACACTACAGTTTAAGACTTTCCTCTATTGTCTTCAAGGAGCATTTTTCGATTCGTTTAAAAAATTACACCAAATTTGTAAAAAAAAACAACAACAAACTTTAGCTATAGGTAGGTATAACGTATAACGTAATGTGTGCCATTCAAAATCACTTTCAATTCCAAGTCAAGTCCCATAAAATGAGAAAAGAATAAAATTCGAAAACGAAAAGTGCTGACATAAAATTTAATATCAGTCTTCAAATGAACTTCCATAGAGTCTCGATTCGATTCGATTCGATTCTCACTCCTGATGATGATAATGATGATGATGATGACGATGACGATTGCTACATTAAGCCTAATTTTCAAATTTTAAATACAAACGTCATGCCCTTTGAAAATCCGTGATAGGGAGAGAGGGGGGGGAGTCTTATTTCTGCCACAAGAATTTTACCCAAATATTGAAAAAAAGAAAAAAGACTGCGTAACGCGCCAACGACATTTTAAGCAACAACGTGACGGTAGGAGCCTCCATGCGTCCTGGTCCTAGTCCTGCTATAGCTCAACTCGTGCCCATGCTGATGAAATCCAAACGAAGTTAAGCCGAAATAATTACGGGATTATTCCTTAATGTCAACGCACAAAGACAAGGACTTCGACATCGACATCGTCATCGTTGTTCATGGCAAATGATAGCTATCCCCATCGCCGCCACCGTGCGTCGCTGTCACTATACCACGCCATTTACCGTTCGGCGTTCCTCGTTCCCTCCGTATCAGTCGTCATCGTCGTCGGTCGTTGTCGTCGTGGACGCTTCATCAAATAATTTCGAGTCGAATCCAATTGAAATTACATTCATTCCACCCCTTTCCCTGAGGCTTCTGTTCGTCTCCGTTCTTCTGCAGTAGAAAAGGTACCAGGACCCTCTCCAGAGTCATCCTATAGCAAATAGGGTTTGATTCCTGTGATCTCCCGTCGGTCGGTCGTCGCGTCGCATCCCCAGTTACGTCTGCTTCTGCTCAAAAAAGTTTTCAAAGGCAACTTGCCTCATATAAATCGCTGTTATGAAATAAATTTTTCATAGAAAAGAGGTTCAGCCTGTCAACGTGACACACAGCGCACCATCAACAACGGCTCAGCATCGCGGCGCGGCGAGCGGAGGAAAACAAAAAAAAAATCTCACCATAGAAAATCCATTTTTCTTTGTAAATTGGGTTTTTGAAAATGAAAAGAGCATACAGCCCGAATCCCGAATACCGAATATCTTTCTCGCGGACATATTGCGACGAATAATTCGGCAATCAATATATTTTTAAGTCTAATTCAATTTTGATTGATTTTTTTTTCTTTTTCTTTTTTGTTGTTGTTAATACAATTTGGATTTGAAGGGATAATTTTAATGGATTTTTTTTTGCAAAGAAAAATAATTCAGGGACAATGAGCGAGAGAGATAGCAAACAAAAAAAAAATTCCATTGAAAAAAAAAGTTTCCTGCGAAGAGGAAATTAATGAATATTAAGATTTCAAATTATTGTTATCTCGTGTCTCGGGAATAGAAAATTAATAAATAACAATCATTTTATAAAAATTGCATTAGATTTTTGTTGTATAAAAATTATAATAAAAAAAATACAGGGATTTGCAAATCATCATCATCATCGTCAAATCTAAATAGACCCGGAATAATTTTGTTTAATTCCAAAGAAATTGATTTCCTTCTTATTGCGAAATTATTTTTAATCAAAAAAAAGAAGGGGGGCCCAAAAAGAGACCGGGGTAAGAGATTCGTGTTTCGGAATTTGATTTTTATTTCTCTGGAGACGAAGAGTACAATTTGGACAGTGACTAGTTTTAGAAGTAGGCGTTTTTGTAAGTCGATATTTTGATTTTGTTTTTTAACTTCCTAGAGGGAGTTTTTCTTATTTTTATCGGTCCAATTTTTCAAATTTTAATTTTCGACAAATTAGAATTTCAATTCGTCAATTGTAGAGAGATGTCGGTTAGTGTGTGATACCATTTTTCGTTAACGATATCTCGAGGATAGAGCTATGGACTCCAACTAAATTTCGTTCAATATGTTATAACTTCAAAAGAAGGAGTGGGAAATTTCATAAAAATTGGTCCAGCGGTTTTTTCACAATAGCAATTGAACATTTTAGTTGGTCACAAGTATCTCATGGAACAGATAATGCTATTGACTTCAAATAAATTTTATTCTGTGGATTGCAATTTTTGAAGATTTGGTATAAATTTGGAAACATTTCAAAATACTATTATATTTTTAATTGGTATAAATTTGAAAAAAGTTCAAAATATCGTTATTTTTTAAAAAGTAAAAACTAAAAAAAAAACTTGGCACTCAAATATACAATGAAGGAAAAATGATATCTTTGGAATAATTTTTTACTATGTAAAATGCTTTCCTTGACATGTGACAAAATTTTCGAAAAAAAATCAATTCACTGTTTTTGTACCAAATATAAAAAAAACAACAATACCAAAAGTTGATAAAAAATGTTTTTTTGACTTGAATATCTCGAGGAATGCAACGATATTGACTTAAAATTACTTTAAGTTCATACAAACACATTTCTTAATATATGGTACAATTTAGAAAAATATGGAAGGGAAAGTTTTTTTTTTTTAAATAAAAAACTTAAACAAAAATTAATCAAAAAATGTCAAAAGTAGTTTCTTGACTTGAATATGTCCAGAGTGGTCAATTTTTTTTTAACTTCGAATTTATTTTATTTTTTGCATAATACAACAACTGTTGATATCTGGCACATTTTTGGCAAATATAGAACTGACAGTTTTTTAACGAAAAATAAAATACTAAAACTAAAATTTACAGAAAAACATCAAAAATTGTTTTTCGGCTTAAGCACCTTCACAACAA
This sequence comes from Scaeva pyrastri, assembly GCA_905146935.1. Lineage (NCBI taxonomy): Eukaryota > Metazoa > Arthropoda > Insecta > Diptera > Syrphidae > Scaeva > Scaeva pyrastri. The sequence goes on along the minus strand of LR989929.1, from coordinate 18,827,501 downwards.
GCTATGATATTGACTTCAAATGTATCTTATTTTCAACATAATGCATTTTTCAAAATTGACATTTTCTTAAAATAAATAAAAAAAAGAGGCTGGGTGCGACCCACACTGATAACTTCCCATTATGTATAATTTGAAAACTTGATGTTCCTGATAAATCCATTAACTTTTGATATTAGTTGCTAACAATTTTTCTTAGAAATTTTTGTAGTTTTGTATTTATTGTAAGAATATTTTACCATTTTTTAGGTATTGACAAATGCCTTACGAGTAGGTTGAAAATAAAAACATTTGAAGTCAATATCATTCCTTGTTGCGATAATATTTGAGCCGCAAAACAATTTATATTACTTTTTTGTAAATTTCGTTTTAGTGTCTTATTTTTATTTTTTTATTTTTAGTAAAAAAACTGTAATTTCTGCATTTGTCAAAAATATACCATTAGTTGACAATTCTATTATGCAAAAAATAAAATAAAATCGAAGTTAAAAAATTAACATTCTGGACATATTCAAGTCAAGAAACTACTTTTGACATTTTTCGACAAATTTTTGTTAAAGTTTTTTATTTTTTGTGCAAAACTGTCAGTTCTATATTTGTCAAAATTGTAGCGTATATTAATAATTGTATTTTGTTTAAGCTCAAATAAATTTGAAGTCAATATCGTTGCCCATTCTCGTGATATTCAAGTCGAAGAACATTTTTTACCAACTTTTGGTAGAATTTTTTGTACTTTTTTAATTTTTGTAAAAAAACTGTCAATTCAATTTTTTAAAAAATTTTATCAGATGTCGAAGATCACATTTCACATAATAATAAATAGTTTTGAAGATGATATGATTTTTCCTTCATTGTATATTTCCAAGCCAACATTTTTTTTTTAGTTTTTCAATTTTTAAAAAATAACGGTATGTCAAATTATTTTCAAATTTACACCAAACCTGTGTCACATTGCAATCTACAATATAAAATTTATTTGAAGTCAATAGCATTATTCGTTCCTGAGAAATTTGCGACAAACTAAAATTTTCACTTTTTTTAAAAACTGCTATTGTGAAAAAACCGTTAAATTTTTTTAAAAGTCCTTTCTGCAATTCATGAAGTTATAACCTATTGAACAAAATTTAATTCGTGTTGATATCTTTATTCATTCTAGAGATACCGTTAACAAAAAAAGGGGTCTCGAACGTACGAACGTACGTACACACACACACAGACATCTCTCTAAAAATGATGAATTTAGATTCTAGGAGCAATAAAACGTCCAGATTTGTCAAAAATTTCAATTTTACAAATCGGACCGATTACAATAACTCCCTATGGGAAGTTAAAAATACAAAAAGTTCTAAAAAAAATTGGTAAATATTGTTTTTCCTCTACAATATGTCTATAATTTTTAAGTCCGATAATTTTTTTGTTAATAAAATTGTTATCAATCAACATCAAAATTAAATCGTTTTAAATGTCAAGAATGTGAAGTTTTCAAAGTATAATGGGAACTTATCAGTCCGGGTAGCACCCAGCCTCTTTTTATTTTAAATTTTAAGTTACTACACAATTTTGTACCCCTGATATTCACCAGACACTAAGTATGATTACACTGGTCAACAAAATTGACTTTTTTTTTTTTCAAAAGTTTAAATCAAACAATACTTTTCCAAATGATTTTTTTGTCCTGAATTCGAATCGCACCTAATATTTTTTCCATCACGTCAGGTTTTTGAAATATACCTCTTTAAAAATGTAAAACAATACTATATTTTTAAGTCTGAGGTAAAACACAACACCGTTCCTACAAATCTTTGTCTTCGAGATACAATTTAAATTTTTTGAGTATCACATTGAGTTTTTGAAAAAAAATCATTATTTTGGAATGGCTAATGAGTACCTATTCATTTTTCATGATTTTGAAAAACGCGTTTTAAAATTATTTTTTGACCATGATTAATCCATTTCAGCTCAAATTTAAAAAAAAAAATACCCGTTTTCAACATTATTTTTATATTTTTTAAATATATTTCAAAAACTTGATGTGATGGAAAATATTCAATCTTTTTAAACTGTTTTTGCCTTTTTCTGTTCAGAATCGTTTCAGCATATGGTTCAACGTTTCTTGAAAATGTATGTGGTAGAGGTAAAGACTACCAATTAATGAGAATTTTTCTAAAAGTAGGTAAATGAGATACTGAAAACATTTAAACTGAATATTAAAGTTGAGATTATAAATTTTCATTAATCATAACAAATTTTATTAAAAAAAAGTACTTCACGAATTTACATAACCTCAAAAAACCTAATTTATGGTGTTTTTCAAATTTAAATGTGATATCTCAAAAACCTGAAGTGAGAAAGTGATTTTGAAGTCAGATCCAATTTCAGGCCAACAATAACCTTTTGAAAAATATAATTTACTAAACCTTGCCGAAGAGCCATCAGTACTTCTCCGGAGTTGTCCAGAACGTTGATAATTGTGTTGCAAAATATCTTTTCAAGGATTGAAGAATTCCTGTGATTTGTATAAAGGAATAATAACCTTCAGAATGTTAGAACTCAAATTTAAAGCAACATAACATTCGAATTCGATTCTTATCCCCAAAGAGCGTTTGAAAACGGCCATTTCAGTGTAAATTATTGTTTTGTGCTTATGAGATTTTAAAGTAAGAAAATAAAACTCTACTCTCTTAATTTAAGCATTGGAATACCTGATATCGACAAAATGGTGTTAACTTCAAATAATGTTAAACTATGTAAAATGACGTTTCTGTTCTAAAAAATTCAAAACAACATATCAAAAACTGTTAACATTTTTTTTTTGATGTCAATATCCAGAATGATTGAGAGTTGGAAATTTCTAGGCCCACCTAATTCAGTTATTTAATTTATTTAACCCAACCTTTAAACAACCAACGAATTTAAACTTATTAAAAGCATATAAAAGTTTTCAAACTTTACTCATCCCTTAAATGGTTAATTTTCATTTTAAACCATTAAAAAAAAACACACTTTTAGCCCGGAAGTAAAGATACACACATCGTAAAATGTAAATAAATGATATATCCCACACAACTTCCACTCACTTCCAGTTTCAATTTCAATTTCTAATTTCTAAACCTTGGACCTGGGACCTGGAATTGCCATAAAATTTGATTAATTTAAAAGGATCCCATTTCTCATGACTTTGCTCCTCTCGATGTTACCCCGTGCTTCGACGTCATCATCATCATCGCAGTCTCATTATAAAGTGGGTTATGAAATATTAGTCTTTTAGTTTCAAAACAACTAACAATTTAAGTCAAAATTTTAAATGGTCAAAAGTGCGGTGTGCCAGTGAGATGAAGGGGGAAGGGAAGTTCATGGAACATGGAACAAAAACACGGCAAAAGAAGTTATAATTGCACCCGCAGGTGATATTACGAGTATTATTATGATTATTTTAGGGAATGAGTTTAGGATCTAGGAGCGAGAAGGACCAACCGACCGAACGCAAAGTTCAACATCAAAAGTTTATGTTAAAATTGAAAATTTTCTTAACCATTCCCTATCCACAACTACACACACACACACACCCACTATACTCTCGTCCTCATGATGCTGTTCCAGCAATCCCTCTCTGCTCGAACATCTACCATATCCCATCTTCCCGTTTTACCACACACTTTTGACAAAATAAGAGTCCCGAATATCATTTGCATATTTCAGACTTCAGAGTTCTGTAATTTGCATGTTGTAACCCTCGAATGAATGAATTCATTCAAAAGAAGTGTTCAAAACTTCCATATATATGTACCTACGTCTTCTCGTCGTCCCCTATTATGCCCTCCTACCGAAGAAGGTCCTTGTGTAGTCCCTGATGCCCCTGTTCATTGTGTGTATAGGAAGGTACCAAATCCTATACCCCATACTTTTTGGGGTAAATTCCATGAATACTTTGGTTCGTTTTTAGGGTTATTTGTGGTCTTCGAAGACTGAAACGGGTGAGGAATTTGTGCAACAGAAGCAGAAGCAGACAGAGCTTAGGGTAAAGAGCAAAAAGTTCAAGTTGTTCACCGCCGCCGCCACTGCCACATAGACCCCTCTCGTCATCACACCTCATCGCACCGCACATATTCAAATCCAATCGAATATGAACAGGACGCACGGAGTTAGAGATTCATCCCCCTCCCCAAAAAACACGTCGTCGTCGTCGAGGATGCTCCTCGGAATATTGCTCCCTGAAGAAATAGTCAAGTGATGAGTGTCTGATGTACATCGCTTGTTCCTGGGTTCCGAACTCGAACTCCAGGTTGTTTCGTCTTCATCTCGAATGATGCCTTCTTCACCTCCCCTTCGTCTCCATCCATATCGTGTGCGGTTCAAGCGATTTATTAAAAGGGTTGATTTCGGTTTTTGAATCGAATCGAATCGTATCGAATCGAATCGAAACAAAACGAAATATCGATGCCGAGAATTCATCCGACGACGATATACATATGTAGATACGATAAAATGGTTCCATTTGAACTTTTGCGGCTTTGATGCAAAATAATCAGCAAAACCCGATATGGAATGGCTTTTGAAAAGATTTATGACTTTAACGCCCCATAGTGATTCCGATTTTGTGGTCGGCACACATTTATGTAAGAAGTTTTCAATGAGGCATTTACTCGTACCATCGCATCATCAGGACGATCGACCGCACGAGGATTGAGTTCTCTAAAAATACCTTATGGCAGTGAAAATGAATTATTACTGTGATTAGGAGTTTCATTAGTTTTTGGGTGGATTTGGGTTGGTGCATGAGTTGAGTGTAGTATTCGTAAGCCATTCAGAAGATGTTTTTAAAGCCTTTTTCACTCCTATGGGGTATATACAGTACACACATCACACATACTCGTGCGTGTAAAGACACTTATGTGCTATTATAAATAGTTTATGGCATTTAGTGCCTCAATGTATGTAGGTTTATATGGATGTGTTAGTTGGGAAGATCAATTTAGATATGGAATTTAGTTATGATTTATTTTTTGTATGTGCTGTACTGTAAAGCAAATGATAATAATAATTTAGTCGTTATCATTTCGGGAGAGAATTGTTGGGTATTCGGTCTTCGGTGTACTTAAATTTTCAAGATTCCTTGTGGTCTTTTACTCGATGAGGAATGAGGAGTTAAATTATGTCAAAGTGTAGTTGTAGTAGTTGGTTTTCTTGAGCGTGTGAACAACGATTATTACCGTATTTTATAATGATAACATAATAAACTGATACCGAATAAAGTTCTTAATTTCCAACATATTTTTATTGGAAAACTATGGGAGGTTATATTACGAAAGAGCTTGAAGGTATCGAACTATTTTTAAGTACTTGCTGTTAAAGAATAGGATGCCTTTGTAAATGTCATTCTGCAGAACTTTAGCAGGCGTTCTGAACACAATTTCTGTAATCCGTCTGAGTTAGTCCAATATATTTTTCTATCCGTAATCCTGATTCCGTCTTTTTAAGGGTTTAAGTTGATTTTCAATCATTGGCATTTCAAGGTGTGTAATCATAAGAATTTGCTAGATAATTGTGATCATCCCTTGAGAAACATCACGGTCTGGAAACTTCGTCTTGTTTAATAGAATGTCGATATGTATCTTCCAATTCCGACCATAAAAAAATCTCTGTCCCTGTTTGTAGTAATGATTTTATTTTTATATTTTAGAGAAAAAAAAGTATCAGCTGTTAAAAAAAAACGGACTTTTCAAAATTAATCTATGTACATTTTTTAATCAATTTTAAGAGTTTTCATCTGGCATGTGTTTTGTCCACTTATACTCATACTTACTTAGTTTCTCAGACCTACTACGCCCGTTAGTATATTGCCCAGCAGCGGGACATGCATTTATTTAAGCTCCCTCCTGCTCTTCCTCAATCTCGAGGTTCCTTCTCGGTTTACCAACTTTTTGTTATAATTCAAAATGTTTCATTCAAACTTAACTTATATTATAAAATTCAATTATAATACAAATTGTAATAAATGGTGTAGGATATAAATGTAATGTCAATGGCGGCCAAACCAAAAAGTGAGGTTGGTGTGACTATCCATACAAATGAAAAAGTATTTGACAGTTTCAAGGTATTAAACATTGTGTATGTTGGTAATATTGGTTTTTAACAGGGTGTCTTCATTTCCCCTTTCTTATTGAAATCCAAACCTTACTGGATATTTCCTAGGTACTGTGACTGAGTTTTCATCACCTCGAAGTGATAACGAAGAGTCCTTAATTTCTACTGGCCTTGTCTGGTCTTGACTTGATGCGGGAACATCTTTGACCTCAGAATGCGGATGGAGAGGAGATGAAGCGGCTTCCCCAAGGAGTCCTTTGTAGACTGCAAAAACCTTTCAGATCTGGATAAAATAGCTTAAAAGAAATAAAGATTATTTGAATTGTTTTGAAAGTTAGACAGGGAGATAGAGTCAAAGCATTTTTTAAGTCGTATCTGATTTTGGTGTCGTTTGAAACAATTTCTTTTAGAATGTACCAAATACATTCGCTGTCGAAGAGTTTTCAAAATCTCAGCTTCTACCCAACCGTTTCGTGTCAAATACTCTCTTGCGTAAACTGCATCATCAGGCTTAAACTTACTTCCAGAAGTTAATGATCTAGGATCTAGACTCTAGGTAATTGTCTAGGATCAACTGATAACATGGCTGAGATAATTGTTCGGTACCGTCTACCATGAAGATATTTGGCTGAAGACTTTCCATCTTCATGACCTCTATCGCCAACTAAAGAGCAAGTAGCTCCCGTATCAATTTGGCAATTTCATTTGCCGTCTGTTTACTGATATAGTCACAAACATTTTATTTTCCTTTTTTCTATCTCCTTCATATCAGTGCCCTAAAGGTTGCTACAGAATCAAACGATGATAAGATTTTGTCCTCTTTTGATAGTTGGCTAGACTCTGTGTTGTACACAGAATGTACTAATTCAGCACGGCCTTGTCTTTTCTTAGAACCTCCATGGTTCTTTGACTGTCTTGACTTCTTGTGGAATTTTCCTTTTGAGCACTCTGCCTGCTTAACTCTCTGACCCCCACTTAAGCATACGTTGTTTATATGGCCTTTTCTATTACATATGTCATAAACCTACTCTAAATGTATGCAATGAGAACGACTGTGATTAACTCCACAGTTCTTACATGATTTACGATAAAGATCACCAATATTGGACTTACTTTGATTGCTTGATCTCTCCCGTCCAGGGTGTCTTCACTTTTCTTCCTTCTTGTGTGAGTGAATTGCACTGCATTACCTAAATCATAATGCAGTCATTAACTTTTCGAAGCGTGTGTCCAATCCACTTCCACTTGCTCCATCGTATAATGGTATCGATAGGTTCCTGACCTGTTCGCTTCTAAACCCGTAAGATTTTTTGAAGACACCTGTTAACGAATTTTCCTGGTGCTGCATCCATATAGCAGAACTGATTTGAGGTTAAAGTTACACAGCCGTAGCTTTGTGTTCAAGCTGAGAGATTTGTTCCTCCAAACATTGGACAACATTTCGATAGCAGCCTTTCCTTCAATAATATGGCTGTTCGATTCCTTCTTAGGGAGATATAATACTTCCAAGTTCTTGGAAGCTCTCTACTTTCTCTACTGGTTGTTGAGTAATATTCATCGGAGCAGATGACTGAGAGATTCCGAGGCTGAGTATTACCGATTGCTGGTCTTGTACATTTATAAAATGCTCTATTTGGTTAGTGAATTAATTTTTCTGAATGATGAATGAATATTATTTTGGGGTTTGTGCACTGCGACCTGTAAGATCTATTGTGTCCCCTACTAGGACTGGGGAGGTTCCCATTAACAATACTTTCTCTAGTTTAATTTCCCTTCAAAATTTTAGAATTTTGTGCACCGTCAGAGAGGCTTAGTTCTTCTACTTGGTAATTTGTCAAGTGTTTCCTCCTTTGGTGCATTAGTACTTTACACTGCCCTAGAATGTGGTCAGGTGTTTCTTCATGATTGGCGATATTTAAATGCCCATTTAGTTTACAGTTACCAGTGAATGTGCTTGTAACTATTCCTATGTTGTTCCTACTTAATTTCATGCAGTCTGTGTAACGTTATTGATTGTAATAGTTACCAATTAACATTTTTGCCTGCCTCACTTTAGGAAGTTCTTTCAAGATTTTTGCTCTTTTAGTTTCCTTCTCTTTCCCCTAATCCACAATACGGTTCTGGTCCTTATAGTGTATTTCAGGCACCAATTTTCGCTTAGCAGTCTGCCTCTTCATTTCCCTGAACTCCTACATGTCCAGGTACCCAATAAGAGTAACAGTGTTTACCTTACCGAGTTTATTCAGTGTGTCAATACAGTCCCATACTATTTTTGAACTAACAGTGTAGGATGTTAGCGTTTTAAGAGCTGCTTGACTATCTAATATTATGGCTATGTTTTGGTTACGATAGATTTTTTCTAGATTACGTTCAGCGCATTTCGCAATGGCATTTACTTCTGCTTGAAAAATACATGTGAACTGTCCTATTGGTATCGAAGTAGACTGACTGATACTTTATAATCACATTTACATGACAAGCATCTGCCATAATTATATTAATATTGAGTAGTAACAACATATTCTTTAAAACATAGTTCCCTTTTTAAAATAAGTGCTGGTGCACCTAGACGTATACGTAATTATTTCATCTCAGAAGATGAGGCTATAAAGAAGGTTTTGATATTTTTGCACGACTTAATCCCAGTACTATTTTACTACTAAATTTCTTAAAAGAAAAAACAGTCTATATGCTTATCGTACAAGGCTTGGTGCCATTAATCATGACTTGCCGTATGAATTAAGAAAACTATCCTAAAATTAATTAAATTCTAATTTCGTGAGTCATTATTTTTTTTGTTGTTTTTTTTTTTTTATAAAATATGAACGAACTCTCACTTTATCTTGTAATAATCTTTAATTAAATATTATATTCTCGTGTATCGTAAATATACACATTAAAACTAAATAAATAAAAATAAACTTCCACTGAATACACTCTTCTTATCTTATTCAACTAAATGTTCCTAATAAAAAAATTAAAAAAAAAAACAAACGAACATAAACATTTCAACAATAAATTAAGTCCCTCATTCTTTAAAGCTTGTTCTTGTTATTATCTATTATAATTGTCGGTCGGTCGAAAACTATGCAGTAAAATACAACCTCCCTCCCTCCTCTCCAACCCTTAATCCAAAACGTACATTTATTATCATAACTAATTAGATTTTTAGTTATACATTTGTATTTATTTATATTTTGTATATGGATAAGTAAATATTATGTAGAATTCTAGATAAATACCAACATACATTCATGCATATATTTATTGTTTTATATATATTTTTTTTTGTATTTTGTTGTTGCATAACTTAAAAGAAGCATTATTATGGCCATCAACATCTCTTAGCCAGATGCTTCTTCTGCCTTCAACCCGATGATGGTTTCGTTGCGTTTTGGCACTGACAATAGTATGCGAATTAAAGTTACAGTTTTAAAGTTAACCCCCTAAAAAATAATAAAAATGAAGAATATGTAGAAAGGTAAAAAAATCCTGTTTTTGAAATCAAATAATAATTTTTAAAGAAGCCTTGTTTTTTGAAAAAATAATGAAAAATTTAATTTTTTTAACTTAATATTGAAAGGCCATTTTAAAAAAAGTGTTATGCCTCATCAAAATTAGAAGTGTTAAAAACACAAAACACAAAACACAAATTTCGATCAGTCATCCAATAGGTGTTAAATTTTTGAATAGTTAACGGGTGTTTTTTTAAGACGTGTGGTTTTTAAAAAGAAATAAAACGCATATATTTCTAAAATATGGTCAAGAATTTAGCTTCGTTATAAAGATAAAAGTTTGCCATTTTGTTTTAAAAATGTTTTTTGTGGCTACCACGGCTGGATCGAATAAATTCCAGCCAAGAGGCTCAGTTTTCGACCACTTTTGCAGCAATTGGTTATGTATGTTAGCATTTATGCATCGAATATTCTCTTTCGACGACGCTTCAATCGTCTTAGCCTTATCTACGTAGATAAGTGACTTCACATACCTCCACAAAAATTAGTCAAGCGGTGTTAAATCGTACAATCTTGGAGTCCACACTAACGGCCCACAACGACACGAGATAAGATGCTCACCATAATTGGGATCGGTGGCCATCTCGTTTTGAGCCCATTCATCGAACTTGCTACGCGGTTGATGGTCGTTAAATTTTGTAAGCCCGCAAACCAAGATCCTTCTGCAAAATCTTCCATAAAGTGGTTGGACACAACTCCAATTGTTGCGCGCGATGGTGGATGGACTCATTCAGGTTTTCCTCGATACTCTGCTCCACAGCAGCAATAGAGCCTTTGGTGCTCACTGTTCGGCGTCTCTGAGGATGCGCATTATCCACTAGAGTAAATATGGTGCTAAACCGATCCATGGAGATGCTCGAATTACCAACTCTGCTGGGCGATGAGTCGTTTAAACTGAACCATTATTTTGGCAATAAATTTGCACAATTTTCAATAGTTTTTCAGAAATAAGTCTACTTATAATAAAATGGCAAACTAAATTCAGCATAAATCAATTGACAACTGTCAAAGAAATTGACTTCGAAAAAAGTATTGCCAGATTGAAAACCACACCTCTAAAAAAAACATCCTTCCTATAATGAGTTGAGCACATTTATTTGGTCACCCTTCATGAATTTAGTTAATCAACGACTAATTAACAACAAATTATCCACGTAACACCTTTTAAATTGGTGATTTGACATTCATAAAAAGGAGATAGTGAAGAAGTCAAGTCTGACCAAATCTCGAGTTCGACAATCCTTGATTTCCGTCTTAACTTTTATGACTTTACTGTCCAGACTATATTGTCCCAAGTTCGGTAGTCGTCGTTGGTGCCTCGGTGGTGGTTATGGCATGCCACTGGTGGTAGAAGTGTGGTGGCAGGTATATTGTTTTATTTATGCCGTTCACTGCTGTTTATTCCTTACAACGGAGACTACGACGACCGACGACCGACCGACGACGATGACATAAACCATGGAAAGAGCATTGGTTATGTTTTTATTGTGAAGTTTCTTTTTTTTTCCGGGGAAATTATGAAAAGCGCTTAACGACAAATGAAATACAACATCAGTCGACTGATGATAGGATGTTTATGTTTATGTTTATGTATATACAGTCGAGAAGGTACCGCATACATATTTATACACAGAAATAGTCCCTAAAACCAAAAACGAATTAAATTAATACACAGACGGCCGCGGCATCGGCATCGGTATGGCCTGGCCTTGGCCCAGGCCACGGAAATATGGTTCCTCGGTCTGTTTTAACGGTCCTCCTTTTACTGGATGGAGTCATAAATGGCAGAGTTTCCTCTGTCCCCCAGAAACTGTTGAACGGAAGAGCAACTGTTGCTTCGCAAGACAAAAGAAACGCTCCAATTCTATAGTCTATGTAGGAGTGTGTGTTTGTGTGTATTGGTATTGGTCCATGGCATAATGTCCTTGCGTAGGCAGATGGTGGTGCTTAACCAAGCGTCATGATGCAAACGAAGAGCACTTGGATATTTATTATGCTTTTAGTAGTTGGAGTTGCAGAGAGTCCAGGATATAATTCGATCAAATAAACCAACAACAACAACAGCAACTCGAGTCTTATCCCACAAGAGTGTAATTTGTTGTTTTTTTTTCAATTTTTATCCCGCTTTTATTCCTGCCTGTCAGCAGGAACAATGGCATTAGTCATCCGCCAGCAATCGCAATGCTGCTGATGAATGTTATTGAGAAATGAATGACGGTTGGAACGCTTTGTGATTTAGATTAAGCGGCTGCTTATCTATAATTGATGTGATGCTTGTGTGGATTTGATATGATTCTTGACCGTGTGGACCGAAAACCGTGAACCGAGTACCGAGTACCGAGAATCGGGAATGAGGGATGATGGGAAGGATTATGCTGCAAAAGCACACAACTCACCAGGGAATTTCTGGATACATTTCGTCGTCGTCGTCGTCGGGATCTTGTATGTTTCCTTCGAAGGATTGTTATGTTGCTATACGTCGGGGTTGAGATGAGGTGTATATGTATATTCACCCAGGAGTTCCAAGGAAGTAGAAGCTCAATTCAACTGAATTCATATATTATAATAAACGAATATGGAATTATTGATGCCGGATAATGCGCTCCAAGATGGATATTTGTAATAAAATTGACAGGATTAGCTTTGTTTGAATAATTGGGCATTATTCATAATAAGGTTTCAAAAACATTTGCCCGATTTCATTACTACAACAATAAATCATAATATACGATACCTTGCAAAAATATACCTCCTATGTATAAGATTATCAATTTTATTTGATTTTTATGATCGATGGATTTTTTGGTTTGGGATTACGAAGCCTTATTTAGGTGATTAGTATATTCAGTAACGTTATTTTATTAATTTATTTTTTCATAGTAAAAATTACTTTGGAAGAAATTAATAGTTCACTGGAATTTTTCGTGCAAACTTTAGTCACATACAGTAGAATGGCCAACTAGTGTTAAATATCTATTTTAACTATCGTCTAATTTTTGTTTGTTTTTAAAAATATATCAAAATTGACCCAAACACTATAATCATGCTTCGGAAGTGGTAATTAATTCCGATAAAAGTGAAATTTTACGTTTGGCCTCACACATCCGAATTGACAGCGTTGCGAGTACCAAGTTGCCCTGGGTATCAAATGATGGACTAAGTAGTAAACAAGTTGACCACGTGTTGATAGAACGTAGCCACTACCCCATCCTGATGACAGTATACGAACTTACCGAGTTGCCAATATCGACTCGGATTTCCTAACGAGGACTCATTGTAACCATTGACCAGGTTCGATTCAGATGGATGAAGGATTAGTCCTGAACTCAGTATGCCAGGCGAAATAAAAAAAAATAAAAATTTGTTCGTCTAAACAAGGATTTTACGTCAAGTTTTCGAATGGATGCGACCCAAGTTTTTTCAAACCTCTCTTATTTAAAAAAAGATTATACCAATTCTAAAATCCAATTTTTTGGCAACAATTTTTTTATGACATACAAATGTGATATAGAAATCAATAAAAAGTTTTTCAAAAGAAAGTTTTTCTTAATTTATAAAATTTCAAACTTGAATTATACAACGAAGGTAAGCTGCAACAAGAAAGGGTAAGCGAAGCTACCAACTTCAAAATATTAAGTCAAATGTCATCAAGTGATACACTGATGGGTTGAGAACTTCCCAAGGGACTGGGGCAGGAATCTATGAACCTATAGAACCAAAATGTTGATACCAATGGAATAGTCCATTCAGGCAGAAGTAAATGTCATTGTCAACGTAATCTCGAAAGAAGCTATCGGAATCAAAACATAGCTATCATGTCAGATAGTCAAGGTGCACTCAAAGCGCTTACCTCTTACACTGTTAGCTCAAAAATATTGTGAGACAGTATTGACATATTGAACAATCTCGGTAAGGTAAACACTGTCACTTTTCAGTGGGTACCTGGACATGTAGGTGTTTAGGGAAATGAAGAGTCAGACTCCTTACCGAAAACAGGTGCCTCAACTCCACTTTTAAAACCCAAACTGTACCGTGGAATAGAAGAAATTGTAATTTAGGACAATATCAAAAAAGTTGAGGAGCCAAAAAGAATACAAATCTGGAGGGAATTTCCAAAATTGAGGCAGGCAAAAACATTACTCGGAATAGTGATGAGCCTACTCACTGGTCAATGTAAACTAAATAGGCATCTAAACATTAGACAATGCCTACTGCAGGTTTTGTAACAACCATGAGGAAATAACACCTGACCAAATTTTGGGACAGTGTGAAGTACTCATGCACCAAAGAACGACAGACTTGGGAGGGACACTAGAAAGAAAGAAGAAATGAATCTTCACACTCTGATGGTACCCCAAGTACTCAATTTTCTAATAGAAATACAATTAGAGGAAGTACTATAAAGTGACAACCTTACCCAGTTCTAGATTAGAGCACAATAGACCTTTTAAGTTACAGTATATTAACCCCAGTCAATTCATTAATTCATTCCACATCACTTCGACATGGATACACAGGGCGTATAAGTACTTTTATTAAATGTTTACTCTGTTTCTTATTAAAATGAAATGGTTTAAATAGAATTAAATGTATTTTATTAGTTCCCTTATAAAAATAATGACCTTCCTTTTAACATTCTTCGTATGCCTTAATTTAAGACAAACAATTGAGCCTTCGAACCACTTCTAAAACCTACGATCCTCTTTTGTATTTTATTTTTTTCTTACAATTTCAATCTTGATTTAACCTATTTTCTCTGAAATTGATTTTATTACTTTATTTAATGTCCGTATCAATACTTACTTACACCTGTTAACTTAATTATCTAGATCTTATAAAATTCGAACAAAAAAAAATAAGCAATGTTCTTATCGTACAAAACCATTAAAGTACCTACTCAATTGAAAATTCAACACTTAAATTCAATTCAAAACACTCACAATGTCACAGTAGTTTGCATTTGTATTTATCTTTGGAATTTTTTATTGTGGATTGTATATTCAAAATTCAACAAGTCGTTATAAATAACCAATTTGACGACTTTTTTAACTGAATTGTACACAACAACACAAAAAATGGACAATAAAACAACTAAGTGAAAGAAAATTGGTCGTTAAGGGTGAAATAAGGACCTTATGATATTTTATTCAATTTGTTGGTAATATTTTATAAAGACTTTTAGAATTTTAAGTTAAGAACATGTTACTTTTTCTCAATTAACTGAACCTAAAAAATATTTCAAAATGCAGCCTTTAAGCCCCGAACATTCTTTTAGGTCTTGCAAAGTCGTTGGTCAGTTTGGTATACAAAGAAACAGACTTTTTTTCAGCCTTATGAAGAATGAAAAGTCACTTCCTATGACGTTTCAATGGCCTTTTATATTCTTTTAAACTACAGAATGTTGATTCCACTTAGACACTAAATGCTCTGACATACACGATGACGTGGTTTTCAATCCGAATGGTGTTCTCTCTTCCTTGAAATCGCCTACGTGGAGCTTGAATTTGTAGAATCTCTTGACTGTCGAACAATGTGTTCTATTGAACCACATCTACATCTTTGTACAATTCTCAAAAAATGCCAAAAGTCCGATGAAGAATTTTGGATTCAAAACAGCCTTTACTTCCTGTCCATGGTCTCAGCTGAAAATTTTGAAAAACGTACGTTTTTTTGACAAACCGAAAAAGCGGTTTTCGAAGCAATATCCACTAAGCTTTCACTCGTGGACACTAGTGAACTTCTTCTTAAGTGCTATCGAAATGGTAATTTTTTCAAAATGGGTGCAAAGATGTTGTTTTTTTTTTGACAGCAGTTTTCAGTATTTGGTCTTCGTTAATTCCAAGTTTCCAAGACCAACTTGTCAAAATAGTTTTTCAATAGTTTTTCATGCATCAGTTTTAGAAGGAAAAACTGAATATTTATAACTTCTTTTCATTTACGAATTTTTTAAGACACAAGAAAATCAAAAAATATCAAATTTTCATAAGCACAAATGGGAATTTTTCAGTAAGGGTTTTCCATGCCCTACCAAAAATGTGTTACAATGTTCTTTCAATTAAATTAAAAATCAAGAACTTTTCCTGAATCTCCTCTTTCCCATCAACATTATTCAGTAGTCTCTAAAATTATTGCAACAAGTGTTTCTTAAAATCTCGAATCTTTCCGAATCTTTTCAAATCTTTAAGTATCGTCTCTCAATAAAAGCAAACAAAATGTTTAAATCATTAGAGAACGCTTAAATAATGTAAAATCGTTTTCTACAGTGAGTTGGAACTTTCAATTCAATCTGTGTATCGAGTTGGCTTAAAAGGGAACCCTTTCTTCCATAAAATATGTACGTATGTATGTCTATAGAAAACACCGTTGTATTCGAATATCTACCCTTCAATAAATTAACCCCGGCAAATGTGGTTCTCTGGTGACTTAAC
This sequence comes from Scaeva pyrastri, assembly GCA_905146935.1. NCBI lineage: Eukaryota > Metazoa > Arthropoda > Insecta > Diptera > Syrphidae > Scaeva > Scaeva pyrastri. The sequence continues at coordinate 18,811,477 of LR989929.1, read as the reverse complement.
CCTCGAGTGCGCAAAAACAAAGCTATCCGGTGGCTTTGTTTCTTCCTTGTCTACATATTGTCCTATATATGGAGAACAAGGTTGCGGACCACTATAGCTATGTAACCAAGCCATTAAACTTACCTACCTATACATACATACATACATATTAACCTATTCGGGTATACAATGTTCTTTGAAGGGTCTTTTTCAAAACCGAGTTTAAACCCTGTGCTGTACAATGCCTTTTCAAATCAAGTGATTTTACTAATCGATGTGTCTCTTGAGGCAAGGGTTTGGGTTTGTATTGTGTCTATGTCTGTGTCTGTGTGTGTGTTTGTAGATTTATACAATATAAAGCGATGGTGGTGGCGGTGCGGGTTCTGTTACTGTTTCCATATAACGGTTAAATGGGGTTCCGGATGCGAGTGTTATATGGATACTGTAGTTGTTCTTCCGGCTTTGGCTGGATAAGTCTTTACAATTTATTCGAAATTGATGTTCTTTGAAGGTTATATGCGTTGCGAAACTCAGTGAACTGTTCGTTTGGAAATATAAACGCCTTTTCACTTTACGTATAAGGGGGTTTGGATTTGGACTTGAAAATTGACCTTTATATAGGGTATGGGAATATTTTATTTTTTGGCTGTTTTTTTGAAAAATTTTGAAAGGCAGTTAAAAGGGAAGGTGATTAAATTCTTCGACTATAAGATTCTTAGACTTGAACGTCAAACAACACAGCATAGCATTAAAAAGAATTTGCTATTTTGTTATCCTGATTAAATTGCCGGAAAGGAAAGGATTATTATTTAAGAGAAGAGAATTATTTAACATGAGTGTTATTTATTATTTTAGTTTTTTTTTTTTAATTTATTATTTGGATACACTCTTCTGAAATGTTTTAAGAAATAGGTAGGTACATACGTCAAATTGCATTACTTCCCTAATTTGTCAGTCATGAATATTTGGCATAGAAATGATTGTGTTGTATATGATTTTTTCTAACATATGCTTTTCAATCTGGCTATACTTATTTTGGATTTAATAATTTTGACAGTTGGCACTTGATTTATGCTCAGTTTTATTTGCCATTCTATAATTAACCTTACTCCTGAACAAGGGCATCGCACGTTCGGTGAATGAGACCAAAACGAGATGGCCACCGATCCCGATAATCACAAGAAAATTTTGTTCAGCGATGAAGCTATTTGAATGGGGACGTTAATAAGCAAAATTCTCGTATTTGGAGTGATCATAATCCACAAGCCATTGTTGAGACGCCCGGTCCGTTACATCCTCAAAAAGTCAGTGTTTGGTGTGTTCTATGGGCAGAGGGAATCATTGGTCCATATTTCTTCAAAAATGAAGCCGGCCATAATGTAACAGTCAATTGTTAACGGTATAGTGCCATAATTATTGACTTTTTCGTGACTGAATTAGAGGATGTTTATGTGATTACTTTTAGTTCCAACAAGATGGCGTTGCCATACAGCTAACTAAACAATCATTTTATAGAAGAACATTTTTCGTGAGCGCATTATTTCGAATCGTCTTGGACATGTGAAGTGGCTTCCAAGATCGTGTGAGTTAACACCGCTGGACTATTCTTTTGTGGGGTTATGTCCTGGTAAGGTACTTGTCTACGCAGATAAGCTCGAGATTACAGAAGCCTTCAAAGAGAATATTCTGAGCGTTATTGCTGACATACGGCCCCAATTGCTGCAAAAAGTGGTCGAAAATTAGGTCTCTTTGCTGGAATTTTTTCGAACCAGCTGCGTTGGTCACTTGCCCAAATAATAAATATAAATTCTTGGCCATAGCATTAAACTATATGCGTTTTATTTCTTCTTAAAAACCACACACTTAAAAAATACACCCTTTACAATATTTTCAAGCTAATTATGCAGTTAAAAATTCTACTTAAACAAAAAAAAATGAAGCCCACTTCATAAAGTTCTGCTTTTTTCTATCAGGCTTAAAAAATTCAGCTTTTCAAAATTCTTAATCTCAAAATTTTGAGTGTTGAAGAAAAGTACTACTTAATAAAATTTAAAGAAAATACAGAAATACCTGACGCTGTTTCCAAACTGAATTTTGATAAGCAGAATTTTAATTTTAAGTAATTTTTGAAACTCTTCTTATATTATTTTCCAAAGCGAATTTTGAAGAACAGAATTTTGACGTTTTCAATTTGTCAAAACCTTTAACTAAGGGGGGTTTTGTTTTAATTTTTCTTTTGATTCAAACAAAGTTAAACAATCTTTATTCAAAGTATAATATTTTTTCGATAAAGGTTCTTTCTGGGTACACCACCAACAGATTTTATCCAAGGAACAACTCCAAATTATTCGATTTCAGGTTAAATCATTACCACATGGGGATTATCTTTGAGGGTTCAATATTAAATCCATCAGAATCTATTAATTAAATTACTCAACTCCTGATTTAAGCATAACACACTCTGTCTATTTTTGCTCATAAATCCTTAGAAATTTTATCTCTTCCAATTTGTGATCAGAAGAACCAAAATTTGTGGAATCCGTCTCATTGTCTAGCTTGGATAATTTCTATAAAATCTCCGTCGGCGGCGTCGTTGTGTCGTCGGTCGTTGGTCAGTTCGGTATAGCAACGACCAAAGGACCAGAACTATTCGAATTCCAGGATAAAGTTCAAAATCTTTGTCGGTCTGTCGATGTCGATGGGAATCAATTATTCCTCTGGACAGTGATATATCAGCTCCTTTTCGAAAATAAACATCAACACATATGTATGTACATATGTATGGAAAATCAAGTTTTACATTGTGTGTGGAGCTTCGAATAGAATTACTACGTTTTCCTATAAACCTTTTCAGATCCTCGAAGGTCCTTTTGGTTAGATGGCAATGGTAACCCAATTGATAGACAGAATGGACAGAATGATGTATTCATCTTAAGACACCTCTTTTAGTACACATTTAAGAATACACAATGGTGAAAGCAATTGTATAAAAGACCGTACATACCATAGCCTCTGGCCTTGCCCTTCATAAATAATTACACCCCCTGTGGCTGTGCCAGACGTTGCGATGGCGATGGTTTTGTTGTGATCTGTTGATATGCTCACGTTCGTTATCCCCCATTCAATAAGAGGATTAGATTTTTATGCGATGCTTTCGGGAGTGAATTTCCTTCGGGACAAAAAAAAAAACAAACAACAGAAAAATAAAAAAAAGTAAAACAATTCCCGGAGCTGGAGTTGGAACCACCACGGAGCTCTTTCAGTCGAGGGGACGAGGATGAGGACGAGGGCGACTACGACCACGAGCACGGCCACCACCACCACCATCGCATTGCCATCCAGGACCATCATCACTTGGTTTTCGCTTTTGATGGCATTCTCCGAATATAACCATAACACGAACCAGTTGCCATTAACACAGCTCTAGGTCAAAGGTGGCTTAGTCATGGAGATTTATGCGTAGAGCGAAATGAACATTCGATTTGCGGTCAATGGGACAAAACCTATTAAGATACTGATCGAATGCTTTCCGATATTAACTTGGATATTTATTTCCGATTGTCTATGGCAAAACCATTTTCACGCTTCGCTTACTAGAAATTCCATTTGGAATTTTTATGACTCCAGCTACGAGTTCGAGTACGAGTATACTGCGGCAATCGCAATATGGACTTTCGGCTTTGGGCTTTGGACTTTGGGCATTGGCCATAATGCTTGCTTGCTTGGAGTTCGTGCTGATGTATATGTAATTCTATATAATATGCGTATAATCTTATACCAACTTATGTGTATGTATTTATATGTGAGAGTGTGTATGTATTTATTTTGGAGTTAATAAAATAATTTTATTGGTGAAAATTTTTGAAAATGTCTTAAGAAAAATACCTGAAAATATTTGCTGACATTTATTATAATTGACTTTCCCTGATTCAAAACCAACTTAGAATAAATTATTAACGACTTTATTTGTTTTGTATGTGTGTGTGAGTGTGGTGAGGAAAGCTGTTTTTGATAAGGTCGTAAAATAATAATTTTTATTGGTTTTGATTATGTGATTTATTGCGTCACTTTCGAAGGCATTTAGACAACCACATCTAAGTCAAATCCTTTGTGCAGGATTTTAAGGAGCTATGAAAGAAGAAACTGTTTTTCTTTAAAATTGGAAAATGTGAGTCAAAAAAGAGGCAATTTTCGAGTCACTTGCTTTATATTCAGAAGCAGTATTTGGAGATTTAGAGATACATACAAAGTGGTAGTTTGAGACGGGCTCTAAAGTTTTCGTAGACGAATTGGAAGTCTCGGTGTGACAGCAAGCAGGGCTTGGATTACGAATCGTCAAGGCTTACTTCAGGACCTTGACTTTTATATTGGATGAGCTTGATTTTTGACTTTGGTTATCTCTGGAAAATACAACGTTTTTTGTTTATTATTCAGAATTACCTATTTGACAGTTTGAGTTTTGGCTTTGAGCTAAAATTCTAGTTGAACTCTCTAAATTGGTTTTGGTAGTGTTTCCAAAGACCTTTGACAGTATACGCACTGAGTATGGACCCCATTGCGAATGTAAACGGGTTGATTAAAAGCAAACTTCGGACAGAGCGAACTTTTCTGGCGTAATTTGTTGATACAATTGTTCTAAGAGTTGTGCCATGAAGAATTTCGGCAGGACTTTTGTCTGTTAAAGGATTAAGCGTTACCCTATATGTCATAAAATATTCCGAAATGGCTGTATCAATACTCTTCTCCTCTTTTCAGTTCAATGAAGAAACATTTAAATAAATATTTGGAAACACCCTGTGAAAATAAGAACCATGGAAAATGTTTATTTACGTGAATCAAAGAAGCCCGAATTTTTCTGGACTTCGAGTTTTCAATATTCTGAAAGAAGACTTATCTTCTACGATATCACTACTTCTCAACCGTGCTATGTATTTGTACATTAAATTTATGAATGGCGATCATAGAGCTAAAGTTGCTGATTTTAAACTTTATAAATTGATAAGTGTAAGGTACTGAGGGAATATCGGATATCGACCCAAAATATTCATAATCATTCATTAAATTAATACAAATTTCAAAACTGAAGTTCAAGACTGTTGCTACAAGAATTCTGTGTGAGATTTGGTGATTCAGCCACACTTACATGAATTTGTTTCGTCAAAACCCGAAATCCTGTCTTTCGATATCTTCTGCTTGTTTAGAATTGAGTTTGATTACATCATCATCACTATTATCAGCTCGACAACTGGGATTTGGTCCTGGCCCTATTCAACAAGTATATCCATTTATCCTGATCTTATCTTCTTTGTCCTGATCTGTAACGCTGTCACCTACCCTAAAATGTCCTACAAAGAACTTTCTTTAATTCCAGTTAAAGCCAATGACATTCTAATATTTTATAACTAAGTGCGTTTATAATAATCCTTTATTAAGTTCATAACTCTCCTAGGACAATATAACTTTAAGCCGCTTCCCCATTAAAGAACCCCAAAAACAAGTTTCATTAAAATGTCCCCTCCAAACATACCTAACACGTATAAATGTCCAACCGTCTACGTGTGGTTTGTGACATGTCACCTCCAGTTCCACCCGTAATAGGACGTTAGTAGGTACTATTGCCATTAAAAAGACCAAAGGGACATTTTATTGCCCGCTTTTATAGCGGCGTCGTCATCGGCCGCGGCGTTGTGCTTAAATGGGCATAATGTGCGAGTATCCGTGTGAACATATAACAAATTTACCTAAACGATATAAAATATTTGCAAATGCCCGAAACATGACATATTTAATAGCTGGCGGGGGCGGGGACTTAGTGTAGGTCGTCGCTCGTTACTCGTCAGTTGTCAGTCGTCATCATCTAACCCAAAAGTCTATCTTTATATACATATAGTGGAAATATGCACAAAATTTTAAGCTGATATAGTGACACACGAATGGCTGTCATTCAGTGTCGTTTTTCTGTTTTTATTAGAAACACAAATTTTTGGTGAGAATTAAATTAAATTTATTCTGTCAAAACTAAGCAATTTAAATTTGAGGGTACGTTACTTATACTCGTATATTATGTATGTATGTGTTTGGTTTATGTTTCTCTGTGCGATTTTGGGTTGAAATGCATCTGCATTTTGAAAATGATGTGAGTTTCATTTATGTATATATATATTTTATCCACAGAATGGCATAGAATAAATTTCACGTATAACAAGGGTGACCATATTCTTCTCAGCTCGAAACTGACAAAATAATTTGACTGTTAATAATATCATCGAGCTTATTAAGTTGCCGCCCTCTAGGCAACTTAAAAAAGACTTCCTGGAATTCTAACACATTTTTTTTTTTCTCAAATTTTCAAGTTGAATTTTGTCTACTTAAATCCATTTAATTGAATAAAATTAATTTTATGACATTTAATGAAAATATTGAACTACATACAATTATGCAACTGACCCTTAAAGTTGCCTGCAACTTAGTTGTATAGTTTGTGCTCCGTAATATAAGCGAACTATGAATGTTATTCTAAGAACAATCTTTTTCTTAGCTCTTACTGCAAATCCAATGTTGAAAAAGACTCTTAACTAACTTGGTGTGCATATCCATGATAGTTCCAACTCGATCTGCATTTTCATGCATTTAACAATTCGACCATGAAAATATTTGTTTAAAGTTTTGGGATTTATATTTAGAGTGAGTTAAAGATTGAATAAAGCGTATTTAAAACTTTTGTTACTGAGCTAGCTAAAGAATACCTATAAAACACGCCAATCACTAATCACTGACAGTTAAAAGTGGTCAATTTATTTACCCCCAGTCATTTGACTTTATTGCATTAAACATAAAAAGAATTGTTTCAGTTATTTGATTGCAATAATTTCAATCTTTTTCATGTCAAATAAATTGGCACCAGAAAATTGCCAAATTTGACATCCACTTACTTTGATCTGGAGCCGACGACGATGCCATCTAGTTGATCACCCAAAAACTCCGGTAGGTTTTTATCACACGTTTACAAATCAGTAATTGACTCATAATACCTTTTCATTTTTCTATTAAAATTTCAGGACTTGGATCAGACGTTCATTGAAACAGATTTAGAGGGGGATAAAGATCTTTAACCTTCTCAGTGTTTGAAAAATTAGCTTATTTCATTTTTTAAGGTGGGGGGAGGGATGGGTTGCAACCTTTTATTTCTTTTCGTTCATATTTTTTAATCAACAAATTAAATGGCTTCAAAAAATCAACCCTTTGTTTTTTCATTGGACCCCTTGCTTGTCTTGATTCACTAGTACATAGATTCTGCTTAAAATATTCAGAGTTCCCAAAACTTGTACCCATAATTAATTTACAAAATTCTTTCAAGGGGGTTTTTGAACCCCTTTCAGTTAAATCTAATTAAATTTAATATTGAATTAATTTAAATAACAATATTTATGCATCCCCTTTTAACATTGAAGAATTCATATAAATAAAAAAAAAAAAAATGTATTGAAATGGTCACACCATTGTGTTTTGATGTGAGTCAGTTCAGTATTTCAATGCGAGTATTTAGGCTAAGCTTTAGCAAGGAGTGAGAATATATATAGAAGAGTGCCAAGAGGCCGTTTATATTATCCATTGGTTTGTGGCGCGACGCAGTGAGCGGTGTCAGAACTGATTAAGAGTTTTGATGATGAACGGCAGAAAATAGTTGAGTGTATTTTTAGTGGTTGAATTAAAATTTCCAGTCAAAGTTTTAGCATAAACTACACATAGCATTTATAATAAACTTCTTATACCATTTTTTTTATTATTATAATCAAACTTCTAACGGAAACTACTACTGATAGATGGAAACCCCATTCATATACAAATACACATACATTTATCTACAAATAGTTTGGTACTCAGTTTAAACTCAGAAAGCACAATACACAAAAGACTTTTGAGGTTAAATACGAAAATTATTATTATGAATGAGATGCGGTTTTATTTAATTACTTAAGCAAAAAGAATTTTTTTTTATTTTATTTTTTGTAAAATTTTATTTGAATACTTTTATAACCAAAACAAATATTTTATATACAATTGCATGCGTTGAAGCTTAAATTTCAATTAAAGTTTGAGAAGTTTTGTTGGTGCAACTATACTCGTAATTTCGTGAGTTGTTAAAAATAGCGAGTTGAATTTCGTAGGTAGCTAAATTAATTTTAAATATTTATGACAAATATTTTTAAGTTGAATTTTAAACAATTTTATTAATTTTTAATGGAAAAGTTATAAAATTTAAATTAAATGTTTTAATAAGGCGAATTAATTTTAATTCTGTAAAAGTTGCTTGCAGAACTTGGGAATAGAAATTTGATATTTAGCAATTGACATTTGACAAGCGATTAGCCACGACCCATAACTTTCAAATGGCTTAAATTAAGAGCACCAAATTGTAACACAAAGACTGCTAATTGATATAAGTGAAGTAATTTCTTCAAGTTTCTCAACTACAAGAGAATTTTGAAAGTGAAAGACAAAACATTGTAAGTGGCGCCCGAGAGATAACATGTCGGACGCTGTTAATCTCCTAATAAATATCTAACAAATGCAAGATATGACAGAAGGAAAGTGACACGAGACACAAAGGAATATAAGTAGAAGCTGTTCTTAAGAATTAAGTAGTGTAATCGAGGAACGAATGTGTATCAGGTCAAAATTTGACGAACTAGACAAGTTGGTTTTTAGGAGATCACTTGCAATTTTACCCAATCATTGTTAAGTCATTTTAAAATTGTTAATAACAACTTTCTGTCAAAATTGAAAGTTGTCGAAAACCGTAAAAGGACAATTTTTAGGCCGTAATGCTGTTCACGCATGTGACAGTTTTTATACCAAAAAGAATTTCTTTTCGGTTAAATTTGAACTTCTTTTTACAAAGTTTCTTATTTCATTAGTCGCTACGCCCCGTCCACCCTACAGAATTTGTACCACTTATCTTTATGTAAAATTTGAAGGCTCTACAATATGAAGAAGTCAGGAAGGGTAATTATTTTTGAATTTCTGAACCTATCTCAGGAACCACTCGTGCTAATATATAATGATGATTTTTATGTTTAAGAAAATTTGCCAAAAAATTGTGTGATTTTGAAGTTTCTGATTAATTGGTCCCGAATTCAGAACGGGTTGAAAGTCAACTTTGTTTTGTTCTGTTCTGTTCTAAAATTCGTTTTTGTAAGCGATTTTCTGTGTTGACTGAAATTTTTTTACCATTCATTCATGTTTCTAAAGCGGTGGTTATGACCTCTTCGAAATTCTTCTGCAGATTCACTACAACTGATGGCAAACCTTATATTGATATGAGTTCTGAAAGAAAAATGTCAAATAAATATTCTTCTCAAGCTTGAAATTGAACCCGAGAAAAGTTTTTCAGTAGTGAATAATCAAAGTATCAAAAATCACTTGAAGAAACGAATTTGACTGTTTCAAAACATTTCCATCTGTAGATATTAATAAGACTTCAAAAAATTACTTCCTTATAAGTCAGAACTCATTAAAGTGTTAGAAGTTAAAGTCTGTTTTCTAAAATTGTTTGTTTTTTTTTTTTTTTAAATTAACAACTCTCTTTAAATAAAAAACAATATAATTTCTAAAACTTTTTCCTAAAATCAATTTAGTCGATACAAAAAATTTCCATTTCAGAATCACAACCTCTCAAATTAAAGATTTATATCAATGGAAAAACCATCACACAGAGATCATGACTCTTTTACAATTATTGTACATGAAAAGTTTTGGAAAAACGGTCACCTATACTTCTATACAATGTCAAAACTGGTCATGTGGAAATGAAAAATAATTTATTTCCTCAAAACTTCTGATATATTCTACAATATTATTCCCCCGATGGCATCAGACATGAACTCACTTCCTGGTCTATGGTGTCCCTTGCCCTTTTTTTGCCAAACTCTCATAAACTTAAGGAACTTTTCAATGACCAACATAACTTGTGTGTCCAACACCGGAAGACAAATACTACGACCATGTCCAATGGAAAAGATGCCAAGTGATAACATTGCCTCAATACGGCTTGTATGAACAACCAGGCTAGTAGGTATACAGAAGTTAGTTGGATAATTGTTCCTTTTTGATTGTAACTGTGATGAAGGTGTGTCCTGTTCGTCTGATAATTTCATTTCTCATATTTTTTTTTTCTATTCCTTGTTTTAGTGTCTTTACAAGGAGCAATGAAGATGAAGAATGACTTCATAATCATCTCACTGTTCCAGAGCAATTATTATTTCCAGTTTTCATCCTTTCTTCGTGGCACAAGGAGTTGGCCATTTTGATGTACGAGTATGTACTATATGTTCTCAGGTATACTCGTCTCTATAAAAAGGACGATGGATGTCTTTTTGCCCAGAGTCTTTCCACTGGATGGTGGAGAGAAAAAGACAAAAGGGGTCAGAATAAGGAAAACTTTAAAATACTAGATTGTTTGGAGGAAATTGAACGGAGAGGAGGTTTTTTTTTAATATTTAAATTTACTTCGAAAGACTTTTCGCAGGATATTCTTGAACTCGTCTTCATCCTTGTCCTTGTTCTTTTAGTTTGTTCGTTTAAATTCTCAAGAAAAGAACGTGATACATAACTTGAATGGTTAAAGTTGGATACGTAACGTGTAGTAAAGTTTGAATTATTTCCAATTTACCTATTTATTTTACGTAAATTGCTTCTTTTAGCATAGGTACTGTTACTTTTGGACTTGGACGGACCAACTGAAAATTGGTGCAATGGTAGTTCGGCGTGTATCATGGTGTGCAATTAGATAGGGTTGGTATTTTAAAGCCACGTTAATCTTCAACCTTATTATTTACTGAGTTCAGTAGTACTCAATGGAAGACTTAAAAGTTTTTCCTGTGTATCAATGCTTAAGTTTTAAATGGGCATCGTTAATTTGTATCGATTTAAATACGGGGAAAGAGGATAGTATATGATCTTTAAAATGTACTTAAGCGTGTTGAAGGTTGAAGCCATAGATCAAATAAAATTTCATTTATTTGCCTTTAAACTTGTCTAAAAAGAGATTTAGACCAAAAGAGAGGAAATTTATTTAAGTGTTGAAATTACAATACAAAATAACAACTATGTATAAAATAATTAAATAAAGTTTTTGAGTTCATATTCTTGCCTAAATTTGACAAATTACTGAAAAAAAACAACAACATTATTTCAAGTTGCTTAAAGTTTGGAGTGTTTTTTTTGGACGTGCGGTTTTCTATCTTACAATACTTTTTTCCAAGTTTGTCTTTTTGACAGTTGTTACTTGAATTATGCTCAACTTGGTTTGCCATTTTATAATGAATGGATTTTTATCCGAACAAGCACTTCACACGTTCAGTGAATGGGCCCAAATGGAGATGGCCACCGATCCCGATTTTGACAAGTAAATTTTGTTCAGCTATGAAACTTTTTGAATGGGTATTTTAAGAAGAACAATATTCGTATTTAGATTGATCATAATCCGCAAGCTATGGTTGAGTCGCCATCCACTCTGTTACATCCTCAAAAGTCACTTTTCGGTATGCTCTATAGGCAGAAGGAAGGAAATCATTGATTCATATTTCTTCAAAAATAAATCCGTCCATAATGTTGCAGTCAATGGGGAACGATATAGAGCCATGATTAATAACTTTTTCGTGACTGAATTGGAGACAAGATGGCGTTGCACGCAATACAGCTAATGAAAAAATCATTTTATTGAAGGAAACTTTTGGTGAGCGCATTATCTCGCGTCGCGGTCGTTAGCTTGTTTTGCGGTATCCAAGATCGTGCGATTTAACACCGCTGCAATAGTTTTTGTGAGCTTTTGTGAAGTCGAGACGACTGAAGCCTTTGAAAAAGAATATTCGAGTTTTTATTGCTGACATAGGGCTCCAAATGTTGCAAAAAATTGTCGAAAATTGGGTCTCGTGGCTGGAATTTATTCGAGCTAGTTACGGTTCCCATTTGCCCAAAATCATCCTTTAAACATAATGGCAAATCTTGTATATTATAACGAAGTTAAATTCTTGACCAAAACGTTAAAGCATATGCATTTTATTTGTTCTTGAAAACCACACGTCTTAAGAAAACACACAACAGCTTTTATAAATATTGAAGTCCATCCTTTAAATGTATTAATTAATTATTTAAAAAACACATGAACTTTTATGAAAATAATTAACAAAAGTGTCCATTTGTGTCCTGATAAAATATACGTTTTTTTTTGTTATTTTATCTCTTATAACTGCCAAAATAAAATAACTGAATCCACAACATTATCCATACGATTCTTAATTGGAATAAATTGTGTGTGTAGAGGTCGTACAATATTGACTTTAACATATTTATGTAAATTATTTAATTCACTAAGAAGATATTAAATTTTACTGTTCATAGTGTAAAAAGTACTGAAATAGAGCGCGCTAAAAAATTTTAAAAATCCGTAGAGTTGCTTCCGTTGCAACAAATAATGAATTTTATTTAAATTATTTAAAAGAACTTAAAATGTACAATTTTCGTATCTCAAATGATTCTTTCAAAAATTCGAACAAAACAAAAATTTAGAATTCCAATACTGAAGTCATCCAACACACAAATGTATCCCAATGATTAAAGCAACAAGAAAGCATGTTCCAAAATACTTAATCTGGGCTATACATGCACTCACTCACCAGGATCCAAATTCAGATTCAGATCCAGAACATCTGTACTCCTTTTTTCTGGATTTTACTGCTGGAACCTTGGATTTGGTGGATGTGTCTCTCTCTAGTCTGTTCTATATACATACATACATATTACTCCTGAAAAAGTTACTGGTGCACAGATAGTCTCACGCATTACAATGTACAAAAAGTTTTCTTCTTTAATTACTCGGTTACCATTGAAGGGAAGTTGAGCCAGCAGTGCTTCAACCCCTCTTCCCTTTTCCCGCCCTTAATCGTACTCACTGCCCCCAAGGAGGAACATTGTTTCATAATATTCAAAAGGAATGAAAAGATAGGTACTTGGAGTGTTGCTTTTTTGTAATACTGAGGTTCTTTTGTTGTTGTTGTTTATTTGTAAAGTCCTCGCATTTGAATGCTCATAGTTTACATCACTAACAAAAAAAAATACAAAAATAATGGAGAATAAGTCCCTAAGAGTAAAAGCAGAAGCAGTAGCAGTAACTATTGTGAATGCGGATGGCAGAAGACGCTCGCTGTTCCATGCTCCACCCTGTGCTTCACTTGTTTCACGGCTCAACTCTCTTCAAGGCGGATGGCTTTGTTATCAAAGTTTGCCAAACTAATTTGTTTTTTTTTTTTCTATTTTTCACAAATTTGCATAATATTCCTTAAGACGAATATCTTGCAGTTGTATACTCGTCTTACATAGCCATGCGAAAAATCCTCTGCCACGCCCACGACGACGACCGACGACGACGCCTTACTCCTGGGGTCTTAAAATTCCTCCGATGCGGTTGTTGGTGATATTATGGGATGGTGATGGGAAAGGTTGGACGTTATTTGTGAATTATTTGCTTCATGATTACATGGCAACACCAAAAGGACAAGATACGAGCACAGTACCCTCTGCCTCTGCCCCCAGCCACTGTGCTATGTCTTGACCACTTTAATATATGTATGGTATGTATATGTATGTACAGGACGACATAGCCAAGTTTCAACATTCTAAATGGCAGTATGCTGAGTAATTAAAGATGGGAGTATTTGTTGTGGCTTCTGCAGGGGAGCCATTGGTCACCCTCTCGACACGATGAGCGACTCACTTTCGACGACGACGACAACGCACGGATGATGATGGTTGATAAAGGGGGTGATGAAAAGAAGGGCTTGTTATTTGATTAACTTTATGTGTGGCAATTAAACGTTATGTTTGTGGTAAGGAAAGGCTTTTTACTTGTGGTATCTACAAAAACCATGTAATTAAGTTGTTTTGATTATTGAAAGGGAAGCCTTGCCGCCTTCTGGACCATCAGCAAATGAGACTCATCTGGTAAATATATGATAAAATGAACGAACGTGTAGAATTATATTTATATGGGTTAGCTTGAATAATTACACATACATACACACATATACTCTTATAAGTAAGTAAGCAAAGTATATATTTAGAACGTTAAAGTAGTCCATGTTACAATCACAACAAACCACTTAGGTTGATTAGAAAGACATTGATCAAGTTAGCTTAAGGACTTTCAGCAATTTTGTAATAGAAAAGGGATTCATGGGAAAATTGTCTCATTTTTTTTTCTCGTCTATTGTGGGTTTCAATGGAAAATATTGAAAAGTAAAAATTTCTTTGATTACTGGAAAAAATAAAATTGGTTTAAATATGATCTTATAGTTTTAAGGATGCCAATTTTTAAATTGTTTTATTACTGGTATGGTATTATAAGAGAAGCTTCGAGATTTTTGAATAAGATTTGTACTTAAAAAACCATTATGTGCATGAGATTTCAACCATAAGTAAAGTAATCATTTGTAGAATTTTAAAGGTAAAAAAAAGAGGCTATGTACTTTGAAAACTCAGCATTCTTGATATTAATCGATTAACTTTTGATTTTGATTGATAATAATTTTATTAACAAAAAAATTATCAGACTTAACATTTTCTGGAGATATTGTAGTAAAAAATTTAAACCAATTTTTCGTTAGAATGAAAATAAATTTCAGTGAACAACCTGTCAATTAGATATTTGTCAAAAATGTACCATATGTTAGCAGTTACATATATTAAACAAAAAATAAGATAAATTTGAAGTTAAAATGATTGACTACTCTCAACATATTCATATTCACGTCAAGGAACTACATATAAATTTTTTAAATTAATTTTTGTTTTGTAAAAAAAACTCTATTTTATTTATTGTATTTTGTATTAACTTAAATTTGACTGAACTTAATATTGACTGAAGTCAATATCTTTGTTGAGATATTCAAATCAAAAAACATTTTTTACCAATGTTTGGTAAAAATTATTAATTGAATTTTTCGTAAATTTTAGCAGATGTCAAAGCCAGCATTTTCTATAGTTAAAAATTATTCATTTTTCCTTGGTTGTATTTTTGCGATACAAATTTTTTTTTTTCAGTTTTTACTTTTAAAAAATAACGGTATGTTGAACTATTTCCAAATTTATACCAAACATTGTTATCTACACAATAAAATTTTTGAAGTCAATAGCATTATTCGTTCCTCAGATATTTGCGACCACTTAAAATTTTCACTTTTTTTTTAATTGCTTTTGTGAAAAAAACAGTTCGACAAATTTTTATGAAAGTCCTTTCTGCATCTTTCGAAGATACAACATATCGAACAAAATTTTACTCGAGTCGATATCTCTATTCGTTCTTGAGATATCGTTTAACAAAAAGGGTATCTCGAACGTACAAACGTACACAGATATCTCTCTCTAAAGACGGTTCTAGATTCTAGGGATGAGTTTATAGGTTTAATAGTTTAAGCTCACAAAATACTTATTACTTTCACCTGGATGTCCTGATGTTCCAATATTTGAACGAAAATTCTAATTTTGAATTCCAATATTCTGATGGAAACCATATTCAGGAAAATGGCCCAAAAATTGGACTTGGCGTATTTTTTATTCCGGATCTACACATTGACGTTTGAAACAAAATATTACTCATGAATATCAGAATCTGGTTTATTGTCCATAATTTAAACTATGAACTGCCAAATGTCATTTAAATTTTTGAAGTCACATTTATATTGTTTGAATACGAGAACTAGATCGATACGGTGATTAAAGTGACATTTTTTGAGTTGAGCCAAAGTCTGTTTATTTACACCTATAACATTTCTGTGCCAAATTTCATCCAGATCCATTCAGTCATTCTTGCTGAATCTACGATATTAATTCAATTTCAGTTAGACACAAATTCAACAAAGCGCTTAGCGTTCTAAACATCGTTCTTCACCTTAAGATTGTTCTAAATTTTTACTACAATTTGACACTTTGTCATTTAGAAGCTGATCTGTTTTTGGCTAGTTATTTTACTAAATCTTAATTAAAAATTGTTATTCAATATCATGCTTATAACTTAATATCAAGCTGTTCAAATTTTACCTGCATTTTATTTGAAAATTTTACAAATTATTTTTTTAAATTATTTATTATTTTAAATAACTTTGTATTAACGTTAACTTAAAGTCTGGTTAAAACATCCAAAGGTAGTCAATAACCATTTTCCTGGTAACTACCCCAATTAATAAATTAAACATTTTTTTAAGTTCATGAAACCCCCCAAAAAAATCTATTAACCCTATTACATTTCGTAGAACTGGATTTTCCAAGATGTAGCTTGAAAATTCTTGGAAAATATTATTGTTTAATTTATCCCTTTCAATTTATATAAAATATACATAAAATTATTTATTTTCACAAACTGATTTTTACAATCAATCAATATTATGAAAGGCATAGTAATTATTTCGTTTCGAAATTTGGAATCGTTAATGATACTGCAATAATTCCATTTTTGTTTTTTTTTTCAGAGAATTTAATTAAAATAGCTTTTATTTTATTTTCAATATTTTATTATTTTTGGATGGAAAAAGATAATAAACAATAAAGTAAAAGTTTTAAATAAAGCAATCTTTTTATTTTTTAAAAAAATTCTTGGAAAAGTATAAAATAATATGTACAAACTTTCGAAGTATCATCAAAAGCGGTATTTTAATCCTTAATGAAAATGAGATAATTTCGAATTTTTTTTAAAACAGATCATTAATGGATATTATGGCCAATTTTAAATAAAATCCTTGCTCGAGTTCGTAAAGCCTTTGAGATATGTAGGTTTCAAATGAAAAATTGACGATTTAAAAGAATTTCGACTTAAATTTTACCAATATGTTCTTAACTACTGATTGAAAGCACGATAATAATAATTATATCTTGAAATAATTTCACACGGTGTCTTTCTTGGAAAATGGAAAAACTTTTTTTTTTAATTTCAATCTGGGCACAATTTGGTATATCCAGGGAACGTTTTTCTTTAAAATAAAAGGGCTATCTACGCCACTGATTTAAAAAATATCATATACCATATTAAATATTTTATTTGTTGATCTTTTCTTTCTACACATTTGAAATAAAGCTTATTACACCAGAATGGCTGAACGGATCTGGATGAAATTTGACACAATTAATATGATATGTTTTTCTATTATTATCTATCTATCCCGTGTGACAAGCAACTGGTAACATAATAATAATAGTTTAAATGTGAGTGACTATCCTTCAAATTAAGTAAAATGAATATAGAGATTGTTTGAGGTTATTTTGGTACAAAAGAACAGACCTTTTCTAATAAACATTATACACAACAGATTTTGACCAAAATTCCGGAAATTTCAATTGTAATCTGTTCAAAGACTGAAAAATTCAAGCAAGTAGTAATTTGGAAGCAAAACAAAGTGAATTGACTGAAATTAATTAATTTATATAGAATTTCCTATATGTACTGCATAAGATTTAATTTGATTAAGGAAAAAAAGAAAAAAAAAACAACAATCAACAGTGAACAGTAAACATAAATCTCGTTCTTAATTATACATCCTTCATTAAATTGCTTATTCTTTGGTTAAAAAGATTACAAACAAAAGTTTGTGCTCTTTGTCCTTAACCTCAAGGCATTATTATAGAACAAATAAAACCCTTTTGTAAAATAAACTTTATTAAAACTTTGTATATACATACATGCGAAAGCAAGACGATATTACGCCTTTTATCAAATCAGGTTGCCAAATAAAATACCATACACTCGTACAAACACACACACACCAACACACACGTTACACCTTCTGTTATCCTTGATCAACAAACAAATTGTGCGAGACTAACTTTCTCCTCCATACTTCTCCAGTTTGAGACCTGCATCAATTTAAAATGTTGCAAAAACATGTCTTGTCCTTAATAAAATACACACACATACACACACACAATCATTCCCAGCTTCCAGCTCCATTAGGAATAAAAAAAAATTATTCCAAGGAACATAATGAAAACATAATTGAATGCAAGAAACAAAGAATTAACTTCTTGAGAAAGTGGGCTGAGTGATGTGGTGGGCGTTGTTGTTGTTGGGGGGAGGAAGAAGAATGAAATTCAGAACTCAAAATCGGATCAGAAAAGTTCAGAGCCATAAAAGTTTAGCTTTCCTATGGCCCATCGTTGTCGGTGTGTATCCTGGAAAGCCGCAAAACGTATAATCACTTTACCACCTCTGTCACTCACTCCCCCAATTATTGCCACTATACTCGTATGTGTGCGGGATGGGGTGTGTGGGAAGTAAAATGTATCTACGACTATTAGCTACCCACGTCATCGTCGTCGTCGGTCGTCGTCCTGAGTCCTGATGAAATCCACCTCTTTCCCCGCTGCTCAGACCCAGGCACTCTTTCTAATCTTTCAGATGCTGTCATAAACAATCGTATGAAGTTGTAGGGATGCTGGGTGTTTGTGGTGGTGAAAATTCACCCCCACTCCTCACCGCTCTGATCCTTCACGCTGCAGGTTCATTACCTAATGAAAGTATCACCGAAATTCGGATGTGTTTTGGCATTTCGGGGGCAGAGGGGACAAACCAGATTGACACGGTCTGAATGCGAGAGGAATTGCTTTGTGGTTGGCTGGAATATCCACGTTCGTCGTTGCCGTCGTCGTCATCGTCGTCATAGTCGGCGCAAGCTAATCGTAAATGGCTTTTTTTTATCACCCCGGTTTTATGACTTTCAAAGACTTCGCGCCCTTAAGCTTTCTTATTCGAGTTAAGTCGCAGTGTATCAGTATACAAAGTAAAGTAGAATATGAGGGGTAAATTGTGCACCAGATGTACGTATAAATAAGGAACAGGGTGATCCATAAACCTATAAAAAAATTACTTGACATAAGTGGGATCTTAAATTGACAAAATTAATAATAGAAAATTTGTTTTTTCAGACAAATTGACAAAAATATGTGTAGAAGAGGGAGGTGGAGTTAAGAAGTTTAATGGTAAGACATTAAGAACACCTCTACTCTATAGGATTGATTAATGAGAGGACCTGATTATTTCCATACAAAAGGAACACATTATAAACTTTTTTTTTGTGCCCAATCTCTTAGGTTTGTTTCATGTACATATTTGATTGAAAGTAAAACAAAATGAAATTTTCAACGCTAAAGTATGCTGCCCAATTAAATATTGAAGCCCCTCAAAACTCAAGAATGATATAATCACAACAATTTTCGACTGCTAGACATGAAATTCAATCCTTGAACATTGGAAAGCTGACAAATTTGTGGTAAGATTTCTGGATTTAAAGAGCTTTGAGCAGCTGCCAGCGTATTTCATCTTCTATGTTGTCATTGACTGCTACTATTGACTCAAGGTATTTTAAGAATTGCACTATTTCGAATTTATGTTCTGCTTCCTTGGTTGCTTGATTCGCTGTTTTTTCCACAGTCAATGCCACCATCTTGTTCTTTGTACTTCCCTTAAAAATGTGCAGCTCCAGATTTGCCTCCAGATGCTCGATCTGGGTGAAAGAATCTTGTAGAGCTTGTTCGGTTCTTACGATGTCGTCTGCGTAGGCCAGTATCTGGCTGCTCCTGATCCTGTTGATGTTGGTCCCCCTTGTTTGCCAAAGTCATTGCTAGGTTAAAGAACAGACAGGCCAGACCATCCATTTGTCAGAATCAGTTGTATTATGATGTTAATTGTCCTGGATAGCAATCCGGCTTCCAAAGGGTAACAAATCTGATCTGCTCTTGATTTCCCTGGGATGAAGCCACAATGGTATATTCCGATGATAGTTTTAGCGTATGGGGCTATTCGTTGTTGTATAGAATGAAGGAAAGTCTTACAGGCATGACTTAACAGCGTGACACCAACAAAGCTGGCCAACCATGTGGTATCGTTTTGACTGATATGCCATCGTCTCTGGGACTTCTTCTATTCTTGGTGGCGAAGACTGTAGCTTTATGAGATGGAGCTTCCAGTTCGTTGATGAGCTGGCAGTTTAGATCATGGGAGAATGATTCACTTTGGAAAGGAGATGCTATACAATTCTACACAGATTGAGTAGTCGGTGGACTAAATCTACTTTCGTCTACCCAAACAGACACTGCAGTGTGATCCAGGAAGAACTTCTAGCTATCAAAGCAGTCCTCTCTTAGCTCAAGTGAAACGCGTGATATCGTCGTACTGATATTCACATCTTCTAGGATAGTCAAGCTGCCATAAAATCCTTAGAATCGGTCTCCACAAATTAAATCGTAGCCCAAAAGTGTAGATCATCTCTGGTGCCTGATCTGGGTGCCGGGCCATAGAGACATTCCAGGTTATTCCAAAGCGGACGAACAAATCTAATATCGGTGTACCCCTTGATACGTGTAATCTTATGTAAAAACAAGATACCATAAAGAAGGTGAACCACCGGTGGTCTAAAACGTCCACTTGACTGGCAACAAAATTAATTTGGCCAAAGCTTGATGCTAAACGCTCAAAGAAAGTCATCAACTACTTAATAGGCAGACGGCTTGGAGCTCTGGCAAACGATTTCAGTAGAAGCTGCTTGGATGAAGAAGAGGAGGAGTCAGTTCCTCATCATCTTTGCCATTGTCCTATCCTATCACAAAAATGAAGATTACCACCTTGGAGACATCTACTATTATGATACCGGTGATCTAAGTAACTTACACCTTTCCAGTCTCAAACGTTTTATTGTTAGCTCAAAATGGTTCAACGCGTATGAGGATCTCTTGATATCACAATGGACCATTGTTCTAAGAGTGCTGGCCTTCTTTCTTGTGACCAGCAGACACCTCTTAACCTAACCTAACTTAACCATAAATTCACGTCCTTTTTTCGAACTTAAAATACGTCATTTTTGACAATTAACGAAGAAGCGCCAACTTGTTGTTCCAAAGTCCGTCGAAAAAACTCTCTTTGCACTCCATGGTCAGAAGTCGTCATCGGTTAGTCTCAAAAAGACTTATTCTTCACTTCTGTCAAAATTGATGTTTTCTCTTGAACAATTTGTGACAGGACACCCAGAGTGTTTATGATCCCTAGTTGATCCAGTCTTCCTGAATTTTTGAACAAAAATTTCGGACTGCATTTGACAATACCAAATCATCATCGGTTATAATAACGAAATATTTTCGACTTTTATTAATCACCCTGTATGCTATAATATGTACTTATATTTTTTTTATTTCCATCAATTTTACCGGAAGCAGTTCAAAACGATGCGGGCGCCGCCATCCACCGCCATTGCTATTTTGCGGGCGACTGAATTGTCTTACTACAATATTTTCTTTTTATAACTTTTTATTAGCCGAATTAAATAAGCTTAACATTCTTTTTGTGTATCTTTTATATTTCACGTGTTAATACACACGCACAACCGACAAAACACATACACACACCAAAAAAAAAAAAAACAATGAAAGAGTTTGGCAACTGGCATCGGCAAGAGTTTCACATCCAAGGGAATGGAAATATAGTAGGAGTGCGCCAGAGAGTCCTTGTTTTGAACAAGGACGAAGACGAAGACGACGACCTACGACGACAATGACGATGAGGAGAACGCGACGATGGTGACAAGTTCATTGCTTGATTAAATTTGGGATTATTGCTGGTGTTAAGAACTTTCGTGTTTGATTTATGTTTGTTAATTATTCGTACTTTCAATGAATTTTGTTTGTTCTTTAAGGCATATGTGTGTGTAGGTGTGTATAGGTATTTGTGAAAAAAAGTTATTTCAATGGAGAGCTTTTGAATTTAATAAGAAAAGTAAACAAAAATATCAAGAAAAAAAAAAATTATGACTTATATTCATACTGATCGTATGTATGTGTAAAAAAGTGGCGGCGGCGGAAGGAATTAATCTTTCAACAAACAAATAAAAACATTGTTGGTATAATGGCTTTGTCAATTTGTCAATAAATTAAATTATTTAAATTATGTATGATAAGAAGGTGTGAATGATTTGCTAGGAGCGGTAGTGGGTGGTTCGACGGTGTTTGTCGACAAAATTGTCAGACGTCATGCTATCATATTTTTTAAAAAAATTAGCTAATCAATCGACACTCCTTTAGAATTTGTTAAGTAGATGTTAAATGAGTCATGAATAAAACACAAGATCAAATCGCATACAATTTGGCTGATTGTTTAAGATGGATCAACTTGGTACAGTATTTCTAAGTCAGTTCACTTTACTAAGGTGTAAGTGTTCCAGAACCCGTAGATAGACTTCAGAAGTGACTTTAGACGACGCGACGGACGGTTGAACTAAAAAACCATATTCTATACTGGGTTCGTCTATTTTGGCCTCCCTCAGCTTATTATCATAAAGTATGACTTCTGATTCCCATGTTTGTAGGGAATTTTAAAAACGGATATTTTTCAAAATATCAATTTTAAAAATAAAACCGAAGAACGTAGCGATGGGTAACTAAAAATAACGATTTCAATACTCCATAGCGGCTTATAAATTATAAGTTTCAATAAAAAGTTAAAACTTCAAGAAGATTCATTGAACAAAATTGAAAATGATGTACGAGTATATACTTTCATGAGCACAATAATATATAGGTAGTTATTGGAAGTTTGAATTTACTTTACTTTACAAGCCTTAAAACTTGTTGTTAGTTCTATACTGAAGTAAATATCTTTATAATCGGCTTTAGTTCAAAGTTTATACAATTTGCAAAATTTTCCAAGCTAATAAAGGTGCTGTCTGTACTTGGATGCACCTGAACTTATTCTTGTTTATTCATATTTTGATTTGAAGAAATAAATATTGTACATTAAAATGTATAGTTAACTTATCTCAAGTTTCTAAAGTACCTATCTATATTTTTATGTAAATAGCCTTAAGACCTGCTTAAGATCATTACAGACAAATAATATCTAAGAACATAACAATTATTATAACTATTAAATTTGAATTTAATTGGAAAGTCAAGTAACAACTATTGTAAACCTAAGTGGGTTAATGTATAACATTTCATTTTGTCCAAAATTTCACTTTTCCATTTATGTACGAGTATGTGCTCGTATCCTGATTTGTAAGGACTTACAATTATTATTGTTTGTTTCATCAGTTGATTTAAGTTAACGTAAATTTCAAATTTAATATTCAACCTGTCATTTAATGGCAGGTATGCAATTTTATGTAGCTACGTATCTTGCTGACTATATACAAATATTCAAAAACAGTGTTACACACTTTAACCCATTGATCTAAAAGGACTAAACTTGATAGTCCTTATTGATTTTAAAGTTTCATCAACATGGACAGACTGCAGAGAGAAGAAGAAGAAGAAGGAGAAGAATAAGAAGGGTTTTAGTTGTGTCAGATTTCTATGTACATTATTTTAGTTAAATTATTCAAATTAATTTCATAGAAAGTGCTATCAGCCCAAAATGAACAGCATCCAGTATTTAGTCTTTAGTTATACCAATTTACTCTATGCCCATGTGATTTAAGCATAGTTTATTTATGCAAACACTTAAATTATATTTACAATACGAGTATGTGTGTATTGGAGAAGTACAAGTACATAATGTATGTTTAAATTGTTAATGCAAAACAATGAACACTTTCTGCAATGCACAAGAACACGGTTTTAGAATTATCCAGTTATACACTTTTTTAAACATTTCTTAATGACATATGACATAGGCTTCCAAAAGCTTTAACTTGCTTAAGCCGAGCTACAGCCTTTTCTCGAGCTCTTCTATAATTCATGATGGTAGAATAGCACCTTATTCTTAAAGTGATAGAGAATCCACTTCTTCAGTTAGCTGACCATTTAGCAGTTCAATAAAAGTACACCAGGGCGTATACGTACTTTTATTGTTATTTGATTTTTCTTATTATGATTGATGATATGATTTTTAATACAAAGTTTGAGGTATTTGAGTCTACTAGAACATAAATTCATAGTAACATAGACTTATCAGAACACCGCAGCGCCCACTAAACAATTAAATTGTCGGCAACTTTAAGTAGGTAAAGTAGTAAGCAACTTAGAGTCGGTTTTCCTGTCACACGGAGCAACTTTTCTTATTATATTAATTTTCCACCATTAATTTTGTGTACTTTTTTGATTTAAAAAATGAATACGAAAACATAAAATAAGATTTCCAGAGTTGCTTTAAGTTTCTGGCAACTTTAAAGTTGTTTTTGAATGTTAGACTGTTATTTTATTTTTTACAAAGATCTAAAATTTCTTCCTAGAACTTTATCTAATAGAGAATACAAATGAGAATTTAATTAATTTCGTTTTTTTTTTTAAATTAATTTAAATTTAAGCAAAATTGGTTTAGTTATATAAAACTATAGGACAAACTTGTTTTCAAAGAGAAATTCAAGACTAGCAACTTTCTCTTAAGTAAATGTTTTTAGCGTCGCGTGATAATGTTGAATTCGAACTCAAAACATTGCAGAATTACTAAAAGTATTATTTATTTAAAAGTAACTGAAAATATATTACAGTGATTATCCAAACTACGCGCTGTAATTTGTAACTTTACCCTACACAATTTAACATCACTACGAACATTGAACATGCATACATGTAGGAATGTTTGTGTGTGTGTGAATGCCTGGACCTTTTATTTGTAAATGAATGTGAGTCAGGCCGCACACGCCTGGTTTAGAGAAGCATCTGTAGATCTAGCTGGAAGCTGTAGCTGATGTCTTCCCTTTTCCAGCTTGGGCGAATTTTGTGGCTCTTCGCAATAGCAATTATTTATCAGCGCACAATTGCGAAAGAGTCGGGCGCTGAAAACCAGCACGAGACAAATTATTTCCTATTGAGATGATGCATTATACAGGATACACCAGAATCAGGATGAGAATTGAGTTCCTGTGTGTGACGGTTAGAGGCGCGGCAGTGGCGGTGGTGATGACGCCATATGCATAAAGTTCGAATGGCATAGCAATGAATATGGGTGGCATTCGGAATGGAAGTTGGGGTGAGATGAGGTGGAGATGATGAGTGCATGACTGTCTATACTTTTGCATCACTACGTCAATCTTCTTAACGGCTCGGTGATGGCAATGTCAGGGGAGTGACGCGGTGGTGGTGCGGCGGAGGAAGACTGGATCTAATTTAGCGAAAATCCATTTCGGTATTATCTCCATTGTTCTTCTATGGCTATGCGTCGCACGTTGCAAATAACGGAGGGAGGTGTGGGGGATTGACAAATGTTGTGAATTTCATGAAAGAGTAGATGAAATACCCATTGAATCCATGTGAAAACTTTAATTTCATCTATTGCAAACATCATTAATGTGTGTGTTTTAGGCAAGTGCAATATGGTATACTATATATTCGTATACGTATAAGGCGTAATGATGATCCTTAAGGTTTTGATAGAGTTTCCTTTTTCAAATATTGATGAAATTGAATATAATTGAATATCAATGATGACAATGAGTTTATTCAAGCTTAATATTGAATACAAATTAAGTAATTCTTAGAATCATTGTCATTGTTTTAAATCAAATTACATATATTGTAATCGTAAGGCAACTTTAAAAATAGTGATATGGTTTCATTTAAATATTTCTGGGAAGGATATTTTTAAACTTATTATACGTCAGGACTGTAGATAAAATTTTTCAGACCAAATGGCGCTGTCAATGTCAATTTTGCAAGTATTGAATCAGAAGTAATACAAATTCATCAATAAAGGACACATAAACAAGTATCAACGAAGAAAACGTTATAATGCAACTAAGACTAAAAAAGACGAAGTCTTAGAAGACAATTGAATAGAGCCCTCTGCGCCGATCAACTGAAGTGCATGAACTCTCTTAAGATTTGATCAGAATGTCATTACGAACTCAAGCCAACACCAATGGCACTATCTTTCAAAAGTCCATTAAATATCTTGCCTTCGATATAATGGGAAGATCCAAGCCAGCAGTTACGGGTACCTTTTCAAGTATGAAGTCAGAAGTGTACAAAATGGGTCTTGTGATCAATAAGGAGAAGATGAAGTCATCAAGTCGATTCCCACAGTAGACTTGGTCAGAATGTAAATACCTATTGATAATTATAACTTCGAGGTGGTCAGAGACTTTGTTTAGAGAAATACCAAGGAGACGCTATTCAAAACCCTGATCATCCCGGTCTTGCTATATATGGTGCAGAAGCATGGAGTCTTTTCCAGACGGATGAAAGCCCCCTTTTGGTGTCTTAGAGAGAAATGTTCTACGCACGATTTATGTTCCGGTTTGTATCGATATGAAAATATCATCTGATGGCAAAGACGATACAATCATGAAACGTGTCCCTGCTTAAGAAAATACGTATTCAGTGAATGAACATCGACGCTCCATCCCGTAAAGTACTCAACGCTCTACCAGAGAGTACTAGAAACAGAAGAAGACCTCATCCCCTGTGGCATCATCAAGTTGAGGGAGATTTAAGGCAACTTGGGATTCCAAACTGGAGATAGCAAACTAGAGATCGAGACTGCTGGGGGAGTCTACTATTTAGGGCATAGGCGCATCCCGCGCTTTAGCACCAACTAAAGTAAAGTAAAAGTAAGTCATACGGTACAATCACACATTCAGCATTAAGGTTGGGATCTTTATTCTATCTGGAAAGAAATTCGAAAGATGGTCGATAAATATAGGATGAAAAGTACTGGTCTGAAAACGCACCTTTGAGGCACACCAATCAAAATTTTTGTAGCTGTTCCAAACTAATGATTTTATTGGAACAGGAAAATTAAATAACTTTATAGTAAACATATATGACAAATTTAGATAATAAAGCTTGTAAGTTATTGACTGTCAAACTGTCATTTTGTAAAAAAAAAATCCCTAAACTCTATAAAGTCTACAATTTATTCTATATTCTGTTCGATATAATATTTGCTTGCTATATTTCAAAGATTGGATCTGAAACCTATTTGCAAAATATTCAGACAATTAATCTTTTCAATTCAACAATTCTATTGTATAAGGAGATTACCTTACAGTTTTCTTCAGTCACTACTTTTGAAAATTCTAAGTTTTGAACCTTCGGCGAAAAATGAAATCATAAGTTCTGTCGTACAATATTTCAAAATTCCATGCCACCTGGGCGCAGAGTCTTAATATATTTTTTTTTTTCATTTAAAGAATCATGCTGTAGTTACAAAAATGTCATCAAAATCAGTCCGTGTGTCATTAAGTAGAGGCTAGTAGAAGTCTAATTGACTCCCATCTCGTTGCCAGCAGTAAGTCCAAGTCCAAATTTTGTTGTTCTAAGATGTTAAACCTTTAAATCCCATTAACAGTAACACTACTTCTTGACACTAATTTGTTCAAAAACTATATGATCCTTAGATTTTATTGGTTATGTCGATTTTGAATTAAAACCTAGACTTATGTATATTCAATTTATTCGTTTACACGTTTTGTTCCAAAAATTTCATCAAACTAAAACAGTGAATCCTTTATTGATGAATTTGTTTTGTATTTACGCTCAAGCTCAATAATCCTTAGCCAAAACAATTTTCAATTAAAAAAAAAACTTTTGAAATAGAAAAAGCACAAAGCTCTATTCTACGCAATTTATGAATCATCCCGGATTTATTATTCAAAAATTCAATCATTCCAAAACTATGTACGTTATATTGACTTTAAATCTTAACTTATTTTTTTTTTGTTTTT
This sequence comes from Scaeva pyrastri, assembly GCA_905146935.1. NCBI lineage: Eukaryota > Metazoa > Arthropoda > Insecta > Diptera > Syrphidae > Scaeva > Scaeva pyrastri. The sequence goes on along the minus strand of LR989929.1, from coordinate 18,783,803 downwards.
TTAAATATTCCAATATTAATATTTTTAATCTGCGGTTTATGAAAGCATATCGAAGTTCCACACGTATAGTAGAATCAAATAAAGCATCGCAGGGATTTGACTTGTGTTTGTGGTTCTTTGAGCAGAAACTAAAATCTCTAAAACAATTTTAGCTTAAAAATATTTTCCCATTTTTGTTAGCCGTCAAATTTGGCATGGATAGGTGGTATAGTATAGGTGCCTGATGGAAAAACCCGGTTAAATCTACACGGGCGTAGACTTATTCCAAACACAAAAACTACCAATTAACTCAATAAGTTTTTGCTTCCTGCACCCAGAGATTTGAAGAGATCCAAATTCGTCCATTTGCTTATAGAGTTCCCGTTTTAGTTTGTGTTGCACATTTTTTTTTCAACTGTCGAAATGTATTTAAAAAACAAAAACAAAACAAAAAAATAAAAAAAAATACAAAACCATATAAACGAAAAAATGTAAGTCCGTCCTTGCATGATGGTGTATATCCGCATCCGCATCCGAATTCGAGTCTGAATCCACAGTTCATGGTTTGGTCTTTAGTTTTTTTTTGTTTTTTGTTTTTGGCTTTTTATTTTTTTCCTTATAGAAATTCATTCGGCCGGACGAGGAGCAACCGAACAACAATAGACAACAATTTGTATCGGAAAACTGCGGACTTGCTGATGGAATTATTTGGACCAAAACTGTTTCCACACAATGTCCTGTCTCGGACAGGGGTGGCTAATGTTGGCGTTGAAATTGGACAGGCTTTAAATTGAATTCAAATTTAGGCTATTGATTTAGAAAACGCGACAATTCATGAGCAAGGTATACACATATACATACATACACAGGAATAGCGCCATCGTCCTTGCATTTGGTGTCTCTGTATTTATATCTATATGTATTTTTTTTTATGTATTTCTTGTCGATGATGTTAAAATTCCTTTTGTATTTTTTTTTCTCTCTTTCTCTGGTTTCTTCCTTGAAATTTCCATGGACGAGGTCTGGCAGGATTGGACGCTAAATTGGATAGTCGATGGACATTCGAATCGAACACAGTTTGCAATTAAATTAATTGCATTTCTAATTTGTGGAAATCTCCTCTCATCTCAGTGAGAAGAGAAGGAAAGAAACTGGTGACGTATTGCTTTCGTTTTTTTTTTTTAAGTTTTGTTTTTGGCGCCGTCAGGACTTTTAGGGTTTCACATTAATAGTGTCATTTTTTGTCTGGATATCTTAATGGATATGATTGTGATAGATTCTACTCGTACATGATCACATAAAATGGTTAAAATTTCTTTTCAAGTTCAAACTGCGAACTAAGGGAAAATATTATTGGAAAAAAATATATGAAAGTCCTTGAAAAAAATACTAATACCTATAACTTTTTTCAAACTCGTGATATATTTTAACTGTTGGTGTTTTAAAAAACAGGTAATTGAAGGTTTTTAGTCAAAAATTTTGATATACAATTTTGAAATTTGAAGAAGTGGTTTAATTATATCAAATATTGTGTTGAATTTTTGAAAAATTAACCCAGGTAATAGTTTACACAAAATTCACAGTGTAATTGACACTTGACATCACTTGAATTGTCATTTTGGTTAACTTAACTTAATTTAAAATTTGTCAGAAAGAAGACCTGACATCACTTTTGTGTGAAATTTTTTTTAAATAATTTTTGGAAAATTATGAAATTCGGTTAAATGCATTACTTAAAGAGTATACAAAGTAAAACTTGATACAGGGTGTCTACCTACTGTTATAACAATTGTGAAGGAGATGATCTAGAACTTTATACTAAAAAAATTGACGTTTTTGACATTTACAAAATTTTCAAAATAAATTAATTTTCATACCTCTGCCAGACAATTTGAAAAACCCAACAACTACTGTAAGAAAATAAAATAAAATAAAATTTTTTTGAAATTTCTAAAAACATTGAGAGTAAGTTTTTCTTCACAAAATTCAAATTTTACTCTCAATGTTTTTAAAAATTCAAATTTTATTTTCTTACAGTAGTTGTTTTTTTTTATAATTAGTGCGCACACAAGGGGTTTTTATGTCCCCTTCATATGTCAGAGACACAGTGCGAGCTTTAGGTAAGTAGCAGGGGATTTGAAAGGAGATATGCGATGGGTTTTTCAAATTGTCTGTGAAATGTATGACCGATTTGAATTTGTCTTGGATTCATTTTTTTTGTACTCAAGGGATCGATATCTATAGAGAGGTGAGGAAAATTTTTGGTTACCATGATGTTTCCCAAAGTCCGCGACCAGAAACTACAAGACATGGATTTTTGTGGTTAGATTTACCACAGTTTTCTACTCATACCCTTAATTATTTTCGGTTAACTTTCAGAACCCAAAATTTGCGACTCTTAGACTATAAGAGGAATGATATTGACTTTGAAAAATATTTTTCTTAACAAAAAATAACTCTTAATAATTGACCACAAAGCGATGGACAATGTTTTTCGAGTTGTATTTTAATTTTTGTATTCTTCTTTTTTTTTAATAAATCACCAAAAACATATTAAATTTATATCTACTACTAAATGATTTTTCGTATTATTTTTTTTGAAATGTTGTTTAGAAAAAACTCAAATCCATAACGAAGAACAGATCTTTTTACTCACTGAAGTTTAAAATATCCTTGAGCCGTATTGCTTCTCAAAACCCATTTTTTATTTCAATTACATTTTCAATTTTTATTTAATCTGTGTAAAAACTTTTTTTTTTAAGTGTAACATTTGAGAACTATGTATGTATTTTATTTTATAATCAGTATGATGTACAAAATTTCTATCAAACAATAAAAGGAAGTATTCCCGACCTTGTCCTACCCTCTTTTGCTTGTTTGAACTCTTTTTTTTTCCAGTTCAAAGTTCAAATAAAATGTGAATGTATTTCCAAAAACACACAATAAGGAAAGTAAATCGTAGTTTGGTCCTTTAAAAAAATAAAAAACAACATAACAATCATTATTATATTATTTACAAAAATATGTATTTATGAATGTGAATATGCCACACTCATCTCTACGCACCCAAATTCATACCTATACACAAAATACCGATATCGTTCATACATGAATGCAAAGAATCCACATAAGTATGTGAATGCCAATTTCAGTGCCAATACTTATCCTTGTAATAAGGACATATTTATTTCAAAAGTAAAATTCCATTCCATTCCATTCCATTCCATTCCACATCCCACATGACGATATTCTCATTCCTCATATGGAATGTTTCCCTCTCCCCCCTCCCATCTCTCCGGCATCCTTCCCCGCATGAATAAAATAAAAATTGCCAAAAAATATGAAATGAAAATGGTTAAAAGGATCGTTCATCTTACATATACTCCTGTCATACAAAACACCATACATAATAATATTCGTTCATGGTTCATGTGTAGAGAAAACAAAAGGGCATTGACGAATCTACACATTAGCACGTGCCAGGGCTACCAATTTCTTTTTCATCTTCACTGAATATATCCTTCGTGGTGCTTCATTTTGATTCCGGAAGCAATATATCCGGATAAATTCTAAAGGGCTTTAATAATAATAATAAAAAAAAATAAAAATAAAATAAAAATAAAAAGTTACTCAAGAGAAAACGAATATACGAGCATCTATACTCGTACTAACTTTGTATAGAGTATCTATGAAAAATATCTACATTACTATAGTACGTATATAGATACATTTAAACGTGTGTACACAACATAACAAAGATATTTTTCTTTATGATTCACCTGTCTCGTTCATATATTGGGACAATCTTTCTGGATTTATGTGTATAGATATGTCTTTTTTTTTGGATTCATATTTCCAATGACTTAACATTCATAAAGAAATAAAATATTTTTTTTTTTTTGGAATTCCAATGCCAACATCATGGGTGTAAAAATATTTAACTATACGAAAATTTTGTTTATTTCCACAAAGGAAGGAGTTGAGGGGTGTTGAGAACGAAATGTTTGAAAATATTTTAATGGAGGTAATTTAAATAAAAATTCATAGATAATGACGTATTTACGAATGCACGCATAAATGGTTTTTTGATTGTTAAATTATGAATTATGATTATTGAGCACATAATATAAAATTGATATCACCAATTAGTGTACTGAGTACAAGAGAGTTTTATAGTCATTTGAAAGTACACTCCTTTCACGACATTGTACATTTCTGTACTTTCACCGAGCCGTACTGTCAGTTTCCTTTGATGTCACATGTCAACACTGTCTCTTTCTGACACTATCACATTTCTGCACTCTAAGAATTCAAATTACACATCCAATTAAAGTGTAAGAATTCTGTCCCAATTCTAAATAATTATTTTTAACTTCTTCACTGTCCCAATGTCTTTATTGTCATACAACACAAAACTTCCTGTGACATTTCTATAGTACGTCATACTTCAAAACAGTGACATTTTAACAATGTGGCAATATACACTATTAGTGTCATAATTTATTTTAAGCTAACTTTGTTAAACTTCAACAATGTCACAAATTTTTGTTGTCGCAGTAATAAACTTTCCCAATTCTTTATTGTGACACTTCTCTACATTTCTGCACTTTCACAAATACCGAACCTTTTCTTAACTGTCATATGACAATAAATTTCTCTTTTTGGCACTGTCATAGTTCTGCACTCTTAAAATTCTGTCCCAATTTTAAATGATATTGAATTTCAACAGTGTCACACATCTTTACTGTCAAACTTCTAAACACAAATTTACTGTGACATTTTGTTTAGTGTCATATTTTAAAATTCGAAAATGTGACAGTTAACAATTTCATATTTCGCCATTATAAAATTTCTATAGTGTCACAATTTCTTAGAGCCAAAATTTTGCACAGTTCTTTTTGTGAAACTTCTGATCTTCTGACAGTCACTGTCAGTGTCACTGTTAAGCTATTTTATTGACACATTTATGAACTATCAAATATGTCATAAAAACAAACTTTCTTCAAGAATCTCGTTAGTCTCGTCAGCCTCATTGGTCTACTCAATCTCATCATTCTTGTCAATCTTACCGGTCTCGTCGGCCTGGTTGGTATCGTCTATTTTGCTCTTCCATTAAGAATTTTTTTTTTCTACTGGAAAACCCTTCTAAAAACAACTCAGGAATTAATTAAAATTTGATTTTCTTGTCAATATTTGTGTTCCCATCAAATTTCCATTATTTTCTCCAAAAGAAATTATGGACAACTTACTGACAGTTGTTTTCCACACAAATAACCTGAAGTTTATAAAAATCGTTCAAGTTGTTTTTGAGAAACTCTTTTGTTCTTGATATCTATTAGAGCTACTAATACGAAAATACCTTTTAGGTCTGCTGAGAAGACTATTTTGAGCTCAATTTCAAATTGACCCGCCCATTAAGGTCAAGCTTTCTATCTATGAAAATTATTATTAACCTCATAGTTGTCGTTACGAATTAATATCAACTTGAGTGAAATTGACAAGTATAACGATACAAATATAAACTACAACACAACACCCACACACTTCTACCTAAGTATGTATGTATGTATACCAAAAGGAAACAAACTTAATGTAAAATGATGTTCACTCCAGAGACTTATCAACATGGACCAGGAAATATCTAATGGATACGATTCATCGAAAAAGCAATGCCATCCAGCGGAAAGCACCATACACTAATGTTAGTTCTTCAATATTAGAAGGCTCTATAAGGGCTCTTCCTTTTGCAAAGGACGCATCACTATACTTACAATCATTTCCTGATGTATATTCGCTTGGTTATATTATTATAAGTAGTAATCTGCCTTTCATTTCCTTTCGCTGTTGTCATTTTCAATGACAGTTGTTGTTGTTGTTGGACTTGTCCAAGGACAACCCCATTTTCCGTTTCCACATGTTAACTACTTTTCGTCAAGCAAAAGGAATATAATAATAATCGTAATAAATGCGCACTCGAATTGTCCTAATCAATAAGTTGGGTTCTATAGTATTTATAAGAAAGTGCCTTTTGCCAAAGGGAAAGACAGACACACACACATAGAGAGAGCGAGAGAGTTCCTAAAGTTAATATCCTTTTTCGTATCCTGATAATGTGGTCGTAAATATTTTCATCCAGACTTCTGTGGGTTATTTTTTGTAGGTAGGTACTTATTTATAGGTAGTATACTGTCGTCGTCGGACGGTCGGTCATCAAATGGCCAAATAGCGGCAAGATGTCGTCTATGTCATAACATTTTCTGCCACTTTAAACCACATAATCGAGTGGATGCGGCCATCAAAACGGAACGGAACGGTATCGTTTCGTTGTGGACCCATTCAGATTTCAACAAAATAGAAAATCTGTCATCAAATTTCCACTAAATGATTGCAAAACAAATTTGTCTGCCTCGAAATGCCATGCCATGATGCCGATGCCGGGGCTATTCTGGGATCTGTTTTCGACACAATCCACTTGTCAATAAGCTGGCTGGCTATCTGGATGGCTATGGAATCTGTATAAATTTAACAAAGGGGCAGACTTGAGGGCTTAAGTCTTTTTTTTGTCATCTCATTTCTTGCCCCCAAAACGTCTGTCGTCGTCGGTCGTTGGTCGTCGCGTCGGTTGTTACCCCAAAATTTGTGAATTTTTTTCTCCTAGTCGTTAGATGGTATATTTCAATCAGGACATTTTTATCTAAGGATACTTTTTAATGTGTATGAGTGCGAGGACGATGGGGGGTAGTACATAGAGATAAGTTGTTGCGAGTGTCAGCAAATTTTAAGGTTCGAATAGAACTTTTATTGCGCATGATAGAGGTTTGGGGTTTGCTTCTTGTTTAATCCAACTCTGTACTCCTTGTTCTTATTTTGCTGAACTTTTATTAGCTCCTTTCGTCGTCGAAAGTAATGGATGCATAAACCATATCATAATAATTATTAAGTTTGAATCGATTTTTATATATTTCCTAAACGGGAACGGGATACGATGAAATTTTCACGCTAACGACTGCGGGGGCTTAAAAGATAATCATCACTTATATTGTATGAGAGTGAATTGATTTAACTTTTGATGATCTGATCTAATTTCATTTATTTTTCTGTGTATATGTAATTGTAGTAATAATTTTTTATTAGTTATTATGTTTGACAGAACTGAGAGTAGATACTGATAGCAATAATAATTCCAATAATAAATTCAGTTGTTTTAGATAAAAGTCGTATGGACTTGTGTCATCAAGTTAATTGGGATTTTTATTCAATTTTTCGTGGAAAAAGTTTGGCAGTTAGATATTTTATTTGAAAGGATAAAGAGTAGAGGAATAGTTGGAATATAAAAATAGATTTTTGTCAAGGAAATACTCGTATGTAGTATAAAAAAATAAATGGGTATGTGTGTGTACTTGTAAAACATTTTACATGTTTTTTTTTTTAAACTATAAAGTTTGGTTAAGTTAACGACTTTATGAGTGTCTATAAAGAGAAAGTAGGTTTATAGCTTTAGAGAATTTTGATAAAATGGAATGATCCATGAGTGGTATATTTATGGTTGAGTCGATATTTTTGTATATGTTTGCAATTTATGTTATTAAATTCAATTAGTTGTAAAAGTTGAGTGTATTTTATTATTTCATTTAGAAATGGTACATTAAGGTTTACTCCATTTTTGAAGTTTCATTTTGACGTTAGACTTTTGAAACTGTCATTTTTGATGTTAGACAGTTGAAACTCCATAACAATTATTAAAACTCCAATTCCAGATTTTTGCAATGCATTGAAATTATCAAATTAGGAAAAACTAAGTCGGGAGCTCGTTGTCATCCGCTCCTATTGATATTGCACAATAACCAGTAGAGAAAGAGCTTCCAGTACCTTAGAAGTATCGTCTCTAAAGAAGGAGGAACCGAACTAGACATCATCAGCTGCATCGAAAAAGCAAATAAGGCTGCGTTCGGGATGTTGTCCAATGTTCAGAGGAACAAATCTCTCGGCTTGAACACAAAGCTACGACTATTTAAATATAATGTCGAATCAGTTCTTATGTATGGCTATGGCTACAGCACCTCGAAAATAACAACAACAATGTCCGGGAAGCTGCAAACCTTCGTTAATAGGTGTCTTCGAATCACTTCACGGGTTTTCTGAACTAATCGTTTTTCTAACGAGGACTTATTAAGGCGAACAGGTCAGGAAATCATCGATACCACTATCGCAAGTGGAAGTGGATTGGACATATGATTCGAAAAGGTTATGACTGCATTGTGGGTCAGGCAATGTAATGGAATCCACTACCGAGAAGCAGGTGGAGTAGAACCGTCAAGGAGGAATCGGCGAGATTTGGAAAGAATTGGAAGGGAGCTAAAATATACATCACTGGAAAACTCACAAAATGGAGCGTAGGAGTAGTTGAGATCCTATATCCCACTAGGGAGGAATCAAACTCTATCCTTTTGTTATAAAGTCTGCCTAGCTCCTCAGTGACAAAAGTTTAGGAAAGTGCCTAGCATCGACCTCCTCGCGGTTTATACTGTGAACTTGCCATGAGTAGTTCATGGAAGGCTAACAATGCACGCTAAGTTGACCAAAATAATACGACCAATTCTTCAGTTGGATTGTAAAGAACGGTCTAGCTTAGGTAAAGATTATGTAGCAAATAAGAAAACATTAGTAGCAAATAATGAGAAAGAGGAATGCTCGGAAGGTATATTGGCAACAAAAGGTGGATTGGGAAACCCTGAAGTAGTAAGGTGCTCAAATGCCAAGTGTCTCTATCTGTAGCTTTAACAGCTAACACACAGATTTGAGGCGAGTATGGACCTATTGCTACACCAATCGGTACCACGGGCGGGCGATGGAAAGCCCTGTCTTGGATGAGTCGCAAGACGATTCATGGCAGCCATCTTTGAGGTTGGACTCGTGGTGGTTGTGGTTGTTCCAAAGCGGAATAATATGGTATCAAACGACAATTAACACTCATAGTCATTGATGCAAGAGGTGCAGATAGACCTCGCCCTTTAGCAAGGGGTTGTCTTCTACGCCTTAATGTAGATTACAAAATTGTACTGGGGCGGTAAGATGATATGGTCTGCTTTGTTCTAATAGAACTTAGTAGACCAAAACTTACTTTGAACAAATTTATCTGTACAAACAAAAAGTCTAACCAACCTGGGGCATATCCAACGCTTTTCTTGGGACCGTTATCGCAGGTAAACCTACCGGTGGTTTAAGTCGTTAAGACAGTTACTGCCGAAAAGCTTACTTTGATATCCCGCTAGGGAATTCCAAAGGACTTCCTAGGTCTGAGGACCTAAGTAAGTATGCAGCACCTTGGAATATTTTAAAGATTTTAAAGTTCAGTTACAGCATCACCAGAGTAACGTCCTATTTCATCTAATTGGATCATTCCGGAGGCTAGCATTACATATAAGCAAATCAGCCTCCCAATTTACAACTTCTCACTGTTTTGGACGGAATTGGAAGATATTGATATTTACAACATTTCCAACGTCTTCCAACTTGCCATGCAGTAAACTTAGCAATTTCAATTTCGGAAGAACATTTCTTAACGGTGTTATGTCTGGAAAAGTTGATCAAAATTGGCCATCGAGTCCTCGATGTTTCCAACAAAGGCTAAAGTCTTAATGAGTATTTTAAATATAATATATAAATCATTTAATCTTTTGATGTGACTTAAGTTTTCTTTTTTTTCTATTTTCAAAATAAAATATCGTATCATCCAAAAATAAGGAACGCACTTAAGTGTTGTTGATAAAGCATTTTTTTATACGCCACCATATCAAAATTTCCGTTTTCTATGGAAATATACTGAAGTGATGTACCTTGAGATATCGAATAAAACCCAATGAGAGGGTTCCTTTTACCTATATCTCTATACCCACTTTTGGTGCATTCCTTGCTTGGAACAAAAAGATAAAGCAACTCAATTGAAGGAACTCTTCCTTGAAGATTTTGTGTAGCTTCTTGCGTCGTCGTTGTCGTCGTAGTTGTCTTCTTCTTTGCCATTGTCGTCGTTCTCATTCTCATTCTCGTTGTCGTTGTCAACAACTAGATACGCCACGATGACTATTGTAGTATAATTTTTTTTTTTTTTTATAAACAAAAGAACAATACTATTCTTAAGTCCTTGAATTCATGTGAAAAACAAAAGGCAAACAAAAAAGGACGAATAAAATAAAAATGCAAAGGATATAAGACATTTACTATAGACGTGTGTGTGTGTGTGTATAACATATGGAATAAAAAGAACCCAAGTTTGATACAAAAGATAATAATGAAGCTTTTGAAAGTTTCCTGTATCCCATCACACACTATATCTATTATATCTCTTAGATATACTCTAATATACACCTACACACCTTATGCATATGTATAAGTATATGAGTATGCATGTATATGACAGTGGCACGTCACACTGATATAAGAAGAACCAATTCCTGTCTCATACATTTCCATTGTCATGCAGTCGCATATAAGCCACTTAGTGCATAACATCCTTTGAAAAGGATAAAATTGCGAACAAGTAAAGTTGATGTTGATCCTTTGGGCCAAACCAAAGTAGCTATATGCCTGATGTTAGCTTAAAGCAGTCTTTTGTATAGGTTAGGTAGATATTGTAGACTATAGTAATAGTATTTTCGCATATACATACATACTGTCATGTGTGAGATGATAATGTATCCACAAATCAACATCCATACACACACATGTAGTCGTATGTGTGTTTTGTTGGCGGGCGGGCTTGATGGGGTACGTATAAGGATAAAGGATTCGAATGCGAAGAACGTAGGTATATAGAATGAAGATTGGAGGACACAATATGGCGGAGGCATTCATTATTCTGGTCAAGGTGTTTCGGTTTTGAAACATCTTGCGGATGTGCAGGTGGCGAAGCATGCTAATGTGAATTTCAATTAGAGTTAAGTAATTCCTGTTGCGGATTCATGATTTGCACTTCTATTTGCATAACAATTTCTGCTCTTCAATTTGATTTATTGGCATCGAAATGGATTCATTCAATATAGGTAGCTATAGCTACTTGTTCAATATATCCTACATATAGAAGCACTCAGAATTTTGTCTATAGCTACTTAACTCATACGTCCGTTCGTCGTCGTCTTTGTAGCTCTTAGGCTCACTGAGAATATTCACTATATGAATATTAAAAAGGTCACCAAATTTGGGTTCCCGAAAATTGTCTTTTTATAGTAGATATACTCGTGCCTGCCTAAAGATATAGTGTATCTTTTGGAAATCGCAGGAAAATAAAAAGTACAACTCGATACAATTTTTTTGGGATGACATTGAGAAAAGAAAATTAAAAACCCAATCTTTTTCTAAGAAGGAAAAGTCCTGATTTTTCAAAGAAGTCCATATTCCCTTTTTTAATGTATATTTCAAATTTAATTACTCGTGTTAAATAAAGTAAATTTGTACACGAAGTTCTTTTGAGCACAAATTAGAAAGGTGGTGAGAAAATGGTTTTCGAAGAAATATACTAGTTATGCATGGATCCATCTTTTATAAATATCATTAGAGTCCTAGGACTTGCTGTTAAAATAGAATAACGTATATATTGAAAGATAAATATTTTGTATTTATTTATTTTTTGTTCATATTTCTAGGAATTTTATTAATTTTTGAGTCGCTTTTATTCTTTCGTTAAAATTCAATTTATTTAAAAAAAAGAAGCTGGATGCGACCCACACTGATAAGTTCCCATTATACTACTTTGAAAACTTGACATTCCTGATTATATCAATAAACTAACCTTAGATGATGATTGTTAAGAACTTTATTTAAAAAAAAAATTATCAGACTTGAAAAAATTCTCGAGATATGGAAAAACAATATTTGCCAAATTTTTTTTAGAACTTTTTGAAGATTTTTTATTTATTTATACAAAAATGTCAATGTGATATTCGTCAACATTTTATCACATAGATATTGACCAAAAACATTTTAATGATAAATACATTTGCAGCCAATATCATTGCATTTGATAAAATTTCTTTTAAGTAAATTTCAGTGTTTTTAATTTTTTGTGAAAAAATTGTCAATTCGATATTTTTCAAAATTGTAGCATATACTCATAAAATTGTATTTTGTAGAAACTTTAAAACAAATTGAAATAAATATCGTTGCCCAATCTCGAGATAATATTTAAGTCAAAAAACATTTTGTTCCAACTTTTTCTAGAATGTGTTGCATTTTTTATTTTTTGTAAAAAAAAAAAATCTGTCTATTGATTTTTTTCGAAAATTTAACCAGTTATTAAGGACAGCATTGTACATAGTACAAAAGTTTTCTGAAGATGATATAATTTTTCCTTCATTGTATATTTTTGTGCGCTAAACATTTATTTTTACTCTTTACAAAAATAACGGTATTTTGATTTTTTTCCAAATATATTACGTTGTAGGGTATAGAATACATTTTATTTAAAGTCAATATTATTATCCGTTCCTGAGATATTTGGGACCAACTAAAATTTTCACTTTTTTTAAATTGTTATGGTAAAAAAAAGTCACTAAATTTTTATGAAAATCCTTTCTGCATTTTTCTAATTTATAACCTGTCGAACAAACTTTGATTGAAGTCGATATCTCTTCTCGCACTTGAAATATCTTGGACGAAAAAGAGTATACCCAACGTACGAACATACAAACGTATACAAGTACGAAAGTACTTACACACGCACACAGGCATCTGTTTAAAAATGACGAATCTAGATTCTATTGATCTTGAAATGTCCAGGTTTGTCAAAAATGTATATGAAGTTAATAATCTCGATGTTTATATTGCTCATTAATAGAAAAAATAATTTTATCACTTCCCAGTGAAATTTTTTGATTTATTTTTTTAAGAACAAAATATCGTTTTGAGTTATGTATCCGTGGCGTGATTGTCATGCCAATGGTCTGATGAAAAGTGCTTTCCCAAAAAATTTAACCATCCGGATTCGGCATAGAAACTGAAGGTTCCTTCCATCCCTCACATTACTTGTACACATGAATGGTTGAGAGTCACTAGAACCTGGCTCTTTACGAGCTGTAGCGCCACCTACTATAATTTATAAACACTTCATCATTTTGTTCCAAAAAATTTATTTTATTTTTTAATTCAAATTAATTTTTAGTAATGCAATTAGAATGTTCTTTGTCCAAAATCACATTCTTTGAATTTTCAGAATTTGATGTTACAAAAATTTAATGGAAATCGTTCTTGAGATATAATATCATGAATCAATTTTAAAAAACCTCTTTTGACGAAATTCATTGAAATTCCAAAATAGCTAAAGTCAAACAATAATTTTCCGTATCTTAGGATTTATTAAATATATTTTTAAAGCAATTTCTTCATATTTTGAATTAATTTTATTAATTTTAAGTCGTTCTTGAGATACGGCCGTTAAATAGTGATTAAAAAATAAATGTTTAAGATCCATTTAATAACAATGAATTAGAAGAAAGTTGAGAGACAAAACCATAAAATTTAAAATTCACTTAAAATGTGGCAAAAGTTATTATATGAAAAAAAATATGTCAAAAAATAATTAAAAAAAAATATATATAGTAATGAAAGTTCTTAGACTTAGAATGACCTCAAAGTTTTTAAACATTTTTCTACAAAAAAATATTTTTTTTTTCATTGAAACAAAGATATGAGAAAAGAGGAAGTGAGACTGGCCAAAAACTTTACTCTTGTCATTTAAACGTTTTTTTTTTCCTATGTACCAGGAAACTGATAGTGACAGTGATATTTTTCATAACACTGCATCCTTGAGAACATGCGTCTGCAAGGATTAACTTTTTCGTAATTTGTCCAGTAGAATTTTTAAAAAGGTGAAGTTTAATTGAAATCTCAAGTTTATAGTTCAAGCAAACTGTTTGAAAAAAGTTTTTTTTCTTACTTATTAGTGCCGAATTTCTTTCCAAATGTTGAATGAAAATAGTGGCTTCAAGGATAATTGAATGGTTATAAGATATTAGAATCATTTTCTTAGCTACTACAATGTATTGGTGTTTATGAATCGACACCTTAGTTTACAGCGGAAACGGCATAAACTAACAGTTTAGTAAGTAAACTATTAAACGAATACAGTAATTACTTCTTTTATTATTTTTTTATTAAAAATAAAAAGTTAAGTTTCCTTATAAAAGCAGGTTAGAACGTATGGAAAGAACAATCAAACCTCATCGCACCGTTAGTCCTCAGGAACCACTATTTTATCTGCCGGAAGCCCCTAAAGCACCTCTAACGCATTTACTCCAATTTATACGTGCACACACAATTAAACATAATAAGAGCGTGTCAGTAAATGACAGCAGGTGCTTTACCGACAGGTACTCGTCGAACTAATATCCTGTTACTTAAGTTTTGCAATCGTTTTTATTTAAATTTCCATTTTCGATATGAGAATACACATACACCCCCAGACACACCCACCTCCCTAGGTAAGCTACTAGCTTAGATAGAAGACCAAATGATGGAAATCGGAAACAGGAAGTGGTATGAAGATATATCGATGGTTTTATGGCTGCTCTTTGTTTTTTGAGTAGATGAAGCCTGAATCGATTCCATCTATACTCGTACTCGATGTACACGAGTAGTAGATTCCCATTTCTGACTTGTGTAACTCTCTCTCTCTCTCTGTATCGTGGCTCCCGGTCATTCAAGATACAAAAGCACGCACTGCTGAGCAACCAGGAATCAAGTAAAATGTTGTGTAAGGCACTCGTATGTAGGGTAGGAAGTACTAGATACACCTTTCCTAAAACTTCTACCTCTAGGATTGTGTTGTATGACCAGGAGGAAGGTTAAATATTCCACTTCTTTAGGGGCCACCGCAGGGGCAGAGGTCTAATATATTTAAATTCTTCTGCCATAAGTGTTTCAATGAATTTTTCCTTGCTTCCCTCTGATTCTTGTTTGTGTTTTATTTGCCGAGTACGAGTACATATGTATATGTTGGGCTTAGAGGGTGTAGGAGTTTATATGTGTGTATATGTTTATCTAGTTGCAGGATAGAAGTTGAACTTGTTATTGGACACTATAATCGTTGCAAAAACATTTCAGGGGCTGTAATAAATTTTCTCAAAACGAGCATACCTTTTAGTATAATTGCATTCAAGAGTCCATTTAATTCAATTTTATTGCAAAGGATTCTTAGCACTTGGGAGATATTATTTAAGGTTAGGTTGAATTCCTTAAAATTTGTTTGTTTAGCTTATATTTTATATTTTCATTTCGTTATTTTTTTATTTCTGTCGTTTTCGATGCGATGTTTTTGGTGGCCAACACGTTTTACACTCTGATGAAACAAAATGGTCTACAATGGCGGCGGCGACGGAAACAAAGAATGGAAATGAGAATTTTTTTTTTAAATAATGTGCTTTTAGCTTATCTCCGGTTGGTTGCTTATGATCCTGTGCTAGTATTTGTATGTTTAAGCAGATGAGTTATGAAAATGAAAATTACTACGTGAATGCGTTAAATGGTCGGACTCACGGACTCCTGAGTTAGGGAAAGAATTTTCGTTTAAATTCGACCGAATGTTGAGTTTTCTATTATTTATATCACTAACGTAGTGAAATTAAACTTTCCGGGTTTGTTTTTTATTTGATTTAATTAAAATTTTCTAAGATTAATGTTCGGAGAAAAAAAAATTAGGTTAGAGTGAATGTAATCACGTTCAGGAGGTTTAAATTTATAAAATTATAGAATTCTGGAACATTCGCAAAATTGTGCGTTCGAAAAAGACTTCGTACGACTGACTAGTGGTGTTCTGAACGTGGCTCCTTTAGTTAGTCTTATATATAGATGAGGAAGGATGAAAAACTCCAAATACCAACTTTTAATGCTACATATTTAGTTTTGGGAAGCTTAATGCTCTAGAGAGACTCCTTGGTCTTGGACTAGGATCATTACGACAGTCAAAATGAACCATGATGGGAGTGTGTTAACCAGATAATTGAAAATGATGATGTTGAGATTTATGAGAAAATTGAAAATATGGCTAAAATCGGATATGCAGATTTAGAGAGCCCTAAGCGTTTTAGTGACATATTATGTCGAATCGTTTGTTAGTTATTCAGAAATACTTTTGCCAAATTATCATGGAAAGTGATACGTTTGAAAAAACTTTATTATCAAAATGACAGTACGTTACTGCTAACGTTCCGTGAATTACGTCCATTTTACGTTAGATGTTGTGACCCTTCACTTTAAACTTTTTAATGTTTCTATGATGAATTTGAGACGATGGACTTAGTCAGGATTTAGCCAACACCCTGCCCTTACGTTTAATATCTGTGAAAGCCGTGCAAAAGAACTCAATCTTTTGCTTACTTCAACTTTCTTAATTTTTCCTTGGAACTAACGCTTATATTCCTTAAAGATCTTACTAACCAAGGGGCTCATAGTTTATGGCAGTCTTATATTTTTCAAACATCTTGAAAAATTAGAAGAAGGCATCTATTTAAAACCAGCAGAGTCTACTAAAGTCTGTCAAAACAAAGCTTTTAATATTTTAGAAGCATCGACTATGTTGCCTCAGGATATAAGGAAGATGGATTCCCGAGACTCTACAATCAGTTACTGTGTAGTACAGTGTGCCTTAAAGTAGAAGACTAGTCTAGAACCAAGCTCGTTAGACTATGCTGCCAAGGTCTCTAGCTCCCAAGATCTGTTCAGCAAGTCCATTCTATGAAAGGTGAAGATTAGTAGTTTATACTGAGTGAAGAAATTCATTCAAAGAGAGAATTGCTTCTGGAGCACTCCAAGACTTCATAGAATGTTCGAGAACCTTACAGGGTGTGGCTGAAAGCTTTGACATAAGCATGACAGTCAAATGCAATTTCACTGTCAAACAAGACAAGTTTAACTCAAATTCTCAACCTCATTCAGCTTAGAAAACGATATATTTTGACATCTTTCTTCAAATGATCTCAAACCTTGGATCGAACCTGTCACGATGCTAACCTACAAAACAAGCTAAACTAAAAAAAAAATACTAATAGTCTTTCCCTACAAAAACTTGCATCATCTTGTCTGTTTTTAATAGTTTCAGTTTTTAACTTTCTAAGAACACAAATTGTTCGAGAAACACGTACTTGATAAGCTCTTCGGTTGCATTAAGCTTCAGATAAATTCAAAAAAAAACGTAAAACTAAAAACGAATAACGAATAAGTAAGAACAAAAAAAATAAAACCAACAAAAGACTTAAACGATTTTCACATAATCCATTCTAGAATTTTACTTGTCTAAATAAGTTTAAAACTCTCTTAAGCTATATTTTTTTGTTTATGCTGTTCTTGTAGTTGTTGTACCTTGGCTATTGGTTGTGGATCAAAAAATACCCACGATATGGCAGGAACTAATACAATGTTGCTTAACAAGAACGATATTTTAAAATTTCCGTAGACTATATATAGTCTAGTTCCGTCCAAAGCGGTTGGAACTTTTAAAAAAGTTCAATAGCAATCAGGAAGCAGCTGGGTCTGTCCTTTCTCTCTCCCAGTTTTTTTTTTTTTATTTTCAATTCTGTAAGTCAGGTAGTACACACTACCAAAGCAAAAACAAAGGTAAAACAGAAATAAAATAAAATAAAAAAAAAACTCTATCGACCAGCAAGAGGAATAAAAATGCTAGCAAAGTTTATTCGATCGCTACTCAACTTTAAAAACTTTTTTCCACTCTTCCACTCTTCCACTCTTATTTCCTCGTTTTTCTCTCTCTTTGGTTTTGAATCTGGTTGCTGTTTTGCTGATGGTCATTCTTTTTCAAAAAAAAAAAAAAACGTAAAACGTAAAAAATGAACGAATAAAAAACGCTTGTGTTCGATAATGTGAATTTGGCACCCAGTATATATGTAAGTATATGTATGTTTGTATGTGTGTATAAATTTTATTCCTTCCTACCTAAAAAAATTGTACAAAAAGATAATATCCTTGTTAAAGTTCCTATGCTGCATTATTTTAAATATTTTTTTCAAGACCTCGTTGTTTTTTTCTTTGCCCCAACGCCTCAGGCTCGGGGAGGGTAATTTTTTTATTTTTTTGTTGTGTTTTTTTTTGTTCTTAAATTTACATTCTTTTTATTATATTCCTCTTCCTTTCCTTTGGTACGTGTTGATGATAAAATATTTATAATGTCCTAGATAAGGAGAAGGAATCAATTGTGCTTTATGTTTGTGAAAAGGAAATAAATAATGTAGGTTAGGTAGAAGAGATACAATATATTATATCTTATATAGCTGAAAACTTGAAAGTTAAGAGAAATTGAATTTTGCAACTTTTAGTTTTTTTCAATGAAATTCATCTTGCGTTGAAAGAAAAATTTATACGGTTCGATATACATATGAATGTGTGTATGTATGAGTATAGCACACATTCATATGTATACAAAAAAGGAAAAACATATTTTTTTAATGTTTCACCAAACTCAAATTTCAAAGCTGCTTAATAATAATAATTAAAATATAATTTGTTGAAGTTGATAACCTTTATCAATGAATGTTTTCTTGGACGTGTGGTTTTCGATCTGGCAATACTTTTTTAGGAGTTGGACTTTTTGACAGCTGTCACTTGATTTAAGCTTAATTTTCTTTGCCATTTCATAAAAATGAAGACCAACAACTATTAAGCGCATCACTGTTTCAATGAATGGGCCCACAACGAGATGGTCACCGATCCCGATTTTTACAAGTAAATTTTGTTCAGCGATCAATATCATTTTTGGTTGAATGGGTACGTTACGATGACCTTGAGTTCAAACAATACGGCTTTTTAGTGCGTGCATTATCTAATGTCGTAAAATTATGATGTAGCCTCCTGACATATTTATCTAACCTGTCCACGAGGAATAGTCAGTTTCGTATCGGTTTTGTCTCAAGATAAAGACTAGAACCAAATTTTACCTACTAACGATCTTCATAGTTTCGTCGACTTTGACCATTTTGGGTTTAATAGTTTTAGTACAAAAACACTTTTTGTAATCATTTAATACATAATGAATATCTTTTTACTAGAAACGACTCGTTGTTCATGCACAGAAAAATTAATGGATCACTGTTGCGTATACGCACTTTTTATTTTCATTGAATAAAACAAATTAAAAAATCATAATCATATGTCCATAAATGACATATGTAGGGCAAATTAAATGTCAAACCATCAAGTAAATATTTGAAAATTTTAATAAACTTGTTTTTGTAAGTTTCTTATAATAATTAAAATTCTATTAATTTTAATCTTATTTTAAAGGACTCTTTATGCATTTTTAAATTGCAAACATATTCATTATCTTTTTGCTTAACCCCATTCATGTACATTCAGAAATGATGGCATGGTTTTTTTTTATTATTATTCAAATTAGTATAATTAATTTTTTAATTTAACCACTATAAATAAAATCAACTAAATTATTTGAATGTACATAATATATATGGTATAAAAAATATATAATTTTTTTGCAGTGTGTATTATTCAATTTGTTTTTCCAATGATGAATGTGTTCATTGAATTGAAATATTTCAAACATTGACACATTTGGTTACACAACTACGTACATATAATATGATGACGTCGATGACGAAAATCCCCCACCATCCAAAAAAAAGTAAGTCAATTAAGCAATTAATTTCGCACTGACATGACGCGCTTTAAAAATCACCATAAAGAACGTGCTCACATGATCCTGTCCATATTACACAATCACTGACAGCTACTTGGTGGATATCAAGGTATACAGTTGTAGGTGTAGTTGTTATATGAGTCAAGTGTATGTTATGCACACTCGTACATATACATATGTAAATTGTATATTTTAAATTATAAAAATTCAATTAAAACATCGCTGCACAAAAACCCACATCCCACATGATGAAAATATGGCATGTCCAGCACAAAATCAATGCATCATGGCCAAACAGAAAAACACCGAGCGCCAATAAAATATTTTAATTACGTGCAACAATGTTTATTGTCATTGCCCACTGCAGTTAAATTCATTTTTATATTTATTTTTATTTTTATTTTATTTAATTTTTTTTTTTTTTGAATTTTAATTTTGATTTCAACTTTCTGAATGGAAAATCAATCGTTTGACTTGAAATTATATGCGCACACTATAAAACCTATGCTAATGACTGTTGCCACACATCCATGAGCATGAGAGTGTAATGGAGTAAAATGGCGCCCGGGCGGCTACGGGATGATTTCGGTGGGGTGCGATGAGCGGCGACGGCGACAACAGCTTTGTTTTTAAACCAAAGGGAAGCGATCCTGCACAATTTATTGAACTTTTTTTTTAATTAATCTTTGCAAAATTAAAAATCACTTATGTTCGTGGCAGCTTGGCGGTGTGGCGCGACGTGGCGGAGGCAGAAAGTGAAACTCATTTAAATTTTGGTGAATTTTAAACGAATCTTCATATTGAAACAAATGAGCAATAAAGTATATACACGCCAAGTGAGGGGAGAAGGAGGGGTTTTGGGGGAGCTGAAAACGGAAAGTCGGTCCTTTAGACAAAAGAAATAAAATTAAAAAAAAAAAACAGAATCCCTCGTTTCGCTTCGGAATTAATGACTTAATTTCGGATTTTAGTGCTGGAAAGTACTGGAGGATTAAAGATGATTCGGTATTTATCATAAATTCCATCTCATTGCTATTAAGCGCAGCACTTCCAAGGATTCCGTATAAATTATATATGTATGGAAAAATTGTAATTTCTCTTTGTCGAGAGGGACGAGCGAGCTGGCGGGATTAAAATTAGACAATTATAATCCGCACCTAGGGTGAAATGCTAAAGTCAAGCAATATACCGGAAATTCATACTCAAAAGCTGTTATATTGTATCTACATATATACGAGTATGTGGCATACTTAGGTATAGTTATAAAGTCAAAGATCCATCCCAGACAAATCATCAACTTCAAAGGAAACAAATCTTTGGGATTGGAATTGGGATTAGGACACACAAAAGTGCAAATGTCTTATACGAGATTTGACATGAGTAATTAAATCAAGGGAAGTTATTTTCAGAGCGGATTTACTGTTTTGTATTTTATTTTTTGCATTCTGTTCTCCTCTCAGTTTGTATCTTTAATTAATTCACTGCTACACTCATTAGAAACAAAACATTAAAACAAAATTAACACCTGTGCTGGATCTACACCTACATTCTACACCACGCTGCCATTCTGCATACAAATTAAGAGATAATTTGAAAGGTAACACGATTTAATTAACACCATGGTCAGTGTTAAGGGAAACGTAGTCCTTAAAAAGACACCAAAGAAAAGGTGCTGTTATGGAGAAAGAGCATTGATTTAAGTCTCTTATAAATTATTAAGTATAAAAACAGGACATTTTAAAAATAACAAAAATTAAAAAATATAAATCAAAACATTTTTATTTTGTTAGAGAGAATAGAACTTTTATAAGTTTTTGAAAACACGGTTTTTTCCTCATCTGTCATATTAAATGTGTTAGAGTTGCCAATACTTTACTAATAAAATTGTTTTGTCTAAGAATTCGGAATTTGCATTTGATTTGATGAATTGTTTATAAATTAATTTTAATTAGTGAATTTGTAAAAGAGCAGTGTTTTCGAATATAGACTTCCGAACATTGACACTACTATTTGTGAAATTGGCTGTCATTTATTCTAGGTATTACAACAAGAACATTAAATGTCACCACAAGTTCAAAAATCGATGTCATAGCTATTCTTTAGTAAAATTTGATGGTATAAATAATATTCAGTTTTAAAAAAACAATTAAAATCTAAAACTTACGGAGAATCGGTCCAACACAAGACGCTTTTCGTCAAGCCGTAATTTACCAATAAATATAGTCTGTTTTTTAAAATCATCATTTATGGATAAAATCAAAAATTATAGCAAGCTATTTTTTCTTACTTTGAAAAATTAATAAAAAAAAACAACGGCATCACTATTCATGTCAAAAACTGCCCTCTTTTCTGAAGCTCAAAATTTAACGAAAAAAAAAACAATTTATTTTTGCTTTTACTTAAAATTAAATTTTAATTTAGTTTATTTTCAAAAATCTAATTCAATTTTTTAATTTTACTTGAAGTTAAATTTTTTCAATATTTTTTAATTTTGAATATTTTAAAAATTTGATTTTTCTCTACTCATTAATTAAATTGAAGAATTTAAAATTTTGATCTAGTTTGTGAAAAGAAGTTAAAATTTCCAAAAAATATTTTTGAAAGTTCAGATAATTTTTTAAATACATTAATTCGTATTTATTAATGTCATATTTATTTATATAATTTAAACATTGAAATATAAAGACGTGATACCTAAAATCAGATAATTTGGCTTATTTGGTCTTAACGTAGCACTCATACAGCTAGCTGTTAAAAAATGATGACGTAGTTTAACTTTTGTGTTTTTACTTATCCATAACGGATTATCGTAGAATATATGGTCTAAGATCTCATGTTTAGAAGGTTGGCTACATCCATTAATTGTGGTACAAATAAACAAATATACAGATATCCTTAAATGTAGTAACAATTATAGAGCCTTAAAAAAATATTTTTTGTCAAACTCAATTTCTAAAAGATTGAATTTTTTAAAGTTTGGTGAATTATTTTTATACTCTATTTGTTTTAAAAAAACACGTTTCTACAGTTTAAAAAAGTATTCTAGTGAAGAAAGTGTTTTTCTCAGTGAATTATTGTGTTTGAATTGAATATATTTTTTTCGAAGCAAAATTTTGAAATTTTGAATTTTTATCAATGTTTTTGAATGAAATAACTGTTTAAATCTGAGATTCGAATTTTTAACATCTAAATGTATAAAGTCGGTCAACTGTGCGTCGCGTCGTTAGCAAATTTTGTGTTTTGAAAATTAACTTAACCAAAAAATAAGCACATGGTTCGAAAGTCATGGTTAATTAAGTATCAAAAATTAAAGTTGCAGCCTTATTGGCTTAAAGTTAAATTATTTAAGTTTGAGTAACGTCCCTAATTTTACGTAATCATCCCAGATCTTACCTTCTCAGCATTTTATTCCAGACTGTTTTTTTTTTACAAATGAGTATGCCTTTAGTTGAACATTAATTGAATCTAGCAAATAATTTACGACTAATTGAATTGGTGGAATATTTTTTTTATATGAATCATTCCTTTTATATTGTTTTTCTATATTATGTACCTTCATGTGTGATGACTCTTTGATCATAATATATGAAGCATATAATATGACAATATGGAATATATTGAAACATCATAAATATTCCTAAGCAAAAATGACATTTCAATTTATCAGCAAAATAGATTTGCAGACACAAAAATAAAAGAAAAAACAAAAAACAAAAACAAAAACAGCCTAACATCTGCAAAGCATTCAAATGTCGAAAATATTCTATGTACCATATTGAACGAACAAGCTCCTGCAATTCAACATCTATTTTTCTGTTCAAAAAAGGTACAAAAAAAGGAAACTCCATTTTTTTTTTGCTAACCCATTGCTGACTATAGAGCTTTGCCATGGAAGGTTTTCCATAAAAACTAATAATAAAAAAAAAAAAAATATGAAAGACCTGGCAAATTCACAAGACCAAAAAAAAAACCCATACGGCATGAATTTAAATAAATTGATCAATATTTCAAAAAGAACAGGACTAGTTTTCGTTTGAGCTGCGATATCGCGCTATATGGACCGGTAGATTGTTCCCCAATCCACAATGAATTGGCAATAAATTTTCCTAGCCGCGTATATACACCCATACATAGAAGATACTATAAACAGCGAAATACAATAATAAATGATTCGTCTGAAAATATTATCGTTTAGTTGCCCAAAAATAAAGTAAAATAAAATTAAACGTTGGAAATGATTAAATCAATGCTGCGGCCATGACCATTGACCAATATATACATAGATGAACAACACAAATACATACATAAATGTAATGGCTTGGTTGGTTGAGTCCTGTTTTGTCAGATGAAACTTACGACACCAAATTTGTCCATCGACAAAAAAAATAAAATAATTCTAGTTGATAGGGTGAGAAGGGGCAGAATTGATATAAAGATCAAAATCTTATATATTATTTAATTGGGGGAAGGTGATGAGTTAAAGAACTGTCAGTTTCACACTGGCAACGTTTTATTTGAAAATTTTAAATCTTTAAAAGAAAACCCCAATATGCAACATTTAAAGTTCGAATAAATAGACCTACGTTGCTCTATACCCGTCTTAATACTAATCGAAATCTTAAACTCACTTTCAGGGACTTAAAAATTGTTAAGGGGTATTGGAATTTTCTTATGTTTACAGTTTTTAAGGCCAGATTTAGAAACTAGGGAAGACTACATTGACTTAAGGGTCTTAAAAATCTTGATATCATCACCAGGAAGTAAGATATATGAACATTTTGTAAGCATTTCTACATCATAAGACAAAAAAAACGGACGACCTAAGTGGCTGCCTTGCGGAACTCCAAAAATAGAATGAAAAATATAGAGGAGAGTACATTTTAGAAGTGGTTTTTTCAGTGAAAAAAATACCCTTTCCAATAAACCCGATACAAACTGAAAGTACGTAACTTGAGGAGCATAAGGCTTTGCAAAATTTTAGAAAGGGTCTAGCTAAAACCGTTGGAGAACGAAGTTATTTTTTTGGTATAGGGGAACATAAATGGTAATAAAGCAATCTGTTTTGATAAGGGCAAAATGACACTAGCGAGTTTACGGAATCTGTAAGATCAACAAATAATATTTGGATTTCAAATTATTGTAAAATATTATTGGTCATTTTTTGACACTGTCTAGAACAGTTAAAACTACGCCTTTACTAAAAATTGAACGATCGCATTTTTTTAAAGAAAGTTCTTCAGTCTATTCTCAAAACTAATTTTACTTCTGATTCGAAATTTTAGTTCGGCAATTGTGAAACATGGTTTAAAGAGCTGTTGGGATCACTTACTGACGTTTAAAATCAAAACCGTGTGCGTCCAAAACCTTGTCGAATAGGCACTCCAAAAACGACACTACAGCGTAGTTTTTATACAGACTTAGTTTTCAAGACTTTTAAAGCTCAGTTAACATAAGAACTCAAGCCGATGAACAGCAACGTCGTGTCTTCGCTAATTGGATCCTTGATGTGGAAGACGTTTATTTTAAAAAAGACGTCGTCGCTTAGTTCCTTTGAAGTCTTGTGATTTAACACCTTCAAACTTTTTACTTTTGAGCCATGGCAGATGAAGTCCATGCCAAATGCTCAAAAATCCATTCAAGACCATATTTCGTCATATCAAAGACGTTCAGTTCCAAAGTTCCGATTTGGTAGTGTAAACCTTACTCATGGCTGGCATTTGTCTGACATCGTTTTTCATTGTTCATTAAAAATTACTAAAAAAGACCCCTTATTTACCCCATTCTCTCCTACACACATATAGATCATAGAGGGTAACTCTACATCCAACATATTATCAGTATACGACCAACTGAAACATTATTTGCCATCGCCACTAAATTAGGGAATATAATGTCACATAGTGAAGTCAACTTTCCACTCGATAAAACCTCGTCCTGTATAAAGAAGAAGTAGTCCTTTATTTTACTGGTATGACAAATAATTGTGTACGAGTATTTATATGTACATATACATATGTATGTATTTAGTTATGTTGTTGTGAGTAAAGAAAATCACTTAAATTATAGACAAACACATTACGAATTTATTAAATAAATCACCCAGGCACTTGTCGAAACTGTGGTGTTAGATTGAACATAAGTATGTTTGCCAATTGTGGTTTCATACACATGTACTTATAGGTATGTATGTTGTTACCATGATTCCGGAATCTTGTCCTGTTCATTAAACACCGTCGCTCGTTGTCGTCATCGTCATCGTTGTTGGTCCTACAGGGAATTCTGTGAAACTTGAAGTATCAGCCAAAAATTAATGTGCTTAATGTTGGAGGACACAATAAACATCGTTACGCCTCAAGGTATACATATAAATGAAATACATATTGTACATGATAAATACTCCAGCATTTGGGGGTTGCCAAAAAAAGGCAACAAAAACAATTATATCTCTCGAAATTGAGGAGGGTCAAAAAACGCATAATCACATCCTCCCGAGAATGACTGTTGCGTAGTAATTTTTCATTTAGCATAATAAGAATGTGAGGGGATAAAGGCATATCCTTGTTGGAAGTCGAAACATCATCAACCCAACAAAAAAAAAAAAGGAAAAATAAGAGGTATCATGTGAGAGTGTACACACATAGGTACATATTTTTATTTACTTACATCTTTTATTAGGTATACACAAATTCATGTTTCATATATGTAAGTATTTTGATAATACACTCAGGACAAACTTTGATGTTAAGGAATTCAATTCCTGGATGTCAAGTTGTAATTGTATAGAAGCAATTTCAGGAAGTCAAAAATACACAAAAGAAGTTTGTTTTTCTTTTCTGTTGAGACTGAGAGTTTTGTTTCAGTTTCTTATACAACGATAATTCCCATACTTTACTACTACAACCATACCATTACGCATTATGCTTCCCCTTTTTTATCCTTTTTTTATATCATATTTACGATAAAAGGAAATGCTCAATAGTTCATACAGAGATAGAGAGAGAGATCATTTTGGCATAGTTATATGAATTAAATTAATAAAAATAAACCCATGGTGGAATTTGTTGGAAATTTCGAATTTTAAATTATTCCATATTTTGGGAAAAGAAAAAACACCACCCAAAATAAATTTGACCATGGAAAATTAAAAACAATAAATAGCTTAGTGCGAGACGAGAAAAGTCTTGATTTTGTTTCAACAATCCGAGACAAAACCGAGACCACACACGAGACTTTGCATTTTCGAACAAAATATTTTTGAGATTCTGGAGAGTTTGGTCTATCTCTCAGTCTTGGGAAATGTTCTACAAATTTAGGTTAACCAGAATTAAATTTTAAGTTATGAAGTTATTTTTAAAGCGGAATAATTTTTAGGTTCCAAAATGTGTCTTGTTATTTTAAGATCCTTTGTAATACCAAATGAATCTAGAGACTTTGTCTTAACTCAATGACACCAACTTGAGCTTCCTACGAAGCGTAAGATCACTCGGATCATTGTACTATAGAATTATCTCAGATGAATTCTGGGCTTTTGAGGCAGAGCAATAGGTCCTTTTCTTCGTTCATGCAGCTCCTGCAGAAATCACTTAAGAATACTCTAAAAAAAAAACTTACAAGTGGCGATCGGTATACGTTAGATTTTATAAGTTTTAAAGTTTCCTGGAATGGTCCTGTGGCCTATCACTCAGTAAAGGTTAATATAGAACTTCTGTGCGAAAATTTTTGAAGACATTTTGGGTTTTCTATTTAGCACTAAGGTCGATTTTAAAATTAAATAAAAGAAGTTGCATATGCGATATCAATGAGGTTTTATTTTTATTTTAGAGCCCTTATCAATGACGTTATGTGTAAAATATGATATCGCATTTGAAGGCCCAGTTTTTGATGACTTCAGGCTGAATTTGACCGATGCCATCAATTGTGTTGTCTTTGAGGTCACCGGTAGTTTGCAGCTTATTCGCATAAACCTGCGATTTAATAAATATAGTTTGAAAAAAC
The DNA here is from genome assembly GCA_905146935.1 of Scaeva pyrastri. Classification (NCBI taxonomy): domain Eukaryota; kingdom Metazoa; phylum Arthropoda; class Insecta; order Diptera; family Syrphidae; genus Scaeva; species Scaeva pyrastri. The sequence continues at coordinate 18,756,178 of LR989929.1, read as the reverse complement.
TAAAAACACGCTTTTAAAACCCATCATACTAAAAAAGCGGAAAATAATTTTCAATATAAGCTGAAAACAATAATGAACTAAAAATACAAGTGTTATTGTGAAAAAGCGTTGGGCGCATTGGCCATATTTTTTTTTCATATATCTTGATATGTGTACAAAATTTTATTAAAATCGGTTCGTGTAAAGTGGGTCAAAATCGAGTGTAAAGGTGTCGGTTACATACATACATACATACAAGTGAAGCTAATATAAGCGTGTTAAAAAAGCCCCACAAAAAGAAGTCTTAAGATGTCAAATCACAAAACCGTGACGACCAATTCAGGTTGCGTCGTCCACTCGGCCCGAAAAAAAAAACGTTCGTGCAATATATGGATTGTGTCTTGAGCTCTATGGCACTTAGCGCCATTTTGCTGTCTTCGGTGTCCAGAACATCCAATTTTAACCACCAGAAGATGGTCATCTGGACCGATGACGCCTCCAGCCCAAAATACACAGCAAATAGTAATTTTTATTTGGATGCATTAACACCTTGTGAATCTCTAGTGGATTAGTGTCGTCCCAAATTCAGCAAGTTTTTGGATCAAGTGGAGGGATCAAGTGGAACACCCATTTTGACAATAAAGTTTTATCATTTGCACGTGCTGCTAGATGCAAAATCTACTCATCCCTATTGGAAAATCCTTTAATGATAGCAGCCTGTCTAGTCTATGTGAGAGAATCCGAAACCGGATATCAGATGTTGATATCACGTTCATCAGCAGAGTGATCAGGAAGTATGGAAGGAGAGACCTATTGTTAGTCATACTCCATCAATTCTGGCATTAGTCTTAGATCCGTATCGTATCGGAATAAAATTAATCGTTTCGTCTCCCAAAAATGCCTCATTTTTCAGAAAGATTTGTATGGTGGTCTAGTACCACTGACTCGGATACATAGGTAAGAAGACCGTGGACTTTGCTTAGTTTATTGTTATTTATTTCTTCATCTTCATCAACTATAGTGACTTAACCAAGGTTGAAAGCCTCATTTATTAGCAACATCTTTTTACGCTCGTCAGAAGTTATCCAAATATTTCCACAATGCCTGAATAATTTCTTTTAAAAGCATATTTTTTAAAAAGCGAGGCAGGTTGCGACCCAAACTGATAACTTACCATTACCAAAGTTAGTATTCCTGATATTAATCGATTTACTTTTAATGTGGATTGATAACAATTTCACTAACATAAAAATGATCAAACTTCAGAAATTTCTCAAGACATTGTAGTTAAAAAACAATATTTAACAATTTTTGGTAGAAGTTTATGTAGTAAAAAATGTCAATTTTGTATTTGTCAATTTTTTATCTTATAGCTATTGACAAATGCATTATGTTGAAAATTAAATTCATTTGAAGTCAATACTGCTGTGATGATATTTAAGTCGAAAAACAATTATTGACACTTTTCGGTTCATTTCAGTTCAAGTTTTTAATTTTTGTAAAAAAAACTGACAATTCGATCATTGAAAAAATTTTACCATTTACAATTCTGCAAAAAATAAAATAAATTTGAAGTTAAAATGATTGACAACTCTCGACAAATTTAAGTCAAGAAACAACTTTTGAAAAAAAAAAAATGTCAGTTTGAAATTCTTCAACATTGTATCCATGTTAATAGTTGTATTATGTTTAAGATAAAATTATTACGAGGTCAATGTGATTGCTCACTCATATTCAAGTCAAAAAACATGTTTGGTAAATTTTTTTGTACTTTTTTTATTTTTTGCAAAAAAACAGATGTCAAAAATTTTACCAGAAGCAGAAAATTGTTTTGAAGATAAAGTCACTTTTCCTTCAGTGTATATTTGAATGCCAATTTTTTTTAGTTTTTTTTATTTTATAAAAAATAACGGTATGTTGACATTTTTCAAAATTTATACCAGACCTGTATCAAATTACGATTTAAAAAGTGCTATAGTGAAAAAAACGCTTGACAAAGCCTTTTCTGCATCTTTTGAAGTTATAACCTGTCGGACACAATTCAAATGGAATCGGTGTCTGTTATATTTTAAAATGGCGTGGACGAAAAATGGTATCTCGAAAATACGAACGAACGTACAAACGTATGAAAGTACGTACACACACACACAAACATCTCTCTACAAATGACGAATGTAGATTCTAGGAACCATAAAACGTCCAGATTTGTCAAAAATTTCAATTTGACAAATCGGACCGATAACAATAACTACGTATGGGAAGTTTATAAGTGAGTTAAACATTTGAACGTAAAAGGTTAGGACCAGTTTTTGGCCAATAGAGAATCTGAGTTATTATAAGAATTTTCAATCACATAAATATGTTTTTATTTTTTACATATAAAATACAACATTTGACAATTATTACATTGACAAAAATAATTTAAATATACTGTTGTAAATGTATAAAATACCGATTTAATAAGAATGACAACACAAATGTATTCGTCTTAGAATAATTTCAACATACCTGACATATTCATTTTGTTTAATTACATTTTTCTTTGACCATTTCAAGTAAAATTGAGTTATTTTAAGGACAAATAAATAAATTACATACATTCACTCATATATAACGGCACTCTTTGGCCTAATAACTTAAATTACTTACACAAATAATTCATCCAAGACCACAAACAAAACATTGACGTACATACTAACATACATAAGTTTTGCTCTTGATCGAAATTTTAACTTTGTGTGATTCCTTAAACCCTCTGTAAAATGGTATTAACTTGAAACTAAATAAAGTCCTTTGAATTTGAAGCACATAGTTAGACGTATTGATTTACTTTGGATTTGGTTTTCGAAATTGCATTCGCATTCCCAAAAACCCTATACCAATACATCCTAGACGAATATACACTCTCACCTGTTTATGCCAATTCGTATGTTGCCTGAAGAAATGTGATGCCAAAAGAGTGCATTCAACATTATTTAATGGTTGTATTTAAATAAGTAGATATACTATAGCAAAGTGATGGTTTTGCTTATCCCTTCCTCGTTCCAAAACTCCAAGAGAATACAACACAAAACAACCAATAGTCAGCCTTCAGTTATAGGCAAGAATATACAGAACATACATATACATAAACATTTTCGACATATCAAATATCTTTGGCAAACTTTTCGAACAGAAATTCAATTTCAATCAATTTCATTGAAACGATGCGGTCGATAAGATGCTAGAACGATTTCGTATTTCACTGAAACGCCCTTAAGAGCTCGATAAACCGACCATCTCCGGCCACCGACCGATAACCGAGACGACCGACGACATGTCCGACATATCTCTAACTCCAACTCCAATTCTAAATCCAAGTCCAATTTCAAGTCCAACATCGGCATCAACACCAAGTATCAGTACCAGTAGTAGTATACCAGTCCCAATGGATTCCGGAAATTGGTATGTTGCCGTGACGTATTTGAGGTTAAGGTGAAACAACAAAACAACAAAACAAAGCTGATGCTCCCTGAAGCCACGTCATTATTTTAAAACCCGAAACTGTTTGTTGCCTGTCGAAATGGGAAATCGAAGACTATTTTTCGTTTCGGGGGCTGGGATAGTCCCAATGCCGATGCCGATCCCGATTCCGACCCGATTCAGTCCGCACCGGGTTCTATATGTATGTGTATTGTCGTTTGTAATTTTAACGGCCCTCAAGTGTGACCATTTTAACTCAAGGAGCCAACAAACAACGACTGACAGCACTTTATATTTGTGTATTATGTGGCATTGGGGTTGGGATAGGATGGGATGGGATGGGTCGGGTCGGGGTGGTTTTGGGTGGTTTGGGTCTGGTTGGTTGTGAGTTGTGAATCTGAACCTGGACGAGAACAGGACATATTATATAAACCTCAATGTGTCCTTTTTAATACCTATACTTTAGATTGTACAGTTATACTATATACACACAACGACAAACAGACGAACATTTATAGTTTTGGTGCTAAATAAAGAACACACACTTGGACAAGACTACCGACGACGACGACATATCTCTCTGTGGGACAAGAATTGTGTGGGTCCTTTTGGAGTTTTTAGAGACGAGACTACAAAACGACTACAGGACACGACTATAAGACCCCACCACCATCATGCTCAGCTCATATATTTATGTAGCTAGGTACCTATGACAATGACGACAACTACGACTTGGAAACGACCGACGACGATGACGACGATGACGACGACTATGAAGAATGAATCTGGACGTTGAATTCGTGTAGCAATTTCAAAATGTCACACATGTGCTCTCGTAATGGTTAATTAGAGCTTCTGCCATTTTGAGAAGCGTTTTGGTGACTGGCCAACGTTAATTTATTCCTGTCATTGTGCTTTATAGCCACCATTATGATATGTAATAGAGAAGATTATACTTTATACAAGTTATTTCATTTGCGTGTCCTGGAAGTTTTAGTTTTATATATATAAAACATATCTTGCACTTGGTGTTTGAGTTTAATTTAACTTAAATGTCTTAAATATAATATAAACCATAATCTTGTAACATAGTTTTATTATCATTTTTCTTCTTCTTTTTTTGTTGTTCTTAAATGGTGAAATGAATAAAAAGAACATTAATTTGTAGTTTTATGGGAGACATTAATAAAGCTTGAATTAGCCAAAAGTGGGATACTTAAATAACTACGTAAAAGATTTGATTGTTTTTGTAGGGGGTTTACTTGACAAGTTATCTTTTAATAACCTTTACTTAAATAATTTTAAAAACTAGTCTGTTAAATTTTAGTAAGATAATAATACCATCTTTAAGATTCCAAACATCTGTATGACATACTTCACTCAACTCAGCCGATATTTATTTTTTTTTAAACTTCAACGTAATCAACTTTAAAGAATGTCAGAAGAATTTGAAATCTAAAGTGTAGTCAGACAGATCTGGCAACTTTCACCAAACCTGTTTTTATTGGTGATAAGTGATGCACTGCGGACAGCTTTGACAGAAAGCGAAGGAATAAGATGGACTCTGACAACTTACTTTAAACATCTTGACTACGCAGACGACGAATGCTTGCTACCCCATAGGATCATAGATTTCTATCAAATGGCAACAAGGGTGGAGATAGAAGCAGCAATCGAGAGGCTTAAAATCAATGGGGGAAAAACTAAGATCATTCAACATCGGGAGCTCTCAGTCATCCGCTTCGATGAAAATGGCTCAACAATCAGTAGAGAAGGTATAGAGCTTCCAGTATCTTGGAAGTATCGTCTCTACTGTTGGAGGAATCGAACTAGACATAAAATAAAAGCAAATTCTGGGTTCGGGATATTGTCCAATGTTTGGAGGAAGAAATCTATCAGCTTGAACACAAAGCTCCGACTACTGTTTAATTGAAACACCGAATCAGTTCTGATATATGGCTGCAGCACCTGAAAAATAACAACAACAATAACCAAGAAACTGCAAACCATCGGGAATAGGTGTCTTCAAAATATATTAATGGTTTTCTGGCCTAATCGTTTCTCTAAGGAAGATCGATACTATTATACGATGGAGCAAGTGGCAGTGGATTGGACAGACGCTTTGAAAAGGTATAATGACTGCATTGTGGGTCAGACAATGCAGTGGAATCCACTCACACAAGAAGGAAGAAGAGTTGGTAGACCGAGAAGCACGTGGAGGAGAACAGTTGAGGAGGAATCATCAAGATTGAGGAAGAGCTTGAGGTATCTTAAATACATCTTTGGAAACCACGTAGGAGTAGCTTAAGCCACATGTGAATTGTATCCCCTCATATGATTTCGAAAAAAAAAAAAAATGTGCACTCAGGCGTATACGTAATATTTTTTTTTATTTGAATTTTTAATAATTCTGTCCCTCTTTTGCTTACAAGTCCTACAAAGTCCTACTTTGAGTCAAGTTAAAATGCCAATTACCTTGACAACTTTAAACGATAACTTAACAAGACTTTTCGAAAAGTGCTTTAATGTAATTTTATTGCCATAACTCGTCATCAAACTGCAAACTTAACACAAAATTAAATATTATCATAAAGTATCTTAAATATTTTCATACCTACATATAGCTACATGATATTTGCATGTCATTGCCGATGGCATTTTGCCGCATCATGGAATGCCTTGAGCTATGCACAAACACGTACATAAAGCTAGTATCGTTGTGGTAATCGAAGGTCTGGTATAAGTTTGTATATGTAAATATTCGAACAACTGTAAAGTAACGTCAGAGTTTAGGTGTAGGTGTATACCGTGTAATGGTAATAATAAAAATATCTACCTACATAACTATATGCAAACATCTTTACAGGCAACAACCCTGAAGGCATAGGTAAAGGTAGGAGCTCCTCAGGCAGCAAGAAACTTTGATCCTATAATTTTCGACTATGAAAATAATTGGGAAGGGCTTTGTGGTGCAGTAGAGCAAAACACCAAAAAACATTGACTAATGACATAGTATCCGCCCCATAACTGTGCTACACCTACACCTACAACGTCATGCCACTGCCATCCATGCCACGCCACGTCCGCTCGCACTTCTCGATCGAGGTTCCAGAGCCAAGAAGAAGAAGAGGACGATATACTAGAAACGGAGAGAACTCAGCGGATACCTGAACGTAGTTTATGTGCAAATAATTGAAGAATATCGTGAAACTTCAATGACGATGATGGAGTGTGACAAATTTACTAACTTCCGATTTGTGTTTTCCTGTTTTCTTATCACGTTCCGCTAGAGTTCGACCTACAGCCATTCACAGGAACTTTTGCAGCCAAAGTGATGTTTTTCGTTTCGTTTTTTTTTTTTTTTTGGTTTTCTTCTTTTTTTTTTATTTATTTGAGAATGAACGAGAATTTATACTTACATACTTACAAGAGTTTTATATAAATAAATATTCGCACAGTGGGGTTTTTGGAATTCTTATGAGATAATAATTTATGTAGATAATAACTACACCTAAATATATTGACACAGAAGAAGTGTATACTAATTTGTCTTCGGTATGATTCTGAATGGATCCTTTAGCACCTCATTTGTTGAATTTGTGAATTGTTTGGTTTACTGAAATGAAAATGTCAGAGTTGCCAACTTGCTGAATTTTAGCGTTAAAACTGCATGTAAACTTTGGAAGAAATACTCGTATAATTGGTGGTGATGTTGGAAACATAATTTTATATACTTAGTAGGTTTTTAAAATAGATAAAATTAAGTCTTCAATTAAAATTACTTTATCTTTTTATATATATAAAAATCAATTTCTGTTCGTTTGTCTCAATAGAACTCAAGAACGGCTTGGCGGATTTTGCTTATTTTAGTTTTAAAATATTTGACGTAGACTAGGGAAGGTTTACAAAGTGAAAAAAATCAGGGAAAATTTCGAGGAAGACAGTAAAAACAATTTGTTCTACCAGTAAAAAAATTAAAAAAATTTACTGTCAGTTGGTTGTCAAATTTGTATATTTCAATCATCTGTCCAACGTTAACGAAAAGATATAAAGTTGCCTGTCATGCTGTCACCATTATATAATTTTATTATAGATAATCTTTTTTTGGTAAATTCCGAAAGTAACGAAAATTTTGATCGGTTGGTGTCATATCGATCAATCTAATAGCAAGAACTCAATTGGGGTAGGACAAAGTTTGCTGGGTCCTCTAGTTATTATATAAAAGTGGCCACCAAAAATAAATTGAGTAATGTTGTTTTTCTGAGTCTTAAAAACACCGTTATAGTTTCAGAATTTTTCATGTTATTGGACATGGAAAATGAATTTTTAAGTAGTACTATAAAGAAGAACATTTAGTCAAATTATTATTATTTATTTTTTCTAAACGGACTTAAAAAAATAGTCAAAACTGCATACCGCTTCAACAAGCAGTTGTTCAAACTCAATACAAAAATGTGAAAATTTTGCAGCTGCTGTTGGGACAAGTTAATCATTTGAAGAATCGAAACCTTCACTCAAAAACAATAGAAAATATTGTTGCTGTAGTTCGTAATCTTGACGAAAACTGATTTAATAGTCTTCACTGGTAGAGTCTTCGTCCTTGGAATGCATCAAAATGATTCGCATTTTCATCAAAAATCAATTTTTTTGTCATCAATCAGTCAACTCAGAGTTTTAAGGCCACGTTAATGAGGATTGTCGCATTTCCAAGAACAATTCATTAAAAAGCCTCTCCTTGAATGATTCACAAAAATGTTTAGTCTTCCAATATTTTTGTCAATTTTTGAAAAAAAGGATTTAAAAAAATCCGGTAAAATGTCAACCCTGTCGTGCTTTCGTCGCATATTTTTCTGTCCTTAAAGCCAAAACTACAGACTGAAGACAATAATTGATGTACAACAAACATGAGAATTTCTCCAGTTTTCAGAATCAAAGATGATTTTTTTTAACTTCAACTCAAATGTCCCCTTACCCTTTTTGAGTTGCGAGCCTACACTGTGCAGTTGAAGTTATGAAAAATTCTTCTCTGTCAGAAGCATCTTCGCATCTACTTTGTTCCATCATTTGTGTTCAGGGTGAAATCGGAACAAAGTCCCAGCTAATTAGTAAGTCAGTCACATTTCACTTTTAAATTGACTCGTATCCACGCAATCTACAGTGGTTGGTGTATCACCTGCCCCCCACCCCTATATCCCTCTCTGCCTAATAGTATGTAGGTACATATTAAAGGGCATTTCTTCGACTGTGCTGTGCAGAGGCGGAAGGAAGTGGTAGTAACACGTACAAGTATATTGTGGAAGGAAAGGTAGTTTCAGGTGTTTGCCAAACTTCTGTGGCACAAACTAATCAAGTTTTGTTTTGTTCAAGTGAACAAGCACGCTGAGGTGAGGTTAGTCACAGGACGCAGGTGGATGGCAGGCACCAAATAATCGGGAGGCAGGTGGCAAGGATGTGCGAATGAAGAACCCATTCATGCCACAAGATAAATATACTTAGTATTCAATGCGATTGCATAGCGGGGGAACACTTTCCAAGCTGAATATTTGTTTAGCGAAATTAAAATACGCTCCGCTGCTAAGAATGAACCAACCTACCAACCAACCAACGACGACGGCAACGAGCTAAAACTTTAGCCCCAGAATTAGTTAACAAGTATAAATTAAGTATTTAGGGAAGTTTTGTTTTCTGATGGGCTTGGCTGCATTCTCATCTCATCTACAACCGATTACTATGCTAAAGCCCGAACAAAGACTTAACTCAACTCGATTCGACTCGACTCGACTCGACTCGACTCGACTCGACTTGAACAAAGTTTCAGCGTTGAAATGGAAATCGCTGGATTCCGTTTGAAGGCGGATTATCTATGTTGTTGGTGTATTGGAAAAGTTTCCTATGCTATGCAGGCACAAGGCACATAGTAACCAACTATACTCGTCTAAGCAAATCCATTGCTCAAAGAAAATCAATATACCCAACAAAGTTTACCTTTACATAGATACATATATATGTATAGATACAAAGTAAGATATATACATAATGGTAAAGTATTCTGAAATTGCAATTTCCATTTTGAAAACCTATTCATTTTTGCCTTGCAACAAAACTGTAAAAGGTTATTAAAACTAAATGATTTTCTTTGACAGAAGTTCTTATAGAGAAAATGCTTTAGAGAAGTATAAAATAAGGCGATTATAAAGTCTGTGATTTTAAGTAAGATACGAGTACGAGTACAATTCAAGTGAGAAGTTGAACTTAAAGTTTAATGAGAGATTGCATTTAACTGAGTAAAATATTAAACACTATAATAATTTAATCTGATTTTAACTAAAAATAAGTTTTCCTATATAATAAAGTGCTGGTGATTGTTGGAAGATGAATGAAAATATGTATACGTCTATATATTTATTCATTTGGAAACTTTGTTGATTCAGAAAACTTATTCAACTATAATGATTTCAAAATTGATTTTGCTTTTTATGAATATTGAAGTTTAAAATTGTTATTGTCAAACAGAAAGGAATAATAAAGAGTGTTTTTTTTTTAACGTGTGGTTTTCAATCTGGCAATACTTTTTTTGAAGTTAGTCTTTTTGACAGTTGCCACTTATTTTATACCCAATTTGGCTTGCCATTTTATAATACATAAATAGACATACTCATGAACAACGTGCTGTTACCAGAATAATGATTCGGTTCGCACGCTGCGTCCAATATTCTGTCAGCAATTACATCAATCATGGATCGGTTTCGCACAATGTTTACCCTGGTGGATAATGCGCATCCTCAGAGACGAGATTGCTGTGCTCATGAAACTTTATGGAAGATTTTTGGGAAGGATCTTGGTTTTGCGGGCTTAAGAAATCCAACTCGTGCAAGAATTGAGGTTTGAATGACCATCAATCACGTCGCACGTTCTGTGAATCGGTCCAAAACGAGATGGCCACCGATCCCGACTTTCAGGAGAAAATTTTGTTCACGGATGAAGCTAATTTGTTTTTGAATGGGTAAGTTAATAAGAAAAATTATTTGAAGTGATCATAACCGACAAGCCCTTGTTGAGACGCCTCCGTATTAAATCCTCAAAAAAGTCACTGTTTTGTGTAATCTATGGGCAGATGTAATCATTGCATTGGCCATCATTTCATCAAAAACAAGGAACACTAAAGGGCCATTATTAATGGACGACCTTTGGCTTCAACTAGATGGCGCTACATGCCATACAGCCACTGAAACAATCAATTTATTCGATGAAACTTTTGATGAGCGCATCATTATAAAGCATCAAAAATTGATTTCAGAGAATTTAATTGAAAGTTGACTTCATTAAAATCTAGAAGAACGAGCAAACCATGAAATTCAGTGAAAAATCCTTAAAATTGAAGAACAACATCCTAAGCAAACGTATTTTTAAAAACAACTTGAGGGGTAGAAGAGGCATTTAATTCCTCGTTAGAAGTCTATGTGATGTTGAGTAGGGAAGGAAATTTTAAAACAATTTATCAATTAAAAGAAATTAGATCGAAACATTGACATGAAAACACAATGCCAAAAATTTAGTTAACAGCGTTGTCGTATAGTAGCAAAAAATCAATGCTGTCGATTTTTAAATTTGTTTTTCATTACATTAGCGTTGGTTAATATTAAGCCACTTAAATAAAACCTGCTTCCAAATATTAAAAGTAACTCTTAAGGTTTTCCAAAAATTGTTTATTAGCATTTTATGAAAATTACTTACTTTGCTAAATTTTTTTTTGATATTACATTTCCTCTTGAAACGAATTCTTCACTGAAAAAAAAAACTTATTAAAATCATAAACTCAATTTAATCTCTTGCTCCTTCAGACTGATGTTGATGTATCTTTATTTAAACAAAAAATATAATCAAAGGTAACTCCACACACAAAGTGATTTCCATCAACCTCTTAAACGAAACGAGATCTTATTTTCCAGAGTCGAAGGTAAAGGGTAGGTAAATCATTCCACCTGTATATGTACCTTCTTGTACTTCACACAAAACTCATGTACCTCTATATCCTTTCAAGGGTGTATATGTATATGCTCTCAACTAACAAGCACGTATCATATTATGTTTCAGCAATTAAACTCCAAAAAAAAAAAATGTTACATATCACCCATCAAAAGCAAACAAAACGTATCCACTTTACGAAATAAAAGACGAGAAAGCAATGTACCCATAGCCCCGCCATTTCCATCTCCCTCCTTGCCTAAGTATAAGGACTTCATACTTACACACACACACTCACTCACACTATGTTTATACATATCCTGGCTTCAGGTTAATTTCGGCAAAAGAATTCCAATATCGAATACTCGAGTTTTTGTTGCTTTGGAACGCTCGCTCACTCCTCGTCCGCTCACCCGTTCGCCAGCTATAAAATGCTCTGGAGCTGGTGTGATGGCTGGGGTACATTTGTACTGTCACTATGTGTCTTTTGGTTCCAATTTCATTTTCTTTGAGGTAATTCACTGGAATTTATGTCCACGTTCCTTTTGCGTTTCTGTACAAACACACCCGCCTCCCGTTCTACCTTAGTTATCTAACACACACACACACACATATACACTCTCGCGCGCTCAAATGTATGTATCTATGTGTAGCATTTTTATTTATATCTGAAGCTACTTCCATTTAATCCAATTTGTCTGTCGAAAACGCTGCTGAATAAAAATAACAACGTTGTCAACGCTAAGCCCGTGTGCCCTCGTCCGTGTGTAATAAAATATCAACTACATTTATATTTACACCCGCACTTGTGTCTGAGTGCGCTTCTTTTTCTTTCTTATTATTACGGGAATATTTAATACAATTACCGTTAATAATTCCATATACGTTATACAGATACACCTACACCTACACTCTTCCCATATTCAGCATCAGGATTCAGGACATCATTGGGTTGGAGTTGGCATTGGCTTTTGAGTCCCAGTTCCAGATCGAGTTGTGCATATACGAACAGCACAACCCCCACGCTCATGCAGAGTGGCGTTCTATATATCTCCGCGACTTTTTCAACCCCCGTCTCCTCGTTTTTCATTTTGTAATTACAAATGTGTCATTACGGGGCGGCACACGTCCTTATGCTAAATACTAGATATGTTCGTGTCTGTATACTATTACAAGTTATAAGCTTCATACAAGTCTCGCTCTCTGTTGCAGACGCAGCAGGAGTGTGAAAAGTGCAAGAGGGGGGAATGGAATGGAGTTGAGTTGTAGTTGTCGTTAAATATTCATTAAAATTACCAACAATATTATTTGCTTCTCTCGGAATAGAAATCATATAACGTAGAATATATTATGCACTTCACACACACTCCCACACACACATACATATACGAGTATTTTGTAGAAAAGGGCATGAGGTTTTCTAAATGAAATGCTATTCCGTTTAATGTGTGAACTGTGAATCCTTGCATCAGGACCAGAGTCAAAGATCCATTTATGTACGTGACGCTAAAAAGAACTACGCACGCCAACTGCTGCTGGGATTGCTGCAAATTTTGTTCTAAGGAAATCCATATCCGACACCTATACACTTACAGAATTGTGACTACACACTACACAATCTATGTAATACTCGTATGTAGATTTCATATAAGTGAAGTAAATTCTGGTTTGCGGTGCAATCCTTATAAGCAACTAGTTACTTTTTTACACAGATAGAATGGAAAAGTCCTTGTTTGGCATTTGGCATCTAACATTTTCTCTAACGGCTGTATTCATTGAAAATATTTAAAAATTAAGAATTAAGGCCTAAAGTCAATAATGAAAAGAGGATTATCAATTTCAGACCCATAAACTTGGAAACTTTGTAGAATAGTACTGGGGGCGTATGTGGAATATTTTTTTTTTTTGATTTTTGGTTGTAATTCTTCCTTCACCGAATTTTTTTCGGTTAGAACAGGTATAAAGGATAGAGAATAGGTTTTTTTAAACATTCCTCTGGCTAAAAGAAGCCTCGTTTTCCAAGCCGTATACCATTTTTTCTGCTGAAGATATCAAAATGAGCAACTATCAGTTTTCCTTTCTGTCTGATTGTTGTTTGGTGTTTGGTGTTTTTTGTTTTTTTTTTTTAGAAAGGTTTTCCAGGTTTTTTTCTTTGGGCTTGTTCTTTGTAATCAAAAAAACAAACACTTTGTTTTTTCTAATTGCTTTGCGTCTTCAGCTACCTTCATACTTTGTTTGGTTTTTTTGCATCTGCATCCTTTAGCTTTGAGCTTCCTTGTATTTCAAAGAATGGCTGGCATTCGTTCCATTAACGGTTTTCACATACTAATCCTTATTTCGGTATAGCAATCATACTAAGTTCCTGTGTTTTCTTTTTCCTTAAGGTCAAATCTCGACTGAAAACTTATCCATATACTCTTTGACTGCTTTGTCTTTTATATGTTTTTTTTTCGGGTCTAAGAAAATCATTTTCATTTCCCTTTTAACCTTCAGACTTAGGCTCTAAACTCTATTCCTGAAGGTGTTTGAAACTGAAATTGGAATACACGAAAGCACAGACAACCCATACAATCAGATATAAAAAATGATTTTCGAAATCAAGGAAATATTAGTTTGCTTCCATTCAACCGATATGTTTTTTTTTTCTCTGAGAATATGGCCAAATCCAAAAAAGGTATCACGTACCAGGTTTAAAGTAGAATCATTGTAGATTCCATTATAATGTCCATATTCCATTGAATCGTCTGGTTTTATGGCTGGACTCACTGACTGAGGTTTTAGTTCAAGATGAGGGCATATATAGACTACGACAACGGTTGTTCCAGTTAAGAATCCTTAAAATTGTTATAAATGTATGTGTTCAAATGTTACAAACTTCTAAAAAACAAAAAAAAAAAAATGACTATGGTCAGTTACGGAATCCTTAATGGTACCTAGTCAAAAGGATCAAAATGTGAAATTCTAATTCGCATAATGATTACAGTAAACTTCAGGTTTGAATATAAAATAGCAGCGAGACAAAAGGACTTCATATATTGCAGAATATAAGGACATGTGAATGTGTGTGCGTGTGTTTGTGTTATGTTCAGTTTGAATTTGACAAATTTTCCATTTAGGTTTAAATTGATGCAGTCAGTAGTTAGAGAAAAGTTACTGGAAAAATATTCATTTCGTCGAAAATAAAACAAACCCAGGACTTACATCAGACTAGCTTAAATTTGGATTTGGATTTTTTAGAATGCTTTAGTTATACCACTTGACTATGGTTGTCGAATGTGATGTAAAACCAAAACCTTTGGTTTTAAGTGAAAATTTACACAGTACCAAATTTTAGGAAGTGAAATTATAGAGAAAACTCCATTCATTCTATAGCTTCGAAGGAAGAATTAAGTTAAGTAATACAGAGTTTCACAAAAATTATGTTTGACATTAAACCATACATTGAAAATTCTAGGTATTAAAATAATATTGAACTCGAATACTCTAAAAAGAAGGTGCAATTATTTTTCCTGATGAAGAATCGTATAATTTCATTCTAAATTATTTATTTAATTTTATGAAATTTTGGTCAGAATATTTTTAAGGTTTATATTTGTCATACACTAGCGAACCGTTTCAACTTTGCACGGGTGGATGTTATAATTTCTTTTTTGAAAATATAATACAGCCTTTGTCTACCGGGGATGTTGGAGACTCCCAACGGAATATAATCTTCCATGTCGTACAGTTATGTTATTTTTTATTACATTCATTATGATTTAAACTGTACCATAAAACTGACTGTATTTAAAACCTTACCAGAGACTCCACTTTTAATATCATAACTTTCCCAACATTTTTCGCTGATGAGGCCAACCGTTTTAAGTCGAACATGTTTCCTAAACTGCGAGTTTTAGCCATTGCTGTATCTATATTTTATATGTATGCTCTTAAAAATCTTATCAAAAACTAAAACTTATGTTTTTTTTTATGAAAAATCTCAAATTACTTAAGTTGGGAAAAGTGAATAAAATACAAACTATACCTAGAGGATATACAAAGTCCATATAACAAAATCAAAGGGCTTCAGCGATATGTGCGATGAACTTTGCAAAAAGTCCCATCTATCTAATACACACACACACACATACCCATCACCTATTCGTATACAAATACATACACAAAAAAGGGATACTCCGCAAGAGCAAGACAATCTCGTAAGATCTCATAAAACTTTTCATATAAAATTCAAAAATTTTTAATGGCAATAAGATAAACACAAAACATTAAATCGTGTTCCAAATGACACTTGTGCGTTGTGTCGTTGAAGTTTCAAGAGCTCTATATTTATGTATGTGAACAGCACACATACAAACATTACAGAGTATATATCGTTCTGCATGTTTGAATCACATATCAATGAATGTTTTTAAATTTCCCATATGTTAGTTACCTCCTTTAAAAAAAAAATGAAAAACATTCGCAAAGAAGTTCAAATCAATTCGGTTCGGTATTTCGGAAGTATCCTTGGATTTTGAACATTTGCAATAATGACAAACGTTTAAGAAGGAAAACTGTGATATAAAATCAATTTTCCTAAACACCCTTAGATCCTCTAAAGACATATAGCCATTTATAGGTTACAGGTTACAGGTATGCATATCGATGATGATTCAAGAGCTTTGGTGTCGTAGACCAAATTCACCCTGAATATTTATGTCTGGATGCCCATTTATCCACTCCGGAGTTGGCAAGTCAATATGTAATTGGACTTCAACTTGAAATGTAAATACCAACCAAAGCATCAGTTTCAGCTCCTTGACAGGTGGGTATAATATTGAAAGAAAAGGGACAGAAGAAGGAATTTAAGTTTATCTGCATAAAACGCCCAATCGCTTTTTTTGTGGTTGTAGCGTAAAGGAAATTCATACCGTTAAAGGTTTTTAAGTTAAGGTAAATATGGAGCGAATTGGGTAGAAATATTTTGTACTGTTTTCGAGGTTTTATCGATTTTTGTTTTGATTTGAAGTCGTTAAATCTTTCAAAAAATAAAACGGACTGTTTTTCAACAAAATTCAAGAAAAAAACGAATGAGAAAAGCACCTACTTTGTTCAAAAATCAAATGAAATTTAGGAATTTTGAGACAGCTCTAAAACGAAGAATGGACAATAACGCTCCAGCTAAAATAATATCCCAGCCACCTGGATACCAGAACACTTGGTCTGGATGACTGGAAACAACGTGGAAGTCCATCCTGTCTCAGGCAGAGATCCTACACTGATAGTTAGCTTGATAAAGTAAAGTAAGTAGTAATTCTAAGGCGAAGAACGTCTCCAATGTTATAAAAGTCAATTTTTTCTTGACTAATTGCTTATTTAAATTTACTTTATTGAAAGAACCTTAGAAATTCTATTTAATTTTAATTTTTTAAGACTTCAACACTTGTGAAATCTACAGACCCAAAATTGCCCCACTTTACTCTATAAAACAAAAAGAAGACAAAATAAATTAAAAAAAAAAAAAAGACCTTCTAACTGTCACTGTTTCTGATGTTGAAGTTCACACAATTCAATCAATTTTTGAATACTGTTTTGGTTATACTCTTTCAATATTTATTGACTGGATTAAACTTACATTTACATACATAACTTGTCGCGATAGACATGTTCAATTTAAGTACCAATACGTAGACATTTGAAAATTGTAAAGGGTGGCCTTGTTTTGAAAAATTGTGAATAAAATCGTGAATAAAGGAAAACCATTTTTAAAGTACAAATGTGTAAAATTTAATGGGAATTCTACAAAATGTAAATCAAGAGTTGTTTTTTTTCGAATTATTAGTATTTTTATATAAATATTTTTTGAGCGGCATAAATCATTGTAATCGGAAAATTGTATTTTATAAGTTAAGTTGACGACGTAAACTTTTTTTGAACAACTCTTAGAAATATTAAAACAACTAAAAATTTAGTTATTTTTTATATTTAACCGAGATTAAAAACTTTTTTCCGGGATGTTTATAAAAAACACGAGATATTATGCAAAAAGATTAAAAATGTTAATATTTATAACTTTGAATCTGGAGCTAGAGATTTTTGGTTTTTGTTTAAGGATTTGCTTATAAAAAGTTGAAAATTAAGATTTTTCAAAGTTGTTAAAAATCCAAATTTTGAAAGTGCGCATACGTCCTGGTGTACTAGTTTGCTATATTGTATGCAACGGATTTTCTAATAAGAGGTGTTATTAACTTCCCAAAGGGAGTTATTGTAATCGGTCCACTTTGTAAAATTGAAATTTTTGACAAATCTGGACGTTTCAAGGTTCCTACAATCTGGAGAGATGTCTGTACGTAAGTACGTTCGTACGTTCGTACGTTCGTACGTTCGAGATACCATTTTTCGTCCACGGTATCTCAAGAACGAGAAGAGATATCGACTCCAACTTAATTTTGTCCGACAGGTTATAACATCAAAAGAAGCTGAAAAGACTTCCATAAAAATTGGTTAAGCGGTTTCTTCACTATAGCAGTTTAAAAAAAAAAAAATTGGTTGGTCGCAAATATCTCAGGAGCGGATAATGCTATTAACTTCAAATAAATTTTATTGTGTACAATGTAATGTGGTAAAGATTTGGTATAAATTTGAAAAAAGTTCAACATACCGTTATTTTTGGCACGCAAATTTACAATGAAGGAAAAAAGATATTATGTTCAAACAAATTTCCTACAATGTGGAATGACATGTTTGACATTTGGTAAAATTTTCGAAAAAAATCAATTGACAGTTTTTTTTACAAAAAATAAAAATGGAAAACAATTTTACTTAAAGTTGGAAAAATAAATGTTTTTTGACTTAAATATCTCCAGAATGGGCAACAATAGATATTGACTTTAATTTTATTTAAGTTTATACAAAATACAATTACTAATATATGTATGCCACAATTTTGACAAATATCGAACTGACAGTTTTTGTACCAAAAATAAAATATTCAAACCAAAAAATTTCAAAAATAGTTTCTTGACTTGAATGTGTCGAGAGTGGCCAATTATTATTTTTATTTCGATTTTATTTAATTGTACAATTGTTAACATATGATACATTTTGACACATATTGAATTGACATTTTTTTTACGAAAAATAAAAACTATAACTGAAATTTACCAAAAAGTGACAAAAATTGTTTTTCTAAGTCTGATAATAATTTTTGTATTCTTAAAATTGTTATCAATAAACATTAAAAGTAAATCGAATGATATCAGGAACCAAAAATGTTCAATGTATATGCGAAGAAGTTGTAAGGTGTTAAATCACAAGATCTCGGTGGCCAATTTTGATCACCGCTTTGAGAGATAACACGGTCTGGAAATTTTTCCCGAAAAAGATCGATTGTATCGTTGCTTGTGTGGCACGTAGCACCGCACCATTCGCCGTCGTGTTGAAAGTAAACGTTGTCCAGATCAATACCATCCGGGAATAAAAACCGCAATCCATTCACCGTAACTGTTGCTATAGCCTCACTTTCAAAAAATAAGGTCCAATGAGTCAATTACCCAGCCGGACGATTTACCGCACCAAACAGTTACACATTGAGGTTAGAGAGGCTTTCCACAATAAATCTTGGGTTTTTTTTTCGAGTCCCAGATTCGAAATACAAAGATTTTTGACGTCTCCACCGATATGTAGGAATGGGCCTCATCAGTCAAGATGATTTTCAATCATTTCAATTTCAAGGACCCAATCAGCAAAGACAAATACGTTGTTAAAGAGCGTATCGTTCCATTTTTATAAATAGCGTAGTTTCTACTTGCCAAATGTCAAAAAATTACAGTTTCTACCAAAATAGCGGGTTATTTAAAATAACACCTCTTATTGGAAAAGCCTTTTATGTGTATAGATGGACATTTTTTGATTTTACCTAAATCTCATAAAAAATTGATAAAAACGAATTAAATCTTTTAGATTTTTAGTAGAATTTAAAATGAAATGCAAATAAGAAATGACTTAAACGTACGAAGTTTAATTTGAAGCCTCAACCCCTCTTGTTTCGTTGGACTTCTTCTAATTTAATATTATTTGTTAATTTCCTGTAAACTTTATTTCAGTACGATATTACGAATTGTCTTTTTTCGTGATAAAGTCTGAAGCTTTTGTTTGCTTATTTATTTAATTCCTTGAAATGCAACTGTAATTAAAACTATTATTCAAGTTTTTCTTAGTATTGTTGGACACAGTTTTTCAAAGTTTAATATCAAATTAATTTATTATAATTACCACTGTCTTTATATACAAAGTATTTTCTTATTTATCTGACTTTCAACTTAAATACGGGTAACTTATCTATTTATGTACATAATTCTTAAAGCTTTTAAAAAAAGTTTCTTCTTTTATAGTTTTTGAAGATTAAAAAACGCCATGTTTATTTTTTTTTAAACATAATTTATTGATGACTTAAATAATTAGTTTCTCATGAATAAGAAACCAAAATACATACAAAATTAAATCAGTACACTATACAAATCAGATGAACATCATTGACATTATTTATTGTTCTATACATTCTCAATTCAGCTGTTTGACAGCCAGTTTTGACAGTTAGTCGGTATGGCAACTGACGGCTTTCAAATCATGCGCTTCGCCAGTGATGAAAAATAAATAACTACAAACAAACGAGAGGCAAAATAATAAAAAGGACTTACAACTAATCGTTACTTCATCATTATGGTATTTGCTCGTTCGAACACAAACACAAATACAAACATAACGATTTAACCTAAAAATACACAAATAAATTAAACTGGGCATATGAGTGTTGGTGGTTCAACCAAACACGAATTAACTATGGACTCCTTCCGACTTGGGTTGGGGTTTGGATGATGAGGTTTATTTGGATTCTTCGGCAGCATCATCTGAAGTCTCACTTGACTCGGGCACGATGGCTTTGGTTGCACTCAAAGTTGGTTCTTTTTCTTTGGCGTCTTCGTCCAAGTGCACATCTAGATCGGAGCGGTTCTGCAGACTCTGTGCGGTGGGTCCTTGGTTATTGGCTTGAGGCTGTTCTATTGCTGTGAGAATAGATTGCAAGAGCCCTTGAGAGAGTACCTCTTCGTGGTTGGTGTCGCCATCAGAGCTGGGTAGGGATTCTGGTGGATTAGACGATTGGATTTGGATTTGGTAGGGAGACACCTGCGAGCTCTGTACTGGGAGTGAAACTGATTGGGATTTTTGTGCTGAGATGACATTGAGTCCATCCAAACCGGGAAGGCTCTCCGAATTGACTTCGTCAGGCAGAGAAGTCACAGTGGAGCGTTTGGATTCGTAGCCGATGGAATCGGGGCCACTGCCTGGTGCCGATGGTGGTGGTCCATAGGAGAGTGCTGGCCTGCCAGCGCCTTGTTCGACAAACTGTTGTTGCTGCAGCTGGTAATTGGCACCTACTAGGTTCGGTCCATGGCCGCAATCTTGGGGTTGATTAAATCTGGCTTCTTGGGGGAACGGAAGTCCTTGGGTGTGAATAAATTGCTGCTGCCCACCACCGAAAGATGATGATGATCCACCGAAGGAACTTCCTTGATGCTGATGCTGATGCTGATGTTGATGCTGATGGCTGATGGGACGGGGTGGTGGCAAATACTGTTGCTGCTGTTGTGGTAGTGGGGCCGGTGGGGTTGGAGGCAGATATTGGTTAAATGCATTACCACGCTCCTCTTCTCTATAATTCTGCTGGTATTGATTTTGGCTTCCTCCGCCCTGTTGATGGAATTCAATATTTACGGACTGTTGCTGGGGTGGTCCATATTGGCTGGCTGGTTCAGCTATTTCCTTTGGTGGCGGTGGGATATAGGTTGCTGGTTGATTCAGTGGCTTAACCCCAAATTGATCCAAATGCTGTACTGTTGCGCCGATCGATTCGAGGAGTCCCTGCGGAACTGGGGGACGATAGGTCACAGGATTACTTGGTGGTGCTAAAGCGTTATTCAACCAAGGACGTTGGTTGCCACTCTGTGTGCCATAGAGGATGCCAAGATTTGAGCCCTGAGATGAAAAGCTTCCAGCATTGCTTTCAGAATGATGATGATGATGATGCTGATGTTGATGGTTAACGTTGCCTTGGAAGTTGCCGCCACTACCACTGCCAATTGGGGGTGCTCCATATTCTCCGCTGCTTATTGAGTTGTACTTCTGGGCATGTACCGAGTTGGGTGCGAATGAGTCTTGTGGTGGCTTCGAATAACTATCTTCAATCGCTCCGAGTGCAATCTAGGGGAAGAAAAATGTGAATAAATAGGTGTTCTTGAACTATTGGCCGGGAATTTGTTTTCTTAGCGTTCCTAACAAATGATTCCTACTCTAGAAACTATCCTAAATGCTAAATCCATTTTTCGTACATACCTGTAAATTTTCAGACTCAATTGAATTCAAATGGTGGTCCCCGTCAGCGGCATGTCCGCCACCTGAATGGAAATCAACGGGTCCCGATGCCGGAAGGGATTGCGTTGGTGCTGTTTCGAATCCACCCGTCTGCAGGGCAACGGCAACAAGTTGCTCATCAGTCAGCCCACCGAAGTCTCCTCCTCCAATGCTGTTGTACTGTGTGACTGTATTATGACCCGAACCACTGGACACGGTGCTATAACCTGATTGAGTTTGGATATTGTTGTGTTCGACATAGTGACCAAATGGCGCCGGAATTGGTTTCCAGCCGTCACAGGAAGCAGTGTGGAAATGTCCACCAGAGCTGCCTCCATGATGATGACCATTGCCTTGATTCTCCACCTGGATTTGGACCTGTTTGAGGGGACCACCGCTGCCGCCGCCGCCACTACCGCCATGGGAATGATGATGACCACCTTGGAAGCCTCCATTGCCACCACTTCCGCTGGTCACGATAATCGTTGTCTCTGTGGGCTGGCGATTGAAGTTAGGCAATGGTGGTGGGCCGTAACTCGCCTTTGGTGGGCCGTAGCTGAGATTTGGCTTTCCGATGAATTGACCTGAGGGGGGTGGTCCATACGAGGTGTGTGGGCGAGCAATGAAGCCATTGCCGTTGGGCTTGAAAATAGGTGGTTGTAGTGGTGGTGGTCCATAGCTGGCAGCTGGTCTTGGTGGTCCGTAGGTTCCCTGAGGCTTCGGAGGAGGGCCGTAGGTGGAAAATGGCTTGCTTTGCGGTGGTGGGCCATAGGTTGCTGCTGGACTGTTCTGCAGGTGAGGAGGCCCATAGAAAGGCTTCGGAACTCCGAAGTAAGACTTTATCTGGTCGTTAAATCCGCCATTGAAGTTCTGACCGAAATTGAAATTCAGCTTTGGAGGCCCGTATTTCAGTGCCGGTGGTCCGTACTCCCGGAAGGGGATCTGCTGAGGAACTCCATACTCCCGATGGGGAGCACGAATCTGCTGAGGTGGCCCATAGGTCTGGGCTGGCAACCCACCTCGGGCGGGTGGTCCATAGCTATCGCCGATGCCCCCATTACTCAGGATACCCTGGATTGGTGCAGCTGATGCAATTACCAAAATGCATGCTATCCGTAGAATCGTCTGCAATAAGATAAAACAAATAATACCGTTACAAAATACGCTCTGAATACGTGCGAACAAGAATCTTTCACAAAAGGTGAAAATTACTAATATTGCCCATTGAATTGCATAATGTCACGAACGTGTGTGCCCTCCCATATTTGGAACATTTTTCTGTGAGCTTATATATGTGTGTGTGTGCAAGGTAATATGAACTTGTGAAAATCAGGCGAAAATTTCCACCGCAATTTGCCCGCGAATAAGGTTTCCAAAGGAAAATGGAATGGATGGTTGATGATGCCTGGTAGGCACCATCATACACGTATTACCCTTTCGGTTCTGGGGGCAGAATTTATGCTCTCCAGGTGCTGATCTGGACGGTATTAGTATTCACGATGTGCTATACTCCGCCGCCGCTGCTCCTGCTGCTGCTGCTGTGATGCTGTGAGTGTAAAACTCAAAAGCACACATTAGGTGTTTACGAGTTCGTCACATTTTCTTCTCTTCCACTAAAGTTTTTGCTTTTTTTTTTGATTTTTTTTGGCACGCTGCAATCCACAGGACTGGTGGTGCAAGAAAAAGGACTTCTATGAGCTGTTAGCTGGAATTATGATTTCGCGGATTTTTATATGGAAATAAAAAGAAAATTTTATAAAATTGCACCTTGAAAAGAATCGTTTAGAGGAGGACGAAGAACCAACTTTACACCCGAGGAGTCCACGTGCATTTTGTGCATTGGATAAAAAGAGGAAAACCTGCAAAGGAGCAAGTTGAACAAGTCCTCTTTTTTTTGTTGTTGTTGGTTGGCTTTTCTTGGGGCTACTTGGAGGGTTTCTACATTCTAGAATCTAGAATGTGGACGGAGAGAGAGAGATGTGGTTTTTGATGTTGAGCTTTTGAATAATAGGAGGACTGAAGAAGTTCGTTGAACATCCAACCGCAAACACTTTATGTTATACGCTTGGACTAAGATTGATCGATGCATTTAATTTGAGGGCGGAGAGGATGTTAAATGTTTGGAAAGTGCATTATGTGTGCTAGAGTTTTTGTTTACAAAAAAAATATGAGGTATAACTTAAGCGATGAAGAAATAGTTTCAGTTTCATGAAGCTACATACACAAGTATACACGGGATTCCTGAAGAAATTCTTTGAATGAACTTTATGAGAAAAAAAAGTAGGTATAGGTAAAGGTCACATACTTCAACCTAAAGTCACTACAAAGTTTTATAAATTTCATACTGAATAGGATAATTTAAAAAAGAATATATCATCATTTTCTTGTTTTTTTTTTTTTGAGTCAAGTCATTCTAGATTCGAGGATAACCTTCACGGGAATGTCTTGACTGTCAATCAAAATTTCTTCCTTATGAGAGAAGTTAGGATTTGTGAAATTTGCAACTCTTTCAATTTTTTGTGGAAGTGAATTTTGATATGGATAAGATGTTGATTTTTTTTCGAGGATAAAGGTGCAATTTCCATGACCTTTGAGCTCTGAGAACCTTGAAAAAATGCTCTTTAACTTTTTACAGAAGAGAACACATTTTTTGAATGAAAGATTTTGACAAAATTTTGAAGTTTCAAGGCCTCTGAAATCTAATCCAATCTTCGTGTGTTTTAAATTTCAGAATAAATATAAAGCGATCTACGGGAGTTGTTAACTTTTTAGATTTGGAAAAACTTTGAAAAAAAAGTATCAATTCAGTTTATGATACTTTTGACAGCCCTGACACTATGTAGAAAATCTTTAAAATGCAATGAAAAAGTCAATCATTTTTTGAATTTTTATATACATAAAAATGAAAATGATTAAAAATCAAATGAATGCAGAATGTAAATAAGATAAATTAATTGACGATTCGGATATTCCTGATCAGGTTTAATTTATGCATGCAATTTAAATTCCAATTTTTTTTCTGTAACTCGAATAGCAATTAAATACAATTTTTAAAATTACAACTCTTCCTCGTGTTTAATTCTCTAGAAGTCAAAAAGATTGACAAGCTTTAAAAATAATTCATAGAATTCTGATTTTACAATGAACTATTTTTCTCTCGAATTTTCAATTTTTTCTGATGGAATATATAAAAAGTAAAAACAAAATTAAAGTGGTATTTTTTGTACAAAGAAAATTATTAATAAACTTAATTTTCACAGAATTATGTCGTATAGTGTACACACGTGTTTGAGTTTTTTTTTCAGTTTTCTGAGAATTTCTGAAAATTCATTGAAAAGTATTTTGTCTATGATAGCAGAAGAGTAATTATTTATTATACAAAATCAAAGGACCAAGATTTAATTGCTATTGTCGTTTAT
Source organism: Scaeva pyrastri (assembly GCA_905146935.1). Taxonomy (NCBI): domain Eukaryota; kingdom Metazoa; phylum Arthropoda; class Insecta; order Diptera; family Syrphidae; genus Scaeva; species Scaeva pyrastri. The sequence goes on along the minus strand of LR989929.1, from coordinate 18,730,964 downwards.
ATTATTTTTAGAATGATGAATAAATAAGAAGTAATTCAAATAGATATGGACAAAACACACATTTACAAAAAAAAAATAATATGTAATTATTAAAATGCATTGTCCTTAAAGTAAACTGGGAAATTTATTTTTATTTCAATTTTATTTTCTTAAGTTTTTTTAATTATTTACATAAAATTGTCAACCAGCTGCATTATTTTAATTTCACAGTGGACAGAAAAAACTTATTATTCTATTTAAATAAAGGGCCAGGATACTTTTAACTTATTTTTATTAACTTTATGGAAATGAAGCAGTTTAACAAAAATAATAAAAAAAAAAAATTAAAACAAAAAAGTCATTAGCTGGTGGCACAGATGCTGATGCTGCTGCTTCGGCTTCTGCTGTTAGTTGTGGGGTGAAAGTTTTGTTTGGATAGTTAAAAGCAACCTACGCTCTATGCACATGCAACATACATACATATACAGTATACATACATATATAAGCTCGCCAAGGGGATAAAAATAGCCCGCCTTAAAGTCAGAAACAAAGTACTTTTTATATAGCATTATACATCGTTTACTTTGATTGAAATGACTATGCATTAAAGTTGACTATAGTAATTTAATTAATTTAACTAAATTCTAAAAATCAGCATAACTTTTAAATATTTTTAATCCCCAAAATAACTAAATTCTGTTCCTGGACAGAGATGAACGCATGAGAAATTCATTAAAAAATTCAAAAATGTTTAAAAATAAATGCGTTAGTAAAATTATTTATTTTACTGTAAAATTATGCACTCGTAATAGTAAAATAATAAATAAACTAAAATATGTAACCGTTTTTCATTTGTATATCCGACACATAGCTACATATTAAGGTAAGTGCACTGGGGCGTATGTGGAACAAAATTAAATTAAAAACATGTTCGCTTAAAAACCCAAAGTATTCAAACTTTTGTTAACATTTTATGTAAATAAGAATCTGAGAAAATCTAAAACAATGTATCTATTCCAAAAGCGACTCAGAACCGTTGTCCGTTTTTTTTAAGGATTTTTAGAAAATCTATAAAAACAGTTTTTTTTAGAAGTCTTCTTTTAAAATTATTGTCTTTGAAAAATTTTGAGTTTTTGAGGAATAAAGATTGTTTTTTAATTTAATTTGTTCTTTAAATAAAAAACAGAAACACTGCAATATTTTTTAAAAGGCTATTTTTCTGTACATATGTATGTTAAGAATTTTTTTTTGGCATACATTCTGTAATGCTTTCGTAAGATCCACGGCAACACTCTTAAGCTCAATACCATTACCTATCTCATATTAATAAAAAACATAATTTCAAAGACACACTTTAGGCCCTTTACTTACATACAACACATTATACTTAAACATAATTAAAAATAAAAATGCAATCTTTCTAAATAAGCCACTTCTGACTTCAATCTACTTAAATTGTTATTACATAAATTAAATTAGAAAATTTAAATTATGTACAATATTGACCTTTGTCATAAACATTCTGACAATTTTTACGTAAGCCATTAAGAAAATACATGCAATCAATACTCGTATATACTTTCCCTCTTGGGTGTTAAAAATATAAAAAAAAAACCTAACCCAGACACAAAAGTTAAAAAAAAAAAAAATAAGTTACAAGTCCAAGAGTGTGTTGTTATTATTTGACATTGAACCAACGACCCATGTCTGCGATGCAAAGAAAGATATGACATAGGTAAGGTTCTTTAAAGCCGACTCGAGTATAGGTACATGTCCCACAAGTAATATAAAATGAATAGTTAATTATGGAACCCCTAGTGATGAAGTATAGGTACATATCAGTAAAATAAAAACAACAACAATAGCAAAAAAAAAACTGTAGATGCAAAGATACACTTTCCTATATCAAGCCAGCATGTATGTAAGGCAGTAATTTGTGCCCGGCGAGTATGTTTGTAGGTAAAAGGTATCTTTGGCACGAAGATGATAAATAGAGTTTCACTTTCACCTGCGATGCGAGATATTTTCCAAAAAAAAAAAAAAACATAAATGTGGAACCCACTTCCACCACCACCACACCACACCGGTACCGATACCGGCATCAGCACGACGAACCAACGACGCCCACACCGCCACCGCACCGCCGCCGATGGTTTGAGGTTTATTTAATTAAAATTTATGCAAATAAATCCGCCCCAACTATTTCTATTAATATTCCATTCCGCACATTCAATTGTCCCCTATACAAGTTTTGCGGGACTTAAGCTTTACGATACACATTAAATTCCAGTTATACGCGGTAACCGGTAACCCAAAGTTCCTTATATTCCCGTATACCTTGTACCTTATCCTCCTCCAAACAAAATAGGGGATGATGTGGGTTACAAATACAATACATATATACTTGCACAAAAACAAAGCAAGCTGCGATAGGGTGTATGGATGATCAATGAAAGCGCTATAGAGGCATCACACCTACACACGTCATACTCGTAACACAGTCGAAATAAGAGCACACATTATGTTGTGTACATGTATGTGTTTGTATGAGTGAAATTATGGCCAAGTTAATGCGAAATTTAATCCAAGATATGTTGAATTGTAATTGTTCCCACGGGTCTTGAATTGTGTATTTATAAATTAATATTATGTTGTACATAACATACATTTTATATGTACATATGTATGACGTATATAGATGTAGACTATATGAGTAGGAGTACACAATACAATGCTTTGGTTTTGATTGTTTTTATTGTTGTTTAATCACGGAGAAATGATGATAAGTAGCTCGTATGAATGGAATGGAATTGAAATTTTAAGGATGTTGTATTTTTGTATACATAAGTCGGAGCTCAGGAGGGTATAGGTTAGAGCTTTATTAGGGGATATAAAAAGGAAGTTGAATTAATGAATTGTGGATAAAAGTATAGTCGCTTGACTTTAGTCAAATTAAACTAGACGATAAGAAGTTCCTTAAAAGTTCCTTATTATTGAAGAAAAAAAATATCCATGTTATTACACTTTTAACACATCATCAAATACACCTGTTACTAGATGACGCTTTAAATTATGTCTTGGATTATTTTTAATAATTTCGGAATAATATTTTACCATAATTGTTAGAAGAAAATTTTGAAAACACAAAAACTCACGAGTAGTGAACATGACAGAGAAAAAATTCATTAATAACTAAAATAAAAAGAATAAAAAGAAGTGGCCCTTAATGACAGTGCTGAGGAATAACTGATTTGGACATGACAGATATTGAGAAAGAGTTACTGAATTGCTCATGTTGGGATTTATTTTGAGGACAAAAAGAAATCTAACAAATGCTTTGGTTTGAATGCTCTGACCAAAAGGTCTTGACAATCATTTTTGACAAATCTCAAACAAAAAAAATAAATTTCTCATTTGAAAGTTATTTCAAAAGACAATTGAAATATGATTGGAGGCAGGAGTGAAATTTTTTAAATTGTGGCAACACGTGTACAGATATTTCCTTCAACTTAAGATCCATCTAACTACAGGACAAAGATTCGGTCTTTAAATCAAAACTTTTAATAAAAAATCCACCTTTTATAAAAATTCTATGTAAAAGTTTGTTTAATACTTTGATGAATGATGGAATTTATGTTAAACTTGAACTTCTAAAAATTTACAACTTGTTATACCTTTGTCAAATTTCATTCGAGTTACAATTAAAAGAAAATTAAAACCATTTCATTCGAGTAAAAAAGGTCTTCAACTGTCAACAGTGTTAATATTTTGTTTTTAGACCAAGAAACCGTTTAGGGATTTTGTATGTATTTCTAAATATCTTTAATTGAGAATTGATTATTATTTTCATTATTTTTTGATTTTTTCTTTTTGCCTAAAAGTTAATGGATTTGTGGTTAGGATAAATCTTTGTGGTCAAAATATGACAAAGTGAAATTTGGTCGATTCAATTAAGCTTTAATATGTAGTTTTTCTTTATTCGTTCATCCAAAAAAAAAAAATCATCATCATTCAATGAAAAGATATTCATTTAACCGTGTATTATTTGGTGAATAGAAATAAATCACTTTTCAATCTCACAGCAGCGTGCGGTGGCATCAGTGTTAACCATTTCAATTCTCTACACCAAAAAAAATGTGATGAATTTATAAATTCCATTCCATTTCCATTTTCATTGTCCTAATCTAACTTATTTCTCACCAATCATTCTGAGCGACAAGAAAGCCAAGCCATGAAAAAAAGGGCACAAAAAACCCCCACCGATCAATTAACTTAAGTCGCTACTGGATAAGGTATGGTTGGTCTTGGTTGGTAGGTATACCAGCATCACACGGTATAAGAAGTAAGTATGACAATAGAGAAACAAACGCCTCCGTCAACCTCACCACATCAGCACCTGAAGACATCAAGAGTAACTCGTGCCTTGAACTGTAGCGCTTACATACATTATAAAGTAAACCTTATACCAATGCGAATGACGTTTGTGGCTTTAGATGTGGTGGCTGAGATATTTAATTTCGTTCGCCTCGCTTTGGTCTGAGACTGACGACAATGACTTGCACCTAAGGCTATGGCATACGACAGCAGCAGGCAGCAGCGTCAAGTGATGTGTCGGTGTCGCCGTCCGACCCAGTTTCGACGTGTGGGTCTTTCCATTCAAAAAAACTCTCCTCGCACCTCACTGTGTAACTAACATGGCATATCAAAGAGATGGATGTACTTTCGCTTTCGAGTAAAAGTAAATGTAGGCCATTTATAAGGTACATTCCAACAACATGAGTGTATCTTCTCCACTCGCAGTATATTCCACGTTTTAAAAAAGGGAAAGGGTTTTTAAACATTCATAATACATATACTGTACAAGTACCTTCCTTTTAATTAAAAACAAAGCTGACAAAAAAAAAAAAATAAAAAATAAGAAGAAGCAACATTATTATAAAATCGCAAAAGAAAGTTGCGATCCCTTGATGCTTGGAGAACCCTTCATAAATCCACGAAAATGTCATGTCTACGTTTTCCTACAATTTCCCGCCAAAAAGATTAACAAAAAAAAAAAACAAGTTTAATCAACAACCAAAAAAATCCAACCAAACCACATTTTTGTGGAAACGGATGTGAAATAACCTGCAGCGCATAGTGCATCTTCTCCTTTTGGACGAAAATTTCCGGCAACCCATTGGAGCAGGTTTGTCTTGATTTTTTTTGTTTTGTTAATGTTCGCTAATAATGTAGTTTATTGACCATCTTCACTTTCTTTTGCAGCTTCACGAAATTTTTGTATTAAAATTCGTTTAAGATACAACAACAAAGATACTAAGATACAAAAATCATCAAAATAACTTTTACTTTCTATACCATCTATATGAGTAGACGTAGTTATAGATGATGTTAATGTGGTTAAGTTTAAGTGCCATACACCCGAAAACGAACGATGGACCATCATCCGGTGTGTGAGGTGCTGTATGGCGTTGTTTTACACTGCGACTCACAATAATAGTTACACTTTTTTAAATTCAATTTTCTTTAAAAACTTTTAATAAAAAAAATCTAAAATTTTCTTCAAAAATTAAGTAGCCATATTAAATATTATAGTTCTGTAAAATTTTGTAAAGAATTTTTGGGTTTTAAGCTTTTGTTCTGAGTCAAGATTTTTAAAATTTTCGAAAAAAAAACTATGCCTTTTTATACAATTTTAAAATATTGTAAGAAAATCAGAAAAATTAAGGGGTTTTCCATTTTTTTTTTTAAATCTACTACATTTAAAAATCAACTACTTTTCTTCCTTTTTAGATTATTATAAAATTCTATAAAATGATTCCCCAGCAATGAAAAATAATTACATAAGACTTTTCAAAAACGATTTGAATCAAATTTTAAAGTAGGTATTTTTTTCATCAATTTATGTATAAAAATATTTTGATTTTCATTAAAATGTTCAACAAAATAAATCTATAAAATTAACAACAACAACATGCTTATGGCTTTGACGGTTAAAATTTTCAAAACTTATAACAAGCCATGAACAAAAATTATTCATTGTAAAATCACAAAATGGCTAATTAATTTTTTATTTATAAATCTAAGAAAAAGGTGGTTTTAGGAACTAATAAAGTAATGTTCTGATGACGTTGAAAAAACTTCTTTGCTATAAAACTAGCAGAAGTATTCAAAATTCAGCTGATGTCAGAAGAGTTAATTCTGATAATTCTATATCAACCTATTAAAAATTTTTCACCAAGAAATAATGTTCGAACATGCATTGTTTAATTCGTTTTTCATTATGTACCTATTAAAGTGACCTGTAGTGTTTTTGCTCGGATCCTAAACCCACGAACAGATTATAGGAAGTTAGGCATTATAAATCTTTTAACTACAAGCTCAAAAATAGAGTTATAAAAGTTTAAAGAAAAAAGTAAATACCATAAGCATTTTATTGGAAGATAACCGACAGCTTCAGGCCTTAAACGACACACGTACCGTAAAATCATACATACATACAGAGACAGACAACAGCATCATCGTCGTCGTCATCGTCGGTCGGGGTGAAAAGGAAAAGAAGATACAAAGATTCAAAAAATCGAAAGTTGAAAATAATTGATGATGAATTTATGTTTGTGTGTTGTAACACACTCACTGTCACTATCAACTTGTTTTCGGAGGTTTCTTCTCCCCCTATACCACCACCGACCGCAAAATCCAAAAAAAAAAAACCAACCAAACTCACGTTTAACGGTCTCTTGAGGAATTCTTATGATGTGAATTCGGTATATACATAATTCATAACGATGATTCCGGGCTTTAGTTTTGTACTCGTATGTGTGTGAATCTATCGGTAATCTCTCTTATACTCGTAATACTCATAGACGGAACCGGAAACGTTTTATTATCTAATTTCGGAATATCTCCGAGAACCTGTGCTCTCTAGGAGAGTGTGTAATCATAATGACGACCATTTTTTGGCTTTAACACCAATTACAATTCCAATTCATAAAAATTGGGAATTTCTCATTGCTTATTGGTTTTGTAGTTGGTTCGAGGGGCAGAGAAGGGAAAAGCAGAAGCCGTACGACCGACGACGACGCTGTATGTATGTATGTATTGTGATTACGATTACAATCATAAATCATTGAGTGATTCTTAATTAATTTAATTTTTGGTTTTCACTTAATTTACACCTTTCGTTTATTTATTTTTCTTTTTTTTTTACTCTTATTTTCTATCGAGCAAAAGATTGTCGGCCTTAAGTGCGGATTGAAACGGATGGGATTATATAAAATATATTTTTGGGTTTTTATTCATTTTTGTTTTGTCTTCTTTTTGTTTGTTTTTGTGTTTTTTTTTTGACAACTTTGAGAAAAACGTGATGGAATCTATTGGGTTTTATCGTTGAGTAATTTAAGTGCTTAGTAATCCCATCCCGGACGGACGATGAATGTTACATAATTGAGCGTTCGGGTGAAAATATTGGAGCGTACGTGAGGCGAGCAGAATTCAAAAAGTAATTAATGGAAGTTTATACATATATACATACATAATTATTTATATAGAAAGGGTCGGATTTATGAGAATTACATATACATACATACATATACAATATACATGCATAAATAGTTAGCTTATGGTAAGGTTTTAGTTAAAGAGACCGTGAAGCACGTTCGGTTACTTTGGCATATATTTAAAATTAATATTTTATGCATACATGTACCTACAATATTTTGGGATTAAAGATAATTTCTTGAGAACAGATTTTGATTAATATTTTTTTTTCATTTTGACATAAATAGAAACAGAAATTTGGCATTTATATAAATAGAAGAAGACCTTGTGTCAAATCGAATTCAATTATTGGTCAATTTAACCCTTTGTAGAGTTTGGAGGCATCAAGTTTAGATATGGTTAAGAAAAGACTCGTCTACGGAGGTTGAAAAAAAACAAGAGTATTGCGTTCAAAGACTTCATTCAAAAATTTGGATATTTACATACATACCTTATAAAAAATTGGTAAAGAAAAAGATTTTTTGGCTAATTTAAGACTTATTTGTTCTGAGACCTCAATTTTTTTATTCTAAAACAAAATTTCAGTCAAATTAAAAGAAACTATTTTTTAGCCAACTTATAAAATTTTTGCAATAAAATGTCTAAAACTACTACATAAGTGTTTCTAAGTTATGATGTCAATGTGTAACAAGCAAATATTAAGTTAAAAGGGATTCTGAAACTCTAATTTTAAAAAAAGGATAATGATGATTTGTTGTTTCTTAGATTTCATATTATTTACCAAAAGGTAAGTCATAATAGTTCATTTCAAAAATCCAACCCTTCAAATTATTATGACAGGACTCTACACATCTACATATATTCTACATCACTAAGATTTATTGTTTTCATTTAGTTTTTAAGGCTTCCATCTAAAATGACCATAGAGACTCCTGACGTGATGCTTAAGGTTAATTAATTTAAATTAGTTTAGTTGGGTATATAGAGCCCATAAAAGTGTCCTTCAGAGAACCCTCTTAATTTTATCAATTTACATGCTTACATAATACGAGTATGTATTGTATTTGTTTGTGTATGAAGAACTGCTGACGCATATCACTCAAAACCACAAATTGACAGCCCATACTTTGCTCTTATATTTAAAAAGGGATGAGGGTATTTTATACAATAATCATAAAACAGGCAAAATTAAAATAATACTGACTTCAAATAATTACACAAAAAAGAAACTACAAAAACAACAAACATTCCAGTCATCAAAGTGTGGGGGTAGAAAAGGGAATTATAATAACAATTATTGCCTCAGCTACCAACGTACATACAGACACTCATACAAAGACTCAATAAGAATACAAAAAGTCAAAGTTTCATCGTTGCTCCCCCATTTTTTGTTTGATTTTATTTTTTTTGTGTCTTAGATTCATTAATGTAATCCTTAGTAAATCCTTATCAAACGGGGATTAGTACGTGTAAAAACGGGAAGCAACTTCCTCTGACACACATTTTCAACACGTTCATTCATCAAGGGCTTTCACTTATTTTTAAACTTTTCGATTTTGGGTGTGTAATGTTTTTTTTTTGTTTTTTTGTTTTTAATTTTGCCTTCTTGTTCATGTGTATATTGTTTTTTTTTTTTTTGGTTTTTTGTATTTTGTATCTTGTGTTACTTTGCATGAAAATTTTGTGCTCCAGACTGATAGCAAGAAAAGGGATGAAAAATTAAATTCAATTAAATCGTTTGCTTCCGTTTCTAACCTCATTCTTTCAAGGGGATTTTTACCCAAATTTATACACTGAGAAGAAAATACACTGGCTTCGAAGAATTTTGAGGTTATAATGAAACTTTGTCAAAAAGATTAAGTTGTTCGAAAAAATTCAATTTTTTGATAAAAATTCAAAACAATCTCATTTACATTGATACATACATATATTCTCGTTTTAACGGAAGGCAGGTATTTTTAAAAGGGTTTTAATTTTTAAGAGCATTAAAAATTGTTAAAAATTCGGTTGAGGATGGTTTTTAGTAACCCTTCATATTCAATTAATATTTATGAAGTTATTTTGAAGTCCATCCTATGGGACATTTTCATATACATATGTATCAAAATATTTTAGGACCATGTATCCTTTGTTTTGTTCATAATCAAAAAGCCCTGTTTTTTAAATAAATTAAGATTATTAAATGTAAGAATCATAAATAAAAAGTAGAGACCCTAAATGTCTTCCCTGAGGCATATCAGTTCCTCAGTAATTTGGAAGCTTAACACAACTAATAGGACAAATTGTTGTCAACGTTATTTTTCCGCCTAAAAGAACATTCAAAAATCAAAATCAATACCGAACCATTTGTGTCAAGATTAGTTCTTCAAATTTTTGAAATATGACAATGTTTTTCGCTAAGTGTAGGAATATTGTTTTTATATTACATTTTCACTTTCCTCTTCTTCAGTTTTTTTTCTTTCTTTTTTTAGTTTGCCAAAATCCTGTACTAAAAGGACTGACTTTAAGTGTCAGTTCCTAAATTGAAAAACTCAATCGAGAAAAAAAAATCGCATTAAAAAAAAACCCTAAAAAACAAACTGCAATCGAAAAGAGGAAACCAACCCACACAAAAAAAAAGGAAACAAAGTGACTAATTAACAATGAACGTTTTAAAATCTCTTGCAAACGAAAACGAAAAAGAAAAAAATCAAAATAAATGAAAAATGTCTTTTCAAATTTTAAGAAAATGAAAAATGAAAGAAAAACATCATTAAATGCGCCACTAATTGCTTAATGGAAAAAGTGTTTTCTTATTTTCAGAAATTAAATATATATATTTTTTTTTGTCTCTATTTTCCAGCAAGGTCAAATTTTAAAGAATCATTTTTGTTTTGATTTTCTTAAATGGAATATGGTTCAAAGTACATTTAAGTATGGACAAAAATTTCCGCTGCAAAAAAAAAAACACAAGGTTTTGAAATCCATGTTTTGGGCTCTTATGTATATTTTAGTATATTTGGGGTTGTAAAGAAAACCACTTAAAATAATAAAAGAAATTCCAAGATTTATTTAATTTTCTCTTGCTTAGGGTGGCATTGCACCCTCTTTAGAATTTCTAATTAAGGGGAATTTTAAAATATATGCAAATTACTGAAATGTGTTGTTTTCTTTTTCTGCATAAAAAATAATAATATTTACAAAAAAAATATTTTTAATTTATCCAAAAATGTAAGCATGCATAAAATACTGTTTTCACAAGAAATAAAAAAGTTAAAAAGAAAATGGTTTTGATTTGAAATGACCTTGAACTTAGATTTTCTTTTATACATAGTTAACATTCATATGCGGCCTCGCTCATTTTTAGTTGATGGAAGTAAGAGCACCTATTCTTCTGATTATAATAATAAAGCCTTCGATCTAAATTTTTGTAATCCTCTTATTTCAAAGGTTAAACATCAAATGTCAAATTCTCCCCCAAATATAATATCGGTAAATGACGGAAACCTAAGAAAATTCAAGCCTCTGTTTGTTTTGTTTTAAGATTCTATTCTAATGCAGATTAAAGTCATAAGTCTTTATCATCCGAATGACTTACCTGACGTGTGCTTACTACTTCACCAAAGGCATTATATTGTCAAAAATTTTAATGATAATACATTTTTTTTTTTGAGATGTTAATTCAAAAAAAAATAAAACATAACATAATAGAATTAAAAGATTTATAACCAAGGCAGTGTGTTGAATATGTGATTAAAAAAAATAAAAACAATGAAAATTATTTTACTAAGCAATAACAAATTAGCTCGTTAAATTTTGCGAAACAAGAAAGAAAATTTAAAACAAAATTTATGAGATTAAGCCTGCATAAAAATAAAAGAAAAGAAGTTTAACTATTATGTAATTTTTAACAATAATGCTTAATGAATAACAAATAATATATTAGAGCTGTCATAATGACGGATATCACATTGGATTCTGATGGTGATGGCATTTCATATAAGAATGACAGAGATGAGAATAAAAAATTATGTAAAATTAAAAAATAATAATTTTTAATAAAAGAGATCATTCTTATTATGACAAAAAAAAATGAGCTGGCTTTAGTAAGCATACAAATAGAAGTCAATGTCAAAAATGTTTTGATAAATGTTTTAAAATTTGTCAAATTTATGAGATATTTATTGAAAAACAGAAGAATTTGTCGGAACCAAGTCAAAATTCTATATCACATTTTTTGATAACCAATTTTAATATTCTATTATTTTTTTTCAAATTTTTTCAGTCTGCTTTATTTTTGCCATTTCAAATCTGAAAATTCATAAGAATTTTGAACTCCAACGTAAATTTAATTTTAGAAGGTTATATTTGCGTTTTGAATTTAAAGAATATTTAGATTTCAATCTGAAGAAGGTGTAAAAGCAAATAATTTCAAAAATTTCAGAATGCCAAAATTTAAAACCTGAGATATTTTGAGCGAAGGATAAATGTTAGGTCTGGATCCACAGAAGGTTAAAAAAAAAATTCAAATATAACATTTGTAAACCTTCAGTGGACTACGATAAACATTTCAAAATTAAAATCAGCCAAATCGGTCAAGTCGTTCTCGAGTTCTAGCGAGACAAACAAACCGAAATTGATTTTTTGTACACAAATGGATGTTAAGAATTAAATTGTTACTTTTCAATATTTTTTTTTGTACAAAAGTTGTAATAAATTTTAATAGCATCAAAATTGTAAGTTATCTTTTCAAAAAATCAGATAGACTTGAAGACTGAAAGATACTTCTAACTAAAAAATCAAAGACACTAAAATAAGTATACAAAAGAAAATTTTAAGTTCTGTTAACGTTTCAATTTAAAAAAATATTTGGATAAAAACAATATACCAGTTTTTAAATAGTCTACTTGAGTCAAAGACATAAAATATTTTTCACATAATTACATCATAATTAATTTGTCCCTTTGAAAAATGTGTGTGTGGCAAAAAATTCTAATTCAGTTTCAAGTCTGTACACTTCACAGTTCATTTTTCTGTAAAAATTTAGTTAAAACATTTTTCTCTTTTCGTCGGATTAAAATTCACATATAGTAAATAGATGAATGAAAAATTCATTCATGAAAAAGTAATTCTCAGTTAAAATAAATTTAATAAAAAATTACCTGAGCGAAAACCACTTCAAACAAAAATGCACACTTCCTTCCAACCTATACACAAAACAAAACCCAACTAAATTCATCTAAATGTACATAAACTAAAAATATATGTAGGTATATACAAATTTATTATTTTCCTAAGCTTATTCCCCCAAAAATAATTTAAATTTTCCACAACCAAAAATATTCATTGGCTTAAAACAAAGTTTGTTCCCTAAAATCTAGGTACGAGAAGAGTAGAGTATGTTGTGCAGAAGATGAGTTCATAAACTATTTCACATTTTTGTCTTTCACTCAGGATTCATAATATTGAATCCTTAACAGTTATAAACAACATCCAGGTTCGCATCCGCATGATACACATACATATACATACATACACATCTAAACCATGCCCGTAATCCATTTGCATGAAACCAAAATCAAAACTAATTCTCATTTATATACAACGTACGAGTATAGACGTATGTATGTGTGTGGAACCATTTTTAGCTATATGTGTACATAAGGTTTAGGATGGTAGCAAGCAGCTCCAAAAGTTCCTTCTTCGTTAAGTGGAGCGAGTGGTTTTGCTCACACACATATTTATGTATGTATATGTGCCTGTATAGGTTAGATAGAGACTAAACTCATACACAAACAACCGCAAATACTTAACACACATTCAAAAATTTTGAAATTTTGAAATTATTGTGATAACTTGACTTCAGCACAAAATACGAGTTTATAACGTCGAAAAGAGTTTAGAATAATATCACACAATATAAATGCAAGTACGAGTATATACTTGGACTCGTATACTCGTACTCGAGAGGTTTCAAAAAGGATGCCCTTTGTTTTTGCACTGGAATCCATTTTTGTGGTAAATTGTTAGGTTTATGGGATTCACACAGAATTTCACAGTTTGGCGAGAGTTAAAACCACTCTCTCTTTGACAAGGAAAACGCAAACACACACACACACACTTGAACTACCACAATGTTTTTGGAAAACATCAAAACACAAAAAAGGAGAGTACAACAAAACAAAAAAAAAAAACAAAAAACATTTTCGTCCTACCATGATTTGTTTCCGTTGCGTGTTATCCGTTTTGCCACTGATTGTCTATTTAAATATTTAAATAGCTATTTTCACAGGATATTCGTTATACTATATGCCGCTCCTGTTTCTCGCCCGGATTTCTATTATAATTCCACCGAAATCGAAATACGAAATACGAAAACAAACACGATAAAAACGGATACGGATGCGGGATTTGAATATAAGCCTGAACTGATATTGTGATGGATTTTTTTTGTAACAAGCTTTTTACGAACCGTGCGTCGCTTGTCACTTTCAAAATAAAAATGCTGCCCGTTGATGCCACCGGGTGGTATTATATTCTCCGTTTTGTCGTATACGGTTTCGATCATATGACGAATTTCACATAATGCATCATTGCCGCATCGCATCGCATACACAATGGCAAGTCAACTTGCTCGATCCCTACTTCGAAATTTTCTCCATTATACTCCGTACCTTGCCTCTGTATTCACAATGCATACCACCACCATGACCAGACCTTTCAGCTGTGGCACGAAGAGTATCCAAATCCCCACTTGGGCTTTTGGCAGTTTGGGTGCGTAAAGCCGACCATGTCGTGGTCTTCGTCGTTGTGGCTTCGGTCGTGCGTCGCGGTCGTCGTCGATCGAAAGCATCGTCGTCATCACCACCGCTTCATATTCAAATTGCGCCAAAAAAAAAAAAACGAAAGAAAATGGTCTCTCAACTTTGGACCGCGATGTAAGCAACAGCAACCACTCCATAACGTTCACGATCATGACCATCATGGAGGTGGCGTTCAAGATCGCTTCGATCGCAGAGACAGAGACGACGACGACGACGCGACGATCCGAAGACCTGTTCTACAACAACTTACAATGGGTCTTTTAGCGAGAACTTCCAGACGAAAGGTAGACCAGTTGCGGGTAAGGTTGTTTTCATTCCTCGGGGCAGGCAAGGTACCTCTCCTGTATCCAGTGCAGCGTATAGGTAGAAAGACTTTTACCACTTTTGCTTTTTATTTAACCATCATCGTTTCGTGGTCGTGGCTGATGGTGGTGGGAACGGGAATGTTTGATTTCAATTCCGCTTTGGCACTTTGCAACTCAAGTTTGCCGCTTCGCAAGTCAAATTGGCCCAATGCCATGGATAGGATAGGTCTGACTATGATTGTCGAGAATATGATGGTAGGTGGTGTGGTGGTATGGTAATATTGGAGCTAGTACAATATAGGGGCAAGGGGGCCCTGATGATGGGTATACCTATGCATATAAGTTCGCGCGGCATGGCAATTTGAATGACATGGGCTCTTGCTCTTATGGGCAAATAGCACAGATAGCATCATCTCTCTCTCGATAAGTGAGAAAGTTATTTTAGCATAATTTGAATATAACAATTAATTATTTTTGATGTTATTGTTGAAGTAATATTATTTGCATTCGTATTGGTGTATGAGTATTGGATGAACAGGAAAATATCTATAAGCGCCGCAAAATTACAATTGATTTTTTAAATTCTTTTTTTTTTTTTTTTTGAGTGTGCAAAGTATGATTGCTCGAAATATTTAAAATGAGGAATGCAAATTTTTGAGGAAGGGGGAATTTTTAAGTTTAAAATGAAATGTGAAAAAAAGATATAATCTTTAGTGTGACTTTTATAGTATTGTTGGATTGTATTTTTATGTTTGAAATACTTAATTAGGGAATATTTATTTTTAAATTTTGCTTTCGGTGAACATAAAACAATCTTTTAACATAAAAATACGATTAATTAATTTGATGCTATTTGTAAAGTAAACTTGACTGTAGATAATAATCAGGATGATTAGCGCAACATTGTCGTATCAAAAATGAGATGAAATCAAAATTTTAGTTTGAATTACTTATTTTATAACAGTTTATACAAAAGTTTTATTTTTTTTGATTTCATGTAATGGAAGATCTAGTGATTATTTGGAACTCTTATTTTTCAATTCCTAGATTTAAATCCTTTTGTTTTCGAGACAATTTGTGTACGTTGAATTGATAAATTCAGAAAGACTTCTTTTGTCGACTTTATTGATCTGAAAAGTCGATGTCCGAAAAGTTTGTTACAAAAACAGGCTTTTAAAAAACTCAGGCCATTATTTTTTCCCACAACAATTCTCAGGAACTTTCGATTGAGATAAAATATTGATCCATAATTTTTTATATCATAGGAAATTAAAATAAATGTAAAAAGTAATCAATTGATGTGTCCAGAGGAAAAATGACACAAGTCACATGAAAACAATTCCGAGAAAAATTGATATTAAGATTTACTTACTCACACAGGCTAATATAGAAGAAAAAATAAAAATTCAAAAACACAGTTTTTTAGCCCATCATTTTCTTAGATCCAGACACTAATTTAATGTTCATTCCATGAATAAATAGATTTAATAAAAATAATTTAATGAATAAGGTACCTATACGTGACTTGTGCCGTTCTTCCCCTGAACCCTTCAATTGTTAAACATTCTTTTATGACAAGAAAAAGAATTTTTCGAAATAAATATTCAATCACATTTCCTGAACTCATATAATTGACAATTTTTTTTTGGAACACATAAAAATATTAAACCACACTAGAAGCTCTTAGAATAATTTTAAAATTCATAAAAATGAATCAGACTTAAAAAATTTCTCGAGATATTGTAGAAACAAAACAATATTTTCAAATTTTTCTTAGAACTTTTTGTAGTTTTGTATTTATTGTAACAATAATGTCAATTTGATATTCGTCAGCATTTTATCATTATAGATATTGACAAATGCATTGATGATGATAATCAAGCCAAAAAACAACTTTTGCCACTTTTCACTGAATCTCAGTTTTAGATTTTTATTTTTGGTAAAAAAAACTGTCAATTTAATTTTCCCCAAAACTTCACGAGATTTTAAAAACGCCATTCTAAATAGCAGAAAATTGTTTTGTCTAAAATTTAAATTTGACAAATCGAATCGATAACAATAACTCCCTACCCTATAGTGAGTTAAAAATCCAAAAACCCCAGCAAATCCTCCTAGGCCAAAGGGAAATGACGTTTTTGACATTTGATTAAATAAATCGATTACACAATTTTTTACACAAAAAAAAGATTGAAAGTTTATTATAATACACAAACTTCAATTAATAAAAATTACTTTTATTCTTCTTTTGTTTACATAGAAATGTTAATTATTAAAAAAAATTCACACGGCGTATACGTAATTTTTCTGAATTCATGGAAAATAGTTTAAAAATTGTTAAATTTATAACAATTTATTTTTGTGAAAAATTTCGAATTTTTAACAAGTCAAACAACAACAAAAAAAACATCCTGTCAATCTGTCATGTTAAATAATGAATGAAGTAAAGTGACACATTTTTAAAGGTTTTGTTCAGTCCACAATAATTAATTTAATACTTGGAATAAATTCAAGTGTATGATTGCCACAATTTAATGAAATTTCAAAAAAGAAAATTTAACCAGCAACACAACAAATTTACAATTGTTAATAAAAAAAAACGTGATGGAAAACACAAATCAGGACAGTATAGGTATGCATCCCTAAAAATTATAATAATAATGTGCCGAATTTAGCAATGGTTCTAATTAGATCCTAAAGATAAAACAAACTAATTTAATTTTTTGTTACAAAAAAAAACATCAAAGATAGAAATAATTTATCGCAACAAAACATACTACATACATACATTTAAGCAACTTTATATAAAACTTATCTTTATTCGACATTTTCGATAACAATCGAGAAAATGTTACTCTATTAGAATTTAAATATCTTTATATTATTACATATATACAAAACCTAAAAGCTAATTAAAAATTCTTCCCTCGTAATTTTGGTCCAATCCATTTTTGCATTGTGTGTTGTGTTGGGTTGTTTTGTTGTTGTTGTTTTTTTTTTTTTGAGAAACAAAATAATTGGCTTTAGGCTAAGTTTGGAAAACGATGCTGATTTGCCTCAAGCACGTGCTTAATCTTACAATCTCTCCCTTTATACAACATAGCTAGAGATTTGTTCAAATTATAGTCTAAAAGGTAAAGTTGTATTATTTCGAAAACTTATTTTAGAATTATATGAAAATGTATGATTTACAATCATTAACCTCATAGTGGCTTACTACCTTCTGTCTAAGCCAACATGCTTAGGAATATTTTTTTTTCAACTGTTATCTATTATTTTTATAAGTTGCATGCAACTTAAACTCTTTATTCCATAGACTAGAAAATTAAAAAGTAAAATTCTAAGTTTGTTTAAATTTTAGAAATTTAATAAAATTCAATTTTATTTCTCCAGTAGAACTCAGATTTGTCGTTCAAAAAAATTAGTGAGCGCCAATTTGACAACAATCAACGGAAGTAGAAAAACTTAAGGAAATAAAAAAAGAAAAGCTTTGAACAAAATTGAACTTGATGATATATAGAAAGGACATTGGCTCCTAAAATATAAAAAGCTTCCTTGTCAGATGTGGAAACTTTTGTGATAGCTGTCAGAAAAAAAAATTGATTCAGTGCCATCGCAATTTATTAAAATTAGTCTTGATTTGCAACTCAAAAACTTAGACTATGCAAATAAATATGCTACATCCACCTTCTATCCCCCCCTCCACCTCACCGTCCCCCCTATTTAATGTCACACTCATAAAACATGCTATGCTTACTCATAAGATTGCGTAACACACTATTAATTCGTCTATAGTCACTATCTACATACCTTTACCTACCATAATGCCATTCCCATTTCCACCTCCTGCCCCTGCCCCTCCCACTATCACTCTCACTCTCATCCAATCGAAAACAATTTATAGATAAACTTTCTTTCGATGAACAAAGCAATTCAAATAATAAAAAAAAATCCGCAAACGCAACAAACTCATTGTCGAAGGTCTTTAGTCGATTAACATTTTAATAAAAAAAATCGAAACTTATGTTGTAGTAGTATGGGAAGAAGAATGAATGAAATGTTATAAATCATTGAGTGCTTTTTTTTTAATCTGTGATTTTGTGACTTTTTTTTATTGGGCTTAGAAATTTGAATGCACGATCTGAAAATTTTCTAAAAAGTGGGTAGATACAACTTGAAAATATTTAATCGGTCCGATTTTGTCAAATTGAATTTTTTGACAAATCTGGACGTTTTAAGGTAATTAGAAATTAAATCCGTCATTTCGAGGTACCTTTTTTCGTTTTCAATTAAAATTTATTAAATAGGTTTGTAATTTCTAAAGATACAAAAAGAAAAGGAAAATTCGTCAAGCGATTTTTTCACTATAGGAGTTTAAAAAATAAGTGAAAATGTTGGTTATTCCCAAATTTCTCAGGAACGGATAAAGCATTGTGATACATTTGAAAAAAGTTCAACATACCGTTTTTTTTTTTTAAAGAAAACTAAAAAAACTGTTGTCACTCAAATATGCAATGAACGCATAATGATATTATCTTTAAAACAATTTTCTACTATGTAAAATGATGTTTTTGACATCTGAAAAAATTCAATCAACAAATTTTTTAGCGAAAAATAAAAAAGTACAAAAAAATTGGTAAAAAATTTATTTTCAATCGAATATCTCGAGAACTGCCAACATTACTTTGTCTTCGAAATTATTTTTATATACATAATACAATTATTAACAAATGGTTCAATTTTGACAAAAATTTGATAAACATTAAATTACAGCTCGTAGAGAGCCAGGCTCAAGTGACTTAGACTTCTCAACCATTCCTGTTTGCAAGTAATCTCAGGGATGGAAGGAGTCTACAGTTTCTATGCCAAATACGAACGGCAAAGAACTTTACATGACAAGAATTACTACAGGATTTGTCAATCCCTCCTACAGGCAGTGCCCGTAAAAACTTACAGCCAGGTATCAAACTCAAAACTTTGGCAGGAAAGTTCTACGCACTTACCATCACACCACGGGTACTATTTTGACAAATATCGTTGATATTTAAAAAAAAAAAAATATGTATAAAACTAAATCAAAAATTTAGCAAAAAATGTCAAAAGTGGTTTTTTGACTTGAATGTGTCGAGAGTGGTCAATCATTTAAACTTCGAATTTATTTGACATTTGAGCAACTGTTAACATATTGTAAATTTTTGATAAATAGCTATCGAAGTTAAACAAATAAATTTAATATTCTACCAAAAATGTTTTAGAATTGTTTTTCAACTCGAATATCTTGAGAAATAATTTTTTTTGTTACCAAAATTGAATGAATCAAAAGTAAAGCCATAGGAAAGTTTTACAAAATCCCAGTAAATATTAAAATTTAGTTTTATTTGAAGACTGAAAGTTTCGGAATATTGTGATTTCGGAAACAATTCGCGTTTTTGTTTTTCAAACGATCCAACAAGCTGCGTAATAGCCGCTGTTTATGGTTTTTCCCTTTTAAGATAGTCGATTAATAATTTACAATGACCTTGCCAGCTGATTTTTGCCACTTTCCACGCTTTTGAACAGCTCCAAACATTTTTCAGAATCATCAATTTTGTTGTTGTTTTTAAATCGCATAGTCATATGCATAGACTTTTAAATATAAAATTTAAAAAATAAGATAAAGTTTAACATTAATCACTTATAATGAAAATGATTGCTATATCCGTGCAAATTTCAGTCTAAAATTTATGTTAAGATGACTCAAGAATGTTACT
Source organism: Scaeva pyrastri (assembly GCA_905146935.1). Classification (NCBI taxonomy): domain Eukaryota; kingdom Metazoa; phylum Arthropoda; class Insecta; order Diptera; family Syrphidae; genus Scaeva; species Scaeva pyrastri. Next base: position 18,710,633 of record LR989929.1, on the reverse strand, counting down.
CAAGTTTTCAAGAACTTCTAATTAATAATGCCTACCTATATTTACCTAAAATTATCAAAACTGCGAATCATGTAAAGACAAAGTTACGTGTCATGTTGACTTATGTTAAGTAATTTACTTGAAATAAATTTAAACTTCACAAAATCAACAATTGTGGGTTATTTCAAATCTTATTAGTAGCGAGCTTGAAGAGGGGGGAATTAAAAGAGTCAAATCCTTTTATGACGAAATTTTAGATCCGACATCGATGACACAAATATTTGCTCGAGGAATAACTTGACTTCTTTTGTAACATTTTGTTTTGACTTTAAAAAAAAGTTCGAACAAATTATATACATGACTAAAAAAATAAGGTGTTGAAAATTTTGTTTAAATATTCTCAAAAATTCCAACTCTGTGATTCATTTTTTTTGATTTGTAATCAATGACAAATTTTATTGATTTTTGCAAATCTTAACCGCAAAATTAAATATGTCATTAGCAGAGGAGGCTTAAGATGTCTCTAACCCTAACCTCACGCATTATTTTCATTCATGGCAATAAATACTAGGAAAAATAAAAAAAATATGAAAAACCACTTTGAGCCATTTTTATTTATGCGGTGAATCGAATTTCCTAAAACCGAGACACTGACACAGAAACTGACAGATGTGTTGTGCATATATTCACACTCAGATCTACACCTGATTCTATGTACATACCTATACATATTTATAGGGAATGAAAACCTATTATCACTGGTAATGGCATCAATTAACATGAATTATTATTGTGGGTTATTATATAATATTTGGAATTATAATAACTTCTTGTTTGTTATGTTGGCCGAGAGACACAGAAAGTGAAGATAATGTATACTAAAAAAAAAGAAAAAAAATAAGAAAACATTCACAAGGTGATGTGAATTCCGATTCCGAGGTGTGATTTCGCTGGACCCATTTTGGGACGCATTCTCACAGTGAAAACGAGTTGTTATTTCGTGTGAGTAGTTTGTTTTGATTTTTGTTGTATATTTATTTAATATTTTTTTTTTTTAAATAGAGGTCTATAAAAAAATTTCAGATACTTTACTCAAGTTTACTTTTTATGTCATATTTTTTTTTTTGAGGTGTGTTCATAATCATAATGTCGTCGGAGACAGCAGAGCTTAGCAAGTTAGGATAGGTTCACCTTTCTTTACTGTCGATGATTAGCACGAAGGCGCACAAAATTGATTCATACGCATAATGACAAATGTGAATCAATGTTTGCATGTATGTATGTATGGTATGTATGTATGTATAAGTTGATGTTTAGTCAGTTATTTTGATTAAATAAATGCTGGATTACAAAAGTCACGAATGAAAGTGTTTTTTGGAAGAACGTGACTACAAATTAATTCGAGGTAAGTAAAAGGTATGTCATTATGGAGATGAGGTAAAAATAGAAGGTAGTAGGCAAAAACTTTTAATAAAATGGTTATAAGACAATTTATCGGGTCTAAGAGTAAATTGGAATAAATAGAGTATCTATTGATTGTGGCATTTCAGAAGAAAGTGCTAATTTTAATTTAAGATGTATGAACAATTTCAATTTGTGGTAGAAAGGCGAAAGCATATTCAAATTTTGGTAAATTGTTAAAATAATACATAGGTAAAAAAAATGAGTAATGGCGAACTTTTTCAGAAATGTTGTAACTGTTTTCACAAAAAAAAACATTTTGATGAGTCATAAATTGGCAATTCTCAAAATACTAATTCACTCACTGACTTATGATACTTCAACATGAATAATGTAGTGCGTCACAGAAATATATAAAAATTAAGATTCACAAAAGAGATGAAAATCTTTTTTTTTTTCAAAATGTTAGAAAACTAAAAGTTATATAAAAAAAACAAGACAAATTATGCAACTTGAAAAATTTTATATTAAAAAATGTAAATATTTGAAAAAAAAAAATATATTATAAGTGTTTTACTAAAACAAGTTTTTATGAGGTTTTAGGAAAACTTGAAACTGATAACTTCTCATTCGATTTATTCTTAATATTTATTGATTTACTTTTGATAAAAATTTTACTAACAAAACAAATAATCAGACTTAGATATTTCTCGAGATATAGTAGTCGAAAAACAATTTTTCACAATTTTTGGTAAAGCTTTTTTAAAATTTTAGTTTTAATTTCTTATATTTTTATAAAAAAAAAACTGCCAATTCTATAATTTATTGTCAAAAATACATCACAAATTAACAGCTATATTATTTTAAAAATAAATAAATTTTAAGTTAAAATGATTTATTACTCTCGACATATACAGCTCAAGAAATAACTTTTGACATGTTTTGGTAATTTTTGTTTTATGTTTTTATTTTTCGTAAGCACACTATTAATTTGATATTTGTAAAAATTGTATCATATATCAATATGTAGTTTTATTAAATATGTTTAAAATAAAATAAATATTAAGTCAATATCAATGTCCGGTCTCGAGATATTCGAGTCAAAAAACCCTATTTTACCAATTTTTGTTAGTATTTTGTTAAGTTTTTATATTTATCAAAAAAGCTATCAATTGATTTTTTCCAAAATTTTACCAAGTGTCAAAAACGTCATTTCACGTATTAAAAAATATTTTGAAGGTTATATCATTTCTCCTTAATTGTATATTTGAATGCAAACAGTCTTTTTTTTAGTTTTTTAATTTAAAAAAATAATAGTATGTTGAACTTTTTCCAAATTTATACTTAATATTATGTATAACTTCACATCGCACCAAATAAAATTAATTTGAAGTCAATAGCATCATCCGTTCCTAAAATATTTGCGACCTACCAAAATGTTCACTTTTTAAAAAGAACTAATATAGTGAAAAATTCGCTCTACAATTTTTTAATGAAATTCCTTTTTACAACTTTTGAAATTATAACCTGTCGAAAAAAATTTAGTTGCAGTAGATATCTACTTTCGTTCTCGAACGTACAAATGTACGAATGAATGAAAATCATACACTACTTACAGAAACTTTAAACTCAAAATTTTTAGAATTAGAGTTACATATTCAAAAAAAAAATATTGTATTGAGATAGAAAAGGTTTCCATGACTCTTTGAAATTATGTTTTTACGCCCTAGGTAAATAGATGGTTTTTTATATAACACCGAAAACCAACAAATTTTAAGACCCTTAAATATTGTCAAATTAAATTTTGAAAATTGAAGTTTGAAGTAAAAATGAAAACATACGTCTTATTCTAAATGATTTTTTTTTTAATTGACGAAAAGAAAAATCAATTTCATATTTCAATGCATATTAAAAATTAACACTGGATAACCAATGTTACATTCAGTTTGTTACTATGCAAGAAATCAATACTTATAATTTTTTAGCTAAGAGATTTATTATAGAAAAAACTAATTAAGTAAGCACATACATAGTTGAAAGCGGATTTCACATTTTTTAATTGTTTCCTTCAAAAAAATTTAAGAAAATAGTTAACTTTTTTTTAAAAACAATGCAAACAAAAATTAAGAAACCTTTGATACTTCTAATACTTTAATACTTTTTTTAAGTGACTGTTGATTAAGTATTTTATCCGAATTATAAATGTTTTTAAAAATTTAATGACTTCAAGGAAAAATTATCATATTTTTATTTCAACACTAGCTTAAGCTATGGACTCTTTTATTTCCTTATCATAAATTCTCGATGTTTAACTTCGAGTTCAAAAACCTTAATTCAAAACAAGTGGTTTAATTTAGTAGATAAAATAATGTTAAAAATAATTATTTGAATCAGTGTGAGTATAAACTCATTTCTCATTACATACAATTGTTGCTGAAACATTTGTTTTTGAAATTATTCTTCTTGAAAAGTTTTGCCCATGAACGAAGTTTTCCTCGTCTATTGAATACAATATACATTTGAATCAATCATGATGTTAAAGCCAGTGAAATCAGTCAATGATTTTTTGATTGCTATAATATACTTGTTAATTTTTTGTACAAACATAATATATATACTCTTGTATCTTTGTCAATGTTACTCAAACAAACGTGTTTATTTGTAATATTGTTTCTTGACTTTTTAATTGACCCAAGATCGATGTGATTTCTTTAGAAACAATCTGTTATGCAAATCGATGATTTAGTTTTTGTTGAAACAATAATACAAAGAAACAACAACAGAAATGGATAGCGTCTCTAAACAATTTGTTTAAATTTACTACTATTGTTTAAATTTCGACATAATTTTGCAAAGCTTTGTTTTTTGCATTAAATCCGGGAGTTCTAATTTTGGTTTTGATTGTTAACGATGTTGAAGAATATTGTTAACATTTTTTTAGCCTCTCTTAAAGGGGTGGTTAGATATGCATTTGAGAATATAGCATTTTTGTATTAATTTTTTTTCCATAGAACCCATGCATACAAAAATCAAAAGATCTCCAAGGTGATGTAATTCAAACTTACTTAGCTATTTTTCAACGTAAGCCCAAAACTAACTTCAATGGTTTTTAAAACCAATTGACCAAAGGATAGATGTCATACAAACTGTAAATCACTTAAAAATTGCATTTCCCAAAAAATGGTTTATGTATCTCAAAAATTTTGTTTAAAATTTAAAAATATGATTACATCCATTATATTAAAAAAAATTAAGACAGTCCAGAATACCACATATGGACAAACCTAGATAAAGTTGTATTTTTTTTTTGTCTTCCAACAACCTTGTACCAATGTACATACATGGAATAATGGTATGTACGACCATCAATGCAATTAGCATACCCTTAACAAACACTCAAAGTCGCATTCGTTAAACTCGTTCAGTGTGTTAACAAGACAATTTTCAACCGGTTCAATTTCCACTTTTATGCACGTATAGGAAGCTCGCCATCACACTCGACTCCAAATCCACATCCACGTCCACATGTCATACAAGTTCGTATAGGTATTGTAACGCCACGAACCGAGTTCATAATTGGATGAACAAACCATATCATAGCCGGATGAAATGCGTAGCGTATGCACTTATTTCATGCATCACCTTGTTACCCGATTGTACATACGTTGGTTTTTTTTCGCATTGGTTTTGGTACTGAGGCTGGAGGAATGGTACACATCATCGAGGGAAGTCTCATCTGTAGTTACAGTATTTCAATGTGTTATGGAAGTAGTGGTGGCCTTATTGACTTTCCTTGGACAATGCGTTTTTTTTTTTAACTCGTAGTTCCTTTTGTCTAAAGCCTAACGCAGTCGAAGGCACATTTCACCAGGGTTGTTATATTCGAAATTGGTTTTCAACCGGTTGAAAACTGGTTTAAGACATGGGATTTAAATTATGAATTTGGATAGTTGTGTGTAAGACTTACAACATTTTGGAAATATAACGACTGTCAAATTAAAAGATATCGTAAGAAAATTTAAAATACTTGTGAAATTCTCTTTTCCTTGCTGATGGTTGAGTTGGGTTAGGTTTGAGTTACACTGGTTCACTTGCACTGCAAATGGAATAAAATATTAAACCAAAAAGAAAAACTACGTGCACAAGGTTTGAATTCGCATCTAAATGCGTGTGCAGTTATTATGGGTGTTTTCCCGCCTGATTGCGGGTGAAGAGGAGCAAAGTGGGCATGATGCGAGTAGATATAGTTATTATTAGCTTATATAGCAAAAATAAAACAACCTCATGAATTTATTCGTGTCAGGTAGATATCCATGGTAATTACTTGAATACGTGCTGAATTTATAATTAGAAATGATGCCATAGAAGGAAGAAGTTTAACTATTTCATAATATCTAATACCAATGACGTTTATCTGTTTTATTTTTGTTATAATCTACATGTTTAGATGGTTTTGGTTCGAATGGCTTATTTGACAGACAGCGGCGCAGGCAATTCAAAAGTGGTTCATTTCGGAATGACATTCACAAGCTTGTCTGTGTCTTTTGATCTGTGAAAATCGAAACAAAAAAAAAAAAACTTTTGTCATCGATGTGAATTTCGGCCAAAAGTTATTTTGTTTGTTTTTTCAAACAAACTTTTGTTAAATTTTAAGTCTTTCTGGGAAACTTTCAGGATTTACATAATTACAATATACTCTTGACTTTTAAGTTTAAAGATTCACTCACATTAACTTTTGTCTTTTTTTTGTTCAAATGTCATAATAATTATTTAAGAGAAATAATTTGTTTTCTAAAACTAAAATCAATTAAACTTAAATAGAGATTCCACTTAAGCTCATCTTTCGTAACATGTAGTGAAACACACATTTAATAACTAAATGCAATTAAATCTTAAAAATTCGGGGTTAGTTAAGCACAAAATATGCATTCAGCTTTATAATAATTTAAGAATGTATATTCTTTTAGACCATCACTTTAATGCATAATTTTAATAATTTAAAAATTACTGCACGTGCAGTTAAACAAGAACCAATAAAACTTGAATTTACAATTAGATAATAGCGTGTATAAATTTATCTTCATAAATAACTCATGAGGTCTTTATGGCGATGAAAATATTTGAGAAATTAGAGAAAAAAGAAATTCAAAAAAAAATGTGTGAATAAATTATGTAGAAAATTCAATGAACTTTTAAAATTATGTTACATAATGAAATTCATATCTTTTCAATAGTATGTATGTATGTATGAATAAACTATTACGAAACAATTTTATACCGGTAGATTCGTTGGTAAGTTTTTAAATATAATTCAACGTCCGTGTTTGTGATTTAATTAAAAATACAATACATAAACATTTTTTTTTCAAACAAAATCGATAAAGTTCAGATTAATTTTTTGATAGGTATTTATTGTGTGATGAATATAATAGAGAACATTTTTTTTTTATTAATGACACACGTAACAAAGTCAATCCACAAGTTGGCAGTAAACAACAGAACGCTTAATAGTTTTGTTATATATTACATAATGACTTTACATTAAAAATCTTTTCATATATCAAAAAATAAACAAAAAAAAAAAATTGTTTTCATTTAAAATATAGTTTTATTTTAATTTAAATAACGGCTTATCCGCGACAAGCTAAAAGACTTGTTGAACCTAAATGGCTCATCAGTAAATGATTTTGTTGACCAGTTTTGATGTTATTATATTTGCATTTTTTGTTTAAAATATTTTTATTTATTTTTTAATCAGATTTTAATATTGATTTTATTTTTTTATTCTTGAGTAAAATTAAAATTTTATATTTAAATTTAAAAATTCAGAATTAAGAATTTTGTTACTGAATTAAGGTGCTTTGCGTTCGTGTAGTCAACTGTCAATTTGATATTTGTCAAACTTGTATCATTTGTTAACAGTTATATCATGTATAAAATACATAAAATTTGAAGTCATAATCATTGCCCATTCTCGAGATATTGGAGTCGAAAAACATTTCTTGCCATTTTTTGGTATTTAAAAAAAAAAAAAAAATTAAATACTGTCAATTTTTTAAAAAAGATACCTTCCCAATATGCATACTTTGAAAACTTGACATTCCTGATATAAATCGATTTACTTTTGATGTTGATTGATAAAAAATTTATTAACAAAATAATTATCAGACTTACACAAATTTTCGAGATATTGTCCTGGAAAAACAATATTTACTAATTTTTTTGAGAAATTTTTGCAGTTTTCTTATTTGATGTAAAAAAAATGTCAATTTGATATTCGTCAGCATTTCATCATAAATATATTGAAAAATGCATTATAATGAAAATAAAACATAATATTTGAAATCAGTTACATTGCTTGTTGTGACGATATTCAAGTCGAAAAACAAATTTTGACACTTTTCTGTAAATTTCAGTTATGTTTTTTTTTTATTTTTCATAAAAAAACTGTCTATCGATATCGATATTTTTCAAAAATATACCATATATATGTATGTATTAAAAATTGTATTATACAAAAAATAAAATAAATTTTAAGTTATAATGATTGAACACTTTCAAAATACATAATTCAAGTCAAGAAACTACTTTTGACATATTTTGGTAATTTTTGTTGATTTTTTTTTGAAAAACAGTCAATTCGATATTTGTCAAAATTGTAACACATATTGATAATTTTTTAAAATAAATTTGAAGTCAACTTCGTTGCCCATTTTCGAGATATTCAAGTCAAAAAACGTTTTTTACTAACTTGTGGTAAAATTTGTTGTAGCTTTTTATTTTTTGTTAAAAAAAAATTGTGAATTGATTTTTTCAAAAATTATACCAGATCTCAAAAACGTTATTTCACATAGTTTAAAATTGTGTTGAATATAATACCGTTTTCTATTTAAAATTTATATGAAGCCGAACCAATAACCGTTCCTCTGATATTTCTGACTAACCAGAATTATTACAATTACTTTTAATTGCTGTAGCAAAAAAAAGTTCACTAAATTTTGTTGAAAGTCCTTTCTGCATATTTTGAAGTTTTAATCTATTAAACAAAATTTAATTCAAGTTTATAACTTAACATCTGCCTGAGACAAGCTATGTAGCAATGAGCCAGTTTCTAGAGCTATAACTCACTTCAACAAAGTTTACCAATATATTGATTTAAGCTATTCAAGAGATTCTTTTAAAGCTATTATCTTACTCTTATTTATTTTTTAATTTATCTTTGTGTCATTGTACATTATATAGTCATAATCTGTTAGCTGTAAGATGCTTGTATGTAAATAAATAAAAAAATAAAGATATGGTAAAACATACAAACAGAAGTTTCTAAAAATCTCGAATTTAGATTCTAGGGATATTAAAACATTCAAATCTGTCAAAAATTTCATTCGAACAGATTGGGCCGCTAACAATAACTCCCTATGGGAAGTTAATAAAAAAATGGCTTGAATTAACTGAAGTTTTTTAACTGAGGAAAATTTAAATTGAACACCACTTTTTCCTGCTTAATTATTAAACCCTGATATTTAAATTTAATAAATCAAAATTATCGCAAAGCTATGTATATAAAATCTTTATCACTGTAAACTGACTGTCATTTTTTTCACTATGAACTGGAGTGAGTTCAAAGTAATCAGCATTCCGAGTTCCATATTTTTTTTTTTTGAGCCCAAACATAATTTAGTGTGTCGCAAGAGACCTGAAGATAATAGAAAAAAAAAATTCATAAGAAAGCAAATCTGAAAAAGGCGAGTCCAAATGTTTCAACCTCCAGTCTTGTTTTTTTTTTTTGTTCATAAACAAAATTCGTGATGAATAAAAAATGTTCCGACCTTGAGATGGTTGACAGCTCAGCAAAAAATAAGAACATTGAATGTCAAATATTTTTTTTTTTTACAAAAATCATTCCCATTAAAGAAGTTCGTGTAATGTTTTTTTCTTCAATGAAGACTTGTACTTATGTTTTATGTACTTATACAAATGTACATAGTCTTAGATAAAAATATAATTGATGAATAAAAGAAAGAAGACAAAAAAAAAAAACTGCTATTCAAATATTTTATCGTGTCAGAATCCTACACCGAGTGAACAAATTGACATCTTATTTTCACCCAGGTCATAGTTAATTCATTTTCCCAAAACACACACAAATATACAGTAATGTTTTTAATTTTCCCTCTCATCACAGAAACTGCTATCAATTTCTTGTATCATTTAAAGAAGAATTTAAGTTAATGACAGCGTCATAAAACTCTTGCACAGCACTGTTAAATTTCAATAATACTTTCAGACTTGTATACGTATACCTCCGAGACCCAATTCGACTTCGATTCCGACCCAACTCAATTGACATCGAAGTGAATTAATGATTGAATGATTGGCATCGAGAATTGAAATGATAATATACAAGGAGTATTATTTCAGTATTCGAGTATATCTGCATTTGTCAACCATAACGACTGACTGACTGAGTGACTATTAAAGTTGAAATAGATAGAATCCCATTTACTCGTCGAAAATGTACAAGTACAGTATACATACATCTGGTTGAGGTTGGGATGTAAGGCCTAAACATTTGACAGAAAATGTGTCAATTCTGGCTTAAGAAATCAATTATATATTGTTGTTCGGAAAAACTTGACATTTATAACATGCTGTGTATGTTCAAAAAAAAAGTGAGATCTGGCAATGATATAAAGATTTAGATACAAGTAAGTATGAAAGCTCTAAGTGTTGAGGTTGATGATAATATAAAGTTATCTCGATGACTTGAGGTGCGACAAGTTAATTAAGAATAAACGAGGGTCTTCCGACTTCCGATTAATGTCATAGGATGATGGTCAAGGTTGACTGGTTTTTCGATTTCGATTTTTTTGGATTGTTTTATTTTTTCGACATTTAAATGTTTCCTTTTTATAATAGGTTTTTGCAGAAAAAAAAATATGAGGTACAATGGTTCTTCCTGCCCCCTTGGATCAGTTTGGAATACAAAAAAATCTCAGATTTTAATTAATTCCCACCTGTTCCCCTTATTTTTCATATCTTAATTTTTTGAAGGGTGTATAAAAGGTGTTTTTTCTGATGCTGAAATTATACGGAAATAATAAATTAACTTTGTGGGTCTTGGAAGGCCCTTTCAAAATAAAATTGGGACTTCAATACCCGAAAGACTCCCTATACCTTCCTTAGGTAATTTGGTTATGGCTCTTAAACTAAATATTGAACTATTCTGACTTTAAAAACTTCTTATTCGATAAATTTTAAAATATTTGAGTAAAGATTACATCTTTCAATTGATTACCTTAATTTGGCTTAAGGGTTCCAAAAGTGAGTAAGTATGAATAAAACCACACATGTGTTAGATAGTACGGAGTATTTTAATTTGGAGGAAGTTAAAAAAATCTTCTTAGATTGAAAATGCAATGTCAATAAAGATGTATCAATATTAACTGAAGAGCTAAATTAAAATCAAAAAATAACAAATTTTAGTCAGTTTTGAATATTAAGTAGAAACTACATATGTATGTGTATGTATGATTTTTTGACAAAATTTATTTAACAGTAAAATATTGATAAGAAACGGTTAAAATATTTCTGTAAAAAAATGGAAACCAATATTAGAAAAGTGGTTTAAAGAAATTTGTATACTTCTAAAAATACTGAACTTCGAAAACACTGTAAGATTTTGTTACTTTTCATGACCCTTTAAGTACATTAATAAAAATTTGTTTTTTTTTTACTTTTAGGGCTTAGAAGTTATTTCGTCATTAGATTCATTGTTACTGGGAGTCCTTTTAAAGGATTCTAGAAATTCTAATTGTAGAACTTTCCTACGCAGCTAATTTCAGACCTTTCTTATGCTGATCGAAGTAATAAACTGCACCAAATTTCCAACTTCATATTACGATTCGTCTTTTAGATACTTACTGTCTAAAATTTGGAAAAACCAAAAACGATTGACAATATGACTGTTCCACTGATAAATCATCAAAAATATGATTCACTATCCAATAACTGAAATCTTTGCCAATTTTGAAGAAACAATTAATTTAACAGTTCAACAATTAACTACTCAATATTTTAACATAGTTATATCCTTATGAAGTTCTATGAACGTTCCTGACTCTACTAATTAGTAATTATCTTGTAGAAGTCTGTATAACATTTCCACTATACCGAATACTACACATATTAACAGAGCTTTTAAAATTAACTTATTCAGGCACTGACAGCAGGTACATAGGTATATTAATTTATTCAAATCATCAAAAATTTGCAAATTGAACATTTCTACCGCATCCGATCATAATATTTTCAATTTACCAAACAAACAACAATCAAATGATGTTAATTTGACACAAATTAGATAAGTATTTCATATTCTCATCAAAGGAACCATTTTGCACCAATTAATCGCTCTGATTTGTAATTTAAATGTGAAAATACCATTTAATCATCATAGCTTTTCACGTTTCGCAGAATTATTTCATTATTCCTGAATTTCATTGACAGACATTGCGACCATAAACAATTTAAGCCTCAAATGTGCTAAAATTGTATACATACGTTTTGACAAGTACGAGTATAAACGCACACCAGCAAAAATTGCCGTTTTTCAAATGGTATATGAGTTGTCGAGCACAATTGAAACTAGTTTAATTACCATCATCAAAGAACTGCAGATAGAAGCAATTTCCATATTCTCCAAACCACCTTTAGTCTATATTAGGTAGATCTGCACCTACATACTCGTATGTATGTATGTATATCGAGAAGCCATTTGTTTATAGAACTATTTTCCGATCTGAGCTGCCATATCGTTTGATACCTTCTCACAATTGTCCACATCAAAAACACTTTAGGAATTAAAACCATCTGGTTCGTTCATCGGTTACAATTTTGTATCTATATATTTTTAGATATCAAACTCTTTAGGTTTTTCATCGAACTCCACGTCCGCATCCTTGTTCACCTATGTACAGTACACATATGCATGTTGTACGTCCAATTATCGTGTTGTTCATGCAACAAATTGCCCCGATCAAGAATCATAATCTTCTCATGGAACACTCGAGAGTAAAATTTATAAAACAAGAACCTGGATACTGTTTAAAAGTTTCCTGGTGATGATGGTACCGATGCTGGTATACAAAGTACCAATGCCAAAGCCAGTACCTATAATAGAAGTAGCGGTAACGATAGCGGTAGCATCAGCGGCACCTGATGTTTGGTACCTAGCCCATTTCAATTTTCCACAATTCCGGACATCCGACTCTATTGTACCAAAACACCATTAAGAGGTTCTCAACATTGGCAAAAACTGTACGATCGGTCTAGGACAGGACACTAAAACATCAATAACTTCGTCATGCATAGTCAACATACCTACATCCCCTCCTACCACCTCACTGATGGTGCTCGTCCTTCACCACTCACCACCGAAGCGATGCTGATGCCGATGGATACCATCAGCCCCAGCTCTAACTTGGAATCGGCTCAAGTTCTTTGCGGGCGATGTGGGGGATGTGCTGGTGATGCATAAAAGCCTCAAACCAGACATCAGCACACGGTGTTGTAATTTTGTTCTGGTGAAAATATGCAAAGCTTGCGGATGTCGTCGACTCGTGGTCGTTATTTAGTTTACCTACTTTAACGTTTTTGATGTTGGCAAGCAACAGAGGAGAATGTCTGTGCTTTCTAGCAGACAAATTGAAAATTACACGTCGTCGTCGGCATTGTGTAGAGTTCGACGTTCGAGTGGTGTGTTTTATATGCATATATGTATAATATTGTATTGGGTCCTCTACACATGTACATAAAGATGCCAAGTTAGAAGGTTTACCTAGCCACTTTTATTTAAGTTCAATGTTTGTTTATCACTTGAAATGTATTGTAATTTCACTTTAGCTTGTGGTAGTACACAGGTTCAGATGGTAAATAAGAATTTGTTGGTAGTGTGTGTATGTATAAAATTCAAAAATCAAGAGGAGTCATTCTTCACTCGAGCCCATTTTTAACTTAACATAGGAAGGTATTAAGAATACGGTCCGAATATAGTCAAATTAGAATTTTTGACAAATCTGAACGTCATTTCTAGAGAGATGTGTAAATACTTAAGAGATATATACATGTATTATTAGACTTATTTTTGAACAAAAACTATACGATGAACACAAATGCTACCTTAATTCAAAAGGTACACCAGGGCGTATACGTATTTTTTAGAAGCAACGAGTAAACACTCGTGTAAGGATGAGTACATCTCAGCCATGTTTAAGATTTTTCCTTACTTGTGACATGTAACTGATTATTAAAAATCTAAAAATAAATTTTGAACTCAAAATCTATTTCGATGTCGAGAAAAATTTATTAGAAAAAACCAAACAATTCTTAAGAGCAAAATTTTTTGTAGTCTTTTATGTTTAAAAAAAAATAAATTTTATATTTTCTAAAAAATGTCATAATTATGTAGATGGCAAAAATGTATTTTCCATTATAAAAAAAACATAATTTTTAAGTCAAAAATTAATGACTGCCTTTTTTACATTAATTTTTGGCAGTTTTTTGGTCTATAAACATTTTTTTAGAATGTTTTAAATTTTTGGCATTGAAATCTTACAAAGATGAAAATGATCTACCTCTCTTAAATTAAGCTGAACTGAAGATAGCTAGATCTAATCCATTATTATAGTGTCATCTGCGGCTTAGGGCAATCAAACCTTAGTTCTCTATCCAAAGGTACAAACCGAAATTGGCATCATTTATTAATTTTCCCTAGTGAGTAATCGGTCCGATTTGTCAAATTGAAATTTTTGACAAATCTGAACGATTTTTGGATCTAAATTCGTCTTTCGAGAGAGAAGTGTGCGTCTGAGTGTGAAAGCATAGTGAACAAGTTGCTATTATTTAAATACGTATACGCCTTGGTGTACCATATTACTTTTTCATTCACTTGTGTTTATCTTATAGTTTTTGTTAAAAAAAAAATAAGTTTTGTAAACTAATGTTCTCTTAGAGTTAACTCTTGTGTATACATATGTATGTATATGTATCTTTTAAGGCTTTAAAACAAAAGAACTGTAGCGTAATCTGTGGCATAGAGGCAATCACTGCATTTCCGTCCTTAAATTCTGAGAAATTGGATATATTTCTCTCCATCGACTGATTTTATAGAGTTCCACTTAAGAAAAATGTATAAGTTACTTCTACTTAAATAAGCCATAAAAATGCACCAAAATTTTCACCATGTCCTAATTAACTTAAATGTATATTGCACACTTGCACAGCTTACTTACTCATTCGTATTTGTCAGGAAAGTAGATTCATTCGCATTTAGATTCATGTACTTCATAGATATATAAATGGAGAATAATAAGATCAGTTCATCTAAAATCCACATGAATCTAGAATTTAGTATTCTGATTGAACTTGAAGTGAAAAGTTTTTGGCAAACACTTATCCCTCATTACATGCAATCGCATAATATTCCTATTCGGCGGCGGTGGAGTGGGATTGTGTTGACACAGAATTTGACACGTGTATGTCCTCCATCGTTGTCATCGTCGGTCGTCATCGTGACACTATTTTGGCATCTCTAAAATGTTGATTATACTGGTGTCATTATAGAAATGGTCATATTCGCTTGCACGTTTTAGCAATAAATTTATAGCTAGCTACGAGTTGGTTTTGAACTGAGTTATCTATTTATCTGTTCGTAGGTCTGTCTAATCGTAGAAAGGAGCCCAACCATGACAATTGTAGGTATGTTTGCTCATTTCACGGGTCATGTTCATGATGAATGTATCTACCTTACCATAATTTGAATGTATTTTTCGTTCAAGTAGATTATGGAAATTTGAAAAGATATTGAATGTTCCGACAGAGTATTAGTTTTTGTTTTTAATTCAAATAAAAACTTCAATTTTTGACTCGAAAACGAGTAATGGCATTAAGTTCAAATTTATTTTATTTTGTCAAAATATTTGGAAAAAAACTACTCTAAAAATTCTACTATAAACAGATGGACATATTTTTTCAAGGTTGAATTTGTTATCAAGCAAACAAAATCATTAATCGGAAGTTATCAGTTCGAGGAGCATCTCCACCAACAATAATTTATAGAAATCGATTAAATAATTTTTGAGAAATTTGTCTAACCAAATTTTATAAAAACAATATGCATACATATACTGAATTCAAATAGATTAGAAATTATTGATATCGCATTAAAATTCATCATTTAGAAAGCCATTTATATTTTACTATGTTGATCCCAAATTATGAATCAAATAGCTACATATTCGATATTTTTATACGCCAAAAAAACCATTTCGGTTTGAACTTTCGCATAAAATAGTTTATAAATGATTTAGTTAAATCGTAAAATTAATATGGAAGTGAATTTGTGAATAAGTGATGAGCACTAATTAAGAATAAATTAAATACATTTGTATTATTATTTATAAAAGTTAAAAAGAAAAAATGTTTATGAATAAAAAGATAAAATAGTTGCTTTAACCATTTTCCCTTTTAATTTCGCAATTCTCCTTTTTTTATTTCCAGCTTATTTGCAGTATTTTAAAATTGGGAAAGGTCAGTCTAGTTGAAACATTGAGCCAGTTGGACCAATGAACCAAAAGTACTTCCTTCAAAAACACGGTTATGGACAAAAAGTTGTCCTTTTTAAATAGGACTTAACTTTTTTCCTTAGTATAAAAAAATACCAGGGTTTTTCAGTGAGTTGTTTCATTCATTTTGAGTATTTTTTAAAAGAAGTGAATAAATTTTTTTTTTTTAGGAGGAAGGTGTGTCAGTGTTATCAAAAAAGAAAAACAATTTTAGCGAGCATTATCCTTATGATGAAATTTATACGATGACCAATTTGGCCATTTGTAGCTGTGTGACCTCAATAACTTCACAATTTGAATCTTTAAGACCTTGTGGAGGTAGATGCCTTATATTTCACCACAAGACTTCGGTGGCCAATAATTTCGATCACATCTTCTAGAAAAGTCAATCAGAAAACTTTTCTAGCTTGTGTGGTACTTAGCGAAGCTGGCTGTAGTCTCCTTTTGGAACAAATTGAGTCCAATCACACCGCTTTTAGTCAGAAAACTGCACCAAAGAGAGGATTTTCAACAATAATTCTTTGAATTTTCAAACCCCAAGTGCAACAGCTCTTCTTATTACTGTGCTTTCGATGTATAAATGTCCATCATCACTGACGATGATTAAAAAAAAAGAAGGATGATTTTAATGCATTTCAAAAACTTCAAGACCTTTGTCTTTATGAATACTTGTAATATTGGGGAACATCATTTGTGAAATGCCTAATTTCAAAGATCAACGAGAATAGATAAACCTGGATTTTCGTCAATACTTTGTGATACTTCAACTGTTTTTGCACAAAATTTCGATTATCACTAGATTGTAACATGAGTTCAAATTTCTACACCAGTTCTACAATTGCTTCCTGAAAAAGTACTTCATTAACCCCAGAAAGGCTTTACTTTTGCAAACTGTGACTGTAAAATGGTAACCCGATTTTATTAATAAATTTTAACATTTTCAACGAAATTTTTTTAGTTATCAATTGTCTAATTTTTAATTGTAAAAATGTTAAATGATGATAGCTTTCATCTTTTTTTTAAATTTAAAATTTCTTTATAAAATGTGCCAAACTTAAGTCGATAATTCCAAACGAAAGAGAAAAAGAAAATGAGTTAAACCCAGTCAAAGGTCCAAAATGCAATTTTTGACTTAAGACCTTTTTGCCTAATGTCAAAGATTTTGTCTTAAGATTTTGTAGCTTAAAAAATGTACATAACTCCTAATCTACATAATATAAATGAAGCCATAATTCCTCTGGTAACGCCATAACTTGAAAACGACTTTACCGATTCCATCCATCTTTTCTTTATAAGTTTTCTAAAACTTTGGAGAAAGTTCTTTAAAAAAAAAAGTTGGGCACTAAATTAGATCATTTATAAAATTTAGTTATTTTATTGAAAATGCTACTTAGTATAAAAACTTTTCTGATATAAACTTAGAGCTTTTAAAATAATTGTAAGACGAATAAAATATTTTTATATTCATATGAATTTGTGTTTCTAAAAATGCCATCAACTGCCATGAAATGCAGCTAAAGAAAATAGATCGAATCGAATTTTTGCATTTAATCCAAACGAAGCTGTATTAAATTATAATGTGGCAATCGCCTATAATTCCAATATTTGTGGCCAGTTTTTAATTTAAATGGTCAAATATACGTTTGTAGTTCTAAAGTAAGTGTATTTAGTTCCTTATTGTCAAAGCTGCCGGATATTGACTATACATTTTTGTAAATTTTTTCTCTGGGCCATTCAGCAAGACAAGTCGATTAGCGCTGTATTCACAACAATTCGGTGAAAAGTCCAATTATGGAACAATTCCGAATATTTATAACAATTAAGACAAGACAACGTCTGTCGGGTCAGATAGTTTCATATAAATTCCTAATTGTAGGAAACAAATATTAGAACTTATATCGTTCACTTTTAAATGATATTTTAGAAACATTCACTTTTCATATAATGGCCATTAGAGAAAAGACGTAAGATTATTTTTTAAACACACTTACAAACTTTTTCTAAAAATTTATTCTTATCAGACTTAATTTTTTTTGAACAACATCAGTTTTTCAGTTATGAAAAAAAAACATAACTTTTAAGTTCTGTTCAAATCCGTTTAAGCCTCGTTTTTTTTGTATGATGGTAAACAATTTGCGCAAATAGGTATTCCAGACATAACACTTGTTGGCAAATCCCTTTTGTTTACACATACCATTGAAGTCGCCTTTGAAGTACAAAAAAGTGGTGTCATCCTCCAAGACTATAACATAGTGGATGAGTTGTTATTCACCTTTGTTTGGCAATAAACATTAAAACATCTACTATGTCCATCATAACCTATTGAAAATAAATTTGTATTTACATAAAGTGCGAGATAGATGTTTGTATATGTGAAGTTTTGTTTGTTTTTGGCGTTTCTCCATTTTATTCCGCGCTTTCATCCTCTTCAAAAAAAAAAAAAAATCTCAAACAAATAAAAACGAAAGTTTCCAACAAAAAAAAAAATCAAAAAACCTGTTCAATGTTTACCACCTTATGGCCAGGTATAACAGACTCAATGACGCTCAGCATCGGTATTTGAATAACTTTAGCAAAATATTGCATCATAGGAACTTACGAGCATGTTTGTATGTATGAAGATGGAACGAACCATCAATAAGAAAAGAAGATGATGGTAAAAATTCATAAAACAAATAACTGGATCTGCAACATAACGACTACACACCTGAGTTTATCAATGACGCTAATGTTACGACACAGGCAAACTGTCAGTTTATAGTCAGGAGAGACGCCAACCAACAACATGGCACAGTATCGATGCTGACGAACGGTGGCGGCGACGCATCACGACGACGACGACGACGATGATTGTGGTGTGGCAGTGGCGGTGGCCCTGGCCAACAACCACACCTCGGAGAAGTATATATCATTTGGGCGATTACCAATTCTAATAGACTTCTGGTTGATATAATGAGATTGAAGAAGTTGATATAAAGTAATTGATTCGCTTTGAAATTCCGATCAAGTTGCTTATTCAATCATTATTATACTCACCTCCAATCCACTCCAACCAACACCGGACCGACCGACCGACAGCCAGCAGCGTTTGGGTGCGTGAAGAAAGTTTTATTAGTGGGCACGGACGCGGACGATGGTAAACACGATAGAGAGATGACCGTATCAATCAATAGCAGTGCTGCCACTTTGAGTTATTTTGATGGAAGAAATCTTAAATCTTTTTCAAAGTACATACATAGATAATAATATAGTACTGGACAGCTAGTTATGGATAGATAGAGGTACCTTAAAAAAAAAAGAGGATGGGTGCGACCCACACTGATACCTTTTCACTTAACTTTGAAAACTTGGCATTTATTGAAGTTTTTCTGTTTAAATAAACTCTCCAATCAATCGGAAGGTATCAGATGTTCAGTTTCAGTTTCAGTCTACAAACAAAACTAAATTTTAATAGTTCTTAGAATTGTTTGTGTAAAAACTTTGTAATTGATTTATTTTAGATGTTGATTGATAACAATTTTATTAACAAACAAATTATCAGACTTAAGATTTCTGAAGATACATATTGTAGTCGAAAAAAATGTTTTAACATATTTTGTTTTAGTTTTATGTTTTTTGAAAGAAATGTGAGAATTTGATATGGGTCAAAAATACAAATTACAATAATGGTATTATATGTTATATAAAACTAGAGGACCCAACAGAATTCCTTCAGTCAAAAAGATTTGGAATGTGGCAGAAGGGTGGCCAAAGTTCGTGGAAGCGAAAATACTTTGGTCACCCGAGCTGAACCTCACACACAGCTCTATAATGAGGTTGACGATTATGTTTTTTATAAAATAGCTATAGAAACAAAAAACTACAACATACCAAATCTTTTTGACAGAACGAAGTCTGTCGGGTCAGTTAGTATATTACAAGAGAATATAACACCCGTATGCATACATACATGAATTTCATTTCAACAGTTCAAAATTTACCGTTTGTGACGATATGAAACACCGACTTGAACAATTAAAGACTCATCTTTTGTAGCAATAATTATCGCTGACAATTTACTTTAATCAAACCACGTCCAAAATGAAATGACCGCATAAATGACATAACAACATACTTGTACTGTCAACACTGAAAAAAGTTTTAATTTGACAGAAAAATACCCATTAACAAAATTATCCGCCATTTATTAAATTCATTTGTAACAAAAAATGTGATAAATAAAGAACCGCCGATTTTGATCAAACTTCACATAAACATAAGATGAGCCTGTTCTTGAGTTAAAAAATTACAACGAAAACTGACATTGATTTTTATGTATAGAGATAAAATAATTTTGAAGCCAATATGTTTACCAGCTCTCGAGATATATTTGAATAAAACACATTTCTTAACATTTTTTGGTAGAATTTTGTATCATTTTTTTAAAAATGATGTTAAAAACGCCATTTCACATAGTAAAACATTATTTTGAATGTAATATCATTTTTCCTTCATTCTATATTTTTTCTCAGGAACGGATAATGACGTCAAGTTCAAGATTATTGTACACATTGTGGTGTAAATTTGGAAAAAGTTCAACATACCGTTATTTTTTTAAATTTGAAAAACTAAAAATAAAATATTTAGCGCTCAAATATACAATGTAGAAAAATAATATTATGTTCAAAATAATTTTCTTCTATGTGATATGACGTCTTTCACAACTGGTAAAATGTTGAAAAAATTCAATGGACAATTTTTTAAAAAAATTTCTATGAAAATGTGGTAAAAAAAATGTTTTTTGGCTTAAATATCTCGAGAATGAGCAATGATACCGACATAAAATTTATTTGACTTCATACAAAATTCAACTTTAAAAAAATGCAAAATATTTGACAAATATTGAATTGACAGTTTCTTACGAAAATAGAAAACTAAAACTGAAATTTAACAATTTGTCAATACCTAAATTTAAAATTCATTTTTCAATTCCGAAATGATAACATTTTGACGAATATCAAATTTGTATACAATTAATATAAACCTACAAAAAGTTCTTAAACAAATTGGTAAATATTATTTTTCGCTACAATATCTTGAGACATTTATTTAGTCTGATAATTATTTTGTTAATACATTTTTTATTAATCAACATGAAAAGTCAATCGATTAATATCAGCAATGCCAAGTTTTCAAAGTACATTTATGCATAATCAGAAGTTATCAGTGTGGCACACACAGTCTCTTTTTTTATATCGCTATATAGTGGACAAACCGCTATATAAATTTTTTCAAAAATCCTTCCTGCATCTTCTGAAGTTATAACCTGCCAAACGAAAATTAATTGGAGTCGATATCTCTATTCGTTCTTGAGATACCGTGTACGAAAAATATGGTATCTTGAACGTACACACGCACACACAGACATCTATCTTTAAATGACGGATGTAGATAACAATAACTTCCTATGGGAAGTTAATAAATTCGCAACATGATTGCAGATTTTTTGACGGTCTGCCTAATATACAAATAGTTACAAATACAAATTGAGAATTTCCAATTTTTGTTTACATTTAAAAAATTTTCATAATTTTGTTTTAAATATTCTTATCTAACTTTTGATTGAAACTAATTTTTTTTTTTATGAATCAGACTTACTTTGCAAAATTAAGTTAATAACAAATAAATTTGCAAATATTAAAATTATTAGCGTGGGAAAATTCAAAATCCAATCTCAAACCATATTAAGTTATTATATGTATCTAATGCCATGGGTATACTTTAACATATTATTATTTTGTCCCCTCCCCCTGCTCACCCCGAAACATATAAAAAATATTCCCTTCTTCTGCCTTCTTTTTTTTTGATGAGGTTCACAGATGCACTGATGGCAAAGATATAAATCTTCTTTTTATTGCCAACAACAACAACCGACAACGACGACGTTGTTGAAGGCGATATCGAATTGACTTTTGTTGACGTTTGGTTAGCCCCCCATCGCCACCGTACGTCACAGATCGGATCGGTTTGGTTCGGAACTTTCCATATTAACATTAATTTCTCCTAACAAGTTATGCGAAGATGATATAACTAACAACATTCATAGTGAGATGGCAGCAGCAGTCGAGGTTATTCGGATGTCGGATCTGAGTAATAAAAATCAGTTAAGATGAAGCCATTTTTTGGCTCCCTATAAACTCGTATAGAAGATAATGCCCCATCATCAGGTCTCAGGTGGTACATCCATAAACTAAGCAAAGCCATCTTCATCTTGGCTCTGAACAATTTGTAATATGTATGTATGTAGTATGTAGGAATATGTTAATATGTGTGTCTGTTGTTTGGCACACACCCTTTATTAAATTCCAGAAAAAATAACTTCTGGTGTTTCTTTTTTTTTATTTTGTCAAAATAACTGAAAGATGATTGTGGTACTTGTAGATGCATACATATATGTATGTATGTATATAGAGAAAGTATCTTATTTGTTGTGGGATGTAATGGAAATGAGATGATTGAATTTTTAATAAATTTTTATATACACATGTAGACTTATGGTATATTTTTAAGGTGTGTGTGTTTATACAATAATTATTACTGTTGGACATAATTACATATCATTGGAGTATTGGACATGTCCAAGAGATTGACAGTCTTATTAAAATATAAACGTCAATATAAGCATAAATTGGTATACCTTATAGCGTGTTTACTTTTGATGAGTTAATTTATTAATTTTAGAGTCTTATTTACACCTAAAGGTGAAGTGTGAAGTGCAGTTGATGAAAATGATTGATTATGTGGAACTTAACTATAAAATTTTAATATACAACCTCAAGGTTTTGTTTTTTTGGGTAATAACATACACAGATACTTGTTTCAATAGCGCATTGAAATTCTTAAAAATTCACAAAAAAAAGATGAACATTTTGCAAAACTAGAGCACCTACAAAAATACAAGTTCCAATGAAAATGCTGGCTATTCTGTTGAAAAATTTTGAAAAGTATAAAATTGTAAACCGTTCTTTAAATTTCTTTTTTAATGTTATTTGATTCATTCGACAAAATTTTTACACATTTTATTACACATTTTATTAAATATCGCAGTAGTGAAATGCATAGTTTTGAAAACTTTGTAATTTTCTATTTAAATATTGAATAGCATGAAAATGAGTAAGCCAAGAATAAAATAATATATGTTCTGTTTTATTCATTACTGTATAGCTAGTGAAGCATTCAAACAATCAGACTCACTTTACATATATCGCCAGCACAGCTGCCATTATTTTTACTGGATTCTTTTTCGACAAAAATTTTAATGTTGTTGTTTGTCCTGGGAAATTTTGCTGCGCTAGCTATGCAGCGGTGAATAAAACACAAAAACAAAAATAATGTTTGCTTACAAAATTATGTAACTTTGTATTTTCTTATGTAATACAGGAGAAAAAAATTGTTCCAAAATATTCCCAAGATTTTGTTTCAAGTGTTACAGACTTTGAAAAATTATTTGACAGTTGAAAATGTCAAAAACTTTAATCTTTTTTGACATTTACATTTGGACTGTTTTTTTTTACAATTTAAATTAAATTGAATAATAAACCACCGGATTTTGAATATTTTTTTTTAAATCAAGGAACAGATTTTTAATGATCTAAGTGAAATTCTATGTTCAACCAAAAACGTAATATACTCTGTTCAGAGTTCTTCTTTAAATTTGATTCTATAGACATAATCAAATAATAAAAATAAAAAAATATGCATAGAAATTATTGTGTATTTCGTAGAAATTCCGCCCACAATAAAAAATATTTGTATCAATGAAAGTTCCTAATAAACCATCCAATTTGCATTTTTATCAATCACGACAAAGTTTTGTTAGGTAGAGTATAGATAAGGTAAACAAAAATTGTGCGGACAGGTAGGGATGCTGAAAATTGGTAGAAATTCTTTTTGTGAGTTGAAGATTTTTATTATATTAAATTTTCTTTAGAAGATGTCTTTTCTAAATACATAACTGATTTTCAAATATTTTATTTAATATGATCAAGTATTGTGGTAAAAAAGAAATATGATTTTTTATATGATTATAAATATTATAAGATCAAATGAAATTGTGTTTATATTTAAAATTTCTTTGTTTTATATTTTTACATCAGATTATTAACTTCCCATAGGAAGTTATTGTTATCGATCCGATTGTTCATTAGGACTTTTATAAAAATTGGTCGAGTGGTTAACAATAGCAATTTAAAATAAAAACTGAAAATTTCAAAAATCAAATTGAAGTTAAAAAAACACATTTTTTAAAATATTCTTCAATTCTAACAAAATCAGTTAGTTGTGGATAACGATTTACTTAACTAATTAGTTAAGAGGAAACTGGAAACTTCTTACCATTAGGGACTCGTAAACGTTCAGATCCAGGTATAGCTATCATTCAATTATAATGAACATGATTATAGTGAGTTACCTTTTCACTCATCTCCGAGGAATAAATATAGATTAGATTATATCGTACTATGTCCCGAGTAAAAATGACGATAGTATAACTTTATCTCAGGACTCCAAACTATCTTCTAAGAGTTTATGTATCAATTTTTTTTTTTTGCAAGTGAACCTTCAATCTTATTACCTTAATATACTGTTATGTATTTCAATTCTAGACATCAGCAATATAATATGGACTTATAATGCAAGTGTGTGTGAGTAAGCTGCTAATGTACAATTCTCGGATCTATGGTATAGGTCCCTTCATCTATACTTAAATAATATATTCTCGTTTTTTCTTTAACAGAAGTTTGAGTATAACACTCCAACTCTATACGTTTATAAAGTTCGTTCCAATTATATCATAAGACGTATATAAAAATATGAAAGGCTCCGCAAAAACTAAACTGTTTATGACTCCTGTTAAACTTTTTTTGTTTGCTCTCATACAAATCATGTTCACGCTAAGCAATTGGCTTATCTTAATATTCTGCAGAAACATTGCGAAACTTTTTTAATCATCTAACAACTTACAACTTACGTTATACGTCCAACCTCCGACAATATTCGAAATGAACACATACACACACACACTATCAAATTGTACGAGTGTATTCAAATAGGATGTCACCTCTAATCAACGACTGTGACATCTTTTCTCGTGTAGTCGGCAAAGTAATTTCAAAACTTTGTTGGCATCTCCAAGAAAAGGACCTAGATCCAAATATACATACACAACACATCCACATGCATATAGTTTGTGTATTAGTATTTGTATGTAGGTTAGGTTGGTTTGTGCCTTTTTAGAGCGGTAATCTGAACCTTAATAGACCAGGTATTCTGTCTATAAGTTACGCCGCCGGGTATAAAATCCGGGATTCATTTCCTGGGATGAGATTAGATTAACGCATGTTGTATCTTTCAAGTTACCTAACCTAACCTACCATCAGTGAGTAGGTATATCTTTTTTTTCTGAAGTTTTTAGGTCACTTGCAGCTCTCACCGACGACGACGACAACGAGATGAGATACCAGGTCGTTATCCTGTAATGAGAAACGTAATCCTGTTTTCCTTTGGTGGGTTTTGACTTAGTTCTTTCGACTGAAAATAATCCAAATAGTCAGAGTCATTTGTGTATTATGATGATATAATGTACCTACATAGCTCCTTCTTCTGATGCTCACCTATACTCTCGTAAGTCGCAAGTCGTATCGTAACGTAACTATGATGTCAAACTATCCTCATTTCTCATTTGTGGCAAGGGAAACGAAAATATTGTAGGTTGGAAAAACAATCCTAACGCACATGTGGGGCTTAATGCTTTCCTGATGCGGGACACGATCTTGCACCCCATTTCCGAATTTATAAGATTGCTCTAGATACCAATTGAATTGTGTAGAGTTGAAATTTGATTTGTGGCATAAATTTCTGCCAAATCTATGAAATATTAATTAAACTTCAGAAGTTAGTATTTTTTAGTAGAAAGAAATTGAGGGTATGGTGCTGGACAACATGGTGGTTCCAACAGGATGGTGGTACACAAATTGAATGGTCGTCACTTGGCCACCACGATAAAGTGATTTGACACCGTTGGACATTTACAACGTCAATAAACCAAGAAAAATTCAAAGGATGTGATAATTAGACATTATGTCTGAAGATAATTAAAATATAGATCGAGGATAGGTACATTGGAGTTGAAAAAAAAAGAATATTGTAGTTTGTATTTTAAATACCTATCGTTAATACATTATATTTTTGAAATACATTTGAAAATAAACGATTTTTACATTCCAGAAGCTGATTAGTGAAGAGTTAACAAGAAAAGTTATGCATACTTTAAGGAGTAAGTTGTTGCTCTAAATAAATTCGATTGCATGTTAACAGGTGTTCATTGTACAGTACAGCCATAAAAGTTTAGACGTTTAACATAAGAATTATTGTATTGTTTACAGGAAGAATCAAAACACATACATTTTAATCTTATGGCCAAGAATTTAGCTTTATTACAAAGATAAGCATTTGGCATATTTTTTTAAAAATGATTTTAGGAAAGTGTGCATTATTCACTGGTGTATGCATGGTGCAAAATCGATGCATGGTTGCTCCAATAAGCAACACTCCTAGGCGATTTTGTCGACCGAATATTGGACGCAGTGGGTGGTATGGGTCGTTTATTTATTTATTTAGTTCGTTAAAATCTAACGTTAACAATGTTAAAAATAGTTCTTATAATCTAATATAATCTAATATCATAATTAACATTTATGATTAAACATTGTTGAAAAACATAAGTTTAAAATTTTTACATTTTATATTATCATTTACAGAATCAAAACAAAAATGAAATTCGTTATAAATTGTTATTAATTGATTGAATGGGCTACATACACCATAGTTTGATCTGCTAAATATTTGAGTAATAGGTTGCTGTCGCCATAAACTTGAACGACTGAAACTGAAATTTAATTTACTTAGAACTGATGGTAATGATATCGAACTATTAATAATCCCAACAATAAAACAAAATTGTATATACTTTCTGTGGTTAGTCAAAGAAGGGAGGCTGATCAAAGCTAGTCTTTGAGAATAAGGCGGAAGTAGATTTTCCCATGTCCATGGAAGAGACCGATGACAGAAACGCAGAAACCTTTTTTGGATCGCTTCAATTCTTGTAACATGTGTTGAGTAATAAGGTGACCATACCACACAACCGTATTCTAGAATTGGTCTAACAAATGAAACAAATAGAAGTTTAAGAACATAAATTCACATCGATTCTCTTGTGACTGATGGAATGTAACAATATGATTACAAATGTGTCACACTGACTGCTTTGTTACCAAAAAAGCGAGAAATTTTCCAGTTTTGTTACCAAATTTTTATTGCAGAGTAGTAACAATGTTGAAACCATGTTACTAAAAATATTGAAAATACATTCATGGAAGTAATTTTGTGTCACTTAATTGAAACAAAAATTCAAAGGTTTTATTATTTTACTGTCACAAAAGAATAACAAAACTTATAATGGAAACTTCTTCAATTTTATTTGAATTAATTTCTTCATTAAAATCACTCTAAAACAAAATTATTTCACATTCAACAATAATTTTTACAAACAAACACAAGGAGTAGCAATGGGTTCTCCATTAAGCGGTTTAATCGCGGACATTTATCTAAATTACTTTGAAAACAAATACATACTATCTACAAACAACAAACAACACCAAAATATTATATCATATTCAAGGTATGTAGATGATACATTTATAATATTTGACGGAACACAGAGACAAATCGATATTTTACATAAATACATTAACAACATTAATAACAACATGAAATTTACAATAGAAAAAGAACAAAATAACAGCATAAATTTCCTAGACCTAAATATTACAAAAAACGAAAATAAACTAAAATACAAAATATATAGAAAAACCCACAACCACAGATATTACCATCCACAAAGACTCGCATCATCCACTCTCACAAAAAATGGCAGCTTATATCGCCTTTATAAATAGACTACTTACAATACCCATGGATAAAAAAGATTATTTACACGAACTAAACATAATAAAACAAATAGCTAACGCAAACGGGTACACAAATGATAACATCGACAAACTTTTAAACAAAAGAAAGAACAAACTAAAAAACATAAACAATAATAACAATAATAACAACAATACCAACAACAATATTTACATATCTATGGAATACACAAACATTTTACCACATCACATCAAAAACGAATTAAAAAAACATAAAATAAACGTATCATTCAAAACCAACAACAACATCCAAAAACTAATAAACCATAATAAAAAAGAAATTAACAAAAAAACATGTACCGGAGTATATAAAATAAACTGTGACGATTGCGAAAAATACTACATTGGACAAACAGGAAGAACATTCAAAGAAATATACAAAGAACATTTACCAAAACTAAACACAAAATCGAATTATGCCTTACACCTTATCAACAATAAACACAACTATACAAATTTTGATACAAATTTCACACCACTTCACATATGCAAAAAAGGAAAAATACTTGACACACTAGAAGAATACGAAATATACAAAGCTACAAAATTAGAACAAGACAAACTACTAAACGATAAACTAACTTTAAAAACAAACACACTATATGACACAGCACTCAATAATTACATAAGACAAAAAGAGACAAACAATATAAACAAAAATTGACAACAATGGCTAAATTACAAAACAAAAGTTAAACGTCAAACCTGAAGATGGAATAACTATTCCGAAACGCGTCGTAATTTTATAAATAAAATTAAATAAGTTGTGATAAAATTTGCTTAAATAAAAACATAATTTAATTAAAATTAAAATTTGTGTTTTTTAATTAATACATATTTCTTCAATTTTCTCTACACTTATATTTAAATTAATAAAATTATCACTACTGTGAGTGATTTTTTGGGTTGGGATGATTATTTTTATTATATCGAATTTCGGTCATGTGGAAACTTTATTTTCAAAACGCTCGCAGTTATAATATCACAAAATATTACCCTCTACCCCCTTACATTTCAAGCGCTTTCAAAATAACTTAAAATTATTTGTTTTAAATATTATTAATATGTTTTGTTTTGCTTTGCTCTGAAATAGTTTATAAATGTTACATGATAGTTACTTTTTAGTTATTTTAATTCAGGGTTCAAACATAAGATTACATTTTTCAATAGATGAAGGTAACAAAGTGGTTTCAATTCAGTAACATAAAATAAATGTAAAATTGATAACAATTTGTGTTTAAACCTATATGTTACTAATATTTTAGCTTTTTTTACCAAAATAGTCTTTTAAAACTATATTGTTACCTTTATGTTACCCTTTTAGTAAGATTTTAGTGACAAAACTCAAATCTGTGACACTCGGGCGTGCATCGAACTATTATTTTGGTAATAAATTTGCACGATTTGCAAACGTTGTTCAGGAGTAAGTCTTTTCATTATGAAATGGGAAACCAAACTGAGCATAAATCAAGTGACAGCTGTCAAAAGGACCAACTCCCAAAAAGTATTGACAGATAGATTTAATAAACAATAAATGAAATTAGCAAAAATGAATTAAAAAGAAATTCTCTTAAAATATTAGAATTTGCTCATTTAAGAAAAGGACAAACCTACAGAACTTTTTACGAAAATAATTTTAACTCAAAACACTTATTCGAGACTTCATAAAAAAATACACAATACATAAAAGACCAAATTAATTTAAAACCGAAATATTCAATCAAAAATTAAGTCAGTTAAAGATGGCGGAAAACACATTGTATGAGTGAACAAGTCAATTTTATTGCGAACAACACAATTAAACAAGGTTTACGATAGTCGTTAATTAAAAATAACTTCTTAACTTTCATTGCCAATATTTATACGCACCCCCTCCCTTTAAATGAAATGGCTAAAACAAACCAACAACAAATAATATCGACAAGAAGATGCGGGCGGGTGAGCTATGAGCTCTGACTTATAATAATAATAATAATAATTATTATTATTACTGTTGCTCCATGGTTCTGGTTGTTTATTTCGTTTGATTTTTGGCGCCAACTTGTGGATTACCCCCAAAATCTATACCATTGCGTTTATAACACCTCCTCTGATGAATTCCATGATGGAATTTAACCGCAAAATTTCAATTGATCCACAAAAAATAAAAATAATTATATCCCACAATTATTGTTATTGTTTGTTGTTTTTTTTTTTGTTGTTGTTGTTATTATTTGTTTTTTTTTGTTCAAATGTTTATCTAAATAGCTAAGTTTTTAATAGCTTCACAATGTTGTAGGTACTTTATTTTATGGTAAATTATTCAAATTGGAAACATTTATACACAATTTTATTGTGGTTGTGTTGGCCATTTTAATTGCTATAAAATCTATCATTGATTTTAATTTGTATCGCTATTTAGAATCTAGAAATTAAATGCTTTTAGTTTGGTTAGTGTTTCTGGCAAATTGTGTAAATGGTTTTTGTTTTTTATTTTTGGTTTTGTTTGTTTTCAATAGACCAGATAACTGTTTTTTTTTTAAGGAGGGAGGGATGAAACAAAAAGAGGACGAGTATAATAGATTAAGGATAAATACGTATTGATACATTTCTGTGGAACTGTTTTGTTTCAAAGCGATGTCAATTTGTAACTTATTTAACAATTTAGTATTAATTGCTTTTTGTAGTTTTTGATTTGACCTATTGTCTAGGAGGATTATACATTTTTTTGTTTGATAATAAGCGCGCACTCAAGGGGCTTAGACTACCCTTTTGATTGTTAACACAGTGCGAGTAATTTGAATGACTAAATATCGCATTAAATATATGAGAAATAATGAGCGGGGTAAGGCATTCCTAATTCTGTCCTGGTCTCATTTCAAAAGTCTCTTCGTCTCCATTTATCCCGGTCGCAAGACGATACGACACCATCCAGTTGCGCACCCCAAGGATTGCTGCGCGCATCCTGGTCCATGCCATCTTTTCAGCGGTGAAAGCATGATCTATCACAAATGAATTAAAAGGTCCTTTCCAAGCTGGTTTTTCATCGCTCAGGCGGAGCTTTGAAAGACTTTTAGAAGTCTCTGTTGGCTATCGGTTTCTATATTGACCAAAGATATTTGGAGGATTGCACTTCTTAGAATACATGCTCCGCTACCTTGACCAGATGATTCGCACTCGACGCCACAATGTAGGTACTTTATTTTTCCCTAACTATTGTCCATCTTCAGAATTTGTGCCTCGAATTGCCTTGAACTGCGTAAAGGAATAGTACTTAACAGTACCTCCTAAATTAGGTTCAAGGGTAAACTCATGGGGCATTCCCAGAAGTACGAGTATTACGGTTGAATAGTTTTAGGGGAGAAATATAACTGGCTCTTTTCTTAAAGGGAGTCAAGTTGAATTCTACCTCGAGTTTTTGACGAATAAAGGTTTTATAGATCAGAAGAGTTTCAGACCGTTCAAAGATAATTTCGAAGCCAACGAATAAGAGATTCATTGATACCAAATGAACGCATTTTCTATACGAAAGCTTGATTGAAAACTCTATCAAATGCTTTTGAAATATCAAGTTCCAGAATCTTACATTCTTTAAAACGATGTAAAGATTTTTTACACTGTTCGGTGGGACATACCATATGATAATGACTATAGTGGACCCATTGCTACAAAAGCCGTACTATCAGTCATTAAGAAACTTTCGTTTTTCAAGATATTTCTTAAGCTGAAAATTGATTAGCATCTTCATTACCTTGGAAAGAAAGGACGAAAGTGTAATTTGGGGATAGCTTGAGGGGGAGGAAGATTTGTCTTTTTTAAGACTAATACCATTTTCCATCAACTCGGAAAGAGACCCGTACATTGGACTGATAAAAAAGCGAAGTGGTTTTGCCAGCGTTGAAGGATTCCTGTTCAGAACTATAGGGACAGCGGAGTTATGAATGTCATTCCTTTGTTCCTATTCACCGAGAATCTCTACCTACAATTTATCACCCTATATCTCTTCCACTTAATAGTTTTTAGATTTAATTTGTAGTCTTTTATGTTAATGCTAGTGAGTAGTATCTTGGGCCAAATCTTAAGTCTCGCTCTATGTGTTTAACCTTTAACTTAAGTACATAGAAAATACCTGTCTCTAGAACTTCTAAAGAAAAAATCAATTAATCAAAATGACATTTTATTTGTATTTTATTTATAAGCAAAAAATAATGATTCTTCTCAAATTCAATTTGCATAAAATTCACCTTAGCTTAAAATCGAAGTTAACCAAGAATAATAATTACTAAAAAATGTTACTATGTCTCTATACGTGTGTAGATATTGTGTAAAACACAATGACAACTTCATCATCCCCCCGCGCTCATATAAACTCTTAAAAACAAACTTTTCTAATTAAACAACTTCTTTTTCAATGTTTACACAACATTCTTGTTAAATGAAGCAAAATTAAAGTGTCCTTGGCCACAGAGAAATGTGATGCAGACTGTGATGAGTGTCCTTAAAAACATGTCCTCGTTCCCTTTTGTTGTCCTACTCACTCAATCATTGCATGTGGAAAACACAATAGTAACCCAATTCCCTATGTTATGTATGTTATTCTATATTCTATATGAATATACATATACATACATACTTGGATATGGAGTATTCTCGGGGGTCGGGTGGAAGGGTGTATTTTGTATAAACATTGCCCTTACCCCCAACATCAGACAAACAATAAGTTCTTACTCTATGATGCTATCCCTAGTGACAAAAGAGAGCTCCAATTAAATTTCACAAGATGAAGCCACAACTTCTTATCCTCTATGTTAATATACATTGCTATACCGCTCGCCCGCATACCGCCCTCTATACAAACCACCGAGGACCATTTCCCCCCAACGCTACCTCCACATCGTCCAGCAGTTCGGAAATTCAATTGGTTTATCCTAAGTAAGGTATAGGTATGGGTTTGTACGAGAAGAGAGCACTCCAGCTATTATATTACATTGTTATAAATTCTCGGTCAAGACTGGAACTTTGGTGGTGGCCAACCCAGATCTAGATGAACATTTCCCTACATCAAACATCAAGGCGAGAAAATAGTTGCACAAAGGCAAACCCCAAAAGAATTCCCCAAGGATATAGAACGGTCGAGCACCGACGACGACGATGGCGATATGGAGAAGCTATGTAATACAATTTCATTGGGATACCCAATAACCCATCATCCGATGGGAACCAGTATCAGCCTCACTCTCCTCCTTCCCTTCCAGGCTTGGATTTCACTTTGCCATGTCCGCCTCGCTGGCTGTCCCCACAGATATTAGTGGGAATAAATTTCCAAGTTTTCATTTGAGGAGAAGTCATTTAATGAAAAACCACAGCAAGTATAAGTGAAGTCGGTAGTGTAGAGTGATGTCTATGTATGCTTTATGGATTTATCGTCCTTGAGTTGGGGTATTCTCGGCTCGTATATATTTTAAAATGGTTCCAGCTCTCATCTGCGACTCGACTCGAGTAGGAATAAAGCCACTGTGACTGTGATAGTGTGATGTGAAACGATTGAGCTTTATTACCCAGAGAGCATTTTATCTCAATTAATCCGGTAAGTTGTCCTTGAAAGTGCACCCCCATATCATCTCAGAATATATAGGGAAGAAAAAGGAAGCGGCTGTATTCGTCGTCGTCGTGTTGTCGTATCGTTGGTTATGGTAGTGGTGATGGTGGTGTTGGTATTGGTTGTGGGAGGAGACGATGATGATGGTGACGCGCGGGATAAAGGCAAAGTGCTATTGCTAGGTTTGAATTAATATGACAGCTGATTGAGAGATATGGCCATGATGGCAAAGACATTTGGTTTATCCTTGGCTTAATAAGAATTATCGGGATTCACTAATGACAATGTGTCGAAATGATGAAGATGAATTAACGGCTCCAATATACTACTTGTGGATTTATGTATATTCAAAGGTATTGTAACACAAAAACCAAATACAAAATACCTAAGTAATAGTTTCAGAGGTGGAATTATGGGAAGAGACGTGGGCGGGTAGGGGGGCGTTTGAACTGTGTCTCTTAATTTAGTGTCGATAATGAAAATACCATTTCACACGTTATACATGAATTAATAATAATAATGTCGACATTAAATGCTCTGCGGATTGTGGAAAAGGTGTCAAATATTTTTGGTTTAGTGTTTAAGTGTGATGTGCGGTGGTTTTTAATTTATTTTCGAATTGTTTTCAATTAAAAAAGTAATTTTTAACCTTACCGATGAAATTTATTCAATTTTTTGTATACTCATGAACAAATTAGAAACAAAATTTGGCGAGGCTTTTCAGGGTGTTTTCGAGTTGTTGCAGTATGTCGAACTGAAGCATTTGACACTCTTGACATTCTTTGACGCCCTATGAAGTTTTTTCAAGCGCTTTGACGTTTTTACTTAAGAAATTCTCAAAAATATTATATAATACTTTTTGGAGGACGATTCAAGGACGATAGTAATTATATCATTGTTATAGAAATAGGAAAAGATTTGATTTACGTATAGGTCCTTTTTATTAATTCAAATGGAAATTCAAGTGCTGCGGTATCAAACAAAGGATACCTCTTGTCGACCGAAGCTTCTTTGGGATGTAAATGCGATTAAGTACAGAAAAGAGACCGCTGCTGTCGAGCAACTAAAGTGTCCCTTCATAAAACACTAATCATCTTGATCCTATTGTATAGTGCCCATCAGGACCAGGAGTATTTCTGGGAAGGTGTACAGTGTATATACTCTCTCTCTCTCTCTCTCTCGAAGGTATACGAGAAAGCCGTAGACTGTTTCGAGGATAAAATTCTTGGAGTGATTAATGGCTCTGTCTTCGATAAAGAGAGAATGGAAAAGAAGTACGAAGATAAGAACGAATTATAGAAGCCTTTTTATAGTTCTCGTAGACAGACGCAATAGTCGAAAAAAGTCAAAAGTCAAAAACTGAGTTATTCAATGCTGTGCCTCGAATTATGCAGAAAAGGAAGATCGTGACCCAGGTGATGCCAAAGTGCCAAACTGATATGGTGAAATTTGAGACTTTGTATAGGTTAAGAATTGTGGGAAAAAAGCTAAAGCGAAATACATGTGAAACCTTAAGTTTTCGGAACTTGTAGAAACGGATAAATAGTTAAAATATGACTTTGATTAAGCCATGCTTTATATGGAAGTTGAATTCTGGATGGTTCAATGAATGGTTAATGGGCACGACATTAAAATTTTGAGTGATGTCCTTGATGCTACTTTATTTCGATACTGGACACATTTTACTATTGATAACTCCTTAACATCCGTGGCCTTGGCCTTGTGGTGGCTCTATAAAAAATCGCCATCCTTGGCTCAATTTGGCTAAACTAAAGAGATGAGCCGCCGCCGCTGCCCGGTCTTGAACCTTGTCATGGTAGAATGATGATGAGAATGCCATAGGATGCTTCGTGAATAATTAGTTTAGAATGTAATTTTTGGGCCCGCTTGCATAGATAAAGATTGAAGGCGAAGATTCAACCACGAACTGTCGGACTGTAGCTGCAACATTGAATTGGTGAAAAGAGTCATAATTCAAATTCAACGACTTAGATGGCTAGGTCATGTAGAGCGAATTGGCAATAACGCTCTGAAATGTTGAGTTTTCAAATGTAATCTTGTGACGCACGCTGGAGTGAGGTGAACTTAACCAAATTGGCCTTGGCGTGCAAAACTGGAGACAGCAAGCGAGGGACAGGGCTGGCTGGTGACGCATGTTGGTTGAGCTTGAGACCCAGGTTCATCGTGGACTGTGGCACCACTTTAAGTAAGTATAAGCATCAAGAAAAAATAACATAAGAAGATGTATTTAATCTGATAACTCTTGCAATTTGTTCCCGATTTTTGAAAGTTAAATAAAATCCAAAACAAGCTTATCCATCTTTCAGAGGAGCTGATGGAGTAGAAAAAGCTGCTTTGGATGATCTTCACATTATCGTCAAAGTGGACTTTATTCACGGGAAAAATTATGAGACCTAATCCCGTCATAATACTGGCCAAAACCAAGACCTATAGAATCCTTAATTCTTCTTATTTCAATCTTATATCACCTCTTTATGGTATTGGTTTTTTAAAATAAGAGTATCCAGTCTGTTTTGAGTGTCATAAAACTTTCTCCTCAAATTAACCGTTCGTATAGGTAATCAACGTTATAAGAAGAAAATACGTTTTTATTATCAGTTCAAAACCAACAACTCTTATCAAATTAACTTTGATTGATGAAAATTTAAGACCTACCTTAATAGACCTTAATTTTATTTTTTCATTCCCCTATACAGTATATAAAAATGAACTTTTAATGTTTTCTTTTTTTTTTTAAATATGTAGCCCATATCACCACATTTTTTGGGCGGGTATTAAATTACCATCTTAAATGAAACATCAACCTTTTATTTTTACGCCAATTTATCAGAGACCACTCCCGTTTTTATTTCGAATAAAAGAAGTAATGAAAACCAAAAAAAAATAAAAAAAAAACAAAAAAAAAAAAAAACAACTAAGAAATAGGTGTATCTAAAGCTACGCAGTAAATTTTACAAGGCAGATGGGTTGAGTCCTAATCGATCAAATTTCACGACGAACGAAGCACGATGATGATGATGAGGTGAAAGGTTGTTCTTTATTTGAACTTTTTTTTGTCTTCTTTTTTTTTATTTTTGGTTTGATGTACTTGTCTGCTTTCTAACGTAATAGACTTCTGCCATGACTTGGATATTATTTTTCTTTGGGGAGGGTGGCAAAGGGATGAAAAATCGGTTCTAACTTACACATTTATATAATTTTATATATATCTACTCTTTGTTCGTTTGTAATCCTTGCTCTGGTTTTTCGTTACAAATCCATCAACAATAAGGCAGCCACAATTCTTTCAAACCAAAGAAATTAAGTTTTTTTTTGTTTTTGGGAAGACCAATGAGTTACCTTCGTTATAAAAAGTTTGTGTTTTTGATTTATTTGGGGTAAAACTTAAATTTAGTTCCTTCTTAAGGATTTGTTTTAGAAAATTTCTAAGGGTGTGGATGTGGATGTAGGTTTTTGGAATATTCTATTACTTTTTAATTGGGTTAAATGTCAAGAAAAAAGTCAGAATTTGAACATTAATATTTTGCACCAAGGAAATTTATTTGTGTTTAAAATGTTGGTGTTTTATAACATATCAGAACTTTAATAACAGATTTACAGGTATGAGACATATTATCCTATATAATATTTACTTAAACTATGTACTTGTTTCTTGGATACTTCAAACTTGCAAACGATTTAATAATATTGTTTACTTCCTGCTGAAAATTTATAATTTCTCTTTGAAGTTTTGAGACAAGAGAAAAGTCGGAAAATTCTTTAAAGGTGGTAGTTCGTGAGCAAGCATTTTCTTTTTCAATTAAATTCAATTACGTTCAATTGGATAATTTTTATGAGATGCAGGATTAAAAAAATTATTTATTCTTCTACTCTTTTTCGTCTTGCAAAAAGCTCAATCCTACATATTTGATCTATTTTAAACTAGAGGACCCCACGAACTTTGTTTCGCTCTCATTTGGGTTATAAAAAACGACTGGCTGTTAAATTGGACTGAAGTTTGTCTTTTTCTTGGCATGTTGAGTCCATTAAATTTTAGGCACTGACAAACTGATGATAAAAGATTTTAATGACTGTAACTGTCACTAATTATGACAAAATGACAGTCAACTTTATAACTTTTCGTTAACGTTGTACAGACGACTAAAATAAAAAAATGTTGACAACCAACTGACAATCAAAAATATTTTTTTCTGTAGGTAGAACAAATTGTATCCTTGTTATTTTACATATTTTTTCACTTTTTAAAAACCAATATCAGTCAAATCGGCTAAGCCGTTATCGAGTTTAAGCGTGACAAACAAACAGAAAGTTATTATTGTACTGCCTGGAAGTATACTGTATATGTATGTATATAGAAAATCTTAATTATCGTATAACGTACTGAAGCTTTAGGAGTAAATGAAGTATTGAATAAAACGCAGTTGAGAATTTAATTTTAAAAACTATTTTTCTATTTGAAAAAACATTCTTTAGTTATGCATATAAACCTTCTTCTGACTCTATCTATGAAAAAAAAAATAATTTCATCAAAATCCGTTGAGTAGTTTTTAAAGTCCAAGGGACAGACAGCTGGAAGCGACTTAGTTTTATGCTATGTAGTGATGTTACATCATTTTAGGATTATTTTAGTTCTAATGATGTCTGCCTACGATGTACAAATTTTCTGGAATTTTCATTTTTTTTTTAAATTTAGATAGTGGACATAAAATACACCTACTGTATGTACAGTACAAGTTGAAAAAGTTTATTTTATAGAAACAAAAAAAATAAGTTGTGAAAAATACGAGTGTAAAAAAGTCACAGCTCTGTTCTGTAGGAACTGGAAAAAAAAATTATATTTCTGGTGAAACATATAGTGGCAGCTTTTCCGAAAAGAACCTTCAACTTTTCAGTAGACGATAATATGGAGAACACTCACTTTAAATACATCACATTCCTATACAACGCACTGATTCCAGGAATAGTTTCAGCAGATATATAGGTGTCAAAAATACCCACAGCAGTCGACCGAAGTAGACGCACGATATGATTCGACGCACGCCAAAAATGTTTTAAGACTTTTCAGAAACCACTTAAAATTAATCGAATCGGATAATCCTCAACTCGTTTGCAACAACCGTGTACATGCATTTTTTCTGGGAAAAATTGACACTGTTTCCTGCCATCATCGAAGCCGTACTAGAACTACCTGTAACAATAATATCTCGAATGTCGGATCTGTATTTACTCCGACCATTTAATCAATACCACTCCACTCATGACGCAAGAGATTTTAATTTCACTCAATTTCAAACAATACTCCTTCCGAAGAGATATACGAATATGGTCATTTCTGACACAGTTCTTGGATTACAACTGGGAAAACACAATTCCTGGAAACTTCTTATATTTTTTTTTTTTGTTTTCAGTACATTTGGTCAGTTTGGATGTCGAAGATTTCAGAGATCTTCTGTTTCTGTATTTCTCAAAAACATTACCTAATAGAATTTCACTTTTGCTGTTAAAATTCTGAGAATTAATTTTTTTTGGATTGGACTTATCAATTATTTGGTTTCTCTTTAAATGAAAAGAAAAGAAATGCAAAAATCAAATTTTGATTTTCAGTCAGAATTTCTGGTTTTAGGGGAATTTTATCAATAAAGCTTTGAGAAACTTTGGACTTGGTCGATATTCATTCCCGAATTAAATTATCTTTCTTTTTTCATTTAAAATAATGTGGTTTAATTTAGAATTTTGATAAATTTCGTCCTTTTCACCTTTTCTGAAACAAGTAACAGAGACCAGAAGAGACGTACGAGAAAACATGTTAATGCGATGCAAGCAAACATCAAAACATCAACAGGAAAAATGCTTTTATTACTCGTATGTTAAAGTTCATTGGCTTATATGTAACACCATACTCTGAGACATCATGCAGATTGTCCTGGATGCAGGACAATTCTGGATTCTGAAAGAATACAATCGAGAATTAAGGCTCTCCCATGGCTTGTTTGTTTGCCAGGACAACGCACGTAAACATTCAAAAAGGCCAATTCCAATCCGGTACCAGAACATACCCAAACACACTCGACTCATATACATTTATGTAGTTAATTTTATTTTATCCTTCGAATACATATGTACATAGATACGAGTGTATTAATTTTCCAACATCATATCCTTGTGGGTTTATAACGGCTGAGTAAGAGCCAGGTCCTCTGTTATGATTTCAGTTAAGAGGAAACTGCAAACTGATGCAATATGGTTAAGGTTTACATACATATTTTCGGGCTATAAGATAATCCTACTTCTGAACTCACACACATGAACGTTCATGCATATGTAGGAGTGTGGATGTTTTTTTTTAACATTTTATATATTTTGTTAAAAAGAATTATGCCAGTAGCAGACAAGCAGCAGATGAAAACAGGATGAGGTTGATTGTGTAATGTGCCTTTTTCATCTGCCTTCTACAAGTCTATATTTATACAATAATGTCACATTTAACCAACACACAAACACACACACACATGCACTCATAACATGCAGATTTTAAACTTTATTTAAGTAGATTATATATACATGTACGCTGTCGTAGTTGTGACCATGTCAATGGAGGATTAAATTCAGAATGAAGGTATGTTTCAAGTCTTCGGGATGACAATAGAATGTAGTAGTTTACCAACTTATTCCTAGATGAATTAGAATCTAAAAAAAGTGGTACCTAAGATTATGAGGAGAATATTGTGTACGAAGGACTATTTTAGATGCACTTCCTTTTTGGTTTAAGTTTAGTATTGTTGGCTTAAAAAAATAAACTGAAGTACAATAAGACTCTTCTTAGAAGATTTAAGATTATAAACTAGCATGTCTTAAGTTGTTTAAAATACTTAAATATTTAAAACAAACAAATATTGTGTTACTTTTAATAATATGTAGAATTTGGAAGAACTTTGGGCTATTTTAAAACTAAGTTTGTATATATTATTATTGAGAGAAGTTCACTTTTGAAATATTTGCACAAGGACACAAGACAGTTAAAACATTTTTTTTTTTTGGTATAAATACTTTTTATCTTACCATCTTAAATAAAATAAATTAGCTTGTTAGCTTAAGGCGAAGTTTCTTTCTTTGACAATTTTAATAATTGTTGCCTTGTAGAATTAATTTATTATTTAACCTCAGGAAAGAGTCTAGACTATTTAAAAAACACTTTTTTTATTATTTGAATATAATTTAGATTTAAAAACTTACTAATTAATTAGAAAACATATTTTTTTGATATTTGCTCAAAGCCATTTTAAGTCCTAATTTTCTAGTTTTCAAGCATAAGGAATTCTGTACTTAACTTTGTATTTCTCTCCCATTTAGATCAATCTTCTTTTAAATCCATCCTTTTTTCAAGGCTGTACTTTTTTATAAAAGTACACAATTTTTTAAAGAGCCAATGTTTGTTTTTCATCAAAATACTCAGCTTTGACAAAAAGGAGACGTTAATGTCCAATTTCTGTTGTAATATAATGGGTGTTTTTTAGACATATGGTTTTCAATCTGACAATACTTTTGTTGGATTCAGGCCTTTTGACAATTGTCACTAAATTTATGCTCTATTTGGTTTGAAATTTTACACCGCTGGACTTTTTTTGTGGGGTTATGTGAAGTCACTTGTCTACGCAGATAAGCCCCAGATGATTGACGCCTTGGAAGAGAATATTTGGCGTGTTATTGCCGACGTACAGCCCACATTGCTGCAACAAGTGGTCAAAAATTGATGGAATTTATTAGATGGCTCCCTTCTCCGAAATCTTTAAAACATTAAATTGTATGCTTTGTATTTCTGTTTGAAAACCACACATCTTAAAAAAAAAACAACATTTACTTGAATAATATCATTTAAATAGAAATTTGACTAAAAAAAGTACGTATACGCCCTAGTGCATAAAGTTTAATTTTTCTTTTATAAAAAAATTACCCTTTTCTGTATAATTTTGGTATAAACTTATTTAAATATTAAAACAATTCCTTGATTCCTAAGAAAAATATATTCTCAAAATGTAAACCAAAACGTGAATTTTATTAAAGCATGTTATTAATAACCAGGAACCTTGAAACCTGGATTCAATTCTATCTGGATGCAAATACTGTAATCCAAGCTTATAAACATTTGGTGCAAAAAAACAAAGAAGAAGTCCCTTTCTTCTAAAGTTAATATCATGTTTCCCAGAAAATACAATGTCCAGTGATTGAATTTTTATTTAGAGATGAAAAACGTGTATTTTCTTTACCTAAAATGAAACAGGTAATAAATATTCATGTTCTCTCTTCGGAAAAGAAAAAAAAATGCTATCAATTACTTCATAGCAACACGCGGTTACTTCTATTGATTTCTTTAAATGTTCTTAATGATAAAAACCATTAGGATAAAATGTTTAATAAAATGAAAATAGATGTGATTGAAGCTATTATTTCAATAGATTCCTTAAGTGGCTAAAATGCTTGAATCTTAGTGCATAATTTTTAATTAACTGAAGTTTTTTTCTTTGTTTCTTGGTGATATTTCAGTGAA
Source organism: Scaeva pyrastri (assembly GCA_905146935.1). Taxonomy (NCBI): domain Eukaryota; kingdom Metazoa; phylum Arthropoda; class Insecta; order Diptera; family Syrphidae; genus Scaeva; species Scaeva pyrastri. Next base: position 18,668,462 of record LR989929.1, on the reverse strand, counting down.
AGCTATTAGCTACCTTAATTTTACTAATTGACTGTATTTCTACAATTTACTATTGTTTAATAAAACAAAAATGTTCGAGGTAGAATTTAAGGATTGAACTTTATTTTCTAAAACAAATTTTATATTACAATCTTCTTTGAGAAAGTTGCCTATTAGTCCAGTTTTAAAAAGTGATAAACTTTCTGGCCATTTTTTAAGATCTACTTTACATTTTATTCATGTCTATTTTAAATTAATTAAAATAACTTGAATTGTCTATCCATAATTCTAACTTTTGTCAATGGAAAATAGAGCACATTTTGAGACACAATAAATATGTGCTTCAAACACTTTTTAAGTACCTACACTCAAAAAAAAAAAAAAAAAATCTTCCACTCCAATTTAAAGTTGAGAATTATTTCTTCCTCACTTCGAATTCGAAACCTATGTATATTCTTTGAAGTTCTATAAATATGCATGTACCTATGTGAGTACATGTTTTTTAATACAGAATCTTAGTTGTACCTACAATACTACGACATCTTCTGATGATGATGATATCTTCCTTCAACTTCAAAAAAAAAAAGAAAAACTTATTCCAGAGTTTCATATAACTTTCCCAAACTAGAACTAACATAAAAAGAGCAAAAAAGAAAAAAAAAGAACACGAAAGCAGTACTATGTATGTACATTCTTGCTTAATTTAGACTTTCTTCCTTTAACAAAGTCACACAGCTCACAGTTGCCGAACAAAACTTAAGATTTCAGCAAAAATTTTCAAATAGAAACTTTTTCACTTAACTTTAAAGTTATTCCGCCCAAACACCACTCTTGTCGCTTATTCAATGTTTTTTTTTTATTATTAGCAACCCAGCATCACCTCTAGGTTCTTTTTGTATTCACTCCTTTACCTCCGCCCATCAGGACCAGCCCTTTCTTAAATTCTCGTTGGACGAGGAATGCCAAAATATCTTTGAACTTATATAATTTTGGAGGATTTCTTAATGCTAACTATAATACAAAATGTGGAGAGATATAGGTACACCCCTCCCCATTTTACCTTAAATACAGCTTAATCCACTTTGCTGCTTCCTTAGACTTTATTGGGGAGGTTGGGGGTAAGGTATATTTTTAGGATCCTTAAATGGTGAGGTGCGATGTCGTAGTTGTTTTAATTTCATCTACAACTTGATGAGGACTCTTCTCTTATCACCAAATCTCCACCATCATCTTTGCGAAAACCATCCACATTAAGAACCCGGTGTGTATTGTGCTCATTGACGGTTTTGTGTTCAGAAGAAGTGTTTAAAAACAAAAACACTGCCGACAATCATTCAGGCTAAGAAGAATAATATACCCCTCCTTTTAAGAACTTTAAGTGTTAATTTTTAAAGAGCTCAAAAGTGGTTCCTGGTATAAAAGTTATTATAAGGTTTTGTAGAATGGTTTTGAACTTCTTCTTTTACATTGACAATTTTGCAATCTTGGCATTTTTTCAATAAACCACAACGGTTTATCATTGATTGCAGTAAATATTGGGATTTTTGTCTGGGAATACCATCGTTTATGTTGTCCTGTTAGTGCAATGTGCTTCAATAATTGTTGAATTGCAATAAAACTGTCATCACTTTGGCAAAAGCCATAGATTTATGGATTATATTGTAGCCAGGAACTTAAATACTCGGATACAACAAACCACAAGACATATAAGCAAAATGTTACAATAACAGACTCACAGTCGTAATAACGAGAGACTTATGAAAATCGTATAAAAATGTTATATAGTGCGAGTTTGTGGTTTTGTTGGAAGATAACATTTTAAGAACAAAAGAATATTTTTTTTATTGTTTGAAACTTAAAACATTCAATATCACGTATACATAAATAGGTGTAATTGATAGAGTGCTAACCTTTATTTCAGGGAGCTTAACAGATGACCATGCCAAAGGTTTAAGGAAAAAGAATACAATCAAAAATGGAAAAAATCAGTTTAACTTCAATTTCACGCATTTCATGAAAATATTTAAAACTGAAGGGTTTTGATATTAAATTAATTGCAAAAACCAAAAACTTATAGGAAACACTTTCAAAAATCAAGTATTAAAGTCATGAATAAAGCACAACTTGATTTTCCTAACATTTCTGTAATCATTTGAAGAATATCATCATCATCATCCTGGGCTCCAGCAAGTCTCTCAATCTTCATCATCTTCAGTGTTTATATAACTATTGGAATAGAATGTGTTAAGAAGGACTTTCCGACCTTACAATAGCAATCTTAATGGCTTTTTGAGCAGCTGCTCTAGTATTTCTTCCTCTAAATTACAAAATCTGCCACTGCTCTGAATTTGAGATATTGAATTTCTTCAAACTCAAGTCTTACTTCAGATAAAGAATTTTGTACAGTATACGCCACAGTATCAACTTTGTTTCTATTTCTCTTGCCAGACTTTATGATACTGCCAAATTTTGTACACAAATATAATCAATGTCAATCTTAAGCGCAATTTAATTCTAAAGTAAATACAAATGCGTCTTTTATCTGTAATATTCAATATTTTTTCAAATGATCAGTTAGCTGATCATGGTTTTATTCTTTCAGAGTTTGCAGATCAACTCTTTTGTTTTTTTTTAAGATCTTGATGAAAAACAAATCAAATATCTTTGAAATTTTGCCAACAAATTTTAATTTCACGATTATGAAAGCTTTATATAACTACACAAATATTTAATGAATTGGGATTAGTTAAACATCCTAAAATTGTCTTCATTTAGTTGGAAAAAATAAATAATAAATAAAAATAAGCACTTAAATCAAAAAGAGATTTTTTTTTACATCACATTTGCTTTTTTTCCTTTACACCTGTTAGACGCTCTTCTTAAAATTTTTAGATTTAAATTCAGACTATTCAATTTTTTGCCAATACTAATGAAGGTAACTGATCCTTAAGAAATGTATCAAATTTTTTATTTTTACCTTCAATGTTATAAATAATTACTGTTTAAAAAGAACTATTTTCCATTACAATAGGTGCCTCTATATTATAATCCCTTGTGCGTTATTAGTAAAATGTTATCTCTATGTATGTACAATGTACATATATGATAATATGCAACATACTCGTAAAACAATACATGAAATCAATAATAAATAATTGTATGCAAATTAGGAAACTGTATAATCCCATTAACTTACCGCACCTGTAATTAAAAAGAATAACACTATAAAGGATCAAACTACTAAAATTCATGTCAACCAAAAATATAACTTACACACATACAAGCAGACATACATACATACATAACTTATAACATTTTTAGATGAATTTTCACATAATAATTTTAAACCATTGACGACTATGAAAGATATTATTTTAATGGGGTGGAGAATTTAATTATTATCAAAATGCCTATTAATTACGACAAATATAATGTAGCAACATCAAAATACATGAAAATATAAATACATACACAAACACACAAAGTGTGTTGAGAAACAACGCCTAAAGTAGGTTGTGTCATTAAATGAATTAAAGTTCATAGAAATCATAAACCGAAAACTAATCCCTAAACTAAACATTAAATTTTATTATTGCAACAAAAACACACACAGCTAAATTTATTATCTTCTTACGTAATAAACAATAATTAAAAAAAAACACACAAACACAATAGATTTAAATAATTATGATTAATCATTTTAATAATACAAAATTTAAGCTTTCCCATCAATTTGCTATCGCTTCCTATCGTCTCGTTTAATAATGTTAGTTTACACGAATATTAAACTAAATTGGTGGTGTGTGTGCACTGAACCAAAAAAGTGGATACAAATTAAAAAAAAAATATTTTCTATTCATTTTTTCACTAATAATCTTTGCAGTATCGTGTATATGAAAATGTCGATAACTCTTTCAAGGTTCATAAAAATTTTTATTAATTTAACGATTTTATTTTCACAATTTTTATGTTTACATATTTTAAATTATTCTTAATCCTTTAGAAATCAGAATTCCACATAATTTTACGCGTTGAATAATAATATTTAATAGAATTCTATAATGTAGTTTTTAAGCTCAAGGACTTTCAGCTTTTATTTTATCTAATTTGCATTAAAACCAAGTATGCAAAATAAATAGATTTTTTTTTCAGTGTATGTTCGTACTTTTTTATTTGGTGATTTTTTTTTTAATTTCGTTTTGTTTTTCGTATTTTAAATTAAATATTTTTAATTTTTCATATTATGTTTTGATTCAACCACTTGTGTTCTTTGATTTCGTACACTTTTTCTACACAATTGATCTTAACAAGTTACAAGTTAAATTCAGAATCGCCACATTCAGTATTCCTCAGGGTAGACATTTAGGGCCACTTTTCTTTATTTTAGTTATTCATAGTGTCTAAATGTTCGAACGCTTTTGAAAGATTTCAACAATATCATTAAGTTTTGTTGGGCAAAATTTAAGTGCTCGTAATTTTCCCCAAAATAATCCATTTTTTACCCTTGAGCTTTCTTAGACAAGGAACAGGTGGTCTTCTAATAATTTTGACAATGGGTATACCTTAAGAATGTTTCTTGGAAAACTTTTCATATACGAGGCGTTTGCTAGATTTGAGTTGTCTTCTGATATTTTCCTTGAAGGTTGCACTACAGGAAAAATAAAACTCGTCTCCAAATGTGTTATAATACAATCGATACACATACTAATTTCTCTATTTTTAAAAGGCGTGTATAGTATTAATATGAACTAGAGCTCTTTCTTTCCAGCTAGTTGATATTCAGATTAAGTTTCAAACGGCTTTGGTTCAAAAAACACTTGAAAATACTTCTAAATAACAATATTTGCCATCAGTAAACTTAAAAATAAATATTAATATAAAATCTGTCTTGCTTCCAATTACAACATTTTTTAATAATTTTATAAATTAACTCAATTAATTCAAGAAAATATTTGCCAAACACAAACACTACAATTTTTGACATAATTTTTCATAGGGACAACAAAAATATCTCAAATAATCTTGTTGTCAAAATCTTTTCAAACACCCTTCCCCCCGTCACACCCAAAACCAACTCCCAAAATACCATCATTACTCCTTTCTGCTTTGCTTGTTTTGTAACATATGAGTCCTTTAAATACACATACATATTATATGTAAGTATATGTGTAAAGTACATGCACAATGCACATACGTGCACGTACGTACATACATATATAATTCCCTTGGCTGCAATTTATTCATCCTGAATTTTCATATACGACAAAACTTCACTTATCGCAAAAATGTTAAATTAACTTTAGCAAGAGTCCGATATACCAAACCAACATTATTATAGAGACTAGAGGTAAAGAGTTATGTAGAATCTACATTATACTCTTATATATTGTATGTGTATATTTGGTATGTATGTATATGCGTTTTGCATATGTGTAGGTATAATAATGGCCAAAAACGCAAGTACCTACATACTACACCCATATCCATGATGGTGCTCTTTAGAGGACGATAGAAATAAAATATGCTTTCGTTCGTCATATCATACCAGCTCAGCTTTTCGCACAGAGAACTCAATTTAAATTTTATTAAAACATATTTTTGTATGTCACAAAATCCTTGACATAATATTTTCCTTTTTTTTCCAAAAAAAAAAAAAATAAGAAAAAGAAGAAGAAGAAAAAAATGAAAAGGATCTTTTCCTTGTGTTATATTTTTACTATTTAGTCCTCTTGACTTTTTAAATTAGAGTAAAAAAATTAAGTAAAATCCAGACTACTTACAAAGTGAAATTTTAGTCTTGGACCCTGGGGGTGGGGGGTATTTTTGGAAATTAGATGAGATTCATGCTTTCTGAGCTTCCTTAAGGAAATCACAACAAATTCTTACACAAATTAGTAACTGGATACTGCAATATACTTTAAGAAGGAAGAAGTGCAGTTTATTTGACTTTGCTGCACAGAATCGAACATGAATTTAAAAAATGTTACCAAAAAACATGCTTTTACTTTGTACATCAAAAATTGTTTTTTAGTCCTTTAGTTTTAATGAAGAGAGAAATTTCATTTCTGCAAATTTGTAACTATAGATAGAAGCTGAAATTATTCTTTCATAATTTTAATAATTTTTTTTGAGGGATTTTTGTCAAAATTGAGAGACTTCTCTTTCAATAACTTTAGTCTAAGGAAATTGTTTTTGATTTCTTTGAAAAAAAAACTTTACCAAAAGTAGTCTTTGTGACATAAAACCATAAATATATTCGTTAAGTTTTTTTTTACATATAACTTTACTTATTAATCACCCGTTTAAAGAACTTTAAATTTAATTTTATACAAGAAAATTTTACAACTCTTAGGTTAGACATTTTTAATTTATTGTTTGTCAAAATCTTACCACTTTGGATAATAACAACTACAAGTTTAAAAAATTCTTTTCAAAATCTTCAAAGATATTGAGAAAATGAAAAATGTATCCTTTACATCAGTTTTTCTTAATTCAGCGATTACTGTCGTAAATTTAATATCCTTAAGGTCTAAAGGAGAGTTCATTTTATCAAAATTGAAATGAACTTGTGCGTTGTTCCACGCAGACAGTCAATATTATAATATGTATATCACGAGAAATCAAAGTGCAAAATTCGCAGAACCGAGCGGTCTGACATCCGTAGAGCCCGATCGTGACATACAGCCGACGCGACTTGACAACGAGGGCTGGCTTCAACTGGCTTGACGCAATCTTTCAATATTTTCTGGAGTCCTCACCGTTCGATCGCCTCCTCGCACAGTGCCAGGCCTCAAAGAACCATTTCTGTGAAAGCTATTTACCCACTTCATAATAGTATCAAACTTTGGAACACGACCGTTGCGGCCAATATTAAAATGATTTCGGAATCGTCTCTGTGTTTCAATGGCCCGTTTCAATGAACGTGTTGTTGTAAACAAGCACACGATGCGCAATCGACCAAAGCTCCATGGTTACTAAAATGGCATCTCGCAACGAGTTGATACCATACCTACCTAAATACTGCTAACAATACGGTTTCCCTCACCTCTCTTGACGACCCGTTCAAACCTTCCAAACCTCGCTGCCAGACTCTTTATAATAGAAAATGTTTTTTGAATTAAAAAATTAGTTTTCACAATTTTATTCTAGACTGCGTTTCATTCCATAATCAACGATAGTTGAGATTTGCAAAATATTTAGTATACTTCAAGGCGGTAGAATAATCTTCTTCTTTGTACAAAATTCTATTTCCGTTTACTTGTCTCACTAAAACTCGAGAATGGCTTAACCGATTTGGTTAATTTCGATTTTGGAATGTTTGTGTTAGTCGAGGGAAGGTTTAAAAAGTGAGAAGTTTATGGAAAAATTCTGGGGAAGACAATAAAAAAACAGGTATTGTAAGGTATTGTTGTAAATTGGTTGTCAAAGTTTTACATTTCAGTCGTCTATCCAACGTTAACGAAAAGTTATAAAGTTGCCTTTCATTCTGTCACCATTTTGTCACGTTCTATACCCCAAAGAGCCTCATTTCTTTTATTACTGTGATTTAATTTCAAAATTTAATATGAACATTCAGAAAAAACTATTCTTATAGAATAAACTTTGTGTATCCTGTTTAAGAAAACACAGATTAGGTTACTTTTGCTCTCAACTAAAAACCTATTAAAATTAAACACAAACTCATAATCACGGAACTTTCTCTTAAGACGTTTATTATAATATACCCACCAACCACCAACTTGTTTCACTGGACGTCTAACAACTCAAACTTAATGAAATCCTTAGGTTCCATTTTAAGTGCATGAAATTGCACTTAATCAAAGTCGTTAACTACTTTAATAGCATAACTCATCGTCAGCCTCAGCATCTTATCTCGAGATATACTCGAGTATTATATACTTACTCTTACTCGTACTCGTTATACTCGTATAATATAATCTAAAAAAGAAGCAATGAACTATGGCAAAGCAATAAAGAATAAAGTTTTGTAGAATTCCTTAAGGAGATGATGTGTTTTCTGGATGTTTTTCCTGGTTAAAAAAAAAGGAGCTAAAGCATCAGGCATCAGGTTGAAGTTTTACAGTCATCGTTATCATTAGATTGAGTTTTCTAGAAAAGAATAAGTTTTCCTCCATATATGTATGTACGACAATAATAACCATCTCAAGACTGTGGAGGATTCAGACGAGTCTATGATGGTGACAGAGATGTGGTAGTGTGGTGGTGGATATGTGTGAAATAGGGAAACGGAAAAGCGTTAAAAGGCATTAGTGTCTCATTCTTCTTTTTACCCGGAAGAAAATTGTTTAAACAATGCCATTAGAAGATTATAATTGAAAGAGTGTTTTAATGATTACAGATTAATGGTTCCTTATTCCTTTTTCCGTTTTCCTTTAGTGCTTTATATAACTCGTTACAGACTCAACAGGAGAAGAATTTTAATTGATGGTTGTCATATACTGAAGTCATTTGTTAGGTACATAGGTATAGGGGGCTTTTATTATATGTCATTAAAAAGTGGGTGTTATTTATGTGAGGGGGTAATGACACGTTGTTAATAATGCTTCTAATGTGAATTGGATGTTATGTTATGTTTTTTTTCTTTTTGTTTTTTGTTTTAAGGACAAGGAACTTTGTAACGATTTTTGTAGTGAACTTTTTTTAAGTTCTTTCCTCCTTTATACTGGTTGTTAATTATGTCATATCAAGTATTATTCATGATTGTATATAAATATAGATATATATATAATAAATACTATTCTTAGAATACCTCAAGCAAATGGTAATGTGTTATCTGGAAATCTGTGCTGGGTTTTCTTTTCTAAAGGGTGTTTTTTGAGGCGCGAGGTTTTCAAGAAGGAATAAAACTAATGTAATTTAATGTCACGGCAAAGAATTGAGCTTAATTTTAACGACCCGGGTTTGTCACTATGTTTTAAAAATTACTTAGGGCAAATGGTAGCCGCGGTTGACTCCAATAAATTCCGGCCTAAAGATCCAATTCACAACCACTTATTGCAGCAATTGGTGCCGTTTGTCATCAATAACGTGCCGAATAATCTCTTCCAAGGCTTCAATCGTCTCGGGCTTATCTGCGTAGACAAGCGATTTCACATAATCCATCAAAAAATTGTCATCGCTGAAAAAAATATCGGGATCGGTGGCCATCTCGCCTTGGACCCATTCATCGAACGTTCGACAAGCGCTTGATGGCCGTTCGGTTCTATTCTTGCACGAGTTGGATTTTGTACTCCCGCAAATCAAGATCCTTCCGAAAAATCTTCCATAAAGTGGTTGGGCGGGCATAGCTCCAGTTGTTTCGAGCGATGGCGGATGAACTCATTTGGGTATTCTTCAATACTCTGCTCCATACCAGCAATAGCGCCTTCGGTGTGCACTGTGCTGGTACTCTTGAGGATGCGCATTATTCCCCGACTCTGCTGGATTATGCCGCCCGAATATTGGATGCAGCGCCCGATGCACTCTTTGTATATGTTAACATCGAGAAAAAATACCCCGGCAGCTTCTCAAATTCCATAGATATAGATCCTACCCCACTTCGGTTAGTCAGTCGTAAAGAAGTCATACAGAAATTCACATTTTGAAACTCTTAAAGTACAATAAAATAATTCAAATATTTTATTGACTCAATAAAGAGTTGTCCAAGACTTAATTGGATTTAGTTCTCGAAATTAAGAACCCGAAAAACACACATTGCATTTGGAATGCTTGTATTTAAAATCAAAGATTCATTTTTGGGACAAATCTCATTAAAGACCAACTATTCATTGAAAAATTTAAAACACTTCGAATTTTTGATGCACCGACAAAAAACAGCACACAATTCCAAAGTTCCTGAACTAAATGGAATTATAATGAAATTCTTTCTTACACTTTCCTGAAATTTTCGTCATTTCATCAAACACACATACTCGTATACTCGAACACTGCGTCCAACGTTATACTTGCTTGTCAAATATGTCCCTTTACCACCCCAACCCACTACCGCCAAACGTGTGCTTCCATGCCAGAGATAAAATTATCCAAAAATACTTTCATATATCCATAGAGGAAGGTCCTCAGCTACATATACATAATAGTGCCATGGGACAAAATACCAACTAAAATACCTCTCGGGCATCAAATTTACTGCACTGTGTCAGTTTGCTGTTTCAGTTCAAACCATCAACCATGTACCTACTTGTACTGTATGTAGGACTGAACGTGTAGCCAGCAATCAGATTGACAGTTACTCTTTCGGCTTCTCCATGTTTCAAACCACGCCAAAATCGCGAGGGCATAAACCAACCACCCCCCCCTCCCTATAAATATAAAGTCGACACGATGAGGACGATTTTTGAGGTAATGTATGTTCGCACATTTGCGCGGAACGCTGGGGCAGACAAATATTTTTTAAACAACCCCCTTCTCCATATAAGTTAGTTCACTTTGCTGGGGCTAGCATTCGACGCTGATACAAATATTTTAGCTTCAAGTTGCATTTCAATACACTATCCCCATCGGGGAGGATCCCAGGTTACCATCAGTATCCCACGTTTCCCATGGTTCTTTGACTTGACTCTGTTCTGAATTTGATGATGGAGCTGGAGCTGCAAGGTCTATGCTCGACTAGCCCTAAGCTGTATCGCTCTTTAATTTCGTTATATCCATGTGATGGTATATTCCAGCGGGACTGATTGCGAGTGCGACGCGACTGTTTGTTTGTCATGGATGGACACGCTTAATTGAATTGTTGTGTGCATAAAGCTGTGTATAGATACATATGTACATTGATAGTCGACGACGACGACGACGACGACGGGCACATGACAGAGAAGGAACACAATAAACTGCCATCACCATCAGAGAGATGTAAACTTTCACAATAGGAAAATGCAATTAAATTCAAATAGCACTGCGTTGCCTTGTTTTAAAATTAAGCTTGGACTCGAGCTTTGGACCATTTGGTCTTGCTTCCTTGTGGCATGTTGTGATGTCCAATGTCCATGATGCCCATGGTTCTCTGAGTTGAGAAAGCATTTAAATTTATATACGGTATAGATACCTTTGGTACATACATAGGTTTATACATATGTTGAAAGGTACCTTATGTACAGTATAATATACTTATTTAGAAATCTCTTGTTTAAGCCAAGTGAATTTCGCAAGTTTTGAAGTGGCTTTGTTTCAAGTAGTCCAACATTTTTCGGGTTAAAATGTGGTTACAACGATATCAAACAATTTGTAATTTCTCAATATTGAATTTGAAATGAAAAACGCCATAAGGATTTGTCTTATCCTTTGTGAGAGTAGAAACCATTTCAATTGAAGTGTTTGAGACTATCAGGTGATACAACACAAAACATTAATACAAGGCAGAGGGACAGAGAGAGCTTCAAGAAGGTGCTACAGATGCATAAATCGAGTTAAATGATCTGGAATTGTTGATACCAATCGACTTGACAGCTACGGTTACAGCAACATATCCTATTCATAAATATCGTCACGAATTGTTTAGGTTCTTTAATCGGTTGTGGAATTAAAATAGACCTTATCTTCCACGAGGTTCCAAAGAAATGTAAGCCGTGATACATTGAGGATGGATGGGCTAGCTCCAGTTAAGAGCTCCAGCTACTACCTTAAAGTCAAATAAACTTATATTAGTTAGCTTATTGGAAGCTGAAAAAAAGTCATCATACTAATTTCTTTTAATAAGGACATTTTTTTGCAATTTAACCATTTAGGATCTTTAAACCGAAGTTATCCACCTTAAACGAGTCTAACTCTTCTTAGTATTCGCATATACTCGTATGTAAGGTCTCAAAAGCTTTTTAATTTTCCTTAAAAAAATTGAGTTTCGTTATTTGGTTTCTCACATACCAAAGTTTCCATATTCCATGCCATGCCATACCATGCCATTGTGGCTAGATTGAATTTTTGGTTCTTGCAACTCGTGCTCTGCAAAAGGATTAAGTTTATATTCTCTTTGGCTGAATGGATTGTACACTTGAGTATAAAAAGACCGGAAAAGTTAATAACTTTATTTTTGGCACAACACACATTGAGTCCTTAGAGAGAAAGAGAGAGGGTGAAAAAGAGAAAGAGAAAGTGTGGTTCTTATTCCTGTATCCTGTTTCCGGCATAGTAAGGTAGGAACGAGATGATGGACCAAGGCAATCATTGTATACGGTGTGGAACGGAAGGAAACAAAGTTGTTTTGGCTCAGAGCTGAGTGGCTGCGCCCAGAGTTAACCTATGTATGGATGATGGAAGTATATTTTGCTAGGGGCAACTCATATACGTGCAACGTGCACTCATGATGATGCTGCTGCAGCCGACAACAGCTTCAAATTGAGAGAAAGAATGAACGAATTAAGGAAAGTAGAGCTGGCAATGGAGTGCTTCACATATACGAATATATATACAATTATTATGCACTCCTACATACCTACATACATAACATATGTATGTATGTATGTATGGGTATAGAAACTTTAGCAAACCTTATCCCAAACAGAGCTGCACAACACACCAAGCCCAGTTGAGTTGAGTCGAGTCGGGCTAACGGGCTAAAGATGCTCTTGGGTCAATGGAAGGGAAAGGAATTAGCGAAATCCAAATAAGTATTTTAATTAATTTGCCAAATGGCTTGGCCAGGAGGGATCCTTTTAGAAATTTATGGAAACACACATGCATTTAGGTGAATCGAAATCACGATGCAATCCAGCCAGTCTCGGCTCTTCCTCTTTAGCTGTATTATAGTTGGGATTGGTGAATAGGGCCACGGGAAAACAAAGTTGCAAGTTGCACCATCAGCGACTACGACGACACGACGATGAGTTCCAGAAGCATATGTATGTATAATCATAGATACCTAGACGAAAGTGCTTTCGCTTTGGTTGGGAAGTATAAGTTGACAAGGCTACAAACATAACCTACTTAATGAGCTGGGCTAAAAGGTTTACAAGAATATTTTGTATGAGAAAATGAAAGGATATCTTTATATATTAATATGTATACCAATACATATATACATAGATAGACATTGAATTTAATTGCTTTCAAATTGCTTTCGACTATATAGGGTTTTGTAAGCTTTGGTGGAACTTTTGAATTACATTTTTGCTGGGATTTATCTCGCTTTTTTTTTTCTTATATAATTTTAAAAGACATTTGAGGATACCTTACCTATACATACACACATATATTATGTACATATATATGTTTATATGAAAAACTATATTTCAATCCAATTAAGGTTTTTTTTTTTCTCGTTGTTAACTATTCTGAAAAGCAGAAGATGTTATTTTTGTTTGTTTGTTTTTGAGTCCAAAAACTTTACATTTGGACTTAGGTTTGGGATGAAAGTCCATTTATAAATTAAAGAAATTAAATAATGAAAAGTTAGTTTAGTTTATACAAAAACAAAGACAATTGCATAATAAAAGGTCTAAAAAGATGACAAATTAAAAGTAATAATTTAGAAAATGAACGAGTCTCAATGTTCCTTCAAGTGATGAGTCACCTTCAGAAGAGAATTTACATATGTATACATACATACATATAAAAACGTTTAAAGGACGAAATGTTATTCTGAATACAATTATTTTCAAAAGAAAACGAATACCTACTAAAGAATGAAATCTTTTTCGAGTGAAATCTGTCATGAATTTCTTTTCAAGGTTGTGTTTTCATTGACAACAAATTGTATTAGGATTTATCATTTATTTTCAAAAGCGATTCATTTGACAAAAAAGAGAATTTTAGAATTCGATAGCATCCACAAAAAGTTTTTAAAGATTCTATAAAAATAAATCCAGAAAAAATCTTCATTACGTCTTTCAAACAAAATATTTAATTAAATAAATTATTTTATTTGTCATAAAGTAAAATTAAAAAGTAAACCATCGTTACTGATAATCCAACAATTAAATGCAAATCAATCCAAAATAAAATTGGAATTTCTAAATCCTCTGACTTGCACATGATTTCATTTTTATTAAACGAACTTGTCAAATTCATCTTACTTGTATTTTCTTCTGTCAAAAATATTAGTTTTGAAGTAATTGCAATACAAATTATCAGAAAAACTCCATACACAGCAATGTAGAAACAATAGTCGGCATCTTGGATGTTGTTTTCAATATCTTCTGGTGACATAATTTTTCACAAAAAATTACTTCTTCTTCTTACACATGTATTTCAAAAATTTCATTTTTAATTTCGTTTTTGAAAGACAACTTGATTTGATTTGAATTTTTCTATTTATTGAGTAATTCAGCATTCAAAAAATATATTAGCTTGGTACGTAAGGTTTTTAAAATCGAGGTTAGGGACAGTTGACAAACTTAGTTTTAAGCGGCTGAAATTGTGTTGAAAAAACAAACCCTAAGTTTGTAATTTCTGTATAATTAATTATAGCTTAAGAATGTGTTAAGAAACGTACATATTTTTCTGAAAGTTGTAGAAAATTTTACAACGGTTGCTTTGTAAGATTAAATCGACTTGTTAGATGTTTCTTTGATTAGCGCTTTATTCGAACTGAACTAATTTTTATACATTTGTGAGTCAGGTAGGTATTATGTTTTAAAATACATAAATGTTATATAAGAAAATAGTGACATCGTACGATCGATGACGTTTTATACATACATATAAATATTGATATTTTATATAAGTAATATTTAGAAATACTGTTTAAATGAAATAAATAAATAAGCGAATATGCAGGTGCACGGATCTAGGCATAAATGAGTTATTACATTTGAAATTTGTTGGCCACATAAGAGCTCCTTACAGATCGACCCTCCTCAAAATAAATCGTCCTCGATTTATAGCATGCACATGCATTTGCTTTTACTATTTATCCCAAAATAATTTATGATATGGATATAAGAAATATTGTTCTTTTTTTTTAATATAATTATAGATTCTTTGTAGTTAATTCTTTATTTACATAGTTGAATAACTATTTTAACAATACAAAAACAAGAAACATACATACGTAAATATATAAAAGATATTCTTTATATGAACATTAAAACAAAATTAATAAGTTTTAAACACATACCAACAAAAGATTTGATTTTAATATATAAATGATAGGTATAAATTTGACATTTTGTTTACTATCGAATGTAGTAAAATAAATCTTAAATATAGATGCAAGCAATGTTTGAAATGAATGAAAATTGTAAAATTAATACATCTTTTTAAGCACGAATTTAGTTACTGTTAAAATTTACATACGGTTTCATATTGTCTGGAGAGGCTACTCCTTCGTACGGAATTCTTGAAATTTGAAGATTTTCTAAGTCCTTTATGACATATCTATCATTACTCAAACATTTTACAATTTGGTATGGTCCTTTATATTTTGGTATAAGTTTTTTATTAATACCGGGAGTGTTGAAGACGTTCTTTATCATGACATAGTCACCAGTCTTATAAGAGTATGGTGTCTTATGTCTTTTGTCAAAGTAATCTTTATTTATCTGTTGATTGCGAATAATTTTATCTTGTGCTTCCTGTCTAACTAGATCTATATTTTTTGACTCTACTGTAATAACATTCGTTTCCAAATGATGCCGTATTTTATCACAAACAAAACCCTTTTGTGAAACACCAAATAAAAGTACACTTGGACTATACCCCGTGCTTTTGTTTTCGACATTGTTCAGAGCATATTCAATTTTACCTAAAAATTTTGACCATTCTCCCGGTTCCATCTCACTCTCTTTTGCCAACATCGGGGTAATACTTCTATTTATCCTCTCTACTTGGCCATTGGATTGAGGTGAGTTTGTGGCAATTTTGATGTGTTGTATGTTGCAACTGCTACAGAAATTAGAAAATTCCTCAGATGTGAAACAACTTCCTCTGTCTGAGACTATTCGTGTGGGTTTGCTATAGTTGGAAAAGTATGATTCTAAACACTTTAAAACTTCTTTGGTGTTTGTATTTTTAACGGCATATAGCTTTGTAAACTTAGTAAATCCGTCAACAACTAAAAATATGTACTTTTTTAGATTTCGAATAGATGAAGGCAAAGGACCATAGTGGTCAATGTGTACCGTCTCGAAAGGCTTGTCACCCTTGGGGATATTGTGTAAAACTCCCTCCCTTTTACCTGTATTAGGCTGGAAATGAATACAACGCAAGCAACTACTGATGTATTCCTTTATTTTATTTTTCATGAAAGGGAACCAATAAGTTTTCTTTAAAAAGTCATAGCATTTCTCTGTTCCAAGATGACATAAGGCATCATGGTGGGTTTGTATTACGTTCCTTTCCATTTGGGCGGGAACATAAAACAAAACTTTATTGTTTATTTTACGGTAAACAAGACCATTAAGCAGTTCATAGCAAGGACTTTCCCTTTCTTCTAGCATCTTAACTAGTCGCCTTATAACAACATCCTTCTGCTGTGCTGCAGCAAGTGCATATTCAAAAGATTCTGGTTCGATTGTAAAGATATTGTGACATCTACTGAGGGCATCAACATGACCCATTCTTTTTGCGTCTCTGTGTTCAATAGTGTACTCAAAATCTTGGAGCTCCAAGGCCCACCGTGAAATTCTAGGGTTTAAAAGTTTTTTGCTAAGGGTCAATGTTATTGACTTACAGTCAGTAATTATTTTAAACTTTATGCCAACTAAATAAATTTTGAACCGTCTAAGTGCAGACACTATCGCAAGTGTCTCAAGCTCATAAGAGTGAAATTTAGATTCCTGGGCCGTGGCTCGCTTTGAAAAGAAAAATATTGGATGTAAAAGTTTATCTTCTTGACGCTGTAGTAAAACTGCTCCAAAACCCAAGCTGCTGGCGTCGCAGTGAAGCTCAGTCTCCGCATTTGGACTGAAAATTCTTAATAATGGAGCATTTAAAAGCATTTTCTTTAAATTTTCAAAGGTAGATAAACTTTTTGCATCAAAAACAAATTTTGTATCTTTTTTTAGAAGATCATAAAGAGGTTTTGAAACAACTGAAAAATCTTTTATGAATTTTCGAAAATAAGAGCACAAGCCTAAAAATGAGTGCAAGGATTTAAAATTTGTAGGTGTTGGAAATTCTCTAACTGCTCGAAGACCGTCTGCATTCGGTGCAATTCCGTCAGCCGACACTTCATATCCCAAGTAGGTTATTTTGTTCAACATAAATAAGCATTTGTCTAAACGCAATTGTAAATTATGTATTCCTACAAGATTTAAAACCTGCTCTAAAATATCATAGTGCTCTTCTTTTGTTTTTGAGGCAATGAAAAGATCGTCAATGTAAATCAAAAGTTTTCCACTTTTGATAAGGTCCTTAAAAATTATATTAATGTACCTTTGAAAGACTGCAGACGCATTTTTGAGACCAAATGGCATGCGTAGGTACTCAAATTGGCCCAGTGGCGTAACAAATGCTGTGTATTTCACCGATTCTGGTGACATTTTTACATGATGGAATGCACTTTTTAAATCAAGAAGGGTAAAAAACTTTTTATCACGTAGAGTGTCTAAATGATCCTCAATGAGAGGAAGAGGAAAATTATCTTTTAAGGTAATTTTATTTAACTCGCGAAAATCAATACATAACCTCAATTCGTTAGATTTTTTTTTTACAAGTACAATTGGTGATGCAAAAGGTGAATTACTTTCGCGAATTATTTCATTTGCGAGTAAATCATCCAAAATTTTTTGTAATTCTTCCTTATGAGCGTAAGGTAGTCGTCTAGGAGCACAATTAAAAATCTTATTCGCATTTGTTAAAGTTATTTTCATTGTAAATTCTTCACCTTCATTCATTAAAGTATGGTTAAACTTTTTTTTGTTATAATTATCGTCTGAAACACTCCTAGTTACTAAGTTTCTTATTTTTACTTTGTCTTCATAATTCAAGTTTTCGTTTATATTAAAATATTTGTTATCGTTGTCATTGCACGTATCAATGTTCAGAATTTCATTCATTTCAATATCAAAGTCTTTTTCTTGTACACAGTTTTTGTTTTCTTTTTCTAATGTTAATTTTATGTTACTTTTTTGCAAAAAATCTCTACCTAAAATTATTACATTTTTCATCGTATCATTTTTTACTACATAAAGGCTTAAATTCACTTGCATGTTATTAAAAAGAATTTTACATAATACCTTACCAAACATAACTAATTTGCTGTTGTTGATACCATTGAAGTTTTGCAGCGAGGTCTCTAAAGCTGTCATCAGATATGCTGGAACATATTTTTGTTGAATCAGACTTATTGGACTGCCTGTATCAATGATCGTCATCGCTTTCATCGTTAAGGTAGCTCCTTCATAATCATCATTTAGGAACTGATATTCAAAGATGCCATGGAAGTCTCTGAGAAATGATGATTCTGTGTTCTGTGGCTGATTATGCTCAAGCATAAGCACTGCTGCTAATTGTGGACAGTCTCTTATCATATGACCAGTTTTCCCACAACGAAAACAAGTCCCTCTCTCTCGACGTGGCTTAGGACAGTTGGTGACGATGTGTCCTACGTCATTACAGTTGAAACATTTGGCTATTGGGTTACCACGTGGATGTGATGCTGTTTTAATATGATGCGGAATAGATCTGTTGTAGTTTGTTGTTGGCTGAAGCTCTGGCTTAATCTTCTCATATTTTCTAAGTGCCACTTTTAACTCAGGCAGAGTGTTTGCTGTAAGGAGAAGTTGTTTATTAACCATAGAATCAGGTATACCTTTGATAACGTAGTTGATGAGATCTCGTTCCTCTATATCGACTGCAGTGGCGATTTCTTGCATGCTTAAGACATATTGCTGGTAGTTCTCTTCTTTCGTTTTTTTTCGTTTGCGTAGTGCTTCGTGAACATCGGAGGCTGTAGAGTGTTGATGAAATTCCAGGAGTAATGCTGCCTTCAAGTCATTCCATGAATGACATTGTGTTGACCTCAGAAAAAGTTTCGCTGTGCCTTTGAGTAATCTTTGAGCATATATAAAGCTGTTCGAATCCTCAAACTTATAAATATGTTTCGCGTCTTCGAAGGCCTTAATCCACCTCGTGATAGAAAAATTATCGTCACCTGAGAAAATTGGCAACGATTCTTCTATGTCTCTAAAACTCACGCTTTCCGTTCTTGTTGTCTTATCTAATGGCCCACTTAATTCAACAAGTCTCTTCTGCAAGTCTCGGATTTCTTCTTTCCTCTTAACAACTTCACGTAGAGCCTCCAGCTGCTGCGTCACTAATCTGTTCTCCTCTTCAATCTCTGAGGAGTCGTCGTCGTCATTGTTGATTTGATCGAGAACACTGGATGGGAAGTAGATCTCAATTTGGGCAGTCGGGAGCTGTTCTACTGCTTCTTCCAAGCGAATTTTAAGCGCTGATTTTAAGCCATTGGTTGGTAAATTCATCTCTCCAAGCTTATCTTTAAGCTGAGGTACAGTTGCCACTTGCAAAAATCTCATTGCACGCTCTGCCATCTTATTGTTCGTAATTAGGTTGGTAATGGTTTATCAAATAAATTTTTGCTTCACTTTTTCATGCAAACACTTAATAACACATAACATAAATTTTCAACTTAATTATAAATTTTACATAAATTGGACATAAAATAAGACTTAAGGGCAGGTACAGTAATTCCACTTCTGATAGTTGTAAGATTAAATCGACTTGTTAGATGTTTCTTTGATTAGCGCTTTATTCGAACTGAACTAATTTTTATACATTTGTGAGTCAGGTAGGTATTATGTTTTAAAATACATAAATGTTATATAAGAAAATAGTGACATCGTACGATCGATGACGTTTTATACATACATATAAATATTGATATTTTATATAAGTAATATTTAGAAATACTGTTTAAATGAAATAAATAAATAAGCGAATATGCAGGTGCACGGATCTAGGCATAAATGAGTTATTACATTTGAAATTTGTTGGCCACATAAGAGCTCCTTACAGATCGACCCTCCTCAAAATAAATCGTCCTCGATTTATAGCATGCACATGCATTTGCTTTTACTATTTATCCCAAAATAATTTATGATATGGATATAAGAAATATTGTTCTTTTTTTTTAATATAATTATAGATTCTTTGTAGTTAATTCTTTATTTACATAGTTGAATAACTATTTTAACAATACAAAAACAAGAAACATACATACGTAAATATATAAAAGATATTCTTTATATGAACATTAAAACAAAATTAATAAGTTTTAAACACATACCAACAAAAGATTTGATTTTAATATATAAATGATAGGTATAAATTTGACATTTTGTTTACTATCGAATGTAGTAAAATAAATCTTAAATATAGATGCAAGCAATGTTTGAAATGAATGAAAATTGTAAAATTAATACATCTTTTTAAGCACGAATTTAGTTACTGTTAAAATTTACATACGGTTTCATATTGTCTGGAGAGGCTACTCCTTCGTACGGAATTCTTGAAATTTGAAGATTTTCTAAGTCCTTTATGACATATCTATCATTACTCAAACATTTTACAATTTGGTATGGTCCTTTATATTTTGGTATAAGTTTTTTATTAATACCGGGAGTGTTGAAGACGTTCTTTATCATGACATAGTCACCAGTCTTATAAGAATATGGTGTCTTATGTCTTTTGTCAAAGTATTCTTTATTTATCTGTTGATTGCGAATAATTTTATCTTGTGCTTCCTGTCTGACTAGATCTATATTTTTTGACTCTACTGTAATAACATTCGTTTCCAAATGATGCCGTATTTTATCACAAACAAAACCCTTTTGTGAAACACCAAATAAAAGTACACTTGGACTATACCCCGTGCTTTTGTTTTCGACATTGTTCAGAGCATATTCAATTTTACCTAAAAATTTTGACCATTCTCCCGGTTCCATCTCACTCTCTTTTGCCAACATCGGGGTAATACTTCTATTTATCCTCTCTACTTGGCCATTGGATTGAGGTGAGTTTGTGGCAATTTTGATGTGTTGTATGTTGCAACTGCTACAGAAATTAGAAAATTCCTCAGATGTGAAACAGCTTCCTCTGTCTGAGACTATTCGTGTGGGTTTGCTATAGTTGGAAAAGTATGATTCTAAACACTTTAAAACTTCTTTGGTGTTTGTATTTTTAACGGCATATAGCTTTGTAAACTTAGTAAATCCGTCAACAACTAAAAATATGTACTTTTTTAGATTTCGAATAGATGAAGGCAAAGGACCATAGTGGTCAATGTGTACCGTCTCGAAAGGCTTGTCACCTTTGGGGATATTGTGTAAAACTCCCTCCCTTTTACCTGTATTAGGCTGGAAATGAATACAACGCAAGCAACTACTGATGTATTCCTTTATTTTATTTTTCATGAAAGGGAACCAATAAGTTTTCTTTAAAAAGTCATAGCACTTCTCTGTTCCAAGATGACATAAGGCATCATGGTGGGTTTGTATTACGTTCCTTTCCATTTGGGCGGGAACATAAAACAAAACTTTATTGTTTATTTTACGGTAAACAAGACCATTAAGCAGTTCATAGCAAGGACTTTCCCTTTCTTCTAGCATCTTAACTAGTCGCCTTATAACAACATCCTTCTGCTGTGCTGCAGCAAGTGCATATTCAAAAGATTCTGGTTCGATTGTAAAGATATTGTGACACCTACTGAGGGCATCAACATGACCCATTCTTTTTGCGTCTCTGTGTTCAATAGTGTACTCAAAGTCTTGGAGCTCCAAGGCCCACCGTGAAATTCTAGGGTTTAAAAGTTTTTTGCTAAGGGTCAATGTTAATGACTTACAGTCAGTAATTATTTTAAACTTTATGCCAACTAAATAAATTTTGAACCGTCTTAGTGCAGACACTATCGCAAGTGTCTCAAGCTCATAAGAGTGAAATTTAGATTCCTGGGCCGTGGCTCGCTTTGAAAAGAAAAATATTGGATGTAAAAGTTTATCTTCTTGACGCTGTAGTAAAACTGCTCCAAAACCCAAGCTGCTGGCGTCGCAGTGAAGCTCAGTCTCCGCATTTGGACTGAAAATTCTTAATAATGGGGCATTTAAAAGCATTTTCTTTAAATTTTCAAAGGTAGATAAACTTTTTGCATCAAAAACAAATTTTGTATCTTTTTTTAGAAGATCATAAAGAGGTTTTGAAACAACTGAAAAATCTTTTATGAATTTTCGAAAATAAGAGCACAAGCCTAAAAATGAGTGCAAGGATTTAAAATTTGTAGGTGTTGGAAATTCTCTAACTGCTCGAAGACCGTCTGCATTCGGTGCAATTCCGTCAGCCGACACTTCATATCCCAAGTAGGTTATTTTGTTCAACATAAATAAGCATTTGTCTAAACGCAATTGTAAATTATGTATTCCTACAAGATTTAAAACCTGCTCTAAAATATCATAGTGCTCTTCTTTTGTTTTTGAGGCAATGAAAAGATCGTCAATGTAAATCAAAAGTTTTCCACTTTTGATAAGGTCCTTAAAAATTATATTAATGTACCTTTGAAAGACTGCAGACGCATTTTTGAGACCAAATGGCATGCGTAGGTACTCAAATTGGCCCAGTGGCGTAACAAATGCTGTGTATTTCACCGATTCTGGTGACATTTTTACATGATGGAATGCACTTTTTAAATCAAGAAGGGTAAAAAACTTTTTATCACGTAGAGTGTCTAAATGATCCTCAATGAGAGGAAGAGGAAAATTATCTTTTAAGGTAATTTTATTTAACTCGCGAAAATCAATACATAACCTCAATTCGTTAGATTTTTTTTTTACAAGTACAATTGGTGATGCAAAAGGTGAATTACTTTCGCGAATTATTTCATTTGCGAGTAAATCATCCAAAATTTTTTGTAATTCTTCCTTATGAGCGTAAGGTAGTCGTCTAGGAGCACAATTAAAAATCTTATTCGCATTTGTTAAAGTTATTTTCATTGTAAATTCTTCACCTTCATTCATTAAAGTATGGTTAAACTTTTTTTTGTTATAATTATCGTCTGAAACACTCCTAGTTACTAAGTTTCTTATTTTTACTTTGTCTTCATAATTCAAGTTTTCGTTTATATTAAAATATTTGTTATCGTTGTCATTGCACGTATCAATGTTCAGAATTTCATTCATTTCAATATCAAAGTCTTTTTCTTGTACACAGTTTTTGTTTTCTTTTTCTAATGTTAATTTTATGTTACTTTTTTGCAAAAAATCTCTACCTAAAATTATTACATTTTTCATCGTATCATTTTTTACTACATAAAGGCTTAAATTCACTTGCATGTTATTAAAAAGAATTTTACATAATACCTTACCAAACATAACTAATTTGCTGTTGTTGATGCCATTGAAGTTTTGCAGCGAGGTCTCTAAAGCTGTCATCAGATATGCTGGAACATATTTTTGTTGAATCAGACTTATTGGACTGCCTGTATCAATGATCGTCATCGCTTTCATCGTTAAGGTAGCTCCTTCATAATCATCATTTAGGAACTGATATTCAAAGATGCCATGGAAGTCTCTGAGAAATGATGATTCTGTGTTCTGTGGCTGATTGTGCTCAAGCATAAGCACTGCTGCTAATTGTGGACAGTCTCTTATCATATGACCAGTTTTCCCACAACGAAAACAAGTCCCTCTCTCTCGACGTGGCTTAGGACAGTTGGTGACGATGTGTCCTACGTCATTACAGTTGAAACATTTGGTTATTGGGTTACCACGTGGATGTGATGCTGTTTTAATATGATGCGGAATAGATCTGTTGTAGTTTGTTGTTGGCTGAAGCTCTGGCTTAATCTTCTCATATTTTCTAAGTGCCACTTTTAACTCAGGCAGAGTGTTTGCTGTAAGGAGAAGTTGTTTATTAACCATAGAATCAGGTATACCTTTGATAACGTAGTTGATGAGATCTCGTTCCTCTATATCGACTGCAGTGGCGATTTCTTGCATGCTTAAGACATATTGCTGGTAGTTCTCTTCTTTCGTTTTTTTTCGTTTGCGTAGTGCTTCGTGAACATCGGAGGCTGTAGAGTGTTGATGAAATTCCAGGAGTAATGCTGCCTTCAAGTCATTCCATGAATGACATTGTGTTGACCTCAGAAAAAGTTTCGCTGTGCCTTTGAGTAATCTTTGAGCATATATAAAGCTGTTCGAATCCTCAAACTTATAAATATGTTTCGCGTCTTCGAAGGCCTTAATCCACCTCGTGATAGAAAAATTATCGTCACCTGAGAAAATTGGCAACGATTCTTCTATGTCTCTGAAACTCACGCTTTCCGTTCTTGTTGTCTTATCTAATGGCCCACTTAATTCAACAAGTCTCCTCTGCAAGTCTCTGATTTCTTCTTTCCTCTTAACAACTTCACGTAGAGCCTCCAGCTGCTGCGTCACTAATCTGTTCTCCTCTTCAATCTCTGAGGAGTCGTCGTCGTCATTGTTGATTTGATCGAGAACACTGGATGGGAAGTAGATCTCAATTTGGGCAGTCGGGAGCTGTTCTACTGCTTCTTCCAAGCGAATTTTAAGCGCTGATTTTAATCCATTGGTTGGTAAATTCATCTCTCCAAGCTTATCTTTAAGCTGAGGTACAGTTGCCACTTGCAAAAATCTCATTGCACGCTCTGCCATCTTATTGTTCGTAATTAGGTTGGTAATGGTTTATCAAATAAATTTTTGCTTCACTTTTTTCATGCAAACACTTAATAACACATAACATAAATTTTCAACTTAATTATAAATTTTACATAAATTGGACATAAAATAAGACTTAAGGGCAGGTACAGTAATTCCACTTCTGATAGTTGTAAGATTAAATCGACTTGTTAGATGTTTCTTTGATTAGCGCTTTATTCGAACTGAACTAATTTTTATACATTTGTGAGTCAGGTAGGTATTATGTTTTAAAATACATAAATGTTATATAAGAAAATAGTGACATCGTACGATCGATGACGTTTTATACATACATATAAATATTGATATTTTATATAAGTAATATTTAGAAATACTGTTTAAATGAAATAAATAAATAAGCGAATATGCAGGTGCACGGATCTAGGCATAAATGAGTTATTACATTTGAAATTTGTTGGCCACATAAGAGCTCCTTACAGCTTAAATTTGGTTATCCAACTTTTTCGAAGATAAAAAATTATTTCGAAGCTCGAATGTAAGATATTCGAAGAAAAAATTGAGAGTAAAATGCACAATTTGTTAAAAAAAATTAAAAATAAATTTATAATTATTGTTGTTTAATTATTTCTTCACCAACTGTTTCTTGGATTTTTATTTTTCATGTACCTACATAAAAATAAAAAAAAAGTTTGTGACTCCTTTAACCACAGTGACAATGACAAAGACAATCTTCTCCATTATCTTCTGAAATTGTTGGCTGATAGAAAATTTCTAGAGTAAACAACTTGTCATAAACAAAATGTTTACAACTTAAACTTATAAACTACCTCTACAGTTATTATTGTAAACATTTACTTTGCTTTGAATATTTCTTTGTAATCCTGCTTTCTATACAAGCTTAATTCGGTTTATGTATACTAAGACGAGCGCTGTTTACTCTTGGTTCCTTTAGATAAAAAAAAAAAAAAGTCGAATTAATTAAAACTTAGTCATATTATCTATAACTCTATCTCAATTATGGCAATTTCGAAGGACAAAAAAGAAAATATCCGAAAAAATTCTTATAAGCACTTCCTGTTCCTGTTTCCTGACTTATCCATAAACCAAATTTAGCGCTGAAAAAGAAGCCGTATAAAAAAGTGTTATTTACAAAGTAAAAAACAAAAAAAAAATCTTCAAGAAGAAAAAGAAGAAGAACCAACTCAAAAGTATCATCATTATTTGTCATACAGTTTCCAAGTTTTTGTTTCCCGTCTGTGTAGTCATCCCCCTCTCACGTTGTTGTCGCCGTCACCGTCGTCGCCTTCACTTCCACCAGCAGCGATGCTAAAACTCTCCCGTTTATCTTCGAAAAGAACAAAAAAAAAACTTGAACTTTCCGAAACAAAGACCAAGGAAGTTTTCTTCCCTTAAATCACCCCGCGTGTCATTTCGCCGCACCGCGCTGTGCCACGCCACGTCTTCCACGGTCGTCGTCAGTCAGACCGCCTCACCGCTGCTGCCTTTCTCACCACAACTTTGTTTAGCTCGTCAATGGAATAAAGTTGTAGACAACGACAAGGACGCATACGACACGACGACGAAAACTCTCTATCATTGACACCCAGAGTTTGGTCTTTATGAGCGCTTAGCATGCATTATTTTATACATTTATACGAGTCCATGTACATATATGTATGTATCAGTGTTGGCAGAGTCTTAATGCAGCTTAATGCTTAAAGTATTCACCCTATCTGGATAACGGTACAGAAGGACTTTTGATAAGGATAGGAAAACGGTGTAAAAACAACAAAAAAAAATGAAAATGCCTCTTTTGTCTTTTGTACCATCATCGGCATCGTACCGCACCGCCATCGCCACCGCATCACCAACCCACAAAACCTAGCTACTATGAGATCAACAATGCTACGCTATTTAGGGACTATACACAATACAATCCCTTTCTCTATACCGTTAAAGACAATAAGCTTCTAACGGTTATGAAGTTTTAGGGCCAAAACTTGGGGATGCATTTGCGCTTGCATTGCATCACTGTTCGCTGCACAGGAAGCGTTGAGTTTATATTGTTATGTTTTTCTTTTGTTGTATATTTTGTTGGAATTTCGCACTTGCCGCACTGCATGCCGTTCGTTCCTGGTTTCGTAGTGATGGCTGATGGGAATCCGTTTTTGCAATGGTGGATCCTGATCCTGGTCCTGGTCCTGCTGTGCTGATGCTGTTTTGTTGGATGGTGCCATATTATAGTTGTGGAAACGAGCAAGAAAAACATGATTAATCATGAAGTTTATTGCTTTTGGTTTTGTTGAAAGAACCTTTCTCGACTCGACTCGAATCAACTCAACTCAACTCAAATTGGCGGAAAACGGAAATTGACCTGAGCAATGACAGTCTTGAAACTTGTATTTCAGAACTTGATTAAAAGGTGGTTTAAGGGATGTTTTGGTGATTAGTGATGGTGTGTTAAAGGGTTTATTAAGTCAAAGCTCATACCTCAAGGCGTTAGCCATTTTTAAGTTGTTTTCTGAGTGTGTGTAGATGCATTGATTGCAGTTTAGTTGTCATCAACAAATACATACTTTCTCTTCACTGTTCTCCACTTTACTTCTTAATAAAAGTTATGGCAATCAGTTGGATTTGTAGAATTAAACATTCTGACAAATCATAACGTTTTGGTGTTTTTGAAATTCAATTTAATTTAATGTGAAATCTTCAAATGTAAAATCCTTAAAGAGCCAAAAAACGTGACATTTTTCAGACAAATTACATGTTTAATTACAGTTTACATATTTATTACCTACATTACAATTGATTTTAAATTTAAATTATAATAATTGATGTATCCTTTTTAGGATAATCAACACATAGCCTTAGCCTTGTCATCAAGTCGAGACCATCTGCTGAATACAAAACATTTATAAAAAATCCTTCAAATTCTTCCACTTTGAGTTTTTACTAGTACCAGTGCTATAGACAGAAAGAAGTAGGTAACGTTAAGATACTTGAAGTCAGTATCAAATTACACTAGACATCTTTATTTTAATCAAATAATTTTTAATTTCACGTACATAAGTAAAAGGTTCCCTAATTAGCATCAAACAACACCGAAGCCCTACCCTACTTATAATTGTTGTAAGGATCTCTTATCGTCGTCCTCAACATCAGTCGTCAGCAATGAAGCCTGAAGCTGAATTTTTGCTGATGATGTAAACATCAAAGTGTATATAGGCAGGTATAGGTCCTCCAGACGTCAGACAAGCAATTAGTATGAACTGTCACGTCTAAGTAAGTGAAGCATTTATATACTCCCGTCCTCCGAAACACTCCTCAGTAATTTTGAATACTCAAGCATAAGGACACACATATCATTATATTCTTTGACTTGAATTTTTTTTTCTTCTCTGAATGGCTATTACGAAAAAGCTTGCTTTAATGTTTATAGGTAGACACACACAAACACACACACACACACACATGATACATATGTAAACATATTTACATTTAGTTGGGTATATTTATGTGTTATGAAAAAAATTACTGTCAAATGGTTTGGATAAGGACAATTACTTTTAAGTAAAATTTGCTTGGTAGCCAGGATAAAATCAAAAACAACTTTAAATGCTTGTTTATTTTATACTTTGTTTCTGTTTTTGACATTTTACTTGAGTGTAATGTCGTCCTTTGTGTCGAACAAACGAAATATTTACAAAAAAAAAAAATAAGAATAAAATTTTCTTTTATAATATTCTGAAAAAGCCAAGGCAAAGAAAATTAATCAATAAATTGAAATTGAAATTGATTGCCTATAGGATGAGACCTTGTATAAAGAGAAAGTAAAATCTCTTCATGAAACCACTTTAGTATAATAATAGTAGACCTTCCATAAAAAACGATACCTTTATTTATTAACATCGATGTTCGAAGTACTCAAATTTATGTGGAATTTCAATAAATTTTACTGTAAATAAAAAATTACACAAATATGTTGTTTCTGTTTTCTTAAATTCGAGGAAATTATTTTTCATTATAAGCATGCCACTGGAAATTGGTAGTGAGATCAATAAAATTAATGACGAACAAAAAAGATGCAGGAGCTGTTCAATTTAAAAAAAAAAAATACTTATACGCCCAAGTGTACATCCGTATACTGAATTGAATAAATTTTCGAAAACTGAGCAGTTATTTATACAAAAGATTTTTTTTGTCGAAAATCCCCGTATTGAGTTTTTGACTGTGTTATAACTGTAATTGAAATTTTAAACTTGTTTTTCTCAAAACCATGTAATTTAACTTTCCTCCATCTGTACATAGATCGCTCGTCGGGCTTTAGCGATTTATCTTTGAATATAATGAAATTTCAGTTATCGAAGGATTATATCCTTATTCTTCACTGCTGGTATTTCTCGTTTACTAAAATCCAATTAAGGTTTTTATAATTTTGTGCAGTGCTGGAGAACACTTCCTCAGTTTCTCGTTCAACGAACAAATTTCCCACCATTGTTCAAAATCAAAAATGGCCTCAGAAAAAAACTAACATTCTTGTTTTTTTTTTCTGAAATGTTTCCCCATTCTGGAACACACATAAAAAATCATTTAAATTTTGTTTGCCGACTTTTCCGAAGGTTTCGCCAAAATTAAAACGGCTAACAAAAGGTGATTTTTTTAATCAAATAAAACACTCAAGTTTTCATCATAAAGTGACCGAAATAAGTATAAAGACAGCGATACTTAATCTGTTCAATTTGACCTTCCAAAAGTTCCAAAAGTTATGCAATATCCATACTTTTTTACTACTTTTTTAATATTATAAATGCGAAAGTAACTCTGTCTGTCTATCTGTTACTCTTTCAAGCCTAAACGGCTGAACGGATTTTGTTGAAATTTGGTATGGTGATAGATGATAACCTAGAAATGGTCATAGGCTATAAATAATCACGCCATCGTTCTTAGGGGGTAGACCGTATAGGCAGATAACTAAATTGAGTTAGTGATTTTTACTCGTTTTTCACGTCTAAACGGCTGAACGGATTTTGATGAAATTTAGTAAGGTAATATATGGTTACCTAAAAACAGATATAAGATCAAAATGATCACGTCATCGTACTTAGGGGGTAGAAAGTAGGCAGAAAACTGAATTGAGTTAGTGATTTTTGTATGGTTTTTGCTGGGAGTTTTGCTCTATCATGCCTAAACGGCTGAACGGGTTTTGATGAAATTTAGTTAGGTGATAGATACCTAGTAACCTAGAAAAGGATATGAAGTATTAATATCCATGCTATCGTACTTACGGCTTAGGCAGTAGGCAGAAAACTAATTAAGTTAGTGATTTTTAATCGTTTGTTTTAAAAGTTTAACTCATTTACGCCTTAATGTCTGAACGGATTTTTATAAGACTTGGTTAATTTAAAGTACGATCCTAGGCACGGACACAGGCTACTTTTTACGGCTGGAAAATACCTCATTCCGGGGAAATCTAGCATGATCGTGTCAAGAAGCGCATGACGCCATAGCTACTGAAATGATTTTATTACAACACACAAGGATTGCCACAAAAATTGGATGATCTGTTTCCATTGCGAGTAATTTCCTTAATCTAGGTGAAAATTATAATGCTGCTGCCAGATCTGGTCGACCAGGTCTTTTGACTTCTCGAAAAAAGAATATAATTTGTCATGAAGCAAGGCGGAATCAGCTTAATGCTAGGCCGATTAAAGGTAAATTAGACATCCACGTTACTGTTAGAAGAAGCAAGAGTGTTGAAGGAAAATCATAACCTTCGTTACACAAAAATTATGAAAAAACCACAGCTACAACAACATTACAAAGAAGCAAGAATAAGGTGTGCAAGAGATCACATGGCGTGGACCAGGGACTGGAAAATCGTCATTTTTAGTGACGATAAAAAATTGAATCTGGATGGCTAAGATGGTTTTAGGTATAACTAATACTAAAGTAAGTCGCCACTCAGGGAAAGGCAGTGTTGTGATTTGGGGTGCTTTTGGTTGTCTTGGTAAAATTCCCTTGATGTTTTTACGACCCAAAATGAATGGCCAAATATACAGAGAGATACCTTGGATGAATTTGGAGACATTCCTTAAAGTGAATATTTAATTTTTCAGCAAGATATGGCTCCCATTAATAACGCTAGTTGTGTTCGTGAACGGTTTGAAGTCAGTAGAATTCAGTGTTTGTCTTGGCCATCGTGTAGCCCTGACCTTAATCCCATAGAAAATTTGTGGGGTATAATGGACAGAAAGATTTATGAAAATTGAAAGCAGTATAGGAATGTAGCAGACCTTAAAACTGCAGTTACCGACACATGGTTGAAGATTAAGAAAGAAGTCATCCAAAACTTGATAAATTCGATGCCGAATAAGATTTTTCAGTTTATTGAAAATGAGGAAGGTTATAAAAGTACTAACTTTCAAAAATGGTAGATAATAAGTTGTTAAAATAAATAAAATATTGACTGTCTCTATACTTATTTCGCATTTGTTTTTGCTTCTTTTCCTGAATTTATTGAAAAATCAACCTGTTTGTCAACAGAAATCGGGGATAACCGCGGTATCCTTTGTTTTGTTGATATTTAAAAGAAAATTCATTTAAAAAGAGTTTGGTGAACTTAAACATTGCATAACTCTTGGAACTTAGGTTTTACGTCATATTGAACATATTGAGAATGACTGTCTTTATACTTATTTCGGTCACTTTATGTATATATTATCACAACATCTCATTTAAAATGATTTTTTGTACCAAATTAAAGGTACCTCAATTTTGTATTGGAATCTATAAATTGGCCTTGCCATTTACGTTTTAAATATCTGTGGTAACAAGGAATAACCGCTAAAGTCAGTTTTTCTCATTTTTCAGGAGAGCAGTTTAAAGTTTTTGATAAACGTGTGAAATTACAAACTACTCTATCTGCCGATCGGAGACTTCGATTGAGTTAAAACAAAAAGTGACATGAAGATAATTTTAATATTTCTTATTTGTCATTTAAATTTTGTCGAAAAATAAACTTTACACGATTTTATTGACAAAACTAAGACTTAAGTTGTTATGGCCTTTTAAGTTTTTAGTCATATGGAATCTAATCTCGAGTTTAGTTGTTTTTCCATTTTAAAGAAATATTTTATTTTGGTCTTAAGTCTACTTTAGCTTTTATTCCTTTTCTATTGTGTTAAATTTACAGTTCTTATGTCGACTTTAGTTTTTTTTCCCAAATTAATAACGAAAAAATTTTGACTATGTTCTCAGCAGAGAATAAGAAACAACTTGAACTTCGAGTTAGAATAAGTTATATTATTATTTTAAAACATATAGAATTAAAAATACAAAAACAGGCAAACCTTACTTCATGCAATCATGCAATAAGAAAAAGTGAAATGTTGGATATAACTCAGTTAATAACCAAGATTAAACAAGTGCTCTTAAATTTTCATCGTCACTACGTAGATCTTAATGCATCTTGAGTTCGTTTCAAGGTTTTTATAAAATGAATGAAACGTTATTTTATTACAAAAGAAAAAGGTAAACATTGTAATGCAGATGTTTGAAAACGCATGAAGCAATCTCATTTCCACCCTGTCGCGGAATTCCTTTGTGCCACATAAAACAGCCGGAACCATTGATTTTTAAGTCATAGATCGTAAAATAACAGATCCAAAGCTGCTAAGCTGCTAGAAGCTAACTGAGTTTCTCAAAAATGGTGTTGGTAGGCACTGCTGCAAATCAAACTCGAACGCTACCATATCGTTGTTTTGTCTAGCATTATCTTAATCGACCCTAACTATTACTATTGAAATTTTCCATTTCAGAAAAACAAATTGTAAAATGTGTTCAATAAACTTTTCTTTTCATTTCTCATACCATTATATTGTTTAAAATACTTGACTGATTTTTCACGATATCGCTTTCTTTGAATTGCGTTAAAAAGAATATTACATAATTACTAGCGGGCCCAGCGAACTTCGTCTCACCCGATTTATGCCACAAATTCAAGCTATGGAAAGATAATTTGTGCAATTTTTTTTATAGTTTCTAGATGGCCCGGTGTGCTTCGTATCACTTCGCTAAAATGGCTGATTCTATTACAAACTCTTGCCTAAAAATCCGATATTTAAAAAGTTTAGTTTAGTCTAATAGTTATTTGAAAAAAAAAACAAAAAAATGGCCTTGCCTTTAAATAGCTGTTCATTGCCTGCTTGGAAAAAAGTGGATCGAGCGGCAGGACAACCGAAGTTCATGTCCTAGTTGTTGTAAAATTTTGTTCCGTTATTTTGTATGTAAGACAATAACCGAAGATTGCTTAATTTTTTTTTTGGTTAATGTTGGTCCAATTAAAAATCATGGGCTAAACAGAAAAAGCAATTGAAGCGCAAATTAACATCACACCAAAAATTCTTGCCTTCAATAATGTCATCAATTTATAGTATGGAGAAACTTTCCCAGGTTTAAATACAACCTAAACTATCGAGTAAATTATTTTGTTTAAATTTCTAAAACTGAAGTTAGTATTTATTTTTTAATACAAAATCAAGAAAATAAATTAAAATCAAATTAAAGGTTGGTGATAGAAGGGTGAAAATTAAGTTCTGCATGAATTTTTTAATGCAACATTACACAAAAAATAAAACAAAATTGTCAAAAAAAATATATTAGTGGTGGATAACCTTCACCACATAGGGGTATGAAAAATAGATAGTAGCCGATTCTCAGACCTAATGAATATGCAATATGCATATAAAATTTCATACGAATCGGTCAAGCCGCTTTTTTTTATTTTTTATTTTTAGTTTTGGATCGCCGTTGCCAATTGGAAAATTCAAAACTTCGCTATTTTCACTTTAGGGTGTAATACAGAAGAAGTGTAACATTATTATTAAATTTATATAAACCAGAGTTTTCCAATTCTGGCAACTACTGAATTTCTAAATTCATTGCTGAACTCATTGAACGAATTAAAATAATGGAAAGCTTGAAAAGTATTCTTAAAGAAAAAATAGCGTTCTAACGTTTGAATGCATTTGCGTCGAAGTCCTTCATAGATGATTTTGTTCCATTGGGTATCTCAGGAAAGTTATCATTTTTTCTAATATAATTATCGTCGATCGAATTCGAATTTTGATAAATTGAATTTTATTCCGGCCGTTGGTACTTTTTTGTGCAATTTGTTTCCGGGGATACAGGAAATGTAAAAGAACTTGTTTCAATTTTTTTTTTTTGTGCAAATAAGAAAAAACACAGACATTTCCTTAAGAAAAAGTAAGGAATACATCGTTTTACCAATATCTTTCTTTGGTTCTGGTGTGGAAGTTCTTTGCATCAGAAAAACATTTCTAAAATAAATTTCTCTTTCTTAAAAAAAAATATGTATATTCAAATACCAAACATTCATGCAAAAAGAGAAAACGATTCAAAATATAAACCACGATACGCTTTGATTCATTCGACATCGCCTATACTGCGAGAAGTTCTTGTTTTACCTGAAAAACCTGGAAGTAAAAGGTTTCGGTATCAACGCAACCAAATGCGACACAGCACTAAAGTCTACTTTAGACAACACTTATTCTTTATTAAGATACAGAAAAAGAACTAAATTATATTTAAGAAACACTTTTGTTTATTTTTGCTTACGGAATAACAACCAATCTTGACATAAGGTTTTCTCAAACTATATTACTGACGGGGAATAAAAACTAAAGTCTATTTAGGTTCTTCGTCCATCAAAATTTTATTTTGGAATAAGCGCTAAACTGCAGATAGGAGACTCCTTTTACTTATACTTACTTTGGGAATAACCACTAAAGTGAAGTTAAGTCGTTACTCCCTTTTAAAAGTATGCAAAAATACAAAATTTTAACACGGAAAAATAGCTTAACTCAAATTTAGCACAAAAAAATTGTATGAACTTAAAGAGGAAAAATAACTAAAGTCAAGATTAGTCTTTATTCCCTGATGTAAGTCTTACAAGATATTATCTTAACTCAACTTTAGATAACAAATTTCGTATTTTCTGAGTTTAGTCGTTTTTCCTTAATCTCAACTTAAAAAAGTGACTTAAGCTGTTATGTTTTTTTGAAATAGTGGCCACATTTTTAAAGATAGAAAGCTGAAAAAAATTTAGAAAATAGATTTAAGTACGCTGAATTTAATGGCATCAAAATCTCAATTTCGTCTAAAGTCGACTTTAGCGGTTATGGCTTGTAGCCACAGATATAACGTCATGTAAATATTGCCCGCCGCTCCGTTTCAAATGATTCATTATCCTTTAAGGCTTAAATCGTGTTCCGAATTTTGCACATACAATAACGCCTTTACATAACGCCACAAGAAATAATCAAGAGCTAAATCACATGAACTTGGCGGCGGCCAACTAACGGGGCCGTTTCGAGAGATAAGCTTCTAACCAAATTCATCCTTCAAAATGTCTATTGTTTCAGGAGCTGTGTGGCATGTGGCATCGTCTTGATGAAACCACATGTTGATCAAGTTCAACTCAGCCAACTGGGGCAAAAAACAGTTGCATATCATGGCTCAATATCGTTAGTCATTGACAGTAACGTTTCATCCACGGTCGTCTTTGAAAAAAAAAAATAATTGACCGATGATGCCACTAGCCAATAAACCACATCAAACTGTCATTTGTCGTTTCGTTTATCAATCCAGGTACGACAATTTTCCGTTGAGCCAGAAATGAGCCTCATCGCTTAATATAATTTTTCAATAAAACAAACGATGCACAAATTTTACAGAGCACGAATTTTATAATATACAAAACTTTAAGGTCAAGGATTAGAATCAGAACTGCCACTATATTGAAATGGCAGTATCAACACACATTAATTTAATTCCACCAAAATAAATTTAGAGGAAGAACTAAAAAAATAATTATTTGAATACATACAAAACAAAAATAATATCAAAAATGTCATTAATATTTCCTAAAGGAAGTACTCAGTTGTTAAATTGATTTCCAAATTGATTATTTTTTTTTGTTAAATATAAATGCAACTGATGTTTGTAATATGCATAATTGATGGAATGAATCCTCACTATAAAAGTCAAACAAAATAAAATAAACTAAAACAACACAAAAAAAAACTATACATATGACATTTCGGTCCAATTCCCATTATATTATATTTTATTTACTTTGAACGGAAAAATATTTTTGTTTTTGTCAAATATCCAATATTTCCAAATACATACATAAGCAGGCACCAATATTGGAATATGTTTAAATAATTGAAATCTTGTATGGAATATGATCTGACAGTAAAAAAAAAAAAACTTACATCACGAAACTAATAAATACAATGAGTCGTCAAAAGTATTAACCGTAAGCTTCCACAAACGGTAGGTATATACGAAATATCAAAAGAGTAACGTTTTTTGGGTGGGGTGGGTTGGGTTTGTTAACAAACGGATATTTATTTGCAATTTACCAATTTAATATTTATTCAGTTTATGCATAACCATGTCACATGGAAAATATTAAATAAAACACAGGATTTTAGTTGGAATTGGTTGGTATTGTCCTTTTAACTGATGTCTGGTTCTGGTGATGGGAGTACCGGTGCGTGGTGGGGAACATTATATTTGCCATACTTAAGTCGCTCAGTTCACATTTTGTATAACATGTGACACAATAAAACGTATGCAGTCCAAGTCGGTGGTGTTGTGTAGTATGTGACATTTTTTGTGATGGTGAATTATTTATTTTTGCGTAAATTCGCTCAATTTCCCATCAACTGTGTGATGGCAGCAGCACCTCTACCTATACACAACCACACACACAGAAGTTATTGGAAAATAATATCCTTGCGCGAAAAATTCATTCTTTTATTATGGAAATTGATTTATTCCCAAATGCCAAGTGAGGTATTCAAAAATGTTTATTTATTTTGCATTTCGTGATGTGTGATGGGATACGGGCGAGTACACATAGTTGTATACAAAAAATAAGCCCTTTTTCGACAGCCAGCAACAGAAAAAGAAGTTTAAATGGTTTATGGCAGTGGTTTATACAATTTTGATGTAGCGAACAAAAAAATACAATAACACAAAAAAAAAAATTAAATATTTTAATACCAATTTGAGAGTGAAATTGTGAGTAAATTTATTGTTGGACGTGCATCCGGCCTTACACGAGCGAGCGGTTGCAACTATTATATGGCCATCAATTCCGATGCGCCACTGTCGTGCTGTGTCGTACTGTGCCGTACCGTACCGGCCGTGTCGGTCCCAATGAAGCTCTCAAATTCCAGAGTATTTTCCCATAAATGTGTCCCTTTTTTTTTGGGCAAATAAATGGTTCATTTCGCGTGGGTCTTTTCTTAAATTTGTCCAAGTGTCGACAGTGTTGAAGTATCACGACCACGTCCAGTCCGCCAGAACGGCCATTTAATATTGATGGCCCTTAATTTTTTTTTCCTTTCCGTCTAATTTCTCTTCAGAACGCACTCTCTGACGTCAAACATCTTGAAAGTAGGCACCTATACCTACATTAAAATGGCGCGCGGCTATGCTCTTCAGGTTCACCGAATGATCAACTGGGAACCGTATAATTTTAATCATAACGTTTTATAGCCTCATTTGAGATGTTCGCCACAGTTTTAATTACATAAAATCGTCCGCTCGTTAAGTCCTGGCAAAGCTATGTTCTCTATATAGCTGGATGGCTTGACAAGTTAAACTCCATATAACCAATCTTCTTTGTGCCAATTCAACCTTAATTTATTCCTTGTATTCGTTTTTATGCTTTTGTTTTTTTATTCTGTGCCCATTCCCGCATAATCATCCAATTTAATTTTTCCGGGTTAAACGTTTGGATTTTGTTATTGTATACTTTTCTACTTCATCTGGGCTCCTCGTTCGTCTACTCTTGTCCCGATTAATGTTTCCTTTGCTATCCTTGTTGTGTTGTGAGTGTGTTTGTGTTATTTTTTTTTGTCTTAACTTAGGTAGGTATATCGGGCTAATTATTTCTCCTCATTTTGCAATTTGCAAATATAAACCTCAGTGGCACATGGTTCTGTTCTGTTGTGTTGTGTTGTGTTCTTTTCTTTGGCTGTGCAAGGAGCATTGTAAGAATTCTTATACTCGGAAAATAAGGGAATGAAGGGTTTCTGGAAATTAGATTGCTTACCTTTAATTATTTGCATTCTATTCAGGAGCTCGTAATGGTTTTGCAAAAAAAGGATTAAATTTCTGAACCTTAACTGAATTTATGCAGAGCCTTAAATTCAACTTAAGATCAAACTTTCTGCAGCCATTTTCGAAACGGAGTTTTTTCTGTATTTAAATGTATTATATTTAAGAAATTTCATTCATATTCATGTATTGTAAAATGAAAAAAAAAGCTTGAGTGTCTCTAAAATCAAAAGTGTATACTCGGGCGTATGCGTACTTTTTTATAATTTTTTTTTTTTTAAATTTCAGAATAACCAAGTCCATACGACAGAGAAGAAGACCCTTTTATCAAATGAACGCAGGATTTAGCTTATTAGAAGTTAGAAGATTGTAATATTTTCATTCGCATATACTTAGTTGTCATTTTTAGCATTGAAATACACATCATCAGGATTGTGCTAGAATTAAGTTGAAAGGATATTACCTGCCACACCTGCTCCTCCACCTATAGCCACCTTCTCATTTTACAAAAACTACAACAACGACGACGACGCACGTCAGTATATAGCACGGTATACCCGTTATATTTTCGACAAAAATTAACAACAAAAAAAATACAAAAGAAAATGATGTGTCTTTTGTGTATTGTATTATACATTTTTAGGCCTTATCTGGTGTCATCTTTGTTGCGAGCGCTTAAATATTTTCCAAGATAAATATGTAATCCGGTTATAATTAGCAAAAACAAACAAATTAGAAAGTCTGTCCTGGACAATAGGGCTGGATTAATATTAAAATGAGAATTTATTTAGCTGTAAGTGTTTTTGTTTTGTCATTGTGTTGTGTTGTTTTCTTTTTTTCAGTAAGAATTTAGATACGAAGACAGAATGGGTTGATGTCATTTTGGGTGACAAGAATTGTCTTAAAGGAAGGAAAATTAAAAGGAGAATTGTTTGTTTGCTAATATAGCAAAAGAAATTATAATTATATATCTATGTATGTATGTAATGTATATAAGTGTTTTGTTATAAGGATACCTTTGCCCAGATGGGAATACCAACTTTTGGTTTGAATTTGCGTCGAGTTGTTAAGAAAATTAAGAGATTCTTAGTGCTCTGGGATATAAATTAAATAAACCAAAATAATATAATTAAGAAAACAAATTAAATTATTTGAATATTAGGTACACAAACTTGTATAAATTAATTATTGCATTGGATGTCTGTACGGGACTATATCTAATACTGCTAGAAGACAAAGTGTTTGAAATGATTTAATTGTCAAACAAATTCTACAAAATAGAATTAATTTCAAATTCAATTGTCTTTCATGGAAAAAGTAAATTAATAGCCAAGAAAAAATCATTTAGGAACAAATTACATTAAATAGATACATACCTAATATGCTTTGGTAACTCTCAATTGTTTTTAATGTAAAAATGTCATAGAACAAATAAATTTCAAGTTATTAATTTCCATTAACAAATTTTACGAACGAAAAGCGTTTTCATTACTCTCACACCAGATTATGGAATTGTAGGAATTTGAGTTTTCAAGATGTGGGCAAAAAGAATAATGACGAATTTTTCACAATTCCTTAGCTAAAATGACATTGAACAAAGAAGAGTAACTAACGTGATATCGTAAGCAAATGGCTCCTTGACCTTCTCTTAGAAATCGACTCTAGATGAACATGTTCCAAAATCAAAAAGAAACCATATCAAATAGTTTTTGAATTCACAAATATTAATGATCAGGAAAATCGAATTTTAATGACTTGTTTTATGATCAATATTTGAATAAGTAGAATTTAACTGTTAAATTTAACTTTTATAAATACAATTTAAAAGATAGCAATAATATATGATTTTTAAAAATTATTTTTACAGTAAATAAGTTGGTATTCTTTTTAAGTGCAGCATTTTTAGTTTTTATAAAAAAGCGATGAATATGAATTAACTTTTAATTTAAGAGCTTCGTGTTCTTTTAAAGTTTTCTTGATTTATAATTTAAAAAATATGTAAAATATCAAAAATCACTTACCACTTTTATTAGAAAACAAACCTTCAGTCAACCTGCAAATGACCTACTTACATATATTTCTCATGTTGTTTTCTGCGCCCAAGACTTCTATTACTGGAAAATAATCAGATAGAAATAATATTTAATTTAGTTTTATTTTATTTTATGTTATCATTTATCAATAAATTTTTATTTTAAATAAACTAGCGTGTTGCCTTATGAAATAAACAAGCGGCAAGGCGAGCCGCTTTTATTCAGCCATAACTGTAAAATATAAATTGCATTTTAAAAGAACATTTTTTACAAACCTTTCTTCCAATCGCTTCCCTTCCACTCTATTTTTTTATAAAATTCACTTATTTCACTTGCACTTTCACTAACTACACATACATATATTTTCCACATTAATCACTTCACTTTTAATTTTTTTAATAAATCCACTTTTTTCACTTAAACCGTTTCCCGAACAATCTAAGAACCTAACTGCACTTTTTTTAAACTATTTTACTTCCGACGGACTGCACACACTTGATGAAGATGAGAAAACGACTAAGCTCTTCTTTGTCTTTTTGTTAAATTCTATTGATCTCACCTTTCAGCTTACACAGCTTACACTTGCTTTCTCACTCAGATTCAGCAACATCAGAGGTAAAATTCCAAGGACTGAATTAAGCGCTCAGCGCAAGAGACTTAATAAAATATTGGTGTTAGTTGTTTGTAAATTGTAATGCAAATCTCATTCTCTTTCTCTTTCTGAGAGAAATTAATATTTAAAATAATGGAAAGGGGAAACAAAATGGCTGCGTTGGGTCGTTGCGTTGGGTGTCGGTCGTTGGCGTGATTGATACTGCCTAGGAGTAGGAATGAATTTTCTTTTAGAGTAAAAATTACATCCACTCAGAGGAGAAGGAAAAATAGAACAAAATGTTGATGGGCGGTGTGGTGCGGTGAGGGTGATGGGTGCGCGACT
The DNA here is from genome assembly GCA_905146935.1 of Scaeva pyrastri. Lineage (NCBI taxonomy): Eukaryota > Metazoa > Arthropoda > Insecta > Diptera > Syrphidae > Scaeva > Scaeva pyrastri. The sequence goes on along the minus strand of LR989929.1, from coordinate 18,627,771 downwards.
GCTGGGTTCGCTGATATTTGAGTGGTGAGAGAATTTAATTTTACTATGTGTTTCTTTAAATGGCGATGCTGATCTACATTTGTATTTGTAGGTATTTCCCCTTGGTGTGTTTTGCAGTTTTAAGTCAAATTGTCATTCAAAAAATAAATAAAGTTAAAAAACAAGCTTAGCATATCAAACTAAAAAATTTTAAATAATTTTAAAATTAAGCTAACAAAAAATAGTGAATGAAAAATACTACCACTATTGTTAAAAAAGTGTGGGGCACTTGATATCCGAAAAATATGCCAAATTTTCAAAGTATGCATAGTGGGAAGTTATCAATGTGGGTCACACACAGCCTCTTTTTTTTTTTTAGGAACAAATTAAAAGTATATAGAAACGATTTAATATTGTTTTTGTTTAGTTAAGTATTTATTATTATAAATAAATTATTAAACTACTTAACTTAAATAAATCTGTGTTCTGAATATGCAATAATTTCTAACTTGTTGTTCCTTTGACTACGAAGATGCAATTTTTTATTTTAACCTCGTTTTACTGAATGTTTTGAAATTGACAGTTTGTTTTGAGGTTTAGGGGCGCATTCACATTAAATGTCAGAGAAGTTAAGACAATTTTAGAAAAATTATTTTGATTATTAACTACCTACTTAGCCTTAAGAAAAATATTTTTTTTAAAGGAATGAAAAATGTATACTACTTTTGTAAACATAACTTTATCATTGCTCATAAATTCGTATACATTTCCATTATCAAGTGCTATTGTTTTTTTTTTGTTCAAATGTGAACAAAAATTCTTTCTCTAGTCCTTCAACCTTCATTATTCTGCACTGGAGTCGCCCGTTTAAATTCAAACTCTCTTAGCACTGTTCTGTCTGTATTTTCTGTTATTGACGAAAAACTAATTCGAAAAATTCAATAAAGTACAATAAAATGAAAAATAAAAATCAATAACAAAAAATTCCACAGAAAGTGCAAAATAGAAAAATTATTTCAAATATTCCGATGACAAAAAGGACCTCTTTTACCACCCCCAAAACTCAATTACCCGAATAGAATTGTTTCCATTTGGATTGATGTTTTTTTTTTTTGTTTTCATTTTTTTTTAAATATAAGATTTATAAAATATAATTAATTGTTTTATTTTCTAGATAAGCAATTATTTGCTTTTTGTGCATTATGTACAGGTTAGGTATGGATGGATCTTTTCAATGAACATTAACCTTGATTGCTGTTTTTTTTTTTGGTATCATTTGTTTGGCAGTTGACTAATGATCAAAATGATGAGGGTAAATGTTCGTTGATATCAAATCACTTTTCTAAATATACAACAGGTGGTGGTGGTGTAGGTATTGTCAGTCAGCAAAGTAAGGTGTTTAAGATGGATTTGTAACTGAATATTTAGCTTTCAGAAAGTAGAGTCGTGGATTAAAAGGTCAAGAAAAAAATTACAAAGAATAAACAAAATTGTGTATTTTGTAATGAAGGTTATACACTGTATGTATAATTGATTGTATATACAGCTCCTTATAAATTTAAAGATTTAGATTTTTGAAGATTATTCACTTTAAAATGTTTTTGTTGGTAGATGTTAATGTCAGTCTATAATGACCGATTTAAAACCAATATAAAAATTGAACTTTAACATATTTATGTAGACATTTAAACACATATTTTAAAGAGATTATTCTATCCCATGGAAATAGAATGGAAAATAGGTTAATGCCAATCAAGAAAATATTTTAAGTTTTATTTCATTATGTTTTAAAAATAATTTTGGCAAAGTGGCCGCCGCGTCTTGCTCGCATAAATTCTAGCCGAGAGTTCCGATTTTCGACCATGTTTGCAGCAATTAGGGCCGTATGGTAGCAATAACGTGCCGAATATTTTGTTCCAAAGTGTCAATAGTGTTGGGATTATCTGCGTAGACAAGTGACTTCACATAACCACACAAAAAATTGTCCAGCGGAGTTAATTGGCACGATCTTGGATTCCACGCCACAGGCACACGACGCGACATAATCCGCTCACTAAAAGTATCCTTCAATAAATTGATTGTTTCGTTAGCTTTATGGTATGTAGATCCGTCTTGTGGAACCAAAGGTCATCCAAATCAACATCCTATAATTCAGTCATGAAAAATTCAATACTCATGGCTCTATAGCGTTCCTAATTGACTCTAACATTATGGAAAGTTTCATCTTAAAGAAATATGGAGCAATGATTCCCTTTGCCCCTAGAGCACACTAAAAAGTGACTTTTTGAGGTTGTTATGTGCTCATTCAATCAAAAATGAACTTTATCACAACATTTTTTCTTGTGATAATCGGGATCTGTGGCCATCTCGAACGTGCGACACGCTGAATGGCCGTTCGCCTTAAATTCTAGCACGAGTTGGATTTTATAACCCCGTAAACCAAAATCCTTTCACAAAATCTTCATATGTCGACGGAAGTCAAGCTGAATGCACTCAAATACGGTACATTTTGGACTGAGATGAAGTGTCGAATAACTCTCGTCATCCTGTTTTAAATTATTCCAAAAATCATCTAGAATTAAAATGTTAGCCATTCCAGTAGAAAAATTAAAACAATTTTTAAATTTCATCATTAATAATAATTTTTATTTTATTTTTATCAATTAAAAACAATTATTTAGTTTAATCTTAAATTTCTAAACGTTCAATTAGCCTAAGTTCTCAATTTAATTGGCCTACTATCTGAGTCAACCAGACATATTTTTTATATGTATGTATATAGTATATGCAATATACCGTTTTACAGAGCATGCCATTTTCTTGTTTTTTTAGTTTCTTTTCCTTATTTGTTTTTTTTTTTTTGTTTTTGGTTTTCTTAATTTTTAAACCTATTTTCTTATCCAATAACATACGATACTTCTTTGTATATAATCTTTTGTTGATAAACTTGTAATTTAATTTAATTAAAGTTTTTTTTTTGTTTTTATTTTTGTTAAAAATTAAAATTTGCATATATGATATGCAAACGAAAAACGTTGTTCTCAATAAATAAATTAAACATTATTACCTATTTTTATGTACTTGCATACATTCATATATACGGAAAATAACGGCCAAGAAATAGCAATTATATTTCGTTCTTGTTTTTGTTTTTTTTTTTGTATCTAAATGCTATTTCTTATATAATTAATTATATTTAAGTATTTTAGTATTTTTTTTTAAATATAATAAATAAATTTACACACACTTTCTTTTCTATCAATTTCAATAATTTACATCTCCGATTTGTTTTTGTTTTTTTTTTACCAAGAATTTCATACTAACAAACATAATAAGATAGTTTTAATACATAGTTTGAGAGAGAGGACACAATCGAATGTTAATTTACAACTTTTAATGTTTTTTTTTTATTTTTGGAATTTTCAATACGATTTGAAATTTTAATTTTTGTTCAGTATATATTTATATAAATATTTTGTTGTTCTTGTTTTTTAATTATTACGTTAAATATAAAAAGTACTTACAACTTAAATTTAAAAAATATATATACGAAAAAATTTTATATTTATTTTTCTTTATTTATAAATATTTTTTTTTTATTTGTTGTTTCTTAAAATTGTGTTTGGTTGTTGTTGCTCCATTTTATTTTATTCAATTTTTTTTTTGTATTTTTATTTTCTTAAACTATATAATAATAATAATGATAACAGGATAGTAAATTTTACAGTGACAATTCCATTAAGGGCTATGTACTCGATTGGTTGTTGGAACTTTTCCATCGTATCTTATGGTGCAATCGAAATGTTATTGCCAACGATAGCAAAAGGAGTAATGCATGTGACAGTCTGCAGTTGGGGGAGACGCCACCATGATGCATTGCTGCTGGATGTTCGCCTGCAAAATAAAAAAGAAATACAAAATATAAACATAAAACAATATAATAATGTTTTTCTGAGAAATTGACAGTGAATATTGTTTGTATGATAAAAACAAAAGTTATACATTATTAAATTGTATTTTTATGTCATAAACTACAGGGATGTTACATATGCAAAGATGGATTGTTTTTCTTGAGAATTTAATCTTATTTTATTGTGAATAAGAATATACACACACTTATACATATTAAGTACTATTAAAATTCTATTAAATAAAATACATGAAGCTTAATTTAGTTTAGGAAAAGGATAAGTATCAAGTCTTTTTAAGACCAAAATTTCATGTCTTTAGAATTTTAGGAAAATTAACTTCGGATTAAAAAAAAATTTCTGTTTGTCTTTTAAACTAAGGCATTTGTCAAGATGGTTTAAACTTAGTTGAGTGGTTTTTAGATTATGTTAATATTTACTTCATCTTGAAAGTGACTTAACAACACAACAATGTTTTATTCAAATAAATTTGTACAGTTTAGACACTGGCTAAATGCCATGTATGTATATACGAGTATACCTTAATTTTTATTTTAAAATTTTTTAACAAAAAAAAAATCAGACTTAAAAAATTTCTCCAGATATTGAAGAGCGAAGAAACAATATTTACCCATTTTGGGTGGACATTTTTGTAGCTTTTATTTTTTGCAAAAAATGTCAATTTTATATTTGTCAACATTTTATCATTTAGGTAGGTATTTAGGTAGGTATTTAGGTAGGTATTGACAAATGCATTATGTTGAAAATTGTTTTTTTTTTTGTGAAGATATTTTAGTCGAAAAACAATTTTTGACACGTTTTGGTGAATTTCAGTTTCACTGTCAGTTTGATATTCGTCAAAAATTAACCATATTATGTTGTATAACAGTACAACTATGCAAAAAATAAAATAAATTCGAAGTTAAAATGATTTACCAGTCTCGACATATTCAAGTTAAGAAACTACTTTTGACATTTTTTGCAAAATTTTTTTTCAAGTTTTTTATGAAAAAAAAACTGTAAATTCGGTATTTTTGTCAAAATTGTAGCATGTATTAATAATTGTAATTTGTATTTGTATACTTAAAAAAATTTGAGGTCAACATCGTTGCCCATTTTCGAGATATTTAAGTCAAAAAACATTTTTTACCAACTTTTGCTAGAATTTTGTTTACTTTTTTTTTATTTTTGTAAAAAAATGTCAATATATTTTTTTTTGAAAATTTTACCAGATGTCAAGGACAACATTTCACATAATAAAATATTGTTTCGAAGATGATTTTCCATTTTTCCTTCATTGTATATTTGGGTGTCAAAATAGTTTTTTTGGTTCTTACTTAAAAAAATAACGGTATTTAGAACTTTTCCAAATTTATACCAAATCTGTATGGCATCGCAATGTACACAAACAATTTATTTGAAGTTTATTGCATTATGCGTTCCTGAGATATTTGCGGCCAAGTAAAATTTTCACTTTTTTTTTTTTTAAATTGCTACTGTTAAAAAACCGCTCGACAAGTTTTTATAAAAGTCCTTTCTGCATTTTTGAATTCATAACAATATTGAAAGAATTTAATTCGAGTCGATATCTATATTCATTTTCTCTCACAGACATATTATCTCTACAAATGACGAATTTAGATTCTAGGGACAAAAAAAAACGTAAAGATTTGTCAAAAATTCCAATTTGACAAATCGGACTGATAACAATAACTCCCTATGGGAGTAACATAATTCTAAATATTTTTCAAGGATAAGTCTATTGTTTTTTATTCCCTAAGCTAACATTAAAAATATAAAGTTTAAAACAATAACAATTTTATAAGGATTTCAAATTCAAAGTATAAAAATATGATGCAATGTTTATTTTCAATTATTTTAATAAATTGAAAGTAAAATAATCCTTTGATATTTTCAAAGCATAATTCCCAATTCGCATCACATCAGAATCTCACAATTCATTTCAATTAGATTTTATTTTTCAAGGATTTTTTTTTAAATTTAAATTCAAACGAGAGAAAGTTTAATATCAGTAATTGGAAAGTGAAATTTTCTTTTTTCAAACTTGGGATTTCAATTTTATTTTTTTTTTATTGTTTTTTATTTGCAAATCAAACTGTGCTCATTGACTTAGAATTCCTTGAGGTGCGATTGATTGCACCAATTAAGTTAATGACTAATAAGACTGTGGGATGTTTTCCCTAGACTTGTTAACTATCGTAGCTTTTTGAACTTACTTGTCTACGATATAATTATTGTTAGTATGGGAATAAGTGGTCCTTCGTGACAACTTATATCGATTGTTTGAAAAAAGAACTTAAATAAAATTGATCTTGATTTTGACGAAATTTGCCATTTTTAATTGTGTCAGGAACTTAGAATTTTGTAACATTTTATGATTTTACTTAAACTATGACAAAAAAAATACGACTAAAGAGTTGAAAGAGGTAAGAAACTGAGTGAGTTAGGAGACTAATAAAGGGTTTTGCAATAAAAGCTTTCAAAAGTACCTTCTCGGCGGTTGATAATGAAACTGGTTGACAAATTTAAGCTGTTGGGAAACTTGAGTTGAAAAATCAAAACCTTGTGAGTAACTTAAGAACGACTAAGGACATTGCTGTTGCATCTTTAAGTGTTGGCCAAAAACTAGGTTTGTCAATTTCTATAGTCGATCTTTGGAATTGGACATTCCACGAATGGCATTGTACTGTGATTTGTATATGAACTTAAGTAAATCTCAACGCTTTCAAAGTTTAGAACTCAAGCCAGTCAATCACCAACAAGCATTTTAAGGACTATAAAAAACCAAGAAATAGAATTAATATGTTGATAAGATTTCCCAATTACCTCGTTAACAATTGAATTTATTAAACTGACTAATATTATTTTGAATATCTCATCATGATAATTTGAATATAATTTCATTTCATTCAAATACTTTAAAATTTAGAGCTTTCAATTAAGTCACCATTAATATTTCCTTTATATTCATTTTCAGTATTAATTTGTGTACTTTTCATGACTGACATGACAGTTATCTTAGTTTACTCTATAACAGTGATTCTGTTTTTCCTACTTATATTTCAAACCCTCTGTTTTTTTCGTTCCTTGAAATTGTAGGTACCTTCCTACAAATAAACTAAAACTCTGACGAATCAAATTTCCTCGATAAGTGAACATTTCTACAACTACATACTAAAAATATCAATTTATGCTGAAAAAATTGCATCGATGGAAATATGAAATTTTATTTTGATTCTTCATATTTTCTGCGTACATAGATAGAAGATATGAAGGGGCTTCGTAAAGAGTATCTTTAGCTGTTTCAGCACAAATCTCTGATATACATTCACACTTATTATTTTATCAAATATTATGCTATCCTTGAAGCACTGACATAAGGAAATAAAATTATAGAACAACACCATTTACGTATGTATATAATAATAATGTAGTACCTACGAGATATTTTTCTCCTGGTTTCTTTTATTTTCGAAATACATATTACAAATAAAAACTAAGCTCATCATATAGAGAAGCCATCTAAAGTTCGTGTATAGAAGTTATATCTACCTCCAAGTTCGGGAAATGCAATTTTTCCTTATATTTCCATGCATGGTTGCCGAAGCATACGAAGGAGCTTCTTTGCTGATGCTTTGATGATGAAAAAGTAAAGCGTCAGCAACAAGAATAAACCTCGATATTCTTCCTTTTTCCTTCGTCCTTATTCAATATAAAGATATTGAAAGTGTTAAGAAAAAAAAACATATATAAGAAAATGCTGTCTATGCACTTTCAGCACATCTTGAGGGTTAGATATAATATTATGTATCTATGGTATGTTCACTTGTAAGGTATACTTTTAAGGAAACGAAATATTTTCCTATTTCCTTGGATATATCCTTGCTCTGATGCATTTAGGTTCTAATGGTTTCGTTTTCATCTCCTTAAATGCAAGGACTTGTAGTTTTCATGGTATGCCCAATCCTTATACCATCTTCAGTATCCATCTACTTGTTGTTTATTTGATGAGTAGGTACATTACCTGTTTAATGTTATACTTGTTTTACTTATAGAAATTTTCTTTTAGTAAAAATGGTTCAATTCGAAAAACTGATTCAAATTTTTGGAATTGAAAAATGTTAATGAACCTTAAGCCTAGAATTTTATATCTCCATAAATGCAGAATTTTGATTTGCAGAATTTGAATAGGAATGTGGTTTTTTAATAGAAATTTAAAAGTATATTAATTTAAGTTGCTTGCAACTTAAGTGACACTTTATACAATACTTTTCGTCTGCATCCTATTCTCTTTTCAAAATTTCCGTTCTAACATACAAAATGTATCACCATTAAAATCAGATTGCAAATGAAATCAAAAGTTTTAAAATTAATTCTCTAAAGCTCGTGTATTTCGTTTTTGTAATTTTCAATAATCTCAATGTTAATTAAAAAAAACCTCAGATCTGTGTTATTTTTTTTCTCTTAATGAAACCAATTATAATGTTTCTTTGAGTACTCTTATTCTCCTGTGGCAATATAAATCTTTAATCATAAGTAATTCAGTCGTTATTAATCAACTTTATAAGTAAGGTATTGTACCTTCAGCTACTAATGAAATTGATTGAGAATTCGATTGATGAATCCACCCCCCGCCTTAAGCTTAATCTATTTAGTACCTTCATAAATTATAATCCTCGTTATGATGGTTAACTTTATTGTTGCCTCTTTAAATCATTGAAATGTCAAATTTGATTTAAACTGGAATTTTTTTTATGTTTCAATTGATGACGATGAAATTTATCATCTTCTGGCTGATTACTAACTCTATAGGACGTATTAACCTTTAATATTTGAAACAATGTTATAGTTTTTTTTTTAAAGCAAAAAATTATTATCAAAAGTCTGCCATTGAGTAAATTTGACAATACATAAATTCTCTGGGCCAATTGAGTCCACTTAAGCTAATTGATTCTTATCGTAATAAAATTCATTTTCCAAATTACCAACTTTCTGCTTCATTGGATATTTAGAGTTAAATATTAAGGCATTTTGGGGTACTCACAGTCACAAACCACCCCCTACCCCCCACCCTTCCAAAAAGAACAAGAACCTAACCATAAATGAAAAAGAAAGTTAACATTCAGCAAAATATTTTAATCCATTTCAAGGATTTCAGCAAAAGCAATTTAATGCATAATGTTAGAAGACCATCATGAGTGATGTGATATAATCAAATTGGAAAGTAAAATTAAATTCATGTATGTACATATATTCATAAATAAATACCCTCATACAGATTTATGTATAATTTCAATGAAACCATTTCAATATTTAAATTACTATAAAATCAATTACATAATCTTCAGCTTGAACAATATCCTTAAAGGAGGTCATTGCTTCAATCATATATTACATATACTCTTTAATATACAAACATCCATATTTATCATTCCTTACAATATAATACTGAATTTGAATTCAAATTTGGGCAAAATTATAAATGGTCCTAATTATAATTAGGTATACCATTTTGGCATTTCACTTACCATCTACGATATGTACTCGAACTGATGTTGGATTTGCATTTGATGGCGTACACGTATACAGTCCCGAATCCTGTTGGATGGCTTTTTGAACCAATAACCGGCTGGTTGTAAGGACACCCTTTTCTGTAACTAATGATATTCCACCTCGGGGTGAATCGAAATTTATGACCTAAAATGGCAAAAAAAAACGGATCTCAATATAGTTAAATATTTATGTGTGTATGAGTTCAGAGTGTATAAGGATGTATAAAGCATTACAATCCTGCCTTTATCCAGAACGACAATAATATCTGACTTTATTTCAATTAATGTATGTATGCATACATGAATGTGTTGTGTGTGTGTGTGTTTGTTGGATGATTTGGGCCATTTCATGCAGATATACTACGTCAGAATAAAAGGCAGTAAGACTTATTTGTATGTAATTGTATAAGTAGGTAATTAACTGAACATATACATATACATATATATAAGTATAAATAGACTCACTTGTCGGTTGTGCGACCAAATTACTGTGGGCGGAGGTTCTGGAGCAAATTTTACTATACATGTAAGGTTTATTGTTGATCCTCTGTTGATGTGGAGTTCAGGGCCGCCAATTACTTCGGTAATAGGTTCTAGAAAAAAAAAAAACAGAAATAAGAAAAAAATGTGTAAATACTTAGGAGATTATTAATAATCATAAAAATAAGACAAATTTTATTTTTTTGCTGATTAGGTTAGCTTGTTGTAAAATGACCATTCCTAGAATATTCAAAGACTATTAAATGAGGACATGTTTCTTTCTTATTTTTTTTTTTTTGATGATAATTTGTCTGCAGAATTTAATTTTTTTGAATTGAATTTTTTTTTTTTTGAATTATTATCGTTGGGAGAGTATGTGGCGGAATTATAGCTGAGATAGAAATTTCCATCATTTTTTGAGGATAAAAGAAAAAAGTAAAATACAAATTGAATTTCAAAGAAGTAAACTAATTTTTTGATACTGGTATTTGAAAGTCAATAACAGTAGCGTATCAATACTGTAGAAAACGAGTATTGTTCAATATCTTTCATTGAAAAATTGAATATATTTTAAATTTAGAAAGACACAAACATTTGTCTGAGACAACTTGTGACATCAAATTTTTAAATAAATATGTATTTGTTTTCAAATCCTTAAATAAAGTGATTTCTGTGAATCACAATGAAGACCTTAAATGACAGATTAATTGAAGACAGGTCATCAAGAATTCGTAGGAATTCTATTCATAGAAAAATCTTTGAATTTCAAAGAATTTTGGTCTTCTCGTGAAAATAAAATGCATTGATTTTTTCATAATTTTGTTTCAATTGAAAAGCTTTGGTGGAACGTTAGAGGTTGATGATGCCGTGGGCTAAATGAGTTATTATAGAAGTCAATTTTTAACTACTGATGTCAATGGTTAAATATTGGCTTCCAAAGCTGGTGGTTTGTCGGCTTTAACCAATGACTTAACATAACCTAACAAAAAGAAATCTTAGGAGGTGTTAAGTTGCACGAAAAAAGAGGACAGTTTACAGGAGAATTTCTCGAAATAAGTCGTTACCAAATTTATTCTGCAAAAAACAAGATTAGAGTTTTGTTAAATTTATTTCCTTGAATTTTTTCCACAAATTCTAAAATTTTCAAATATTTTAATTTTATTTTAAATTCATACAACATTTTAAATTAAAAACTTTTGAAATAACGAACATTTTGAGAGCATGAGTAGCTATTTCAGAAAAGTTTTCAAGAAACTAAGACAAAGTTGGTAGAGTTTGAATTTAATTATCTGACTTTTTTTATTCTCACGACCTAAATTTAATTTTTGTATTTAAATACAAAGACTTTAAAAAAAACTGCTTTTATATATACACTATTTATAACTCAAGAACGGCTAAACCGATTCTGATGAAATTTGGCACACAGATAGATTATAGTCTGGAATAGTCTATATATGCTACTTTTTATCACGATAATACATATGAATAGTTGCAGTGTTATAGCAAATCTTGTCTGAATGGCTGAACGGATCTGGATGAAATTTGGCTCGGAGTTATCTATACTAATATACAAAGCTGAAGAGTTTGTTTGCTTTGGATAAACAGATTATAAACTCAGTTAACTAGAAAAATGACGATATAACATTTTATTCGAATCGCTTAAGCTGTTTTCGAGTAAATACAACAACTTTTTAATTAAACAAAAGAAATGGGAGATGATATTAAATTGATAGTATGAAATATTGACGATAATGTTATAAATGTAAATTTAAGAAAACTTGAACTTTTACATTAGGTAATATTTTATATGATTCACGGAATAACAGTGAGTTATAATTTAGAAATTATTAAGATATTTGGGAACATTTACTGTCACCTTTGTCAAAATGGAATTTATAAAATCAAGCACACCTTATTGTACAAAATTAGTCAGCAATCTTATGCAAGTTGTATAAATACATATTTTCTTTAAAATATAGTTTAAAAAAAAATATGAATCCAAAAACAAAAATACAAATCGAAGAATTAAACGACATTGAAATGACTAATTACAAACTTCATTCAATTATAACCCAACTCCTTTTTCCTCATATAAACATATTTAAGATAATTAGGCTTAAAAAGTCAATAAGTGCCCCACTATATTATAGTTCAGCCATGTTAAACACGAAAAAGAAAAAAAAAAAAAAGAACTCTTAACCACCAATTAGTTTTATTTCAGCAATAACAAAATGGAACAAATTTATTTCTGATTCCTTTACGATATACAAACAGGCAGACCTGAATACACCCCACCCAATGTCAAATTATAAAATTCAAGACCTTAATTAAACATTTTCAACTTCTCTTTAGTTGTTATTTTGTCGTCGTTTCTTGACGCCATGCCGGGCGTCCTTCTTCGTCACCGTCACCGTCACCGCCACCGAACCAATGTCATCAAAATTCACCTCCCATTTTTTTTTTTTATTTTTTTTTTTTTTGAAAGGAAAGCGAACGAATGCAGGAAAAGTTCTTCGCGCTTTCTCTTGAAAATTGCCGACCTAGTTTTCGTGTTATAAAACAGGTACAAACGTTCGCTGAGAGACTTTCCTTTCCTTCATAATCTTTTCCAAGGAAAAACAAAAAATGAAGAAAAAAAAAAACAAGAAATAAGAACAAAAAAAAAAAACGTGCACATCGGCTACAATAAGTTCGTCGTATCCTATAACTTGTCATGAAGTATTGTCAGCACTTTCAAGGACAATAATTCCATGAAACTATGAAGTGGAGTAAGATAAAGCTGATGGCAGTGTCGTTTGTCGTTTGCCGTTTCTTCAAGGAGGTTGGGAGTCATAAAAAAGGACAAACAAATATAAAACCAGATGATTATACCCTAGAGAGTTGTTCTATGTTATCCTAGTACTGTATGTATGTATGTAATGGTATAGAGAGGTGGATAAATTCTAGTGTATACACAGTGCAGAGTGCGGGGAAATCCAGGACCCAACCCTAGCTTTGTATATTATATTTATATGTATACTCGTATTTTTATGTATTTTTGAAAGTTTGTTTTTCTTTCAGTTTTTTAAGCTTTTCTTTTATAAACTTTTCTGATATTTTTTCTTCCCCCCTACAATGATGTGTGTCTTTATATGTATGTATGTATGTGCATAATGGAGGCTCCTTAGGGCAAATTTTGTCCTGTGATACGATGATAGATGATTCATATAAAAAAAACACAAAACGGTATGTGAAAATTATAACCTTGAGAAGATTAAGAAAAATAATCCATATGTCTTGCGACTGGCAGCTTATAAATGAATTGACGGATATTTACTTGTATAAGTAGAGTATGTATGTATGTATGTAATTTGGTGTTAAAGAATTTTACATAAACATTTCGTATGTATATTTAGATACCGATGAATTCTCAAGCGTCAATATTTGAATTTTAATTTTAGCCTCATCACCACCATCATCATCATCATCATCAGCAGAATTATACATATATCTACTGCCAAATAATAACGCCTTTATTCAAATTAACAAGAAAATGGCTTCAAATGATTTTAATTAAATTTCATAGCTCATGCTATGTTTTATATATTGTATATTGTTACTTAAAAAAAAACATTTTTTAATTAAAATGTTTTTGCAGAGGTTTTTATTTTTATTTTTATTTTTTTTGTTTGTTTGAAACAATAACTGAAATGTGGTATTGACGGTTTTGGTTTAATTTAGCTATGTTTTTGTCTTTGACGATGTGACGGCTAAAGGTAACCTAATGGCCATTAATTTTAAAATAACAAGTTTTTTTTCAGATTTTTCTTTTTTGATTTATTAATAGCATTTGAGTTTAGATTGTGTTTTAATAAAATAACACATCGGAGCATTGAATTTTAAATTGTTGACAAGCACAACGTCACAAAGTTGACTGACGGAAAATAAGGAAAAATTAAAGTTCTAATAAAATGATGGTTTTGGCTTCACCTATTATACGAGTGGGATTTTGTAAGCCCGGAAACCAAGATCCTTCAGCAAAATGGATGGACTGATTCGGGTCTTCTTCGATACTCTGCTCCACAGCATCAAAAGCGTCTTGGGTGCGCACTGTGCTAAATATGTACTATTTTCAAACGTTTTTCAGAAGCAACTCTATACATTAAGAAATGGCAAACCTGCAATTTGAGCATAAATCAAGTGACAGCTGTCAAAAAGACTAACCCCGAAAAAAGTATTGCCAAGATTACAAACAGGAAGTCTAAAAAAAACACGCTTTTAAAGCTTTGGGCAATATTTTTCGGATATCGAGTGCCCCCACACTTTTTTGACAATTGAACTAGTTATTTTCGTTCATTATTATTTTAAGCTTAATTTTAAAATTATTTAAATTTTTTTTAGTTCTGCCTGTTAAGCTTGTTTTCTTAAGTTTTTTTTTTTACTTTATTTATATTGTTTTAAATTTCAATTTGACTCAAAACACACCAAATAGATAAACAAATACAAATGTAGACCAGAGCTCCATATTAAAATTGAATTCTCTCACCACTCAAATATCAGCGAACCCATTAGTCTAGCACCCATCACCAGTCACCACTCACCAGTCACCCACCCATCTAAATTTCTTTCTATTTTTCCTTCTCCTCTGAGTCGGAGTATTTTATACTGTAAAATTCTCTCCTACTCCTAGGCAGTATCACTCCACCCAAGCCCAACGCAACGACCGCGACCCAACCAACGCAGCCATTTTGTTTCCCCTATCCATTATTTGAAATAATTTCTCTCAGAAAGAGAAAGAGAATGAGAACTTGCATTCCAATACAATTACAATTACATGTACATCTAAGATCTAACACCAATATTTTTTTAAGTCGCTTGCGCTGAGCGCTTAATTCAGTCCTTGGAATTTTACCTTTGATGTTGCTGAATCTGAGTGAGAAAACAAGTGTAAGGTGAGATTAATAGAATTTAACAAAAAGACAAAGAAGAGCTTAGTCGTTTTCTCATCTTCATCAAGTGTGTGCAGTCCGTCGGAAGTAAAATAGTTTAAAAAAAGTGCAGTTATGTTCTTAGATTGTTCGGGAAACGGTTTAAGTGAAAAAAGTGGATTTATTAAAAAAATTAAAAGTGAAGTGATTAACCCTGCAGTCGTCGCGCACCAAAAAGTTACACCAGTCGTCGCGTGGATTACATATGTAATCCATTCAAAAATTTAAAAAATAAATAGAATGGTTTAATTTTTTTAAATTTAGTTTGCTTCAAAATTTAATTACATATTACTTTAAGTAAACAAAATAATTTTTGTTTGTAAATGCAACAAAACAAAAATAATAAATATAAAAATTAAAAACTTGGGCGTTTTTCATGGAAAAAAAGGGTCTTCAGTTTAAAATTCTGTAAAATTCAAATAAACTTTAAATTTCTTGGCTAATTATTGATTTCTAAGAATGATAAACTTATTATTAACAAATGTATCTGGACTAGTCATAAAAAACAAATTTTTGACATTTGCCATATGATCGGCCAGTGCAAAAAATACTGGCACCAGTCGTCGCGCGGATTACAATAGTAATCCACGCAACTTTACAAAGCTCTCGTGACCCAACCACCCACGACCCGGACTTGCGATTCACTGAGCGCACGTGCCAACTATTTAACTGTAAGTACTAAAAGAGACGAAGAATATCCACTACTAGTTTTTCGGGAATACTTAATTTTGCATTAGTGGATTACAATAGTAATCCGCGCGACGACTGCAGGGTTAATGTGGTTAAATATATGTGTAGTTAGTGAAAGTGCAAGTGAAATAAGTGAATTTTATAAAAAATAGGGTGGAAGGGAAGCGATTGGAAAAAAGGTTTGTAAAAAATATTCTTTTATGCAATTTATATTTTACCGCTATGGCTGAATCAGAGCAGTCACGCGTTGCCGCTTGTTTATTTTATAAGGCAACACGGCAATGTTTATTTAAAATATAAATTATTCACAAATGATGAAATAACACAAAATAAAATTACATTAAATATTATTGTTATCTTATTATTTTTATTTTTTCAGGAATAAAAGTCTTGGAAGCAGAAAATTTAAAGCACTTCCAACAACGTGGGAAATTTTAGTAGGTCATTTGCAGGTTGACTGAAGGTTTGTTTTCTAATAAAAATGGTAAGTGAGTTGTGATTTTGTATATATTTTTTAATTAAAATTCATGAAAATTTTAAAGAGCAAGAGCTCTTAAATTTAAACTTAATTCATATTCATTACTTTTTCTTGATAACTATAAATACTGTGCTTAAAATTAATTCTAATTTAGTTTACAAATAATTTTTACAAATCATGTATTATTGCTGTCTTATAAGTTGTATTTATAAAAGTTAATTTTACAATTAACTTCTACTTATTCATGATATTAATCAGAAAACAAGCCATATAGTGTTTGTTTTTTAAAGTAAGTCACCATTTTGTTATAGGTTTTTATCACGGTTTTATCAAAATCTTGGTTTCAGTATTTCAAATTGCTAATGTTAAATTTTCGTTTAATCTCTAAATCCTTAAGACCCTTAAGATGGTCCAAGGTCTTCACAATACATACATACTTCTATTTTAAATGAATTTATTTCTAAGCTGTTTTTTCGGTTGAAATTGTTTTTCTACCAAGGAAATTAAGAATATTTTAGAGTTTGCCCCAATTCAATTACAATTTTTATTTACATACTGAAACTGTCAATAGATTTAATCAAAATCCGTTAGAAATGAAACTTGAAATCTTGGCAATAATTTTAGGCGGAAATATTAACTTGTTCAGTGTTATAGGGGAAAATCGTCAAACGAAGTGATATTAAGGTTATATTAAAGTTCAGAGTTTTCGGGTTAAAAATTAGGATTTAAAAGAATTTCATTAAAAATTTTGTCTAGACTTTTATTTGAATTCGTTGCCACTGACATTAAGTGAAACAATTGTAAAATGCATTTCAAGTTTTCAAACGGAATTTTTAAAACGCTCAAAAACGGCGTCTCAAAAATGTAGTCAAAGTCCCAAAACTCGTTCAGAGTTTTCATACGGGATTGTAGGAGTCAATCGGGTTTTCATCGTCGCGCAGCAGAAAATTCCTAAAACTCGTTCAGAGTTTTCGAGCGGAATCGCAAAATCTTTCGAAATTTAACTTAAACCAAAACAGCTAACTAATGATTTGGGCCCAGTTTTGATTTGATTTCCCGATGATCTTTGGCTGAAAATACTTGTTACCATCCTTTTCGGTCCTAAGTCGTGATCAGCGGGTGACTCGTCGAATATATCAATTTAGGCGAAAGTCTTAATCTAGTTTTAACTAACCATCTTATTCGATGTAAGTTTTGATGAAATGTTTGTATTGACTCTCAAAACGGGCAGATATAACAGATTGTCATCAATTTCAATAAAACTCGTTAAAAGTTTGAAAAAACTTTTCGACCGCAAAATTTTAAAAAGAACTAAAATTTCAAGTGCATCTGGTTTTATATGTTTTTTTTTTAAAATGCAAAAACAATTCTCAAAAATGAACTGATTATCATAACATATTTGAAAATTTGTCGGTAAATGACGAAGTCGTGGCTCAAACTAAGTTAAAAAAAAAACTCGTCCAAAGTTTTCGGGAAGGAATAATCGATAATAAATTGTTCGATACCGAAAAAAAATGTTTTGAAGTCGTTAAGATTTGTAAAAGGTGAAAAATGATTTGAAAATACATTCCTCTGGAGGTAATATCATTAAAGCTGTTGACAGTTTTCAGCTATTTTTTTTTTAATTTCTAAGAAATTTAAAGGAACTCATTATAAGTCTTGAGTTGAATTCTCAAGATTTTCAAGGGAAAGGCGTTTAAAATTGTAAAATTTGATTTCAATTGCTCGATATGTGGTTTAGTATTCTGGAAGACTATAGAAAAATCTTCTTGTAGAAGAACTTACAAAATGATTTTTGATTGAGATATTGATGCAATATGTACCTACTTAAAAAGACTTTGTTGCGTAATTGTCAAAATTACTAATATTCCTGTTCATTCCCAATAAATTTCGACAGCTGACAGTTGCATTATTTGATCAAAAATTAAGAATTTTAAAGAAAAAATATTAAGTTTGAAAATTAATTTTTCGAAAACTATTCACAAATCCAGCTTAACCTAAATGAAAACAATTAAAGAAAAGATTTTTGGCTTTCTAAAAAAGTATTACATGGCGTTGTAGATTTTACCCTTCTTTTTAAATATTTTTTCAGTTTTAAGTCAATTTAAGAAAAAATAAAAATGCCCATCCCGCCTAAACGGAGGGACCCAATCTGCAGCTTCTTTGATGCTAAAATATATTAGTTTATCCTCGAGGACATTCTAAAAGCCATCTAGGATTTGGTATATTTATGTATATTAATTAGAAGTCGTAGTGTGACATTTAATTTAATCCCCCAACTAAGTACTACATCACAGCAACATAATAAATTAAACATTCGAAACAAGACCAAAATTCATTATCCTAATTCTAGAATTTTTTATTTTTAATCAAATCAATTTTATACAAATTACTAGCTAATTCCCACCCGCTTCGCTGTGTGCATTTATGAAGAAAAAAAATTGAACCTGGCTAAAAATAATTTAAAATTGAATTTCGTCTCATGTCAATTTAAAGCCATGTGATACACTCCAGAGTGATAATAAAACCCAGAAAATTCAAATTTAATGGAAAGCTAAATTTCAATAAGTTTTCCGGTTCAAAAACAAAAAAGACGGTTTGCGGAAAACAGGGAAATTCGATTTTAATTTCACTTACTTAAAGAGAAAAGGAAAGTGAATCCGCTTTAATTGGATATCTATGTATATCTATCAAATTTTAGCATTGATCGTACCCCAACGCCATCTATTATTTATATTTCTGATTTCTCCACGCAAAATGCATGCAAAACAATTTTATTTTTCATACAAAAATCAATTTTAATAATTTTCTGACTTGGTGGGAATGTTTTCTTTTATAAAAACCTTTTCATGACTAACAGATAGAAAACAGATTATACTGAAAAATATTATTGTTACTTTTTCGATTTTTCGGAAATTATAGTGATGAAATGCCATTCAGATGTTTGTCCATAATTGAAATTAAGAAATTAAAAAGAATAAAAATGCTTTTTCAATTTTGTCCCTTTTTAGATTTTAATGATTTAAATCTACTCTGAGAAGAAGAAAAGTATACAAAAACTTAAAAAAAAAGTAGAACCAAGCCAAAAAGATAATAAAATTCTATCGGAATTCGTCTTTTTCGTTAAAAAATCCGAAAAGATTCAAATGTACGAATACGAATGAGAATTTCAATTTTGATGCATCTTGTTAAATGATTTTTTGTCATTTTTAGGATTACCAATATTTATTTCAAATAACTGCATGTCTATTTTGTTTAAAATGTATTTGTTTCCTTATTGGGAGCAAATAAATGCAAGTAGTACAAGGTGTACGAATATGACTAAAAGTGACTGTATGGACTTTCATTTTGTAAAGAATTGTTTTCGAATACAAATACAAACAAAATTGAAATCGGTACATAAATTCGCGCGTTAGGCAGCCACACACACATTATTAAACAACAAAATCCTTAAGAGGTCCTAAATACATTTGAAACCAAAAAAATTACACATCGGTATATTGAAAACACTCACTTTTTTGTATTATAACTCAAAATCACTTCACGTTTAAAAATTTAAATTGAAAACGATTCAGAATAAAATTAAATAATTTAAGTTAAAAAAAAACTTAGTTTAAAGCTAAATTAATGATAATGGGAATATATTTTCTAACACACAAAATTGAACATCTTTACTGTATATATGGAACTGTCGATTCCGAAAAATACTTGCACAATCTCGAAAACGCCTTAATACTCTAATTTCAGCAAGTGCGATCAAAAATGGAGAATCGTGTGCTTAAAGTATCAAAATCTATTGGAAACAATGTCAAAACTGTTAAAATATGTACATATGTTCTTGATGTTGCAAAATTGCGTTTTTATGAATCGATTTAATTTTTTGCTATTTGTAGAGAATGGTGCGTTCGAATATAACTTTTTTTTTACATAGAAACCATCTACAGATGATTCTCTATAAATGGCAAAAAACCAAATTTAAATCGGTACATAAATGCGCGAGTTAGGCGGCCACACACACATTTTAGAAACTCATTTTTATATATATAGATGTACGAACACATAAATTCAAAGAATCTACATACATATTCCAGTAAAAAATCATCTCTGGCATCTAAATTGGCATCCTAAAAAATCCGTGAGCTAACTTTAAACTTACTTAAAGTAGCTTCCCAAATGTAATTAATTAGCTTTGACTTACTAGAACTGAGTTGTGTTCCGAAAGTCAAAATAAGTACTTCGAAGGTGAAACTCTTTTTTTTCAAAGGAATCACTTCCAAGTAATTTCTTTTTAAAAGTTCTTTTTCATGGATTGTCTCCTCTAAATTCCAATTAAATTACCCTAAATTATCTATTTTCCGAAAACTTTTCACAACCATCTGTGTAACAAACCAAATTCAAAAAAATCTTTCTATTTTTGTCAAATAAATATTAACGAACTTTTAACCAAAAACCAATATTTCTTCCATTTTCAACCATCCTATCTTTGGTGAGTTTTTTTTTCTTCTATTTATACAAAAAAAATCACAATCGTTAACTTTTTAAAATTTATAACACATGTTACGATTTCACCAAATGTCCATTAACTACCCCATTCAAGTCGTTATCATGGTTACATTTATTCTTTTATACAAAAATTTTGTCCTTTTCAATACGAAGACCCAAAAGAATTCGTCAGCTTGTTACCAAATAAAAAAAAATAATAATACAGCCTCAAAGAATGTTTCTGTTTTTTTTTTTTCTCCACTGAAGGGTTAAATAAATAGGTATCACTCACGGTCATAGAACCCAAGAGAACAAAAAATATCTATATATCTTTCAAAAAAAAAAAAAAACTGCAAACTGCGATAAAAGGAAGAAAGATACATTCGAAAAGATTATCTTGGTAACCATTCAACAAATAAAGGACCATTGCCGCGAGGCTTACCAACCGATCCATAAGGTGTTGAGCGTAATCTTTTCGCAAATATGAAAATACCATAAGGATTTATATATATTCCTTGGGCATTCCTGGCTTGGTCGGGATGATTTTTTTTGTTGTGTTCGTTTTTGTGATGGTTATTTTTCTTTTTTTTTCTTTTGTGGTTTAATGTTGCCTCCAAGTAGATATCCATTAACCTTTTTTGGCCTTAAGAGATTTTTATTATTATTTTATTTCTTAAAGATCAGATTATCCACTGAATGAATACTTTGTTGTAACAGAGGATTTGAATACAAATTCGTGCGTACAGCACAGCGCCATAATGAGGAGACAAAAATGATCGATCGTTTGTGCCCACAGGAGGCATTGATAAAATAAATTAATTTGTCCTTCACTTTGTCTTAGGATACGTCCTGCTCCTGACTTGCTTTATTACAATTTCTTCTGCACTGAAACAAAAAAGACAGTGCTGGATTGTTATCCTGGATGTTGGTAGGAAAAGAAAACTTTTTTTCTTGACACATTAAACCAAGTTGAAGACACTCAAAAATAATTATAACTACAATTTTGATAAGTTTAATTTAATATCTTAAAAAATAAATTAGTAACATACAATTACAATATCGAACAAAATGAGGCCCATAAGGAGTCAAATCCGTCCTTGATTGTTTTTTATTGAAAACATTAAAGTGACAATTCCAAGAAGAAGAATTTCAAAAAAATTGTGCTTTTCAAATTAAAGGACTTTGGAATTTAATTAAGAAAAAAAAAAAGAAGATACAATATCTCTGAGATCATAAGAAAATATACCCAAGAGCTACATTCCTTTTTTTTTATTTTTATTTATTTCAATCATTGACCTGGCTTGCTTTTCTATTTTTTTTTGTATCTATAGCTACTCACAGTTTTACATTTTTGATTTAGTCAAAGTAATCCATCAATCAAATTAAATGCGCTATAGTTTGTCTGGGTAAAAACACTCAAGAGCTCTTTTAACTTCGTGTATAAGACAGCATCCAAGTCAAGTATCCTTGTCATTATTTTATATATATGCATATACTGTAAATATATATTGAAAAAAGAAAAGAAAACTGTGTACAGCTACTCGTAGATACTTTGAAGGAAAATCATTATAAAATGGTGAGAGGTTATGTACGAACATAGACAGATATAAACGATTTTGAGTGTCTGGCGATAAAATTTCACTTTTTGCTTTGGAGTATTACGGTAAATGATTTTGACTTGATGGCACTTTTATTGTACATACATACCAACTCGTACATACATATAAAGAAATAGATACATATCAGATACAGATATAAATGAAATAAAATTTACGACTGGATCGCACGTACTTTCTTTTTATGGTTTTCCATTGACGTATATTGAAGTTCAGAGCTATCAGCTTATTTATGTATGATGATTTTGATTTAATCAAAGGACTACATAGATAAGCAAGTCGAATATCTGATCAGAAAAAAACGGTGTTTTTTTTTGAAAAACTATGTCATGTCATGTTTTGTTAAGTTTTTAAGGGGATACAGTTACAAATGTGCGATTTTGTCATGTCAAAATTTCATAAAAAGGAAATGGCACTGCAATTGTAGTCACGGAGAAGCGTTCCCTAATCAAATCGTCCCTTGAAAAAACAAAGTGACCTTACTTGAAAAAAAAAGACAGTACACTTAGGCGTATACGCACTTTTTTATTATTGAATGTTCAAGATTTTTTGTTTTAATTTTCGATAAACAATATTTAGAAGCGCAATAAGTTAAATATGTCGCAAAAAATCTCATAAATTATCACAATTTAAAATTACTACAAGCACATTAAAGGCGGTGTAAAGAAAAACCAATCTTTTCCAAAGCTTAATTTTGGTATATGCTTTTATAAAATTTCTAAAGTAAATCAATTAAAAAATTAACTATGAAAAATCACACAAAATACCATCAGTAATTTATTAATACATTCTTTTCAAATTATTTCAAGCTTACGCTTTGATAAACCATTTGGAAAAATTGTTCACTCAAAATTCCTCAATAAAAAAGATACCTACCTTCCAATTTATATAAGTAGACACTTATCTTATAAATACATAAAAAAAAATAATAAAAAAAAACAGATCCTTTAACAACATTTCTTCGGATATCGTAGTCCTGTCATAATTGAAAAAAAATGTGCCTTAATTCTTTAAGTGATTTTTGGGAGAAATTTACTTTGAAATATTTTTATGATTTCATAATCGGCTCCCAAGGGAAAAAAACGTTTCTTATACATACATACATATTTTTGTCATTTAAGCTATGGCCAATGGGGTTTCATTTTTTTGTTGTTGTTTCCACTCCAAAAACAAACAAAGGAAATAACCAGAATGTTACCCAGTATTTAGCAACAGTTTCAATTTATCACCTACTTACCCAAAAAACCACTAGCGTGGCTAATGCGATATAATGTTGGTTTAAGTGATTTCAATCTCCCCTTTTCTATATAAATGATATCTACTTCGTATTTCCTTAACACAAACCCGCTAAAAAACAACACATATCCTTGTTTTTCCAGAACACCACCACACCATATCCTTCGTCGTCGTTGTGTTGAATAACACTCGCACAGAGATAAACATAAATAGCTGTTTCCATTTCTCTGGCATTAAAATAACTCGTAGATTACCTTGTTTTTTTCTACCACCAAAAGGAATTCTAATCTCCTTGTGTACTCGTATTTGCTCAAAGGACACGAAGTGGTCGACATTTTCTTTGCTTCTTCTCTTTTTCTCTTATGAACCAGCAGCAGCATAAAAAAACAATATCAACGCAACGGCAAAACATGATGTTTTTGCTGTCATAAATTGAAAAAACAAAAATGCTGGTTGGTCTTTTCTTTGCTTTTTAACAAACGATAAAGGAGAGCTTCCTTTGTTTGGTTGTAAGCCAAAAGGAACAGAGTCCTTTTTAACCATCAGGATGACTGCAACTATAGGAATAGAGGATATAAAAATAGCAGCAAGTAGTGGCAAAATGGTGTGGCATCACAATGCAACATCAGCACACCAATGGAAAACAGGCCAGGGCACTCATTCAAGGATTCAAGGTACCTATGTATGTATATAATATGTAGAGGTAGGATGTGAGTAGGTCCTCTCCTGCAGAAATGCAGAAAATTAAATGGCAAAAATAAAATATAAGAATACGGTACAATAACAGTACTTCATCGAGTCATAGTGGCTCTTAAATAGATTTACTAGGTCCCAGGTGTTCACAGGTCCGGATCTGGACTAGATTGTGTGTGTTGTGT
The DNA here is from genome assembly GCA_905146935.1 of Scaeva pyrastri. Classification (NCBI taxonomy): domain Eukaryota; kingdom Metazoa; phylum Arthropoda; class Insecta; order Diptera; family Syrphidae; genus Scaeva; species Scaeva pyrastri. The sequence continues at coordinate 18,603,484 of LR989929.1, read as the reverse complement.
ATATATAGGTATGTAAGGACTCTTGTACTCATTCCTGCATACAAAAATAAAAGGTAAGGTTTAAGTGACTGCCAGCAGAAAGAATGACGACGCACTTAGACCTCATTATGGTCCATTGTGTTACTGCATGAATCTGTTGGGGTGTTTAATGCCCGTTAAACTTTTAAGAGTACTTATTTGATGAATCAGAAGTAGGTTAGTAAAGGTACGTGAGTTTATCGAATCAATAGGATTATCAAGGGTGGTAAACACTTTTTAATGGGAAGATAACGTTTATTAACAATCACAGAGTTACTCTGGGGAAATTTCTCTGTATACAAAAGAAAAATTAGAAAAACATAGAAAACATTGCACGACAAGATCTCATTTATTAACAAATTACAAATTATTATGAGATTATTTAATCAGTATAAGAAGTTTTTATGGATGTTCAAGTGTGTTTGGCTTGATCTATATTAAAATATGAAAAATTATTAAAAAACATAGAAAACTTAAAATGATATTTAAATTGTATTTCACGACTAATTTGAGCAGTCCAAAAATTAGGCTTTTTAGCACTTTCTTTTCAGATGAAATTTGTTATTTTAATGCCATGTAAGTAAACTTTCAAAAAAACATAGAAAACATGGAACAATAAAATTTAGGTATGGACTTACTAGTGAGTATTAAAAGAGGTTTTAACTTATTGATATACGAAGTTAGCAAGAAATATAAAAAACATAGAAAAAAACATAGAATGAACAATTTCCTACCCTAACTAGATTTGGACTTTCTACAGATAAATTATTTTATTAAATAGTAATCTACTCAAGATGAGATTTCTTTGGTCGATGATTTCTTAAGTTTGGAGAAACAAAAAACATAGAAAATATTTATCAAAAAATAATTGATGATTTAACAACAAGATCAAATTTAAAAAAAAAATAAATAAATAGGTTGCTTGTATGTCCTTGGGTTGGAGGAGATGAAGAACAAAACATAGAAAACATAGAATGCTAGATTAAATTTAATAAGAGAGCTATATAAGGAATTTTAAATTTTAAAAAAATCATAGAAAATGTAAATTACAAACGCCGCCGTTAATAGGCCATAATTTTTCACACCAAATCCCGCACTGAGTTTATAATATCAACCTACTTATGTACAAAATAAAGTACGTATCACAGATGGTGTGAATATTTTTGCTCTTTGCATTGAACAAAATGTAAAAAAGAAAAGAAAAAAAAATATAATATTCAAGATAAAATGAAGAAAAAGGACTTGGCCAGAGTGTCAAAGGATTTGTGTATTAAAGTTTATAGAACTATATGTATATTTTTGCTATTGCTTCATCGTGAATATGTATAAGAGTGATATATATGTATATAAAATGTATGTATGTAATTTTTTGCGCAAAATTCTGCGGTTGCCTCGGAAACGTATGCAGAATAGAGACTTATTTTACTTCGTCCTTGGTCTTTTTGTTGCTTTCTTTAGGTTGATGCTTTTAGTTTTTACTGCTCTATATGACACCACTGAGGTGCGGTTAACGGCACTTAAGTATAGAAAACGGAGCAGAATGGAAAATTCTTATGCCTACATGCATATATTTGTACATTTATTTCTAATAAGTATATCATAATACATACATATAATCGCGGATTGTTTTTTGTTTACACTTAGTTGGAGTTAATGAAAAAAATAGGGTATTGTTTATTGTATTTTTACATTTACATATTTTTAAAAAATCAAAATAGTAGAACAGAAATTAAAATGCCTTATCATAAGTTTAAAAATTCTTTTTTAAATTTTTTTTTATTTGATAAACGATTCCTTTACTATCGAAGTTTCCAAATTTAGAAGGAACGGAAATGTAATCCTCCAAAAGTGGTCTTTACAAAATGAGTACAAAAAAATTAAAATTGCCCTTATTGTTCTTGATGGTATAGGCTCTAGAATTTTACTCCCCCACAAACCCTCGTATAATTTAATCAACGTTATTAAACGAGACATAATTCTTACTTTAAGCTCATTGAAAAGGGTAATATGCGGATCATTAATTTTGCTTTATTCACACAAAAGAAAAAAAAAGAACCGAAGAAGAAAAAAAAAATTGATGACAACTTGTGTATGCGAATTGTGAGCATATTTTTAATTTAATTTTGTTTTTGTGTTTTTTTTTCAAAAGCTTAACCACAAAGGCTTTGAAAAATAAAGTAACAATATGAAACGCATACGAGTATACCTAAAGTACTTACACCATGTATTATGTTTGTTGAAACACACATGGGAATGATTCTAAATAATTAACTTTATGGTTTTAAAGCGTTAAGACCATAAAGCCACATTCACATTTAGGCTCCAACGTTATGGCTTATAAAAACCACACACAATTCCATAATCACACTGTAGTCACATTGTTTGAGGGTAATCCGCAACGCAACAACGCAATCATTAATCCCAGTCAATCTAAAGGAATCTGGGGAAAATCTGGCAAAATAACATTTCTTTCTGGTTATGCCACTCTACCTCTATACATACACATGAATGTATGTTTGTAGCTATATCCTGTTTTAACTAAGACTCCTGGCTGTGTCGGGATTTTTGTTTTTGTGTGCTGCTAAAAGGAAACCTAACTGTTTTCGCTGATATTTCCCTATTTCCCTATCCTTTGTGCAATAATTTCTATATGTGAATCTTAGCTTGTGCTGGGATATAAATAAATGAAGACAGGCAGAATAACAAGCCTTTGTGTCACTGTGACAAACTGTGTATGTATGTAGATAATATATGTATCTTTTTATCATTAGTTTCATATGCGAAGTGACAATTTATCTTTCGTCGTATATACGAGGTTCTAGAAGGTACAACGCAAGGGCGGTGGCGGCTTGGCTTGGCTTATAACTTGGCTAGTGAGGCTTGCATCACAGTCAGCGTCAGGACAAATAAACACACAAAAAAGAAACAATGCAAAAGCAAATAAACGTGTGTAGTGTATATGTGTGTTATAATAAGGATTCAGAAGGTGAAGTAACATCCGTTCACACAGAAAGGCAAATTCTCGTTTATTCTTATATCGCATCGCTCTATGGAAGAGCGAGGGACGACGAAAAGACTCTAGAGCTTTTTGGTTCGTCCTTGCAAGGCAATGATCTATTAACCCAAACACGTCGTTGTCAGAATAAGCCAAGTGGCTGGGTTTCGTCGTGTGAAAATGCTTCACCACCTCCTGTTTACTTTTTCCAAAACTCCAGCTCCAGCTCGTGTTGTTTTTTAGTGAAAGACGATGTCATAAAGAAGAAGAATGTGAATACGGTTGTGAGCTACTATAACTATACCACAAAAAGGCATGGTAATATCTACCAGAAGGATAACAGAAACAAAAGCAAAAAAAAAACGAAAAATCGTTCTCTGCTCATTCATGCAGCCGGTTACAGAAGAAAAATATACTTTAACGGATGAGGAGTTGGTATGACGGGCGTATGAGCAACAAAAAAAATAAAAAAAATAAAATGATGTAGGTATGGGATATTCACACGAAAAAAAACAGCTTTTTTTTATTTCCCAAAAGATTTCTGCGCAATTAATTTCGAAGCTGAACAAAACAAAAAAAAAATAATTTATTTGAGATGACAAGGGATGGTTTTATTGTCTTTCCAAATTAATGATTAAACTAACAATGCCGGAGACAAAGCGATTGCTATTTTGTGTAATGTGTTTTATTTTTTTTTATTTTAAAAGAGAATAATTACCTATCTAAAAAGGACCTTTTTGGGAGCAAATTGTATACGGGTAATACATTATATCCACACAAAAAATTCATTTCATACATTTTTAAATTTATTTAAATTTAATGAACAATTTAGAAAATTATTTTGTGTGTCATAAATGTTAGAAGGGGTTCGTTTTGAGTTTTTCAACAAATGCAAGAAATAATTGAAAATTTTTCTTAAAATTTAAAGACTTTAAAGGAGTGAAAAACCATGACTAGGCAAAACTTCTCCAAAGTCGAAGCGAAACCGAGATGAGCCTTTATGACCGTAGCTTTCACCAGTCTTTTAATTCATTTTGAATATTATATGGGATTAAAAAAAAAACCCGTGATCATTGCCGAAAGCATTGAAAATAAGTTTGTGAGAATTTTAAAATTACCAAGAACTAACACCACAATCCTTCAAACCAAAATTCACAATCTAAATTCATTCAAAAAATTCCACAAATGATTTAAAATAATTTACCAAAGTTCATTGCAATTATTTGAGACTTATCGTGAATGCATTCTGTTGAATTCGTTTTATCATTCAAATCATTTGGGATTCTAAAACTTCAATAATCAGTCTCAGTCTAAAAGTTAGTTCAATGGATGCAATCTCTTTATTGAAGTTATTAAATATTTTATTTAAAAATGAATACATTTGTAAAAGATTGCATTCTTCAACAAACCAGTGCCAATAAGTATGGTTCGTGAACTTTGCGATAAAATATTTGGCTTTTTAAGAGCTTTTGAACTTTTGAACTGTAGAATTTTCATCAAATTAGGTTCAGTAGTTATTTATTATTTCTAAAACCACAATACTTTCATCTTACACCTTAATGATTTTAATCTTAGCTTATTGCAGTCATCTTTTAAATTTAAATCCTCTCAGGTGCATATTTACAATAAGCCTTTAGGGCCTAATGTACCTACATATATAATTTTAAAAACAAAATCTTTTTGTTTAAGATATCAAAGCCTACACCTTAAATGGATGGTCAACAATAATTCAAAACCTACTTAAACATCCTCTTATCTCTCATCGTTTTAGTACATAACTTAAAGCCACACTTAAATCTAAAGTAAAAACTAAATCAAAAAGAACATCATATTTCTAAACTCTAAATTTGCTCAACACATGTATTTATGTACATGTGTCTACATGTGTTCATCATCAATGCAATAAATTCCAACACAAAATTCAGTGTCTCTGTAGATATAAAAATAAAATAAAATAAAATAAAATCCTACATAACTTAGACTTCGGTCTAGAATATAATATATTTTCTGGCCTTCAATAAAAGGACCTCGGGGGTAATGTGTATAAGGAAGTCAGAACATTTGATATTTCATGTTCATAATAAACGTTTTTCAACTGACACAAATACACACACACACACACACACACTTACAAACATTCAGATTTGCTCTGGTTTTGCCATAAGTTTTGGTATGAAAGATACCACATGTTCAAATATCTCAATTTGAGGGTAATGAATGCTCTTTTCCTTCATCTCTTTTATTTATTTTTGTCTTCCTTCGAGCAAGATATTATGTACTTACATACATTTATACGAGTTTGAACGAATCTATATTATATTTATATACATACATACATATATATATGGGAGTAAGAACTTTCCATCGTTTAGTCCTGATAAATATATGAGCCATATTTCCATTATCGCAAGGAAAATATTCAAACATTACTTCCCAACCACATATATACAGATAACTTAGCCTGCACCACATCTGGTCCCAATATCTATTTCCCTCCCTTCGTCTCTTCGTCCCCCCAAAATCCCAAACCAAATTCAAACCCATAGCCAGTTTCTATGTTGCGTGATGGCAAGGATAATTTAAGCCAATGGCAAGAAGTGTATAAAGTACCTATCAGGATTCCATTTTATACTTTATACCAACGGCAATGGCATCAATCTGTTTTATTCGGTATATTTTTCTTTTGACGCGTATGAACGCGCGAGTAAGTTCCGTTACACCACATACATAATATTTATATCCTTTTTACAATCTGCCAGTCTATGATTAATATTACAATATCGTGTTCCTTATAGCCATTGCTATCGCTATCGGTATTGCTGTATTGGTATTGGTATCGGTAACGGTATTCAAGCTTACTAACCTACTTATAAAATAATATGCCATAAAGGCAAAAATCAAATATGTATGAACTTTTTGTTTGATGTGAAACGAACATAATGGTCCAACCAAACCTTAAGCTTTATATGTATGTACATTGAGTTGTAATGGCCAAATTGCTTGCAAGTGTATACTGTATACACTGTATATGCCCACCAGCCACCTGAATCCTTGTAATCATATTATTATTATTGTATTTCTGGGAATTTCTGGGAAGAGAAAACAAAGTACTATTTGTGTTTGATGTCAAATTAATTGGCTTATAAAGATTTGATTGTAAGTACCTATAGACGAGTATTGGAAAAGGACTTAAGCATATTAACTGTTTGAATTGCTCCTATCCGAACCAAAAATTATATTCTTGAAACTTAATTGAAGAGCTGGAATTATGGACCAAAGTTTGGTGATTATGGGAAATTTAAATTAAACCAACTTTAAATATAGATGGAAAGTGATTGCTTCCGTAATTAGAACAGAGTACAGGACGAATTTATAGACTAAATTAATAAACACAGTCTTTAGGATAATGAATGATTCATCGAAATATTGATTTTTTGAATGTCTTTTGTCATGTTTCAGATTTAAATGCTTTACCATTTTTAATTTCAATGTCAAATGGTTTAAACCTTAAAAATCTTGTGAGGCATTGTCAGACTTTTAAAGTCCTTGAATTAAAAAAGCACCCTTTCTTTTTCCTTCCTTTGGAGATGATTTTCATTGTACAGAGGAGAAATTAGCAAAAAAAAAAATACAAAACCACGCAAAATTTGTATCGACTTCGACATCAAGCTATAAATGTCATTTTTTTTCTTCTTGTTGCCATTTAAAACCATCATCAGTTCCAAAGGAGACGACGACGACAATGAGTTTTCACAGCCTGTGCCTGTCTATAAACACCATCAAGCTTTCCCTTAATATGGTCTATGCCATCAGAACCATATCCATAGCCCAGCCATATTGAACTAGTTCTTTTTCTGCCGCGCAGCACATCAAAGGAAATGCAATTTTGTACGATTTTGCTCTTCATCCTTTGTTCGATAATAAATCATTGTCCTTGTGCATTGAGAAGATAATACGATGTCCAATGGACGGAACAAATTGATGACCCATTCGAATGAATTTTAATTAATTTGCACTTTTCAAGCAAGGACATCTTGGCTGAAAGCGAAGCTATAGCTGAATGGCTGAATGACTTGGCTATATATGATATTAATTTTCCTTTTATTTACAAATGCACAGGGCTAAGAGATTAATATCGGCTTTTGTGTATCCTTTTTTTTTCTTGGTTGTTTTTTTTTTTATTTATTTTTTCCTAGCTCAACCGTTAATACCTATTTGAAGTAATAATTCTTCCAAGCCAAACCGGACCGAACTGCTGTCACCGTCACAGTTAGACTAAAACAATAGATGCCAATTTGGTTAATGTGTTTTTGTGGGTGGAATCAAACGCCGGCCGGTGACGGAGACGAGGCCGGTTTGACCTCTTTTATGTCCAGCCTTCATGACCATTCAAATGAGAAATCGATCGATGCAGAGTTAACTAATAGAAAGTCAAAAAAAAAAGAATAAAAATAAAAATATATGAGGTGGCATATTGTAATGGATGATGGTGTCGCTATTATGGGTTTAATTTTGTCACGCTATTGAATTTATGACTTTTTTTGTTGTTGTTGTTTTGTGTCCTTTGGGAAGAAAAGGAGGAATTTGTCCTGATTTGGTTGGACTCGCATGCGTGATCTTATCAAATTTCAAATCAAACGACTCATTCGGCATTCAAACAAATAATTTCTGACACATTTTTATTCTTATTTTTTCTATTTTCTTTTTTTTTTGCCAAACAAAAAGCTAAAGTAATTAAAGGAAGCATTTTTCATTTGGGGCTATTTATCATTAAATATTTTTTTTTTGTATTTCTTTTGTAGGGAATTAAATTCTTTGGGAGAGAAACCCATTTGAATACCTTTATTTCTATCTCGCAGAATGACGATATCAATTTGGAATGGGGGCGGCAGCGTTTGTTCGAGGTCAGTGCTAAAAATTTCGCAAAAATTAGCAATAAATCTTCAATGGCTAAGTGATGTGTCAGACTTGTAACCTTTTCTAATAGGGAAATGTTACCCACAAAAAAAAATAATAAGAAGAAAACATTAAAGAGGCTTATTTTATATTTTCAGAAGTGTATATACAATAATTCAGCAGACTAATTTATCTCTGTGTATAAAAAATTGCTTATTCTCTTGGTTTTCTTGAAACATTAAATTCTACTTCTGAACAAGGTGTAGGTGTGTAAATTATTTATATGGACGTTCATATACATACATACATACCTATATTTCTTTTTCATTAACACAATTTTATATGTGTAAAGAAAAGAAAAAAACTACTAAACAATAGAAAGAAAGCAGAGAAAAATCATTTTTTTGTTCACTGTGGCGTATGTGGAATATTATTATTATTTTATTTTCTTTACAAACTATTGTTTCCATTGTTACGCAAGTAGAAAATTGATGTTCATAATTTATTTAATTTCATTGATTTATTATTTTACCTATACATACATTACACGATACCACATCATCACAAAAAATAAACAAAATTATAAAAATAAAATGTACCTACTTTCTTAGTTGGAAATAATGAGCATAATATTGTTTACTGACAAGAGATTAATTACTTGGAAAATATGATTTAATGTATAAGGTTTTTAAAAATGTATTCTGGTTCCTATGTTATGTCTATATATATGTACATATGTATGTATGTAGTTAAAAAGTAAATGACCTTAATTTGAATGAAATATTTTTAAGCACAAATTTCTTCCTCGAAATTATACGAAATCAATGTTATATGTAATAATTTTTGTATACAAAGCAAAAAACCTCTCCAAGGTCAATTTTTGGTTAAAATTAACATAGTAATTGGAAGATTTTTAAACAGAACAGAAATTTAAGTATTTAGTTTCAAAAGTAGCAGTAAAAATTGATAGTTTCTCAATTATGGTGAAAATATGACTTTTGCTCAAATTCTAAGAAAATAATTACACGTTTTTACATACATACGAGTATAATGTTGACAGTAGTTAATTCTTCACTTTAGATAACTGTTTGAGAATAAGATCAATTTAAATTGCCATTTCTGTGGAAAAGAAAAGTTCTTTGATCCAACCCCAAAAAAAAGTTAAATTCTAAATACAAAGTGTCAAATTAGTAAGATCTTGAGAGCCAGTCTACCAGGGACCCCATGAGACTAGTCTCACCTCTATAGCATCAAAATCAAAAAATGTCAATTTCGCCTCGATATCTGGTTTTTCGTCAAGTCTCAGTTTAGAAAGTTTCAAAATATGAAAACAAGACTTTTAACCCATTTGTGGCTGAAAGAGTAAATCAATTAAAGATACCAAAACATACAATACCCGCTTTATATTCATATCTAACCATCATATTGGCGTAAGTACAGACTTACGGATGATGATTTTCCATTTTATATCTTTTATTTTGTATATGAAAACTTTTATCTAACTTACATTCTCTTCAAACATTTTGTTATCAAAGTCCATTCGTTTGTAGTTTTATTAATTTTACTTCACAAAAAAGTCAATAAAACTTTTTTCTGTCATGGTCAATAAAAAAAACAAAAAAAAAAAAAAATGACTACAATATTCATCTGCTTTTTATACCCTACAATTTTTTTTCTCAAAAAGTCCTTTCTCGGTGATTCATGAATCGTGACGTTTGAAATTCGTTGTGCTTATTTTTTTTTGGCTTTTAAATAGAATCACATTTATTATCTTTCTGTTTTCAATGGAATTTTATAACGAAATTTGTCATCGTCAAAAAATTGGAAGTCTCTCTATTTGACTTCAAAAGATACCGCACCTAATCAACAAAGTGCATTTTTGGAGCTTTTGTGATTTAAAAACGATGGTGCTCATTTTGATTGCATTTTTGAATTTAAAGAAAAACTTTAAACGTCATCTTGTCGTCCAAGAGATACTACATTTGAGCCTTTAAACTCGAAAAAAAAATTAAAAGCAAATAACATAAAGACTTAAACACAATAACCATTCTGACATTTATTCAGACTTAAGTTATTTTTCGTCTGAAGGCGATGAGGTCTCTTTTACCCTTCTATCAATTCTAATAGTTCAATTGCCTGTCTTAAATCATGCATACAACAAATTTTTTGTTTTTGACAAGTGAAAAATTCAACAGGAAATTTAATTTAAAATTTCTAACGCACACAAAAAATTCAAGTCTACACAAAAATGACAACGGTTTTTATTTTTGGAGAAGCTCCTCTGCCTGATGACAATTCACCTAATAATTGCTTTGTTCCGTACTTGGAACGTGATGAGTTGAAAAAACTGAAAAAGCAAAAAAAAAAAAAAAACAACAGAAACGGGATTTTCATGCTGAATATCAAATTCATAAGCCCCATAGCCAGCAGGAGCACGGAATCTTCTTTCAAATTGCGGGATATTGCGAGAATTGCATTCACAATTTTGTGTCAGATGATTCGAGGAGGTGAATTGTGCCATAAAAATCTCATAGATACACGCACACACCTATAATTTTACCTATACCTATGTACTCGTACATACATAAACCCAGATAGGTACTCCAGATGACTGCGACTATGGAAATGCATCACGAATAAATTTGATTCCACATTTTTTTTTCTCTCTTTCGTTTCACGAGACAGGATATACGACTCTATATCTCTCCAAAGGATATGCCAAAAAAAAAATGGTACAATGATATTTTTTTTTCACTATTTTTGGTTTCCATTTTTCGTATGGCAAAAGTATTCTATGTGGTTTGTTGCATTGTTTTGCTTCTTCAATTTGAATTTATGTCAAGTGGTGGTACGAAAAATAAGGTTATATTTGGTATTTTTGGAATACATACTTCGAAATAGCTATATGTATGGTATGTTTGAATTATGAGGCAATCGTGTTTGTTGAGTTTTATTTTTATTAAATTTCTTCTTGAAAAATATCTCTCGGTTAATGAAATAACTTTTTTACAAATAGCTATTGTTTATTTTCAGAATGGAATTGAAATACAATATTTGAACGGTTAATTGGATATTTTGTTTTTTAACGTAATTTATTTTGATGTGATTTAATTTTTGGGAATATTTTTGCTACAATGGGAGTTGGATTGAATAATAAAGAGAAGAGGTCCTAAGTGCCTACCATGAGGAACTCTGGATTTTAAGACCTATTTTTAAGATAAGAAAAAAATGTGATATAATAAAAGAGCATAATTGGCCCTAAGTGCCTTTCTTGAGGACATCCTTATTTTGCAATTAAAAAGAGTTAAGAAAAAACTTCTGAACTTAACCTCGCAAGACCTATTTCGAAGATAAGATAAAAATGCATAGACTACGTTAAAAACAACATCCAAAGGACTAAATTTCACATTTTTTGCCAAATATGTAGGTGGATTTAACATAATTCGGGATTGAAAGATTGAACTTTATGAGCTTCAAATAGAACCCATGTGAAAATTATATGTTTGGCACTCATTTATATAGACTTGTCAATTGACTGACATGAAGATCTTAAACCTCATAAATTACCTACTTCAAATAAAATTGTATTAATTCCAAAATCCACTTTACCAGCTATGTAGATATTTTATTATATGACACAAAAATATTAAACCTTTGGGAGATCTTAAATCTTAATCTCCTCCATAAACAAAATGACCCTATTTAGACTCAAATAGCTAAACTCGTATTTCTTTGCAAATCAAATCCAACTCTTTTGCGTTGTTGCCCCAAGGAGCAGTTATTTTAATGGCAAATTTATCCATCAACTCAAAAACTTTCATGCTGAAGAGGGTAATTTGCGTCTTTCCAGAGACACACTAAACTAAACATCCTCGCCAACAGTCACATACCTATACTAAAATAATCCTTTCAAATTCACAATCCAATATACAAATCAGTCAAGAGTAAGAAAAAGGATTCAAGTAAATCTAATAACCAACTCCTTTCATCACATTCGTCTATACACGTTTGTATGTATTAAAATACAAACATAAAAATTGAAACCATTCAATTGGAAGGTTTCCACAACAAGTATACTACAATAACAACAAGTCGTTATCTTTACGACAAGGACCTCTTATAAAAACTATCGGTGTAAGTGTTATACTTACCAACAATATTCAGATAGACCGAGTGTCCTATTGGAGGAGTCGTCGATATTTGACATTCATAGATGCCTGAGTCCTTTCTCTGTGCATAACGTATTCGTAGTGTCCAGTCTTCTGCGTGCGGCGAGTGCATAGCTTCAAATCGTTGGTCTGAAGTGTATGTGTACCGGCCAACTGTTAGCAGGTGAATATCACGATGTCGTACCCAGGAGACCTGAAACGGATAACAACCCAATACGGGCAATTTATTAGTTTTCATATAAAATAAAAAAGGATTTAGATCTTTATTTCTATATGGGAAGTACCTACTAAGAGGATGATTACGATAGAATCAAAGGAAGGTAAAGATATTTTTATTTTATTTATAGATATTATTGTTGATCCTCGGATATAAAATTGCCCACTTATAAAGGAGTTATGAAGATAGAATTGGTGCAGATAACAATATTGAATGGAGATCTACGACATGAAAAACAGTGTTACCGTAGAGCACACAAAACGGACTTTTTGAGGATTTAACGGCAATTTTCGGCGGCAGTGTCTCAACAATGGCTTGTGGATTATGATCACTCCAAATTTGACAATTTTGCTTATTAACGTACCCAATCAATTAAAATTGAACTTCATCGCTGCACAAAAATCGAGATCGGTGGCCATCTCGTTTTGGGCCCATACACCGAACGTGCGATGCGCTTGATGTTTATTCGGTTTCAATTCTTCCACAAGTTGGGTTTTGTAAGCACACAAACCAAGATCCGCAAAATCTTCCATAATGGGGATGCGCATTGCTGCAATTGTTGCACGCGATGGCGGATGGACTCATTCGTGTCTTCTAAGATACTCTGGTCCACAGCAGCAATAGCGTCTTCGGTTCGCACTATACAGCGTCTCTGAGGATGAGCATTTTCATTAGAATAAACGTGGTACGAATCCGATCCATGGTTGCGCGAATTAACGACGACGGTAGTAATTCAATTCATTTTAAAATGTCAAACTAAACTTAGCTACTTACAATAAATGAAGTGCAAGCTGTCAAAAAAGACCAACACCGAAAAAAAAATATTACCAGATTTAAAATCATACGCCTAAAAAAACACCCTTTATTTTAAATTTACGTGAGTTATTTCCTTAGAATAAATAAAATTAACTTCGATTTGTGATTTTTTTTTCTTCAAAATTGTAATCAATAAAAATATATATTTTTTTATATCTAATCAAAGAAATTAATCAAAATAATCTCATTCGAGTCCAAATCAAATCAATAGATAAAATCTTTCTTCATAACGTTTTTTTTTTTGTTAGGATTCCATTTTCCCAAAAATGACTTTGCAAATTGAAATTGCTATTGACTCCATTTACTCAGCAAATTTAAACTCAAAGTGTTATGTTACGCATTTCAAATTAAGGTAGATTTCGCACTCTCGAAACATACATACCAAATAAATAAATACATACAACTACATGCGTAGGTTTTGTATATATTGCATCAATTTATACCTTCGTGATTCTAGTTTTATTTTTATATGTGAATGTAGCCGCGTATGTATATAGTATACGTACATATCTAAGCAATTCAGCTTTTCAAATCTAAATAACTAAAGAATTTGTATGCAAAATGAAAAAAAAAAAAAAAATAGAAAAGAGAAAACAGGATTTTCAAACCTTTAGGTACTCGTCGATAACAATGTCTCGGTTGATGGATTTGGGTTCAAGTCATTTCAAATAAATTCAATTCGAAACTATGAGCTTGCAAATTAGAAGTGATTCTCAAATAAATATCCATCAGTAACAGAAATAGTTGTGTAGATATTTTTTGTATCTAGATTAACTTTATCTATCGATATAATCTTCAATTTCCATTTTCTACACACAATATTGAGGTAGAGATAATGACAAATCATTTTCGGGTGCCAATATCTGTACCTACTCGATAAAGAGTAACCTCTCGACTTGAAATGGGTTTTGCTTTTTATTCAAAATAAACTTTGTACCTTGAAAAAGTCTAAAGAACCTTTAGGAAGTCTTGGAAATGATGAAGGTGTTACCAGGATACATTTGCGTAGGTATACTATATACGAGTATTTTTTTTTTTTTTTTTTTTTTTTTTTTTTTATTTGAGACCTTTTAAAATCAGTACATTATGTTTTTCTTATAAACTAAATTTAACAATTCGGTCGACTTAAAGATATGTCAGACTTAATAAAGTAAATTTAAGTAAATGTTTTTTACATTAAGACCATTGAATTCATTTTTAAGTAAGTAAGTTAATTAAATTATTATTTAAGTGTACACTTGCTCCCGGCGTACAATCTCAACGTTGCTTTTATAGCATTTAAACTTATGACTAACAATTAGACTTAAAACTAACACTTAATACTAAATTAAAACTAAGAAGGATACCCTTATCTAATTACAAATCATGAAGTTAATAATAATTCATTCATAGGGGGAACACAAGCTTTAAATATTCTTAAGGAAAATATAAATATTATATTATCCAAAGAATAGATAAAACATGTGTGTTGTAAACAAAGGTTTGTGTGTATATAATAATATTTTAAATATTTCCAATCAATATCATCCCCTAAAATTAAGTGGAGATGCTTTTTCATAAAATGGTACGGAGAGTGTTCTATTCGTATCTTGTCTCAATGGTATAGATTGTTCATTCAAGAGATTTAGCGGTGATAAGTAGTAATTATCATTCAAACCCATATTAGTATGGGAATCAATTAAAGATCTAACAAGTGGATTTGGATGTGAACCAAGTCGTTCCATTTTTCGTATAAGCAGTTCGATTTGATAGACCATCAAAGGCGTTATTTTTGTTGTTTCATATATGAATTTATTAGAGTAGTATTTTTTGTCAGGCTTTCTAAATTTCCCACAACAAAATCTCAATAATTTTCTTTCAAAAGTTTCCATTTCCTTCGCTACAGAAGGTGAAATCGTGAACCAAATAGGAAAACCATAAGAAAGTATTGGTCTTATTAAGGTTTTATATATAAGTGTTTTTGTTGCACTAGCCACTTGCTTGGAATTAAGTAACGGTTTCAACATAAATGAGACCATTTTTGCTCTATTTAAAACTGTTCTTGCGTGCTTATTAAATAAAAATCTATTTTGAAAATGTAAACCTAAGTATTTTGTTTCACTTCGTAATTCTATTGGGTTGTCGTTTATTTTCAAAGAAAGTGTTTTACTTTCTTTGACAGCGAGATAATGTCCTTTACCACTGGAATTCCTAAAGCATGTTAAACCGCATTTATCGGTATTAATTTTAAGTCTCCACTTTTTAAAATAGTTTTCCACATGTGGAAGTATCTGCTTTATTTTGTCCAATGCAACACTTGGACGTGGATCACTTGCCAGTATAGTAGTGTCATCAGCATAAAGGATTGATCCTGGCTCCTCTCTTATAGGATCTGATAGGGGGAAATCGTGGAGATATATATTAAATAATGAAGGTCCAAGGATTGATCCTTGTGGAACACCAGAGAGTACCGGAAAAGGTTCTGACTTTTCAGTTTTAATTGAAATTGACGTAGTTCGATCTGTGAGAAAACTAAATGTCATTTTTATAAGCCAGTCAGGATATTCTAAATTTAAAAGCTTAAATATCAGTCCATCATGCCATATTGAGTCGAAAGCTTTTTCAAGATCAATATCCAAGCTGATTGTGCATTTTTTATTTTTTAAGTTTTCAATTACTTTATGTTGAATTATTAGTAATGCATGCTCTGTTGAGCATCCTTTTTTAAACCCAAATTGATTGTTTGGAACAATGTTTTTTTCTTCAGTGAAGGTATTTAAATGATCTGCGAGAATTCTTTCAAATAGCTTCCCAACATTAGAAAGTAGTGAGATAGGACGGAATTTTGTGATGTCTCTTGCAGCTTTGGTTTTTGCTATCGGTATAATTAATGCTTCTTTCCAAGCACGAGGAAAGTAACCATTGTTAATACAATGGTTAAATATTATAGACAAAACCGTATCTAAGGAAAAGGGACATTTTCTCAGAATAAAATTAGATATCTGATCATTACCCGCTGATTTTTTGTTATTTAAAGCCATTCTATATGCTCTTACTTTCTCAGGTGTTGTAAAGATGGATAAACTGGGACTTGAAGCATTATTTAAATAAGAAAAGTTTGTTAAATTTTGACCAAGCTGAGCTGCTTTGAATACATTAATTGTAGAGGTGACTTCATTTTCAAAATTTCGATTAGTGAGGTGCGTATGACGAGAATAAACTGACGAGTAAAAATCTTTAAATGCATATAATTTAGATTCAATGTCATTTAAGCTATGTCCATTGTATTTAAGCACATCTTTTGATAAATCCGTTCCAAAATATTTTTTCCCCGTTATCCTATCAATTTCTTTAAACGCAAAAGGCGAAGGTTTAATTTTTTCAAGTCTAGATTTAAATGCATTATTTAAGTCTATATTGACACTATCCCTTATAATTTTACTCAGGCATTGAATCTTAGAATGAAGTTGATGATATTCGGCATTTACTCTATTCAAATACCGATTGTAAATTTTTTTAAGTTCTTTTAGCCAGATCCTTCGCATGTCAATAAGTTTTTTGGTTCTATAAGAAATAGAATGAAATTTTTTGTTTTGGGAACAGACTATAATTGAATGTGACTCAATCTTTGATATTATGAGCATATTTAATTTATCTATATACGAATCTATTTCCATGTTTGATAGATTCGTATCAACAGGAATATTAAGAGATAATAAAGTGCAATGAAGTCTTAGTTTGAAATCATCCCAGTCAGTGCTTTTAAAACTCCTGTATGAGTCTGGAGGGGCTGATACTGGAAGAAAGTTATTGAGTTGTATTTCTAAACTGATTCCAAAATGATCTGAGTTAACCGGAAAAGTGTTACATGTTGCAATGTTTGAGGGGTTTATGCCTTTGTTAACAACGCCAATTGTCGATGTTTTAAGGAAAAAATCCAAGTATGAGGACGTTCTCGGGTACGTTGGACCATCAGAAGGAACTATGTCTAGGTTCAAACAAGGACCATTAAAAAACCAATTGTGAAATAGATGTCCATTATTATTGCAAATTCTGTCACCCCATGCGGTATGACGTGCATTAAAGTCACCTCCAATTAAAGCTGAATCAAAACTATTAATAAGAGAATAAAGTCTATCTAGTTCACGGGATAAACTCTTACCAGCATTTGATGGGATATAAATACTGCCTAAAATTAGGCGTTGTGTTAAACCATTAGAATTCTGTGACGAGATAGATACAAGACATACAGAGAACTTATTACTATGGAAAGGAACTGAGCAGAACTTGTAAGTTTTGTTTAAAAGCACTGCCGTTCCTCTGCCGGAATCATTTCGTATAATGTTAAAACCTTCAAAAGAAGGTTTGTGTCTTGCAGATAAACAAGTTTCAGATAAGAAACATATTTGTGGTTTTTTGTTTTTTAGGGTATCCAAAAGATCAACTCTTTTTGCATTTGAAATTATAGAATTAAAATTTATCGACATTATTTTTAAACTAAAGCTGTCCATCATGTTACAATAGAGGCTACAAAGTTCAGGTAAGAAAACATTTTTTCCTCCTTACTTTGCAATTGTTGATATGTTGGCCAAAACTGTCTTATTTTAACCAAAAGATCTTTAAAAGAGATATTAAAGAGATTTTTTGCTTCATTTAAAAATCCGTTTAAATCTCCTTGTGGTATATTTTCTTGATAAATTAACGAAGGTTGACTCTTTTTACTTATATCTTTACGAGAATTAGTTTGTCGCATGGAGCTTTTTGCCTTTTCGGCGAAAGAGATATTAGCATTTGTAAAATTGTAGAGTGAATCTTCTACAGTAACTCTATTTGTATTTGCCTTTTGTCTAGCCTTTTGGGTAGACATAAGTTTTTTTTCTTTATATTTCAAGTATGCTGGGCACCCCTGGTAGCTAGCTGCATGCCCGACCTCATTACAATTAACACACTTAGCGGGAGGTATTTCCTCATTTCTTTCTCTTAGCTCTTTAGATGCTTTTATGCACTCAGTAGAATCATGGCATTCACCACAAACTACACATCTCATGAAGTAAGCACAGCATTCCCCAGAGTGCCCAAACCGCTGACATCTAAAGCATCGAATCACTGTCCGATTAATTTTTTTTTCCCAATAAACTCTTTGGCAAAGAAGATATCTCACACATGTTAAATCTTTAATTGATTCTCCAACTTCAAGCTGTATTTGAAACATATTTAATTTTAAATTCAATTCTTTAGAACGTGATGTTACAAATGGTGTTATCTTACTTATTTTAATATTTGGAACATCTTGCTCCAACGCTTTTTTTATTTCGTCTATTGGAGTATCCCCATCAAGACCCTTCAACATAATAGAAACCTTCTTCGTATCTTTTGGAGAGAAGGAAAATGCTCCTATACCAGTATCGCGTAGTCGCTCTATAATTAATTTGTGAATAGTTGAATTATTCACATAAACCTTTGTCTTTCTATATCCCATATTAACAAATTTATGTACTAAATTAGGAATTTTACACTCAATAGCAGCAAGTTGAATAAGATCATTAAGAAGTGCACAATTGGCGCCAAAAATAAATATAGGTGGACAAAAAGTTACATTGTTTACATTTTTTATAAGAGAGTTATTATGAAGATCGGTTGATTGAAGAGCAGCTTCGCAAAAAGTTGAGCTTGCATTATTATTGTTGATTTGAGTATTTTTCCCCCTTTGGTTTTTGTCAGAAATTAGAGGGGGAATATAGTTTATTGCAGATTCAGCTAAAGGAGCATATCTATTGCTCGACAGATTTGGTTGATGCAAGTGAGAGCTCGACGCTGACTCACTGGTATGCTTCACTCTTTTCTCAGAGTTCGATTGAAAATTATTGGCAGAACGTTTTAGTTTATTTATGACAGTTGACCATTGAGGACCATGCTCCCCGGTGCCAACGTCCATAGATTTATCATTTTGATCGTCCATATTTTCGATTATCACTTCAGGATTTTTTGTTTTTGTTGGTGATCCATTATCACCTTTTTTTGTTTTTATAGAGTTCATATTGGAGAGCAATTGCTTACCAGTTTTATCTAATGAATTAAGAGAGTTTGTACTAGCTCTTTCATTTAAGAGAGGAGCATTTGAACTGTCAAATAATTCACATGTTTTATTTAATCCACTGTACGAATCACTATTTATGAGCCCCAGCATAAATGCTGGGGAGTGTTTTTCGTTTTTTTCACCAATTTTTAGTTCAAAAGTTCACTTTTACACTATAACTATATGTAAATAATTAAATTAAGATTTTTTTTGTTTTTTTTGCGGCCTTAGCCGTAAAAATTGTTCGAAAATTTGATACTAATTTTAAGATCACTGAGCACACGTCTGTTCGCATGAACCAATCAAGTTGGACTCTATATACGAGTATTGTGTGTTTGTTTTATTAGAACAAATTATACCGTCTGGCATTGGGTCTTTTTTGAAAATGGTTATTTTTACATTTCCCACGTGTCGGAGTTAAGACCACTTAAATTCGTGTAATAAACAATTGAGGATTATACACCATTGATTTGAAATATTTAAGTCTCAGACATTTAACCTTGACCCTAACCCGTACTAGAAGTCTTCCAAAATGTTCGGTGTGAAAAAAATTCATCATTTTGAAAAAATTAGTTTTTCAAGGCTCAGAAATATTTCAAGTTCTAATTTGGTGTTTTTGATCAACTTCCTTTGATTTGTCTATTTGCTTTGGTTAGGACCGAAGAAGAAATGACTTCGTTTGTACGTACACCACTTATTCAATTTGTGGTCCATTAGTATAAAAGTGCATTGATTTAACTTATAAGATTGACATTTTTTCCCCAAAAAGGAACTAATTGATATGAAACTTGAAAGTTTTAATCGAACTGCAAATTGAAAAATGGTGTAGTCAGTGTGCTTTGGAATTTTCTTTTTATCGACTAAAGAAGGAATATTCAAGGCAAAAGTCGATGGTCACATAGAAGGTGAATATTTTTTTTTACATTTTTGGCAATTTATTGAATGAAAAAAAAGTAGAGCTGTTTGTAAAGGATACTGTTCGATTTCCGAATGGTCTTTAGAGTCTAGAATTAGAGAGTATCCACTTTGATGAAACTTTTCCAGTTTGGTATTTATCGTAATAAATGTCAATTTGATATTCGTCAACATTTTATCATTGAGATATATATTGAAAATATTATGAGGATATTTAAGCCAAAAAACAATTTTCGACACTTTTCAGTAAATTTCAGTTTAAGTTTTTATTTTTTGTAAAAAATAGTCAGTTCGATATTATTTGTCAAAATTGTAACAAATATTAATAATATTGTATTTTGTAAAAACTTAAATAACTTTGCCCATTCTCGAGATATTCAAGTCAAAAAACCTTTTTTTTTACCAATTTTTGGTAAAATTTGTTGTCCTTTTTTACTTTTTGGAAAAAGAAAACTTTCCATTGAATTTTTTCCCAAAAGGCCATTTTACTTACCAAAATTTGTTTCTCCTTTATTGTATATTTGGGAGTAAATTTTTTTTTTAGTTTTTAAAAAAATAACAGTATGTTAAACTTTTCCCAATTTCATACCAAATCTGTATCACATTGCAATCTACACAATAAAATTTATTTGAAGTGAATTACATTATCCGTTCCTGAGATATTTGGGACCAACTATAATTTTCACTTATTTTTTTAAATTGCTATTGTCAATAAAAGTTATTAACTGTCGAAAAAATTTCGATATCTTTATCCGTTCTTGAGATACCGCACATGAAAAAGGGTATCTTGAACGTACGTAAATACGCAGACATCTCTCTAGAAATGAAGGATTTTGATTTTAGGCACCCTAAAACGTCCAGATTTGTAAAAAAAATTAATTTGACAAATCAGACCGATAATCTTAATAACGTTTTACCATTTCAAACCAAAAACAATACCATACTCCTATTCTGTTTAGTGGATAATGATTATTTCAAAACAGTACTCTGGGGCGTATACTCTTTTTTAAAATTGAATTCTATTTTTCATTTTTTTTTTACATTCCATCGAACTTTATGAATAATGATTAGAACGACCACTAAAGAGTAAATTAAAGTTAGTTTAGTTCAAAAATCAATGAAATACATATATTCTTCTTCTCCTTTTGGCCTTCGATTCCTTATAAAAAGAACCATATTTGTTTTTACAAAATGTGTATCGCGATCAAATCACAACATGCCCTTGAAATTGAAATCAATTCTGGTAAAATTGAAATCAAACTGTATATTCACTGGTAATTTCATTTCAAAAGTTTGTTTTTTAAGCCCTTTCCATCAACAAAGTATAGATATGTACGTATAGGCTATAACTGGGAATTTCATAGTATAGAGTGCATTCACTAGATTTTGGGTGTGCAAATTAACTTCCGGAATTCTATAAATTCTGGAAATCGGTCAAAATACATAGGAACATATTTCAAGGATATACTGTGAGTGGTATGGCACACTGGGCATACTTGTGGTAGCAATTTTTCAATGTAAAATGTTTGTACTTCTTTTTCAAAAATGTTGTTGTACGACTCCAATTATGTATTAACATACTTTTTTTGTGGATTTCATGAGAGGAACATACTCGAAACAATCTAATATTTGTAATCAATCAATCAAATAAAAATACGGAAAGCAATCATATTGGTCCATTAAACCAAAGTGTCGAAATAAGAAGTCAATTCACCGAATAATAAATATATACAACAAAATTTCACCTTTGCGTGAAAAAATGTCTGGCAATTGTTTCATAACACATCTTGAGAAGAGGGGTGGCTTGGATTCACTTTCGGGGTAGGGTGGGTGCGAGGGTGATAAAAACCCTCCCTCAACTACTCACCATATAAAAAAACGAACAAAAAACATCCTGTTTTCATAGAAAAAAATAAAAGTTCCTATTTTCATTATTCATCCTGGGAGGTAATTGTAAATCTTTGATTGATTATTGCTTTAGTCTCCCACACATACATACATATACGGAGTACAATTCGAAAGCCGACTGCGATTTCCCATATGCGACTGCCCTATCACGTATCAGAAGGCACATTAATCAAATACCTACTCCTTTTTTGCGTCACTCACCGCTGTGCTGTGATGTGATGTGGCATTGTGAAATGTTCGTTTGGATTTGGAACTCTCCAGCCCACCTCAACAACAATAACAACAACAACAAAATAGCAAAAAAAAAATGTGTGCTTATTTTTATTCTCAGGGTCGAACAAAAAATAACAAAACACTTTGTTTGTTACTCCCTTGAGGCTTGTTATCCCTTTTTTGATTTTTGTTTGAGTTTCCTGCACTCTCTCTCTCTCTCTCCTTTGAATAAAGGTAAACCCTATACACTTGCAGTGGGTGATGGAAAAAGGAAATACTGTAACTGAACTGTTGGTATAATACAGGAGCAACAAAGTGCCATAGGTATCAACATCAATGCCTTATGTATGTACCTATAACCCAAACCTATACCAATTCAAAAAAAGAAAGGACACATTATATGAACTCGTATGTCTTCGTCAAGCTTAGATTTACGAATCTCTTTGATTGCTAAAGGTTGTTTCACACAACAAACTTTGATGGGCCATAGAAATAAAGTGAAAGTGCACATCATGGGGGCATTAGTTTTGTGTTGGCGTTGGCAAATGTGTGCCTAGACAAAGTGGTATTTGTTTTTTTTTTTTTTTTTCTTCGAATCTGGAGACCATTTTTATGTGTTGTCATTCAGTAACAAACAAGAAACGAATAAGGATTCTATCGTGTGTCTCTTTTATATTATTTCTTCAAGCAGATGAACGATTATTTATTTTATTTAAGTTTGTGTGTGTGTGTATGTTTTTTGTATTCAATTTTGTAAAATTAGTTCTTTCAACGGAAAAAAGCTCTCAATCAATGTGGCAGGAAGGATATTGATTTCGTCCTTATTATAATTTATAATTCAATTAGCTCGTAGCAAGACCAGTATCATAATATGTACCTTCGAATATATACATACATAGGTACATTACCTCACCTTATTGCAATGCAAATTCAATGCAAATTAATTAACAAGAAATGGACATCGTCGTCGTCATCGTTGGTCGTTGTGCGTTTCATTTTGTCCCTTAAACCATGCATCTTAATTAGCAACATTTAAACCTGCTTTAAATTTGGTGAGATGTGATGCAAATAAGATTTCATGATAAAAAAAGGATAGAGTGATGCGAACAATGAATGTCAATCATGAGGAATAATTAGTGAACAAAAAAACAGGTAGATACTTGAATTAAATTTAAGAACTTGACAAGGTCCTGATTTTGTGTCAATTCTTGATTACATATTATTACAATTTGCGTTATAAGAACAGTATCTGATCTTCCATACTCAAGAAAATAGATATCGAATAGTCAAGTGTCCCTATCTGTTACAGAAGGGATAACGTTGTTGAGTTCCAGCCAAGTATTTGAAGCAGTGCAATCCTTCAAATACCAACAGAGGACTACTGCTGTACAAAACATGCGTTAGAAAATAAAGTCTTCAGGAGAATTGTTGATCGCGTATGGGAGAAAGAACGATTCCGGAGACGTTACAATCAAAAACTGTACATATACAATCTACGAGCGAGCGATGAGGAAGGAAAGACCTGCGTAGGACATTTTATGGTAGCGTGGTAGACGATGGAGAGATGGTGTAGACCGGAAGCCTTGGGGTGCGCTTCCCACTAGATTTGGACGGCTCGCAATATCAGCAATTGACTTATAAATGAGGCTAAGGCCCTATTGTTGAGCCTATGATCATGATAAACTGGCACTAAGATCAAAACACGTCTTAATCCAATTTAATCCAATCCTTTATCTCGGTTGTAAATCTTCAGTGTGAAACAGTCTTAAAGAAGTCATTACTGTAATAACTTATTTGTGGAATATCCTATTCATAGTCGTTCATCTTATATTACACTCTCCTAATATTTTAAGAACAAAATTATATAATTAACATCAAAAAACGGAATCAACCTTGAGTGGTTTTACGCCCTCATTCTCTATTCCGAATATAGACTTTAGCGAATTTTTGAGTTTTAATACTACTTCCTAAAGCATCCTTATGCACATCACTTTATAAATTTTTTTTATGAAGCTCTAAAAATACTTCCTTTTTTATACTTCCCTGGTAGTAAATTTTTGATACGATAATATATACACTTTCACATTCACAGGTATTTTTGAAAGCACCCTGTTTGAGAACACACATACCTTAATTTTGTCTATATTTTTTTTTTCTATTAAATTTTCTCGAATATTCATCAGGATGGTCATAAAAATCATGAACAAAGTATAATCAGCGATTGAGGGCACAACCCCTCAGCCTATTTAATTCGTACCTATCCCCAACTTTATAAGACATCACATACCACATGATCATAAAATTTGAGACCTGGAAAATCAAAATACATTTCAGGTAATGGAATTGGACCTAAAAATTTCATTTAGAAAATGTTATAGGATATTCGTGTATATAGACATACCAATACGTATACACATTCTTCCAATTAAAAGAGGTCCTTGAAAAAGGAAGTGCGTGAACTAAGTTCTAATTCTAATTTCTAATAATAGTAATGGAAAAATCGATGTAAACAACATAGCACACCAGGATGGGATATTGAAAGGTATATAGGTTCTCTGTCTTATTCACAAGTCACAACATACATACATATGTATATATATAAATCCTTTTTCACCCCTGGAGGTTTAGTGTGACATAACTAGTCGCTGTCGGAGATGGCAATTAAATTAACATAAGCCCTATGAGAAAAAGGACATATTTATAAACGTTGTTGCAGGATGTAGTGCGAGTACACGAGTATATCTAAATTTATACAGGTGGGTTTATCTATGTATGTGTGTGGGTATTTTATAGAAACAGAGAGGGGGTTCTGTTCTGAAGATTGACGCTGCCACATCATACCACGAACACAAGACCAAATAAGGCGACCAACGTGGATGTCTTATCCATGAAATACATTTCCATTAGAGAGCAATCAATGTAGGTAAACCTATAACTTCGGGCGTATCATTGATATCTCATCTCACAGATTGAGGTCCTTGTGTTTAGTGTATCTGTATATATTATATGGTAGCTGGGGTTTGGGAAGCAGGGCTGTGGGAAGTTGGTATTGTGGTGTGATGGGACAGATGGGTCTAGGCATCATGTAGGTGTTGCTAGAAAGCCACCTGAATTAATGTCGACATTATCATAGATTGAAAACCAAGTTTATTATATCGCAGCCAACGAAGTGCAGATGAATACCTTACCTCTAGATTGTGATGGGAAAATGGTTGGTATATAAAAATGGCAGGATGCTTTGTCTTCATTTCTTTAATCAAGGCTAATGACAACTCTGACGGATATACTCGCATTCTCATATACCTATATACAAGGAACTGAAATACTCATGCTAAGCCTTACGATATTATAGATATTTCAATGTTCTCATAATTGCAGAGCATTAAATTGTTATGGCAAGGATATGAGTACGAGGACTATATATATAGGATCTCTTAGAAATTTCTTGTTGATTAAATGTTCGAGTTTGTCTTTTGTATCTGAATAAACTGAGATACTTCTTGAAATAGGTCTTTATGTTAATAAATTAATTATTATTTTCAACTAATGTCCCGATGACAAATTACAATTTTCAGAAAATGCTAAATGTCACGAAAAACGTTATTCATTTTAGAAGCAATAATTTCTTAATAGCCATTTCACACTATTTCACTTTTCAGCATGGGACGAGTAGTAGGACATAAAGTCAAAATTGTAGAGAGGAAGTCATGTGATTATGATGGAGAGTGAGTGGGGAAAACAATAATTTGAAAGCTCTTGACAATTCACACAAGACATCTCTGACAATTCATCTTACACCCAATTTGACAGTCCATCTCACACGATTTGACATGTGTGTTTAT
This sequence comes from Scaeva pyrastri, assembly GCA_905146935.1. NCBI lineage: Eukaryota > Metazoa > Arthropoda > Insecta > Diptera > Syrphidae > Scaeva > Scaeva pyrastri. Next base: position 18,577,440 of record LR989929.1, on the reverse strand, counting down.
AAATGAAAAAAATGATATGATTGGTTATCTTCTAATACTATCACACTTTCCATCACATTTTTGTGTAGATGTTTGACGTTTGAGGTAAGGTTGGAGACTATGTAATGTAGCGTGTGAAGAAATATTTATAATATTTTTTTTTTCTTACAAATATTTGACAGTCACTTCACTTTGGAACTTTTCACACTATGAATTTGACATATTGTGTTAATTTATATATTCGGTGAGATGGCATGGCATGTTACTGATTCATAAGATATGAATGGCATATTGTTGTCATTTCGATAAGTTGCTCTAATTTATATCGCACTCTGTCTCGTATGAAGGTAGATTTGTATCTTTTGATTTATTTAATAATAACGAGGCAGTGATTAAAGAAGAGTGTCGTTTGTATAATAATAAAAAAGAAATTTTGACAGTCATTATTCTTTTACATATTTTTTTAATTAATTAATTAATTAAGTGATTTCGGGGAAGGATTTTCCATTTGATTGAAGAAAATTGTGAGTGAGATACCGTTGAAGGTTTGGATTTTTTTCTTTGATTTGATGGAGAGTCTATATATGGGTGTCAAAAGTGCTTTATCATTCGTCGGTAGATAGGTTCGTGTAAAATGTCAATTTGGCTAACGATGACAAACACTTTTTCCGACAATAATTCCTTGAAAAGTTGTCATTTTATTTAATATTTCGTATCACAAAAAAATAATTAAATACATTAAATACAGTAAAACCCGCTTAAGAGAAACGGCAAAAAGTCACAGTCTTTTTTTTCACTTAATCAGGTTTTCACTTAAACGAACACCACTTAAGTGAAAAATAATTTCAAGTGGAGTTCGGATGAGTGAAAAAAAGGTCACTTAAAAATATTGTTTTTATCTTTTGGACTTGCCTTAAAAGAAGTTAAATAAAATAAATAAATAAAATAAAAATGTAGTGAACGTTAAGAAAATAAAGAATGAAAGTGTTGCTCAAATTTTTATTCTGTTCGATTCAATATTTTTCACTTAAGAGAGTTTTTTTCAAAGAAAAATATTAAAAATTAACTGAAAATAAGTTTAAGTTATCCGGGGTTTTCGCTTAAGCGAGTTTCACATAAGCGGGTTTTACTATATTTACAAAAATAAGCATTACACAAGTTGATAAAATATTTGAACTTCTCAATAAGATAATGGTCATTTTAGGTTTAAATGTGATTTGATATTTCAAACAATTACACCATTGACTTTGAAAATGTTATTTCTTTGTAGAATTTTCTATACCGAAAACAATCTCTTAAAGCTTTAGGATTCAGGATTATGAATGTACGATTTGAAAACATGAATTTTGTGGCTATTCACATAAAATAAGTGAAAATCTTTTTGTTTCTCCATTTTTTTAATTTCAAACTTCAAGTTCAAGTAATTAATTCTTGGACATGACTTTTCTAAAATCTTAGAATTTTGAGTCACATTAAATGTTGTCCTTTAAGCATAACAAAAATACTACGGTCCTTAAATTTACAACAAATATCACATAATTTAAGTGATTCAGATGTCGAAATCAACACTCCTAATTAAGGTAACACATTCGTTTTTTATATACATTTGAAAACATGTACATATGTATATGTATAAAACTATAAATGTAAGTATATAATTATAACACTCATGCCTCCTCTCCTTATGGGCTTATTAAGGTCTCATTTTTTAATGATAGTTCCTAAAAGAAATTAATGTTTGTGACACTTTGATGTAATGTTGTTTTTCTCTTTACACACATTACATATGTTATGTACATACACTCCTGAATCATTTAATATATACATATATATTTGTTGTCTAAAAAAATACGAAAGAACTTAATATTTTTCAAAACAACATCAATCATTTCCAGCAACTGTTCAATGGTTTTACTTACTCACACTCTCTTATATCACACACCCATCATGTCCTCACTTATAAAAACGTTAGAGTAAATAATGAATCCACTTCCTCTTTCTTATCTTTATTTTGATATAATACATATATAATCTAGTTGAATACAAAAGTATGTATGTATATGTATGTATGTAGAATATTGCTTACAAATTTTAAAATACGACCTGTTTATTCATTTCTCATCTCTGGCCAAAATAAATAAATAAATAAAAATGTGTAAGTGTATAAAGGCCTCCCCACAAATACAACAACAAAAGTACTTTTTCGTCAAGTGCTCCGATATAATTGACAGGCTGAAGAAATATTTCGAAATGTGTCTCCAAAGTTCGTGTACCATCAGTCAGTACCTCCACCTATATCTGGAACGTCGTCGTCGTAGATTAAATTGGCCAGAACCATCATCATCGTTAACGTTACCTCAAGTGAGATTCGGTCAAAGGGGCTCCTTGCTGAGATGTCCTTCTAAGACGTATCTTCTTTTATACATTTACATAGTATCTATATACATACATACATACATATATTTGTATAAGCTAACAACTTTGGTATATTATTACTCACGGCCGGCCTGTGCGAGTTCTTTGGGAAGCCTTAATCGGATAAAATGGAAATCCTTAAGAACATAGTTAAGAAGAGAGGATCCTTTGTGATTATGTTTTTCGTCGAGGGCAAGATGTGGTTTGTCGACTCTTGCTTCAGATATTTTTTTTCTTTATTTTTTTTGTTTGAATTGGTTTGGTGTTGGTGTTGATGTTGAATTTGGTTTTATGGAATCCTTCAGATGCCGCATTCGTGATAAAGTTTGGCTACATTTTGTCGTTTGCATCGACTTAGAATTTGCTTTCAAGTCAAGGGAAAACAAGTATCTAACAATTTTTGCTTTTTTTCTATTTTTGTTGGTTTTGTCAAAAGTTGTTTTGAAGAAGTTTCTTCAGGCTTAGTAGATAGTGTAGTGGCAGCGGTAGTGAAATTAATAAATATTTGCTATAAGGATGAAAATGTTGATTGTAAAGATGAAGACAATCTATTGGGACAATGATGTGTCTATAGATAGATATACATACTCGTACATAACATACCTATACACTCGTACATATTTCATGATTTGGGAAATTGAGTAAGAAATTGACATTTTGTTTTTGTTGTATTTGGATGGAAAGTATAAACATGTTGAATACTTAGCAAACTAAGATAAATATAATAATCATTCGAGATTAAAGCCTTTTTGCAAAATATTTGTATAATAGATTCTCCGTGAAATAATCAGTTACTATAGAATTAATTTGGATTTGTTAAAAACATAGATATAATCAAACTAGAGGACCCCGCAAACTTTGTCCCACTCCAATTGAGTTCTAAAATTGAAAAAAAAAATATTACCTAGTTATACATTTATGAACCTTCCTCTTATATCGCTCTATTTACTATTTATTCATTTTTTGTTTTAGACATTTTTAGTTGGTAAAAACATTTACAAAATCAAACCATGTTTTTTCCCAAATATTCCAAGATCTTCACTAATTTTTCTTATTTTTTTTTTTTGCTATTTTTGATTTGCCAGTTTTTGAGCTATACAACCATTTTTTTTTTTTGAAAAACGCTACATACAAAACAGACGTTAAATAATTCACATAACAACTGTGAATCGCATCTCATGAATGATTCCAGATTTTTTTTTTTGTTCGCTTTGTTAAATAAATACCTCAATGCACTGCTTTATCCTTAACTTTTGTCTGATTAAGAAAATCAAAAACGAACGCAAAAAAAAAAGGACAGAAAAGAAACCTATACGTGTTTTGAATAAAGGATAACCATTGCGCTTCACTTGATAAATGTTTTTCTTTTAACATCCAAAACAGCTAAAAGTCTTTTCTTGCCATGGTTAAGATGAGATGAGTATACCTATTGTGTATATGTATTGAGTTCTATTTATTTTGTTGGATAAGGTAGGTAGAATATATACAACAATATCTTGATGATACATATACATATACATATTTATATATGTATATATTTTTTTTTTTGGGAATAAGGATGTTCGCCCAAATCAACAGCACTCCGGGAATTCAATTGAAAACTCAATTTCCACCTAAATACACATTCACTTTTAACCCATACAGATGGCGTTGGTGTTTTGTTTTCAGACAATCAACTTTTCCTAAGGATATTTTCTTTCCAATTTTTTTTTTTTTTTTGAAATTCCTTTTGCAATTTAATCCTTTTTAAATGAAATACAAGAAGTGATTTGAAAACATACGGAGAAGCTTTAAGTTGCCATTTTGTTAAATTTAACGTTTCGTTCTTAACTGACATTTTGAAGCATATTTCTTCCTTCAGCAGAGAAATATGTTCGAAAGTGCTTGAAATATAAGAAACTTTGAAAACTGTATACAAATTTAAACTTTATGAGAAAAAGTATTCAAGAAAATTGTATGCAACTTTAAAAAAGCTCTAATTTTTTTTTAATATGGTGGGTATGCAAAGGACTTTTACTCAGATTTAGATAGCTTAAAAATGGATAAACTGTCAAAATTTTAGATTTAAATTTCTGACCAAACATTATTACAAGGAAATTGTTACAAACAGCACCCTATGATTTAAAGCTGTCCCATGTGTATATACGTAGCAACAACTAGAACTTCCTTCCTCTATCCACATCCAGCATCCACATTCTCATAAAGATGAACAATTTTAGAATCTTCTGCAGATCTATTTACCTTCGACCTCAGCAGCAGTAGCAGCGTTTGGTTCACCGAATCTTCATTTCCCCGAGAAGAGGCAGAGAATAAAAAAAGATGCAAAATAAATTGACCGAACAAAGTCAATGTTTCCCAATCCCAATTATTTCAAACTTCTCAACTGATTTTGGGTTTGTTTGGTTTTTTTTTGTTGTCAAAAAGATACATCTAACTAAAGAAAAGGAAACAGATACAATGAAAGAAAGGCTCTGTATCGGTATTCTGATTATTTACACAAAATGTAGATGATTTTTTTTTCTAGTCCTAATTTCAAAGTCTTATTATAATTCGAATTAAATTTTCTTAAGAACGATCGACGTGTCGGTCGGTCGGTCGGTTGGTAATGGACGGGTATTTGAAAGGACTTTTCTATAGGTTACACTTGTCAAGCTGTTGTTTATTTAAAAGGTTAAATGTTTTGCTTAAGACTTAAGGAATTTCATTAAGTTAAAGATTTTCTTTTTGAAAATTAGTTTTGTCTGCATCTAATGTTATTATGTTTTTTTTATTTCAAAATTTACCTCGACCCAAACACACAGCTTGAATACACATATTAGGGATGGATGTGAGTAGGTTTGCCCAGAATTATTTATAAAGGGTGTTTTCCTTAGACGTGTGGTTTTCAAAAAGAATTAAAACGCATATTTCTTTTCCAAGGCGTTAATCGTCTCGGACATGACCTCACAATAATAGACTATGCTGTGTTAAATCGACTGTCAAAAGAGCCCCACCGTTTTGTTAGAACCAAAGGTCGTACACATCCTCCAATTCAGGAACGAAAAATTCATTAATCTTGGCTCTATAGAGTTCCCCTCTTGACCATAACAATATGGCCGGCTTCATTTTTGAAAAAAATATGGAACAATGATTTCCTCTGTCCATAAAGCACGGCGGCGGAGATTGACTTGTGTATTATGAACACTCCAAATATAATCATTTTGTACATTCAAAAAAAAAATGAGAATCGGGATCGGTGGCCATCTCGGATTGCGCCCATTCACCGAACGTGCGACGAGCTTGATGTTCTATCAACTTCATTTTTATGAAATGAATACCCAAATTGAACATAAATCAACTGACAGTTGTCTAAAAGACCAACTCTGAAAAAAAGTATTACCAGATTGAAAACCACACGTCTAAAAAAAACACTTTTAATATTAAAATTATTAAATCAACTATTTAACTTCTGTTGTTAAAAATTGTTTTACATTTTCCATAAACATATCTTAAAACCAAAATTCATTTAGTAGAAATGTACATCCAATTAAATTGCTTCATCATCAAGACCACGACACTAAAATGTGTCCATTTTAAACGTTTAAATAATGCGTATAATTGTATCCATCCGCATTTCCCCTTATAATGTAAACTTCTACAAAATCAAATTTAATTGATTTAATAGCTTTTGAAATTTCTCATGTGAGAAAATTTAAATTCGTTTTTGAAATTCAACATCTATACATAGACATATACATGTATACATAACTTAAACACATTCACATTTGGTAAGCCTTTGCTGTGTCTACTAATGGTTAAAGTTATATCATTCCATTATAGTAATCTGTGAATGCGAAGGACATGCATACAACCATTTGCCTGCAATTTTCCGCACATTACGACAGTCAAACAAATACCCCTTATTATTTACACCGAAACTTTAACTATAGTTTAACTTTTACACACACAGGAAACTGAGCCAAAAATGGTTAGTGTAAAAAATAACAGCAACAATGATTTCCGTCCGCCAACAAACCGATAATAATTACCATCGACACATTTCTATGCCTCGGCAAACCAAACATTAAATTCTGGTCCCGCAGTTACAGGAGCCCATCAGAGAATCGGAACTGGTACCGTGACCGGCAACGGCACCGGCACCGGCACCAACACCGACACCGGCACCGGAATCGGACCCATCCGTGTTGGTCTAAATAATGAAATTAATATAAATTTGTTGTTCCGTGCAGTTTGAACGTTACGCGAAGCCGCCAAAAACTGAATACGGCTCTGTGCCGCCACATGAGTAATTGAAACGATTCGCGATCTGTATACCTACATAATGTTCTGGCTTCTGGGAAGCTAGCCTCAAACACATTAGGGTTGTTCCCTAGGGTCATTTGATTGAGTAATGTTATAGTCAGGCTGGAGGGGGGGTGTTTCAGAGTTTCAGAGCAGTTTTGTATCATTTGTGGAGTGCGAGTGTGATGTCGAAGCCGTACAAATGCTTTTGGGTAGGTAACATATCGTCCTTTTAGAATTTAGATCTGTCTACTTTCACAATGACGACCTTAATTTTTTTTTTTTGCAATCAAATTAGCCGAGGCGCGAGCTAATTATTATTTTGAAAATTTGCCAAGAGTTAAATCGACCGTAAATCACATAACATTGCACGATTAAACGAGGGGTGGAAAGGGGGGGTGAGTGCCAATTACAAATGAAAAATATGCTACAATCGGAAAAGCATTCTGTTGGCCAAAAGTAATGCAATTTTTCAGCCAAATAGAGGGTATGTGTGTTACTCTTCTATTTTGATTACTCAATTCGACAAACACAGTTAAATTTCAAGTCAGTGTTGAATAGGGGAGAGGAACTTCGTCGTTTTAAATACACTGTTGTGCAAATAAATTTTATCAGAAATAGTTTATTGTTTTTAAAATCACTACCACATTTCTTGGGTACACGATTTTACATTTTCGATTTTGTGATAACAATTTTTACATTCTGTTTTTGTTTCATTATTTAACCAAAATCCGATTTTGAGTCTTAAGAGTTCAAATAAAACATGAATATTTATTACAGAAAAAATTTAACAAAATTATAACAAGACAAGTCTTGTCAATTTTTTTCAAAAACATGTTTTTTTGTTTCTTTTTCTAAATTAAATGAATCAGAAAACAAAGCACACATACAGTTATTGGAATTATTTGGAATCGAAATTGAAAATAAAACGAAATTAAAAAATGTATGCTGTATATTAATTTTGCACAAATGGAAAAATGAATTTCTGATGATTTTTCTTGGCAGCTGATGCTGATCTTTTAGTTTTTTGAACTCAAAAAGAATTACATTTTATTGTATTGGTGGAAAATTGTCAGAAAAATTTCTTGCTTTCTGAAAACTATTGTTTCAGTTGAGCTATCAGTTAAATACATTTCAGCTCAGTTGTCAGTTTAGTGGTAATTTCAATTGCAACTTTTTCGAGTTCCTATGTTTTTTTTTATCAATGTGTCGAAACGGAAATTAAATTACGAAAATCACGATCACGACCGAAACGAGTTTCATTATGTAAGACAGATGCCGAGACGAGAATGACACTTTTTAATTTTGACGAGATCGAGACAAGATTAGCAAAAGTTCTGTCTAATCTCGTCTCGTAAGCTGTATTTTTTGCTAAGTAGGTACATTTCTTCAAGCAAGATAAACAAGAGGACTAATTTCTTGATATGGAAAAAAAGTTCATACTTCTTTCATCAGGAAATTTTGTTTAGTAGTCAATTTCAATTGACATGATAGTTGTCACATTGACAGCACTGAATTATAAAAGTTCTTGCGTCAAAAGAAGATTAACTACTTGAGAAAAAATATTCAATTCTGAATAAAAAACAGATTCCTCTCAAATATTTAATAACAAGTTTTGGACCAAAGTTTTCGAATGAAGTTCCCGTCGGTTTTTGGAACAATTTTCCTCCTTCAAAACTTTATGTCTTGGAAAGCTCTTAAGATAAACCTCAAAACTTTAGCTGCTCATTTTATATCGAACTTTTAGCATCTAATACACAAGCACTTCTGATGTATATACAATTTTTCTCAATGCCATCATATTTTAACTTTGGCTTAAAATTCTTGTATGCATTTCCCAAGAGAAGTAAATATTTCTAAATAAGAAAATGAAGTTAAGTCATGTAGTATTTAATAAAGTAAATAATTATGCTTTTGGGAATTTTCATGAATGCCTTCTATATACATTTGTACAACCCATTGACTTATAACTAGCTATGTATAAACAAAATTCAAAAGACTCAGGTCTAGTAAGCTAATATTGATCTTGCCTTTTCTATTTGCTAATTTCTTGTATGCATTTATATACATGCGTATACATAAATACAAATTGGTAATCAAATAAAACTACTCGTTAACCGCCTTTTTGTGGTCTTATATATGTAGGTTAAGACTGCAAACCCCTCTTGTCTCTATCTCTCTTCATTTCTCAAGATAAACAAAAGAAGATAGAAAAGTTTAAGTTAAGTTTGTGTTATTTATCAGAAAACCTGAGATTCTTACAAATTACCTTGATTGCTCCAGGTTAACTAAATAAAGAATTTTTCCTCAAAAGATACAAAATTTTAAATGAAACTCTTACATAAATACATACTTATATACTTATACTGGTATCTTAAGGAAAAACCCAAGAGATGTACAATAGTTGAACATTTTACGTATTCAGATAATATCCTCATGTAAAAGGTTTACATAAGGATTAATAGTAGATATATTTATATCCAAATTTGTGTTAGAGTATAGGTACTTGATTTTATGTATGTGTGTACTTTTTGATTCTTATACCTTCTAAATGCCAATTCAGTTACCAACAAAAAAAAAAAATAAGAATACAAAAACAACTTGCAAAATAGTTTCTTGTGAGAAAAAGATAGTGTGTATGTATTTGACTTGGCTAAGCAATATTTTAGTTGTGCCCAAGGACAGGAGGAAAATTTTTCCATTTTTTCGTATCTTATGGGAATAGTTCCTACCTCACGACCGACAATACATTTATATATATAAACATACAAATATCAGTTTTCTTCTTGTTAAACTTTTCCGCAAAAAAATAAAAACACAAACACAATTCAATTCTCAAGAACCTCGGGCTTAACACTGTATTATATGCTTACCCATACTAATATACAAATATGTATATGAAATTGTAGAATATTTTCTTGGAAAAATTGAAATTATTTTATTTGAAAATTCGGGAAAAATTGCGAATATTTTTGAATAGTTGTAGCTAGTTTAGTTATGAGAATATGATTTTATGATAAAAATATGATGCGAGGTTATGTATCATATTTTTTGAATTTTTTTTTTTTTTGAAAAATGGTAATATTTTTTGTCATTTATAAAATATCATGTTTCTGAGAAAATAAAAAATGTATAATGATTTATAATAAATTAAATAAACTAAATGGAATTCTAAAAAATTTTTACTGAAATGTAAAATTTGTCAAAATTTAATATGTTGACATTTAGGGCACAATAGATCTTTTTGGTCGCAGTGCACAAACCCTGAACTTTCATTCTGTACACATAGTTAGCAAGACCAAAAAATTTTTGGTTCGTCGGGAAGCACTTTCCCGCCGACCGCGACGGCCTCCCCATGAGATCTTTGAGACCTATCACACTTGTATTAAAGTGTGTTTTTTTAGACGTGTAGTTTTTGAGAAGAAAGAAAACGTATTTTGTTTAATGCTATAGCCAAGAATTTAGCTACTTTATAATAATTAACCAAAAATGAGCTTCTTCGCTGAATAAAATTTTCTTGTGAAAATCGGAATCGATTTTGAAAATGCGACACGCTTCTTGGTCGTTCGACCTCAATTCCTGCACGATTTGAATTTTGTAAGCCCGCAAACCAATATCCTTCATAGCAAAATCTTTCATAAAGAGGATGGGCACAGCTCAAATTGTTGGGAGCGATGGCGGATTTACTCATTTGGGTCTTCTTCGATACTCTTCTCCACAGCAGTAATAGCATCTTCGGTGCGCACTGTACTGCTAATGATGCTGACGATGCGCATTATTCACTAGAGTAAACGTGGTGCGAAACCGATCCATGGTTGCTAAAATTACCGACTCTACTGGGTGATTATGTCTACCGAAAATTGGACGAAGCGTGCGAAACTTTATTTTGCTAAAAAATTTGCACGATTGGCAAATATTTATTAATTAACTGAGCATAAATCAAGTAACAGCTGTCAAAAAACTCACTCCGTAAAAAGTACTGCCCAATTGAAACCACACGTTTAAAAAAAACACCTTTTAAATTTGAATTATTGAGTTCTCATTTTTGAGATAAAGTCAACGTATTAACGAAATATTATTAAAAATTATTTTAGGTATTCGATTACAATTTACTTATAGATTTATTTTTTTAATATTTTTTAACTGTGTAATAATAATATTTGAACTAAAACAGGAATACAAATTTTAAGTTAAAAACATTTTTAATATAAGTAAACTATTAATAAAAAAGGTATTAGTAAAGAAAACATAACTTACACTTATTAACATTAATATGTCCAAATTTACTAATTCAAATTTTTCATCAAAATATTTTATATTTAAAACGAAATTTTTCAATTAAGAAACAAAAAATCCATTGTTTTGATTAACCCATTCGTAAAATCACATTAAACCACACTCTCTGCACTCACACTCTTCTTTTTTATAAGTCCTCTGTTTGATTCTCTAAAATTACCCCTTAAGAAGAAAAAAATATATTTTTTTTGCACTCTAAACTTCCCTCGAAAAATCAAAAAAAAAAAAAAAACACTCCAAAGTGCATAGTAAATATTATAAAATTATCCAACCAACATTTTACGATTCGTTAAATAAATTTCATGAAAACAAAAAATGAGGTGTTGGTGTGAGTTCGAAGAAATAATTATATTATTAATTTATTAAGGAAAAAAAGAAGAGTTTAAATTAGAGAGTCAAAAACGAAAACTATAATTGATTTAGTGTTTGAAAAATTTTTAAACCAAAAAAATTATAACACGAAAATTAAAAAACAAACGGACAATCAGTCTATTTCTAGAATAAATAAAAAAAGAACATTTGGAATGTATTCACAACATGCCATATTTAAAATTTTGTTTTTACTTGAAACTTGTACAATTTATAATGAATATTCATATTTTGCATATTTCTTGGAGCAAAACAAAAAAAAAAATCCATGAAATGAAAAAAAAATTAAACCAGCACGATACGATTCAATTAAATAAGTAGAACAAAAACCTAAGCTAACATTGTAATGAAATATAGCTTCTATTATTTTTTTTTATTTTTTTTTTTTGTGAAAAGAAATAAATTTTCATATTATTAAATTCATCTAGATGATTTATTTGGAATGATTCAGTTTTGTTTTCATTTCAGAAATAAAATGGAAAGTTGTTTTGTTATGGTTACCTTCGAACTTTATCAAACGTTAAACGAGAGGGAAATTCAATAATAAAATTAAAGTTTAAAGTGAATGTTGAAAAAACATTTTACCCATTTAAGTTTCAGATGAAAACTTTAAGATTCTTCATAACTTAACTTTACTTATTAACTTAACTTAAAATTATGAGAAATTTTATGATAATTCCATGAAATAGGTTTCATTTTATTCAGAGTTTAGTTTTCATAAGAAAAAATATCAGACCGAGATTGAAACCGAGTCTAGACAAGGATCAAAATTGGATTTAATTTCATCATGCCTCAAAATCTCTATATTTTTGTTTAAAATCACCCAATATACTAACACCTATGATTGTAATATGAGAACATTTATTTTTGAATATCTGAAATTGATTTTGATTGAAATCATTTAAATTTTCGACACACAAGACGAATTTGAAACTATACATAATGTTGTTTTAAAGGATTAAATGAGTTGGTATCTGGCATTAATTTTCTCTTAAAATCGAATTGACTAAATTTTCTGTATCAAGACTTAAGGTGTACATCTTACTCTCCCTTAATTAAAAACAACATACAAGTCTTCAAAGAAACTAAATTAACAATTTTCTTTTACCTCAAAATAAAAACAAACCTAAAGGAAATATGTTTCAATTCTGCAAACCACTTTTTGACATTTTATTACCTTTTAAACATTTCTACTAATTAAAAGAAATAATAAAAAAAAAACAACTTTATTTTCTAAACAGAGAAAAAAAAAGAACTCAAACAAAATTTGACATTTCTAATTCTTGTATACGAATAAACACCATTTTCCTTTCACTGCACAATAAAATTCATACCTTAACGCATGAAAACACACAAGGAAACTTTTCAATCGATGTGCCATTTTTTTTTTTTTTTTTCATTCTTAGAATTTGCATCCCTACCTTCGCTATTAAAATGTCACTTACATTTTTAACTACCACCATACAGTTTTGAAATATATTATGTACATACAATTTCATTGCCATGTTAATTTGAATCCTTGTAATATTATGTACATATATTTCTTCATTAACATGATGTAGGTATAGGTAGCGCGGTAGTTAACATATAGTTTGTCGGTGGGTGTGAGGATTCACGAATTTATGTATATGTGTATAGGTGTGTGTGTGTGCTTATAATATGGTTCAAATGTAATAATATTCCCGCATTACCTAAGCTTTAAAGTCAAGGACATTTCCATAAAAATAAAATTCTACCAAGAGAAGTAAAAAAAAAAAAAGTAAAAGTAACAAAAAAAAATATGCAACCATTAGCGAGAGAAGGATAAATATAAACAAATATATTATATGGCAAACACTTAGGGACGAAGAAGAAACCTATACCTGCCATAGGAGTTATCCCCCAACACCAACACCCACCCAAAACCTCACCCACAACCACGTCCACAATCCACATCCTCTGCAAGCAGATTTACCTTTTTTTTTATTTTTATTTTCATTTTCATTTTGGATTTGGAAAATGAGGGAACCTTCCACGAGTGGAAATATGAAAAGTGGTTCAAGTATATTCCTCTGCCAAGAGTAGGCAGTTAGTGAGGGTTTTTTTTTTTTCGTCGTCATTTTGGTATACAAAATTTACTCCGTGGAGACCTACTTATACACTACCTTACCTACAGCTCTTGCCTACCTTTATATGTATAGTAACATGATGTAGGTATGCATGTAGATTTTACAATATGCACAGCACATACATACATACATTCACATTTATACTTAGACATTTTATTTTATGACTATTTAAGGTTGATGAAGTGGTTATATATGTAAGAAAATAAAACTTAAGTAGGAAATTTGAGTTTTTAGCTTGTTGGTTTTTGTGACAACTGAGACAAGCTTAAGCTACTTATTTCAAAAATGCAAGCAGGGTGTTCTTGAATTAATTGATTATAGTATTTTATGTTGTTGCTGCCGTGTTCCAATTATCATTGGTTTATCTTGGAAATTCACTTTTGACATTGACTCTTAGTTCCGAAGTTTTGTCTTCCTTTTAGTGAAGTGTCAAATTTGGATATTTCTGAATCTTGGTTTATGTATCAAATTAATATAGTTTGACGAATCAATATGTAAGGACATAAACCAAAATAACATATCTTGAAGATTTGTTTCCAAAATTTGACAAAATTTTGTCCAAACTTATAGAGCAATTCTTCAAGCTTTTTGTGCTTGTGATCGTCCGTCTGTGTCGGTAAAAGTCAATTCATAATAACATTGGATCTTTTGGATTAACTTCGTCCAATTCGATCCCGTACTCCTGCGCCCAAAATTAGGGATTCGACATCAGTATGAGGAACCCGGTCTTTGTTCACAACTTAAAAAAAGGAACGACTTTACTTTTGAATTTTTTGGATTTCTATAGTTTAAAAATTGGCCAACAATTGTCACTTCACAAATTCGTCTTTTTTGACGCAGAGCAAAGTCATGAAGATCTAAAATGATCACTCAAAATGGTTTTCACTGATCCTTTTAATATGCCAACATGGTAAGAATTTTTATCGCCAATTAAAGATTTTAGAGAAATCTTTATTTACCAAAGGTATCTTTTTTCAATTAAAATCTCGCTACACAAACCTCCTATGAATTGTGTCAAACAACTTTCAAAATTTATAAAAAAATTATATGCAGATGTTTTTTGATCCATAATTTGTTTTCTTAAAAAATAATATTGGAGATTTAATATTATTTAAAATAGAGCTTTTAGTAATCCAACTCTTTAAAAAAAATAACCTTCCTAATACAAATATTTCGATAAAATCACTACAAGTTTTCAAAAGTAGTGTGTAAGTATGGCACCTAATTTCAAAAAAACTTGAAAAGCAAAAATACACAATTGCATTTGCACATCAGTACTTCATGGAAATGCAAACAATAAATTGATGAATTTATTTCAATTTCCTTCGAAGATGAAGTAAAAAAAAAAAAACCCACACTTCTTTGACTATAAAATCTCGAGTTCCTTGTAATTCGTAAACAACAAGGAAGAAGTCACTGCAAGCAATTTGAAATCCTAGGAAAAATAAACTTTTCCAGCTGAAAAGGAAGTAGATTTGAATATCGATATTAAAATGTCAATGTAGGTAGGTAGTTTTGTTGCAACAATATTCTGTTCGTGTTTGTGAACGAAACGACAACGAGAACGACAACGACAACTATAGTGGTGTTGAAGTTCTTCACAAGGACGAAAAAAAAGAAAAACAATCATTGTCTGCGTCAACTTGATGCCAATACTTTTCCACTAAATGCAAAACTACCAACGAAGTAGCTACACATATACACATACACATATAGGACGAATACGTCTTCCTGTTCTTCTGAAACAACATCAGCAGGAGCTTAAGTTTCTGAGGCTGCTGTTGATGGAGAATTGCGTCCTTTAGGAATCCTGATGGATAGAAAATAATTACTAGCGCACAGGAGTGTTTTATTATAAAAAGAAAAGAGAAAGGAAGAGAAAATCTGAGAATTATGGGAGAGAGAGGAAATATGGTATAAAAGTTGGTCCTTCCTGATTGATGCTTCGATTAAGCATGAATAGTTTGTTTTTAGCCCGATATTCCGAAACTGTTGTGCGGGATATGGTGGCGGTGGGGTGGTATATAGTTTCCTTCTGACAGTTCCAGTTGTTCCTACAACATAAGTTTGTTCAATGTCAGTTCGGTAGTAAATTGTTCGAAAACTTGTCAAAAGAAGGTGCAGTGAATTGAAAAATATTTGTTATTGAACGAAGGAGTTTTTGATTTTCTATTTTATATTTCTTCATAAATTCAACAGCTTATATAGTAGGGACAAAACAAAGTTCGAGTTGGGCTATTTTTACGATCTTGTTTTCACGTTTGAGGGTAGTTGTCTGAAGCATATGGTTGAAAAATTGGAAATATGATTTCAATGATACTTTTTAAGTATTTCGACTATTTATAGTATTTTTCTTGTAAGTATTGAGGTAAGAACTAAGTGTTTCTTAACTTTAAAATGGGGGGGGGGAGGTAAAGAAAACAATAAAGTTCTTGTAAACATGACTCAAAAGATTAATACACAGTTGGCTGGGTTTGTTTTTTAATGAAAACATGCCTTTCAATTTAGAAGAAAATTCCTGTTTGTTTCTTATTTCTTTTAAAACTTACTTTGTTAAGTAGAATTCTCAAAATCGACAAAGTTTTATGGAAAAATTAAAATTTTAGGTATAAGAAAAAATTCAAAATTTAATCTTTGATTTTTTTATCAAATTTTAATTTGATTCCTTCAAATCAACAGGTCCCAAGTTTTTTAGACATTGGTACCAACTTTCTGTTTCTTATTTTCATCAGAATCTTTTTGGAAAACACTTTAATTTTCCAACATGTTAGTTTATTCCAAGAAAACCCAACCTTAATAAGCCAAAGAAATTCAATGTATCCAATATCCATCCTTTGAAAAGTATTGTAAGGATAACTCAATCTTAATTATAATCCTTGTTTGTACTCCATCAGAGCTCTCATTTTATTTTAATTAATAATACACAACAGGACCAGACCATTGGGGTGTCAGATTTTTTTTTTTTTGAACGTATCCACTGGCGAAATTCTTATTCAATTTCCATCAAAAGTGAAAAGATCATTGGATGGTAAATGGAAATTCAAATTGAGGTTACGCACACACTCGACAGGACCCCGAAGGATACATTCTTAAAATGGCACATTTAACTAGTTGTTCGTCGACTATGATGTCGAATTGTATTTGTGTATGTATGTATGTGTAGTATGCCACAACCCGTATTATTTTTGCTCACTTGCATTCCGGATTCCAGATTCCGGATTCCGGAGGCCAATGCCATTTGCATTATCTGACAGGATATTGTTATAGCATATACAAATACACACAAACCCCCACACAATACATTCACTATATCTTTACACTACATTACATAGACATACCCTTATACACCTTCTCAAAGACTATATTCCCCGACAAACTTGCATTACATAACCACATTGTATTTCGGTTTTGGATTTTGCCGGGCTACATACATACATACATCGATATTGGAACTGCGCGGAGCATTTCAGAACGGTCACGGAACAGGACCGAGTATGTATGTATGTAGGTATGTTTGGTGTCTGGACTCCTCCGCTCGGGTTGGGGGCTCTAAGGGACGTCAAATGGAAATCAAATTTTTCGCTTGTGGAGCACTGAATTTGATATGATTTCTAAAACCAGATTCCAAGTAATCCTCCTCCAGTAAGTTTAATGTTACGGTCTTCTCTTCGGATTTACGTTACGTTCAATGTTCAATTGCTTAAAGTATTGAACCCGTCCATGGTATTCTGTGTTAGAATTCAGATATATGTATATGTACTCGTACGTGTGGATGTTCTATTATAGTTTTGATCTTGGTCCTGGTTTTCGTCCGGATGCTGATGCTGGCGCTGGTAGTGGTCTTTGTGCTGGTGCTGGTCTTGGTCCAAATCTGAATTCCTTGTTTTTTTTTTGTTGTTGCTGTTGTATTTATTTTTTATTCGAATGAAAAGAAACAGAAAGACAGGAATGGACTTAAATTCAATATTCGTCTGGGTATATTGTAGAAGGTGGCAGGACATCATCGTTTGTACCACTTCATCCGTATACAATTACACTCTTGATGGTAAGTAATTTTCCCCAGAACCAATTTGGATCCTTTTTCTTCGATTGTTGTTTGGTTTCGATTTATTTTTGTTTTATTTTTCGTGCTTGAAAATCTGTTGGTTATGTCCTTTCTTTGGTCTCCTGTCTCCGCTCTCCGCTCTTCGTTTACCCTTATTCCTTTTAAGAGTAAAAAGAAAGGGAATATTGAGTCTCAAATATTTATGCACTTAAAACTGTCGTTTGCCAAATGGGTGCCATCTGTTTCCGTTTCATTTCGTCCTCTTATAAACATAAAATCATTCTATACAACAAGGAGAACCATTTTCATTGATTGAAGGTACCTAATTAGTGGTCAAATCAATCGATTTTCCGATAGAATACAAATAAAAATTCCTTAGGAAATGTCTCAGATTGAGTAAGAGAGAAAGAGAGAGAGAGAGCGAGAGAAAGAGAGGGAAAAATGACAATTATACTATGGGTTATATTATAAGTATACTATAGTCGGGTATGGATTTCATTTGTATCCTCGTTATAGTATTCAATTACAGTTGTTGTTAATTAATTTTAGGGAATTTTAAATGGCTCCTGCTAATTGATGGTGCTATAAAAGTTTAAGTACTCTTTTCGAATGGAAAAACTCAAATCATAAAAAATAAAAATGCGAACAATTTCGAGATTTCTTTCCAACACGAAAAAAAAGAAGAAAAGTTACATGGAAAAGGAGCAAAGTGGATTTGATACTAAATTTTGTGGAATATAGTAATTTAGTCAAGGACATACTTAAGATAAGGATCTGTATACTTTTTTGTTTTAAATGAAACTTAATGGTTTGCGTGCAATAAAGAGTTGCTTTGATTCAGAGTAAAATCAAAGTAATGATTTACCTTGAGTATGTTTGAGGGTTTTTGGAAAACAAACAAAACTAATTTTCAACTCCGATCAGATACCGAAGTTGAAAAAAATTTAAAGGTTTTTCATGTTTCCGGGGTTTTAGTGGATTCAAATAAAATAATGTTTAAGTTGTATAGTGGGAACAATTTAGATCACAAGAATTAAACTTATCTTACTAATCTTTTTAAATTTTTGTTTAAATGTCATTAAATTATTTGAAAAAAAAAATTAATGAACTGTTTAAGTTTTTCATTTTTAAATATTTAATTTTTCGTGGCTCTATATGAATTACTATCAAAACCATTAATCCGTGCAATAATTATCGTCCTATCGTTCCTTGAATGCAGAAACTCAATAAATTGATATTGACACGTCAATTCTTAAGTTCATTTACGATTTTTTTTTAACGTTTAAAAAACACCCCTCTGTAAATAAAATTTCAAAAATCGTGTAACCCAGTTCTTGTAATCAGGTAACATTATGCACATCCATATTCGAAAACAAAAGAAAAAGCATTTTCGCAAAATTATTACTCTCAACAGTATTTTCTATGAGCTTCTTTTATGATAATTTTGTTGGAAATCCCGTTATCCTATAACAGAATCAATTCCCAATTTCTTATGCTCCGTGATGCATCGACAATGAAAAGTCTTAAGTATCTCCGTTTATACGAGCATCTACCTACTTTTCCAAATGTCTTCCAGAGTCGTTGTCTTCTCCGGAAAATCCTTTTCCAATAATATTTATCTCCATGTGAATTATCTCGTAATCACTTTTTCACTTTCTACAAGATTTCGTTTAAACTGCCAAATATTAGGTTCCACCCATCCCTACCGTTACCGCCCTAAAACAGTTATCTATACCAATCCCAATACCAAACCAATATCTACTGCCAACCTAGTTCTTGTCGTCAATGATTGCATTTTGACGAACAAACTTTTTCTCCAGATTTTCAAATTTTCTAAGATTTTGCATGCAAAATTCTAGTCCCGGCATCCTTGCCGCTCCGCTCGGGCCCGCTGATAGTGACACGTGTAGATATACATCCCAGGGTTTGTTTTTTTCCTTTTTTTTTTGTATTTTCAAAAATCCATTACTATAGAAATTTATACATTGATATAGCCCGGTGTGTATTTGCTTAGGGAAATGCATCTCCATGGAGCAGGAGCCAAATCCTGAAATCTAGCCCGCTGCTGAATCTCAATGGCACTGCCGATTTACCGTCAAGTGCAAGATTCTACTCCCGCCGCCGTCCGTATCCCATTACGGAATATTTTATTCCGTTAAATAGAGAACCCAGAGAAAGAGGATGAGGCTGGAAAATATATGTAACTCTCTGCATCGGCAAATTAGCATCTCCGAGCGCCCTCTATAACTCGAAACTATTAACTTTTGCGCTGCGGAAATAAAGCACGGTGCACGGGTTTTATCCATTTTCATTTTTGAATGGGATAAATGAAATGGAAATGTAAATTTGGAGAGCAAAATAAAATAGGAAAATAAAAGAAGAAAACTTACGGGTCGGGTATACAAAAATAAAAGTACCTACGAACCTTAAAAAACAAAATCGATTTACCCAGAGTGGAATTGGAGTACTCGTTTTGAGATGGTGAGATGGGAGGACTCGAAGTCGCTCCTTTAACCCCTTTTTTTTGTGATAAGAACGGAAAGTAAAAGATTAACTTTACTTTTGCCATTTGTTTGGATAATCATGGGACAGCCAGTGCCAACGTTCAGCTTCAGCGCAAGGACACACAGTATCTGTATGTACCATGGTGGATCTCCCAGGGAAGGGGGGAAATTGAAAATTCCATTATGGATGATAATTGAAAAATCACAAATTCTAACAGAGCAAGCGTTCAATATTACTATATACTATAGTATGGGTTAAATGGGGGATGAGTTTCGTATCCCACTCTTAGTCGCAGTTAGGGGTGTGAACTTTGAATTCTATTTATACAGTTAAAATCTAAGTAGGTACTTACCGTTCGATTTCCCAGGTTTTTCACTCGACACACCAGTTTGACAGTCTTCCCCACCAGCCCGGTTATATTGGCGGGCACTGTGGTATCAAACGTTGGTCCTCCAGTACCGGGCGTGGGTAATTCTTGAAGGAAATCGGTGAAGAACCGTTTTGATGCGCCTTCGAGTGATCCTAAAAAAAACAAAAATATAGGTTTGGTTGAACGAAAATATAAAACCCAGAACAAATTTTTAAATAGATTATATTTTATGTACAGGTTATTTAAAAATAATTTAATAAAGGTTTTTAACATGATTTCTTTTTTTAAATATAACAGGAAGGAGGCAATGACCTTTTTGATGCTTCGCTTATGATTTTATCACATGACCTTGAAACTCTTTCAATGTCTCTGACAAAAAGGACAAATCGAATAAATTTGACCTTGCATCAGATTCTTTCTAATTTTCTATCTTCTTTGAAATGAGAACCTTTTCTTGGGCCTTTTCATCTCATTTTATCTTCTTTTTCTTGCTTGTCTGATTGCAAGAAACATTTAAGTAGCCTTAACACTTTTGATGTTCTTAAAAAGCTGTAAAAGTTGAAGCAGTTAAGATCTATTACAATCTCGGTAATAAAATACTATCTATCTATTGTATCATATCGAAACCTTTTGAGAGTCCTTTGTGCAAACATCCGTTTTTTTGAAAACATAAAAAACACAACTTTATTATCGCTTGGTAAAATGCCAGTGTCTCAACAATCTATTCCTTTGACAGCCTATAAAAACTGCAGCCCGTAACTTATTCCAAGACTTCAATATTATGTAGACCTCAAATAATGATCCGTTTTTTATAGTTTACAGACAAAAGGTGTTTTTGTAAAAATAAAAGAAAGTACATAATATACTTAACCAATATTATAACTTGACTTATGTTGTAACTTTATGCTTTGAATTTTACTTAACTTTTGTCCAGCAAGTTGCTATTAAATTCTAGACTTTTATATTTATAATAAAAGAACAACTGATGGTTGGGTTGACGGAAACTTTTATCACTCATCCATATCCATCCATCTTCCTTCACGGATCCGAATTGAAATTAAATTTTGTTTCGTACCGCACAAGACTGTGATGTAGGGTGTGGTTACAAACAAAAACAAAAAATCTGTATTTTGTTCCAGTACATAATACATCGATTCAATGAAAAAGTGATTGAATATTGAATCTGTATCGAACAGAAAGAAGAACAAAAAATCGAGCTTCAAGCCCAATAAGGGAAACAATAAACAAGACAAAAAGTCATAAAAATGGCAATCATAAATGCCTCCATAAACCCTATTGAGATAATTTTCAATCATCGATGCCCTTATACCCAGGAGAGATACGAGCGTTTGCGTTATTCCTCGGTAGGGTATATATACGCCGCCAGACGGTTTTGACGTTTGACTGCAATATTTAATACAATCTTCCAGCTGTATAATGGAAATGTTAACGTACTCGTAGTCGTATATAGATTGCAATCTATCCTTTCAAGACAGGGTTGCCATATTTCAATGAAATAGAAGTAGCGATATGTTAAGGTAAGGAATAAATTTTATATTATGGACTGTTTCAAAAAATGAGGGAATTTATCTAGAATTGAAAGGTGCTACAAGGGGTTAAATTTTAGGTATTTTAAAAATCTTAGAATTTTTAAGGATAAGGGAAGGAATCAATTTAAAATAAGGACTATTTCCAAAAATGAAGGAATTTATCTAGAATTGAAATGTGCTATAAGGGATTAAATTTTAGATAGTGTAAAAATCTTAGAATTTTTAAGGATAAGGGAAGGAAGGAATTTATCTAGAATTGAAATGTGCTACAAGGGGTTAAATTTTAGATAGTGTAAAAATCTTGGAATTTTTAAGGATAAGGGAAGGAATAAATTTTAAATAAGGACTATTTCCAAAAATTAAAGTATTTATCTAAAATTGAAATGTGCTACAAGGGGTTAAATTTTAGATTGTGTAAAAATCTTAGAATTTTTAAGCAAGTTTCCTGTTTGTTTACAATAACTTTGTTTTTTGTGGCTTATTAATCTTTTTGAGATAGTTTTCCCTTCATTTTTAAAATTAAAATCTGTTCAAGGATTTAATTTTTAAGAATTTTTTTTTTTTGAGAGGAAAAATTAAAAATGACGTTTGAAATTAAAAATATCTACATACGTTATTAATTAGCTGATATGAGAATAATCATATTTTTGACAGAACAATTATGAATTGTAGTTGTTTTATAGAAAAAGTAGTAGATATAGTAACTACGACAGCCCTGACTAAATATCACAGTACATGGCACTACATGGAAGTACATCCGGTATATCACACTAATGCATACACAAATGATTTTTTGTATCTATGTTTTATTTGTCCTTAAAATGTAATAATGTTCTTATCGATTCATGGAGAGATTGATTATTGAGGATTTATTGCAAAAGCTTCAATGTGCAATAATAAATCTATAGCATTGAGTATTTTGAACTTATGGCCTACAGACTTTTATGTTGGGAATTGTCATTACAAAAAAAAAACTACAGATATGCTGCAAAATAGAGATTTGCTATTATTGCAGATTTGTGTATCAAGCAGAAAATGATGAATGCATATTTTAAATTGGATATTTAAACTTAACCTGGCATGAACCTGCCACATGGAACAAGTTGAGTTTTTCAAAATGAGATTGTGTATAATTGTTTAACTTGGTTTAAAATATATACATAAATATAACACACATAGTATCTATGTTACAGAATTTTAGTTAAAAAAAATAAACAAAACTTATTATCTAAAGTTTTTTTTAGACGTGTGGTTTTCTATCTGTCAATACTTTTTTCGAAGTTGGTCTTTTTGACAGCTGTCACTTAATTTATGCTTAGTTTAGTTTGCCATTTTATAATAAATAGACTTACTCCTGAACAATCCTTTCAAATTGTGCAAATTTATTATACCAGAATGGGCCCAAAACGAGATGGCCACCGATCCCGATTTTCAAATGAAGCACATTTTTGGTTGAATGGGAACGTTTATTCAAAACGTCTTGGAATTGGAAGTATTAATTTGGACGACCTTTGGTTTCAACAAGACGGATTTACTTGTCATACAGCCAACGAAACAATCAATTTATTGAAGGAAACTTTTAGTGAGCCTGTGGCTTGTACGAAATCTTTTTTTGAAGCAAAAAATTGTAGGTCTCCACTATTTTTTCCAGTACCAAACTCACTTCTCTAGTCAACCAAAATGTGTAAAAAAATGTTTATCCAACCCCATTTATTTTTCAACTTCAAAGTCAAAAAAAAAAAATACACTTTTTTCAAATACTTAGCAAATAAATTCCAATGGATTAACAGTTGTAAATATTATTTTCAAAAATAAACTAAAAGCTAATAAGAATGCCCATGACCATTAATTAAGGAGGCAGTTAACACCTGACCATATAGGTACTATACTTAAGTAGTCAGTTTATTATTTTATACATTTTTAAATCCCCTAGAAATACTAAAACTTCTCTCACCGGATTAAAACTAAGCTGATTCAATTAAATAAAAAACCTGCTAATGGATTCACGATAGTAAAAAAAAGAACAAAACTATGTGTAGGTAAAAACAGTGAAGCTTTTATATTTTAAAAATAAATTTCCAAACCAAAATCTGCACATTATCGTATCTGACAAAAAAAAATCGAAAAAAAAAATTATAGAAACAAAAAACACCACGAAAATAGCACTGAAAGCATTAAAAACGGCCATTATCTTCGGTTGTCTAGAAATGTTATAAATTATGGTACTTGGCCACAAGCCTTTCGTTGCATCATCATCACCTCATCCTTCTGTTCCTGCTTTGGCTGGCCCAACTTTTAATGCGAACCTGCACAAAAAAGCTGAGAGATTTTAAAGTTTTTTGTTTGCTTGATTTTCTTTTTTTTTCGTTTTCGTTTGTTGGTTTGAACCGCATAGGAATTCGCCTGCTTCCTACTACCAACCGACCGACCGACCGGACCGGACCGGACCGACCGACACAACGCACGACTACGAAGAAGACCTAATGGACGAGCAATTTGTAGAGCCAGTCAGTATACGAGCTTTAAAAACAACATATTTACGGGTTCGGAGTTTTGTTGTTGCTTTTTTCTATACCCAACCCAGGTCAGACGACCCCATTACCACCTCACCACTACCTGAAAGGATTTAATGGCGCAAAAATTAATGTAAAAAATATTTAGCCCGTGCAAAAATGGTTACCTCTCCGGTATAGTAATGCCCTAATGACTCACGTAAATTGTCCATTCAAAGAAGACGGTTGGACGGTAGGATGGCGGGCGCCGCAGCAGCGAGCTTGAGAAAGACACAGGACATGGTGAATATAGCTTCAAAGGATATTAGCCACAAATGCTACCGGAAATCGTGCACACATCCTGCCCCCGACTTACGACCATTTACGTGCAGCCTTTACCAACCATATGTGTTTACGGAATCTGCTGAATTATGCATCATTAGTCATGTGTGTCTTGCGCTTGTGTTTCGTCGTTGTCGTCGTCGTCGTCGCACCGCGATCCGATATACTCGTGATCAAGACTTAAGCGCCCCCACTATCAAGGTGCATCCTTGCATGGCCAGATTTTTCTGTTAACCCATATCCTTTGACGAAAGAATTTTCACCTCCGGAATCCGGATGTTGTTTCGTTGGTTTCAGTTTACACAAGACTGCTCGCCTTGCTCCCTCGCCCTCCTCTCGTTCGAAACGTTGAGCGGACTGCAAATAACATAAACATGGACAAAAAAAAAAAAATGGACACACAGGAATATTTTTCCAGCCGCTTCTTGCCCATGGTAAACGATGGCTCTTGTTTCAAGGAAAGTGGCCGTGGTGTACAAACTGGCCATTTATCACTTGATGTTTTCGTTTCCTCTTATCCATGGTCCAACATGGAGTGCCAGGGCTTGTGTCAGGTGTGCATGTAGGTAGGTGGATGCACAAGCTATGCTCGGACGTGTTCATTTTTTTGTCGCCATGTTTTACCTGAGTCGAGCAAAGCTTTAAAAATACTATACGATGGCATCCTGGACAGGATGAACCTGTGTGGAGGATGGGAGGCCATGCAAAAAATAAACATGTGGTTGTACGTTCATATTGTTTAAATGGATAGCTGCTTTATACATACATACATGCATACATATGTTATGTGTGTATGTATGTATGTATCCTTGGCGAATACCGATGTAAGCGAATTATGAGGATGTTTGCTCTTATTGGGTTTTGGGCTGAATTGTGCCGCTGGACTTTGATGTTAAATGGCTTAGTCGTTTCGACGAAGATAGCATCTAGATACCTTCCCACTTGGACTACACTGCCTTTGAACCGTGATATTTTAATATTTTAAATATAAAATTGACCATCAACGTATAAAAGGATAAAAGTTGAATATTAAAAAAAACAGAAGAGAATTAATGTTTAAAAAAAAGGACGACGACGATGACGACGCGACGCGACTCGACGGTTCGTTCGATGGTGTTAACAAGGAAAACAGCTTTGATACTAATTTTGTTTTTGTTTTTTTTTTTATGGGTAAGTAAACCTTTCACTTTTCCGGTTAGATAACATGCGGCCAGGCCAGGATAAAGTTTGCTCAATTAAGTGAAAACTTGCCAAAGGATCCTTAGGGAGAGTGAGCGTGTTTTTTTTTAATACCTGTCTGCCTATTAGAAATGTTTAAAAGTGAGGATAGCAATCAACATCTTTTTTTTACAAAAAGCTCTCTCTGGGGGGTAGGGAGCCAGACCAGAAAGCCAAAAAGCCTTACATCAGGTAAGAGGATTGTAAATTTCAGTTTAAAAATAAACAAAACTGAAATTCTGAAGTTTCTCACAATTTTCCTAGAAAAACCGACATCAGAATTTCGAAAAAAAAAATAGATTCGATTTTGCTCCAGTTCATTTCCGGTAATTGATTCCTCAAATTAAAAGCAATCCCCCTGTTGCTCTACGAAACACACATTTGCATCCTGTTACGCATATAATTATGATTCCCATACTAAAACAACAAGTATTAAATTCAACGTAATTCAATTCAGATATCGGGTCTTTTATCTTTCTACTTGTATGTATAATACGCATACACATATCAGTTCGTATAATGTGCGGAATATCTTTGGGGTCAATTAAAACATTCATTTATAGAAGTTTCCAACTAAAGTGGTGGCACTGAACGATACCAAAAATGAAAACAATCGTTTGTTTAATGTATAAAGTTTATTCGTTTATGCCAAATACACAAAATGTCCTTTTAGGCTATACGAGTGTGTGTGCCATACGCATAAGAGTAATTATTACATTTTGGAAGATTCAGTTCTAATATTATACATACAAGGCAGTGCTACCGAAAGTGCTTTTTTAAGGTTGGAAATAAATTGAAAAATTCGGTCTCCTTTCATTAAGTTTATCATAATAATTTAATCAAAATCCATCCAATTCCCTAATTTTGGTTGTAAAAATTAGATATGAACTCAACTGTGAACAAAAGTGTGCTAAAATCCAGAAACTCTGATGATCTTGCTTTGAAACTCACACACCGGTTATATGGTACTCATACTCATCCCATATTTACAAAATTTCTTCATTTTGAATAAAATTTTAACTTATGTTTCAATGTTAAACGCGTTTATCTTGAAAATTAATCTTGTTAAAATTTAATAAACGACACCTCTGAAGACACCACATACGAAGGCGGTCTTCGGCCTGAATGATCTTCTCATATTACAAACTGGTTAAATCTGGTGAATTTGCATAGAGTGGCAATTCAAAAATGGCGCATAAATGGCGCCAGGCGGATTTAATATAATTGGCAATTTCAAAATGTCGGCAGTACTCGTATAGTACTGTTTCTATACCTACTCGTACTTGTATAGCGCTTAAATTTGCTTTAGTTTATAATTTAAGTTCTTCCTCTTTTGTTTGTATGTTTGTATTTGTATGTATCTTGTGTGTATGTAGTAAATTTCGTCCTTGATACTCGGGTGTTTGTTGTTTTGTTGTTTCGAAGTGTATGTAGAAAATGAACTAGTTCCCGCCTCATTGTGTCGCGTCGTCGTCGTCCTCGTGGTTCGTCGTTTTCGTTGACGTTTCCCGCGAGATACGATGTAAGGTTCTTGCGTTTTGCCAAAAAAAAATTCGACCCACTTAAAATTTTGTCGACAAGAGTGCCGTAAATATTTTCCGTTCTTGATGTTTTTGCCAGAGAGTTTATATTTTCCAGCTTCCGGTTATATTTTTGTTGTGTGCGTTTTGATGGAAAATGGGTTTTTGAAGTCAAAATATATACATGACAAAATGTACAAGTACATGATGGTACAATGTATAGACGAAAAAGCACACAGGTTGCTTTGGGAAGCCAAAAGTTGATATTTTCTAGACTATACACTCATATATGAACAATGTGCATCTATGTATTTGTAATATTTGTATACTCGTATATTTTGTGTTCGTGAATGTGTTACAAGATTTTGGTTTCTTATTCCATTTCCGCCTATTATCAAAAATGAAGTTGACTGATTAAATTAATTTGGCTCTTGAGACTGTAACACTGATGTCATATTGGTTTGCTTTATTTGTATATTAAATTAAAGTGATTTAAATTCATCTCATACTTTGGTTGAAAGATGAAGTCAATTTTCAAGTTGACTTCAATATTATGAAAAAGTTAAATAATATTTTGCATAGATTATAAATATTTTATTTTAAATAGAAAAATATAAAGTCAAGAGCATATCAAAATCAAAAGAATCCCAGTGGGTGTAATTTAATTTTTGTTTACGGTATATGCATGAAAATTTCATCAATAAGATTGGGGATTTAAAAATATGTATTTACTTATTATACATATATCTACATATATAAAATTCACTCAAGTGATGCTAATTGTATTTAAATTTTTAATTTGTTGGTTCAGAAAAGAGCGATCTTAGAATTTCAAGGTTGGTGTGTTTTGACGTGACGATTCGAGTCGAAACAATAAAAATCTTCTCGAGAAGAAAAAAGAACCCGAGACTTAAAAGAGACATAATTGTACAAGACAATGAAACATGCCGAGACTGACATTTTTATTGCGAGACGAGACCTGACTAGAATTTTCCTATTTTCGTTAAAAGCAAAAAATTTCATTTCACATTTTGAAATCGATATACAAAAGGAAAAATAAATAAAGTCGTCTTTTTTCGATGTTAGAACTTTCTGAATTCAAGGATGTTTTAATTTTCAGAACAAAATCTGAAATTTTTCAGTGACATTTGAAAAATAAACTACGTTTTAACAGTCGGGAAACCATTTTTATATGTAAATTAAAATATAAATTAAAATTGTGAAATTTTTTCGAAAATATGCGAGAATTTTTCATGTCATTTTCAATTCAGTCTAAAAAACTATTTCACAAAATTTTTGGAAAATTTACTTTGAAACACATGTGAACTATCCTCAATTTTATATTATCCATTAATAACTACTACAAAGTTATGCAAGAATTTGTAAAGTTACACTGAAATGCAAACATTTTGTAAGCACAAGTTTTCGAAAGCTATAAATTTCAAATTTAAGGAGACAAAATGGAACAAAATAATCATCGTACCGGAAGTTGTTCTAATTTCTTAAATGCCATCTCGAACGTTAATCATAAATTTTAAAAATCTTAAACAAGACAGCTGCAAACTGCACATGCCAATTACCAGTCAAGCCATACGTACTATCAGCGACGAAAAGGACGATTTTGAGAATCAGTATTTGAACTACTTGAGTGAATTAAGTCAATTCGTTTTTAGGTCCCAAAGGAAATTATAGAAGTACTCTTCCTAATGGCCTAATTTCCCATCTTTTAATGGTCAAAAAGATTGGCTGATTTGACCATCTCAGACTTCTATCTTTGGTACTTATGTCAACAAGTTTCACACAATTGCAGACCTTAAGCAGCATATAAGACGGGAATGCGTTGTATTACGGAATCTCACCACTAGTTATTCAAAAACAAAATTGAATTATTACTTCTGTACAGCAATCCCCCTTTATAGCCTTCTCAACTGAAAGCTTCATTGTTCTGTTGTAAAGATATTAGCCAGAAAGATTTACTTACATCTACAATTATTATTTTAAATCTCTTAAATACTTTGGGAATTGGAGTATTTAAATGTTTTTTTCAAGGTAATTATTTAACGAATTTAATCCAACCTCATTTTGTATTTAAAAGTCCTTAACAAAAATGTTTTTTTTTTTCCTCTTTAAGCTCAAGAAGCATAAAGAAAAGCGTTTTCAATCTTTGAACAATGCTTTCGTTGTATATGTATTTATATATGTTTATATGTATGTATGTATCTAACCTACATTCACTCATTTTTTATGATAAAGGTTTTTTTTTCTCTTGCTTTAATAATTTGCTTTCACAAAAATGGCACTAGGAACACAGCTTAAACGTTTACAAGGTCCTTTTTTGTCGTTGTTGTTGTTTGTAAGGATGTATAGTGTATACTGTAGAACTCTGTGTGTTTTTTAATGAATATGTAATGTAATTTTGTTGCTTAAATGCAAAAAAAATAAATAAAAAAACCCCGAAACGAACATTCATTTGTTTAAGACATTATGGCATTTTTTGCGAGTGATAATGCATGCTGTCAGTCCTTATGGGCTCAAGGTGAACATTTTAACGAAGATGAATGCGTAAGGCTGTGCGAGTTTAATGATGAATGGTCTTATCTATACATTTACAGTTAATGGATGTATTAAGACAATTATGGGACTGAAAGATTTCCTTTTTGTGTTTTTTTGGTGTGCAACAATTTATGAGTAAATTCAATGGCGTTGACACTCGACAAAAGCAGCGGGTAATAAGTACCCTATTCTTTCATTTTGAGTGATGATATTATTATTTGTTTCCTTAACAACTTTGGTTATCGTATTTTTGATATATTCAAAACTCGAAAGTTCATATAATATAAAGTCTGTTGGAAATTGAGTCCAGCTGTGAGATTGGATAATCATGCATTATATTCTGAAACAGTGGGACACCGATTTTGGATGGATTTTTTTGATACATACTTATATTTATGTCCATAACAAACCATTATTTATATATTTTTTTAAGCATTTCGTGTGTTGTCTGGTGAAATAATAAATACCTATAATAATATTCTTCACATTTTTAAGAGGGGTATAAAATAATTATCTCATTAAATATGCTTTATATATTTTTTATAAAATGGGTACTATTCATTTTTCATGGACAAAAGGTAGACAAAAATTGTTTGTTTTTAATTTTTCGCATTTTTGAACATATTTAACATTTTACAAAATTTACAAAAAAAAAATGTATTGAATTTAAAATATTTTTGGCTTGTAAATTAAACACGCTTGAAAAATCACTTGAAAATAAAAATTAAAAAAAAACAAACACGCTTTTGTTATGATGCTATCCACGTGAGGTAAATAATTATACATTATTAAAATGTAATAAAACTGTAAAACCATTTAAACGGGTCACAGATGATTGGTCTTATGCTTGAATTGACTTGGTACTGTTATTTAATTGACAAACATATTAAATTATACATAGCTATGAGGAAGGGAGTAAAAACGCTCGCTTTCAAAAAAAAAAATCAAATATAGAATAAGACATCAAAATGGCAGTTCTCAAAAAAAAATATTAAGCGATATTTCTACAATCAAACCATGTATTCACGTGTTTTGTAGATTCAGTCTTTCGTTAAAATTGTTTTACTCTTTCACAAACTTTTACACGAACCAATTTTTGATTATGCTTACAATTTCTCCAAACAGACCTACTGAAAAAAAAAATCATCCATGAGCGGTGCCTTAATCCGAACTTCATTGGAAGAATTATGCCAATCCAATTTTCAGAATTGTCAGAAACCATACTAACCCACAAAGCACTTAAAAATTGTGTTTCTCCTTTTCTCCGTAAAACACAAACTACAAAATACAAAAAAAAAAAACTCCTCCATTGTCACAATTCTTTAACGTGTTTCAAAATAGCGTTAAAACAGTTTTCGTCGTAATCTACATAACACCGATATTCAATGGCCTTCGAGGGATATTAGCTGGAAAACTCAGTTTTGCGTTCGTAAACTCCTACACCACCGCCTCCCGTTGTGTTGGGTATGGCATGTCCTTCAAGTTTCCAGAGAAATTGTTATTGTCAGAAAGTGAACACAGGGAAGAAGACCGTATGCAGAATTTTCATGGTTGAAGAATAATAGAGACTTTTAACGTTTCTGGACTTCATATGAATGCAATTTTCTTTTTTTTTGCCGGGCCTAGACGCATGACGCGGTGCTTGCCATTGTTGTTGCTTTGTCGTCCTCAAAATCATGCAACGGTTGCAAAAATTCACAGAACCATCATGCAAGGATATGAGCACGAAAAAGAGATAATGCTCCTATTGTCTTCTTGTGTCATCTCTATCTCTGTCATACTGCGTTGTCATGTCGGTTGGCTGTATCTATACTGCGGGGGCTTTTGGTATTCATTCGAACATGACAAAGAATATTCTATATGTAAGACTTACAACACACCTGTGCCATTTGGTGGGCCTTTTTTGCCTTTAAAACGCAAAGAAGTGTCTCAATGTTGATAGGAAAAAGGGTTGGAAGATTTCGCAACAGAACACAATATCTGACGTTTAACGGAATTTAGGTTATTGGATTTTAAGGACGATGACGACGCGACGTATAGCTGCAATATGTGTTGTGTTGTGTGAGTTTGTGTGAAGGACTTTATGGACTCGAACGAGTTACAGAATCAGGACGAATATTTAACACTGGCAAAGAGGCAGAAATAATTTTAATAGCTCAATGTGATAGGAAGCATATTTCGATGAAATAGAGGTTATTATTTTCTTCCGAGAATGTACCATTGATTATTTGATTTTTTTTTCGATCATTAAGAAATCTAGGAGACTATTAATGAGAGTTAGACTACTCATTGAAGTCACCTAAAATGTGGATTTCTAACCTAATAGGTCCCATATGAGTGTAGTTTCAGACCAGAAAAGTCCACCATCGACCAAATTTTCACATTACAGGCGATCTTGAAACTCCAAAACGATACCCACCACCCCTTAATCGATTTCTAGGCCGCATGGGACAGCATCTATAGGGGAGATCTTTAAACAAATCATAGTCTGGAAATAAGGTTCGTCCAATTACTTGGATACGCGGATGATATTGACATAATTGGAAGATCAAAACGTGATGGTATTGACTCGTTTTTTAGTATTGAGAGGGCAGAAGAACATTAATTTAGTGGTCTATGAGGGCAAGACCAAGACGTCTTGGACAAAACTTCACCGTAGACACCTATTATTTTGAGGTAGTTAAGGACTTTGTATGGTGTCCAGGATGAAAACATCTTGGGTTGCTCCGAGAGGGCAATTCTCCGGGGATTTTTGGTTCCGTCAATATGGAGATTTGAAGAAAAGATTAAAATACCAATTGTACGGGATGTTCTGTTAATAATATTGTAACGAAGCGTTACACTTCCGACGCCGCACCGACCCACGTCACCGAACCCGCACACGCAACACCAACGCCAGCACACACAACGCCACATCGAAGCGAGTGGCTAAGCTTACAATGGGTGTCTCAGGTTTATTAGGTGATTTTTCATTTGCACTTTTTATAATTCACATCCACTTCCAACCGAAAATATCATATGGGGAAGTGAAAAAGTGATGAGAATTCGTCTTCTACCTTCATCAGTTGAGTACCAATCTTGAGTACGAAAGGTTAAAAAAATCCGAGGAAGGCTAAATACTCCGGTACAGGCTATCCACGAATTTTTGGGTCCTTTAAAATCCTTTTCCCCCCGTTCGTTCCGCTGTCCACTTCTTCTAAGTGTACGACGGACAAGGCTTAAGCCTAATAGTTTATTCCCTAGTTTGGTGCTAGGGACAGAGGACCGAACCTCAACGTTTATTCCACAGCGACCTTCTTTTAAGGGAGCTACGGACATCGCCTACCGCCGTGGGTAAAGTATCGTTTATTCTGTTGGCTTGCTGCCACAGACAAGAAGGGAGTTTGAGCCCTGTCACATTCCGCTGTCCACTTCTTATAAGTGTACGACGGACAAGGCGTCAGCCGACCGTTTATTCCCTAGTTTGGTGCTAGCGACAGAGGATCGAACCTCAACGCTTATTCCGCAGCGACCTTCTTCTAAGGGAGCTACGGACATCGCCTACCGCCGCGGGTAGTGCACCGTTTACTCTGTTGGTTTGTTGCCACGGACACAAAGGGGATTGAGCCCTGTTTAATCCGCTGTACACTTCTTCTGAGTGTACGACTGACAAGGTATCAGCCGACCGTTTGTTCCCTAGTTTAGTGCTAGGGACAGAGGATCGAACCTCAACGCTTATTCCGCAGCGACCTTCTTCTAAGGGAGCTACGGACATCGCCTACCGCCGTGGGTAGAGTATCGTTTATTCTGTTGGTTTGCTGCCACGGACACAAAGGGAATGAGCCCTGTCTTATTCCTCTGTCCACTTCTTATAAGTGTACGACGGACAAGGCGTCAGCCGACCGTTTATTCCTTAGTTTAGTGCTAGGAACAGGGGACGGAACCCCAGTAGCAGTTAGAGAAATTATATTATATGAAATAACGTGTTAGATTATTAAAACAGTATTACTTGTGAAGTATATGAAATACCGTGTTAGTTAGTTAAAAGACACACATGTTAGATTAAGCAATATATGAAATAACTTGTTATTTTAATTTTAAGAAACGCCGAAATAAAAGTTGTTTGCTGGAGTATTGAAACTCTAAACCCAAGTTTTTTTGCTTTCTTTGGGTAAAACCCTGGACAACCACGAGCCTACCTCAGCCTCGTACAAAAAAGCATCACAATATAAAATGATGACTTTGGTTTAAAGCGTAAAGTGCTAGTAGCGTACGATAAAACATTCATTTGTCATTTACAATAAGTCATTAATCATTACCAACCAACGAAAAAAAAAATAGTACGTATACGCCATGTGTACCATTCTTGGTATGATAGTTTTAGAATGTGTTAAATCACTTATGCATAATTCTGGACACACATTTTTATCAAACAAATAATTCTTACAAGGAGCTTTAAATAATTAAGCACTAACCTTTTTCCAAAATTAACATAAAACATATAAATTTCAATTTTTCACTGCTGAGAGTTATTAAGTAAAATCGAATTAATTATAATATACTGTGTGAAAATAAAATGAGACTCAAAACCAAGTGTATACATTTTGTTAAAGAAATTTTAAATGCTAAATACCACGCCTGCTTCAACATTTTAACCGATTTAAATAAATTGATTCACCTTTATCGCCTTACCTGAAGGCTGTTGGGGGCCGGGCCAAAGTAATAAATACAAAAATGCCCCAATTTTATTTTCAAATTACCTAAATTATTACAAATGAATAAAAGAAAAAAAAACCGAAAGAGAGATTATCACATTTTATCTTTCCCAAGCCAGGGATGAAAACAAAATACATAATTTTTTTTTATTTTTATTTTTGTTGTCACCAAAGCCAATTATTAATAGCATCACAGGTACTCACCTGAATACATAAATAGGACGAACAAAATCAAATAGCATTGGGCCATGTTGTGGTATTTCTCTCTGAGGTTCAGTTATCGTCGTAATCCCATTTCTGACTGAAGTTTCGACAAAGAGTGCCTTCAACATTTGCACATGTTTTTGTTTTTGTTGTTGTATTGTTTTTAAACTTCGATTAAATAAATGTGGTTTGTTTTTTCAATTTCCTTTTTTTATGTTTCTTTTTTATTATTTTATCATCACCTCCATTCTATTTTTTCTCAATTTATGGGTGATGATCCTTACAATTAAGTTGAAATGACAACATATTTGTGAACGAAATCCTCGTAACTGACACAGATTTTGAAGTTCAAGAAAACACGGTTTCGAAAATCCAGAGTTTAATTACTGCGAATGTGTTTTTTTTTCTTTGATGCAATATAATTAAAGTTCATAATCCTGTGAGTTTCGAAGTAATGCTACGTGTTGATATCGAGTTGTCCTTTATTCGGTATAAGCACTCAGTACTCCTGGAATTTTTAAAAAAGAAGAAGAAATATTTTTTTATGTAACTTTGTGCAAAAGTTTAAGTTTCATTGCAATATAAAAAATAAAATAAAAATCAAAACAGCGTGTACGTGT
Organism: Scaeva pyrastri; assembly: GCA_905146935.1. Classification (NCBI taxonomy): domain Eukaryota; kingdom Metazoa; phylum Arthropoda; class Insecta; order Diptera; family Syrphidae; genus Scaeva; species Scaeva pyrastri. Next base: position 18,541,879 of record LR989929.1, on the reverse strand, counting down.
TGTCCTGACATCCTGACAATAATTTATCATTTTTCGAAGGATATATTGCATTTTTTTTTGTTGGTATCAGAAGGGTGTGTGTGTGTGTTGAGAATAATATCCTAGAGGCGATGAAAGCGACAGAAAGGAGATAAATAAGGAGAGGAGGGAAGGATGATGGTAGCAAAAAGTGATTACAAAAACTTGGATGAGGATTGCAGCAGTAATTTCTCAACTACGTTTTTAGTGTCTGTTCCAACATAGTTCCTACTTTCGAATGTTTTTATAGTTAATGCTGTCTGAGAGGGAATAAAAATAAAAATAAAAACAAAAATATAAATAATACCAACTGTTTACGAGATGTGAGTTATGAGCTAGATGGGGACCATTAATTTGGGTATAACATGATGGCCATACACAAGTTTTATTTATTATGTTTTTTGACAATATTTTTTTTAGATTCTGTAAACACGATGTTTTTTTTTCTTTTCGTATTTAAAAAAAGTGTACATGCTTTTAGGATTTAAATTTCTGATTTTGGTTGTGTGATGTAAATTCAGTGACGAAAATAATAGAAATCTAATAAAATTGTTCAGAGAAGAATTTTTTAGATTTGCATATTACAATGAGGCCCTGAGTGCAATATCAATCTGCATTTTTTTTTTTTTTATTATTTTCTGTACCTGGAAGGTAAGTCGCTTACCACCCAATTTTTTAAGTTTGTTGTATTTGGTCTAACTAAAAAAGGCTTGTAACTATGTCATGAAGCTGAAAATATATCAAACATTTAACAAAAATTTAAAAACTTTGGTGCTATAGTGGCTTACCTTCCAGGTACAGAAAACAATGAAAAACTCGGATAGGCCACATTTACACTAACGGCCTCATATACATGTAGGTGTAATGTCTCTTCAATTCAAATGAATAGAAATCATCATGTTTTCAAAGGTAAACTTTTGATCTTTATAAGACATTTTAAGAAGTCAGATGCTTAAAAATTATTCAGAATTCTAGTTTTCCAAATTTTCTTTCCTATATTAAATTGAAAAATTATAATGGGTGTGTAATTGGTAATGATGGCTACGAACTGATAAGTTTTTGGCCCCTTTATCATGTTATTTGAAAAAAAAAAAATTGTAAATCTCTTTTCGGAAGACTTTTAAACTGCTGGTTCAAAAAAATCAAAACACACATTTAATGTTCTGAAAATGTGCGCCGTTAAAAATTTATAAGGACGTTGGAAATGAAAAGCTATGAATTTATTATAGAAATCCATGAATTGATCCTAAGTCACTGACTAAATCCATCCAACATAACTTCGTCATGTGTTTGAATGTCAACATGAATGTACGAGTTTATGTACATTGAAATGTATCTCATGTACCATATATTCTTGGACATGCGTTTGAGTTCTTTTTTTTGGAAATTCCAACACACACTCATATTTCTTCCTTAAAATTTAGAACCAAAAAAAAAAAAAATATAATTGCAGGCGTAAATTCAAAAGACTGCCTTCTAAAAAAAAAAACAAGGGCAGCAAACACATATTTCAAAAAACAAAAAAAAAAAAATGACGGACCAGGACCAAAGTTCCTAGATCCTGATAGTCTAGAAAGTAGGGTTGTATAAATGTCTTGGATTTCTGATCCAATTATTAGAACAAAATTCAAAAGATGGTAATTCTTACCATTTATATTTGAATAATTTACAATAATTTTGATCGAAAGTGATGAGTGAATAAGATTTTTACCTTAAGACGTTGCTTTAAAATTCTTTAAGGTATCTCTTTCCACATATTCATTTATCATAGATACATCGATACTTAATACCATTGTACCTTAAGAGCCCCTTTAGAGTCCTTTGTACACTTTTCTTTAAGCTCATAATGTGATTAAACATTTGAATGGTCCTAAAAAAAAAATATCCCCCTATATGAAAACTCACCAAAAAGCACCTCTACTGCCCAGACTCTATAAGCCTGACAAGTCACCAGCTTTCATTAATAGTAAACGATATGCCTGTGGCACTAGCAGGACGCAGGACTAAACAAGATTATAAAAAAAAACTAACACAGCTAGCAAGGAACTGTGTTGTTAAGGAATGTTGGACAGAAATGATAAAACAGACAGCCCTCGTGCACTGCACAGTTGTCATCGTCATCGTTGTCGTCCTTGTCGTCGTCCGTCGTTGTCGGTCGGCTGTCACAGAGATAGACAAACGGGATGTCCTAATCCCTTTCGTCAGAAATTTGCATTTCCTTTTTTTTTGCCTCACTCTTTCAAGAATCCTTGAATGACAAAGCTGGTGCTGGATTATGGGCATTTGTATCCAAAAGTTATACTATGTATCTGCGTATCTATGTACATATGTATGTATCTGTGTATATGTCTTATTTCATTCTAGCCTGGCTAAAGGTGATTTTGTTCGTCATATCAAATGAAGAACTACTACAGAACTGTACCCATAATTTTTTTAGAATTTTTTTTTATCTTCCCTAACATTGAGCATTTGTATGTTTGTCTATGTGTGTATTTTTCTGTAGTATGTGTGTTTTTGTGTATATATAGTAGTGTGTGAAATGTGCGAGTCCTCTGCATGGTCTGAAGGATTTATTGTTGTCGTTTATGTAGTTGAAATGACATCAATCTGTGAGATTATTTTATTTTTATTGCAATGTCCGACTGTAAGAAATTGTCAAATTAATTAAGTTCACAGGAATCGGATTAGCTGTGGGATAAACTATTTCCGGGATTGTCATGAATGTGTGTTTCTATTTGTTTGTGTATGTGTGTGTGAGAGAAAAAGATTATATTTTTGCATTAGGGTTTTAAAATTTTCTTTAGATTTTTATAACATATCTACTATTGTTGCCATTGCAGAACACAAACGTACATACATACGTACATTCATATGACTTATTGTATTATGTATAAAGTTGTAGATTTATAAGAAGGTATATAAAAATAAAGAAAACATAAAAAAGGGTAAACGTTTTTAGAACTTCTCCTGTGAAACTAAAAATTCAATTAAAATAAGTTTAAATTCCTATTAAAAACGCAAAGTTGAAAGCTCGTGTATTTTGATACTTTAAAATATTATAATTTTTAAGATAATTGATTTATTTAAAAATAGAATATTCTTATGAATAGTTTTTCCAAGAGAAAAGAGTAAGCAAGAAAAATGTATTAAAACAATTCTGAATTTAAACTTTCAATTTGAAAATTAATTTTTGTTGTACTGAAGAAATGAATGAATACATTTTTCTTAATTAACTATCTTATTTTTTGATACATAAGTTTATTTTTTAATCAAGAACTTCTTAAGAAAATATTTTCTAGTTTCTATAGGAAACAAATTTTAGTTTTTTTTTACTATAACTGTAGTAGTAATAATAAATATATCGAATCACTGCTGTGATCACTGAAAGCTTTTAAATGACCGGAAATGCGTCTTCATCCTTATAATGCAAGATTTTTCTTATTAAAACTGTAAGCTTTTTTGTCATGGGATAACAACTTGACTGTATGAGAAGAATATTTCTAACAGTTCAATAAAAGTTTTTATTTTAGACGGTTTTCTGTCAAAGTTAATAAAATTAATTCTGGTGTGCCTCAAGGTTCCATATTGTCCATAACACTTTTTAGAAGTAGTATTGATAACTCACAGTTCTAAAAAGTAAAGCATCTATGCGGTTGTCAAAAGTGAAAAAAATTGGGCTTTTGTGACCAATTATTAATGATTTACGGAATCAAAACCTTGAGAAAGTTAGTGCTGACAACAAGTCAAGATAATCAGATGACGATTAAAAGCAGAATTGTCTAATTTTTGGGTTTGAATTTTTGTTGTTGAATAGTTGTTTAAATTTATACAACAGTTGCATCACTGAGTGACGTTTTTATTACCAAAAAATACAAAAATAAAAATTTGTTTATAGATTCTGCAAATTATACATACAAAGGTCATTCGTAGGCCTAGTTCTTTGTAAAGCGTTCGTTACTTAATTATTCACAAATAAGATACTAAGAGCTGAATGTTTTCGGCCTTAACCTGACGGTAGTAATTACTTAAGATATGTTTTCTCTTGATAACCACAAAGATACCTACAGAGTTCACGAATACACTCTTGTGGTTGGGATCAAATTTAACAGCTTTCTGTGTCACAAGATGCTTTTTATTTCAGTATTTGATTCAATTTATTCATGAAGTATCTTCTTGTTACAAAAACAATTTAAGGGATTTAAATAACATTGCTAATTTGTTCGTAAATGATATGCAAAAGGCCTCTCTGTATTTTTGTTGCTATCCATTAGAAAGCAAAAAGCAAGTGTGCTAAACCTTTAAAAGAACCTGTAAGTATTTTCCTATACAATTCAAAAATCACCACACAAAAGCTCAAAAAAAAGAGAAGATAAAAGTATCTCAAAGGACAAAAAAAAAAAACAAGAAGCGAAACAAATACCAACAAAGTATGTCTTCAAGGACAAAAGAAATGCTTCCTGATGGCGCAGTGGGTAGGTAGGTACATACATACATATATACGCAAATGAATCCTATTACAACATCCCATAAGGAGACAAACATTTCACAGCATTTGCACGTTCACTATTTGCAGTTGTTGGCCGGTTATAGCCATCTTCTTTTTTTTTTGGTCTGTTGTACTCAAACAAAGAAAGGTTGTTGTTGTTGTTTTCTTTTTTTCTTTCTTTTTTTTTTTCTTGCTTTTATGGGCCAACAATTGACTTAACAAGATACCCACAATGAAAGTTTTGTTGTAAGCAGAGTTGACTGGTCTTGATCAAAAGCCTCATGCATAAAGACGGAAATCCTCTGAATGGCTATATCTACATTTTAACAATGGTGTTTTTTTTTTCTTAGCCAGTTGAATGGTCTTAGCATAATGTCAGTGAAGATGAGAGGGCCTTAAAGAGAGCATTGCCTTCATTTGTTTTTATTGTTGTTAAAGAAAAAAGTGGGAGTAAGGCAACATTTTTTTCTCCAATTTTTGTGTTTTGTATTTTAAAAGAGTGTGCCAAACGGTAGTGTAGCATCAGCAAACAAAAACAAACAAACGAAAAAAAAACATACACGCACATGTGAATTGTGAAAATAGGGATCACAAAACAAGGACTTCCTTAAAAATTTATTATTTTTCCCGCACCTTTTTTTTTCTTCTCCTTCTTCCAGAGATGATATTCATTCCATGGATGTTTTTATGTATTCATTCAGGATTATTTGCTGTTGAATGTTTCATCGCGCTCTGAAAACTCATTTGGTATTCATCAAATGTTCAAGTATTATCCTATAACAATCAGGGGATAGGGAAGAAGATGGGAGGAGGGGTGAGTTGAAAAAACAGAGGCGCGATATATTTTGTTTTCTAAACTAAACGCAGGAAGATACTATACTACTTTCTCTATGTATCCATGTGTTAGTGTGTTTTCGAGCCGAGGTTGCCAAACTTCAGAAGAGGACTCATATGGAAGTAGGGCTCAGGACTTGAACAATAAATCCTTGAACCCAAAATAACCCAGTTTTATGCATTAATAAGCAAATGTCTATCGTTATAACTCCAGTTGCTACACAGAATGAGTATCATGAACTATAGGGATTTCTGTGTATGGTATTATATGTAGGAACTATAGGTAACACTGTGATCCATATTCCATCGACATAAAAGGTATGTGAATTTCCAGACAATTTCATGGAAGATTATTTTGTTTTGAATTATTTATTTTACGTTCTTACTCAGTCTTTATTTTTTACCAAATGATCAAGAATTAAGAAACAAGACTTTTGCTAGCTTCGTCACAGAATCGTCAAAATTATAAAATGTCAGTCTAATTTCGACATCAGTCTTATATTAATTGTGATGCTGGAAATCTTTTCTTTTCAACTGTATAACCATCTTTACATACAAAATTTTTTACAAAAAGTAATAGCGGAAAATTAACGTTTACCCTTTAAATCGCTCTACCTCCGCCAAATCGTGCTCTAGAGAGATCATTTTTGGAATTTTTTTTTGTCATTTTTTGACAGTGCATATCTCTGGAATTCTACCACTTAGGAGGCTGAAATTTTACTATTGTTTTAACTTTGTAACTATAAAGTATAATCCTTTATTTTCGTCACTTTTTTCAAAATTTTAGTTATGGGCATAAAAAAAAAATATGAAAAAAGAAAATTAATGGAAAACAGTCGTAAATTTTAAAAAAATGTTGTACCAATTTGACCAAAGAAAAAAATTATAATTAAAATGGCAAAAAACAGTTATTAAAAACTTCATTGCTTAATAACACTTTATTGCCTGATAACGAGTCCCTTCTTTAGATTGGACTATCATTTAAGCTGATACCCAAAATTTAACTAAGAACTCAAAATCACCTAGAAAATTTATATAGTAAAATGTATTTTTAAAAATAAATAAAAAAAAAACTTATTATTTTTCAAAATATCTTACAGGATCAAATGAAGACTCATAATCATATAATTATGTAATAATTTATTTAAATATATAAAGGAAAAGGGAAGATTTTACAAAAGATTTAAATTTTACCGAAAAAGATAAAAGTTGTGTTTTATTCATTGCTGGGTAACTAGAGCAGTAAAATTTCCCTCGGCAAACAACAACAATTTGATTGCTGGCGCAAAACAAAACCAGCAGAAATAATGGCTGCTGTAAAATGAATTCGACCGTTTTATTCATTGCACTATCTATACAGCATTAAATAAAACAAAACTGTTACCAAATTTAATTTTTGGAACTATGTATGTTGCGGTTTTTACACTATTTCAAAATAAGTCAGCACCAAATCCTTACGTAATGAAAAAATTATAAAATCAGATCTGAATTCAGGACAATAAAATTCATTGGAAAAGCATTTTTTCATTTCTGTGACTGAAAAAACCAACTTTAAATCACAGCCTCTTTTGAAAACTAAATGCTGTTCTTTAATTACAGCACCAGAATCAATTAAAAATGTCTGGATCAATGTGTCTTAGAGTCTTAGATTTTATTTTTAAATTTACAATTTAATTAGAAAAGTTTTTTTTTTACAAAGCGGAATTTAAAAACAAAGTTGGTTAGGGACATTTTTTTTTAATGATTTCATTATTATGTTTTTTTTGTACGCAATTTGTTTCGCTGAAATATTTTTGATGTTTTTTACAAGGAATTGTATGAAATAATCCAAAAATTTGTCTTTTTTTTCATTTTAATATTTATTCTGTGTACCGACGTTTTTGTTTCTTAAATTATGGTTACCATTCTTGTGATACATCTTATTGGTCTTCACGAAAGACTTAATTATTTGAAGTAAAACTAAAATTTCCTCCACATCACTTTAAACAAAAACACAAAATTCTCTTTTTAAAGATGAAAATAGTAAACTCTAATTACACTTGAATTTATTTTATAATGTAAAAATAAAACACCGTTATAACTCTTAATATGAATAAAATATTCGCAGATGAATTTTGAGTGTTGGCAACACTGACACACAGCTGCAAATGTGACACAAGTGATAGTTATTGTCCGCTCAGCGATTTACCACACCCAACATTGAAAAAAACACAAAGCAAAAAAAAAAAGCTGAACAAAAAACAAAAGGAAAAGGGAAAAGACACACAAAGTCTTTGAGTCCTTGAGTCCTTTTTGTCTAGTTTGAAGTTTTTTTTTTTCTATTCTATTCTATTTTATTCTATTCTTCAGGGGAGCCTCGTTTTCCCCATTATATCCACGTTGTTATTATTGTTATACCTATTTTGTGTTTGTTTTTATTTTGCGTTTATACCTTCTTATAGGTGACTACATATTTTCCACGTCTCTATATAAAATTATTCTTTATGCTCATTTTTGACTTGGTGGGGTAGGAAAAAAAAAGAAGAAAAAACCGACGAAAAAAAGCGTCAGTTTTATGAATGACTTTAGTACGAGAGTCGTCAAAAATGTCTTAGCTTTTATTAAAAATCATAAAGACGTTTTATTCGCCTCAATGCGGGAGTCTTGTGGGGTAACTTAATGTTTTTTTTTTATTATTTTGTTGTCTCATTTTTATTTTTATCATCTTGACAAGAAGTAAAAAAAAAAAAAAACAACAACAACGACGTCAACTCTTAACCATGGTCGTTTAAAGAGAGCTACATGATGTTTATAGCCATCTAATGAATATTAAAACATATAAAATGTTACTCTTGTTGGATGTGTGTGTGTATATAGGTAATGTTGGTGTAGATGTATTTAGTTTCCTTGTCGCATTGTATAGTTTAAATTAATAAACGTGTCGTGGTGTTTAAGTTTTATTTTTCATTTAACACGTGTCAAACATGTCCCTCAGAAAAAAAAAAATCAAAATGTTCGCACTAAATAAATTTATGCTCTGCTGAGTGGGGGTGTCTTTTTTGAAGAATGGCATATTTATGGGGCTTTTTTTAAAGCACATAAACCTGCAAAAACATTTTGATTATTTTTTGACACAATTAAGGTGGGTGGTGTACTAATTAATTCATTTCAGGATAAAAGGTTCTGAAAGCAGAACCACAGCTGTGGTTGATAATAATTATAATTTGAAAATAAGAAACTTATTATTGTTTTTGACTTATACTCATACGTTTTAAATTAAAATCTTCACTAGACTCTCAAAATATATAATCCTTCTACCAATATACGTATGTATGTGTTTTTCATGACCGAGTTATTTAAAGAATGTTTGCTTTCATTTCATTTCATTTCAACTTAACTCAATTTCTTCATATCAGAACTCTAGAACTCCAGAACTTATTCTTTTCTTCTCCACAACATGGCTTCGATTGCGGAAAAGCTTGTAATTAAATTTTATTAAGGACACACCAACCAACAGCTTATATTCTCTCTCTTATCACACATACCAACATACATACGAGTATAACTAAACTATATTCTAAGCTCATCGTCACATATTCATTAACCACATAACATCAGCACTTTTCCTCAAAGTTTTTCAATTAAATGATGCCCTAGATAACACGCAACCATTAGATGAAGCAAAAAAAAAATACAAGACAAAATCAAAAAAAAAAAATAAAAATGAAACGTGCAAGGAGGAAAATATGAAAGACACAAAAAAAAATTGTAAATTCCCCAGAGAAATGGAATTAGAAAATTCCTTAGCAAATACAAAAAAAAAACAAAAACAAAAGAAAAAAAAACACCCTCCATTTAAACTTATATTCATTAATGTCAAGATATTATCACACCATCATCTTACCGAAGAAGGTTCTTAGAGTCTTCACCATTATCAGAATAATTTTCACTCATCCTTTTGTCTTGTCTTGGTCTTGGTCTTGGTCTTTGGCTCTTTGTATGTATTTGTGATGGTCGTACTTAAGTTGCATCATCAAAACATCCTGACAACTAAAAAGCACTGAAATGCGTTCATCTCATTTCATACCATGCCAAACAACAAACAGCACTTTAGACTAGCCTTACCCCAACCGACCCATCGAGGACGAAAAATGGTCACAAAAAAAAAAAACTTAAACTATTAACATAAGACAATTCAGTGAATTCAGTGTCCTCTGCCAAAGCTATACCCATTTTGAAATTGGTAATTAAAGGCAGTTTTATGAAGAAGAAAAAAAAAAAAAAAAAACACACAAAAACTTAACTAAAAAGTTGAGTACCTTTGAACCTCCTCCTGGCAGAAATTAATGCACACTCAAAATACACGATGACACTATTATCGTTATCATCGTTAAGTTGAAGTGTGTGAATAATCAACGGTCAAAACGGCGAGTGACGACTATGAAGCGACTGACTACGACAGCAGCGGCGTTGTTTTGAGTCGGTCGATAGTCCGTCGTCGTTCTAAGAGAACTCCATTATTTCCTTAGGCTGGGAATATCGTCAGGTGGCCATCAACTATTATAGTAGGTCGTCTTTGGTTCAAAGCACCTTATTGGCCATTCCATTTTAAAATACCTCCTTTTGGTGGTTGTGGTGTTGGCATTAAGGAAACTAAGAGTCTCTATGCAATCTTAAATAGCATGAGAGAGTATTTTTAGACTAGCAGTGATACTTGAAAATATATAACTACCCGTATATAGGCATGTTATAACTATGTACCTACATAAGTATTTGATGACTCTACACTAAAAAAAAACAAGTGTTAAATTAATTTGATGACAGAAAAAAAAATTCGGACACAAGGCAAAAGAGCCTCTGATAATGAAAATTCTTACTCGAATAAAAAAATCAGAATAAGTATACGCCCAGTGGTACTTCTCTAAAAAAAAGCATTTCGTAACACTTAATAGAGTGATAGTAAAATAAAATTGATATCCTTTTAAAAGTTACTGACTTTTAAGGGGCTTTTTTGTAAGTATTTCATTTTTGGAACTATCTTATTAAATTTTATCTGTATGTACCAATTTCCACTAAAAAAACCCTTTAACATTTTTTGATTCAAGGTGTTTTTAATGATAAATGGAAAATTCATAAAAAATTTTGGTACTTAAGAATAAAAACTTTACACTGTTTACTAAGCCGAACTAAAATGTTGGTCATAAAAACTTAAAAAGGACTTAAATATTTTAATCCAGCCAAACCACACAACTGTTGATACTGGAGTATTGGGTGTGCCATGTCATATACGATTATTAAAATCTGCTTAGCATACTATGAAAAATAAATCTGACAAACTTTTATATCCTTGGAAAGTCCTTGGCTCGGTTTAATAAACTCTAAATATTTGATAGACTTAGCGTTAATGGATGAGAAAAAAGAGAAAACAGTTAAAAATCCCTGAAGTCATCTGATAATCCTCATTTCGACCGTGCAACACCTTAAAGATCAATTTTTTGATGATTAAGATATGTGTGGTAAAACAGGTAGTTAAAATTTTGGCAAATGTTAACAAGAACAGCCTACAATAGTTTTTCTCCAAATTTCTGATGTACAGAAGTATGGTCCTTAGGCGCTTGGTAAAAGACACTCCGAGGTCCGTTCTGTTAGGTGCGTTCGAGGGGAGAATTGTTAGCCCTGTGAGGAAGGACGATTCTGGAGACACTACAATCATGAAATGTATGCAATCTAGCTTGAAGCAGATATCGGTAGACTCTGGTGAACAGGTCACGTAGCTCGCATTAGCGAATAGGTACCAGCTCGGAAAGTTCTTTGTTGTACATTTTATGGTAGGAGACAGCATGGTAGGCTAGGCTTACTCTGAAGAGATGGCGTACAACAGAGGTCGCTCGAAGCCTTGGGGTGCACAATTGGATGGCATCTGCTAGCGATCGGAATAAATGAAGCCAGGACTGGATTCCGGTTGTCCAATGATGATGGTATCCAGAAGCACGTGAAAAGTTTTTAGTCTTAGCTGGCTACCATCCTCTTTTAAAGAATAAAAAAGTCTAGTGATTCAAAACGTTGGTATCTCAATGATAAGAATGAAAGAATAGTTAAGAAATTTTTTTGCAACGAAACTTTCTTTCCTTGAAGCACCTTATACATAAAAAATGCCTTTTATCATTCAAAAAGTGCAGTTTACTACTTTTTTATTTAATTCAAAATCTTAAAGTTCACTCTATTAGCTAAAAGCTTACTGATATTATATATGTATGTACGTATATTTATTTAATTAGCCGATCAATTTGTTTCAGGAGTTCAAACAAGATTTTTTTTTTCATTAACATAAAATTAAAATAGAAACTGAAAAACTCTTTTCACAAGTTTCTCCATTATAGGTTCAGAGGTACACTCTGCTCTACTCGTACTTTTATCAAAATTTAAAATCTAATTATAGTGAAAATTTATTTTTTCAGAGTGCATTATTTTTATTTCTCGATTTAAATACAAAAGAAGGTAACTATGCCCAGTATACCTACAGCTGCTGCCTAGACTGCCTTTTGCTTATAGCCTATAGCTATATATGTTTATAGGTAGACTCGTGTCCGTGTCCATATGTATTTTTCTAAATGGGATACATAACTAGGAAAGTGGAAAATTAGTTGGTTGAAAAACTCTCACTTTTCCTCTTTTTAGAAGTGTAATTACAGTATTTGACTTGGTTGTTGGGTCTGGTCTCTGGCTTGGTTTTGAAAAAGGCTATATCTTTGGCACACTCTCATACACAATTGCCCCTAGTTGCACCCTATACCTACATATATCGTGAATGAGAACAGAGACACAAGTTGGTCTTCTCGCAAGGCTACTTTGTTCTATACTTGAAAAAAGAAATGAAGGGATACCTCGCTATCTATATCTAACTATCTATCTATCTATCTGCTCTAACTCGTATCTCTAGCTAAACAGTGGTAGTTTAGTTGGGATACAAGTTGTGGAAAAGCCTTGTTGAAGTTGAATGAAATACAAAAATAGGATAAGCGTACGCCTCCTTGCACCGGCTGAACTCAAATTCAGTCGTCGTCGTCAGTCTCTCTCTCTCTCTGTCTCAGTCTCGCTGACACCGTTAAGCATTACTCGTACATTCTGCATACTTCTGCTATAAGGCACGCCTGAATAAACTAATTTCAGAGTGCATACACAAGGACCCATTTTTCCACGTAGATTTTATTTAAACCATTCTTTTGATTCAAGAGATTTTGTTCCTCCATTTTTTTTTTTTTGTATCCTGTAGATATTTCGCTGTTGTTATTTTATCTTAAAGGGTATTCACTACACATACCTACCGTGTTGGTGGCGATGGTGGTTGGCGGTGTGGTGTGGTAGGGTGTTTCCTACATACTTTCTCTTCCTTGCCTCTGCAATAACTGCAGTATGTCAGCAGAGGAGGAAAAAAAGGCTTTGTTATTCTGCAGCAACTTTCTGTAAATGGCTGCCATGGGTTGTAAGCGTGTCCTCCTTTTTTGTTTTTGGTTATATAATTCCACAAAAGTACTTCTTTCCGGTGCGAGGCAAAGTGGTGGCAACCAGAGGCCAGTGGAACTGCTCCAGGGACGACCACTAGGGAGGTGGTGCCAGAGCAGGATACAAGTATACAAGCCGCCCACTATTTGCTCAGATCGCGATTGCCTTCGAGTAGTGAGCGTCGAGTGAGCACAGAAACAAAAAAATGAATGTGTGTGTACTTTCGCATCCATGGAGTTATTTTTAATGGCCCACTTGAACGTCCAATATCTAAAAGCAATAAATTAGAATTGTGGTCGACATAACTTTGTACCAGCACCAGTATTATTGCGATTTTACCAACTGCAAGCTCCCAAGTTCCCAAAAAGATCCATAGACCAACTAATTGCTATATGCTCGTACTCGTACTCGTACGTTATAGGCACCTAGTAGTTGTTGAAGTTTGTGTTCGTTCTTCAAATGCGTTGGGTGTTAAGCTGTACTGTAATTTAGAACTTACGATAAAGTAAGCCGATTTAACCACAGACCATGTCGCCCGTGTTCCGTGTATTGTGCCCGGATATAAAGGGATACTCCTCTGTGAGCGCTTTTTGTCTGGGGGACGACGACGACGATGTTCTGTAGAAATTTAATATCGTATTGATTTCAATTAAAAGCAAATCAGAGGCCGTTGAAGTATGAGTTGAGTATCTACGTGTATGTATCTGTATCTATAAATGTGTATCTTCACGATGATGATGGCACAATTGTATCTTATACGTAGGTATACCCAGTACCCACACAGAAGTCCATGATGGTATTGCATGTTTGTGGTAATAAATTTAGCGAAAGGAATAGGTCGATTTATTGTTATGTTAGAGCCGAAGGGAGAGCTAATGGAAAAAGTTTCCTATTAGTGTTTTTTGGTGGCTATATAAACTCCCCCCCATGGACATGAGAAGAATAGCAATTAAAATTGACATAGTAAGATGTATTGAATACACCAGGACTCGTATAAATGTTCGACACTATTAACAAGAAGTTACTGGTACAGGACTTAGTCTTTTCCTTTTTTTTATTTAAGTTAATTTATTGGTGATTTGTAGTTAGCTAGTTTAAAAATAAGATATTAATTTTGAAATGGGAATGAAGCAGGAAAAGAAATACATATACAAGCATTTATTAATTAGTATGTTTATGTTTTCATAATAAAATTAAGGAAATGACTAAATAATGTTGATTTCTTATTAATTTTTATTGCTTTGCCTAAATAAAATTAATTTTCGGATTTGATTTGAATTTTTACGGATTTTGGAAATTGGATACAGGGTTTTAGATAAAATCATTAAATCGTTTGAAGCAATTTGTATGTTGATTGATGTTTAATTTTATAAAAGTAATAACTCAGGGTCTGTCTTATAAGCTCATAAATTGTATTAATTTTTGTTATTTATGGTTATTAAAAAAATGTATACGTATATTTTATTACAAAACGTTTCAATTTAGTTTTTAGTTAACAGGATCAAAGATAAAATTATAAATCTAAATTAATGATAAATTGAAATAAGGAAATAAGTTATATAGTTATAAAAATCTTTACTAATCAGTTTGTCAGTGCGTGAGATTTACTGCGCTTAAAATTCCAAGGAAAAGAAGATCTCAACTTTTGTTTATAAGTTCCGAGACTATATAGTTATTTATAACTACCAATTATTTTTAATTAATTTTATTTTTGCTTACATAAATTTAAGCATTATTTTTGTTAAATCAATAATTTTAGATAATTTTTTTCAGCTAAAATTTGTCTGTTTTTTTTTAATAAAAATTGTGTGTTCTCAAAATTTACAGCATTCCATTGTAAAAAATGTATTTCTTAAAAAAAAATATTTTAATCTAATTTTTTAATATAATAAAAATATTTTTTTTTAAGACATTTACAGAATTTCGCAAAATAAAATCTTTATCGCAAAAATAAAAAAACATTAAACTGAATTTTTTAACAGTATTTTGAACACTCGGATAGTGAAATTTGATTTTCAGAATTTTGATAACAGCCGAAGTTTTTAATCAGTATCTACTTATTATTGAAAATATTCTGTATCTTTCATTACTGAGTATTCAATCGATCTATTGCAAAGAGTTATCAGTTGCTCTGGATTTTCCAAATCAAATTCAGTTTCAAATGAAGACCTAATTTCATTGATCTCAAAATTTGTGCACTCAAATAATAGTTCCCAGTTTAAAAAAACACTTCTCATGAACTAAAAATCATCAAAGGACACTCTTATAATTTATTGCTTGTGATTTGAAAAATAAGTTCTTGGAAAATATTGATGTGAGTTAAATTATATATTTCAGGTTTATAATCTCATTCGTTTCCCCAGAAATAGTATCTAACTATATTTTTCCTGATTTCCTAGTTTAAGGGAAAAGTTTTTTTTTTATTCTTTCTTTCGAAAATAATTTAGTTTGCTTTTAATACAAAATAAATATTATTTTGAAATTAAGTTTCATTAAAGTAAAAATGTTCAGAAATTAAAAAAATTAAAATTACGTTTGTTGTTTATTATTTTGAGTAAAAACCAACAATAAACTTGTCTACTCGAGAAATGCCTTCCACCATCTATCCTCAAAAAAATGAGCACTGTTTTTAATAGTTGTAATTTGATTTTAGCAAACAATTTTAAGGAATACTTTTATTTGAATTATTACAATTTTATTGTTTGTGAGAATTCTTGGAAAAACCTTTTCAAAATTATTCGTGAGAATTCTGGGAAAAACCTTTTCAAAAATAAAGAAGGAAAAAACCAGGTTCACTGACTCGCATAATAAACGATTAAGTTCCTCTACACAGAAGAAGTGAATGTATTCCAGAAAAAGTAAATAAATTCGATGGTAATTCTAGGATACAAATGTTATATAAAGATTTACAACATTCAATTTCGAATACAAATTTGAAGGTATAGCATTCGTAATTTATTCAGGAACGGAAAAAGATCTCTTATTGGAAAATAAAGGCATTTTTTTTTAAATTGAAAAATATTTCATATTAAGGACTGAGTATCGCTTATTTTGATTCATTTCATGCACCAACTTTGGAGACCTTTAAATATTACACACACACACACGCGTATTTGTATGTTATATGAATTTTGTGATTCATAAAGATCCCACTGAGATACACATACATACATCATATAAAACACAAGATGTTGTCAAATATGTAAATAACCAGCTTAACCTGATACAAAATAACGCCACAAAATCAAACCCAGAAATAGATTTACAAAATCCTTAATACCACACCAAGACAGTTTTGGAAGAAGTACATACATACATACATACACATACACATAACATATAAAGGAAGGTAGATATTATGTTCTTCATTACAAAAAGATTTACTTGGAAAATTCGGGATTTGGTTAGATCACAATAAGTGTTTAATATTCAAATTTATGTGTGTGCGAGTTGAAGAACTTGACGGTGGCAGAGGGTTAGAGGGGGGCAGATTGGGATTTTGGCATTGGATATCTTACGAAAAGTCTTTGCCGCAAAAGTAACATATTATCCATAAAGATACACACATTCATTTCAGACATATCTACTTAGGTTCATATGTAGAGGTGTAGTTATACTACAAAAGATACCTTAACCTCTGCCTCCTCTTAAGACCGAAAAACAAAAACCAAAAAAACAAAACAGATGATTCTATTTGCATATTCTTAACTCGTATATGGTGTCGTTTTGCCTAAGCAAATCCTCGTTTGAACCAGCTTCATGAGGTTGTTTTTTGTTTTTTTTTTTTTCCTAGAAACGTTTTTTTAATAGAAAACTTTTGTACCATATAATCCTTGAAAAATAATCCACCCTTGTCAGATTATATTTCTAAGTTTATTCTAAAATATATACGACTCCATATACGAGGATTTATGTATGTGTGTGTGTATTCCATTCAGTTTTCTGTGGCATGTCATAAATTTGCCTCTGAATCCCAGCTATTTGTCTGTCTCCTCCTTCATTCCGCATCCTGCATATCGAGTTACACAGCATAACACACTCTCAATTGTCACCTGCAATCCCCATCTAACACACTGATACATATACATATACACTGTATCCTGTATCCCTTTCACTTAAAAAAAAAAAAATAATAATAAACAAAACAAGTAGACATAGTATAGCTAGTGATTGTTCGTTATGCCAGAGCAGTTGCTCTCGGCAAATTGAAAGCATTTCCTGTTGTTGGTTTTGATGTACTTTGTTGCCAGGAAACTGCATAATACTTGGAGTATCCGTTTGATAATACAAACAGATATTGTTAAAACAAAGTCATTCTCATTTTCATCATCTACAATATAACCTACCAACAATTCCATATACAATCCATCCATTGGGATTGTTGGTGTATGTGTGTTCTAAGCTCGCTGTAGTGAATATATATACAGTTAGAGTATTAGTAAGTGTTCGCTATAGTAGCAATATTGTGATGGTGATATTCCCAGCATCATCCAGACCGGATATAGTCCTTTTTCATGGCAAAACTTAATTGAAAATGAAAAGATTCATCTTGTTTTTACAGCAAAAAGGGTTTACAATTTGAAGTATGTGTGCTTTCATAATTGCATCTAAATGGGTTTGTGCAACTGTTTTGATTGTTGTTCGTTTATTTCCATTGTGTTGACAGTTGTCATCGTAAGTCGTAGTTGTAGTTGTAGTTGTAGTAGTTGTCGTCGTTGTTTTCATCGTTCTTGTCTCTTGTCGGAATGAATTGTGAAATTAATAAATCGAGAAGAATATAAATGATATTTTGATATTGTTAGATTGAATTTAAACAAAATTATGTACAAAATATGAATTCAGAATTATTGAAAAGTCTGTTTTAGATAGAAACATAGTAATTTCGAATTGATATAGACTGACACAGAAGGAGATTCTTAAAATTGAACAACACATAAAAGCTGTCTTTCAAAATTTAATTTCAAATTTCAAAAATATATCAAATTATTATTTCTATGTTCATGTTAAAGTAAAAATAAAGGGGTCCTAGAATTATATTAGAACAATTCTTTGGGCTTACTTATATTTCTGCACGGAGTTGTTGCTTGTATTTTTTTGGACATAGTTTTACAAGTTCAATCTTATTCAAAGTTAAATCAAAATGGAAATGAAAGGTTTCTATATTATTGAAAATATTTTTTTTTAATTTCTGAAACTTATTATGTTTCTATGAACTAATAAAAGTGTTGAATTTACTTTGAAAAAAAAAACGGCTGACTGAATTTCTCTTTTTTCATAAAAATGTGGTGGTATCCCTATGGTTAATTTCTTAGTATTGAAAATTCTTCTACATCGTGAATATATCTGCAATGGCATAAACTCTGTCATCTCTAAATGCAGAGGATTTAAAAGGTGAGTTTAATCATAACATTTTGGATCGCAGAATTATCAAAATTAGGACGAGTTAATCAACATACGAAGTACTTAAAACAGCATAAACTAACCCTGCTTTTCCAGCCAATAAATCGTGTAACAGGTGAAAATTTAGGATATAAAAGTAGCCTGCTTCTAACAGAAATAAAACATATTAATAACATCTCATATTCTGACTCTAGTACTTAATTCTAACCTTTTAATCTCAATAGTGAGAAAAGGGGGCACTCTATGGTCCTTGTAACTTATGTACCTATATAAATTTTTGTTTAGAAAACTCTAATTACCTGCTTATTAACGCTCAAATCTCAATAAAAATTCTTTAAGTTGTATAAAACGGTTATATAACTGTCTCCTTAAACCTGACTCCCAAAAACCATTAATCCGATATTAAAATTAATTTTAAAATAGCCTTTTAAGTTAAAAAGGACAAAAGATGTAAGGTTCAAATTAAGGTATTATAACATAACTAACTATCGTTATTGAAATTATAAATAACACTTTTTTTTTTTAATGTGCACCACGCACCATTTTGATTTTTAATTTTAATACAAGTAAATACTTTGCGATTAACAAACTTAAGATTTAGCAACAAAAAATGTGTTATATGTAATTATGTTGAATTTGTTATCACCTTCACCAAAAAGGTTAACATTAAAAACAAAAATACAATCTCAAGGACGAGCACAATTAAATGGACAAAAATATAAATATTCAAAGAATTAAAAACAAGGGACACAATAAAAGTGAAAACAAAGATATAAAATTTTATGTCATAGCAATAATACCACAGTACAAAAGTACGTAGGTGTTTTTACCAATACCTATACACATATCCATAAGCAAGTATTCAAAATAAAAGGCGAAAAAATCTCTTATGGTTGCCGAGCATTCAAAACAGGTAAAAAAGACTTCCTTCTACCAAAATCATTTTTAACAGTTATTTTCTTTTATTATTTTGATGTCCTTGCAAAAAAACAAAACAATATAAAATGGGGATTCCTTTTTTTTGTTTTTTGTTGTTGCCGTTGTTAACTGGTCTCAACGTGGCAGCTATTATCGTAGGAATAATATTTTCTTTTGTCATTTTGCATGCGATAGGCTTTTAAAAAAATACACGTTCTGGCAATATTTGGTTATCCTTACAAAAAAAAAAAGAGGAGGACAAAAAAACAAAAATATGATGCAAATCATTTATAATAAAGGAGAATTGGGTCAAATGGAATGAAAGGATTTTATATAAAGGTACAAGTGCGAGTATTATTTTGAAAGAGCAGTTTAAGGAAGATTTGACTTATAAAATGGACTTCCATAAGCCCGAAAACAGTCTGGAATTTTTTTTTATGTCAAGTCAAGGTGATGGCCAATTATATCCAATTTAAAAACATTTAATCAAAATGTTTGGCCTAACAGAGTTATAAATGGCCTAAGTTAAGCTTAAGGCAAAATGTTTTGAAATATTCTATAAGCTCGTTATTGTTTTTAAGTGTGACGTCACAGGAGTTTTTTCTTTTGTGTGTTTAACACATACAAATAATAAACAGGATGGCGCACCGTATATACGAATGAATTTAAATTGGTCCATAACCATATTGTGTACGTTCTTAGTGTCATTTTATTTATTTTTAAATGTGGGAATATTTAAAGGGAAGGATGGGCAAGCAAATTTGTTTAAGTGTCTTTTATTAATAATTATATACTTTAAAATGTTTCAACGTATATTGTCATTAAATGTCATAAAATGTCAAATCGCGATGTGACATTTCAAATCCAAATTTTAGTTTTTACGAAAAAACTAACACTGAGACTGAGAATGAGAATAAAAATGAGAAAGAAATTGAGAATGAGAATGAGACTGAGAGTGAGACTGAGATTGAGATTGAGATTGAGATTGAGATTGAGATTGAGATTGAGATTGAGATTGAGTTTGAGATTGAGATTGAGACTGAGACTGAGACTGAGACTGAGACTGAGACTGATACTGAGACTGAGACCGAGACTGAATAATTGCCATTTTTTTCTTCTTCTAATAATAATTTATTCCATTTAAGTAGAAATGATTATATGATGTCCATTTTTTACTGCAAATGATTAAATGATTCATTTAAAATACATTCAGTGAGAATTTTCCAAGATTCAGCAAGTATCTTTATGTATGTTTTATGTATGTACATTATGTATCTTAAACGTACCATATCAATCCTATATTATCCTTCTTTAGATCTATGTTACATAAATACAAGAGGTTTGCTTATGTGAAGAGTGTGTCTTGTCTGATGCTCTTTGGATAAAAATAACTCTCAGTTGTTCTTTACTGAAGAAAAAATGCCTAAGTGATACTTTGACGACTTCTTAATAGCATTTTCCTTTCAGAATGAGTACAAATACGTTTAGAGGGCTTTACGACATCACAGAAACTATATTATAAAGTCTTGCTGATTTATATGTACTTATACAAAGAAATTCTTATTCCTTATGTTAAGTAGATGAGTAATGGTTCCTTCTGTTAATAATTGTGAAGATTAAATGGCAGTTTATTTTTGTATTTCAATTTTGACCTTAAATAATTTCATAAGTTAAACTTTTCAAGGTTGTCTGGGTCATAACAATAACAGTTACGATTCATACATAATTGTTATCGTTATTAATTTTTTGGCAAGCTATAGAAAAATTTTCAACTTAAAATTAAATCAATTATCAGCTTGTCGATTTAAAAAAGAATGTTTTTTTTTTTTTTTTTAAGTTTTTCAACACGTGCTAAAAATCCTTATAAACTCCCCATATAAAAGCATAATTGATTAAATCCTGAAATCTGATGTCAAAATAAGCATTTAATTGTTAAAAATGAATACCTAAAATATCATCTCACTTTGATCACTTTGCGAAAAACAACGTCAAACAAAAAGTACTAATTAAATTTTATACAACACTTACAATAACATAATAGACGACTCTTTCATAACCATCAATTTTTACGATCAAATAATTATCTTTGGTGCGAAGTCAATTCAAATTTCAGAACACTACGTATATTCGATTAAATGCTGAGGCTAATAATTACATCATCTATACCTCTCTACGCTCCCACTTATTACAAGTATATAGGGTCGTCATCAAACATTCATATAAAAGCAACACATGCTCACTCCACTTGGCGCATACAACACTCATAATATTGTATACCATTATACGGTTAACTAGGATTTCATTTCTACATACATATGTATATATTTACAAGCAAACGTCGCTCATACGCCCCAGTGTCCTACACGTTTCCGTACTCAGAACTTGTGACAACACAACACTCTCTAAAGGACGACACCAATACCAACACCGACACACGACACACGACAGCCACTTTGAGGTAAACCAGACGTGAATGTTTGAGCGTTTATCTTGACACCCATCCTTTCCAAAGATAATTGCTTGTCATGTGTGCGGGCATCGTTTTGAATTAGACACCACCTTTACCTCAAGGTGCACACAATCAAGACCGACCAAAAGGAAGAGCAACCAGCAACCAGTATCCATTCAAACTTAGCCTGGTATGGGGTGGGAGGGGTACGCTTAGTTTAATCTTGTCTATTTGAGGCCCAACTTTCATCAGTCATAATTGCACAGATCTGTCGTCTGTCCGTCCATTTCAGTTAGTTTGATGAATTGATTTGTAAAATTTAATATCCATAGCTGTCACAATAAATAAGAAAAAACATAAATACATACACTTATGGTTCTGTGTGTGTGTGTCAGTGTGCAATAATCGATACTACCCCACATACTTCGCTCTGCAGGGAGATCCATCAGATTTCCAGGTTGTAGTTCATCTTAAAGGCAAATTTGTTATGCCCTGACAGTCATATTAATTTCACCATACCATCATCAGCCAGCCGGTGACAGTTGTCCTCTCTTGGGTCCTTTGTGAGGCTTGTTCCTTAAAACATACCCATCAGATCCATACATACACACGTACCGTACATATGTATACAGAGATACTCGTCGAACACAGGACGAACGAAAAATACATAAAATTGCTTATTCATGACAGATTTTCCCTTTTAAGGGTTTTATTTTATTTTTGTTTTTATATTTGTCTTCTTTTCGGTTATTTTTTCTTACTGGTGTTGGTGTTGTTTTTGTTGTTGTTGTTATTTTTGATGCCCATCTTCACCTGCGTATATCTTACTTTCCCATGGCGAAAAATACTTGTTATGTATTCAGGAATGCGCTGATACTTAAATAACCAAAACAGCAGCCTTTTGTGATTTCGAATGGGGAATCTTTTATTGATTATGCAAATAAAGTTCTTTAAATTTGTAAGTAAGACATTTTTTCTGCCGGAGGATCTTAAGACGGAAAGACGGTAGGTAGGTTAGGGACGATACTACATCTAGTCTACATATACTCACTCGTAAGACAAAATGTTGCCCTCTTATTCGGGGGGTGATGGGGATAGAGTTCAAATAAGACAGACAGGAACAGGACAATCCTAAATACCTACTTCTAGAAAGCAAAAGTAAAATGTTCATGATAATAACGTCAATATGAAGGTATTTCGGTTTTTCATTCCTATATTAATGGTTGGGTTGGGCTTAGGTGATGGGTATGTTAAAGATGGCCGGGCACCATTTTGAGGTGGTGGTGAATTTGAGAAGGTCAACAAACACACCTCTTGGCAAATTTTTGTAGAAGACAACTTGGGCGTGTTGTGTTGTATCTTTTTAACGATAATGATGTTGTTTTGGGAAAGGGTGTGGATGGATGTGGTTGTGGATGGTGAAGTGGATATTCTAAAATTAGTTTTACTGTTGGTTCAGAAGGGGACTATGTTTAACCAAAAAATAATAATAATAATAACCAACAACTGTTGTTTGAAATGCGTAGGGATACCTTATTCATTAATACAAATTATGAACGACAATTTAAATGACAGCAACATTTTTGTTTATTTAAGCAATTGGAATACATATAAAACTTGTGTTTCTCCTTTTTTTTAAAAAAAAGGTGGGTAATTTGAGCTGTAGGATCTCGGAGGATGCGAGAGGAAATAAATATAATGTTGCTCATTAAATACACAGAACAACTTCATAACTCAAAATTTATTATTTTGAGGAAAATGGACTTAAAGTATCGAGTTTTGGTTTAATACTCATGTTATATTTTATTAGAAAAAATAAAGCTTAACAGATTCCACTTCTTACTTTTTATTTTATGTACAAATCTTTTGTTGCTTTGATTCTTGACGATTTTTAGCAATGCATATCTTTTTTTTATATATTATATTTTATATTTTATATTTTATATTTTATATTTTATATTTTATATTTTATATTTTATATTTTATATTTTATATTTTATATTTTATATTTTATATTTTATATTTTATATTTTATATTTTATATTTTATATTTTATATTTTATATTTTATATTTTATATTTTATATTTTATATTTTATATTTTATATTTTATATTTTATATTTTATATTTTATATTTTATATTTTATATTTTATATTTTATATTTTATATTTTATATTTTATATTTTATATTTTATATTTTATATTTTATATTTTATATTTTATATTTTATATTTTATATTTTATATTTTATATTTTATATTTTATATTTTATATTTTATATTTTATATTTTATATTTTATATTTTATATTTTATATTTTATATTTTATATTTTATATTTTATATTTTATATTTTATATTTTATATTTTATATTCTACATTTTATATTTTATATATTATATTTTTATTCATTTGAACCTTTACTTTGAGAGCAATTGTCTGCGACGAAGTTGTGTGTTTTATTTTATGTTCCTTATATACAAAAAATGGGATAAAATTAAGAATGAGGAAAAGTAATAAATCGAAAACTTTTCATTTTTCAAGCATAAATTTTACAACATTGAAAAGGTTTTTCCCATAGGTAATTGAGTTTGGAAAAAAAAGAACACCATGTGTGTGTAAGTCGTTAAAGGAGATAACTATTTTTTATTTCTCTTTTTTGAAAATTTTGAGGTTATTGATTTTTATCTTTTTAATAAATGGATTTAGGATGTTGATGTTAGTATGAGAAGAGGGTTTATTTGCGATTTGGATATTTGGTAAAAAATTGGATTTTCTAAATATCTTATGCCATTAAACGGAATTTCGCACAGCTTAAGGTTATCAACTAATAGCACTCAGGTGTTAACCATGTAAGGGTATAATTTATTGATTTATCTCTGTTTTATGCGGTTGAATTTAGAACATTAAAGAATCCGATGTGATTTCTCTAATTTTTTCTACAATACTATAATGTTTTTTATAGACTAATCAATTAAATGGAGTAATTTTTGAATCCAAGTTTTTATATTTTTTTTAATATGTAGATTCTATAGTAAAAAAGTAATTGAGGACGAAATTTTAAAAATCGACAAAAAAGAATTTTAGAAACTGGCATTGTATTTAAATTTTTCGCATATAAGAATAAGTGAATATAGAGTTTTTTAATAGAGAAAAAATAAAATCGAACATAACTTTTTTCAAATTGAATTTATTTTTATATCTTTGGAAAAACTCATATTGTCCACAGCGAAAAAAAGAAAAAATCAACAAATAATCGTTCGCTCAAATCTTCCATTTTATTTTATTTAACACGCTTAAAACTTCCTGCCAATTCTCTTGAGTGCCTTAGATCCTATGGTCTTAAGATGGCTATTTCATACAGATTGTACGGCTAAATATAAGCTGCCTCAAGCTCAATTAAATCCATGTTACAATTTTTTTTCGGTATTTTTTTACGACTTTTATCTACTTCAATAATATAATCACTTTTGATGTAACAGGAATCATTACACTTTATATAGCCTTTGGTCAACTTGACCATCATCACTTAAAATTGAGAGATTGATCAGTTTAATTTTACTTGAAAACAGTGTTTTAAATTTAATTTAACGAATGAAGAAATAAAAATGATATTATTTTCACTGAAGTGAATAAAAACTGTCAATTTATACATACATACGTATGTACATACAATATTGTGTATAAAAATAATATCAATTTAATTTAAGATGAAAATCCTTCCCTAGCACAGGTTATACGGTTTACCAACCTCCTTTTACCTACTTCGTTAAGTATGTCAAATTACAAACATCGCATACACAAGCATAATATGAGTACACATACACATACGCATATAATATGTGTACATGTAATAATATATGAAAAGAGGTTTATTCCTTCCATCTTTGCTTTTATTTAGGAAAATTGAAAAAAGGATCCAATTTAATTCACAAAACAGGTCATAAAGCTCATGAAAGTAGCTCGTAATTGAAAGCCATTAAAGGTACCCGCCAAACACAGATCCTTGTTAATACCCATACAGAACAGAACAGAGACAGAAACAGCAAAACTCCTTCTCCTGTTCTCCAATTCGAACTCAAACACCAACTCCAATACCGTAACCAATAACACTCCTTCAAATCCCAGCTCTTTTAATCTACCATCTATTTAACAATAACACATCGCTTGACTTACCAAGTACCACCTACCACCCCCTTGGGCGTTGTCGAGAGGGTATCTTCAGCTCTCACCAATTTCCATTCAGTAATTTTATTTCATCGATACAGTAATTTTTTCTTTCTCCCCGTGTCCTCTTCCCTCTCTCGTCATTCCTCATCATCCCTTGCCTGTGTATCGGTATTTTTATGTCTTAAAATGAGGCTTAATAAATGAACCTCGCTCTGCCTTTGGGCGAACTTTATTGCCTCCAGGGGCTATACGATATACAGTATAGAGCGGATACAGGAAGGTAGATTTGGTTCGTTATATACGAGTATGTATGGTGTGGGCTACATGGAGTATCCTTGAAAGGTGTGCTGTGCGTACGGGGACGAGTGAGTATAAACGAGAGGTATCCTCCATCGCTCAGCTTTGCTTTATCTTAATGCTCAAACGCCACTCTTTTCAAAACAGCTTTTGAGAAAACACAAACAAATTACAAAAAAGTATGCCTTGAATAAGGAGGAAAGGTAAAATTCATTGGATATTCGATTTATTTCCATCACCCGACACCTGACACCCGCCCCAACCTACACTACACATTCATATCTCGAACATTTATACAAACACATGTTTGTATGTATGTATGTAAGGATTTGGGGGAAAATCTTTTTCCAATTTCACGTTCTTGCTTGTCTTTTGATAAAGTAGCCTTTCAGTGTTGATATTAATTGCAATTTTTTCTTTCTGAGCACCCCTTTTTCGAAAAAAAGTAAGTTTTTGTTTGTTTTTTGTTAAGAAGGTTTAGATACGAACGTCACAGAGATACGAGTGTATCTTGTAGTTTCACATGAATTCTAATCTCCGAATCCGATCATTGTCTTTCTTTTTTTTTGGGAGGGGATGGGCGGGGGCTTAAGTACTCTATCTAAATCTTACAGGTTATAATAGCTTAAGCTTATGTGTATAGCAAAAGCTTGTTTTGTGATTTTGTGCGTATTTATTCATACACGTATATTTATCATGGATTTTGTGTAGAATTTACTGTTGTTTCTTCTATACTTATGAACTTTCTTTTGTTTTGAACCATGAGTACTGAGTAGGTTTATTGATGTGTTTTATTGGATTTATTATGGCTAATATCCATTAAGATAAAGGATGTCAACTCCAACGTAACGATTTCAGTTAATACTTAAAACACAAACGAAATTGAACTCTCGATATAAATTGTAAGCTTTTCGTGGTAACTCTATATTGTTTATTATATTTTGATGGAAATAACGGATCTTTTTATAAAGATCAATTTTTCAAATTGTATTTATTTAACAAATCTGGGCGTTCTAAATTCTTCGTTTTTAGATGTGCCTACGTTTACATTCGTACTTTCGTACGTGTCCACGTAATTTCTCACTTAGGTATTCCAAAATTAAATTACAAAAAATTATTAAAGTATGTAAATTTAAAGCGTCAAAAAAAGAAAGTTTAAAAAAATTTGTATGAATAAATAATTCAAAGTCCATTAATGCCACTTTCATTTTTAAGCCAGATTGCTTCTTAAACCTTAATCATACAAGAGTGGATTTTATTTTGTGTCTTTTTTTATAAACTCATACATACATAGGTTCGACTTGAACATAACTTTTCGATTTGATTAATTCCCAAATGATATTGAAAATCCCACGAATTTATGGGTCAGTATTTCCCTTTTAAGTTTTTCTTTTCCGGTTCACTAAATTCCATTAGAATATTATTATAATCAGTAAAAAGAAATAATACGAAAAAAGAACCGTTATAAATATTATTTACAAATACATACATATGTATGTAGGTAGCACCACTGGAAGGTATAGGCAAATAGGTATTGAAATCTTGATGCATAAGTTCTCATGTCCCTACTGTGAGTTAAAAATGTTTGGTTATATTAATGGAACTTAATACCTCTTCTTCCTCTGAGACGAACCGATATGATGGAGTGTATCTACATACATACATACGTATGTACTCGCATATAAATGTAAGCAAATTGAAGGTAAGATATTTCCAGAAACGGGGATTCAAACTTTGCAATCAGATTGATTTCGGGATGCCTTGATTTTTTCTTAAGCCGGATAAAATCACTCAAGTGTTTACGTCTCGATTATGCAGAACGGCATACTCGTATAACCCCAAACATCAGCATCAGCATCAGCCCTGCCTCCTTTTAAAATGTTTTGCCTCCCAGCTTCACTAAGGGATTTGATATTTTCAATCAGCCAGTGAGGCGAAAAGACACATGTGTATGTGTGTGTTTGTTGTATAGGCAAAGCGCGCGAAGTAGGTATGTGTGTGCAATTCGCACGTACCTCGATATTGAGTGCCGTAAAACGATGATACTATACGGTATGGATCCTTGTGCCATTTAGCGGAAACGTTCAGGCGGAAAGCTCATGTTACATTGATACGGTATCAGAATTTAATTCCATTTGTAGCTTAGAGCCACTCATGAGCAAAATATTTGACGGATAACGAACATTTGGTTAAAACACCCACTCAACGTAATAATATCACATCATTATATGTACATACATATGTACATAAATAATACACATTTGATACTCGTTGTATATGTAAGTAAAGAATTTTTTATTCTTTAAATACACTTCTGTCAGAGAAGGACACTTCCGGTTATACATACACATATGCACATACACATTGCTTTGTGTGTGTGTTTGTGTTTTTTTTTTTGGAAACTTTATAAATGGCTTTCATCCAAGGATATACGAGATCTTTGAACTTTTTACGCTTCAATGCTAGGAATTTCTGGCACACAGATATATTTATATCCATAGAATCGTACAGTTGTGTCCTATGGTCCTTTATCCACAATATATCCATTGGCAAAAGTCTCTAGTAGATACATCCCGAATAACTGATGTAAAAGGATATTCAGGTGTTGGCTAGATACGAGTACACATCTACCCTTTTAAAATTTCTTGTTCTTCTTTATTAGATATCTATGGTGTTTTTGACGTTTTGATAGAATATCTGAGAAGTTTTCAGAAAACGTTTCGTACTCGTTCACTGCATTCCACTCCAATTACTAGAAAAGGAAGTTAGTTTTTACTCGTACCTACTGGTCTCTCTTTATATTGGGTTCGTTATTATCTGCAGGGTTCAAGTCAAGTCGAGTCAGTCCGTCCATCCATTCGTCCATCCGCTGCCTTCCGCCGACGCCGTCTGTTGGTCAAAGTAGTCCTTTGCTTTCTTCGGTTTTTTTTTTTTTTTTGCTACATACATACATACTCGTTTACAATGCAATGCCAGTCTAAAGTTACACGTCGTCGTTGTAAAACTTATACTCTTACATAAACCTACTATAAAAAAAAAACATATAAATTGTGTATACTCGTATCTGTGCTGGTCTTCTATGTACTTGTATATTTATGTGTATTGAAACCACCAACAATAATTGGCATCCTTCCTGTGGATCTTTGAGGATGTTCCAATAAAAATGTAGAAGCTTATTGATGATAGATGTTCAATTTAACAGATGTGTACGTAAGAAGTATTGAAAAGAATTTTTCTAACTTTATATATATATATGTATAGTATATCTGTATTTTTTGACTTTTGAACACAGTTATAAGTATTTTTTTTTTCTAACCCACCTTGGTTATTGGTTTGTTAGATTTATTTAACATCATTGTCGGATTATAGATTTTTTTTCTTTTTTTTCTGTTCGAGCTAGTAAAAGAATTTAGGATAGTTTTTTTCAACCACTTTGATTTAATACTGGTGACGGTGATGGTGATGGTTGTTTTATTAAAGGTTTTGAAGAAGGATTAGATTATTTTAAAATTTTGTAGACTACTTGTTGTTAGGGCAGACACTGTTTCGGCGGGAGAGTTTTGGGGTGTAAGGAACATTTGTATGCTAAGGATTTACATTGATTTTTTCTCCAGAAATTGGTAGTTAATAAAAGTTACTACGAACAAAAACATCACTTAAATAAAAATAAAATGTTGTTGACATTTTCTTTGAACTAACCTATATTTCTAACATAAGCCTTAGCGAAGTAGCTATTCTAGGCAGCTTTTATAAATTTTAAACACAAATTTTTTGAGAATCATTAAGGACTTTCCAGATTCTTCACTTTAATTAGTAGAAGCTCAACAGAAAAATTGATTCCAGTCTCGGACAATTTTCTATTTTTTAAGTTTGCAAAGAAATTGCCAAGCTATGATAGTTTTGAAGAAGGCCTTATAAATTTCATGGAATTGTAAGTTAAGAGTCTTATGAAAATTCCGACAAACATGAAGAATGGCATTTCACTCTTACACTAACCTAAATAATATCAAATGATAAGTAAAGTTTTTTAAATGGCCAAAACAATATCTTCTTGGTACATCGAATTTATTTATCCTTTATATAAAGAAAATTCTTGGCTCCTTGGCTGATGCCAAAAGCGGGTGCTCTATTGTGAAAATATAAATAACTCTTAACTTTATCAAGTCGCCTTTTACTTCCACTATCGACCGATCTTTAAGTGCACAAACAAAATTAGTTAAATAAAAAAAGTGCGTATACGCCCCAGTGTGTTATCTTTAGATAAAGTAAACATGATGTTATTATGCCCACTATTTGAAAATAAATTAAAAGAAATAATCCAAACACAACATAAGCCTTATTTCCTTATCTGTTTCTCTATCCTACTCCCCCTCCCTACCAAGTGACAGATATAATACCATAAATAGAGTTTCCTCTTTTCACAAACAAACAACTGCAAGTCGAGCCGGTCAGTTACCACGGATTAAATAAAATAAAATAAAATAAAAAAAAAACATCCAATGCTGAGTAATTACTTTTAACAAAGCTTTCACATCTCTCGTTCTCTCAGACTATTGTGGAAAAACTTTGAGTATTTTAGCACCACATAAATTAAGTTTAGTAGATAAAGGACCTTGCTATATATTTTTTGTATTCCTTTCACGATGATGATGATGATGTTGGTAGACGTGTGAATATTGTTCCATTCATCTATCTATGTATATGTGTATAGGATTGTTTAACTTCCAACAGGCAGGCGAGTCGAGTTAAAAACTTCGAGACATAATTCAATTTTATTGAGGAGCCGCAGTTACTGCTTAAATTTATAGACTTAAATCCCAGATGTTTATGATGTGAATTACCAAACTATGTTAATAAAGTTGTTGTTTTTTTTTCGTTTATTTTTATTTTTTAATATGAATGTTGTGTCGGTGTTTAAATGGTCGAACCACGGATATGCTATGGTTGTATGCTCATTGAATAAATTAATGAATACAAAAAAAAACTTCTTGTATAAATTAAATAGGATAAATATGTTGTCTGACTGAAGTTTTTGTAGTACATAATAAAAATAAAATGGAAATTCATGTTTTTCCTATCTGTAAAAAAACAATTTAATTGGTTTCGGTTATTTTATATTATAAACAATGTGATTATAAAGTTTTTTTTGTTTAATAAATACAAATAAATATTGAAGAACAATTAGTTTTATAGGTTCTTTCCGCTTAAGGAAGCAATTTTTTCAACACGGTTTTAGCTTGAGCCAACATAAAATTAGAAAACATGAAATTGTTTAAAATTCCAAGAAATATCACATGAAATAATTCCATCATGATGACAGTAAATTGTTACCAAATAGATTGTTTAAATGATATTCAGTTTAATGAAACAAAATTGAGATTCCAAGCAAACTTTAACTCACTTTAAAAGTAAGTGTAGGTACATGCAATTCAATTTATTTTTCCAGTTATTTTATTTATTTTTTACGAATAAGAAATTCATCCAGCAAAATTATTTCCATTTAACCCATCAAGCCATAAAAGTCCTTAGAGTTCTATTTTAAGCTGTGGAAATAAACTCTTGAAAGGATCTTGGAAAATACAATGCATTTTTTGGAATTGAAGAAACTTGAGCTTTTAATTAAGTTATATAATAAATTATATACATATGCAGAATCATTCAACAATTTCTCTATCGAATTAATTAATTTTGTTGTTCTCATGAGAAGATAGATTAATTTCACAACATTTATATGAAATCGGATATTGTGACTTATGGTTAGTATAGAGGTACGTAATTATTTTCTTAATCAGTTTTATATTGTTTTGACCAAAGATATTGTATGAGTCGAATTTGAAACCCTTTGAAATGAAAGGTGAAAAGAAGTATTCAATAAGGAATTACTTTCACTTTTAATTGAATTTGTAGTCTTAAGGACTTTTATTTAAGGATTTTATTTTTACTTCTTAGCCAATTCACAATACTTTAGTTCTTATATTTGGTTGGTCCAGGTTATCGAGAAAATGCCTAACATACATCAATAACTCCTAAAACCCTCCTGTTTTTATTTTAGCTGACTATATCACACCAATACCAATGTATGTATATGAACATACTTAGCTTTTATCCAGAAAATAACAAATTTGATTGATTGACTTTCGAACGAACTTGGTTTTTTATCTGAGAGTTTTTAGCCAACACACTGTCAACGTCACCAACTTTTCCAACAAAACAACAAGCTTTTTCTTTCTTATAAAGTTTATTGAAAAACCTATGTACCATGAATTTGTTTTTTTTTTTTTTTTGTATGTTTTCCAAGGAACATGTTATAAACAGTTCATCAAATATGTTAGCATTTGCACATTAATCATAAACGTACAGTGTAAAAATTTTGTGGGCTTTCAATGGAATCGAACAAAGGTCCTGTCAACGTGAAAATGATGTTCATGTGTCTTTCAGATGGAGTTATTCAGGAAGTAATAAAAAAAATACAAACAAACTTCAAAATATACATACATACATATGTGTGTAAACAAAAATGAAAAAAGAAAAATAGTAACAAATAGGAAAACATCAGTCATATTGAATGTTTCCTTTTATTGATGACAATCATCACTTTTATTAAATTTTTTTTTACTTGACTTTTGTGTAAAAAGCTTAGGGTAGGGTTTAAGATTTTTGGTCCAGGTAGATTTGCTCAAGGCTGTGTGTCCTTTTTGAAATATGTTTCTACACACATGAACATGACTAATTCCCTTACAACTGAACACCTTTTCGGCCGAAACATTTTCGATTTGGCTGTATTTTTTTTTTTTACATTTTTAGGTAATATAAGTGATTGAAAGTTTGAGAATGACGATTTTTTTTTAATTTTTCATCAAACTTTAACTCGCACAAACAAAAAGAGCCATCTTTTGGCGTTTTCTGATTTTAATTTTCACTTTCTTTGAAAACTCCTCGCTCCTTCTTGAAATTGTTTTTATCGTCTTACTATTTTTTTATTTAAATAACGACTTTCAAATTCCTTAACTCTAACTGTCGTAAAACGAAAGTGTTTTCAGAATTTTTGTCTCAATACAGTTCGTTTGAAATACTTACTTTTTTAAACTTCCCTTAGGGAGTTTTTGTAAAAGGTTCGATTTGTCAAATTGAATTTTTTGAAAAAACTTGACGTTTCAAGGTCCTTAAAATCTAGATCCGTCATTTTTAGAGAGATGAGTGTACATTTTTCGTCCACAGCATCTCAAGAACGAAAAGAGATATCGACTTAAACTTCGAAAGGACTTTCTTAAATATTTGACAAGTGGTTTTTTACAATAGTTATTTTAAAAAAAGTGACAAATTTAGTGGGTCGCAAATAAATTGCATTATGTACAATGTGATGTGATACAGATTAAGTATAAATTTCGAAAATTTCAACATAACGTTATTTTTTTTTAAATTGAAAAACAAAAAAATTAGTTTTGGCACTCAAATATACAATTAATTAAAAATGATATAAATTTCAAAATAATTTTTTGCTATGCTGACATCTAGTAAAATTTTCAAAAAAAATCAATTGACAGTTTTTTTTTTACAAAAATACCATAAGTTATTACAAAAAAGTTGGTAAAAAATGTTTTTGACACGAATATCTCGAGCATGGGCAAGATTTTGAGTTTGAATTTATTCAAGTTTATACAAAATACAATAAAGAATATATGCTACAATTTTGACAAATATCGAATCGACCGGTTTTTTACAAAAACTAAATAAACTTAAACAAAAATTAACCAAAGAATGTCAAAATTGTCTTTTAACTTCGAATTTAGTTTATTTTTTGCATAATACAACTGCTAGCATATGACAGATTTTTGACAAATATCAGATTGGCAGTTTTTATTTAAAAAAAATGAATAATTAAAACTAAAATTTACCGAAAATTGTCAAAAATTGTTTTTCGCCTTAAATATCTTCACAACTATCAATGATATTGATTTCAAATACATTTTATTTTCATTATAATGCATTTGTCAATATCTGCATAAATGATGAAATGTTGACGAATATCAAATTGACATTTTTTTAAAATGAATAAAAACCACAAAAAAGTTCTAACGTTAAATGTTAAATATTATTTTTAATTTTCAATATCTGAAGATATTTCTTAAGTCTGATAATTTTTCATCAATCAACATCAAAATAAAAAGTAGATCAATTAATGTCAGGAATGTCAAGTTTTCAAAGTATGCATAAATCCGTCATTTTTCTTGAGAGAGAGAGAGAACGTTGGATGCTAATACATATCTACATTTCTTAACATAACTTTAAACTATATAATTTAGAACAATGGTTAGATAATATGAAACAACTTTCCAATAAACTAATTGCCTTATTTCTGTCATATATTTCATATTTTATTGCTTGCTTTAATTAAAGAAGAACATATGGTTTGATATAAAATAAAAGAAATCAAATCAAAGTTTTCAGATTGTATACCAAAAATAAACGTTGCCATAAAAATACATTCAACTTAAGTTGGTCAACAAAAAATCCATATTTCACTTTTCACAAAAAACCTTAACCTTCCCATTAAAAGTGTCATTAATTTATTTTGATTTTATAAGATTTTATTATGTGCCTACAATATTGTTATGGTGCTTTTCTACACCATTAAAAATATCCACTCATTCATATAAAAAACTCATATATATACATATATGTATGTACAGTTGTTCGAAAAGCAATAAACTGTCAGCGAAGAGAAAAACGTCTGCTGATTTTTCTTTTATTGTTAACAAAAGAAAGAAAAAAAAAAAACGAAATATTTTTATCACTCGAGTCGGGAATACAATTTAAGTTTTTATTCACGAGTATGTTTGAATATTCCTCGCCGAAAATCCATAAAAAAAAATTATACGCTCTCAATCAACTTCAGTACAACCCAGAACCAGAACCAATGAACGTCCTTGTTCTCGTTTAATGGGAACCATAAGGAGCATCCAGCTCCAGCTTGAGATTCATCAGTGCAAGGGAAAATAAAAGAAAATACTTCCACTTATCAAACTGGAATAAACTCGATAATGAGTTCTGCATTATCTTGCTTGGCTTGGATAGTGAAGGTGTCGATGGGTCTCAGGTCTCAGGTCTCATGTCTGCACCGCCTTACTCCGCCTCCACGGGCCACGTTGCGTTACGTTGCTTGGCAGGATCTTCATTTGCCTCTGAAACCAAACGAAGCACATCACGCTCAGTTTAACCCTATCTCTTCTCTTGTGATGTGAAAGCCTTTTAGCACTTTTCTTTTTTACTTCTTCTTCTTATTTTTTTTAAACCATCTATAGAAATACTACACGTTAAACTTTTAGCGAGGATATCTTTCTATGTGCATATGTATGTATGTATGAGCTGAAGGATGCTTGCTTATTCTTGTGAAAATGAGAGAACGTAAAATAGTACCACAAACACGGCACACATCGTATAATGGCTCGAAAATGGTTTCGTACCCTTTTCGGATTTATGCACGAAGACCGATGGCTGTGGATCTGTTCAAGAACGAAC
Organism: Scaeva pyrastri; assembly: GCA_905146935.1. NCBI lineage: Eukaryota > Metazoa > Arthropoda > Insecta > Diptera > Syrphidae > Scaeva > Scaeva pyrastri. The sequence continues at coordinate 18,506,307 of LR989929.1, read as the reverse complement.
TAACAGTACAAGCTCGATTTAATGAACATTAAAAATCGTTTAAAAAATTCTTCTCCTAACTTGAATTAGAGTCCTTACCACCAAACTAAAATGTTCTTTAAGTTTTATTTTCAAAAATTAAGCACAACTTTTATGCTGGAAATTAATTTTTATAGTTTTCTTATGTCCAGATGTTCAAATCAATGGGATCCCACTGTAAATGAGCTTAATATAGTTGTTCCCATGGATATGTTTCTATTCTAGAGAAAGAGAATGGAAAAAGCACATAGTATAGATTTCGCTCATTTAATTCACATGAAGTGGAAATTAAAATGTTCTACTTGTGTCCTTGATGCCGGAGTGTGGTTAGACATCACACCATCATCATGTCAGCTCCTTTTTCTCTTGTCCTTCAGATTCAGCTATTCACTCGTTCTTGTAATGGCCTTTCCTCATTCTTCGGTGCTGTATCCGTTAAAGAGCTGTGGTGAATATAAATTACAAAAGAAAAGCTCTTCGAATGACAGCACATTGCATAGTGTCGGTGTCGATGTCGGTGTTGGTGTGTCAGTATGGGATTTGCTCGTGCCAAATACCATTGATTCTCGTCCTTAGTTTGAATCTGAATCCTGGACCAGGATAAGGAGTCACGACAGAGCCTCTGACAATCATATATATCCATGGTCCATAGTCCATTATAGCCGCAGCACACTGATGAACTTCAACCAACGATTCCTGTGGGAAATAATGATTCGATTTGTTGAATAACATCTTAATTCGATTTTTCACAAGGGAAATTCTTTTCTTTTGTCTTATTGAACAATGGATTTCCATGATGGTCCTTGTATTAAAACTTGGTTGTTTTATTGTTTAAAAAAAAAATACTTATAAGTATGTATATGTATGTATGTACATTGGTGGAATAGAACTTTGCTTTTGTTTTGTGCTGTTTTACCTGAGGATTAATGATTATTTTTATTCCTTTGCTTTTAAAGGATTTAGTTACAGGGTGTTTCAAAAATTAATATCAAAAATAAATATTAAAAATTTTCTATTAAAAAGCTTGTACCTATGTAATTAAATCATTAAGCCATAAGGTGCCAAATTTTCACCAGACCTTCGATCATTGTTTCCATGATATTGACATTTTAAAGGCCACACTTTTTCTTCAGAGAGAAGAGAGTCGTAAATAATTAAATTCAATATGAAATAAATTCCATATGCATGACTAAACATACCCCTCACCACCTCAATCCCCATTTATGCATAAAATATGCTTTTTAAGAGCAAAAATATCATTCAAATATTAAAACATTGATAAATTATATGAAAATAAGGAACACCCTGTTTGAGTTCTATCAATAACCCTTTAAAACTCCACTCTTACCCTTAATTAGTTCACCATGCTTTGCGCGTATCAAGGGTGCGAAAGTGACAATCAAGAAAACAGCACCCGGCCTTACCTTTCTTTAAGTGGCAAATAATTGAAAAACATCACATTGAAGAGGGCTCGAGGGTTAGTTGTGTCAGTAGTTCGCTTCGTTCTGGCACTGGTTAGGTTCAATTCGATTTGGTTAAGGGGGAGCGAAGCGAATGACATCCTAACCTATACAGCCAAGTTTTTCTTTTCCTAATAACCCCCCTCCCCCCCAAACAACCTAACCTTGCAAAAATTCACCCCAAGCGTAAACGAGGTGATTTAATACAAAAGAAAATCATCGTTATGGAGATCCCTCCTATGCGGGTTATTTTTGTTTTGGATATTTTTCAACAATGCCGCATCTAATTAAACTTAGGCATCAGAGAGGGGCTTCCACGCCCACCACCCACCGCCCTCGTACCGACCAGTCGTCCGGATGGTTTCGAATTCTGAGTTTGCTTTTTTGGTAAGTGACCTGTTACTGGCGACGACGACTACGACGACGACGACGTTGATGGTGAAAGCCAAGTTAAAGTTCGAAGGGTTATTCGGAGGTGTCTGTATATAGGTAGGTAACTTAAGTTCCTAATGTAGCAGCAATAAACTTTTGTCTTAGCTAAAGGTACTTTTGTATCTATACCAATACCAAGGTATATATAAAAACTGAATAGCATAATAGATGTTTTACAATTTACTTATCGTGACTTTTGATGTTATCTTATATATGTAGGTGTAGGTATATTGGAAAGGGTTGAAAAATGAAGATTGAGATATTTTATGGAAAGCAATTTACTTAAGGGAAAAACTTTTTGCTGAAAATGACATTTAATAAATTAGTTAAGGTAATCAGAAGTTGTTTTATTTAAATTCAATGTTATGTTTGTTATACAATACAAAATGGAATATGATGGAAATTTATGTTTCCATTAATTTAAACAACAAGAAATTCGTGTTTTATATTGTTTTGTTGTTTTTGATGCGCATTTTATTCTATTAAATTAATTGTTTTTTAAAGGTAATTTCCTGTTATATGGAACATGATATAAATTCCTCGTCATTTGATATAATTTTGTATTTCAGATTAGATTATATTTTACTTTGTAGTTTCTTATCACTAGATTAGTGTTAAGCAGGGGTGCGGAAAAAATAATAACATGGAAATGACAAGTTCGTGTGCGTGAATGGAAAATTAATTTCACGTTGTTCTTTTTTTTTTCTCTTTGGCATCAAAAATAAAATCCGCTTCATTTCATCACCACCTGCTAAAACACTCAAATGTCAAATTTGATGGAGTTTATGAGTTGTGTGTGTGGGAAAGCTTAACAATCAATATTTCTATAGAAATATTTTCATGTAGATTACGTTGTGAGATGAACTGTCAAATTGAGTGAGATGAGCTGTCAGATCTTTTGTGATGAGCTTTCAAATTTTATTTCTTTTCACGCTATTATGTACGTACGTACATATATTTAGAATTTTTCCTAACACTTTCTTGACAGAGTGTTAATATAGTGAAAGATTGGTGTTGAAGGAATTTTCATCATTATAACAACTGCGGTTTATTGATTTTAGATGAAGAAATCATTTTTGACACATAAGGGGTTAACACAATATGTGTCGAATAAGACATACAAAGATCAGAAGTAATATAGGAAATATATAAAAACTCAATATTCTAATACTCTTATCTTAGAAAAAAAGTATTGAAGCTTAAGTACAAAAATAACGAATGGTTTTAACCATTTCTCACTCTCCTAGACCAATACTAAAAGGCCTAAAATTTAATACAGTCTTAATTAGAAGAATTTACTCCATAAAGGAACTAAAAATTTCATATCCTTCTTAAATTCTTGCACCATTTTTAAGCACCGAACCTGATCATCTAGAAGGCTAAAATTTCAGTATTATGATCTAGAAACTTCCTCTTTCAAATGGTATCCTCAATTTTTTTTTTCTTTTTGAAATTTTTTAAGTTGCATGGGCTTACATTAGCTACGACACAATATCCAAAGAGAATGTTTCTAGTCTCGTCTTGGTCTTGGTATGTATCATTTCGATCTGTTGAAATTTGACAGTTTACAACTTTTATTTTGATATCATTACATGAACAAGTACAAATTTAAAGCAAAAGTACTTTAGTACTTAAAAAATGTATCATAAATTTGTCTATTTTTAAGTATCTCTCATTACTCAAACTAAACAAAAATATATTAATCCCAACTTGAAGTATCTTCAAGTATTTGATTTGAATAAAGTTTCAAAGTTAATTGCAATACACATGCAGACAGACACTTTTCTAGTAACTTAATAATGTCAGCAAAACTACTTTACTACACATGTAATGCAAACTCTAAACGATCAAAAACAAACGTATAATGAATGAAAATCGTTTAACTTATTCCCTATCCATTATTCTGCACCTCCTCCCCGTTCCCCTTTTTGAAAACGGAAACAGACAACCCATTTACGAAGATGATAAAATTTATTGGTTTCCTTGAAATTGGGATAACTTTGAAGAGAAGTCCAAGTGCAGCATGAAAAAGCAAACATTATGCAGCCAACCAATATTCTTGCTTCAAAAAGTGGAATGAATTACACCAGGAAAATCCAATACCTTGACTTCTATTGAAAACATCATCACAGGAAAAAAAAAAGAACGAGGAACCCAAAACGTGGAAACTGCAACTCGAACTCCGATTTCAACTCCAAGAAACGAAGGTAAATAATATGAAATCATGGAACCAGCACGCCAAGCCATTGCATCGCCACCGAACTGCGCCACTATATCGCCCATAGTCATTTTTCATGATGCATATGAAGTTGGGAGGATGCACAGCACGAGGACGTGAACGTGAACGAGAATCCTTTGGTGATAGTAAACTTTATCCATCAAGAGAGTAGAGAGAGTGTGGGTATGTGTGAACCCCCCTCTGCCCACCATCAAAGTAGGATGATGGTGACCTGAGGCACATTAAAGAGCAATTAAAATCCTGTCATAGAAGCTTTTGCACATGAAATATGAAGAACCATCATGAGATCTGAGCTTAGTTTGCAGAAAAGGTTACGAAAAAAAAATACCATCAAGATTCTCTCACAAACATCCTTACGAGTTTGAGTATGATTGTGAGTGTATGACGGTGTGTGCACTTTCGAATTTACATTCTACCGTTTGCGCAACAATGGGGTTTTAAGCTGAGTTGGAATATGGAGATCCTTTGCACTACCTTGCAGCTTGCAGCAACATGATGTTGAATGCATCTGTTTTGCATTTTTCTTGGCTAAAAAAAAAAAAGAAAAGAAGGGGGACGAGAAAAAAAATAGTAATTTTCCTGTGGGAATTTCGCATAATATTTTCAGAGCACTCCTCTTATATAGTAGATGCTGCGCCTCTGCTGGTGGAGGATTTATTTAGGTTATGATGCTCCAATAATAACAAGGCTATATAGCTCGCAGTTCCTTCTACTTTTTACTTTTATGCGCACTGCACATTTTTTTCAGTTAAAATTTGTTTTTATTCATAAATGTGTCCTGGGTGCCGTCAGAATTGTGTATAAGGCAAATGGCCAGGGCAGGACTTGAAATTCGAACTTCTTCAAAGTTTTTACTTTGTTCTTTTTTTTGTTGTTGAGAATTTATGGATACTCCTTCAGAACGAACGCCAGTGCTATACCTAAGTGGCCAGGTCTGCTCAATGTGATTGTTTTTTTTTTTCATTAAGCAAAACAAAAACAATTATTTTTGTAATAAATTAAAAAAAAAAAAAAACTTAGTATGTTTACCTAAAAAGTTTTTTAAAAACATTTTACTGATTCTAATACATTTTTTTAAAGAACATTTGAAATTAAATTTATTTTGTTCATTAAGAAATCGCTTTTGAAATTTTCATTTTGTAAAATTGTAATGATCTTTGAAGATATGGATTCAGATGTAAATAAAAACCTTTATGATAGTTCTTAATTTGTTTTTTTAAGAAGAAAATTTTGAATTTTTTTGGAACGTTCTTCCAGTTTCATGAAAATTCTTTTGTAGGCTTTTTGCAAAAAAACAAATGGGCATTTAAAAATAAATTACTGTGTTTTTGATTTGGCGTAAGGATCTTGGTTTGAGAGTTTACAAATTCAACTCGTGCAAGAATTGAAGCCGAACAACCGCTTCGCACGTTTGGTGAATGGGCCCGAAGCGAGATGCCCACCGATCCCAATTTTCATATGAAAATTTTATTCAGCGATGAAGCTCATCTTGGTTGAATCGGTACTTGAATAATCAAAATTGTCGTTTTTGGAGTGGTCATAATCCACAAGCCATTTTTGAGACTCCCGCTCCGTTACATCCTCAAAAAGTCACTGCTGGATGTGGTCTATGGAAAAATTGAAAATTTTTATTCTTCCCTGATGTCAGATTCAACAACCGCCATAGTTGAATAACTCAGTTTTTTAAATTTTGAATTGCTTATGGCTTGAGAATTGCTGACTACTTTTACAATTTTGTATTTTAATTTAAAAGTAATTCCTGGTTTTTATACCGATTAAGATAAGTTTATAAAATTCTCAGTCTATTATAAAAATTTATTTACAACGTTAACCCTAAGACTCAAATCTTTTATCTACCATTTTATTCATATTTAATATTTTTTTAAGGAAAATGCAATTTAAAATCCTTTAGAATGCAAATTTGGCTAAGATGCTATCTTTTGAGGTCAACAAAAAAACATCGTAATACAATTTCAGTGTGACTTTACAGAGCCTTTAGGTATCTGAAATCTTTTAAAACTGCCATACCGCTCATGAAGATGTAACTTTCTTGACTAAAGGCTATATGAAGAACATCTCATACAGACAGGGCAGCTCGTATACATATGTTATCATCCAGAATCGCGTCGGGGAATAATACACAAAAGTATACTTGATGTATGTATACGAGTGTGTATGTAAAATATATGTATACACATTTTCACAAAAGAGGTTAACGTTAATGCAATCATTTTGTGGGTGTGAAATTCCTAGAGCATAGTGCATTGCATATTATATATGCACTGATGCATATACATGCTCCTATAAAAAAGGATCCTGATGTACCATAAAATTTGTGTGTGGTATAGCGAGATGCGAGTGCAATGATGTTGGGATTCGGTGTTACACTATCACCGAGAGAGGGAGTTAGCAAATTATCATATGTATGTATATGTAGTTATACCTACACACACCCACACTTATACGTACATACTCGTGTATAAATGAAACAAGCAAACGTTTGGTGTTAATGTATTACAAATCGTGCAGCGATTTCGTATTAAAAGTAATGTGAGGGCTTTTAAGGATATTGTTTTGCGTGTATTTTGGTGTAAAGTGATGTGTGGTTTTGGTTACTTAATGGAACAGAGAATTTTTGTGTCAATTTTTTATAAATTGTACTTTGGTGGCGAGGGGTGTGTGTGTGTGTGTTTAGATAGATGAAATGTTGTATTTTTGACTGCCCAAGGGGAAATTATAGTAGAACAGAGAGTATGATAGAAAGGAAGAAAACAGAAGTGTTTCGGTTTTTATCAGAGTTGATTTCGAAAACAAAGCCCCAAAAGTACTCAAGGTTTTAGTCTTAGAACGATTGAAAATTTGTCATGCTGTGTTTGACATTTAAGTGTTATTAAAAATGACAAAAAGTGCTTTGCTTGATTGACGTTCATACTGACAAATGGCAATATTTTTTTTTATATATTGTTAAGTCCAAGTGCCGTCTGTCTTATCACTTAGTTCATGGGAACATAAGAATTTAAAAGTGAATGAATCAAGTAATAATTTCATACATTCTTTTGGAACACTACTTAACTAGAAATTCATGGATAAAATTGGTGTTAAATGAAAGGTGCATTTTTGATGGATTAGCACATTCCAATCATATTCTATATGATATAAACTTTTACGAACTTTTCTCTTCATCCTTAAAATAAACGACCAACATTTGCATGGTCATAAAACATTGCCTATAGATTTTTTTAATTATTTCTGAAGACATATCTCTCCTGCAAAAAAATCAAATTGATAGTCCTTTGATCTTAAAATTCAATTAAATCCAAGAATTTTCAAAACTATCACTCCACAAATATATTTCTACGAAATAATTAAACTTTTTAAAAGCTCTTTGTAGTAAAAAATTTAAGACCCGTGATTTTGTCTTCAATTGCCTTTAAGCTAGTTGTTGTTAACTTCTTATTTCATATTTTCCTCTAATAAAGTACGTCAAAATATTGTAAACGTACCCTATACTATCTGCATTATCTTTCCATTTTTGTTTTTTGAGAATTTTTTTAAAGTTGTTGTACAAAACTATAAAATTTTGAACCAAATGTGAAAGACTTTTATTACTCTCCAAATGTCGTAAGAAGCAAAATTTTATTCAAATTACTTTGGCATGGAAATTGCTTATAACATCTGTTCAACCCAAACTACTTAATTTTCAATTCAGGTTTCGATTACGGTCCCAAAACTAGCTATCTATTTATCCAAGGACATAGTTTCCGTTCATAATATACAAATGAAGCTATGCCACCACCCGCACCAGCACTCTCACCAAACCATCACGAATCACGAAGTTTCGAATCACACCGCAACACATCCGGTACCCCGTGCGTCGTCGTCGTCGTCGTCGTCACTCTTATACCAGTATTGTTCCCAATTTGAGTTTGTATTATCTATTCGAAAATGTAATACACAAACCGTTACCTGTACCAATGCTGCTATGCTTGTATATCTGCCACAAATTAACGTGCAATCCCAGCACAGTAACCAACAACCGTAACATTTCAAAAATACCTTACCAAAAACATTCAAATTGGGGTTTGTTTCTGAAGCCGCAGGTTATCTCATTTAGATTTGCCGCCCGCCAATGCCACCTTCATAAGCGGACGATTCGGCTGGGGTCTGGTGGCGTGCCCTGCCCGTGTCGTCGTTGAAGGTACACCTAACCTATAGTCTTTGTCGGTCATCGCATATAACAAGCCACATTTGCACAATATGTGGTCAAAACTCGAAAGGTCAAAGTTTTGAGTATCTATAGGTACCTCTGCTATGTTGTCGATTCCAGGACCAACACACACACACACATACCCAATGCAGACCTTATTCACACAAAGGATTCCAAAATTAGCTTTGGGAGAGCTGTGATCTGCTTTAGAATGTACAAGCCCCGAATTTTCATGAGGAACAAAAAACAAACAAAAAAAAAACATGAAAACAAAGTTTTTGTTTGTGTTGTTATTTTTTCACAGGACGAAGTACATGTGTTGTGTGTGAGTGTAGGTGTATACCATATAATCCTCAAGCTTTAAACTTATTCCATCGCGACAGCACAACAAGGGGACATCAGGGACATCAGGAGGATGATGGCTTCTGTGAGCCTCTTGCATTTGTGTCCTTAGTGTGTTATACAAATTCAAGTATTGACGCAGTGTGTAGGAGAACGAGAAGAGGATAATATGGCAAATATTTACATACATAAGCAACAGAATTTCTATTTTAATTTTTTGTTTTGTTTTTGTTGTTGAACTTACAATGATGTCGTCGCCGGCATCACAATTCAACTACCACCGCCGCCGCTGCTACCGTCAACGACAACGAGAACGACCGACCGACATCGACGACGTCAAAGTCAACGTCACCGCCACTGCCACTGTCACCGCCGCCGAAACAAAGCGAGTAAATATTTGATTTGATTCAATTCAATGATACTTCAAAGTTACCATCAGCCTTTGCGGCAATTCTTTGACATGCTAAACCATAGTATCCTATCTGAATTCCGTATTCTATATACAAGTATGTATGTTGTTATGTGTGTGTGTTGGTGCCTAAGTCCTTGACTAACCAATCAAATTTGAATGCGTAGCGAATGTGGATCTTTTTTTTTTGATTCTTTTGATTTGATTTTTGTTGGAATTTTTGTTTTGTAAGTTTTTGGTACTTTTAAGAATTCAAGAACTAACCGATAAGGATATGGTTGGTTAAAATGATATGTTAATTGTTGTGCATATAAACTATTTTAATTGATTTCAATTCAGAGAAAGTTGAAGATATTATCAAATAAATTAAAAATATTCTGTACTCAATTTTTTTTAAATTTTGAATTCCAATGAAGGAAACATTAGACGAAAAAGGACGATAACTAATTTAGAGCTCATGTTTTCTGTAGTCTAAGAAAGAGACTCCAAAAAAACTTCTAATTGATACAAGTCCTGTCCTGAGCTCTGTCAAAATAATTGTATGAGAAATTTCAATGGTTGTTGTCTATTCTATAATTGACAGTTAAAAATGTCATGATGAATGATTTTTTGTTTTCAAAAATTAAACAGCCAAAATTCGACGACATTTTTTGTTCCAACTAAACGGGGCAACTTGTCATGTATGATATTTCAAAAAGTGCTCTTGTCAACTAACCACCTCTCTTTACCCTCTCCCCCTTCGTTTGACTTAATTTACTTTTGTAATATGCCAATAAATTAAGAACTGTTAAAATAAAAGAAGTTCATAATCAAAATTCATTTTACTAATATTTTTGTTGTTGTCTCATGTTATTTTTTAACTTTCTAAAGCTCTTAAAAACACATCCTTTAAAAAGATCAACCTTTTAATAACACTAAAAAAAAGTTAATTACAGTTTCAACCCACTACACCCCATATTACCCTACCTAATGCAAAGACTTAAAATATATTTGAAAAAGGAGGAATTAATAGTTTGTAATTTACAACGAATTTAATTTTTCCTAAATTCAATTCATTTTCCTCAGAACGTGAACAATATTTAATTTCTATTTAAGTACATCAAAAACAAATTAAAACCAAAGTAAACAAATATTTAAACATATTAAATTAATTCATAGAATCTTGTTTTTCCTTCGGAGAATATTTATACTGAATGTTTAAAAAGCAAAATAAAAAAAAACATGCTTAATTTTTTTGGTACATGCATGTATTATATACAAGATTATTTTTATCTCCAAGGTGTCCTTAAAAATAAGGAGTGTGGTGTGTGTTTTTTTTTTCCTTATTTAATTAAGAAAATCGCAAGAAAAATTCAAACACACCTGCACAAACACACACATACTTAATTCAAGCAAGAAAAACAAAAAATTTCGAAACCTTCCAGTTTCAGTTTCAATTTATTTTTTATTTATTCACTTTGAATATCACTTTGGAGAAAAGGAAGAAAAAGAAAAAAAATAATTTAATTTAAACTCAAAGTTAATATTTAACTTGTTTACGTCTTAATATTTTATATAGAAAAATAGATGTAGTGAAACAAATTTAAGAAAAAAAAAACTAATTTTTCGGTTGTGGAACACACAAAAACTTTTGAAAGTCGAAGGACATATTTCATATACAAACTTGTAACATATTTACATATACTCTGTACTTATAATATATTATGTATGTATGTAGTTATGTATGTATCTTAATATTACTTTCCAACACTAAAGAAAAAAAAATTTAATTTAAACAAAAAATTGAAGGCAAATAAAAGTTGGTTTTAGAAGAGTTTTTTTTTTTACAGGGCCGTAGTCCCTTTACATTTGTAAAAGATTCGTATCGAACAATTTGCAATGTTTGATTGATGATAAAGTTATTAATTTCTTTCAAATTTGATGACTTAAATTTAACACAAATTTTTAGTTTAATTAATTTTCAATTTTTAAAATATTCTAAAATTATATTATTTCGTGCTTTTTTAAACTTTGGAGAACACTAAGATATTCTAATTTTTTAAACACTTAAACTCGAAAATGACTTGACCGATGTGGCTGATATTTGCTACTAAATGTTTGTCGTAGTCCAAGTAAGGTTTGAAAAGTATTAAAAAAAACTTTAAATATTTGTTTTTTGTTTATATCAACGGTAGTCAACTTTTGGTTAATAATTTCATTAATAAATTATGAATAAAATTTTTCCTGATAGTTTTAGTATTTAAAAGAAAATGTGCTGTGGATTTTTTCTTATTTTTGACTTAACAGAACGTAGAAAAAATGCATTGACATTTGAGGAGAGGATATACATAGAAATTTTTGAGATGAGTGAACTTGGATTCGGTTCGATGTGGGATTATAGAAAGATATTATGCTTCAAACATTTTTCAAAAATTCGCACAGGGTTCAGCTAAAGCTAGTTCAGTAAAAATATTTAAATAAATTCAGCTTAATCTAAACCTTTTCAGAGAAGAGTATTTAGATTACTATCTTTTTATAATCGCAAAAAAACCATGGTTAAGCTGGACCTGTCTAGTCTAGTTTTGGCTTCTATTTATGTAAAGCTATGACTGACTAGATCTAGCTTCTTGTAACAATACCCTTTTCTGATAACAAAAAGTTGTCAAAAATATTTTATTTCACACTTTTCTCGAATTGTGAGTGCGTCAAAAAAACTGGATCTTATTCATTTTATATTTTCGATGCTTAAATTTTAAACGGCCGGCGCTATTCTGTGATAGTTATACAGATTTGACAATTTTTTTTTTCTTAAATCATTATTTTAAAAACTTCAAACCAATTTAAAAATATGAAAACTTCCCCCCCCCCCCCCCCTCATTGATTACTTCATATTTAGCCATGCAAAGATAAGACTTACTAAAATAACTAAAATATCAATTTCTAATAATTTCACCCACGAAATTTCTAGAAAATATGTTTTGGACCTTGGCATTTAAAAAAAAAAACTTTTTTTCAAACTAAAATTTATCTAGACATATCGACTTTTAACTTATTGATAAAATTTAAGCCTAAATCCAAAAAACATAATTTAATATGTAGAACATTTTAAAAAGTTTGGTGTTACTTCAGTTGTAACTTATAAAACAGGGACGTAATACCCCACCCCAAAAAGGTTCTTATTTTTCCTCAACTAAACACCACCCCATTTAGAATACACTCACAACAACAATAAGAATGAAAAAAAATATTAAGGTTCTCCCATTGTGCACAAATCAGTGCAATCAACAACTTTGATGAAACTTTCTTAAAAAAAAAAAAATATATAGAAATAAATAAATAAAATAAAAAAACAACTTAAAGTTTCTCTCGAGTAGAATGTCCACAAGAAATTTATTCCAAAAATTTGTTCCAACCCTCGAAAATGTTTTACATATAAATTTCACTCAAAAAAAACTTACATATACAAAAAAAAAAAAAAAAACTCTCTGCCCGACTCGACTCGGCCCGGAACAGTCCCCCCCATCTTCATGGAATGTGCTGCCACAAACTTATTTAAAAGTTCAATATGGCCAAATAAAAGCTATTGAATTTAGAACAAGAACGCCACTTGAAACTTTATACCTAACCTATACCATATCCAACCAGAGGATTCAATGTTTAGAGCACAAAGTTTTAGGTAGCTACAACCACAGCCGATTACCTTTTATAAAATTTCCATCTAATATTTGCTTCTACATATATTTACTTTCCTTTCGAGTCGAGGGTAAAAGTTGACAGAAAATTGACAGATATGTACAAACTACGTGTGTTTACATTTACACAACCCAACAATTTTTTTTTACATTTTCTACATCATATAACTTGAGTAGCTACTTTGGTGCATATTAAAATATCCCCATTTCAATACTTTTTTGAAATTTTTATAGTTTTTCAACAATTTTTCAAGTTCTCATATTTTTTTTAGAACCTAATCATTCCTGACTATTGAGTTTGACTTTTTAATCTGCTAATTAGCCTCTTGCTGTCGAGGTTGGGTGATTAAATCTTTTGGTGCAAAACATTTAAATTAAATTTAATTAAAATTTTTTTTTTTGATTTGATAGTTTGATGATGGTAAATCATTTCAATTGGAAAAACAACTAATTGGAGCATCATTTGTTAAGCTTTACCATTACGCAATAATACTGTTCATTTGGTCAATTTTGTTAACATAATATTTGTGTATGCAAGTAGTGTGTGTGTGTGTGTTTTGGAATTGGAATTTGAAATCGACGGAACTATAGATGGATGTGTGGTGGGTTTGTGATGGTATTGTATGGTAGATATGGAACTCTCCACCTGAGGGTCGATAATGATAGTTCAATGTTAAACATGATTTGGTATTTAGTTATTTGGGAATTGGACATAATATTGAGTATTGTTCACATAGCTAAAGGCAATAATGTCATACATACATACATAACAATATAATGAGCATGTAGATACATTTTCTCTTGTGTATACATCATACATTAAGTAGTACACATATACAAATGTAGATTATTTAATTATTTTAATAATACGTTATTTTTCATGTTAAAAAAATGGTTTTTCTATCTACTTCTATACAAATATTTAATTAGCTTTTGATGTTGTATTCATGTTTTCTCATTTGTATGTTTGCATTGAAATTATAATTTATTTCTAAATTATTTTGAGTTCTGACACATGGCAAAAATTTCGTTTGAATAGATTAATTACACTATTTTTAATGAATTCCACTTTTTTTTGGGTGGGGCAGGAGGTCAGCATTGCGATGCATGTAACTGACTGTATTTGATTAAAACCTTTTGGTAATTGGTTGAAAAATTGTATATAGAATCGAATAATGATGTTAATCGCCACTGACTATGTTTTTCCAAGAATTTATTCGGATTTAAATATACATACTTCTCCGTTTTCAATTCTATAAATAAAATTGTTCAACATATTCCACATTCGGTTTGTACGGCTAAGGAATGGATCTCTGTATCTTACTGTTCTAATGGAGTAATGGCATACCGATGAGCATTCCTTGAAGTATGGGCATTGAGGTTGAATTTTTTTAAGCGGGGGGGAGAATTGCAACTAGATATTTCACTAGATCACGACATTACGGGTTACGGGTTACATCCATGTTCCAATGCGATGTACACGTTTTAATAATGTACCAATTTGATATCATTTTTAAGCTCTTTTTTTTAAACCATCCAAAGCGAAGTGAGTTTTTTTCCCTGTACCAACAGAAGGCATCATATAATTTTTGACACATAAAATTCGATACTCCTTCAATAGTGCTGTCAAGTTTAAAATTTATTAAATTTATCATACAAGGACATATAAAATGCTATAGAAATATGAAGTCTGTGCAATGAACTTTCTTTCGCCAAAGAAATCATTGAGGAGCTTTCGATTCTGCAAACATTTCTTGAGCTGCAAATTAACAGCGTTTCCATGAACTTTCAAAGAAGGAACGTCTAGTGTTTTCCATTTGATTCGGTATACGACTTTAGGAGCAGGATAGGATAAGTGGAAAAGCCTAAACAATGGTTTTGCTTACGTAGAAGACCACCTCTTCAGAACAACAACAGGTATTACTGACTAGAGGATTTTGTGCACGGTAAGATCCTTTAGGACGAAGAAGGGTTCACGTAACTCCTTAACAATAAAGGAAATAAAAAGTATGTAATCGAAAGGAGTGTGCGTGGGATATTTTTACTAAAGTCCAAAACCGTAAGAATATTGTTTTTTGCAAAATCTGCAAAAAATTGTTCCTTAATTTAAAAACAAAAAATTGCACATGGCAGAACAAAATTAATTTTAATAAAGTGCACCCAGGCGTATGTGTACTATTTTGAAAATTTCCAAGTATTGTTCTATTTCGTTTCTTTAATTAGTTCCGTTGAACTTTTTAGCAGTTAAATTCATGAATTCTTTGTAAATGAATTAACTAGTATTATTAAAAAATATAATTTTAACGACTACCATGAGCAAAAAAAAGGAAATACAAAAATTAATTTAAATTTAAATTTTTAAACAACTCAAATTCTTAGAAATCAAACTTATCATCCCATTATCACCTTCACATACATGAAATGGAAAAAACAAAATGTCTCTTATAAATCAGCTTTAAGCCATTAATTTATGTAAAGGCATGTGTTTGTGTGTGGTGAAATAATAGTGAGAATTATTAATTTGATAAAAAAAAATAATATTATCCAATTACAATATTAATTATTAATATAATTTTTGGCTTACATAACCGAGTGTCAGTTTTACTTTGTAATTGAATATTAAATAAAACTATACGCTCTCTATGAATAATATATTATGTGCATAAGTAGGTACTCAAAAAAAAAAAAAAAATACATCATAGGTAGCTTTTAATTTTGAATAAAAAAAAGTGATACATTAATAAAAGACTCACCTTTAATTATCGAATAAATGTTGTTTCCTGCAAGGAATTAAAAAAAAAATTGTTATTATAAATATCAATTAAAATGTTGTTATATCTAATTTAATGTGTCGAGTGAATCCTCTGTAATTAAAAACATATTTATCCTATTAACAAAGCATAAAACCAACCAATTAATTATTTAAAGCCCTTTTCAGGGTAAATTCAAGAAAAAAAATAATAAACCATAACCGTTTTGCTTGCTTGTCATTCAAAATGATATACTTAAAGTACACTTTTTTTATGACCACACGCGGATGGTTGTATAAATTATAATACATATCAACCTTAGATAATTATTAAGTCGTTTTTAACCCCATAAACTAATTAATTATAATCATAATTATACCGGGGAATCCTTCATACAGGCATGTGTTGAGTATGTGCTCTGCTCATAAGTCCTTCCTATCAATAAAATAAAACTCTACACACACGTCACACCTCTATACATATAATTATGTATGTATACCTGGCTATATATCTACTATACAGTATGTTCATGTCTCCTTTTTTTTTATTTAGGAAGGTACTCACAGAGGGAAGAAGTCCTTTTTCTCATCAACTTAATACATACGCTATAATTAAACTTATCTGAGACACGCCTTTCATTATAATTGCGTATTCTGCCGATGAAAACAGAAAAGGGCCTTAACAACACGATGCGAAAACTATTAAACATAATACGAATATAGTGAATAAGGACATAGCTAGTTGTGTTGTGTGTGTATGTATGGAGAATTAGGTGTGAAGGCCATGACAGTAATAATGCTAAACCTATTGAACCATCCTTTTGGTGGTAGGTATGTAGGATTTTCTACTTCAGACCACCTCCCAAAACATATAGCTACCTTCTTCCCGAAACTAGTACTGGCATAGAGCTAGAGACATGGTATATACTCATACGTATACATACTCGCCTGCCGCTTGGTAATAATAATAATAATTCCGTATCATTAATTATTTCGAGGAACATTGTCGCTGCCATAAATAGCATTTCCATCATTGGCATTTTAATCATGACAGTTGGTTATTTGTGTGGTGGTGGAGAGTTTAGGAAAAAAATATATGTGACACCAAAAAAAGGGAAAAACAAAAAATAAGGAAACGAATTATAAGGATTCTTTTTTGTCCCCGATTATAATAATATATTAATTAATACCTTTGACATAAATTCCCTTGGGAAATTAATTAACTTGTTTTTGAAAATCACATGTTATACCACGAAAATCCAAAACACCAAAGAATATATTATTATTTTTTACAATCGTATACTGGAATTTAAAATTGTTTAACACTGAGGGAAAATTTTATCGAAATCAGATGAGTTGTTTCTTATAATAAAAGATCAGTTTTGATGGCAATCTTGACACAGCTATTGTTTTGCTTTTTTTGATCTTAGAACTCCATAAATTCTCTTAACTCATTTAAATCGTCGAATTAGAAGTGACGAACAACTATTTTCTTTTTCTATCTTTGATTTTAAATGCAAAAAACATCGTAATTTAGCTGAATTTTTTCCATTCAGTTCCAAAATAGATTTTTCCACTAAAATTTAGGACAACTACAAACTGCTCAAGTGTTAATTTAGTGAACTCATGTCTATGACCAAAACATTGACTCTAAGCTTTTGAATCACTTGACAGTGTTGTAGGCTCAAGTCTTGGCGTAAATTCTGCTCAAAATCAAATTATCGGATTCTCTTGAACACAGCAATAAAATTTTTGAGAGTTTTTAAAGTTTCTTGTCTGTAGTATAGCTATTGACGGATTATTCCCTGAACTAATAGAATTGAATCCTTGCACATTAATTGAAAAGTTCTCATACAAAAAATATCAAATATTTGTTGCAAAAGAAGATAAACTTTCGTCAAACAATCACTCATCATAGTTCTAAATATATTTATTGCAAATTCTTCTTCGGCGGAAATTTTTTGATCAATATTCAATGAGTCGTTTTCGAGAATGTCGATGTTTCGATGAAAAATGAAAAAGTGATTTGGAGCTTTAGTTTTAAAATTATAAAGCAGGTGGGGTTAAGATTCTGCGATAATGAAAAAGGTCCACACACATTAGATTATAATAAATAAAAACTCCGAAAACTGAAATAATTGTATAGTTTTCTTTTTTCTCAGTGCATATTATGGGTATGTCGATTGTCGAAAGCCTTGGATTTATTGCACCACCACGGTCAGTGTGCAGCGCTCTATCAATTCTCAAATTTATAAAACCCTAATACTATTGCCAAAATGAAAGCTGAAAATATAATTCATGTACTTTATTCGGGAGCATTGGATCAAATTTTAATTGCACCGCACAAATATCCTTTTTCTGCAGTCCGTATTTTGTATATTAATCCAATATAGCAACAATAACAACACCACTACCACTGTACCATCCCAAAACAATCCATATTAATTTAATTTCATACATATAGTGAATCTAAAATTCCTACCCATACACACATACATAGATTTAGACCTATACAATAA
Organism: Scaeva pyrastri; assembly: GCA_905146935.1. Classification (NCBI taxonomy): domain Eukaryota; kingdom Metazoa; phylum Arthropoda; class Insecta; order Diptera; family Syrphidae; genus Scaeva; species Scaeva pyrastri. Next base: position 18,488,261 of record LR989929.1, on the reverse strand, counting down.
CCGTTTTGTTTTGGTGCAAAATTTTGAGTTCATTAAATCGCATGTGGCAACGTTTTCGTGCTATTGTCGACCGATAACAGTAATTCCTCGTAAATTACGGAATCTATTATAATTGTTGTTGCTCAGCTCAGTTATCCTGGCGCTGATGTGAGCTTTTTGTTTAGCTGCCAAACAAATCTGCGTTGCGTGCTTGCAATTCTGTCCGTCGACGTCGTCGTCGGTCGGTCGGTTGGCCGGTTTTAATATCGGTGTTAGAAGCGGCAGCAGTTTATGGAAAAATTTATTGCTTCGTTGGTCTATGGGAACACAAAAATGAGGTGAGTTAATTAATCTCAGCTTGATTCCATTTCCATAATTTTTGGTTTTGTAGGTAGTTAGGGGTTCATTTTTTTTTGTACCTACTCAATTATGGTTTGTTTTTTTATACAAATACATACACATACATATTATGTTTGTACCTTGTTTTGCAGGAGAATAGGAACTTTTAAACAAAAGTACTGTTTTTTGTAAAGTGATTAAAATAGATTTATTAGAAATTGTAAATCTTATGATAAAAATAAAAGGCTATAATTTTTTGGTTCTATTTTTCTTAAACTTATTCAACAGTAGCTAATTAGAACCAAAACAGATTTTAATTTCAAGGCTTGAAACGGTGGGTTTTGAAAAAAAAATAGGTAATAAATAAGGCAGTAGGTACTTGGATTAAAAAGTTTAATTGATAACTTGGCAGATTAACGGACTTCTGATTTCAATTTGTTTCTTGTGTTCATTAAGAGGGATGAAAAAATGTTTTAAATATTCCTCGTAGAATAGAACCACTGTCTTACTAATTCCACACATTTCCTGGTAGAGGTTGCCAAAAATGCATTTTTAGACTCATGGGAAATAGTGTATAATTTATTTCCAGAATGAAATTCCTTCTAGATTTAATTAAAATCACTTATTTGTGTAATTGTAATATAAAAAACAGACTTTGTGCGACTGATATCTTCCCATTTAAAATTTTGACGTTCTTGGTATTTATCGATTTTCTTGTGATCAAACTTAAAAAATGTATCCAATATTTGTTAGAAAATTTTGTAGTTTTTTAGTTATTGTAAAAAATCTCAAATTGATACTTGTCAATATATTTTATCATTTAGGTATTGAAAAATTTAATATGATGAAAATAATATATTTGATTGGTTTGAAGTTGAGCGGAAAAACAATTTTTGACACATTTCGGTAAATTTTAGATTTTGTTTTTTATTTTTCATTAAATTTATCATTTGGCAAAATTTACCATATTATGTTAACAGTTGTATTATGCAAAAATATAAATAAATTCAAAGTTAAAATGATTAACCACTCTTGACATTTTGAAGTCGAGAAACATCTTTTGACATTTGTTGGTTAATTTTTTTGTAAAGTTTTTATTTTTTGTAAAAAAAATTTCATATATGTCAAAATTGCAGCTTTTATAATAATTTTATTTTGTATAAACTTAAATAAATTAGAAGAAAAAGGTAAAAAACATTTTTAGAAACTTTTCGAAGAATTTTTTGCACTTTATTATTTTTTGCAAAAAAAATGTCAATTAATTTTTTTCGACAATTTTACCAGATGTCAAAAACTTAATTTTATATAGCAGAAAATTATTTTAAATTTAATATCATTTTTGCTTCATTGTACATTTGAATGGCAAACATTTTTTTAAGTTTTTTTTATTTAATAAATTTTTGTTTTGTACACAATTATTTTTATTTGAAGTCAATAGCGGTATCTGTTCCTGAAATATTTGCGACTAACCAAAATTGTTTCTTTTAAAACTTCTATAATGAAAAAAACAGCTTGACAAATGTTTTTAAAAGTACCTTCTGCAACTTTCGAAGTTATAAACTGTCGAACAAAATTTAATTGGATTCGATATTTCTTCTCGTTCTTCAGATGTCGTTGACGTTGGCAGACATCTCTCTAAAAATAACGTATATTGATTCTAGGGACCTTGAAACGTACAGATTCACCAAAAATTTCAATCTGAAAAATCGGACCTATACCATAAACTCCCTATAGGAAGTTACAAATGTAGCTTAGACCTAAGAAATAATTTTAAATTCGGACTTTATGCAATAGGCATTAAAAAAAGCCAGGCAGAAACTGTCGCTAAAGATTTCTAATAAATTTATTTAAAAAAATAAAATTTGTTGAGCAATTTATTTTTGTTGGTGTTATTTCCATCAATATAATAATTAAAGGTTTAAATAAATTTAGCAATCATTTCTTTAGTTAAGCTTATTTTAAACTTTATAACATTTGCTAAAGTAATAATGGCAAAATGAATACTTAAAGTTCTTCTATGGTGATACTTTGACATTATTTATTAATATCAGCAAAGGCTCCTTTTTTGATAATTTTGTCAAAAGCCTTGTGTCAGTATGCTCTTCAAGTGACGAAAAATACAAAACTATTGTTTTCTGTTAAGTTCGAAATACCCCTACAAAAATTCCTAAATTTATGTTTTTAAGTGATTAAATACACCTCTGCCTATTTGCATCTTTTAACTTAAGACTTAATTTCCGGTAGACTGGGATCTTATAAAATGGTTATTGTGAATTTAAATACAACCTATTTATCTTGCGGAAAGTCTATGTTCAATAATTGATTATTTTAGCAAAATAATGTTCTTTAGCTTGAATAATGAAGAATATGACGTAGGTACCTATAATAAGTTTTATTGCTTACACTTACTCAAGATTGAGGTCCTTTAGGCCTCTTATCTTTATTTAAACAAGAAGGAAAACATCTTCTTACAATAGTTTTCATTATTTAATTGTATTGGAAATATTTACAAATTTACATTTTGGCAATAAACTAAGGTTTTCAAATAAATTTCAAACGATAAATAAAACAAAAACAATTGATGCATTAAGAGTTATACAAATGTTATTTCAACTGAAATTTTCTAATGACAACATTGTGCTCCTTAAACGTTACTTAATATTAAAATAAATTTAAATCAACACTATTCAATGTATAATTGCAATAAAACTTTTAAGAGTATCTATAGTATACTTCTTCAATCTACTTAACAACATCCAAAAATGTTCAAATAGTATTCGATAGGTTTAATATATACACACAGACCAACAACCAAGATCTGGGATCTGGGAAACACGACAAAAAAGAACATATGTGTGTGTATGTGTTTTCAGTTTCTGTTTACAATGTAAATTTATAATTGAATTGTCGAATAAAATTTTAAGGACCCTTATCTATCAATTCGTCTCTGGGAAATAAGTTTGGCACAGCTTGTGACAACACATCCTTCAGGATATAGTGCACAGTCACACATATACACGTACATGAATATGAATAGGTGCATGGTGTATGTAATGTATATCCGGCGGCGGCTTTCTTACAAACATACGGAATATATTATATGTAGTATAGATGACAACTATTTTCTGAATTCATTCTTCTAATTTATTTCTATCTATTTGCGTTCAATTTCATTTCAATTTACTTCTGGAATATCAGTTAAGAGTTATTTAGAATTGGGCGAGGACGAGACGATGATGATGATAGAAAAGAGGTTTTCCGAAGAAGGTACAATGGTGTTATGTCTACGTACATGTTGGTCGTAACCGTAAGTAAGGCAAAAGTAAGTTCGGGGCGGTAAATGTACTCGAAATAATATTACTTGAAAAACACATTGTCATTTCGTTGTGTCTTTAGGGCTTTCAATGGTTCCTATACAGGAGACGGAGAGTGCCACAATTCTGCTAAAATTGTAACTATATGTATGTATATGTAAGTGTATATATAAATTAAAACGAACATAACATCTTGTGAGAAAAGAGGTGGAAATGACAATATTTTGATATGTTCGATTGGAAGATTCCTCGTATTCGTATACTTGTTTTATAGAATTTAGTGTTTGACATGATTCGACATTCGAGCAGATGGTTTCCTTTTTTTCTTTTTCAATTCATTTTTTTTGTATTTGTGTTTCTGAATCTGGAAGAAATGTCTTCTGCTGCAAACATCAGTTATACTATAGTTTTAATATACTGTATATTGTATATTATTTTATTACTTTAAGGAATTAATTATTTTGTACTGAAAACTCAGATTGCATGAATTTATTTTTAAGAGGGTGCTGTGTTGTGGTGTTTTATCAGTAAGTCTGAGAAGGTCCAAATTGCTTTCGTTACTAGAAAGGTAGAAAGATAGATTTATTGTTTCACCAAAAATTCATAGTTTTTAGTTTTTGATTAAAATTTTAACAAAAAGAATACTGAAATTAAGTCCACACAATTGTAGAGTTTTCCTGAAGTTTGATTGATTCTATCAGCGTGACAAAAAGACATTCCACAAAATTGTAATGCCGATTAAATCTTTAAAAATTGTATACCTAACATAACTCATTTTACCAAGTAAGGAATATGTCGCTAATTCGATAAACTTTTGCTGAAATAAGAAGCTATACCAGGCTATACCTTAGAAGTTCAAAATTAAAGAATCCGTATTCAAGAGGAAGAAACAATTCCTATATTCCTATAAAAAAAAAGAAGGTTCTATTCTATGATAATTCAAGTGATCTGATACAAAAGAGCATCAATAGTCCTTCAATTGGTTTCAATGAGAAGGGATAAGATTTCTAGAATCATGTGATTTCACAGTGGCCAGATCTTAACTTAAGTTTGACTTTGTCACTCAACTTAAAAAGTATTTTTTTCAAAATTTTGAAATAAGTTAAGTGACCATTTTATATTGATTTGCTGTAAGAAAAATTCGCTTGAATTTCCCTAAAATGGATCTAGAGTCCTTGAGCGGTTGTCTCTTCTTCTGTAGGTATTTTCTTTTTATTTTTAAATTAATTAAACAAATTAGCCCTCACAAGATTGTGAATTTCTAGTCAAACATTTTTTTCATTATCAAAAAATTAATAAATTCAACTCAATTCAATACTTATGCTCTGTGTCAAAAATCTTTAAAAATACTCTATTGAAGTTTTAATAAAATCGTTCAAATCGATTTCGAAATTCCCTCTTATTTCAATATTCCTTTTGTTTAAAATCCTGAATTCAATACTTGGTCTTTCGAAAATATAATTTAAAATTTATTGAAAAACCTTGTAAAAATGACTTCTGTAAAAATTATGAGCGACAAAATAAAAAACAGACTCATATCCTTTTTATTACCTTTAAAATTTGAAATCCTCCATTTTTGAAATGTACATATGTATTATGAATCACTGAATCTCTCTTTCCAATTAAATTTACTGAATGTAGGTGTTTCTTGAGTACAAACTTTGACGTAAAGCCTGTCAACCAGGTTTTCGTTAACTTCAAATCCAATCCTGGAAATCAGACGTCTGTCTCTGTAGTCTGTACCATAAGGCAATATATTTCATGCACGTGTTCTTTAATTCCAAATGCCATGTGCTCGGCAGGACTATTTCGCTTTTAAAATTTATGTATGTGTAGTGTAGGTGGTAGAAAAACGAATGAACATATATACTTCTATAAGACACATGAAAGCATAAGATTTTCTTAACATGAATTGAACATCGTACATGGATATGGCTTGGATACGTATCTTTATTCTATACTATGTTCGTTTGTATACAAATAATATTGAAATTTACACTTGAGTAAATTGTGTTATGTACATTAATATTTTATATATATAAAATGGAAGATATATGTAAGATGGTGATTTTGCCCTTACTCTATGTTGGACACGTTCCTATTATTTATTTAAATAATAACACTGAAGAAGTAACCACAAACCAGATACATACATTATATAGGTGTATCTTTTACAAGTACATAATATGGTACAGACATGTAATATTTCTTGATAAAACATCACGTGGCCCAACCAAAGGATGTATAATTCTCGTACACCAATTTATATTGTAACTACTTAGAAACGATTAAAAAAATTTTCAAAAATTGATTTATATTGCTTTAATGATGATTAAAAATAAATTAATCTCTTGATATTTTATCTAAGGGTACATAGAAGACATAATTTTTAAAATAAAATAATGTGTGCAAAATCAACCTAACTCTTCATTACCTTATTCTAATTACTGCCAAGGGAATTGTCTTCTTTTTTATATAGATTTTTCTTCTGGGAAGTAGTAACGGTTAAATTACACAGTTTTAAAGACTTAACTCATCTTTTTGGATTTTTTTTTTGATATATTACAAATGTATGTATATTTAAGTATTGGTTTTGTAAAATAATTAAATGAGTTTTAGTAGAGTTTTTATTGGTACTATGATGCTAGAGAACTTAAAAGTAGTTCCTCATTTGGTAGTACATCAATTTTGGCTTTCCTCAACTTCTTGATGAGTGTCATTGGCTTGAGCTTAAGACCAAGGGTGAAAATCCTACGAGCTCGGTTGTGCATTAATTCGACAAGTTGGTTGTTGGGTATGTCCAAGGTGAACTTTTTGAAGGCACGCTTCTTTTTAACAGTTTCATCAACAGCAGTCACTTATTTGGTTGTAAATTGCATGACGGAAAAGAAATAACTAAGAAACTACATAAAATATTGAAGAAATTAATCCTTAAAACAAAATGGTTCACTCTGGCGTATGAGTACTTTTTACATAAAACAAATTTTAAACTGAGAATTACATATATTTTTTTTTTAACTATGTATATATATAAATGTATATAACACCTAAGGACATTTTCTTATATCATTCACGTATGAATAAGTGTCTTGTACTATCAAGCATCAAATGGCCAATTGACAGCATTTGAAAATTATAGAAGTTTACTCTTAAGTCATGGGACTCCAATGTGTAAGCTGAGATTTAACACCTTTAATCTCAAAATTAAATAAAACTATTGATAAGAAAGATTGGTGATCAGTGATCACACATGATTTTTTAATTGAAGTTGATTGAAACTTAAATTTTTGTTTGTCCAAAGTTGTCGGCTTTTTAATCGAGTTTCAGACGAGCAACTTATTTTTTTTCGCTTAAAACTTTAAATTAAAGTATTTTAAAGTATATTTATCACAATTCAACTTAATTTTGTTTAAGAGCCTTTCTTCAATCAAAAGAATATGCGTATCTTTTTTGCAAATAAATTAAAATGACTTTGAAAGTTTTGGACAAAAAAGACAAGCTAGAGGAGATATTTTTTCTTAAAGCAAACAAAAAAAAAATATTAAAAATGAGCAAATATAAGAATGCAGAGCAACTGCATAAATCAACATACATATATTTTATCCAAACATTTATGCACTTAAATACACTACTGCAAGCCAAAACCTCGTTATTAATCATTCATAACGCAGCATTCTAATGGAAAGTACACTCAAGCCTGGACGCAATCTTATATGATATAGGTATCTGCAGTAGCTATTCTACACCCACCCCCCCTCCCATCGTCTACATCTCCACCCTTTATGCATAATATGCATAAGAAACAATTATACCAGCAAAGATAAACAAGCCAAGTATTGTAGAGAAGCTTGGGTATATGGTCTCAAAATATTGTTCTAACCTTGTGCCATAACACACAAAAAAAAAAAATGAAGAAGGATTCACCTGCAACCTTCACATCTAGGTACTAGTACTACAAGAACAGAACAACTACATCTAAGGTTCACCTCTACACCCTAAACAAATATTTTCAGTTTGCGCTTTATGCCCTTGCTATGTTATAGCCGTAGTTCGTAGTAGCCCGTATATACTCAAACTAATTCTAGATTTTATCGACCGTTAGTTTATATGCGTTCGTTCTTATATGTGTTATATGACGAGGACCATGAAATTGTATCTCCATAAACAGTACTGCGCTTTGTGCTTTGTACTATATGTATGTGGTTGCACAGTGTCGGTTTGCTGTTGGTATAAAATCCTTCATGGATAATGCCACATCCTTTCAACCTCTGCATCCGATAATAACAATTTTCCAATAAAGATATTATTTATTTCATTAAAGATGTTTATCATAAATGCAATGCCGAACGAACGAACGAACAGAGCAGTGTACAAAAAAATAACACAAACCGTATATTTACTCCTAATGACATTAAAGGTCCTTTTCGAAAATCCTTATTCACTTTTCTAGCTATGTTTGTACCTATACACGAGTATAGAACTGTGTGTACACGTTGCATAGTGAATTCCGTACATTCGATGTTGCCTCACGTTGCATCTAGATGTGATATACATAAACATAATTATTTTGCAACCGTTTTGCTGTGAATGTTTTTTTTTTTTTTTTTGTGAGGCAGCCAGCAGTCAGCACCCACGAAGCTGAACAGTGTAAAACTGTCGCGTATTTATTAACCCATAAAAGGATATTCGCAATTTTGCATGTCATTCGCAATAAAATTATGCAATTATGTACTAACTAAATAGCAGTAAGTTGCTGCAACACAGTGTTATGCCACTGCAACTACTGCTGCTGCTGCCTGCCAGCCGCACCGACAAAAGCAATGGCACAGACCGACACGCTAAGTTTTATTAGCGATGCCATTGTCGTTGACAGGAGAGCTGCGAAACAGAGCCGTATTTTGAATGATTTTCAATGCAAAAGGCCTAAGTTCAATTTTTTGGATTTAAATGCAAGGATAAATGTATTCCGAAGTTTAATTGATGCTTTGTAGGAAGCAACTGCCGTTGCTGGTTGATTTTTTATTTCCAAAAATGAATCAGGTAAACATCGACGAAAATTTGTACAGAAGAGGTTCTGTTAACTGGCTTTATCGTTCCTGTCCCTTCGAGCACTATTTAAGAGGATGAGTTAAGTCAATGACTAATGCCGTCAAACCAGAGCAACTCTTAAAAACATTGCTAGTCAATATTCAAACCACGATTGACGCCATTATTATCATCTGCTCGACCATCGGGATGGAGTCTGTCCATTTATATCGATAGCGAGTAGACGCCATGCAGTCACGCACCCCAAGGCTTCGGGTATCCTGGTCTACGCCAGCTCTCCAGCGTAAGCATGGTCTGTCACGTTGTCTCCTTTCATTGAAGCCATATGACCACATTTTTTATTGAAAAAGGTTATAAAAAATTGGGCTTATCCAATGAACTACAACCTTGACCGAAAAAAGTTCCCCAGAATCACCAACGTGTGGTGCTGTCAGTCACCTAATTTGAATTCTCTTTGTTTTAGATTGTCAGATCTGTCATTGACATTCTATGAAATTTTCAGTTTGATAGCTTGACATTTGTAAAAGTTTTCACAATAAGTTCATAGATTTTTAACATGAGTTTTCAATTTTCTTTTTTTTTAATTTGATTAAATGAAATTGTTATAGAAAATTATTATCTACCTAAAAAAATCCAACCCTGTAAAACTATTTACCACAAGCCCAAATAGGGCTTACCAAAGTTCTCACCGATAGAATTACATACACACACGTACACAAATACCTGTGCAAGTACATTAACACGATTATACCTCTAGAATGTATGTATGTTTGTATGTAGGTAACTATAGCCTAGATAGATCCTGGTTCTCTATAGAGTGAGGAAAATAGAAAAGTAATAATAATTGGAAAGCTATGGTATCCTGCACGTTTATGGGTAGTTGTGCATGCAACCACAAGGCATCGTGACTGAGTGGCAGAGAATGGTAGTGGAGAGGAGGGTCTGGGTCTGGCCGACAAGGAACTGCAGGACCGTGTTTTTGTTGATGATGGTTAGTTGATGGTGGGCGAAAGCGATGGTGATGTTGATAGCCATACTGGGTTTTTGTTTTTTATTAACTTTTACTTCATTGTATAGATATGGAATCCACGAGTCCTGAGTCCACGAGTCCATGAGTCCACGAGTCCCAAGTCCCGAGTCTCGACATCGATGTCAACGTGGCATTTTAATGTTCAGTAGGTACCTAACCTACATTTATATACCAGTATTAGGTACACATCTTAGATATAACTGTAGCCTTTTCTTAGCCTACATTATATACTGTAATATAAGTTGAACTAATTTTAACGCTGTGCTTTTAGCATAAAAGATGTGGAAAAGCTGCGATTTTAATGGCAACTTGTTAGGTCAAATTAGATCCTTTATTTTTTTTTTTCTAATAACAATTAACTTTTAATGGCAATGGTGTAACATTAAGGTTTTCAATTGGATATTCTTGTTGCCACATGGCCAGACCTGGACGGATGTAGGTATAGTGTTTTTTTTTTTTTTTAAACATTAAAGAAAGGTAGGTTGGTAAAGAGAATGCAATTTGTGAACAAGAGAGAAGTTTAAGAAAAGATTGAATTTTGTCTTTTGGCTACAAACATTTTTATAGTTCAAAGTTCAAACAAACTTTGAACTTAATTTAATAAGTTTCTATACTGGACTAATGCCAATAGAATTTCTTATTCAACTTTATAGTGTTTTCTTTAATATGAAAGGAGTTTAAAGGGTATTTTCATCCTACGACCGACGACGACGACGACGTTTTGTAATATGAAATGCAAATATAAAACAATTTAAAAATTCAAGTCAGTCTACATTTATGTATGTGTGTATGTAACGAATAAAATATCGATGGAAATGGTAAGGTTAGGTTAATGTAAATTTTTGTAATCATTTCATGTTAAAACCGCAAAAACAATTTCTAGAAGAGTGTTTACAAGGGATCAAGTACGCAATCTTGGTTGTGACCTTTCTTTATTCATAAAATGTTTGTCGTTTTTCAATTTCTATTAATGTTTAAAGCTGCAATAGGTCCACAAAAAACTATTCAATTTTCTATTGAATTATTTCTTCTCCATTAAAAATGTTTCTAAGAAGATTTAAAAGATTCGTTTTCCCTTAGCGAAATGTTGCGTCATAGTGCACTATTAAAGTTTTTAATGCTACTTTCAACCTTCTTGTAAAAATGTATAAAATAAAAATATAAAAATAAAAAATGTTTATAGGCAAAATTTCTTAGACACATTAATTTTTTTTAAAGATGTCAATTATTGCAAGAACCATGTTTTCAAGGGGAAAAATAATGTTACAATAATAACTTTTTTTCAACTGACTTAAAGTTGCAAAAAAAAAACTGATTAAATATTTCAAGAAAAATTCTGTTTGGTAGAAAAAATGTTCCTGTTATTTGAAAGAGTTTTGAAGAGAAAATCCTGACGAAAATGTTTTAAAATTTGTCAGAACTTTGACTCAAGAAACAAAGCGTTGTTTACTTTTAGATGCTTCATTTCATTTGCAATTTCTTGGTATAAACTGAGCTGACGAAATTATTTTCATGAAGATGTATTTTTGTTTTTGAAATTCTGGTACTTCCAGTTTTCAATTTTGAAGCCAATATTGACAACTAAATAATTTCTATTGACATCTAAAAGGTAAGAATTTTTAATAGTAAATTTTGTGATAGACAAAGGATGACATTCATTAACATAAAAATAAAAAAGTATGTATACGCCACAGTGCACAAAAATAGTTTCCTCGTTTCTAGACTACCACATTTTAGTTTTTTCATATCATGTTTTAGTTTTCTATGTATCTCAAGCATAGATATTTATTTTCGTGAGCTAATAAGACTTTGAAATATGTCCTTACGCTCTGCCTTTGCCACTTAGAAGAAATAATGCAGTCTTACATTTTCTAAGCCCATAGACGTTTATAATACACTTATTTTTAAATAGGGTCCAGATCCTGGAATTGATATGTTTATTTTATATTATTTAATATTGATATCAAAATTAAGTTTCTTGAATCCTTTTTACCTTATTTTTTAAGTTATGAGTCTTTTTAACGACATTTTAAATATTTTTTCATCTAACTTTCTTATCTTCTCTTAAATTACGTACACACGTTTCCCAGTCTTATAGAATTTAGTTGAAAAATATCATATTCTCTTTGATGCCCGGAAGCATTGTCATCCGTCCAGAATCAAAGAACGAACTCTTTCCGAGCCCCATATCCCGTCCACCCCATATACTCGTAGGTAGTAAATCTCTGTATTTTGAATGGTTTATGGTAAACTGCGTAATTCTCATATAAATAAAATCGAAATAATTTATAATAAATGCATTAGTCTTAATGTTTTCCATCTAAATCACGCTTTTGTTCTGAAAATTCATGTCACAGTCATAGTCATAAAATTTTGTCACACACACATTTTTCTCACATAAAAACAAACATTAGAATCATCTCCAAATATAACCAAAAAAAAAAAACTGTATAAATATCGACTCTTGTTTGAAGAATATAAAAAAAAAAAAAGAATAAATGTATAACTGAAAGAACATGTCCTGTCCAATGTCCATGTCGTTGTCCAGCAAAAATAATGTTTTCATACCAAAGAGAGCACATTAAATATTTTCGGTTCATAGTCAGTGTCTTCAAAGACGACCAAAGCGTAGCGTCCACAAACCGTCCAAGGTCGTAAAACAGAGCTGAAAGATCTGTTTACACAAAATCTCTTTTCATGTCGTTTGCTTGATGTTTTGGTCCTTATTTTTTTTTTTTGTTTCTTTTGGGTGCTCCATTCCATTCCACACTCGTCTCGTATATTGACTTTGCTTTTGGCTCATTAATACTTTTGCGGGAAGTCTATTACTGGGACGCACGCTCCAACTATATAAATGTGTGTTTGTGTAGGCATGATGATGATACTCGTGGCTTGGGGTGGGTCCTGGTCCATCCATTAGTGTGTACCCAGAAATGCCATGTCACCAGTTAGTTAAAGCAAACGAATGAACAAAAAACAACACGTCTTGTCGTCGTCATCGTCCTCGTCCTCATCGTCGTTCGTCGACGTCGTCGTTGTTCCAAATGAGTATTAAGGCTGAAATGGGATGTGTGATGAGAGCATCAGTTACACTCCCATTCCCGGATCCATCAGGTCCCGAATTCCGAATCCGATCTCAACCATGCATCGCATCGCCTGAAAATGAGTATCTCATTCAGCTAGCACTAAGTTATCATCTCTCCTAACTCCTAACTCGCTTGGCTCCTAAGTTGTTGGCTGGAAGGATTTTCTTTTTGTTCGCGCGTCTCGTTTCTATAGACACATGACAACAGCACTATTATCCCTGGGTCTGGTTAATGACTATAAGTTCGTGTGTGTAACTATAACATTTATCCATTGTTAAACATTTGCCTCGGTTCATACATATGTGAGTGAGTATATGGGTGGTAGTGAGAAGATGGAAACGAGATATTTGCCGAATAAGGACATTTTCAGGATGTGCAGAGAAAATACGAGCATAACAAAAGATAATATGGAATGGTGCTATGATGCTCCATCACACATGTGGCTCAATCTGTGAGCGAGAAAGAGTAATTTACTTGGTTTCTTATCTAATTTATAGATCCTAAGATGACCTGAAATTTACGCCATTAAGCAAAAGCAAACCTTTCCCGCATGGTGATGAACTCGGAGTCAGAGCCAGCTTAGCTATATCACTTCCCTTGACGTGCTCCTTTAGGGCACCTCTTGATTTATAGAGCATCACCCATCAGACGCTTATATTGTATATAGGTACCGTTATAGTTTGATGTTGAAAGTGGAAATTGAAGTTGAAGTTTGTAAGGCTGCACATTGACGTGGATGTACATACATACATACTGTTTAAAAAAAAAAGAAAGAAGAAAGAAAATAAATAAATTCAAAAGGCGATAAAAAGTAGCTTCCGGGATTTTGTCTTGCCTCCCCTTTTATTCATCGTATATACTACTCTCTACCTTTAGGGTAAGTTGTGCGAGTATTTTTTCCATTGCTGGCTGCTTTGCTTGTACTATAAACAAAATGGAAGCCTTAAATGTAAGGCCATAGTACCGAGTATAGTGGCATCAGTGGTGCACATTTTTAAGATATGCATCAGGGTTAAATGACGTGATTGACATGAATTTTTTTTTTTTATGTAATTCATGGACGTCTATCTTAACTGATTTTTATACTATATACGATTTTTTATTAATCAACATGGTGTCCTTAAAGTAGACACTTCTTCTTTCTTCTTCATTCATTCATATACACTTTGGTTGGGTTAAGTTCTGAGAGGATGAATGGATGAGAGGAATAATGATGGACAACTTCCGTTTGGGAAGAAAAAAAAAAAAAAAAAAGATAAGAGAAGAGAAGTCCTTTGGATTAATCTTTGGCAGGATTTACGACAAGCTATATATAAAGTATTAAAAAGCTATTAAAATTCTAAAAGGGTAACAACTTTTTCTTGGAAGGTCATTAAATTTTGTAATAAGAGAGAGAGAGAGAAAGAAATAAAGGGAGAGAGAGGGAGAAAAAAAAAAGAGAAAATGAAATGAAATGATTTGAAATCTTGTTCATACTTTATTTTTTATCTTGTACGAAGATAAGAAAAATATTTTCGAACAAAAGCAAAGAATAAAGTTTGAAAATGTAATCAAAGTCATAAACTGTTCTGAAGATAACAACTGAAAAAAATATGCACGCATAACTTTACTCCCTTCCCTATTTATAAAAAATTAGAGCAATTTGTTTATGGTTTGGAAAATAAAAACCAGAAACAGATACATTTTTTTAGATAAAGTGACTAGGATATTCGATGCATGTAACTTATTATTATTGGTCTTGAAAATTAAAAATTAAAGTTATGTTTTTCTGGCTATATATTTTTTTTTAATTTTTGGGTTGGTTTCAAGTTGAAAAATTGTTAAAAACGTCATATTATCCATGGAAAAAAATATATATATTGAAGTTAGAAACAGTTTTCGTTTTCAACGTACATATTTAAACCATAAAATAATTTTAAACTTTATTTTGTGGACTTTATTTAAATTTTTTAGAAGTAAATTGAATGATAATGAAAAAGTTGACAAATTAAAATAAACAATAATAATATTCTAGACTACACTCACCACTGGCGTAGTAAAAAATATTTCAAGGGGGTAGAAGTTGGCTGGGCAGTCAGTTAACTACATTTTCACATATTATATATTTTTTTAACAAGAACTTTTGTTTGTTCAAAGATTTTTGACATTTTACCGTCAATCAGGTTTTCAAAATATTATAATCTGGGATGAGCTTAGCTGAGATGATTGCTATAAATTTACAGTCGCAAAAATAGTGGTGACGTCATTGAATTCTCCTTTGCGATCCTTAATTATAGGACAATATTCGAGAGGCATATTTAAGGAGAGTTTGAACAAAGGTGATGTTGAAAAAAGTAAAGGTGATGTTATACAAAGCTTAGTGTTACTTTGGCCTTACGTCAAATTAAATCCCAAAGTCACGAATAACCTCAACAGAGATAACACGGTTGATTATAGAGAAATTAATTGACGAGGTGAAATTTAAATTAACATTAACATAGTTAACTCTAAGCAGGACTTTTAAAACTAGACTGAGAATTTATCGTGGCCAGTTTGAATAATTCAGGAATTCTAAATTCAGCGTAGAGTGAGAAATTAAAATATTTTGTAAACATTGCTTCATCATAAATTGCAAGGCTTAAAAAGAGTGGACCTAAGTGACTACCTTGGGGAACATCAGAGGTAGCATGTAATGGGTAAAAAAATTTAAAAAAAACTGATGGAAGAGTGTAGAGACGCCCTACCAAAAAGCCGATTAATGCACTTCTTTTAGTTCAAAAATTTCCTATATAAAAGAATGATTTCATCGCTTCACTGTTCTTAAAAGTATACAATGAAAAAACTACAGAATAAAGCTTAAACCCAATTTGAAGTCTTTTTTACGAAATTGGTCAAGAACTCGAATTAATATATTTTAAGACCGTACTCATGAATTTATTCACCTTTGTGAAATACCTTAATCAGTGGTTTAAAGTTCAATATCGATGAGATATTAAATCATTTGAAAAATATGAATCATTTCTAAAAATGTTTCCTCATGTTTTAGTACTGAATTTTTTGATAGGAAAATCAAACTTTAAACTCTTGTGCGTTGTGGTTTCCTTTTGCAGAAAATTCACATAAAATACCACACTAGCTAGATATTATATTTGATAAAATTCTTTAAATTTCTTATCTGATTTCAACTTTGCAATTTTTCATTTCGAACTCAACACAAACACACTCAATTCTATTCACACACACAGAACAGAGAACTATAAATCCAAGAATTTTAAAAATAAAAATCAATTTGTTCCCAATAGTATACAAATGTAATACCTTATCTTGTCTATGTACCGCACAACACCATATCGCCCTCGCTACTGCACCGGTTGTACCTTTTCTCTCACACTAAAGACAACAAACATCCTTATTCCTTATAAATTTAATCTCTACGCAATAATTCATTTTCTGAAATATTTGCTGCTCCATAGTGTATATATACGAGGGACTCTTTCCTTCCGCCAGCCATCCGCTCTGTATCCGTTCACTAAACTGAAACTCAACTTAACACAACTCAACTCAATTCAACTCCCGCTGTTCGACCTTTTATATTTTGTGTTAGTTGTTTCCGCTTCCATTATCCTTTGGCGTGGTGACGACGACGACGGTGAGGTACAAAACAACTCTTCTCCTTTAAATGGAAATTTGTTTTCAGCAAAATTATAAATTGTGTTAAATAAACTACACCTGTTCACTATGGCGGGAACCTGTTGGGGATTAAAGAGGACCAGGACACCACACCGGTATGGTATACACTACACACTCAAACACACACTATATACTATATAGTACATTTATCCAGGAGTAAATTTATGACGGCCAAAGAACATGACCTACAACGCTGCTGATACGAAAACAGCCCACCATTTATTTTAATGCGTTAGGTGTTTTTTAAGCACAAAAGATGTAAGTTAAAAAAAAAAAAAAACAACAACAAAAACACAGAAAAAGCAACAACAACTTTCAGATATTATGTATTTCGTTATTCATGTTATGTAAATTTTAGTCGTCGTCGTCGTGCGTCGTCGTAGTCGTGGTGTAATTTCGATCCTCAAGCTCACGCACAGGTTCGCTTTTTAAATTGTGTTTGACAGTTACGAACATTATTCAAACAATTTTATAGTAGTATATTATAAAGCCAAAAGCGGATTTAAAACATGACGACATTTTCTTGGAATAAAGTTAGTATAGTGACGCACATAGGCTGAGTTAAATTTTAAGGCGGTGGACTATTTTTTAACCAGTACCGGATGTTAATTGTTGGTTTGACTTAATCCTAGAGACTGGTCAAAGGATGACTACAATGAATCCACCGTCTACATATTTGGACGGAATAATAAAGACAGGTTTTTTCTACTTTTGATGAATATTTCAATTTACAGGATGATTACGTAATTAAGGGTCAAAAGATACGTAAATTGAATTGAAGAGAGTGAAAAAGAAATTAAACTTAAATTAAAAATAATTTAATTAAACTCCTCATAATTTCATTAATAGGTATTCATAGGAAAGGTTTATGACTTTTGTATTTAAAATATAAAAAGGACTTTTTCGTGTCTTATTTATTTCTAACCATCAATAATAATATTATTGATGAATTTAAAAATTTGTTCACAATTTTTCATGAGTCAAATTTTTTTTTGTCAAATTCTTTTTGTAAAATTTAGTTTCTCTGTTCTTCGAAATTCTGCATTTCTTATACCATCGAAAATTTAATTTAATTAAAAAATAAATCATTTTAACAAAAATATCCAAAAGCTTTCTATTTTTGAGTCAGAATAATTTCAAACCATTAACTGAACACCTTCAAAAAGTTTAAAAACTTCGGATTTCGAAAAATATTTAATTAACAAAAAAAAAAAAACAATTGAGCTAAAAATTTATTAAATACACAAAAATTAACTCTGAAGTAAAATTGTCAAGAAATTTCATCCACGAAAATGACAGCTGTCATATTTATGTCACTTTAAATTTACAAAACCGCAGTTTTATTTTAAGAACTTAACAAAAATGGCTTTAAAATTTTACTAAAACGTTTAAAACTTTGAGTTTTAGTTTTGTAAGTGGATTAATAAATCCGTCCCTGGTTTGGTCGACCACAACTTCAATATCTTAGCACATCCTCATCCTCAATCACTTTAAACGACAAGAAAAAAAAAAAGAAAGGAAACGTTTTTGTGCTTTTGAGGGATGCGTGAGTCTTTTTTAAGGGGTTGGAAAATGTGCTTCAAGGGTTTTGGTTTGTTCTTTTTATCTTTTAACACATTATTTTCTTCCTGATACTTTTTCTTGTACATGTACATATGTTGACTTTGTTTTTCTTTTTATATTGTTTTTTTTTTTTTTTAACCGTTAAAGTTAACTTAAAGTCCTTTTCAATTTGTGTATTTGTGTTAGTTGCTGCGTTTGGAAGAAGATAATTTCCTAAAAGCAAGATTTAAACTAACACAGATAATATCTTTAACTGAATGTGATATATTTTAGAAACAAACAGATAAACATGATAAGCAAAAACATTAAATGTATCTTTGGGATACTCTTATTTCGATATTGGTTTATATAAAGCACATAAACTGTAAGATTGTTAGCTTTTTTAAAATTCTATTTTTTTTTAAGGAGGGTGACAGAAATAATAAATGAGTTCCATAACATAACAAACAAAAATATCGTTAAATGATAAACAACCATCTTGACATTAAAAACAATAAAAATAAAGTAGCAACATTATCAGGGGACAAAAGTAAAACTTTTATATCTATAACACTAATCTTTTGCACGCTATAAATATTTCTATTTCTTTTTTTTTTTTAAGGAGGGGTTTTTTTTAGAGATTAAATCAAATTCACAGCTCAAAAACTTTCGAAAAATAAGAACCACATAGATGATTTATTTCCTTCTACATTCCTACATATATTATACTTAAAAAAAGAACAGATGTGAAATTTTGTTAAGCTAATGTTTAAAAAATGCTTGAATTATATTCTAAGAAATAAACCAATAAATTTGTCAACATTAGATTTATTAAACTTACTTTAACTTGGATATTAATACAACCAAAAATTAGCAGACAATTATCATAACTTTTTATCTTACCGAAGAATTTTAGTGTAAAAATAGTTTCATTAAAAACCCTAGAATTTTTAATTTATTAAAGATGCAGCTGTATCCATTTACGAATTGTGAAAATTTGACACTAAATGACAATCCGTTAAAATATGAACTAAACCTGGAGAATTCGAATTTTGAAGGGCAAAATTCCTGACATTTCACAAGATTTCTTATCAAGAAATTTGCGATTACATAAAGAGAATTTGAAAATTTACGTTTTCAAGGTTATAAGTATTAAATTAAATTTTGACAAATCTGGACTTTTTATGGTCAATAGAATGTAAATTCGTCATTTGTAGAGAGATGTCTGTGTATGCGCGTGAGAAGGAATTATATTTTGTTCAATAGATTATTACATCAAAAGATACATAAAGGACTTTTATAAAAAATTGTCCAGCCGTTTTTTTCACTAAATATACCAATTTAAAAAACAGTGAACATATTTTAAGTTGGACGCAAATATCTCAGGAAAAATTTTAACTATTTAAAAATGTATTTATTTAAAAACTTAAAAAAATATTAGCGCTTAAATATGCAATGAAGGAAGAATGATATCATCTTCGAAATAATTTGTACTATGTGAAATGCTGTTCTTGACATCTGATAAAATTTTCAAAAAAAAAAAAATCAATTGACAAAAAAAAAAAAATCTATCAAAAGTTATTAAAAAATGTTTCTTGATTTGAATCGAGATGGACAACGTTATTTATTTCAAATTTATTTAATTTTAAACAAAATACAATAATTATAAATACATAGCTATGCTACAATTTTGAAGAATATCAAATTGCCATTTCTTTTACAAACAAAAAAATTAAAGAACTACAAAAAGTTCTATAAAAAAATTTCGAAAAATTTCTTAAGTCTGATAATAATTTAATTGTTATCAATCAATCTCAAAAGTAAATTGGGGAGTTATCAGTGTGGTTTACACCCAGCCTCTTTTTTAATTTCAAACAAAAAAAAAACATTTGTCAGAGCCTGCATTTAAAAAAATCCAGAAAAGTTTCTAAATCTTGTAAAACTACTATTCCAATTCATTTGATCAAACCAAACGCCAAAATTGACCCGTGACCCATTTTTTTAATAATATCTACTATTTTTTGTTTCCTGGTTTTTGGTTCAATTAAAGTGGTTGCAATTTTATGTATGTATGTAAGTATGTGTATGCACGTATACAGCCTTAAGGAAGACTTTAATTGAATATTTTTCCAAACAACAGGTTTGTTGATTTTTTAAAAAACCATTCATACATATGAAAAATATTGTTTAAGTGTGTATATAGCGCAGTTCTGTGTATTGTGTTTCAATCCTGGTGCTATAATTTAACACTGACTTGGTTGGGTGTAGGAGGGCCATCAGTTATTGATTTTTTCAATATTATATTTTTTTATTTCCCAACTTCCCTTCTGCATTTTAGCCTGATTTTCCAACAAAAGATTCGTCATAAATTATAAAGAGCTTGTGGCCTGAATGAAAAGCTATTTTTATGTGAGTGTGTGTGTTTTTTTTTGTCTCAATTGTGAAACTCCCAATTAGTGACCGCTGGAGCTGATGTTACATTTACATTATATCTATATACATACGTATGTATATAAAAATAGTTTTTTTTTTTCTTCATCATAGCAATTAAAAGTACCATTATGGCAGCCCCATGATAGTACATTTAGTTCATCATCTCTCTTACAAGCTGCTCCTGAAGGCTTTAAAAAAAAAGGACACAAAAAAAAAAAAAGAAGGAATTCAAAGTACCAGGTTCTGATGCCAAGAGTGTATCCATCTATACTCGCATTATATTCAACAATAATAATAACATACACCCTGTGCTGGCTCATATTTACGCGAGCGAATGAAGTCGGCCATAAAAATTATATGATGTCACTAAAGACCTCTACCCAACACCTATCCTTAACACCTCTCGCATTCGTTTTTTGGAATGGAACTTTTTATACACCTTCACATTTCAAATATATGTATATGTAGGAGTATATAAGCTTTAAGGTCACCCCCTGCTTTGCCGACGACGACGCCATTTTCATCATCATCGTCAACATCCTTATCATCATCATCATCGCAATTATAATCAACAGCAGAGTTAAAGCCAACATTGGCTATATGTGTGATGTCGAGGGGGCGGAGAGGGTGTAGCAAGGGCGATGGAGGATGGCTGGGTGGCTTATGATGCGCGGGAATGCAGGGTAATTTTAATGAATTCCCAGCGAGCATGTTTCCCTTTGAATACAGAACAGTCTTGGAGCCTTATTTTCTATCTCCGGCTTCATATTATTTTGTATCTATACTATTTACACCATCACCATTACCATCAACATCAGCGAATACCGCTCGCAGAGTGAATTTCATCCATTCCCATGAATTTAGTTTCTCTCTATGAATCCTTTAGCTCCTCCATAAACCCAAAACGATGTGATATGTTGAAAACCTTGAGCATACAAATATATACTTATGTATGTATATAAAATAAAGGACATACCTACATACATACGTACATACGCGCCTTTAAGCCCTAAGCTCTGTGTTATATTTTTCTCTTTTTGCAAAACCATTTTCCTCAACCCATTAATTGGGGACGCTCTCTGCCAGCTCTAGAAAAGAGTCAGTGCATCCCTTCCGGGAGAATTTTTCGATAAACTTGTTCCCTTTGCAAGCGCGTAATAATTTTTTTTTTCTATTTTAGCTTTTGACGAGATATAACTAGATAACATACACTGAAAGGAAATCTTTGTAATTGTATTTTCAAAATGTATGTCATCAATGTAGGAGCTAAATTTCCCCAGAACGCAATGTCACGACGTCCATTATTTTATTCCTGTGAATTTTGGAAATTTTGAAGCCACAATTCCACTTTGATGATAAAGTCATTTGTTAACAGGGATGCATGATTGTGTATTGAAATGTGATTTCTAAGGGCTGAATAAATTGGAATACTTCAATTTTAAATGGTTACTAGAAAACATTGATTTTGGGATTTGAAAATTCATAACTAGTTTTTTTTTTTTAAGTTATCCTTGAGGTCCTTAAAGAGTATTGTTGTGGTCTGTTGGTTCTTTGAAATAATTTTCAAATTGACCAAGAAAAGCTGTAGTTAAGGACTCTAGTTATTGAGAACTCTACTTTTTTAGTTTTGAATTTTCAATCAATTACTAAATATTCCAAGAAACTTTTTATCTTTTTTCATTGTTTATTTTCCTGGTTTGACACTGTTTCATCTCACTGTTAGATTGACCTCAACCAATGAATTTTCTAGTAACCTGGAATAGAATTATAAATCTGATGTTATCTACACAGACTTTTGTAGGGGTTTTGATAGAAGAAACCTCAATTACTAATGGTATTCCTCAAGGAAGTCAACTTAGACCTTAAGTGTTTTTTCTTCTTAAATTAATCTCCTTTGGAAAGATTTCTACGAACCTCCTTTGTCTGGAAACATATTTTTTTCAATGATTAAAATGATTTAATTTTTCCTTTTGTCTAAGTGTACCAAAGGTGCTATTTAATCCTCAGGTACTAAGGTGGAATATATTGTACTCGTATGTATATGTACTTTTGTATCTAAAAACTTAGCGCTTCTTCATATAGCAAAGCCATAACAAGTCTCGAGTTAAAATATTTACAAGCAACACGAGACACAAACAAAGAGAGCATATATTGAAAACAAGAATATTCTACAAGAAGTGGCACAGCACTCAAAAATGGTATAAAAGATGATCTTTTTTGAGAAAACATATAAGAACCTTATTTACCTATATAATTTATGACTTCATTATGTCGAATAATATGGATCCCTATATAGAAAGAAATATCTTAATAATATGACCCTTATGAAAATAGAAAACTTTTAATAAATGGCAGTTTTCTTGTGATATATGGAGGTATGAAAATCGAAGTCGAAATTTTGATAAGACTTGGAAATTGACATTGAAAAAAAAAAAACACAAATTATAATAACGTTCAAAAACTAACATACCGTCCAAAAGCATCAAGTTATTATAGACCGAAGTAACTTTAAGTCCGAAAAAGAATAAGCCAGTTTTCCAACACACAAATATTTTAAAATGCCAACCTCTTATTAGGACTCTATATCCTGTTGAAGGATATCATTCTATGAGCATTATGAACTTCGAGCACTAATAAGTGAAGGCTAAAAGTCCAAAAAGTGGCCCTTCGATTTTTGACTAATGAAGTTAATAAATCACTTCAAAGAATTTTTCAGTTTTTCTTGGAAACTAAATAAATCAAATTTCAATTTCAAAATCACTGAACCAACTTAGGTCGGTCCCAGAAAATAGAAGAAAACAATGAGTTAGGTAGAAGTACAGACAATTTTCAATGAAATTTGTATAGTGATACATTTTGAGTTGTTAAATTTTTAACGAAAAATCCTCATCAATTTAAAACACCTTAAATTAATTTTCCATTATAACACCATTTTTTTTTTCACTGCATTGCCGTCTATTTTAAAAATGTAAATCTGAAGGACCACATTTTCAAATCAGCATTACACTAAAACTGTAACGAAGTTTATTCGGAAAATAGTTTGGGCTTTTTTGGGTAAATTTAGCTATCCCTCCTTTGAGCTAAAAACATGCATAAATTCCGAATATTTTTCTAGGAATTCACATGATTAAGAAAATTTCTTTATAAGGATCGGATTTAGATCGATTTATTTTGTCCCACAGCAATATTATAATATCAAAATGATTTTTTTGGAATATTTCATCATCTTTTCCAATGTATGAACGTAACATGTTTTTAGAAACAAAACATAGCTTTATCGAATTGAAAATGTTACCTTGAAAGTAAATGTAATAATTTATAATAGACCTTAAATTCTATATGTTTCAAAAATATTGTGCACTTGAATATAATATTTAACCTTCATTTAAATAATTTATAATGCCTGGTTGTTACTTTAGAAGAAACTTCAAAGGAAACTTAAATTAAGTTAAAAACTTTTTTTCGTGTGAAATTTTGTTTTTAAAAAGCTTTAAGCGTCGCACAGTAGACTTGAATAAGTGGTTTTAAAATATTAGTTTAGAAATATGTATGTATAATATTTTACTTTTTATGACTGAATTAAAAGTAAATGGAAACAATATTAAACAAATCTTTAAACACTTAAAAAAGATTTTAAAAATTTAATTTTAAATAAAAAAGTTACAAAATTGTACACATTTTATGTTCGACTATGCATGTTGAATTTTGGTTAAAATTTTCAGATTTTTCTCCTTCAGAAGAAACAATACTTCCAAAGCATTGGAAACTCTATACTTTCTCTACTGGTTGCTGAGCAATGTGATGACTGATGACTGCAAGATTCCTGGGCTGAACATATTAGTTTTTCCCGCATTGATTTTCAGCCCCACGATTACTGTTTCTTTCTCAACCTTTGTTGCCATTTTATGGAGATCCATTATTCTATGAGAGAGCAAGCAAACATCATCGTCTACACTCTCTTGTGACTGATGTAATATAACAAAATAATAACAAATGAGTCATAATGACTGCTTTGTTACCAAAAAAGCGAGAAAATCCTCCAGTTTTGTTACTAAATTTTTGTTGCAAAGTAGTAAAAATTTTGAAACCATGTAACTAAAAATATTGGAAATACATTCATGAAAGTAATTTTTTGTTACTCAATTGAAACAAAAATTCAAAGGTTTTATTATTTTATTGTCACAAAAGAATAATAAAACTTATAATGGAAACTTCTTCAGTTTTCTCTACACATACATATGTATATTCAAATTAATAAAATTATCAATACTGTGATTGATTATTTGGGTTGGGATTATTATTTTTATATTTTGAATTTCGGTCATGTGGAAACTTTATTTTCAAAACGTTGCAGTTATATCACAAAATATGACTTTCTAGTCCCCGTAAAATTCAAGCGCTTTCAAAAGAACTTAAAATTATTTGTTTTAAATAGTAGTTTATATGTTACAATATAATAGTTACTT
The DNA here is from genome assembly GCA_905146935.1 of Scaeva pyrastri. Taxonomy (NCBI): domain Eukaryota; kingdom Metazoa; phylum Arthropoda; class Insecta; order Diptera; family Syrphidae; genus Scaeva; species Scaeva pyrastri. The sequence goes on along the minus strand of LR989929.1, from coordinate 18,463,357 downwards.
TTTTGTTACTTTAAATCAGGATTAAATTTTTTAATGGATGAAGGTAACAAAGTGGTTTCAATTCAGTAATAATACGATAAATGTAAAATTGATATCAATGAAATTAGTGTGCTACTTCCTTGTTACTTAAGTTCCTACTAGTGAAATAGGAAAAAATGGAAGTAACAAAATTGTTGCAATTGAGTAACTTGTAAAATAAATCAGTAACAGTGAATCTGAATTGTTACTTCTTTGTTATATTAAATTTTTTAGTAGCAACACATCATCGCGCAGTATAAAACTGTCTCACTGTAAACTGTATATATCATCGCCATTCAAAGAACTCGGGCCTATTCAACTCCGTGTAGTTGAAACAATTTACCTTAAATTTAAAAAAATTAACCACAAAGCACAAAAAATACCTGACAAAAAATATAAACAAAAAAAAAATGGCAAAAGAACTTATACATCAGGAAACAAAGTCGAAACGCAGAAGAAAGGCGGATAATTGAATCGGTTTCCGAAATGTATATAAATTTTAACATCAACTGAAAATTTATGTTCATTTATAAATTTCGGCATTGAAATAATTTTATGTAAACAATGTTCATTATCTAAAATTAGCATTGAAAATAAGGAAGAGGACTTTTCTATTTATATTTGTTTTATTGTCGTTACATCTCCTTGAGCTGCTGTGTTGTCTTGTAGTCCTTGGCAGGATCTCGGCTCCGGCACGACGTGATTCCTCGAATAATTTTTAATCATGTCCAAAAATACTAAATACAAATATTGAGATAGGAATCATAGGATTTCCTTCTGGCTGATATTTGTTCTGTTTGAAAATATGTCTATGTGGTGGAGTCGACTCGACACATAGAAATGTATTTCTAATAAGGATGTCTTTGCCGCAAATAAATGTTGTCATGAATTGTGTTTATTTTTTTTTTTTTTATTTATTTACTTATTTTTTGTTGTGTATTTTGTCAAAGGGAATCTTGATTATGTATATAGTATGTACGATCTGTACCTATTTGGCTTCCTTTGTGTTTCCGTTTTGTATTCAAAGGACCTTATATGTTAGAGCATCCTTGCTGCTAATCCATGTAGGGGAGGGGTTACTATATGTCACGTAGTATGGGAAATTACTCAAAAGCTTTTCATTTATTCGCTTAGTGAATAAATAACTGACTTAATCAAACCAAAACAAGGCGACCACTACCACTACCTCTGCCTTTGCTTTCCTTTATCATGAGTCTAATAAATGCCACCGCCCGCCCAAGCCGGGCATTTGAATATCAGCACTCTCCTCGAACTGCTAAAATGACAAATTACTTCCGCTATGGGCAAACTAAACCGGGTAGGCTGCACACGGCGGCGGCGGAGGCGGTGATGGTGGTCCTGGTCATCTCATGCCATCGAACCCCCATTTACAATCTAATAGAGTCCTTTATGTAGCGTGAGCTCTACCAGCAGGACAGGAACCAGCCCAGCAAGCAGCTGATAAAATAAACAAGTATAGGTAAGATATGGAAAATATTTTTCACTATTTCTATGTGTTTGTATGTCGGTACACAAAACGGAACTAAGGACCGGCGATTTGCATTCATGTCGCGGCTTTTAACAAAATGCCCTGTCGGCAGCTAATAAATTCATAGATTTTGAAACGAGATATTGTTGAGTTATTTTTTGCTTATTTTTTTTTTAAGCCAGGGCCACAGTTAGGTTATATAGCGACATCACTATGTATTGTTGGAATTCACTGAAGCAAAAACTAGGAAGTCAATGTTGGTGATTTGCTTAAGGATTTATTGAACCATTTTGATGTACACAGAGTCAGGTGAATCGTGATCCTGAGTGAATTAGTTTTTTTTTTTCATTTTTGGATTTTTTTAAGGAAAATATTTGAAGAATGAAATATTTTCACTTTGGTTAGTTTTTTGATTTGGATATCGATTTTCTGGGGGAATATTTTTCCTATTACTTAGGGACTTTAATATTCACTATACTTGATTTTAATAGACATAATGGAATTTTGATTTTTCAGAAAATGGAATGTTTTTTTTTTCAGTTAGTTGGTTGTCAAATGTTTTTTATTTCAGTCGTGCTGTTAGAACGCAATTGGGTCGAAACAAAGTTCGCTCGGTCCTCTAGTAAAATAATAAAAAGAAATACATAGGTACACAAGGAGGATTTCTGAATTCAAGTCCTTACAAAATCACATTTAATTCACTTCGATTATCATTTTTTTTTTTGCAATTCTTAATTAAAGAAAATGAAAGAAAAATGTCATCTAATACTTTAATAACGAAAAACATCTGAATTCCTGTCATGAACTTTGGATTTATTAATCTCGAATTTAAATTCAAAAATACAAGGACAAAAAGTAAAAAAAAAAAACTGTTTCTTTGATCCTGAAAGGCTCTTCAAATTCTCCCGTCTCTATTGAGTAGTAGATGTTTGTTGTAGTTGTTATTGTTGTAGCCTTGTTTAACTTGTGCTACTTCAGCTTGAAAATGCAAATTTATGGTCACATTTTTGCGGTTGCATTCACCCCATAGATGCCGCTATGCTTTTTCCATCAAAGGACTGATTTTTCTCCCTCTTCTATAGCTACTACCTACATATTTTGTTTGTGGTCGTTTATTTTTTTTTTTCTTCTCCTCTTTTTATTCCTGTTGCTGCTCCAATTCGTTTTGGTATCTGGATGATGTCCAGGATAGAAAATAAAAAAATATATTTTTCTCCTTTCACTCAACTGCCCCTAATATGCGGCGATAGATATGTACTCGTACAGAATGATGAGAGGGTGAATATTTACATTTGTATTTATGCATGTTAACGTGAATATAACTAAAAAAAAAATGGAGGGCTTGTAATTGTAGCTACATATTCTTTTTTTTTTACATTCAATATTATTTATTTTTAATTAACCAAAGCAATTGTGGCGGAAAACTCAATTGCTGCAGTTCAACTGGTAAATAGATCTTCTATCCAATTCGTTTTTTTTTTTATAATAATTCTTTTGTATCTAAATTAAATCGTTAGTGTTGAAGGTTTCCTTTCAATATAATTTTTGATGTTTCAGAAAACATGCATCGAAATGGAAATTTTTGAAAAAATAATATAAAAACAAATAATTGATATTTTGTATTAATTTTTGAGATACATGAATATGTAGTGTAACACCTTAGGTCAAATGAATACGAATTGAATTTTTTGTTATATTATATATGGATATTAATTTATCGGTTAAATGCATTAGTTATCATTTTTTTTGTTGTTTTTTGAAAAGCATGTTTAAAGGGTGTTCTCGAAAGAACGAAAACGAATTTTTATTCACGGTTTTTAGTTTCTTTTTTAACTTTGGGTTTTTATTAAAATAACACATTTTAGTGGAAAATTATATTTAAACAAAAAAACTAAACCAAACTTTTTTATTGAAATATTAGTTTAACATTTGTCTTTTTAAAAACAAGAATGTCATTTTTCAAACCAATTTAGTATTTTTTTTAAATTTTTTTTTTCAGATTGAGATTTTGTTTTTAAATTGCAATTTTACAAAATTTTACAAAAAAAATAATACGTAAATTAAATCAATTCAGTAAATCTTAAAAAAGTCTGACAAGTCTTAATATAATATCTAACTTTTTTTTTATTATTTAAGTTTCTTTTTTGAAGTATTTTAAGATCGTTTTTATGAAACAAGAAAACCAAAAATTGGATAAATTTATTTACCAAAAACTTTTATAAGTTCACTTTATATTTATCTACTATAAATGATGTCAATATTTTAAATTAAAGTAAAGCTATACAAAATTGATACTTCACTCTGGAACCCTCTAATTAAAATTATTGAGGCTTATCAATTAAAAAAAAAATATTGAAAATGTAAAAAAGAACATTAAGTTTTAAATTAAAAATTATTATGGATTATGGATATAAATAAATCTTTTTTTTTAATTTTTTTTTGTGAAATTTTTGAATTATTGTTAATTGACAATATTCATTGAGTGTAAATAATATTTATTGAGAATTTATTCAAAAACAAAACAAAATTCTACTAAATGAAAATAAAAAAACATTAATTGTATTTACAATGAAATGTTTCATTAAAACTGGTAAAAAACAAAAACTAACCTAAAAAATGGAGTGGTATTTTTGGTCTTATTTGAATTTTTCGTAGAATTAGTCAAAAAAATAAATTGACTCGCAATTATTAGCTTAAGTTATTACCTATTTATCAAGAATAACGTTAACGGGGATTACGTCCCAATGAAAAGTTTCATAAATAACATGTTAAAGTCTACAGTGGTTGCGAATCAATTTGAGAAGTCACACGAACTAAACTCAAACAGTTTTTTATATTATAATTATTTGTAAACCGTGTGGTCCTTCATACCTCTTGTTTCCAGTTATTGGTTGCTGAAGGTGCAGAGTTATGAATTGAAGTCCTTCTTCCACGTAACACACAACTTAACAACACAGCTACATTGTATTGTTCCACGGCGAGATAAAAGCAAAAAGGCATGTTGCCATGTGTATCCAAAGTACAAAGCAGAGTTACCACATGAAACCAACAAAGTATTCCTGATAAAGTTGACATATTACTTTTTTTCGTTGTATAAAACACAGTTTTATGAATATCCAGAAACTGTTATGCATGTATGTATGTATGTCTATCTGTGTGTAGGTAGAAGAGAACACTACATACTATATTGATTGTAAGACTGCTTGCTATAGTTGCCACCAGTAACAGTAACCAGTTACCAGTTACCAGTTACCACACTCTGCCACTTTGTGCCACCCAATGAAACAGCAACTGTTACTGAGGAAAGGTATTATTTTGTTTATCTTTTTTTTTTTCTTTTTTTTGTTTGCCTTCCAAACGAATTCAAGGATTTTTCCGAACACGAAGGATAAACATCAGAGAAAGGATGCATGAATTACAGTTTGGTCCTGTTGGATGGTGGCATCGTATATAGCATCTGTGAGTTAAGAGCTAAAGGAACTTCTGCCTGTAACACAACACCAGTGGTAAGTACAGGACATTCGGTGGAAACTTTTTGTTTTTATTTTTTATTTTTTTTTTCATTTTCAACGACTTGGCGTTGTCAATCGAAATAAAAAAAAAAAAAAGAACGAATACAATTGGTTGTCCCTTTTTTAACAAATTTTAACAAGATATTCAGTGACAACGTAACGTAGTCGTCCTTCGGCGGCGTTTAAATGTGTACATGTGTGAGTGAATGTGAAAAACGATAGCTTCATATATTGGAACTTAAGCAATATATACCGCACCTTTCACTTTACCTCCGACAGGCTACAGGATTGTGAAAAGTGGGATGGTACCTACACCATCATGCATTATATGAACATTCTTCTTAGGACTCAACGGCGATGAAATTAAATTGAAATTGAAGTGTGTGCATGATAGTTTGCAGTTTACTGGGCCGATAAAAGTAAATTTATATCGTGTACCGGTAGCCAGTGCCTTTATGGTTGCCAATGGCCTATTATATATATGTACATTGTACATGTTATGTAGGTGTATGTACTATATATTTTAACATTTAACTGGAGGTGCAATGAATATCTTTTAATTGATGCATTTTCAGTGCATGCGTCGTTGTTCTTAATCGGCCTCCCAGATGTGTCCTGAATTTTTGATTTACACAATGGAGTTATGATTTTTATTGGTATTTTATTTTATTTTTATTTTTTATAGAGAAGTGAAATGTTATTTATTTATAATAAAAAAAGAAAGTCTCAGTTTCTCAGTATAGTGATGCATGAGAATAAGATTTTTAAATGGAAAAGTTAAGCACTTTAGTTGGACATTTTTTGTTTGGTTAAAAAAGTTATTCGATATTCTGAACTTTGTTATTTTTTTGGAAAAATAACGGAATATTGATGGACAAGAATCAAAGAGACAAGGATTCGAATAACGACGAATGTACGGGACAAGGGGCTCCAATCAGAAATGTTAAAATTGTTTAATATCAGACCTCGAGAGTCAAATTAAAAATGCTCAAAATTCCCACAATTTGTATTGAAGGATAGGTTTTTTCATCACAATTATATTCTAAAATTTTAAGGCTACTTAATTAACTGGTATTTAAGACTATGTCAGGTCATAATGTTGATCGAACTAAAACAAAAAAAAATAACACAAAATAAAATAAAAAACATAAAATAAAACAACATGAAATAAATAAAATAAAATAAAATAAAATAACATGAAATAAAATTAAAAAAATAAAATGAAATAAAATAAAATAATAAAACAATATAAAACTGAATTTGAATTTAAAAAAATAGCAAACAAAACATTTAAGAACAAAGAAATTGTTTCCAATCCTTGATGGTGTTTTAAGTATAAAATTGGTTTATTTAACTTTTTTGTTAAGATAAAATAGTTATATTAATCAATTAGCTAATAAAGCAAAAATGTTAGAAAAAAACCAAGTCCCTATTTTTAAACTTTGACTCCTGGTCTACAAAATACATTTAAAATTTGCACTTTTCTTATCTTTTTCATAAGGTATGTAAATCCTAATCAATATACCTAACTCGTGTATTTTTTATGTAGAGTGCATAACTTTCCTTCATAGCATAGAGTAGAGGCCTTGTATCTACATAATATTTCAAGTTATAACAAAAAACAAAAAAAACGTATCTACAAGTGGTTTAACGAACGTTTCATAACCCTTGAAGCTGAAATAGCAACAATATTTTTCCCTTTTTATGTAAAATACCAAGAAAAAAAGGTTTGAATGAATTGTATGAATGTAATAGCAGCTCTAAAACAAAAAAAAAAAAACAAAAAAAAAAATAAGAAAATATACCTACCCTACCTAAATTACCCCCCTTTTTTTTTAACTGCCACAGTACGATATGAATACTAAAGGCTAAGCAAAAAAGGAAGTCACCTAGCCCTCGTCCTTTAGTCCTCTCATCCATTCTCCTCATGGTTGTTGGGTCTTGATTCTTGGAATTCATTTTCTCAGCTGCTTGCTATAAAATCATTTTAGAGCTGAGTTCGTGGAATCTTGTAATTATACTATAACCCCTCCTTCTTCGTTTCTTCTGTGGGGAAGTGGACGGGGACAACCAACCAACCCTATTTTCCATTAGCATGTAGTTGTAACAGTTACTCTTCACTATATACACTGGCATTTTATTTATTTTCATTTGATTTTGAAACTTTATAGGATAACAAATAAGACGAACAAGGGAATTAAGACAGAAATGGTCGTCGTTAAATCGTTTTTGTTATGCCTTTCGGCTCTGTGTTTTTAATTAAAAAGGATAACAAGGTGCGCCACCCCCCACCCCCCACACCCATCATCCTGGCTTATTCAATATGGATGGTTACCATGTACCAACATACACTGCACTCTTCCATGCAAGCCTCGCTTTATATTTATAGAATTAAACGGAATTGAATTTAATTTCGGAATCAACAACAAATAAAAAGAAAATTACTTGCCCTTTAGCTAAGAGGGTAGTTACTGCATGTGTAGGTGTAGGTAGTTTATGGATATTGATTTATCTTGCATGAGTGTATGTGTAATTCATAAAATTATAAGCGAAGTAGTAGTTATACTAACAGCTCACACATAATTCAACGATATACCATAAACCATTTTGAATGAAGAAACGAAACGAGCCCAGGATATTTATGAAACGTCCATTAAGACCACCACCGACCGACCAGTCCAAGTGACCGACCGACCGTTGCGGAACATGTATAATGCATTAATGAGTAAAGTCGTTCAAAAGAGTAAAATGTAAAGAGCTTTCGTTAAATGTACCAGTATGTATGTATGTATTCGAGTGGATGTGTAAAGTAAATTATATGGAAAGGACATTGCCCCTTATACGTATGTATAATATAGAACTTGCGGTGTATGCGGTAATAGGGTTAGAACTTATAGGAGGGCGCTTTGTCGAACATAAACTTAACGTCTGGGATGTTATATTGAAAAGGAACATATTTTAAGTACCTACCTATACGTTCGTCGTCGTTAAATATGTAATATTTAAGTGAGTAGGTGTGTGAGTGTGTGTGTGTGGGAATGAAGCATGGATCTTTTAAAAGATTTACTGGCATTCATTTATCTAAAAATCTAGGCCATGTTATACCATAGAGGTATTCCTAAACCCTATACATACATATATGGTTTACTTTTTACATTCATACATTTATATACTGATCCGATAGCCACACACGTACGATTATATGCAGGTAAACTTTAACTCTTACATGACAAAGCGGTGGTGATGAAAGTACTCACTTTAGTAAAAAAACTGCTATTAGAGGAATTTTATGAAAATTACCTCCTTCTATTTTTTGGTTTGTTTTGAGATTGATGTGAATTCCATAAAAGGTTTCTTTTAGCAAAAAAGAAACTAATTCTGGCAGGCTTTTTAGGTTTATTCAAATTAATATAGTTTGGGAATTCAATGAACAAATTTATTTTCCTTCAATTGCTTTTAGACGAGAAAAATTAGGGAACAAAAAATTACAAAATTACTAACAAATTCCGACAAAGACGAATTCTTATCGTGAACTTTATTTATAGAGGCATAAAATTACCCTGAAATCATTTCGAGATTTTTTTTTTGTGGTTGAAAATTTAAATAGATCTATCAATTTTTTTTTTATAAATGGAAAACCATTTTCAATTTTACACAAAAAACTCATGACAGTTCTGTCAAAACATTTAGTGGAATGTTTAATTTCCACGAGTTTTTAAGTATGCCCTCATAACAAACTATTAAAAGAGGTGAAACGAAAAAGAAAAAACTAAGAATGCTTAAAACAACTTAAGTTCTTGAAGTTTAAGGGCCTAATAAGAAGTGGTTCAGTTTACAAAGTTCATCAGTTATTTTTAAAACTTCCTTTGATACCTTTAAAAGCCTGTTTTAAGTATGTATGTTCTATGAAATTTCATTAAGCAATTCCAAAAATCAATGGACATTTTAAAATTCTGTATGGACCATTTTCATTCATATTCATATTGTTTTTCTTTTCATTCTTTAAAAACATACTAACTTAAAATCAACAAAAAGATTCATAATATGAAAAAGTTTTTCATTTTTTAAAAGAAGATGCATATTGGTGAAACACGTTGACGAATATAAAGCACGTAATTTAAAAGTACGCATACGCCCAAGTGTACCTCACTACTTTCTCATTGGGTTTATTCTCATTGATTTTAATTTTGGCAATTCAGTTCTACGGATTTTCGTTAAAAATGTTAAGAATAAAACTAAGTTATCCTGTGTACAATTTACTTAGTTAAAAAGATGGTTAAGCAAATTTTAAACGATTTTAAAATTTTACTATATCATAACATATTGCTAAAGTTAAAATCTCGAAAGCCCTACTTTAACTTTTAGCAATTTGCTAAATATACGTATATGACATCTGTTATTTTCCTAAATAAAATTCTTTAAAAAATGTACTTGAAATTGTTGATTCGTGTGTTTTTCATATAATTCGGAAACTAAAATTTGTTTTTTAATCAATAAAATGTATTCGGAAGACGTAGATTTCGAAATATTTGAAGAATTTGTGAAATACTAGAATAAACCTGTGTTCTTGTGTATATTAATCTTATTGGATTGCATGGGATTGTACAGTTGGGACATTTCCAACTAATAGGTCCGTTTAAATATGTTTACTTTGTATAATAAGGGTTTAAAATTTTGGAGTCGTTAGTAAATTGTTAAGTATTTAGCAAATTGTTAGTTAGTAAAATGTTAAACTTCTAACAATAGTTTGTTTAAAATTTTGACGTTTAATTATTTAAATTTTCAATTGTAAAATTGAAATTTTTGACAAATTTGAACGTTTGAATTTTTAAACCATCATTTTTAGAGAGACTTCTGTGATTTTGTCATTAGGCTTCGATTACAAAGTTCAAAAGATACAAAAATGACTTCCATACAAAATTTGCGAGTAGTTTTTTCACTAGAAAAATTAAAAAAAAATTATGTTATAGACTTCAAATTTTTGACAAATCTGGACGTTTTATGGTTCCTAGAATCTAAATTCGTCATTTTTAGAGAGATGTCTGTGTGTGTGTGTACGTACGTTCGAGATACCCTTTTCGTCCACGGTATCTCAAGAGTAAAGATATCGACTCTAATTAAATTTTATTCGACATGTTATAACTTCGAAAGATGCGGAAAGTACTTTCATAAAAATTGGTCAAGCGGTTTTTAAAAAAAAGTGAAAATTTTGGTTGGTAGCAAATATCTCAGGAATGGATAGTGCCATTGACTTCAAATAAATTGTATTATATACATTGTAATGTGATACAAATTTGGTAACAATTTTCAACTTACCGTTATTTTTTTAAAATAGAAGAACTAAAAAAAAAAAATTGGCGCGAAAACATACAATTAAGGGAAAATGAAATTATCTTAAAAACAATTTTCTGTTATGTGAAACGATGTTTTTTACATTTGGTGAAAGTTTGACAGCTTTTTACAAAAAATAAAAAAGTACAAAAAATTCTCCCAAAAGTTGGTAAAAAGTGTTTTTTGACTTGAATATCTCGAGAATGAGCATCGATATTGACTTTAAACTTATTTATGTTAAAAAAAATACAATTTATAGTAAATGCTACAATTTTGAAAAACATCGAATTGACAGTCTTTTTACAAAAAATAAAAAAACAACCAAAAATATACAAAAAAATGTCAAAAGTAGTGAATAATTTCCAGAGTGTTCAATCATTTTAACTTAGAATTTATTTTATTTTTTATTTTTCATAGTATAATTTTGACCATATGGTACTTTTTCGACAAATATCGAATTAATATATTTTTTACAAAAAATAAAAAAGTACAAAAATTCTCCCAAAAGTTGGTAAAAATAGTGATTTTTGACTTGAATATCTCGAGAATGAGCATCGATATTGACTTTAAACTTATTTATTTTAAAAAAATACAATTTTGAAAAATATCGAATTGGCAGTATTTTTACAAAAAATAAAAAAAATTAACCAAAAATATAAAAAAAAAATGTCAAAAGTAGTGAATAATTTCCAGAGTGTTCCATCATTTTAACTTAGAATTTATTTTAGTTTTTGCATAGTAGAATTTTGACCATATGGTACTTTTTCGACAAATATCGAATTGATATATTTTTTACGTAAAATAAAAACTAAAACCGAAATTTACAGAAAAGTGACAAAAATTGTTTTATGACTTAAATATTGTCACAACAAGCAATGGTGTTTACTTCAAATGTATTTTATTTCTAACATAATGCATTTGTCAATACCTAAAGAATGATATAATATTGACGAATATCAAATTGACATTTTTTTACAACAAATACAAAACTACAAAAGTAAAGAGAAATTGTAAATATTGTTTTTCCGCTTTAACATCTCTGACAATTTTTTTGTTAGTAAAATTGTTATCAATCAGCATCAAAAGTAAATCGATTCATAGCAAAAACGCCAAGTTTTCAAATTCTGCATAATGGTAAGTTATCAGTGTGGGTCGCACCCAGCCTCTTTTTTTTTTAATTTGAAAAACTGAAAAAAAAGTTTGTGCATCAAATATACGATAAACAAAAAATAACATGAATTACAAAATTCTTTTATATTATGTAAAATTATGTTTCTGACATCTGGTAAAATATTTTAAAACATTGTAAAGTAAAAAAAATTGCAACAAATTTTTCTGATTCGAATATCTTGAAAATGGGTAATGCTATTGACATCACTTTTTCTTAATGTTTTACTGTTAACAATTAAAAAAACCAAATTGACATTTTTTCGACTTGATTATATCGAAAACGGGCAATATTTTTTTTAATTGCCTATTTATTATAACACAAAAACTTCAATAAATACCAAGCTGAGAAGCGATCATTGTTGGTGTCACCCAGCCTCTTTTTTTTGTATATAGAGGGTGTTTTTTTTTTTCAAAGTTTGTAGTCTATAGTTTGACAGTTGAGAATAATCTACCTGTGTTGACATTTCTCTTCAATAATGCTACCCGTTTTAGCAATTCATCTGGAGTCGTTTGTTGCCAGGACAACGCTTTAAAATTTCGCTGTTCGTAAAATTCATAAAGCACGACCGTAAAATGTCAACATAATAATTGGCCTAGCGATTCATTTAAACCATACACCAGATTTATTGGACAAAGTAGTGAAAAAAATTGTCATCAAATTATCTAAGAGCTCATGATAATAAAAAATTAATGCCCACAATAATTATGTCTTTGATAAAATATTAAAATTTCTCAAGGTCATAAAAATCACCCTAAACTTTAATTTTCTGACAAATTGTGAGGCACAAAAATGAATCTTCCAGAAATGAAAAAATAAATTCTTTTTAAAACTAAGCATATAAAAATATAACTATTTTCAATTTTTTAGCATTTAATACAAAAAAGAAACAAAGCTTATAATTTATAAAGTTGTTTTAAAATTAAACGAAGCCATAAAATATTAAGTTGAAATTGTATACATTAAAGAAAAATCAATTTAAAAAAATCAGCTTTAAGCAAATGAGAATAATTTTCTTTCCCTTTTTTCATTTTACAAAAAAAAAAAAAAAAAATGAAAAAAAAAATAAGATACCTAAAGTGCACATTTCTTTTCCATCAAAAGGGATTAGAGTAGATGATGGAATTGAATATTTTTGCTTTAAATCATGAATATTTAACGAATATATAAGAGACCATAGCTTAGCTATGAGTTTGCATATTTCTAACTTATACATATACATAAATGTATGTGTGTATATTAAATTGAAATGAAACTTCGACTATATGTCTTTTATCCATCCTTCTTCTTTTGTCAGCCACTTCGCTTTATACTATATAGCCACTTCCTATAATATAGCATAGGCAGTGAATTATTGCTTATGACCTTAATTGAAAATGGAAATGACACTTCCCATCGCATAAAGTCCCTTTCTAGGACTGGAAATTTACAATTAGATACTTAATTATTATTTAAATTGTTATAGATTTATGGTCTATTTGTACATATAGGTATGAAAGTTCCAATAGGAATACTTAAAGTGCAGGATAATTAAATTGCAGATAGGACTTAATCAAAATTCATCTTAATTTTTGTGGTTTTTATTTCTCATTAAGATCATACTTCATATGATTATATATTTTTATCTTGAAATAGCTATATTGAAAAAAAGATACATGTTTTTTCCAAAAATGTTAAAATTAACGAAGAAAGGATGCTCATTATAACATTCGTTTATTTAGCAGCAATCATTGGAAAAGTAACTTAATGAGGAAATAGCTAGGCTCATATGAAATTTATTTTATCCTATTGAAACCCTTTCCTATCGTGGAATCAAATTAACTTGTATTATTCCATACATCGTATACCAACTTTCTCATAAATTTTTGAATAAAAAAGGTTTGTTAAAAAAAAAAAGAATTACAAAATTATTTAATTAAAACTTATTCAAAGGCTGGTGTGGTGGGTTTCTTTACACACAAAAAAAAATGAAAAATAAAAGTAGAATATTACAATTTTAGCCATCATCCTTTCATCATAAAGTTTTTAAATGGCTACACAAACGCAACATTTGTTTGCTATATATATATTTTTTTTTTAACTTTTGTTTTTTGAAATTGGTTTTCACAGAGTTTGTTGTTTGTTTCTTTCTTAGTCTTTGTATAAATGTATACACATACATACATATAAATTCAGAAAGGATAAAATCCTAATTTGTGTAAATAATTAATTAACGTAATTTACACTGCAGCACCGCATGGATTCATTTTTATTTATATTTTCGAAACTTTTGTTGATTTCTTCTCCATCATAACTCGGAATCCTTGGAATTGAGCCTAATGAGCTAGTGATGATGATGGGCTATGGTTCCTTTGATATAAGGATTTTTTGGGAAATTTAAATAATAAAAAGAAAACACAAACTAAGATATTTTTTTTTTTTGAAAATTTGTTTTCTCCATCATCGTCCAAAACCACAACCACATTCATATTCAAAATTACTTGTGTGGGTTTTTAATTGGCTAGATGGTTTTATATAGGTTGTTGGAATATTGTAAGTATTTTTTATTATTCATTATTATTTATGTTTATCAAAAGAGATGAGATGAATTTTAATTAATTTTGTTACTGTTTTTTTTTTTGTCCATGATTGAAATTAGGATTTTTTTTTCTCAGTCTTAAAAAATAGATTATTATGCAAAAATCTATGAAATTCTGTGAATAATGAATAAAGATCTTAAAAAATTACTGATGTAAGTAAGATTACTCAATAAATTATTCAATACGCATAATATTCAAGTACGTATCAATCAATTTTATTGAATGAAAAAAGAAAGACTGAAATACATACGCACATAAGGCTTGTACCCCGTATGAATGTATAATGATTAATCTGGATTGGTTATACTTAACAAAGATACGTGTTGAGAAATAAAAAAAAAAGGTTGCTATTCAAATGAAAATTGCCAAATTTGTTCTGAAAATTAGACACTTTTTTATTGATTTAAGAGACATTAATTTTATTTAAAAAGAAAGGAATAGATTTCTAATAGATTTAAGATGGCTTTGAAGTTGAGATCTTTATATCTGGTTCTAGGATTAAATTTCACTTTAAACAAAAAATCGGGATAGGTGGGCGTCTACTTTTGGGCCCATTCCGCTAATAAATTAACACACTTTGCAAAGGTTGTTCAAGAGTTAGTCAATTAATTAATAAATGGCAAATCAAATTGAGCATAAATCAAGTAAAAGTTGTTAAGAAGACCAACTTCAAAAAATGTTTTGCCAGTTTGAAAACCACATATGTAATAAAAACACCCTTTACATAGTTATTTAATCTTCGTTTTATAAAAATAAGGAACCATAAATAAAAAAAAAAGATAAAATTATAATAATAAATTGTATACATAAATAATCAAAAACTCCATCATAATAAAATAAATTTTAAAATTTAAATCAACTTTTCCCACTTGTAATTGAAATCATAGAAAATGAAGGCAATCCTAATGCCAGGTTTATCCATCCTAAACTTAAAAGATAAAAACCAAAAATCTTAAGATTTTTTAAAGAGTGATTATTCGTTGCTTACGCTTATTCTGAACTTTAAATCATAATTTGTTCTTAAAAATATTTGATACACGAAAGAATTGTTTTCTTATTTTTTAAATTAAATATAATTGTCAATTAATTTATCTTCAAAGGCTGTATTATTTTGTATTATTAATTTTAAGTCAACAAAACCACACACAGATTTTATTATTTGTATGTATTTAAAATTAAAATATGTTTTTCTTCGATGTAAAATAAAGAGCTAAAATAGTTTCGAAATATTTATTGGACATACCAGGCATAAGAATTCTATTTGCAAATCTTTTCCTAAAGCGGAACACACTCTGGGATTTGGCCTGAGCCCCAAGATCCCCCATATGAATTAAATTATTTCCCGAAATTGTGATGGCGGCACTGAGTGCGTAGCGTATACTCTTAGTAAAGATAGATAGATATATCACTATCACTATACACATACCTACGTAGTCACATATAAGAACATGTGAATAAATTTCATTTTGCAAGAAACCACAGGATAAAGCACTACACTACACACACACGAAATTCCAAGTATATCCTTAAATTTTATGCTAGCAAAAGCCTAGAAAATCCTTAAAGGTATACGAGTACGAGTATCTCTCTGTCTCTCCACACACTCATACCTTTCATATTATTATATTAAGATTGAGATTGAGATAGATGAAGAAGATGGCATAAAATCTATTTGTGTGTGTTGTGTGTGTGTGGGTGTACAAGCGAAGACATCATTCGATAGAATTTCCCAATGGAATCCAAAATTACAATTGTACACTTGAGAAGAGCACAGAACTCGAATACCTAAAATGCAAATTTCATCTTAAAATACTCAATAGTGGAGTCGAGGAATATAAGAACCTTTGTCGTACCTCAACGAAGAATACACACACTACCTACCTTGTCGAAAATTCCTTCCAAGGACCGTATTTATCTTTATATTTATATATTTTTATTTTTTTGTTATATTCCTATAACCAAGGTATAAGGAAATATTTCTCAACACGACATACCTCTTCTTGTTTGGGCTAACAGAAGACTCGCATAGAAAGTACTCATACAAAAAAAAAAATAAATAAAATGAATGTAAAACCAAAAATTGAATAAATGAAAAATACATTCCATTAATAACACAGAGAAGAAGAGCAAAAAATAGGTATACATATATTTATGTATATATAAATTAAGCCAACGAAGCAGAGAATAAGGTCAAAAAGGCAAAACCCCATCGCCCCATCATCATCATCCAGGAACCAGGACACCCAGGAGCTCCTGAGAAGGAAACGCACAAAATATTTTGTATATTAACTTGGAATAAAGTGAATTCCAAGAAACAATGTGGCATTTGCAGAATTAGACAATAATTCAATGGTTTCTTAATCAAAATATATTTTTCTTATTTTTTTCGTTTTCTTTTGGTTTGGTTTTTGTGAATCGAAACTTATTTTTCTTGTTTGCAAGAATTATTTATCATTTCAAATCTATAAACATCAAGCGAATGAGGTTTTTGTGGGCTGAATAAATTTACTGAGAAATTACACATTAATAACGGAGTACCTATACTTTTTGCTGTGGGTAGTGGTTTGAAAAAAAAAGAACAACGGAAAATGTAGTTTTTTATTCATACTTTATAATAGCTGACCCGACAAACGTTGTTATGACTTAAAATGAATATTGTACGATTTTTAAACCAATGAACAGTGAAGTCAAAATGGTGGTTTCACTATACATAGTATAAAACAAAGTCACTTTCTCTGTCTCTATGTCCTTATGCATGCTTAAATCTTTAAATCTATAATGAAAATTTTGATCAGTTGGTGAAATATCGGCCAATCTAACAGCTGGGCGAGACAAAGTTTGCCGGGTCCTCTAGTTATGAAGGAAAATTTGTGATTTATTGCCAAACTATTGAACTAACTTTTATATAACTTAACAACAATTAACAAAATAAATTGAACTGAAACAAACTTCCTTACCGCTGTCTGAGTGTCCGCATGTGTGCTCAGATCTTTAAAAACTGCGCAACGGATTTTGATGCGTTTTTATAAATAAATAAATAATTTTCTATTTATAGAAATTAATTTCTGTTTGTTTGTCTCCCTAAAATTTGAGAACGGCTTGGCCGATTTGGCTGATTTTGGTTCTGAAATGTTTGTCGTAGTCCTGGGAAGGTTTAAAAAGTGAGAAAATATGGAAAAGTTGCGAGGATGACTGTAAAAAGACAACGTCATTTTCCCATACAATTTTTTCTAACTGCAAAAAATAATATGTTTTATTGTCAGTTGGTTATCAAATTTTTATATTTAAGTCTTCAATCGAACATTAACGAAAGCTGATAAAGTTGCCTGTCATCTTGTCACCTTTTTACAGTTATTAAAATCTTTTATCATCAGTTTGTCAGTGCCTGAAATTTACTGGTCTTAAAATGTCTTAAAGAAAAGGCGAACTTCAACTCAATACAATTCAAATAATTTTATTATAGACAAAATTTTTTGTTCGATCCGAGAGTAATAATAATCGGTTGGTGACATATCAAACTCAATTGGGGTTGGACAAAGTTCGCCGGGTCCTCTAGTCAGAGATAACTTAAAATTTACAGCTCAAATTTTGATGCCATTCATAGATCTATTTTCTAATTTTCTTTTTGGAAATGAAAATGAAGGCTCGCATTAAATTCCCAAACAATTATTTATTGTGATATTTTTTGGTAGTCTTGCATTAAATTTTTTTTTTTAACACGCTTATATTAGCTTCACTTGTATGTATGTATGTATGTATGTATGTATGTATGTATGTATGTATGTATGTAACCGACACCTTTACACTCGATTTTGACCCACTTTACACGAACCGATTTTAATAAAATTTTGTACACATATCAAGAACCGGTGGCAAAACAATAATTTCATAAGTTTATCTCAATATCCTTATCAGGATTACCAGGATTAAATATTTTAATCCCACAGCTCCTGCTTTTTCCTGATTTTATTATGCGCTCATAAATATTACAAGACTCCCACATTTTAAATGCTGCGGTGGCTCAGTTGGTTAAAGCGCGGTCACGTTTTAGTTTGAGCGTCAAGGGTCGTGGGATCAAATCCTAGCATGGGTGACTTTTTTTTTTTTAATTAAAATTACGAGATTTTAAATAATAAATAAATAATTCCAATTTCATTTACAATTTCAATCAACTAAATGGGTCAATGAAATGTTTCAATGTTTTCTTAAATCACAAAATAAATACAGTTTAAAAAAACTATAAAACACACTTTTAAAGCACGTTAAACTAAAAAGTTAAAAATAAATATAGTTTGAAAAAAACTAAAACACACGCTTTTAAAACCCATCATACTAAAAAAGCGGAAAATAATTTTTAATATAAGCTGAAAACAATAATGAACTAAAAATACAAGTGTTATTGTGAATAAGCGTGGGGCGCATTGGCCATATTTTTTTTTCATATATCGAGCGCCCCACGCTTATTCACAATAACACTTGTATTTTTAGTTCATTATTGTTTTCAGCTTATATTAAAAATTATTTTCCGCTTTTTTAGTATGATGGGTTTTAAAAGCGTGTGTTTTAGTTTTTTTCAAACTATATTTATTTGTAATTTGACAATTCCTTAGCTTAGAAATTAAAACCAATAAAAAGACATATTCATGTATTTAAACTCAGTAAGATACTGTAGAATTTTAATATATTAACAAAATTTAACTGAAACTACCCATATATCGGGTGACTCATTGTGAGGTATGAATGTTGAATTTTCAAAACAAACTCCAGATTGATTTTAACACAGTTAAAGTCAAAAATCCAACAGATTATCAAAATTATATGTAGCATTATGTAGAATCTTGAAATTTTTCACAAAAATAAGTTTCATGATTCAAACAAAATAAACCATTACATAACATTTTTTTTTATTTAAAGAACTCTCAACATAAATTATATCTTCTTATGGCCGACAGTTTTAGCACTTAAAAGAGTTCACTTCTATTTTAGTCATCCTAAAGTTCAAAATAATACTTGTCAGATAAAATGTACACAAAACATCAAACAAATTGTTCTTCCCCAAAATTGATCCACTTTTCGTCGGACTAGAATGCAATTCGATGGACTAATATTATACTTTAACATAAACATTAGACTCCTCTAAAAGCTCATTCAACAAATTTTCTCCCTTAAGTACCTACTTTGTGCTCATTATATTGAGTTGTTAATGCCATCATTAAACTGCTTAAAAAGAGTTTCTAATTGATATTCAGTCTTAAGAAAAGTAATTTTCCCCCTCTTCAAAAAAAAAAAATTAAAACATTTAAAATTGAATACAAAATTGCGTTGGTATTTTTTAAACTCAAATTTCAAAACCAACTTGAACTCGATTTCAACTTAGGACTGGGAACAAGAACCCATCCCCCTCAAAAAAAAAAAAAGAATGATACATATTATTATTTCAACATTAAACCCAAATGGTGTTGGTCCATTCGAATGTTTTCACTCGCATAACAATTTCATTATTATTTCCTTGCCATAACTACGTATACAAAAATCTCCTTTCAAGACAAAACCAAGAAGTAATTGAACCGAAAAAGAGCAAACTTTTATACGAAGTGAGGAGCAGTGCTCACAGTTCCACTTCATTTCCTTCCAACTACAGACTACTATTACTATTTTCAAATACGTACACAGTTTAAAATACGCATACAACCCAAATCACAGGACATTGTCGAAAACAAGATAATCCTTGAAATGGTTTGAAATGTCCTCAAAAAATTAAAAAAAAACCAAACCAACTCGACCATTTAAAGTTTGAGCATAAATATACATAAGTAGATATGTACGAGTATGTGTGTTTTGTAGTATAATGTCATTTATGTATATTAGTCCGACATTTAATTTAAAAATCTCTCGGAATAGTTTTGCTGTGATCTGAAAGGACTTTACACAAACGGACGGACGGTTAGTCGTCCCCTTTTCAAGTCATATCATCAAAATGGATATTATACATATATAAAAATAAATCGATTCCTTTCAAAGTTGACAATATTCAAAAGAAAGAAAAGGCTAAAGGCGTGTTTCCACAATAAGCCATAGAGGGTTTTGGTTGTTAGTGTTCGTTGGTGGAAAAATAAGCACGATTAAGTTGCACATACTTGGTTTTTATGTGCCAAGTTTTTTTTTTTTGGATATTTTGTAGAGGTTAACTGCGGAGTTTAAGTTTAATTCGTGACAATTAAAGAAAAAGAAATGGTATTTCATAAAATTAAAAAGTAATTTTATGCCCAACGGTGGTGGCGGCCACCCACGGTTAGTCCAGTCAATAGAAAAGTCGTCAAAAGCTTAACAAAATTGGAATTGTAATCCTTATAATTAGCTAATAAGAATCCATGTCAACAATCATTGTACACAATATCAATTTTAACTGTGAAACAGTTAACCTAATTCCATTTTATTATTATCAGAAATTGGCAGCCTTTCAACAAACATTTGATATTTCGTCTTAGAGGATTTTCAATTAAGAGTCCTTAATTAAAATCAAATAAAACTAACTGTTATTGTGGTACTATGGATGTTTTGTAGTTATCAATTCTAAAGATCAAAATCATCAGTCAAAAACCTAAATTCTTTATTTAGTAACGTTCCCGTTCTTGAATTCGTCAATAATATTTTTAAGAGTTCGTTTTTCGATTACTTAAATGTAAGGGCTTAAAAGCTGGGAATAGAATCACATTTTTAGCATTAAAACGAATTTTGCAGCTATAGAGTTTCTGAGTCCTATAGAACAGCTAAATATTCTTACTATAATTAATATATGGTATTATAAATTTGGCATAATGAAACCAAATTCTAAGAAAATGGGTAACATTTTTGATTTCAGCACTTAGTACAGAAGTTAAGACTTTAAGCTTGATTTCAAAGTTCAAATGGTTAAGTAAAATTTTAATTAAAATAAATACGGAACAAATTTAGGCCCAACAACTGAACCTTCTGGGACACATTAATTCAAAACCTTGAAATTACTGAGAACATTTTGGAATTTTTGATCGTAATAAATCATTGATAAATTATCCAATATTACTCTTGAATGTACTACATCTTAAAAAAATAGCGTAGTGTTTTTATCATCCAGAGTTAAGTTCCAAAAACTGCACCTTTCTAAAAATGTATTATTCTAACATTCTAAGGCAAAGCTTAGTTGATATTAAAAGCTTTATTTTTGTTAAATTTTATGGCTTACTTAGGATTTATTTTCAAAAATTTTAATAGCCTTTTAAAAAACAGATATTAATTATAAACAATTTTAAATTTATCATGTCAAAAATTCGTATCTAATTTATTAATATAATAGTATTTAACCAAAACCAAACATATTTTTTTTATAAAACTTACTTACGCAAGAAAATTTTAAACTTTGTGGATTTCGTTCATAGACTTACCTAGAAAGAAAAAATAAAATAAGAAAACATTAGATTTAATATTAAAAATAATTATAAAATTATGCATACAATTTTTTTAATCTATTTTATTAGCTATTTTTATGAAATTATTAAAATTGGTGGAGTTTTAAAAAGTCCTTATATTTTTAACCCGAATGCGTTTATATAATCTTTGCTTTGAACTTTAAAGGATAAAAGGTTTTCAAATATTTTAAATCAAGGACATCCACTTTGTGTTGCACCTTAAAAAGTTTGCCATTAAAAAATAATAATACAGAAAAAAGTGACGCACCTAAAATGCATCCCTGTTGGACACCAGAAGATGTTTTTAACCAGTTTTAAACTCATCTTTGATTGCTAATAAAATATAATTAATTTCTGGCAATAAATAAATAAATTATGTCAAAAGTTCATAATATGATCATTACTAGATTTTGACATATGTATATTAAGTTTAAATAACCAAGTAAAATAAGTTCTTACTTTAATAAAATATATTTTATGAAAAACTAATAAAATATAAACTCAAGCGTTCATGTCTTAAATTACAATTTTCAAAATGCTTTGGGCTTTCTTAAATGTCATATAAAATACTTTTAGTAATTTATTTGACACTTATCGTGGAAACCTGACAATTAGAAAGAGAAGAAATCGTCGCTGGAAAAGCAAACTGATGTGAGTCGAAAATTTGAGATGTCGTGTTAATTGTGTGTACAAAAAGAATCAGAAAACATTTTTTATCAAATTGTCATAAATTAAAATCTAAAACTGACAGCGTGAGGGCGTAAGTGTCATGTCTTGCATTTGAGGGAATATTATGTTTGATATTTTTTTCAAACAAAATGACAGTTTTAATCTTAAGCCATTTTCTCAATTCAGTTTTTCAAAAATAAGCATTTCTCAATTTTTGCATAATAAATTAGTTAGAATTTTGAATTCAAAATAACATACGTACATAAGTTTATAACCTTTAATTTTAAAATTGAAAGGGAAAAAAATAAAATACTTTTTACTCGATAACTTTTTGGTATTCAATTAAATTGTTCGAACTTGAAATTAATTTTTTTAGAAACTAAAAACTTTAAATATCTTTTCTGAAAATTGAAGAATTTTGACAGTTCACTTTTCAAGCGACGAAATACAAGTAAATATTATTATATTTTGTGATTTAAAAAAAAGTTAGGTTAACCTTCAACAAGTAAATAATGTTAAACAACATTTTAAACAGTATTTATTTAAATATCCTTACAAAATCTGAAATGCTAACTTGGGAATAACTTTTCCAACCCAAAATGTATCGGCTCTTTTGAAATTGATTTTTTTTATGTTAATAGGTATTTAAAATTTTTTTAAACAATAAAATACCCTAGTGACCAAAATTTTCATTGTTTGAATTTGAAAAGAAAAATAATACCTTTTTTGTAAAATCAAAACCCTAACCAATAAAGTTGTGTTTTTAAGTACCTTTTACCAATTTCATTTGAAAAAAAAAAAAAATGATTTCTTTTCGCCTCAAATAACTTGGTAAACATTTTTTATGCACTAACTAGAAGCAATGCCTATAAATCCACCTTCATCTGTGAAACTTTTTCTCGGTTTTGTTTATTTTATATTTTTCGAAATATTTCGGTTTTTGTTTTTTTCGGGATGAGGTCTCAACTTTGCCATTAAGATTCAAAAAAAGTTTTCGACTTAGGCATCAGAGTAACCCAACAACAGAACTTGCTAAGTCCATGAATGGATGGAATGTGCGTGGGAAAACAAAGTTTTGGTAAAATCCAAAAGCAGAGATTTTATGAAGAAGTGATAAAGACTCTACCATCCTTCCATTATTTGGACCAGAGAGAATAAGCCGCCCACCATGACCAAGACCGAGACCGATATGGTCACGAAAACGATGCAGACTGGGTTGATGGAGAATAATATTGATTTTTATCGGGAAAATGCAGTCTTGTGTGATGAGGTTGTTCTAAATAATAATAAAAAAAGTTTTGTCGGAAAACTTAACAAGGTAATTATTATCGTCGATATAATATTTAAGAGAAAGAAAATTGATTTCGGAAGAGAATAAGATACATTTTGGGGGAAACTTTGAAAATTTTCAGATAATATGAAAGCAAATAGGCGGAAAATATTAAAAGAAAATTATGAAACAAATTGTGTGCGTTAATTAGGTTTGGTTTTTTTATTGATCGAATTTATTTATGTTCCATCTACCTTTACTTAACTTAATTATAAAATTAGATATTTGTTAGTTAACAGCCCATTTAGCACTGCCAGAATCAATTTCTTATACGATATAAGATATTCATGTATACACAGGCGCCTGCTAATAATTTCAAATGGGGCAGAGGTTACCCTAACATGTTTAAGACGAAATATAAGTAAAAATATTGAACTTCTTATTCTTTTATTGAATTTTAAGGTTAAAAAATGAGACACAGGGCTTAGCTCCACCGATTTAATAAAAAATCTTAAGAGTCGTTTTTTTCAAAAAAAAAGCAAAATATTTAGTATGGCAATTTCTGTTCTGAAATATCACTTTGAAAGCTGTTTACTAACATAAAAAAAATTTTAACATTTAACTTTTATAAATGTCTTTTTTTTTCGTAGAAAAATGACACCATTTTGAGTCTTAACTACAAAATTAAAGGTTCAGCTCCACTGTAAGACGCAGGGGATAATCATGGAAAGAAGAAACCCTTATTTTTGAACTTCTCTATAATCCTTGTACTCATTTTGATCGTTTTTTTTCACACTAAATCGATATCACAACCCCCTACCCCTCCCACCTTCCTCTCACTCATTGAGGATTTCAAAAGTGGGATTATTGAAATTTTATTCAAAAACTTGATAACCACCAATACACACGACTTACATCTTATTTAACTTCGACCCTCTGGCGTGTTCCGTACCGTGTTTAGAAATTCACGAAATTCAGAAAATAAATTTAATTGACTAAGTTTAATTGAAATTTAAAACAGAATCAAAAATTAGAATTTACTTTCAATCAAAAACGAAATAAAACATTATTTGCCAAAATCATCGCAGCCACAGATTGAATTTATTTCTGAAGACAGGAAACTGTCTTGAAAAAAAAAGAAAAAAAAATTACAAATCTGTCGGTTGGAGTGGGAAGAACAGAACATCGATTAGTATCCATTATTTCAGTTAAAGGACTCGCTGGTGTTTTTTTTTTTTTTTTTTTTTATTCCGCCTTTAATTAAAACCAAAAACTGGAAGAAACAAATTTGTTTCGATGGAAAACTTTTCTGAAGGGGTTCCTGTCCAAATCCTTTTGTATTCGGATTGAGAGGGTTTCTTCTTCCCGTTGATTTGTTTTTGTTTGTTTATTATTGTTAAGGAGGGAGGATGGGGTTGGTGGTGAGAGTGAGAGTGAGACAGGGTAGTAAAATGGTTGGGCCAAAATTATATCATGATAACAGTTGTTGTGGGAAATGTTCAACTCAAGGAGCAGTCCAAGGGGAATAGAATAGGGTACATCGTTATTATATCGTAGTTATATACATACTGTTTTTTTTTTTTTTTATTTTTTTGGGTAGAGGGGGAGGGGTTAGTTGAGGGAAAAAAAGTATCGAAAAATCAATTTTTGCTTTCACCAATGAATCGAGAAGGAAATTCAAAAAGTTTTACGGCAATAGAAATTCAAACTTTTTTTTCGGTTCGTTTTGGTTTCCATTTTCATTTTCGTTTTGGTTTTGGGTTTTTTGTTATTTATTTCAGGAATTGTTATGGGAAAGACATTCGAAAACACACTTTGTTGTGGTCATTGAATAGTTTTTATTTACATAGTTTTTTTTATTTCGGGTGTTAGTTTAGGAATGTGATGGTCGAGGGAAGGACAAACAGATACCAGATTGCTTGTTTACCATATAAACAAAAAAAAGATAGATAAAATAAAAATGGGGAAAATAATAAAAGGAAAACGAAATCAAAACTTGATTGAGGTTAGGTTTAATAAGGGTATCATGGGTATATTGAATGACCATTGCTCAATCATTTTTTTGATTTTTTGACAGAGATGAACATGAACCAAACGAAAAAAGAAAGAATAAGGAAGGTATGCTGTGTCGGTTCTAGTACCGGTCCCGATCCCGATCCCGGTCCGGGTATCCGTTGATGGAAATTACCCTTTCCTCTGCCTCCCGGATACCAAAAGAGTGTTACAATTTGTAGTACATACATTTACTGTGTGCAATCACTTGATTTTTATTTGTGTATTTGTCATTTACAGATCATATCGAATAAGTTTCGATTTTTTTTTTTTTGGCAAATCGAATCGAATGGGGGAGGGGAGAAGGGGTTGTGCATATAGAAGAATATAGTTTTAATAGTTTTGAGAGAACTTTATTAAAATTTATGTTTAAAGATTGAATTGCCAAATATGCATTTTTAAATTCGGGTTTAAGGTTTTTTAAAGTTTTTTCTAAGGAAACTATCGGGTACGACAAACTTCGTCTCATTACCATTTTTCTCAATTGAACATTCAAAAAAAGTTATATGTTTTAAATAAATATTTTCATTTTAATATGTTCGTTCTGTAATTTGAGAATCGTTTACTCTTTGTAGTGCAGTCGAGGTATAATAAATTAATATCAACGAACATACCCTTAAGTCTGTCAACATATCTTTATATTTGGCATCACTTAACTCACTTAATTGCCTCCTATATCCTACTAAAATACTTGTACTGTCTACAGACTGATTTATTAATCATTTTTAAATAAACTACAGTTTCTTAAGTTCATGAAATTTAAATTAAATTTTGACAAAGAAGATAAAGTTCAATTGTTTAATTTTCAGCAGGATAACATTTTCATTTCATTTAATTTTAGCTTATCAACAATTGAAATGAATTTTCATCATAATGATACCACGTCTGGGAAAAATCTGAGTTACCTGGCAATCATTTCAAAATAACCCCATTTTTGTTGTCAGTTAAAAACCTCTTTCAAAAAGTTATCAGAGCTTATTATGAAATAAAACAAAGAGAAGACTTTTTTAATTGGGAAAACGAAAGGTTTATCCTTTAGTTACACTAACAACATACATACAATACATACATATATAGGAAATATTGATCCTAGAAAGTTGTTAATTTTTTTTCAATTAGTCATTTATGTATTTTAACAGTGTCAATATAATAGTCAAAAGCTTAAATCCAATCAAACACATACACACATGAATAAATTTTATAACTAAATAATTTGCTTTCAATATTATTCATTAGTAAATTTCAGAGAAGATCCTTTTTTTTTCAAATTTCCCCGCACTTTAATTGAACCCCCGTGCGCTGTGGCATCGTATATAGCTCAATCAGGACGACACACATTCAAAAACCTTTTATCCTGTTTTCACAAACAAAATAAAAAATACAAAATTAAAAACAGAAAACAGAAAACAGAAAAAAGTCCTCTTTCAAATATTTTTCAAATTCATTTCGTTCGTGTGTAGGATAATTTTTGATTTTATTTGTAAATTGCTTTTTGTTATCTTTTATTTTTTAATCGCATGAAATTTAATTTGTTTGTATTCCACTTCATACATACGCATACATTTATACAAATCTACTTCATAAAATAAAATTCAACGTTTTTATTTTTGTTTTTTTGTTTTGTTTAAATTCCTTAAAACAACACGGAAGTCCTGTTAAACAAATTAAGCAAATAATTGAATATCTAATGGTGGGGATCGGAAGGATAGCTGCAAAAAAAAAAAACAAACAAATACAAACACAAACACAAAGCTTCGTCAGTGTGCAGCAAATTGAATTTATATAACAAAAAGCCCTTAAGGTTAATTGCTTTTCGCGACTCTTGATCTAATTACTGTCATTCAAAGTTAGTTCGATAGGGGAGGAGATGGAGGGGTGTGGAATTGTAGACACATCCCTTCTAATATTCCACGATAGGTTGACTTGGTTTATTGGTGTTGTAATTAATGTTATTATGGTGCAAGTGTTTATTACGTCCCGCACTGCGATCCTGGCTGCCGCCGCTGGTGGATATTGATTTCAGTTTATAATAATTAATTTAATATAAATTCCTATTATTTTATCCATGGTTATATTATTATCAAGAAGCTTATGGTGGATGTTGTTCCAGCAATATCATGGACGAAATTTATGTTTGAATTGTTTCAGGTGTGATTTTCATTTTCACACAAAATCCATTCTGAATTGAAGAGATGCGTATATGTTTCATTAGAAACAGGAAATTAGAAATAGGAAACAGGTCCTATGTAGATATATACTAGTACCTATGTATGTAAGAAAATTCCTAGATCAATTTGGTGAAATTTGTAACTTAATTAGGCTTGTGAAGGATGTTGATGAAAGAAAATTACTTCAAAGTGAAACGTGTATTCAAATTGAGGTCATTTGAACAATTAATTTACTAATTATGTAATTTGACCTTTTAGTTATAAATTTTAAATTGAAATGTAGATATTTGCATAATAATGGGAAACAATATAATCCCAATCATGATGTTTTCACAGAAATTAGATTTAATAATAACCTTAGTAATATGTGTTAGTTGAAAATTATAGGCTCTCCAAGAGCTTCAAGGATATTTTTGTAACTTCTTTGTTTATCCTTTTAAATCTCAAAATACTCCTCCAAGAACAAATGATACAAATGGTATTGATTTGAAGAGATGATTCGGTGAGTTATTGCTGACATACGACCCAAATTGATGCAAAAATTGGTCAAAAATTGAGCGTCTCGACTGGAATATATTCAAAACAGTAGCGGCTGCCACTTATCCAAAATCATTTTTAAAACATAATGGCAAGGTCTTATCTTTATAATAAAGCTAAATTATTGGCTATAACATTAAATTATATACGATTTATTTTTCATAATGAAAAAATGTGTGTTTTTTTTTAAGAATAAACATGATGTATTGTTCAATGAAACCAAAAGCCAGAAAAATTGTTTTAACTATCCTTTTGTTATAATTAAGTTATAACAGAGCCGTATGCAGAAGAGGGGCCGTTGGGTTTGTAATTACCCACATCGAAGATTGAGAAACTGAAAAAAATCTTAAGACCCTTTTCGTACTACTATCTACTAATACCGATTTAAAACGAAATATTTTTTATATTATATGTGTATGTGTTATCCGAAAATGCACATTTTAATTTTTATCTGAAAAAAAAATAATTTTTAAAAATGTTTCTTTTGTAAATGTAAAAATATTTACATGACTCTAAGGATTCTATTGTTATTTTGCTTGTGTAAAAATTATGGTAACTTTCATCCTTTGTAAAATTTTCAGTGAACGGACTTGAATGGCCAGCCAAGCCATGCATACATAATTTTGTTAATTATTAAAAAACATTAAGATAGTAAAATATTATATTAATCACAACATCACCGCGCATTATATATACAAAAATGCATACCTATAAAAAAAACTCGTATGTTTATAAGTAGGTATAAACCTATCCATTTAAAGTTGTTGACTTTTTTATTAAAACAATTTTTTTGGCTGTTCCTCAAATGAAATATTTATCATTTTGTTGATTACAATTTTTTTTTTACTTGTTTATATTTTAACCAATATAATATAATGTATATTATTTCTCTCTATAAAATTAAACTTCTTTTATTTAAATTTATCTATTGGACAATTTATTAAATCGGTTGACAACCCAATCAAAATGGTTGCATTACAAATATTGTGTTGAAGTGCATAATGAACTGACAATTAAAAATTTAATATATGTATTTAATTATATAAACGATGGAGTGTTAGTGTGTGTTTGTGCATGGTGTTGAAAAAAAAAAATAAATATTTAAATAATAAAATAAAAAGTTATATGTTGCATGCAATATCTTTCGACAGTTTAACCGACTTCATATCGGGGTTTTGTTAGGCACATATTTATTTTATTGAGCAAATATATCACTTGATTCAAGGAAGGTGGGTTGTTGTTTTTGTTTTGTGTTAATTGAATTGAATTTTAGTGATTAACACAAATTGTTCATTCATGATTGCAGTTAAATCACGTTGAATCATCTTTTTTTTTTTTAATTCATATTATTTGTGTCCATTTAATTCCATAAAAATTGGGCGCATGTATTTCAGTTTAAATTTAATTTATTTTATACAAGGTAGTTCTTAATTTTTTAACTAAGTTTATAGTGAATAAAAGTTTGGAAAAAAGATGACAAAACAAAACGTATATAAAATATTGAGAATTTATAAGCTGAGGGATAAGTAATAAAAAAATTTATGATTTTCAGTCATATATATTTTTTTTTAGAAAAATATTTTATTAAAATAAATTCTTATTCCTTATTCATGTTGATAAAAAGTCACAAAAACATTAATAAAATACAATAAAATGAAATAAAATAAAATAAAATGAAACAAAAAATTAAATAGAATAACTAACTTTCAAAAACCTGTCAATTTGAGTTAAGATTTTCCAATCTTGTCCTTTTCCGATGTTTTTAACTAATTTATATTTAAAAGAACATGCATAATTAAAACCCAAATTATTGATATTATAATATATTGTCTCAATCTCTTCTTTGGCAAGCTTATATTAAAATTATTTTTACTTAAACCCCATTATTCAAATATCTGCCATTAATATTGAATTTTTGTATTTCTTATTTTAAAAAATAAATAAATAAACTACTTTTATCGGTTTTGAAATGTGAAATTAATTTTGGAATTATTATGAATTATATTTGCTACTGGTAATAATTCATAGCTCATATATTTTTGAGAACTGTATGCGATTTAGTGAATCACCCTTTTTATTAAAATTATATCAAATAAATCGTTTAAATGTATTTTGATTCGATCGAACTATATTTTATTTCAATTTTAATTCATTGCCTTTGCTATATTTTGAAATAGATTACATACATACATTTTATATGATTAATACAAAAAATATTTGAAATAAAACATGATACGATGCCATTCTATAAATTTTACCCCACCATACTTTATTAAATGTTCATTTATTTAAAATTTGTGTTGGGTTTAAATAATATTTATTCACGTGGAATGTGTTAAACTTAAACCATGAAAATAAAAATAATTCGATTTCTTTTCTAAAAATACTGAATTGCAAAGAAAAATAAATGCTATCGAGTGTTATTTAATTAAAATTTTAAATCGGATACATCATTTTGGATCGATAGTGAAAAATTGACTGGTATATTATTAAAATCCATATTTTAATCTTTGGATAGTCTGAAAACGCACCAATGACTCTCACAATTTTGACAAGAAAAATATATGCTTTATTTTATTTAATACTAGGGGACCCGGCGAACTTTGTCCCGTTCCAATTGAGTTCTAACAGGACTCCTGGCTGTTAGATTTGTGGATAATAACAATTTTCGTTACTCTCGAAACTAACAAAAAAAAGTGTATCTGTTATAAAATTATTTGCGTTGAAGTTCGTCTTTACTTGGCATTTAAAGACCAGTAAATCTCAGGCACTGACAAACTGATGATAAAAGATTTCAACTACTGTATAATTAATTGTGACAAAATGATAGGCAACTTTAGAACTTTTCGTAAACGTTGGAAAAATGACTGAAATATACAAATTTGACAACCAACTGTCAATTAAAATTATTATTATTTTGTTTATAGACAGAACAAATTTTATGGGA
Organism: Scaeva pyrastri; assembly: GCA_905146935.1. Taxonomy (NCBI): domain Eukaryota; kingdom Metazoa; phylum Arthropoda; class Insecta; order Diptera; family Syrphidae; genus Scaeva; species Scaeva pyrastri. Next base: position 18,432,172 of record LR989929.1, on the reverse strand, counting down.
ATATTAAGCTTCCCTGGACTACGACAAACATTTCAAAACCAAATTCAGCCAAATCGGTCAAGCCGTTCTAGAGTTTTCTTATAAATAGATTTTTATTTCTGCACTATTTTTTTTTTACTAAAATATATTATTATCAAACTAAAATTTTATTATTCCTTAAAATGTCAGGTTTAAAAACAAACAATATACAAAACTTTAAGTAAGCAGTTGAATTTTAAAAAATATTTTAAGCAAAATATCAAAAACTGGAATATGTAAACAAATGATTTGACAATTGTTCTTGATTTATTTTTGCACAGTTTTTTTATCTTACGAATTTCACATGAGTTTTAAAATTTTCAAAAACATGCATTTTAAAAAATTTACAAAAAATAAAATAAAGTAATAAAAATAAAAATTTAGAAAGAATTAAAATAAGAAAAAAAAATTATAGTAAAAATATAATTAAATTAAATAAAAAAAAAACATATAACAGGAAATAAATAAATAAAGATATCTGAATTAATATAATTGTAGTTTTATGATCATTTGCAACATTTTAACTGCTAGGTATTTCAAATAATATTTCGAAAAGTTTATTATTCAATCCAATTACTTCACAGTAAATTTTCATTTATTTTATGTAAATCTTGTTTACTGCAAATTATACCAATATAACTTCTGTATTTAAAAAAAAAGAATAAATAAAAAAAAGAATAAACAGCTTCAGGTACATAATAAAAATGTCAATACTACTTTTATTTGTATAAACTTTTCCTCCTGCATATATTGATATTAACATATTGAAATATGTAATTGTAAATTTTCCTCTCATAAATATTATTTCCATTCATTTAAATGCTCATGTGTGTGCATCCAGACAAAAAAAAAAAACAACAACAACAAAGTTTAAAAAAAAGGATATTTTATGAAAAAACATTAAGCACCGGAATAATTTTTCATTAACCAAGCAATAAATTTGTATATTGTTTTGCACTCAAATTTATCATATTTTTCTGAAGTGTTTTTCTGTAACAAAGACATTAAAATTAAACGAGTATAGGTGTATACCATACCAATACCATTACCAAACCTACTTTTCCTTATGCGTATATTCAGATGTTTTCGTTATTCCTATTTTTTTAAGTTGTTTTTTTTTTAATTCTTAATTTATTTCTGTTTGCGGACAGTGGTGTTGGGATTGGGATATAAAAATAAAGAATCCAGAATTAATAAAAATACTTTATCGTGCAATCATAGCTCATTGGCAATTAATTAAAACAACAATAACTGTTGGCCAAAGCAATTCGAGTGTCATTAAACATTTCAATTTATTTTATCCAGAAAAAAAACGAGTCCTTAATTTATTTATTTCTTTATTTTTAGTACAAAACCATCGAAATGTGCGACAGGCATTAATAATAACCAGGACGTTATGCCACATCCTGTTTTTCGACACCATATCCATACGAATTTGAGTGTTAATTATTTTAAATTTTGTTTTACATATGTTTCGAGGACTAAAATACCAGTTTAAAGTTAAACATCGTATACATACGTATACACACTGCCTGGACATGGACAGGACGTACAACGTATGTACAACGAACGTACATTATGTCTCGAATGTTCTCTTTAAATTGTATAGGTACTTGTGTATGGGTGTGAATCCTCATCCTTTTGTGTGTATCTCATCATCGCATGCGATGGTAAAGTCCTAGTTTATAAATTTCCCTCTTTGTCTTTTTGAATCGTTTGTCTGTATATTTATAATATGGGTATGTATAGGTATATGATATTCTAGCACAAAAGCCGCAAGCTATTTAATTTACACACGCTCAATGAACGAATAGCAACTCAATGACTAGGCCATTGTCTATCGTCCTGCCTGATGGACCGATATTTGGAGAGAACTAAAACGTTCCGTACAGAATTTCTAAATGAGCAGAGTATCTATCCATCCTATAAATAGTATATACATACATATATGTATGTCTGTATAATACACAAACACCGTTTTCAACACAATCCACACCCCCTTGTCCCTTGTAACGTATAGTATACTGTAAAACCATCCATAATGGTTCAATTATTTTTCCACCCTATTAAACTGGACAATTTTCTGCTTTTCATAATTTTTGTATTATACTCATACACACATACATATGTACATACATACGACTATGCAGCTAGAAAATGAATAGGTATTGGTATAAGCTAAGCCTAGAGAGAACTACCAAATGACTGACCATACCAATATGCTGAAGGGGTATATGTAATACAGAAATCTGTCCGGGAGCTGTGTAGGATCATAAGATGATAAGCATAAGAGTTCACTGAGACCCTATTTGGGACAAATCAGGGACTGAATTTACTAAATTTCTTCATTAACTTTTGTAAATAAGAAACAAATAGGACTTTAAAAGTTAATTAAGGTCCGAGTTCGATATAAAATATTTTATGGGGAAGTATATTTTGGTCCAAGAAATATCAACAAGGATTTTACGTAAATTTTTTTTTCATGGATGGAAGAAGAATTTTTGTTTTGTTTTAAAATTACAAAAAAAAATGTTTTCATTTAAATTTTGAGATATGTACATTGTACATATGTAATTCTAAATCAATTATAAGTATTGAAAAACAAAAATTATGCTGAGTGGAAAACGATTTAGGTGACTCAAATGATTCCAGGACGATCAAGACCAATAAGTGATATCTCACAGAGTTTTTATTAGTGTCAGCAAGGTGTCCAAAATGATTCAAATTTTTCTCTGACAGTTCGTAAAACTAGAGCACTTTTGATTGATGGTCGTCGTCGAGTCCTGAATCACCTCTTCAGCCACGAAACTAGCACCAAAATTTGAGCTATTCGAAAAAGTTAGTAATTTGAAGAATCGATACCGTTTGCCACTTAGGAACATCTGAGAATTTCAACTGTAGCTTGTAATGTTGAGGTATACCACAACCGACATTATACCGTAGTTTAGTTAACACAAAAATTCAAACCGATCGATCATCTTTGCTTAAAGAGTCCTTAAAATTTATCAAATTAAATCACATTTTCATCAAAAAATCATTTTTACCTCGGAAACTAAAGGGTGTTTTTCTTAAGATGTGTGGTTTTCAATCCAAATAAACTTTTTTCAGAGTAAGTTTCTTTTACAGTTTTTACTTGATTTAAGCTCAATTTGGTTTGCCATTTCATAATTTATAGACTTACTTATGCAAATCGTACAAATTTATTACCAAAACATTGGTTCAGTTAGCAAGACACATTGCTTGCTGCTCGACATATTCGCCCAGCAGAGTCGGTAATTCGAGCAACCATGGATCAGTTTCGTAGCAGTAAAGCCAAATGACCATTAAGCACGTCGCACGTTCGGTGAATGGGCCCATAACGAGATGGCCACCGATCCGGATTTTCACAAGAATATTTTGTTTAGTGATAAAGCAGCTCATTTTTTGTTGAATGCGTACGTAATTAAGCAAAATTGTCGTATTTTGAATGACCATTTTTCATATACCGAGATTGTATTTAACACAGCTGGACTCTTTTTTGTGACGCCCTGGAAGAGAGTTTTTGGCGCGTTAAGGCTGAAAAAAGTGATCGAAAATTTGGGCCTCTCGACTGAAACTTATTCGAGCCAGCCGCAGCAGCCGCTTGCCTAAAATCATTTTTAAAATATAATGGCAAATCCTTATCTTTATAACAAAGCAAAATATTTAACAATAACATTAAACTATATGCATTTTAGTTCTTCTTCAAAACCACATGTATAAAAAAAAAACAACTTCTATATTGTTTTTGAAAATGCTCAATTTGAAAAAAAAAAATTTAATTCTTCTCATTCACAAAATATTTTTATTTAATTTTAAAATCAAAGCAACTGAATTAGTTCACAAAAGTTATGAAAGTTGATTTTTTACTTTATTTTTTAGCTCTGCCTTTTGAGTACTTTTGAGTGCACTCTTTTAAGAAAACCTACCACGTCAATAATTTCAAAAAGCATATATATTCTGTTTTCTTTTTTCAATTTTTCCGTTAAAACCTAAAATCCTTAAATAAGTTAGTATCCCTGTATACATTTATTCAAAATACTTAATCAAATTTAATAGTATTAATAATTCAAACAAGAACACAAATGAGTTCCTGCACTTTGGGTGGACCTGAGCCACTTTCTATACACCACAGTACCGCCACTGTAGTTGGCTAAAAACAATATTTTTAAAACTCACCCCTCTTGTCCTCTTGCCCTCTTGATTGTAAGTAGCTAAAGCCAAACATAAATAATTTTTTCTAGGGGCATTTTGGGGGTTCATTTAGCGGTTCCTTGCATTTTGTATAAAGTATCCCAGAAAAAAGGAAACGAACAAAAAAAAAAGCACAACATTTAATAGATGGTCATAAAAAAGGAGCATACTCTGTGTACCTATACCTAACCTAACGTACAATAGATTTTTTTTATTTTTCTAATTTGATTAAACTTGAAACAATCTAAAACAATGAGCGAACTTTTTTGAAAACAGTACCTTAGATGCTCTTGTTTATTTTTTATTATAATATCTATCCTTCGCTATGGAATGGTTTCCGCTGTGGCTACGGTACTTTACATCAGGACCTAAACCGAATACTTAGAAACGCAAAAAAAAATGAAAAACATGCCTGGATGTGAGAGGTTTTAGGGTCATTCATTTTTAAAGTAAGTAGCTGACCTACATCTTGATTTTTTTTTTTTTGAAAACCTTTATGCATGGATGGTTAATTTAAATAATTTAAAAAAAAGAAAGAATATTTTGATATGCAAATGATTTTTTTAACGCAACATATTTGCATAGAAATTCCTTTGCCAAACGAACGAAATTTAAACCTGACTACAAAAAAGAAAGTCTGCAATAATAAAAGGCAAAGGATTTTATATTGTTTTAGAATTTAATTTTAAATAAACATTAAAAAGTTCAAAGCAAATTTTCACAAATTTTTTTTTTACATACATAAATACTTTTTAATGATTTTTCAAAATGAAGCAATAAGCTAATTGGCTTCGTAAATGAGGAGCAAAAAGTTTTTGGTTTTATTTTATAGATGATTTTGAAAAGTTTGAAAAGTAATTTTTTTTTCTTAACTTTGACATAGTGTTTTTCTTAAATTATTTAGCTTTTTTAATTCTTTGAAATAGAAATGTTCTTAAAATAGAATTACAAGAATTTGGAAGTGTTTGTTTTTTTTTTCATATAATTGGCCATAAGGTCACTTAATTATAAATCTCTGTTTCATTGAACATAATATTAAACAGATTGTTTAAAATTTACAACTGTTGACACATGTGGTACATAATATATTACGTCTTAACTTAAATAAAAAATATTGAAACAAAAATGAAAATAAGAAGTCTGGTTATTTTATCATCATCATCACTTCGACAGCCGGCATCCGTACCAGGCTTCATTTAAGAAGTCTCTCCATTTATCCTGATCGCGAGCTGAAGCCATCCAGTTTTCACTCCAAGGCTTAGGGCATCCTAATTTGCTCCCACCGTCTCTCCAGCGTAAGCAAGGTGTGCATCTGCCAGGCTGTTACCACAAATTACATATTAAGAGCTGGTTCCAATTCGTTCATGCGACAGGGGCTACCTAGACGAGCTGCCCACCGAGTCCACCGAATTACTTTCTTCTAAGAATATTTTTCCTTCTCCTTAATCGTCCTTTCTCACATACACGACTAACAATTCCCAGTTCTGTACAGCAGGGGCTTAGAAGTTATTGTAAGGTTTCTGAATTTTTCAAAAACTTGAACTACTCAAAACCATACAAAAAATCGAATACTTTGTGCTCGAATTAAGCCTGAAAAAGAATGACCTATTCTGGTTTATTGGTTCCCTTGTAGAAATTACCTGATTCTGCTCGTACTCCTGTATTCTGTGTTTTCCAAAGCTTTTAAGGTATTAGCTATTAACCACCTCAAACACAGCCCTGTCTAGAGGTAATCTAGGTCTAGGGGCTTTGAGGACTGCCGCGCCGCCCATAGAAAATAATAATAACTGCTCATGGCACCGAGTTCTTCATGTAGAAAAAGAGGTGTCAATTGTTTACCACCCTTCTATGTTAATGTCCTGACCTATCGCAAAGAAGAAGCCTCTACCTGAGAGACTTCTACTACAATGAACCTAGTGGTTCTGACACATATAAACCCAAACGCTTTATTGTAAGTTCCAAATGGCTTAACGAGTAGGGAAGATCTTAAGATCTTTGTGGTATCACAATGGACCGACTATTGGTCTAACTTAACCTTAATGTAGCCACTGCATCCAAATCTTCTTTCCTATTTTTTCTCTTCTCTCCCTACTCTAGAACTTGTTCTAAAAGATCACTTAAAGGGTAATTAAATCCCCACTTGAGTGGCTGTAAATTACATACAAGAAAATTTACTAGAAAGCAAGAACCCAACATTTTTGACTTATCCCATTTTTTAAAAAAGTTGTCTATAAAATTGTTTGCTTATGAGAATAAAATTGATTTTTTAGTTAAACTTGATTGCTATTTTTTGTATGGCTCCATTTTTCGTCTTAAATTTAAAAATTGTTTTTTTTTTTCACTGCTCCTTGTGAAATAATTTTACATCCTACCATTTTTTCGATAGCATGTTTACGTATTTTAAAGTGGTACATTTTTAAACAAAAGATAACCTTTTATTTTTTACATTTTATTTTATATAAGACATACCTATACACATATACATAGCATATATAGAGAGTTATTCTTCCATTATACTTTATTTGTACAAAAAACAACATATATAAGAAGCTCCACTTCCGTCCACGCAAAAACCATTGTTTTTTTTTCGAAGGATGTCGGTATTTTTTTTTACCTTTATAAAGTACTTGTACATACATATATAAAAATGTAACGCATGTAGATATTTATGTTTGCAGCTGTATTACTTCATTTACATGTATTTATATACATACATGTGTGCACATATGTGAAATACATACCTATACATTCATAAAAAGGACTTAAATTGTATTTTCAGTGATGACGTCCTTTAGGTTTTGGTTTAAAATAAATATTTTGTTATTTTTAAAACCCTCATATTGACCCTACCCAAAAAAAAAAAAATTACAACAACACCATTCCATCCCCTTAAAATATTTAATGGGTTTTATTTCGATACATCAATCTCATATGACGAAATTTTCCATCAATATGTCTACCATTTTGGAATAAAAATAAATATAAGCTTAAAAAAAAAAACAAACATATTTTTATAAATATACCTCCAAGAAATAAATTTAATACATAAATGTATTTTGTACATTTTAAAACATAGTTACCATATTTTTTTTCCCTGATATAAAAAAGGATATTTTACTAAATTTGGAAAGAATAAACTTATTCAATCCTTTGCAAGTATGTGTACGAGTATAGATAAAGAAAATAGAGAAATTGAATAAGAAGAAAAGAAAACCTGAATGAATTACATTTTAATGTAAGAAAAACATCAACAATTTTGCAATAGTACATTTATATCCTTATTATATGTATGTACATATGTATGTAAAGAAGTTGACAAAAAAAAATAAGAAGACTTAAGAAAATCTTAATAAATCTTTGGTTTGTAGTAGGTATGTCCATTTAGTTGTTATCGTAAGTCACCCCGCAGGGTAAAGGGCGAAAAATTGGATTTTCTTTTGTTTTCTTCTTCGGGGTTCAAGGTTCAATTTTATTTTTACATTACATACTTATTTTAAGAAGAAAAAAATCAAAACAGATTTATAACAATTTGCATTCGACCATAAAGGAAAAAATAATTCACTTTGTGACGTAGGTAGATAGACCTTTCAAGTCCAGATCCTTTAGGGTGGGGGAGGGTAAGTTGGTGTGGTTCAAACGAAAAGTCTTATTCAACTCTAGCCTCTATTTTTTTAGGTACAAGATCACTACAACATTATTTTTATTAGTAAACAATACATATGTCGATATTTTATACGGGTATAAGTCTGGGGTTGATTTAATCTAAGTTGATCCTTGATAAAAAATCTTAAGAATAAAAATTTAGGAATAGCATTTAATATTTACGCTTTTTAACACGCTTATATTAGCTTCACTTGTATGTATGTATGTATGTATGTATGTAACCGACACCTTTACACTCGATTTTGACCCACTTTACACGAACCGATTTTAATAAAATTTTGTACACATATCAAGAACCGGTGGCAAAACAATAATTTCATAAGTTTATCTCAATATCCTTATCAGGATTACCAGGATTAAATATTTTAATCCCACAGCTCCTGCGCCTTCCTGATTTTATTATGTGCTCATAAATATTAATAGACTCCCTCATTTTAAGTGCTGCGGTGGCTCAGTTGGTTAAAGCGCGGTCACGTTTCAGTTTGAGCGTCAAGGGTCGTGGGATCAAATCCTAGCTTATGGGTGACTTTTTTTTTTTTTAATTAAAATTACGAGATTTTAAATAATAAATCAATAATTCCAATTTCATTTACAACTTCAATCAACTAAATGGGTCAATGAAATGTTTCAATATTTTCTTAAATTACAAAAAAACATCAAATCTGTGAAAATAAATACAGTTTAAAAAAAAACTAAAAAACACGCTAAAGCACGTTAAACTAAAAAGTTAAAAATAAATATAGTTTGAAAAAACTAAAAAAACACGCTTTTAAAGCACGTTAAACTAAAAAGTTAAAAATAAATATAGTTTGAAAAAACTAAAAAACACGCTTTTAAAGCACGTTAAACTAAAAAGTTAAAAATAAATATAGTTTGAAAAAACTAAAAAACACGCTTTTAAAACCCATCATACTAAAAAAGCGGAAAATAATTTTTAATATAAGCTGAAAACAATAATGAACTAAAAATACAAGTGTTATTGTGAATAAGCGTGGGGCGCTCGATATATGAAAAAAAAATATAGCCAATGCGCCCAACGCTTTTTCACAATAACACTTGTATTTTTAGTTCATTATTGTTTTCAGCTTATATTAAAAATTATTTTCCGCTTTTTTAGTATGATGGGTTTTAAAAGCGTGTTTTTTAGTTTTTTCAAACTATATTTATTTTTATTTAAATTTAATTCCTCTGTCATAAAAAATCAAAGATGACACTATCTTACTTCCTAAAGAACCATAAATTAATGGAAAAAAAATTAAACATCATTTCGTTATTCAGAGTTTTATATTAAATAATATAATGTCTAAAGAAATGTACATTTTCGAGTAAACTAGATAAACAGTTTATTAAAAACCTTTTTTATAAATTTTTAATTGTTGAGACCAATGATCAAGCAATTTTAATTTTTCAATTGAGTTTTTTTTACAAAAAAGTTTAGTGTCAAAAAATATTAGATATATCGTTTCTTTTTTAACAGATGTATTTATATTTTTTTAAACTCTTGAATTAAAATGTTTTTTGTATTTTAATATTCAACTCAAAATATTACATTTTTCAAGACTGAGTTATTTTTTTGTTTTTGCAAAAAGAGCCAAAAATTTGTTGAACAGCATAAGAGGGTTCGTTTTAAAACTTCCAGATTCTCAAAGTTCTATTTTTCAAAATATTGACTTTCAAAAAAAAAACAAAACATTTCATGACTAATAGAAAATTTATTAGGTTTTCAGGCTTCCGTATTTCAATTTTCAACTAAAACTTCCCTTACTTACTTACTCATCCGGGTCCCAATCCATTGAGGGTCTCAGGCTATGATATTGCGCTCTTCCATCGTTTGCGGTCTCTTGCAAGTTCCTTCCAGTCTGAGTGACCAAGACCGCCTGGTCTTTGTAGCGGAGGTTCGGTCTTCCTCTTCGTCTTGAACCTAGGGGTTGGTATTCAACTATTTTCTTTGCTGGAGCGTTGTTGTTTATTCGCTCGTTGTGGCCGGACCAGTGTAGTCGGCGTGTTTTGGCTCTTTGGACTAAATCCACATCTTGATACAACTCATACAGTTCATAAGTGAAACTTCTCCTCTATTCACCCTCTTCTTTAAAGGACCAAATACCCGCCGAAGGATTTTTCTCTCTGAAATACCCAATCAATTCCCCTTTTTTACTTATCGTCCAGCACTCGACGCCGTAAGGTGGAACTGATAAAATTAGAGTTTTGTATAAAGTGCACTTCGCCTATCGAGAAAGGAGTTTTGAATCTATTTGTTTGGCCAAACCGAAGTAGCAGCGATTCGCTAGAGTAATTCTTCTTCGGATTTCTACTAAGGTGTCTATCGTGGAACTGATATTTGTTCCAGGGTAGATGAACTAGAACAGCTCGCTTGGATCGGCCGATGATGTCGATGTCGTCTGCATAGCCAAGCAATTGTAAAGACCTGTTAAAAATAGTGCCTTCCAGGTTAACACCACTCTTGGGCACTATCTGCTTCAGGACTATGCTGAGAAATCACACGATAGCTCATCACCTTGCTTAAACGGGCACATGTCTGGAATAGCTTTGGATGAGTTGTTACCCATTTGCACGTTGCCCCGTACATTTTTTGTAACGTCATGATGCATATTTGGATCAGTTTTTTCGGGATCCCGAGTTCAGACATCGCCTATAGAAGCTCTTGATGACTGCGGCTTTGTAGTCGATTAAAAGATGGTGGGTCGGAATTCAAAACTTTAAACATTCAAAATTGTAGAAAATGTTTTCAAAATTCAAATGCATTTCAAAAATATACATACATATGTAATATATGTATACATTTTTTAATCGCTATCAATTGATAAGTGTTTGTGTCTAAACATTTAGGTTTGCTTGATCATTTTTTTTTTGGGGTGATACCAACACTTTTTTTTACCATTTTTTTATCTAATGTTTCCTTTTAAGTCAATTTTCTGAATACAAATTTGAATATTTAAATACTTTCCTACGAAATTTGTTTTTCTAAGTTAATTTTGAGAGAAAGAAGTTGAGATTTAGATTTTTTAACTGCAACTAAGTGACGCCAGAGCTAGCTACTACCAAATTTTTTAAAAGAAAAATTATAAAACCAGAATATTATTCTTTAAATGTATTAATTTCTTTAAATTAATAAATTAATTCTCCGAAATATCTGTATATGTTTATAAAAAGATTACTCTGTTTAATTGCAAGGGTGTTATTTCAGTCAAAATAAAAAAAAAAACAAAGCTACCAATCCCAGTCCTTTAGGCCCAATGCCTGAAGGAAAAAAGTTTGACAATTTCAAAAGCTGTCTTTCGAAAGATAAGCTTTATTATGTGAGTAACCGTGTGTTTCTTGACCACCCTTTATTTCGTGGTATGTTCATATTGAAACCTTATTCTATACATGTACATTGTATAACATATTTGTGTCCCTAAATCAAAACTTTTCAGCCTTCTTTGGACAAAATCTTTTTATTATTATTTTCTATTTTTTTTTCATTTTTAAGAAAAACCCTAGCTAAGATGCCAATTGTGTTTGGTTTAAAGACAATATATAAATTACCCTTCCAAATTTGTCTTTTGTATGCGTGCCTGGCTTCTTCTATAATTCTCTAAGATATACATACATATATAAATATACATACAAGTATTATAAAGGAAAAGAAAACAAAATCGATAAACCTTTTTTGAGATAACTAGATACTCATGAATTATTCATTATTTCAGGACTCTTCTCCCTATAAATACACATCTATGTGCATAATAATATTGTTTGTTGTGTGAGTGCGTTCATTTTATGTATGTATGTATATACGACGATGAACGACGACGACGGACATATCAGAATATTTAAATAATTGAAATGTGCAGATAAATACACTCCGAGGCAAACTATTAAGTTTATCCTTTTTGTTTTTTTTTATTTTAATTAATTGATTTTTAACATCTCAAAGGACTTCACAAAGGATTGAAACAGATTTTTGAATTAACTTTAAATTTATAAGATATAAAAATATAAATGACTCTTGTGGTTTTGATTTTTAATGCAAAAAGATTCTATTTTAAGCTTCCTGTTTTAAAGTATAAAAATAAAACTTTTTTATATCTTCTCATCAAAAATGTCCGGGAAATTAAATGTAATTTTATGATCTTTTCTTAATTTTAATGTTCCATTTTTTAAATAACAGAAATAATCTATCAAGCTCTTACAGGGATTCTATATAGGGAACTTAACTGGACTCAAGATTGCAATTAAATTTTAATGCTCATCAAAGTGGTACATTATAAACATTAAGAAGCACATTTTTTTCGGACTTAATTTAAGCACATAATCTTATAAGAGCGATACTTAGGAATTTAATTTGAATTTTTAAATTTTTACTTTCATAAAATGGTTTTCTTTTATACTCGTTTAAGAAGGGAAGAATTTTCTCAAGTGGAAAATTTTCGAATTTAAAAAATATACATTAAAAGTGATAATAAAATGTGGAAAGTGATTTTCATTATTTTATGTTTGCATTGGCAAAGTATTTCGACAATTAGTCAAAAAAGACAAAAAAATTAGGGATTTTTCAACATTTTTTTCAACTTTTATTTTTACCTAATTTCGAATCTATTAACATAAGAAGAAAGATATTTTATTTTTTTTTTAAGTTATGTTAAAAATTTAAACTTGAAAACATGAAACAGATTTTTTTAAATACATATGTAATTATGTTACTTTATTTTTACATGTCATAACATTGTTAATCTCAAGTTAAATTTGAAAACACAAAAAAACTCATGAATTTTATTGTTTTAAATTAAAATTATTTTATTATTTTTTGAATTTTTACAAGAATATTTTTTGTTTTTTGAATAAATATGAATACGAATTTGAGAAAAAAAAAAATATTTCCCATTAAACAAAAATGAAATTAAAAATTGAATTTATAAGGAAACTTTACAAATTTTATAGAAAAAAAATTGTGTTTTAAGAATTTCAAAAATTAAAATTAAAACAATTAAAAAAAAAAAAAAATTGAAATATATTTCGAAGTAGCTTATAGCATTTTCCTATTTAATATTTTATCTTTCTAAGAGTGAAATCATTTTTGAGAAATTTTCTTATTATATTTTTTTTATAATTTTTTAAAGTTAAAATTTTTTAAGACTAAATTAAAAGTCAGAGTTAATTCTACAGGCTTTTGAATCACCAATTGTAGGTTTAAGATGCATCTTCTTGAGAGAGAACGAATTTTTAACAAAAAGGTATTTTTTTTTCGTCAAATTGTGATGAAATTATCGAAATGGAAAATTTGTATTCTTGTTTTCAAATCATTGAGTCAATCAATTCCATGAAAGTTGCTTGTTTTTGTTTTGTTAAAAAAAACAGTAGCTTGAATTTGGCATGAACCTTGTCGTTCTAAAAAAAAAACACTATAATCGGACTATGCTGAGAGTGCAAATTCGACACTTAACTTTGTATTTATTTAATAAAATTAAAAAATCAGGTATTCAGGTAAAAAATTATTTCGATACCTGACTTATTCACATGACTTGGTGTTCACTTATTAAAGTTAGTGTTTGCTATGCACTCCTATCACTTTGTCAAATTTTACCATTTTTGAGAATTACTGGCAATGCTTATTTCTATTGACACCATTTACTATCTACCATTTAAGTGACCTTTGATCTTCAAATTTTCCAATGAAATATTTATTTTTATAAAATTATTCTAAATAGAATCCAACATATTCTACATTATAATTATTTTGACTAAGTCATGTGGTCAAAATGTATGCAAATTATGTTATTTATAATTAAATTTTGTAAATATGTTTTTTGTATAATCTTAAGTAAAATCATCTTTAAAAACTTTTAATACAAAAGAATTATCATAAATAAAAATGCAAAGCCAAATCTAATGATTCAAAGTGTTTGCAAATAAAGATTAGGTACTAGTTTATGTACTTCTATAGTTTAAAATTAATATTAAACCATTTTACAATATTAAATCCATCTCAACCAAAATAAATCGATATCTCTATATATGTATAAAATATTATATTGTGTACGCATGTAAATATGTATGTATTTACATTTAAGGGGAAAAAATAATTTGACTCCGTTGTTAATTTAAAAGTTTTCACCTTTTGACATGGTAATGCGTTTAGGTAATGGCTTCGATATTTTGATGAAAAGGGTTGAATTTTTCGTATAAATAATAACACACATTATCCTACTTACATACACATATGTATGTTATATGAAAAAAAGAAAGGTCTATGCAAATATATACAATATACAAAATGTGGTGTTTGTATTTGGTTTTGACATGTTACTTTGGCCAATACTTCATTTAAACCAAAACTATTTCGATTCAAATGTTTTCTGTATTTGTATATATACATTATACATTATGTACCTAAATTTTATTTGTATTTTTTTTTCCATTTCCGGTCACAAAATTTTAACAGGATGATTGCGGTCTGACTTAGAGCAAAAAAGGATGCCATAATGTGACACCACAACGGGTGAAAAGTTTCATTGAATATGCCAAATTAGAGTAATTTGACAACCAAGGTATAAGTAGATATAATAATGTATGTGTATATACTCGTATGTATGTATTTACAGTTATTTCTGTTCACAGAAAATATTTTTTTTTTTTTTTTGTACCTTTGACAACTTTAGGGTCAATCTTCTTTTTCTTTATTAGTATTGACATTTTGGTCTTAAAAGTTATTTTAATAAAGGTTAGGACTTTAAAAATAAATATAATGTATTTTTCAAAGCCAAGAGAATTTGACAATAATATTTGTAGCGGGTTGAAAAAGGTTTATTGTTGTATAAGGAGATATAAGATGAGTTTCTTCGAGAGTTTTTATTTTAATTTTATTTCTAAGTAAATACATACATAGATATAAAAGTTAAGGGCTTGAATTTTGCCCAAACTAAAATAAAGAACAACAAGTAAGAATTTTGCTGTCCCAATTCTTTAGGATTCTTTTTTACACGTGTGCTAGAATTATACCATTTAAAAGAACAGAAAATGGTTTAAGGTGAATGTTTGATACTTGCAGGACAGGTTAGATGTTAGAAACCTTTATTGGATTTAGTACTGATTTAATTGACGAAACCTCAAAATCAGAATATTCTGTAAATATATTCGCTCAATTCAAACTGAAAGAATTCAAATTAAAGAATGAACTTTTTGACATTTTTGAGCTCAATATTTGGGCATATTCTGCTTTCAATATAATTGACTTGAAAGTACTGTAACTTTTCAAGTACTTAGAAGACTCTTTTAAACTGTTTTTTGGTGTAAGTAGTTGTAAGAATTATAAGGGCTAACTTTTGGCCGAATATGATGTTATTGATTGTCATGAATTGTTCAAACACTCAAAAGGGGTAGAAATTAAGGAACTTTCAATATCGTTGAAAAAAAACAGTTTTGCATGAAATATTTGTTAAGACAGTTCAAAATCTTATAAGACAGAGATCAAAATTTCATTGACTTTTGGCATTATGGAATTATTTTTTATAGGTTTCCGTTAGCATTTTACCTGATGTAGTAAAAACCCTCATTATACCATAAAATGAAACCCTATAACTTTTCTTTTATTTCATTTTTATTTGATATTTGATTTCATTAGACTTATGGATTAAAAATTACCCTAACTTGAAACGCAATTAATTTTAAATTTCCCCTTTTTAAACTCATGATTATACCCTTATCTCTTGTATGTATTTGATTTCATTAAAAATTTTAAAAATAGTAGATGTAATTAATTTTAATTCTCTCATTTTGATCGGATTTTAAAAAGTGTGTCAATTACGATAAAGCTCATTATAATCTTAACCTGCCAAAAAATGGGAGAGTTAAATAAATGGGGTTTATGATGAATACGAGTATAGTAGATACGGTAAATTTATTTTGAAGTGAATAAAAAAATAAAAATTAAAACTTATTACGGCTAAAAGTATAAAAAATACCCATAAATGTAAACGAAGAGGTATGGCATTTAAATAAGGGTAATAATTTCTAAAAAAAAAAAACAAATGAGTACACACGCTACACACTCATCCCAAATAGAATCCATTAAGAACGTGTATAAATACTCGTTTATAGCACACCCATTTCCGTCTTTTCTGCATTTTTTTTCTTCCTTTTACACGTTTATACATTCATATATGTATTTACATGGAATTGTGGTTAGGGCAAAGTCATTAGAATACTAAATTAAGGGTAATTAAGGACATACATAATACATGGAGGTATGCTCTTCTGTAGGTTGGTATTCTATCAGCTATATCATACACAAAAAGACACCAAAAGTCGAATAAAATAAAATAAATTTAGGAACACAAAAGGGTTGTGAATATTTACATACATACATTTGGTTTATTTAAAAACAGATCCTATTAAATATTTTATTCATTTTTCAAAAAAAAAAAACATTGAAAATAATTTGGGTAGACTTAGCTTGGTATATAATTTTTGAAAATAAAATTCCCAAAAAATAAAATAAATAATAAAAATTCAACTGTTGCTTTTTTCAAATCACACATTTTCAAAAATCTAAATTTGATTTCCAAGTAAATGTAACTTAAATTTAAATCATTTAGATTGTTCAGTATTTGTATTTTTTTACAATTCCTTTAACAACCCTTAATAATTCTTATCGAAAGTTAAGTACATATAGCTTCCCAATAGATTGTTCAGGACAAAAACTTATTTCGAAAAAATGTATTTTGCTTTTATTTGTTTTATCTTTGTTTTCTTATGTAAATTAACTTTGTGTGTTTAAAAACAAAAACACTCAATGATTGTTGTTAACATTCAAAAGGGTTGTAAGCAAAAAATATACTTTTCACGTTTTAACTAAAATAACAAAACTGTCATAAATTAAATATTCTAGCAGAAAGTAAACTTATTCAATAGAAAAAGGACATTTTTATTTCAAAGAAATTCTCAAACACACCTTGACAAACTCAAAATTTTTTCTTGTTAACTATGCGATGATTTAGTTTCTGAAGAAGGTTTCATAAAAAATATTAAATTTGAGTTAGTTTTTTGTGGAATTTCAAAGTTACTTTTTGAGTTGCATTTTAATTTAATAAAATTTGAAATTCAAAGAAAAGCTGAAAAATATATCATTCAAAACAAAGTACATCTTTTCAAATAACATTTACTGCTTTCTACTACTTTAATGTGACGAAGAAAAATATTTTTTTAAACATTTCATAAATAAAAAATAAAATTTAAATATGAAAACTGACAGATCACACACTACTCTCTTATCAAAACGCTTTCATTTTTGTTCAATACGGATTGACACAACAACAATTTTTCAAAATTGTTAAGCAGTATTAAGAAAATCAGCGTTCTGTCAGAATTATTTTTCATGCGATTAGAGGAACTTACGGTACACAAAATCCACCTACTAAAACCACTTTTGCCAATTCCATTCACAAATTCAATGAAAATAATTTCAGTATTTGGGCTGGTGTCGAAACCTGTCAAAACTAAGATAATTTTTCATATCTTAATTGTTTTTTACACAAGACTTTCAAAATTTTTAACTTCAACGATAACGAGAAAAGCTTCATCAGTAAGGGTTTTTGAGATTTTTGATATTATGTATATCTCGAAACTCATTTATTGCAACATTTTCCAACAAACTCCGTCGCCTGTATATTCATTAAGAGTGTCGAAAAACTTGTTTGCATCATTTCAACCTCTACGAGTGTCAAAATCCATCCTATAATTATTCTTATTGATGAAAACGAGTGCTCGTACTTAAAGTCCATAGGATTTTGAACTTTGAAGAATTGACTCCAAAAGTTGAGTTAAGTTAAAGACTTTCTTAGACTTAGATCTTTTGAAAGGACTTTTATTCGTCAATCTTCTTCTGCGTCTGACACTTTTTCAATTAGTGGAGATCAACTTTTCCAAATCATAAACTCACCTGGCAAGTTGTGATTATGCTTCAAATGTATATTGTACTAGAAGGCACGAAAAACTTCGTCTCGCCCCAATTTTATGCAGAAACCAGAAACTCAAGCTATGAAAAAATATTGTTGTTGATTATTCGATTTTTTCGATTTTGTCATAGTTTCTTTAAGTAGATCGAGCGGCGGGACCACCAAAGTTCATATAATAGTTTTTGAAACCTACTGTTTTTTTGTGCTGAATGTAAAACAATAACCGTAGATTGCTTCTTCTAATAAAATTCATTTTACCGGGATAAAAGTTAGTTAGTGCTTTTCCAGACTATAAACTGTCTCTGTGCCAAATTTCAGCCAAATCGGTTAAGCCGTTCTGGAGTTATAAATTGTGTAACTAACACGACTTTCTTTTATATACATTATAAAAAAGATTTCACATTACAGGGGCTTAGAAATATTCAACTCTATCATTTCTGTATTTATTCGAAACCAACAAGTTTGTAATTTAAGGGAAAAACAGAAAATTCATAACTCTCCAAAAATGTTGAAAGAGGGTAAGAAGATAGAAGTACAGTTTAAATGTATCTACCATTTTAATGTTCAGCAATTTTTGTATTTGTATAAATTTCATTCAGTCCAAGAAAATATTCTCCTATTAACCAAAAAAATTATGTTAATATTATCTTTTCCTTAAAATAATGTTGTTGAGAGAAAATTATGCTTGATGATTACATAAAAATCGATTTTTTTTTTCAAATCCAATTTAATTACATTTTTTAAAAAAATATATGAAATTTCATTATTTTCGAGAAAAAAAGAAATAAATTAAAAATAGAATTAATTATCAACCATCAAAAGAAAATAATAAATCCTTCCCAGGATTAGAAACAAAAAAGAAAAGAAAAAGAAATAATGATTTGACGTCTGTTATCGCTTCCTTTATTTTCCCTTCGGTTATTAACATACAGCAAAAAAATATATTATAAAAGAAATTATATTAATGAACATTTATTACCTCCTGTGTATACATATATAAAAAATGAAAAAAAAAACAAATATCCCGCAATATGTCTAGAGGGTGGTAATCAAGGGAAGAAAAAAATTAATTTATTAAGCCTCCTTTTTCTTGGGTGTGTGTGTGTGTTTTTTTTTGATTATTTATTAAAAAACGTCACAATTTTTCATTAAGGATCCGGACTGGCCTGGACATTTTGAGTAATATTTGGTTAAGGGTTTAGAAAAAAGATTTATTTATCGTTATCCTAACTCATTTGTTTCTAATACCTACCTTACCTACAGCATGAAGATATCTTATTCTTGACTCATCATCAATCATCTAGAATTTTGGGAATCTTTTTCTGACCTTTGTTGTTGTTTAAATTTTTTTTTTCCTATTTCAATGTTGTCACCAAATTTTGTGGTTTGTCAAGCCCGAAGAAGGATCCGATTTTGTTCCTAAATTTTTTACGTTTGTGGTTTTGCTATGAAAAATAAGGTTTCTGATCAAATATCCTGTTTTCACGGTTCAGAAGGTATGAGGTTTTATAGCGGTTAATTATTCATATATTTTTATAATAAAGACTTGTGATAAATTTTAAAAATAATCAACTTCTTTCAAACTTAAGCACTTTTGATTTAAATTTTAACAAGTCAATCGTTTTGCGACTTGAATTTTTGTAGCATTTTGAAGATGGAGTTGAGTTTTGCAAAGTTATATTCTAAAAAGCAGCTACAAATTGTTAATTGTTTTTTTTAGCAGTCTGAATTATCTTTAAAACCTATAAGTATCGGATTTATTTCTAATTAATTTTATGTGGTACACTGAGGCGTATGTGCATTTTTTTCATTTGTCGAATTTTAAGACTTCTGGCAATCAATTTAAAATTTCCTGAGGTATCTTTGAGCCCCAGAGCAGAGCATGTTTACTGACTCAAAATCTAAGGCATCCCCCAGTAATATGGAGGGTATCCTTAAGAGTAATCTTGGAATGATCATTCAGATCAATAAGCTAATATCGTTTCTGAAAACATTTTTTGTACTACTCCTAGATGGAATGAAGTGTTAGAAATTATCTAAAGTAAGATTGCATTCACTGTTGAAACATGAAACAAAGTCAAAAAATTACATGTTAGGCGATAAGAGGGGGTTGGACCGCTTTAAACCATCTTTTACTATTTCAAAAGCGGGCTAAGATAGTTACAAAAAGTCGTAGTTGGCCTAGAGAGCCTATACCAAGAAAGAAAGTTTACGGAAAAATTTATAGGAAATATAGTTCAAGAAAAGAAATGTCAAATGGAGTTCCACAAGGATGACAATTAAGGCCACTATGTTATTGCTCTAATAAAAACCTAATTCAATGATTGTAATATTTGAAAATAATTCGATGAGTATTTTATTGTGACTGGTAACAATTTAATATTTAACATGAGAAAACGAGAATTTTTTTGTTTAACAATGTTTTAAGAACAAACAATATGCTTGAGATTGTCGTTGAAAGTCAAAGAACATCCAACCAAAGTCATCAAACTTTATCCTTGCCTTTTTTTGTCTCAATATTATTCGAAAATCCAAACACGTTATTATCTCGTGCCATACATATGTACCTACATATGTATCTATAAGTTGTACTAGCTTAATAAAGTTAAGTCTTCTATAAAACATTATTTTCCCATCAGCCGACAAAATGACGTATTGCTTTTTAATTCACACATGTTTTTGACACATCATTGTGCCTATCGGAGTACCTACTCGCCCATACACTTCTTGATCTCTCTTAAATTGAATTATTGTTAAAACCTATCATCACAATACCCCCAACCCCACCTCCTTTCTAGAAAAAAAAACCCTATTTGCACTCCATTCAATTGCTACCCTTATTCTATTCATACATACATACGAATAAACTTGATAAAATCAAATCACCGCTACACCATACCCATACCCACACAATAATATAATAATGATATGTACGAGTATAAGTAATGCGAATATAACTTCTATACCTAAGGACATCTTGGCACAGCACAATCATGACATTATTGAATGATTTATTTGCCAAACATTCGACTGCCATGTAAATTGTGTTTTTTTTTTTCATTTTCATTTTCGGAGTACGAGTATATGTATGTGCTCGAAGTTCACTAGCAACCCCACACATCCTTGTGACTCTCTCCCATCACCCCCATTAAATTATCTTTTAAGGAGTGTGGCCCATACACGCATTCACTTTCCTTCAATACACATATGAATCTTTTTTTTTTGTTTAGGTTCCTGCCGCTAAAATTATTGGGGTGAATATAATTCCTCTTGTTGGCGGCTTTGATGTCAGTGCGTGATGTGTGTAAAGATTCGTTTTATGATTTCATTCAAAGTCTCGTTACGAAGAAGTGAAAAAAATAATAAAAATAAAAACAAAATAAAAATAAAAATAAAAATAAATAAACTCATCTCATTTAAGGAGTAAATATATTGTGGCATTGTTTGTGTGAAAATATCAAAATAAAGAAACATTATATTATACTCGTATACTCTTCTATGTATGTACGTGTGTATGTGTGCGAGACGAAACGGTAATTGATATTTATTTGAATGTCTTCTGTTTTATTTTTTAAGGAATAATAAAAAGAGTCATACAAGCTATTTAACATTTTTTATCAATAAATTAATAAAATAAAAGAATTGAAGATTTGTTGTAAATATTTTAGAGCCACTTGAATGGGGAGTCATTTTGACAACATAACTGTTATCAGTGATTTATAATTTCTTAAATGTAATAATTTTGGGTGTATGTGTGATTCTTTGTTAGGAAAGGATCGATACAAATGTTCACTTTTTGACTATAGAAGTGGGTTGTACATAAAGTTCAAGGGTAATTGTCGTACATTTTCTTGTTCGTCTTAAGTGAGTTGTAATTAAGACCGCAGTAAAGTAGGTAATTAAAATTCCCCGACAAAAAAAGTTTCCGATGAAATAAAATAACGATACGAGTTTAATCGGTTCTATTTGTCGAATAAAAACCCAGACCATTTATAAAATTTGTTTAATAGATAATGATTTCAAAGTATGCGAAAAATACTTTCAAAAACATTCAGAGAGAGGGTTTTTCACTAAAGCAGCTTTAAAAAAGTAAAAATCTTGGTCAGTCTCAAAATATCTCACGACCAAATAAAAACCAATCAACATCAACCAGGTCCAGATGACATTGATATCACAAACGAATAAGCTTTGTTCCACGATTACTTTTAGCAAATCGAGTAAAGCCTGAATTTGAAGCAGTGCAATTCTTCAAATACCTTATGTCAGTAGAAGCAGCTGATAAACGCATAGATTTACGAGAGCAGCTGCTCAAATCCAATAGAGCTTACTTGTCTGTAAAATCTTACTTGTGTATTAAAAAGGACGATGGTTCTACCAAGAGTCACATCTGACACCTGGGTGCTTAGAACAGCACTTCGACTTCTTAAGTGCTTTCGAGAGAAAATTCTTAAGAAGGACAATTCCGGAGATTCTACAATCGTGAACTGAACCTCGAAGCATATACCGTGCAAAAAATTAAGCTCGGTAAGACTAGCAGGGACCAAGTCGGAAATTCCTTTGTGGTGTAAATGTTTAATAGTAATGGACAAAGTTCTACTGGCTGGAGAGATGGCGGGAGTGGACTAGAACAATCAAAAAGATCGGGATAAATAAAGAGACTTATTAAATAAGGTCAGGACCTGTTCCCGGTTGTCGAGCACATGATGATGAATTTTCAAAATTATATATTTTCTTTATCAAAATAAATCGTAGTCTATTTTCCACATAGGCGTACTGAAATGTACATCTTGAAGTTTCAAAAATTTGATTTCATCATTCTTGATAAAATTGATCAATTAAGTGTTAAAAAGCAATCGTCTCAAATGACAACATAGAAATTATGAACACTTCCTTCAAACTTAAACACTTTAAAAAATCTTTAAAAAAACGTCCTTATATCAAAATGTATTTATACATAATTTATAGAGCATCGTACGGGATTCACACACTGGATGCTTATTTATAATATTTTCCTCGTCATCTCGTCATCGGTCGTGTCGTTGTCGTCGTCACAAACTGTAACAGATACAAGATATGATGACTAATGAAAATTCTGAAATTGAATTATGAGTTTTCTCTTTATGATGGAAGTTATACACCAACTACATACGTATATGTATACATGCTTGTTGCCATCATAACTCTTATACGTAATATATTGTGTGTATGTGTATTTTGATCTACATACAATCAACATGTCATATCCTTAACTTTCAGATTAACTATTTATGAATATTGGAAAGAAGAAGAAATATCATACATGCGAGTATAGGATATCATTTCTTCGTGTTTGATTCAAAATATGATTGTCACACATATATAATTATAATAATACATATGTGTTACGTGTACACGACAGTATACAACAGACATAATACTGAACATACATCAGGGACAAAATTTCTGAATCGAATTTAATCAATATTAATTAAATTTAGTTTCCCTTTTGATTTATTATTTTAAATCTTTGACACTGAAAAAAGTGAAAAAAGAATTAAATTAAGGGATTTTTTTATTTATGAAATAATTTCATGAGGAATATGAATAATTGTTATTTTTATGAATTAATTTATTGTAGAAAAATAAACAACATAAACAACATAAATTACATGAATTCGTTTCTTTAAACTACAAAAAAGTATTGTTGAGAACTTTTTTAATGAAAATTTTCATTGAGAATATGAATTATTTCATGTATATCATGTATATGTTTGGTTCAGTTGGTTTTGAAGCTATAATTAGAATTGAATTAACTGAATTTCTGTGTTGCTTATAGGTTTTAAGTCTTAAAGATAAGTCAGTTATAGGTTTTAAACTTCAATTCAATGTTATTAATAAAGGGTGTAGTTTTTAAGACGTGTGGTTTTCAATCTAACAATGTCTTTTTCAAAGTTGGTCTTTTCAGCGATGAATCTCATTTTTGGTTGAATGGGTACGTTAATAATCCAAATTTTCATATTTGGATTAATCATAATCCACAAGCTATTGTTGAGACGCCACCGTTACATCCTCAAAAAGTCACTGTTTCGTGTGGTCTATAGTCAGAAGGAATTATTGGTCCAAAATGAAGCCGGCCTCTCGACTGGAATTTAATCAAGCGAGCTACTAGCGTGAAATCATTTTTAAAAAATGGAAAATTTGTATCTTTAAAATAAAGCTAAATTTTTGGACATGACATTAAGTAACATAAACTAATCTCTTCTTAAAAACCACACATCTAAAATAAACACCCTTTTTAATTCATCATGATTTACAGAAATAAAAAAAAAACTTTTTTTATGATATTTTAAAAATTTTCTAAAAATTAAATTCAAGACAATACTGAGATAAATGTATGGGTCCTATTTAATGTCTACTTTGAGGAATCTCTGAATTGCCAAAAAAATTTATATGGGGAATAACCTCCTAAAATTATTTATAAAGTTGTTATATTTATTTATTTATTTGAAAAATGAATAACTATACAAAAAATTAAAATCCGTGGATTTTTTATAAATTAATCTCATTTCCTTCATAATTGTCAAATAATATAATTCTTAAAAACCCTTTTTGTTAATTGTTCACTTAAATCAGAATTTCAATTAGTAAATTATATTTGAAATGAGACACACGAATTCTTGTTATCTGCGTATTAATCAATTAATTGAGATTACTTTTGTTGTATAGTGAGTTGGCATTATAAAGAAAAAAAAAAAAAACTCACCAATTAAATTATGGATATGTTTCCATGGAACTTTTAAGTCGTATGCTTAACTTCATACCATTTTCTTGTAACACACAATGAAAATGTATTAATTTATTAATTTAAAAGTAAAATATAAACTTTATATGATTTCAAATTGTTTTTTCTTTGAATTAAAAAAAAAACAGGTTTCCTACTCAATTTCAATCCTGACAAAGAGTTTTAAAATAGATTGGTATGCATTTCAAATTTTGGTAAATTTTTTAACATACATATGAACTTAAAAGGTTTCAAATTTTAATCAATTGTCAAATTATGTTTTTTTTTTATTATGATTGCAAAAGAGGCGTAAAAGTTTTGAAACAAGTTTAATTTAAAACACGTGGTATTTTAAAAAGCCCTAAAATGTCAATTTCTGTTTAAATTTATAAACAAAACTTGACTTTAAAAAAATGACAGTAGGCAGCTACGCAACGCACTCAGGAAGAACAAAATCAGGGCTAAAGAATTTATGTCCTCATTGTTTAATACTTAACTCTCCCCCAACCAACTGCCAAATTTTTCTGTCTTCAAACTTAAATTCAAATTCAAAAACCTGATTTATTGCTTCAATTCTATGTATAAAAATAAATCAACCACTTCTTTTTGAGAATCTAGAAAAAAAAAAAAACAAAACGAAACGAAAAAAAAAAACCAATAATAATTCTCGAGTATTTCTGACAAAAAAAAAATTACAAAAATCTCAAATACTTAAGTAGACAGTTTAACTGCCAAACACAGTAGGGTGTCTGGCCCAAAAAAAAAATGGCAGCAGGCAAAAGAGACGCAGTAATTTCTATGTGATGATAAATTATTGTGAGATTATACAACATCCAACTTCAAATAGTCCTTTTGTCCTTTTGAACGACTATTTTTTTTTTTTGCCATTTATTTTATTTTAGCTTTGGGAGCGAACGACATGGACTTTGGAATTTGTAATATTTTTTTTTTGTCTATAAGGTGATTTAAATTAAAGTCCGTTGACACTTAATTTTATATCGCAAGGCTGATGGTTCAAGAAAAGGAAGAAGAAGAAGAAGAAAAAACGTGGTTTTTTGAGGAAGACAGTAAAAAGGCTCAGCACTTAATTAAAAAAGATTAAACATCTTATAGATGGACGGATGTACATACGTATATTTGGATCCTTCCAAGCTTTAAAGTTAAATAAATTGAGAAAAAGATATTAATCAAAATCATCGCGTGCAAATAATGACTTAAGTCATCAGAATTAATGTAATTTGAAGTGAATTTATAATTTCTATAGAAATTGAATAATTTATCAAAATAACAGAATTAAACTTTAATATTGTTTAAGTTGGGAATTAACATGGTATTTTTAGAGGACCCTCAATAGAAGGAACTTAATGGTACAATAATTATTATTTAATTTAAGAAAATGGAGGAATAAAAAGGTTTTTGAGTTCGTTTCCAACCAATAAACTTTAAATTATAAACGTATGACCGTTGTTAAATGAGATACTGAAAAGTCTTAAAAATGATTTGAAGTGAAGGAATAGAGGCAGCCAGAGGTATCTTCCCAATACAGTCCTTGACACTCCTAACATTCATTTAAAGTTCGTGTTATAAATGTTATACTTTTTTTTTTACTTGACATTTTTTTAAGTTCATCATCGGCTCTATAACCGGGATACGATCCTGGATGCCTTCAACAACTCTTTATAATGGGTTCGGGTGTCTTCACCATCTCTTCAGCGTAAGCATTGACTGGGCAATCGCTTATTATAAAATGAGCTAAGTGTCCTGCCCACCGGAGTCTATCGGGATTAAATTTTTTCATTACATCCTCTTCGAAATAGATTGTATACAGTTCATGATTGTGTTGTCTCCAGAATTGTTCTTACTCACATACGAGGAAGGATCATTTAGACACACACACATATAATTATACATGGTTATTTGGACTATTGAAAAATAAAGACCATACTTATATATCTTTACAATTTCAAGATATATTGGATTTCTTCTTATTGAAAAAAAATACGCATACGCCACCGAACACCTCCATCATTCAAATGCTTCGCTTTAACGATTTTTAATTGCATAAAAGATTATGTTTTTTTCTTTTAAGAAATCAGATTATAAGATTATAATCTCAATAAGAAGCTGCAGTTTTTATAGCTCACACTATTTTTTCTCTCAATGTTACTCTAAAGAATATTTCCCATCGCACATAATTTCTTTTCAGCATTTTCTTCGATCAAAAAAAAAAAAAAACTAAACAAAAATGTGAAAGAAAATGAAAATGTATAAAACAGTCCTTTTTTATGCTCTGTTTATTTTCTAAAAAAAAATATATATTTTTATATAAGTTCAACTTCACGTTGTGATATTTCAGTCATGCAAATAAAAGAATGAATTTTTTTTCTTAACAGATAAGTTGGTCAAAAAAAAAAAAAATAATAATAATAATATCTATATAAAAAATAGTTCTTAGTTCATCTCCGGAGGACATTTAATTAAATGTATTTAAGAAATACTCAAGGAAAAACACAAAAATAAAAAAAGAGAGAGAAACAATTTCTTTTTCTTTTGATGATTCATGAAAATTTGGACAAAGAAAAACATGGAAGAAAATAAAAAAGGACAAAGTTTTTTTTTTGTTTATAAGAATGGTTGGTATTTTATGTAAAATGTGAAAAATTTAATTTCATACAATCTCACAAAAAGAATTCTGTTTTAGTTTTTTTTTTTTATTCTTTTTTGTTAAATAAAACGTTTTACAATGTTACTCCATCTTTGGACTTAAATATAAAAAAATCACATTGTTTGTATAATTATAAATAATAAGCTGTTACCAAAACACTTTGCTGGTCCTTCCGGGAAAAAGGGTATTACAGTCCCTGATTAGATTGAGGATTATGTGGCCTTTGGCGTGAATAGTTAGAAAAAGTGGAATGGACATTGAATTACATAAATACGTGTATTCCAATTTTAAATGAAAATTAATAAAAAAAAAATGGAAAAAAATAATTCAACTAGATTTGAATCAATAATTTTTCTATAATTGTTTCATCTTAAATTTATTAATTTAAAAAATACAGAATATGGACATAATTACAATATTTCCAAATAGAAAAAAAAATAAATACAATTTCGAGTTAAGGACGACTTTGATAAATAAAACTTCATAAAAAGTTTAAAAAAATCTTTGAGCCTAGACTGCGTTTAATTCCTTACTTTATTTAATCCTTAAAGCTGCATAATGTATACGATAGCATACATCAAGGCGGTACAATAATCTTCTATTTGTTTGTCTCCCTATAACTCGAGAACAGCTTGGACGATTCGGCTGATATTGGTTTTAAAATGTTTGTCGTAGTCCAGAAAAGGTTTACAAAGTGAGTAAATATCGAAAAATTGTGAGGAAGACAATTAAAAGAATAACTTTGTTTTCCCACACAATTTCAATCAGTTAGTTAGCAATTTTTTATATTTCTGGCGTCTGT
This sequence comes from Scaeva pyrastri, assembly GCA_905146935.1. Lineage (NCBI taxonomy): Eukaryota > Metazoa > Arthropoda > Insecta > Diptera > Syrphidae > Scaeva > Scaeva pyrastri. Next base: position 18,404,099 of record LR989929.1, on the reverse strand, counting down.
CCAACGTTAACGAAAAGTTATAAAATTGCTATCCATTCTGTCATTCTGTCACCTTTATACAGTGTTATTTAATCTTTTATCATCAGTTTGTCAATGCCTGAGATTAACTGGTTCTAAAATGTCAAGAATAAGACGAACTACAATTCAATTCAATTCAAATAATTTTTTTATAAATACACTTTTTTTTTAGTTCCGAAGGTAATTAAAATTTTGATTGGTTGGTCATCTAGTATTGTATATTTAATTTTTAATGAATAACATTTTCAAATTTAAGGAGAAGCTTTATTAGCTTAATAAAAATAAAATTAAAATAATATCAATTAAATAAATAAACACAGAAAAGCATTGAAGTAAGTGAAAAAATAAAAAAATACAAAATCTATTTACTAAAAATAATATTATGAATATTTTATCGATTAAATTAATTAGGAAAGAAGTTATTAAACAATATATAAATAAACACATGGATATTAAAATTAAACTAATAAGCATAGAAAAAAGGAAAATAATAATTTAAATAAACAGTACCAAATAATAAACTAATAAATGAATAAACAGTTTAATAACAAATGAAAATTGAATAAATAGAAAATTAATGCATAAATTAATAATATAATGTTTTCGTAGTCACTAATGAAAGGAAAAATTATGTTTGTATTTTGTAAGTTGTATGTGTTTCCATTTTGTTCCATAATTATAACTTTTTATTTATTTTGATTATTCAGTACAAATTGTTAATTTTATGAAATTTTTGCTAAAAAAGGACTTATTAAATCTGATAATATTAATATACAATTTATTAACCACATACAAAATGTCTAAAAAAAAGTATACATATACAAAAAATCAAAGAAAATTCGTCGAGTATTTCTGATCATAAGTATATTAATTTATGTACAAACAAAATATTTATTTTATTCCAAGTTAAAAAAAATATCTTCAAAATTTGTATGATTCTAAAAAGAAATTTACTGAAATTTAAGTACCCTTGAAAAAACATCACAGAAAATGTGACAAAAAATATCGTTTAACAAAAAAATTTTAAATATTATTTTAGATCTAGATTTAGACAAAGTTGCTTGCAACTTAGTGGCTTTTAAGCTTATTATTAAAATATGAAATTCATAAATCGATGATTTCTTTAAATTATATATTTCTTATAATCAATTTTATTTAAATAAAAACTCTCGAAGCTCATTCGATTTTTCAAAAGACAATAATTTTCCAATACATATACATTAATGTGTTTTTTCAATAAAACTTTTTCCTACAAAAATCTCAAACCATGAAGATCAAAGATTAACAACTCCCTTATGATCGATTTGCTTAGGTACATATTTCCTATTTTGGGATTTTTCATGATACGAGTTTATTCAACTTTTAATTTTAGTAGATTCTTGCCGCCATATTGTTGAGACCATATTTGGTATATTTTTTAATATAAGTATATTTTAATTTAAATTTAAGAATAATAAATACTTTGAGGAAATTTTTTTTTTTCGCAACTACAAACTCAAATATTTAATTTGGACATCAACAATTCATACCGTTTTGTTGGGGTGATAAAAAAAAAACACACATTACAATATTTCTTACATAATTAAACACTTTTCATGAGAAATATTTGATACTTCTGTATCAATGCGATTTAATGAAATATTCGAGACCAATTATTTTTAAAACGTAATCCAAATTATTATGCAACTAGTATATTATTTCAACAACAATCTATAATTATGTATATTAAAAATTTCCTATACATGAATACCTTTTACAACAAATTTAAGTACATATGTTTGTAAGTATGTGAATAACTGAATTATTAATATTACCTCATCATAATTTTATCATGCCACGTTCTAAAATAATAACCACGAGTTTCATTGTGTCATTTAAATCTCACCAATGACCACAATGTAATAAACTTTTATATAAGTCATAGGATCATTCACACACACTCACACATACAGTAAACCTAATCATACATCGTGATAGTTGTAATTATATATTATTGCTTTCTATTTTAAGCTTATTCGAAGTTAAATATGTGTGTATAATTTAATCTTTTATATAAAGACCTAATTTATAGACTCACATACTACAGCATATGAACTAAAATATGCTTTAATTGTGCGCTAATAAAATATTAACAACGTGAGATCCAAAAAAATAGTGATTAAATTGACTGTTGACAAAAAAATGTCCTTCCTTTCTATTTCCGTCTATTTTTATGATGATATTGATGAGGAAATCATTTACATAACATACATTATGTATATGTATAGAGTTTTAATTTAATTTTAACAGAAAAAAAAAACATCAAATTATTACTGATGAAGGACCCTGAGGACATTCGAAATTTAAATGAACGTACATTTCGTATTTATAGAGTTTAAACGCGTCATAAATACCAAAATGAAAGGAAATACATTTTTTTATTTTAATTTTATTATTGATAGATAGCAGGAGACAGAAAGTGAAATTAAAAATCCTGCACAAAAACTATAATTGTTATTGACAAGACAACTGGAGAACAATTGTCGATACATAAAAATGAACCATTTATTGACATTTATTTTAGGAAAAAACGGTACGTCAAAAATATCTGAATTATGAGTTGAGTCAAAAGTCCGCTTATAATAATTATATTATCTCTGTGGCAAATTTCATCCAAATCCGTTCAGCCGTTCTGATGTTTTTCAACTACAAACATCCATCCATCATGCATCCTTACATAAAAATTAATTTCTGTTTGTTTGTCTCACTAAAACTCGAGAACGGCTTAGCCGATATGGCTGATTTTGGTTTTGAAATTGTTTAAGCTTACAACATTAACTCCCTTTATTTTAAATTTAACTTTCAAAGTTTTTAAGAATTTAAAAATGCCACCTTGCATTTATTTCTTTATTTTTTTTTTTAATTGAAGTTATCCCTTAAATTTAAATAATTAAAATTTATATTGAGTCAGATAATTTATTATTTAAAAATTTAAAATTAAATAAAACTTTAATGTAGGTGTTTCAAAATTTGACATTATAGAGGTGGGTGTCAGACATTTATAAACCATTTAAATGAGAATTTAATTTATATGAAAATGAATTCACTCCGACTACACCACAGTCAGTGGCTGCCAAATTTTAGCTGACCTTGCCTGAAGCGAGGACAATTATGAATACTATAAATGACCCTTCCTCATCATCCACAACAGACCAAAAAGTTTGACATTAAGACTGTTTGTGTATGTGTGTGTGTAATATGATGTGACCCCCCGCGGGAACAAAAACGACAACAACAGTCCATACGCTAGTACTATATTTCTGCGGTTTCTTACCTCGATGGCGGGCGGCGGTGGCGGATGGCGGATGTGGTTGGGAAATAATTAAGGTTTATAAACCATGTTTTTGATTAAAATTTCACAAAATAACGGTCAAATTAATATACCATTATATTGTAAGCTCATGAAAAAAAAAACAATTTACAACAGTATCGACAGCTTCATCGGGCTAAGGGAAATTGACGAGAAAAAAAGAAAAAACAGCTTGAATAAAATTTTACTTAGGGATAATAAAGGGTCAAGGATACCTAAGCATTTAAAATTTATAATAAAATTTAAAAAAGGACATTCTACCATTACGAAATTAACACAAAGTGGAAATAAAACCTGACACACATTTTTTTCAAAAATTTTTGTTGCTACACAATTTCTCTTAAAATATTAATTTATTGCATTCAAAAATGATTTGATTTTATTTCATCACACAGAAAAAAATACATACATATTATATGATATAATTCAACTCCGATTTGTCACATTCAATGGGAATTAAAATAATAGAAATGAAGATTATGTCCTGCCTATTGTTTGTTCGTCCTTAATCCATTCATTATTTTCCTTTCAAAAAAAAAAAAACAATATGAACTATCGCATTATACGAGTACAAATGCGTGTGTCTATGTGTGTAGATATATCTGTCTATGTATTTTATAAAATTAAATTCAAAAACAAACAAAAAAAAAATAACGAATAAGGAGAAAAATGTTACACCCAACTCAGGACAGACGAGTATCTATGCGGAACGGAAACAAATATTTAATCCAGACAAATTCATTTCACACATTTTATAAATCCTCCTGCCAGCGGAAAAAATAAAAATAAAAAAATTAAATAAAATATGAAAAAAAAATCAAGTCAACGAACGACCAGCCATGGAAAAATTTAATTTGTTTTTAGGTGTGTGTCGCTGTCATTTTTTTCTGTTTTTTTTTTTTCTTTGCTGTGGGAATATTTTATTTTTCATTTTTTTTTATTTTTTAACATTCAAAGTTAGGAGCTAATCCATGTTGCGCAATTTAAATATAAAAATGAATTTCAAAATCTTATTAGGTCTGCCACCGTTCTATGTGTGCATTTCTGAATTTGACTTTGAATGATTTACATATTTTTTGGTTATATTTATATTTTTGTATAATTTAACATTGGTACAAATGATTTTACTGAATTAAGAAGGACATTGACAAATTTATTATCTTAGGGTGATACTGATTTTTTTTTTTGGAAATGTGGTTGGAAGTAGGATATGAAACAGAGGACTTGTTTTTTTTTCATTTACCTACAGTTCTACACACACAAATTTGACGGGAAAAATAAAACAGATGAAATTGTTGTCTGAGGAGATTTTTTTGCATGCATTAAAACCGTGTTTTTTTGGTTAATGAATATTTACGCTACATCGTAAAACTTTACATTGAAAAAAACAACAACGGATTAGTGAACAAAAATAAGTAAGTAATCAGCAACAGATTTTCAGTGAAGATTGAGTTTCGGATTTTGAAATGTAGGTGGCAGTTAAGTAGTTACGTTTGTTAAATTACAGAATAGACTTTTTTCATAAAAAATTTAAATCATTATAAATATTTTTACTATGCCACAAAAATGGTAAAACTAATACGATCAATTATTTAAGTTTGAAGGCAAATAAGTTGATAAAAATTTCCCATTAAGCAACTTTCCCACATTTGTACTTAGTGGTTTTTTTTTTGGAACTTAAATTTGAATAAATGCCCTTTATAATTAACTAGAGGATCTGGCAAACTTTGTTCCGCCCCAATTGAGTTCTAATAGGACGCCTCCCTGTTAGATTGGTCGATATGTCACCGACCGATCAAGATTTTCATAATTCTCGAAATTTACAAAAATATTTTATCTATAATAAAATTATTTGATTTGTATTAAGTTGAAGTTCATCATTTCCTAAAAATTTTAAGACCAGTAAATCTCAGACACTGACAAACTGATGATAGAAGACTTTTATAACTGTATAATGGTGACAGGCAACTATGGACCGACTACTGAAATAATTATAAAAAATTGACAATCAAACTGACAATCAAAAATATTGTTTTTTGCAAGTAGAACAAATTGTACCTGTATGGGAAAATGAAGTTGTTCTATTTACTTTATTCCTCGCAATTTTTAACTATTTTTTAAGTTTTCGCTGGAATACGTCTTTTCAAAACCTAAATCAGCTAAATCGACCAAGTCGTTATTGAGTTTTATTATCGAGACAAACATACAGAAATTGATTTTTATACACAGGAAATTAGGAGGAAATGAAGTAGGTATGGAATAAAAGGGAATCTAGATTGAAATTAAAAAAAAAAACTAATTTTTAAATACAAAACAAATTCCTATTTATGCATATAAACCTCTTGAATCACTCTATACATATATTAAAAAAAAAACTGCATCAAAATCCGTTGCGTAGTTTTAAATATCTAAGAATACACAGCGACAGACAGCAGCAGTGTATTGATTGTATAAACATTTTAAGAAAATAGTGAACCACGATTATATGCAACTTGCTATTAAAGTTGCCGGAAACTTTATTTCCATAGTTTGTGATATCTTTTAAAATCGAATACAATTTCGAACTATGAATAGCTTTTAACCCACTAGGCCTACATTTTCTTGGAAATTTCAACTCAAGCTGTAAAATTTATTGTTAATTTTTCAAATATAGGATATACTTATTTTGGGAGTAATTTAAGTCGAGTGGAAGTTACAAGTGAATCAGGGTTTTTTTTTTTTTGAAACTGCGCAAGCTAAAAATTTCCAATAAAACACAGGTATTAATATTTATTTTATTAATTAATATCGTATACATTTCCGAAAAACATTTTGTTAAATAACGTCCATTCATTTATTTACATGGAATTTTGGTAATATAATTTTCTTTTCAAAACTCTGATCAATATCAACATTATACTGTTCAAAATTCCTTTTTTTCATTCTGTCTTACTACAAAATTTCTGGAATCTCACTTTTGTTAAAAATAATTCTTCTGTTTTAAAAGTTATATTATTTATGTAGAAGAGCAAAAGCCATTATTGGAGATTGGATGAAAATAAAAAATACAACAATATTTTAATGTAATTATTTAAAAAGAAAAGTTTTTTATGTTTGAATATTTAAATTTAAATATGCGTCTCAAATTTATATAAGTAAAAAAAACTGATATTCATTTCCATTCATGAATATTGTTTTAATACATTTTAATTACCTCAGTAATGCAAATGTTTTGATTTCATACATAACATGAAAATACAAAGTTTTACTTAGGAAAAAATCCTTTGAAATTTCCTAGATTCTTTTAATGACTTCCACGAAATAGGGTATACAAGATAAAGTACAAATTATACTAACAAATGACCATTTTATTAAGGAAAATTTTAATAATTATTTTAATAAATGCTGAAGTTTATTGTTCTGATTTTAAACTTATGTATGCATGTATTCAATAGAGACACATTAAACGATGAATGGTACACTGAGGCGTATACACACTTTTTATTTAATTGAAATTGTATAGCAGTGAAAAATAAAATCGTCACGTTTTTGCGTTACGTGCCATGTTGTTTTTTGAATGAATAATCGTATGGGTTGGCGTCACCGAAATGCTCAACTCATGACTGGGATATATGAAATCTTCTCTTTTGTTTCTAGATAGAAAAATGGTGAAAACATCAATGAATTCATGTAGTCCAGTCACTGAGCTAAATTAATGTGATACTTTAATGCTGTGCAGTGCATATCGTTTAAATGAAAACAAATGAATTTACTGAAAAGTTCAATGTATGTATGTATATACAGCATGAGTAGTTTAAATAAAATAATAGCAAAAGAAAACATCTTCAACAAAGTCTTGGAAGAATTAAAAATATTAATAGAACTTAAAAAGAAATAGAAGAATGTTTTGTTTTTTTTTTTGTATTTGAAACATGTTTATAAAAATAACCTTATTTTACATCATACAGGCATGTTAATTAATCATATCTTATTAAGAAAAATGGGAAAATTAAATTGAAAGCAACACAAAACATACGGGCCTGATAAATTTACAATTTTCCTTATTGCCATAAAAGTAGGTTACAAAATCAAAACCTCGAAAACTTTTTCCAAGGTTTTTCATAGAAAAAAATATTAAATTCAAATTTAAGCCTTATTTTACCCAAAAATTCCCTCACCTAGTTTCATTTCTTCAAACTCCTTCATTTCAAACATTCCACTTGGAGTGGACATACATATGTAAGGACCTACTTTGTCAACTTCAGTTACAAAAACAAAAAATAAATTAGCTGGCAACTTTTTCCTATCAATTACCCTTAATCATCGTCGACAATCAAATCTTGATGAATATAATATTTCACCTGAAAAAAATTATATTCCGACAAAAATGGATTCTTATATTATTATTTTTTTTTTTTGTCTAAATCTACGACCATTTCTGGCGATAGCGATGGTGATGGCAATGGTGAAGCGATAAAAACGCCTCTCAAATATACATAATTATATTGTGTGTCCTTGCCCTCCTTACACTCGTACAAACATACATATGTAATGTCTATATGTATATAAAAATATGAAATTATGAAAATATGATTTATTTTTTGAAATCACTCACCTGCCAAAAACTAAGCTTCTGCTTCTGTAGGATTATAATGTCCGCCGAGAACTCTCCTTCATGCGTGAGACTTCAATTGTACGTCCATAACTAGGTATATCTAATAAATGCGAAGATGATGATGAGGGGCAGAGCCAGAGATATGTTTTAATATTCGTATTGTATTTGAACCTAACTATATCCAAAGGTATGTAGGCCGAGGTAATGTATTTAGATTTATTATTATGATTTTTTTTTTTTTTTGATTATTTTTTGTGTATTTTCCACTTGACAAAATGAAATATTTATTATTTTTCTCTCCTTCTACTTGACACTTCTTCTTCTTTTTTGTATTCTCTTATTGTTTTATTCTTGTGTATGACTTCTTTATTCAGCACCAAAAATACTCACACAATCACTTTCGTTTTGTCGAAGGGAAGAACCACATAACAGAGAAGAACAAAATAAAACAAACTTTGATATCCTCTTCGACTTTAGTGTTATATCCTTCGAAAATCACAAGGGTTTTTTTTTCGTCTTCCTTTTTTTGGAATTTCGGTTGACAAAGGAAATAGAATGAAATACCACCAACAAAAAAAAACCGACACGACCAACCTTTATAAAACACCTACACCACTTACACACAGACAAAAGTAAGTTCCATTACGGTAGTCGGGGTGTATACTAGTGACTGGACCAGGAGCAGGAGCAGGACCCGGAGCCGAAGTAGAAGTATAATCATCAGAGCGTTATCATTATCATCATCGTCGTTGGTTGTTGGTCGTCAGCGTATCCGTATTCGTATACATGTAACAACAATCGGGCAATCCTCATGAATCTAGGACATAGCAAGACACAGCTTTTTGACCAAGTTAGTGATGAGGCAATAGGGATGTTGACTGATGTATAGAGTGTTTACCCGAAATGTAAGGACTGTCGTCGTCCTGCAACTAGATGAATTGGTTGGCAAATAAATACAGCCAGCAGGGGTAATGTGGTTGGTTGGTTGGATGGTCATACGAGCATCTCATTGATTTATTTGCAAACATTTATTTTATCCACATTAAATTATTCGCTATAACCGTGCATAGGTAACCGGAATATCCGCACACTTCAAAAAGAATATATCAGGTGACAAACGAAATCGGACTTCCTTTAATTCTCACATTTCACACTGATAACAGAGGAGCGAGACCGACAACGACAATGACAACGAGAACGGGAACGGTGAACGGAAAGGGGAACGACAACGGGAATGACCATAATATGACGCGAATGAGGACTCGAGCAAGGACGATGCTCGTCACGAAACGGAAACAAGCAAACACGAAACTATACCCGCAAGCCCGCAAGCCCCACAACCACAACCCTTGTCCACATTTACATAAAACAGATTCCCTCTTGGAAAGGTATACGTAATTAACAGTGACACACGTCCCGAGAAGGACCCGGAGCAAAAGCAAAGTGGTCGAGATCCGGGTACGAGTGCGAATACCACTCCCGCCCTTCTCTCTAGATCAACACATATAATTACACAGATTACCGCAGCAAATCCTCGTTCCGGGGAATTTTGGGGGGAATTTCGTATGCGAGTTGGTATAGTGTGTGCTTAAATCCCACACAACAGGGCGGCACAGAGCCTTCACTTAAACACCGCACCCGAGAATCAGCCTATACTCGTATGATGAGTATGTGCGGTTCTTGTGTGACAGGATCAAAAAGGACATACACGAGTTTATCTCGAAGATAATTTATTTCCAAATCTGTGTTTATCAGTGCTATTTGCGAAGTATCCCCATATTGTGTATAGATTAGCACCCATAAACACTGCCGCGACTTAAGGGCTGACTCAAAGGATATTCGAACTTAAGGGTTGTGTGTGTTGGCAGCCCGATATGATATTAATGGCAGTCCTATACGCTACGCGCCCGATTACTATTCACACATTGAGCCCATATGAGTGAGTTATTATTTGTATACTACTCGTAGTTGCGGACTAGGATACGTGGAAGAACGTTACGCAATTTAGCCGCCACCGCCGAATGAGCGTGTGTGTGTTTGTTTGTTTTTTTTTTTTTTTAATTCAACCCAAAATCGGTTAACTGTCTGTAACGGTACCTTTGACTAAACTAACCAAAGACCGAACGAATGTATCGTATTGAACTTGTTCCCAATTTGTCCATAACCCTGCCAAGTTCTCTCTCCCTATAAAGTTACTCTCTGGTCGTTGAAGTCTGGCAAAAGCAGAAAGAGAGAGTTGCGCAATAGTTGTATTCGAGTCACCCTGTTTCGACCAAGTGAAAGTGAGCTTTTGGGACATTTTCCTATGGAAATTGGTCCATTTCCATCCATTCCACTGGAAACAGGGGTTTTTTGGGATATCGAATAAATGAATGGACTTGGGTGGCATCTTCCAAAGTGAATGCATTTGGTTTTGTGACCGAATTCGTGTGTCCTTTGCCGTTTCCTCATATTCGAAAGGACTCCAGTAATAATTTGGTACGAGTAAAGTAAGAGAGACAGACGAGGGAAACAGGGATTTTTTTTTTTCTTGTGGTCCAATTGTGCCGTTTGTACGACACCAAAAAATGGGCATTCAAATGTATACCCAGTTAAACTTTAATAGCTACAGTCATAGCTGATATGCTTATAGCCATAAGACTGCTCCGAGAACATCTTGGAAAATTATTCCGGTCATTGGTGAAGATTGCATTAGAACTTCAAAACTATCTTGGATGGCACTTTATCCGGATGTGAGTTTAAGGATTTATTTAATTTTTTTTCTGGTAGGTTTTGGTTTTTCTGTGGCATTGAAATTCGAAAGTGGTCCCCTTTGCCACGTCTCAGTCATCCTGCCTCGTCCTCAACGTCTCGTTGTGTCATGTTGGTCGCCTTCTTCTTCTTCATCATCATGATCATTATCTAACATGTTGTTGATGTAGGTCCTTTTATAGTTCCTCATCCTGAAATGGGCTTGCGTATGTGTGTGTGTAAGTGTGTTTTGTCCTTTTTTCAACAAAACGCTAACATGGCCTTAGTCAGGACTGGAGAGGGAAGCAATTGAAATGAACTTTTGTCATGATGATGATGATGACGATGATGATGGCGGAAGGTAACGGAACACAATTCTACACAAATACCTACGTACCTTCATGGAGTACAGAGGTATTATTATAATAAGGGATGATGAGCATAAAAGTTTTGCTCAATTTAACTTGAAAAATTATTCTTTTTTTTCGTTTTTCGGTTTTTGTTTTTGTGTTGTCTTCGTTAGGGTGGATGTGAATAAAGAAAATGAATTTGGATTGATGAGTGTTGAATAAGGGAGGAGAATAATGTTAGTTGTTTTTTTTTTTTCCTTCTACTCTTTGAAGTGAAAAAAACAAGAAGAAGGACTAGGTTTTGTTTTGACGGATAAAACCAATACAATAAAAAAGTTTTTGTTTTTTTTTTTGTTGAAGAAAATGCCAATGCAAAGAAATATTAAATTTAGTGGGGATGAGGCCAGATGTTGATATAAAGGAATTTATAGGAAAATAGAAATCATTTTATGATTTATAGATTAACCTACTTAGAAAAATTGTGCCTGTTGTACAATTTTTGAAGTTCAATATTCTGAGCTTGTTTATTACAAATTGTATCTTTTATGTAGGCAAACGTGTGGGGGGAGGCTTTTATTTTCAAGGTTTTGAAATTCATGTAAGCTCATTTCTGAGTTGTGGGTCGTGGAATGGAACCTATTCTGGACACTTCTGGTTTTTTGTTTAAGCATGTGACCTTAGAAAACTCCATATGAAGAGTTCTAACGGTCTTCAGATTCTTATCGAATTGTGTGATTTTTAAAAACATTTAGTTGTTAAATATGTATTTCGGCAAAAGTATAGGTATAGCGTGGCTACGAGTTACAAAGTCTATTCGATCTGTAAAATTTTGTACTACTTTTTCCAATCTTACAGTATCGCATTAATGGTGACTTGAATGTTGAGTTCAAGAGTCGTTGGTTTATCGGCGTAAACCTTTGACTTAACATAGCTCCAAAAAAAAAACATCTAGAAGCATTAAGTGGCACGAACTATTGGACCAATTCACAGGACTACTTCTGGAAGTAGAGTTGTCTTTTGCAATAAATTGATGGTTCAGTTGAGAAGTTTTGGATGAAACCAAATATCGGGCTACAACACCAAATCAATTATGTTGTTGATGGTTTGGAATTAAAAACGATTGACAACTTACGCACTAAACAAGACTATATACTCCATGACCTTCAAGATAAGATTAAATTAATTTAGATCATTATATTAAATTTCAAGTCTATTGGCACTTTTTTAATTTCTAACTATTATAAAGTGTTTATTATAAATGATATCTGAAAAGGATTCCCATCGAACACCTTAGGTCACAAAATGCTACATACTTCAAACTACATATTTCTAATCAAGAGTTTTGAATTTGCCTTACATGTATGTAACTACATTTAAGTCTTTAATACCAATTCGAATATAGATTTCTATCAATAATATAACAAATACAATAATTATCTTCTGAGATTTCGTGCATAAATTCGTAAAATACCAAAAAGTCCTTAGGTGTTGAGATTTCATTTTGAATTTGAATCTAAAGATACAAAACAATACAAATACAAATATTATAGGTGAGAAATTCATTTATGAGTATGTATTTTCGAAATACCAAATTTATTCTACATAAAACAAAATTTATTATAATTTTCAATCCCAAAGTGAATTACTCTGATTTTTGAATCCTGAAGACAACAAATCTGAAATATTTAAAAGGAGATTTATTTGAATCAATATTTGATAGAATATTATTTATTAAACTAAAAACTGGAAGGGTTTTTTCAAAATGTTTGCAAGTCTATCAATATCACTGCTCAGGGTCAAAATCCGATACTTAATCGAGTTTTTTTTTTGAGAATTTCCAGAGTTCTGACAATCTATTTATAGTAAAAAGTTGTCCCTAAAAAAATGTCTTGTCCTAACACCTGAACACATCAAGGGTCTATCGTCACTTTACGTTAGCTGGCAAATATGGATCCAGTCAATTTCAATGACAATGCGTTTCAATGTAATTTTGTCCTTTTAAAAAAATTGCTGAAACTAAAAATTCCCATGTAAAAACTTAAGACACTATTATAAATTTCAAATATTTGTCATCTTATTGATTTTTTAATCCACCCGTCTGCATGCCGCCCTCTTCCCCTCTTTATAAGGTAGATTTGTGTCAAAATTATTATGATATGATTTTATTTTCATATCTCTTTCATTCATTTTCATTGATTAAATTCATATCTGCAAGTGTGAGCTTATGAATTGATAATTTTTTTTCTGTATTGGTAATTCACACGCAACTTTTAATACCTGTACGTGTACATACGTATTTGGAGTTCTATTGTCTCAAAACTTTTATCGTAATTGAAAAAAAAATAAGATTCTAGATAACATAAAAGTAGGACATGTTCAATGTACAAATCAATAAGAAATAAAATTGAAAAAAGTTAATGTTTAATGTTAAGTGAAAAAAGAATGTTGTTTTTAGATTGCTTCTCATTTTTATATACGAACAAAAAAGGTTCAAGGATATAATTATGATGATGACGATGCAGATGACAATACAAAAATATTTCAGCAAAGTGCAAATACAAAGGTTCAAGTTCAATAAAAAAATATAGACATCATAATCAAAACAACATCATATAATGCACTATAAGAAAATTAATATCAATTTTTTCGTAAATATTTGCAAAAGTTCACATACGTCAATCGAAAGATACTTAAATTTTTTCAGCTGACTGCAAGTGTCAAAAAGTATTCGTTGACATTTTTAATTAAATAAACATCAAATGAATCATAATCCTGATGCTCATAGGAAAAGCTGATTAATTTCTTTTGATTTCCTATTTGTCCTTGAAGTGTTGATATACCTATGTGTGTTTAAGGTATTCCAGTCCAAGAAAAATATTAAAATTATGCATATCCGTATGCATTTACACTGCACATAGTTTTAAATTTAAAAAAAATCGCAATTCCTTCCAAAAATACAAACTTTCCCGACTTTGATAACCCCTGTGCCTAATTCATCCACCTTACTGTAATCAGATCCATCAAAAAACTCTCTAATTACCCATACAAAAACAACCAAAGAAAATCCTGCCGAACACCAATGGCGTTCGAATAAGTTGAATTTCAGTTTATTACAAATTACCACCAAGTTAAAACGTTTCCTTACTTAAGTGTGTAGTGTATGATACATCTCACGTTGATCATCCCCATTACACTCTGGTGGCGGTACATTATAATACCAACTCCCCCTCTACCCCCCTTAAGACACCTTCTATATCCTCAATTGAAACTACCTGAAAGTTCGTGTTCAACATGTTAAAATAGAATTGTTTATCAAGTGTATTTGTGTTGTTGCTTTGGGAATTTTAAATACGTCCCACACCCAGCCCAGCACATCCTTGAAGAAGGAAGGACTTTAGAGTCCTACATATAGATGATGTGAGGCAATCATGAGAACCAAGGATAAACCATCGATTTTCAACACTAGAGTACCGATACGGGAGTCTACCATCATCACTGCCAGCCGCCATCCACTGCCGCCATACGCCAACGCCAACACCACCACCAGGACTCAACGAACCTGAAAGCTTTTTTAAACTTCTTTTTTTTTTTTCGTTTTTGATGGAAACCTCTCCTACTTCCTACTTTCGAGAACATCCTAACTTTAAATGGATAGCATTCGGCCTGCATTGGCGTCGTCATCGTCGTCGTCGGTCGGTGTCGGTTGGTCTGTCTGTCGGTCGAATCAACCTGAAGGAGCTGAACAGAAGGATCTGTGAATAAAATTAATGGATACCAGCAGCAGGTACGAGAATACTAGTCGAGCATTATACACCTTTACCTTCCCCAAATAGAGGCAAGAGAGATCGATCAAATTTGATAAGAAACTTGTTAGAGTGTTTTTGAACAAGTCGGGTGGGTATGGAACAGCCTCATACCCCTTCTTGTCCTTCCCTCGCTATCGACAGGCAAGCTGCTCCTACTGCTCCTTAAATTCACAGAGCCGAGTTGAGTTGTGGTTTCAAGTTGTTTTGATATGTGAAGGTAGGTCGGCAATGATAGAAGCGAATTTAATCTATGCCGGAGCCGAGAGGAGGAGCGAGTGAACTCTTTTGGCCTATATGGAAGCAAGAGTTTCTCCTATTGCTCAGTCCAGAGCTGTAGCTGGGAAGCCGTAAAATAAATTTGCTTGCCTCCTTCTGTTCTGAGTTTGATATCGAAATGGTTTAAATCGTTATTTTTTCCTTTCCCTTCTTTTTTTTGATCGTTAAAACATTAAATTGGGAAATAAATTCTGCAATCGGAGGTGTTTCCCAATACCCAAACCAGATTAACAGCACATAAGGGAAGGTCTGGGCAGACAAAAATACAATTGAGATTGGCTATCGAGAAATGTTTACCTATACCTGCCTTCCTCCATACAAGATAATATTTTCTGTATTTTATTTTTTGGGCCATATACATACATTATATAGATTCTGGCTAATGGTGGCTTATGGATTGGTACGAGTATTTTTTAAGGGGAATTCCTATTGTTTCAAGACCATGGTTCTTTGAATTTTGAGTGTCCTCAGCTTCTCGAAAGTACTTTGGCTTATAAATGGCCGTAATGATTTTTAACAGGAACTGAAACATATGTCCTTGGCTAATATTCCAGGAGCCAGGGATTTTTTAAGAGCAAGACCTTACATCCCAGATAACCCCCTTTAATAAATCCCTCCTCGTGTTTTCATTCCTGTTTGAGAATCTGGGATTATCTGTTGTTTATTTTTATTGTGATGTGGGCCTTCGTATACATACATACATACACCTAGAGTAGAATAGCCCTTGGGGAATTTTTTTTTTTGGAAAAACGAAATTTATAAACTTTTCTTCCTTCATCCTAAAGGGTAGGGAGGGTACCCCTCCTCACAGACTCACAGCATGCTGGGCAATAGATATTCAAGAGTTAGAGAAGTCTGTCTATAGGAAAGTTTATTGCGTGAACTTTGGCCACGCATAACAGACTTCTGACACACCATGTGACGTATGAAAGGTTTATTATTTTTCCATTGTTTATGATTTTCTTTTCCCACATGAAATGAAAAGATTTTCCTCCAACTCCCACGATTTGGAATAAGAAATAATACATAATTGGTAAAAGAGGGGATTTCCGCATATACATAATATCCTTGATAGGTCTAAAGGTAAAAATCATCTTTGGCTAATATATGCCACAATAATAAAGCAGACAGGTCCGTCCAACAAAAGAACTTGGTTTTGTTAATTACAGTCGACGTGATATGACTAAGTCTATATATATACCTACCAGAAATGAAGCAAACATTGTAGGAGTATTGGTAAGTGATGGGGAATAAAAATCGGGGGGAATCGGTTTTTGGCGAAGATGGACTGGACATGATGATGGCAGGAATAAGACAGTTATACATTGAAGCAAATTAGCATTGAGTGAAGAACAAGGAACAGAACAAAAAAAAATGTTAACATGTTAAGTTGGTTTAGTCCTGAAGGGTTCGTGAATATCAAATATTATATTTTATCTTTATATTGATTTAATTATGTTTACATAAATTAGATATTACAATGGTAGTTCAAGTTTCGTTCTGAAGGTCATAAGTCCCACAAATTATGTTTCCAGTTCTATTTTTAGTGGTGACTTTTTTTTATAAAAGTGGTTTGTAATTTTGTACAATTATGTAAGTTTTTTTTTTGTTAAATACCATTTTGGCCAATTTAAAAATGTTAAAAGACAAATCGGTATCTTTCTGTGGTTTTATTATGTTAATGCCAATTCAATCCATTAAAATCATTTTCACGTTCTAAAATATAAGTATTGTTTAATAATATCAAATGCTAACTTCAGGGCATTTGATGAATAATAAAATCTCAAAATCTTTTTAAGAAATTTAAAGTTCAAGAAATTTTTTGAAATTCTACAAGTTTTTTAAGTTTCGACTCATTTTCTGTATTAACATTTCTTAGAAACGAATATTTGAGATACGTACTTACATTTTGGGCGTTATTGCATTTGATTTGGTATTATAGTGGTTTTAAATCTCTTACGCACTCAAGAACTAACGTAAGAAACTTAAAAACGTCAAATTAATTGCTATATGGGCCGAATCAATCAATATTCATAAAGTTCAAATGATGTTTGAGTATCAATTCTTTAAAACATAAAACGAATTAACAAGAAGGGGGAAAGTTACCCAAAGTATTTCAATATTCAAAAATACGCGAGCTCTTTGGAGCAATGGGACAATTTTTGAATGAATCGCTCTATGTTTTTTAGGTGCAGGGAACCCTGCACCGGTTTTTAGGGTATTGTAACAATATTTTTTGAAACTCAACGAGCTTACAGTCAAAAATATCGAAGCCAAACCGCCTCGCCTATTAATCTTTTCAGCCTATGTTTTGAGTAGTTTAAAACTAATTTGTCGAGGCCAATAAAGATCCCATTGAAATGATTGAAGAAAAAGGGGAGTGATCGAAATTCTGCCAAGGAAGCGTATCAAAACCCCAAACAAAAATTAAATTTGGGAATAAATTACCGAAATGTTTTTTACCCTTTTCATTTTTACAGTTTTTCAGAATCTTTTTTTAAATACTTTATCTTAAGTCGATTTTAGGATGACTTTTACATAATTTCTGTTTGCACTTGTGAAAATATCTTAAGTCAACTTAAAATGATTTACGATTTCATAAAACCTTATAAAAAGTCTTAAGACTATTTAAGGTTTTAAAATAAAGAAGACCACAAAATCTAATGTGGACTTCTACCTCGTTTTTGAGATAGAAAGATTCGAATGAGAAATCTTAAGTCGACTTAAAGATACTTTATCTTTTTAGTCGAATATTAAAAGTCAACAGAAGAGCTCTTCGGGACAAGCTCTTAGCCTCACCCCCCAATTGTGCAGTTTACGATCGTTTAGTACTAATTCTTAGACGGCTACTGTCAAAATTTCAGTCAAATTGGAGTCTTAGTTTTTTTTTACCAAGTGTGGAATTTAGCTTGCCTCAGAATTTTAGTACAATAGAAGAGAGTAATATTGATCGTTGATTCGATTTTTTTTTTGGAGGGTTATTCACCCACCGATATCAAAAAGTAGGTACGTACTCCTTCTAGGGCTACTTTCAAAAATTCCCTCAAAAATGACTTTGAGTATAGTATTGACTTAGGACAACGTGTCAAAGATCCACGATCAAGTATTGAAGGTGGGTCAGATTGCTGAGAGGTACATCGTTTGCTCACTTCAACAGCAAGACCACTTCAGAGCAGATTTTAAAGCTGGTTAATCAAAATTTGAATAAGTTTCTTCATCGTTTTGTGACTGTCGACAAAATATGGATCCACTGGTTCACACCAGAGACCAAGGAATATTCGAAACAGTGAACTTTAATCGGCGAACTTGATACAAAAGAAGGCAAAGACTGTCAAATCAGCCGGAAAGATAATGGTTTTTTTTTGAATTCAGAAAGGCTCTACTTTGCCGAATATATATGAAACTTAACATACATTTAAATGACTCAACGTTACGTGGAAAGATCATATTGTTTGGATCTTGATCCTAAAGGACTCAAAATTTGAAAGTACCTACTCTCTTTGTTCCAAAAAAATAAGGTTAAATAAATGCAGATTTCTCTTACTGATTTTAAAAGTCAAATTCTCAAGATTTCTCTTAAACAGTCACCTTCCTTTAAATACCAATCGTTTTGGATATGGACTCCTTACATTTTAATTTCGCTCCCTTTGCTATGAGTTCTTGATCTATAACGGGGTAATAAACACATTTGTGGCCTTGAAAGCTGAAAGAAATATTTTGTCTGAATAATTTAAAAAGTTAATGTTTTTGACTTTATTTTAACTCAAATGATTGGCTCTTCATATTTCTATTTATTTTTTGGTTTGTTTGGCAATTTATGGCTAACTTTGTGGCTAAAAACAAATAATACATTTCAAATAATTTTCTAAAATAAAATGAATTCTCTTATTCAATTATATCTATAATAATAATAAAAAAATAACATTAAACCTAATAAATAGAGGGTTATCCGAAGGCAGATCAAAAGTTTTGCAAAACAACGTCTTTGATGTTCTTCTTTCTGGCCAAAGGGTAATTCCCAAGAGCCATCCCACCATCATCATAGATTATAATTCGCAAAAAAAATGAGATATTTATTCGACTTTACTCAGCAAGAAATTTAAAATTTATAAAAAAAAAAATACTAAAAGTGCTTTAAGATTATTATTGAACATCCCATATTATAAAAATTTCAAGGATACCAACGAACGTCGTTGTCGCTCTTTGGTAAGGACTTTGAATATATCCCAACAGATTTATCCTCCTCTCAAAGTCAACCTCTCCTACATTTATACATTATGAAAAATATTATTCAATCAGTTTAGTGATATCCAGATTAAATTTTATTTTATCGAACATATGGCCACAGTCGGATGGGATTCGTATTTATCAACTCCAGACACGTTCCGTGAAAAACACTAATTCAAACATACACCAATCCCTATATAGCAGCCAAAGACGTTCCCAAATAAAAAAAAAAAAATAATAACAAATCCCTTATAGAAAATGTGCTTCAGCTTATGGAATAAAGTCCGCTATAAGGATATTGGTATCCCTTAGCTCAAAAAGACATAAGCGAAAAGCGACTCCGAAGAGGTTGTGAGTTCACAATTATAGATGAGCATCAACAATCACTGTTTGGATACCAGTACGAGGATATACAATATACATATGTACATTATAAGGACTCTCATCGTATCCTTGCCC
The DNA here is from genome assembly GCA_905146935.1 of Scaeva pyrastri. NCBI lineage: Eukaryota > Metazoa > Arthropoda > Insecta > Diptera > Syrphidae > Scaeva > Scaeva pyrastri. The sequence goes on along the minus strand of LR989929.1, from coordinate 18,384,290 downwards.
GACAGCATTGACACATCATGGAATGAAAACACCAGCACTATAAATCTTTCATTTATTGAAATCAAAATGAACAAAAAAAAAAAAACAACAACAACAAAATAAATAAATAAATCGAAGTATAAAGGACACAATGGCAAACATACGTTTATATAACATGGCAGTTCGTTTAAGTTGAGTCCTCGGTCGGGCTCTTAGCCATAAGTGGCAAACCGGTAAAGATTTTTTCCCTGTTTCCGTTTCCTCTTCTGTTTTGACTTTGTAACTTAACTGCTCCTGAACGAGTGTACATACTTTTATTCTTGGTTATGTCACGTCTCTTGTGTCCAATTTTGCGGACAATTTTAACATGGTGGCCATATTGTGTTTGTTTCAATAAAAAACACTTATTGAGTGGTAAATCTATGTATTTTTAAATATAAGTTTTTTTTTATATTTTGGAAGTTGGAACCCTTATCAGTTAGCCGTGTAAGAAGATCAAACTTCAAATAGTGTAGACGACGACGCTTTGACACAATGGAACGCACTGTGGTGTATACGTACTTTTTTCGAGATCGTCGTTTAGTGGGTTAAAAGCATTTATCTTAAGGTTAATTTTTTTATCTTCGGATAAGGATATTAAATTAATTTCATTATTCTGAAAATTGTGATGTACATTCTCAATTGATAATTGCCGAATTTTAAATATAAATGACATTTATTTTGCTGAATAATAAAGTATTGTTATTTCTAAGACTTAAGAATCAAGCATATTAAAGGACGTTTTTTTTAGACGTGTAATTTTCAATCTAACAATACATATTTCGGAATTTAGTTTTTTGAAAGCTGTCACTTGATTTAAGCTCAATTTAGTTTGCCATTTAATAATGAATAGACTTACTTCTAAATAAAGTTTGCAAATTGTCAAAATTTATTACCAAAATAATGGTTCGGTTCACAAGAAGCAGAGTCGGTAATTCGAGCAATGATGGATCGTTTTTGCACCAAATTTTCTCTAGTGAATAATGCGCATCCTCAGACACGCCGTACAGTACGTACCGAAGACGGTATTGCTACTGTGGAGCCGAGTATCGAAGAAGACCTGTATAAGTCCATCAGTCATCACGTGCAACAATAGGAACTGTGGTCATCAACTTTATTTAAGATTTTGAGGAACAATCTTCGTTTGCGGGCTTACAAAATCCAACTCGTGCAAGAATTAAAACCGAACAACCATCAAGCACGTCGCACGTTTGATGAATAATTTGGCCCAAAACGAGTTGGCCACCGATCCCGATTTTCACAAGATAAAATTTTGTTCAGCGATGAAGCTCAGTTTTGATTGAATGGTGACGTTAATAAGCAAAATTGTCATATTTATAAATGCTGGATTATTTTTTCTTGACGTGGGATTATATAAAGTTGCAATTGACGCCTTGGGAAAAAATATCCGGAACTTTATTGTTGAAGTACGGCTCCAATTGCTTGCAAAAAGTGGGTCTCTCGGCTAAAACTTATTCCACTTGCCACTTGCCCAATTTTATTTTTTTTAAATAATGGCAAACTTTTATCTTGATAATTAATCCAAATTCTTGACCATTATATTAAATTGTATGCATTTTATTTCTTTTTTGAAAATCACACTTCCAAAAACACAGCCTTGACTTTATCATTTTCTATTAAGCAAGTTAAAAATTGTACTTGCTGAAATTGATTAGAGTTTTGTGTTTTATTACGCCTATTCAAAAAAGTCGTATACCTGGAATCATATCCCAAAAATCTCAATTGAATTAGTAAAGGAGCAACACTAGCATCATAAAATAATGACGTCGTTAGTCGTTAGCTCGAATTTCATTTTACAAAGTCAAATCGCTAGAGAACTGCAATCGTACAAATTCCTTGACATCGTTACCGACGAGTTTTAAATGACCGATTGATATTTCGGAAAGGAATGTATGGCAACCCTGCTCATCACTGTACACTGTACAGACTACCAAATTCCTTAGTCCTGTCCACATCGTGTTCCCGTGTCAGAGCTTATAGTATACGAGTATATCTAAGTCTTACGAAAAAGTAGAGAAAAACAAATAATATAAAACGAAATTCCCAGGATGCCAGTTTTATTTGGTGCTAAACAGTAAACGTGTCAGGCTTTACAATTCCAATACATCCCGTCCACCTATTACACCCACTATATGCTCGTACATCCGCGCGAACGACCACCACAGCTATGACATAGTATAGGTACACAGAGTGCAAACACATAAGTTCTGCCCTATTCCCCCATACCCAATCCCTATTCCCATCCCAGTCGCCCATCCAGTCCGCCATTCCAATATCCCGGCAGCTAATGCCTTGGGGTTGCCCAACACTGCTGTGCGGTTAGTTTGAAAGTAGCATCAGACACACCAAGGCTGAAACGTCAATTTAGAAAAGACAATGGTCAAAGCCGCAACCGGCAGGACTTCGGGGGTAATTCCCTAATGGGAGAGACCTCCTCTCCTCTCGCATAAGACAATTTTATGTGCATGTTGGTAAAGAGGGTGTGGTAATGGTGAATGGTATGGCATGGCTTAGTACTCGTACACAAGTTCCTTGCCTTATCCTATCCTGTATAATAGTCTGGGATATTGGAAGTTCATTTGTTTCAGGAAATTTTATGATGGCATCAACACTTACTTGTGGTGTGGCCAGTAAGTTTGCCGTGTCCAATGTCCATGTCCTGTAAAGTGTGCAGTGTCCAGTGTATAGAGTCCATGTCCATGGACTTAGATCCAACTTAGTCAAAACTTAACATCATCATCATTATCATTGGCCATGATGATAGTCGGGTTCGTGTTCGTCATAGAAAGTAGTCTTCCTCTTCCTCTTTGGTATAGGTATAGTAGATCCAGTCAGGCACAAACGATGTTACAAGAAGAAGTGTGTATGGGAGTCCTTTAGTGTTTTTGTCAGCTATTCCCAAAGAAGTAAAAACTTTCAAGTGGAGTGATTAAGACCCTATTAACATTCGGGCCAAAAGGAAGGAATGGCAAAAGGAAAGAAAACGGAAAGGGAATTTTTCATCCTTATCGCAATGTTTGAGGATCTCTTGAGGGTCATGGTATAAAACTCTGCTATTATGCCACATACCATATGCCACTTGCCACCACACAGACTGGCTCTGAAGGGTATGTTGATATAATGACTGATGGATTACTCTGGTGTTGGTTTTGCCATATATGTAAGCAGTGTTTGGCGATAAGGAGTGGCTTGGCGCTTGGGATTGTCGTGAGGATAAAAATTGTTGGTGTTCAAATTAAGTGGAAATACCGTCGAGGAATTTTAATAAAAAAACGAATCTCATTTATATTGGTTTATTTTTTTGTGCATTTCGGAGTTCTCAGTATTTACACTTTGTTTGATTAAATAAAATTTATTATTGATGATAGTTTTTGTTTTTTTAAGTGTTAACAATTCAAACGACCATTTTTTATGGGAAATTATTTTTTGTTTTAATTTTAATAATTACAAAATTTGTGGAAACAATAAAATTTCCAGAATTAGTTTAATCTAGTTCGATATGAACAAATTTTTTTATTGACAAATTGCAAACTGCACAGTGCACTGTTGTGATCTGCCGGTATTTTGACCCATTTTACGGTAAAATGAATTTGTTTAGGCCATTCAACTGTAATACTTTTCAGTCCTAAAAAAGCCACCTAAATTTGATATTGACTCAAAATGTACATCAAAAACATCTCTGAAAAAAATGAAATAAAATTCGGTTTTTAAGCATTTTTTTTGTAGTTGTAATAAACTATCACTGGAGAAGGGGCAGTCGAAGAGGTGAACTCCATTGGGATGGGAATATTTGTGAAAATCTACTTTAAACTTGTTAATTTTCGGTGTTCATTGATTTCGAGAAGGCTCTTGATAGCAGCGTCAACAGGGAGTTTATCAGGTTGGCTTTGCGGAGAAGGAAAGAAACTCAATTTAATTGTCACCCGGAGGCAGGTTGTCAGAAGAATTTGAAGTCCAAAGTGGGGCCAGACAGGGCTGCATACTGTCACCAATCTTGTTTTGTTGATGCACCATGCACTGCGGATAGTTTGACAGAAAGCAGTTTGACTACGCAGGCGATATCGTTTGATTGCTCTCTCACAGGATAATGGATCTCCTTCAAATGGGGTTCAAAATCAAAAATGGAAAAACTTAGATGTTCAGCCTTGGAAGCTCGCAGTTATCATAGAGCTTACAATACTTTGGAAGTATTATCTCTACTTAAGGAGGATCCAAACTAGACATCGCCAGATTGTTTAACTCTAAACGTCGAATCAGTTCTGCTATATGGTTGCAACATCTGGAAAATAATAACAACAATAACCAGGAAACTTCAAACCTTCGTTAATAGGTGTCTTCGAAAAATCTTACAGGTTTTCTGGCCTAATCAGTAATCATATCTCTATAACGAGGACTTACATAGGCGAACAGGTCAGGAACCCATCGATAGCATTATAAATGAAGGTGCAAGTTACAGTGGATTAGACACACGCTTCAAAAAGGTAATGACTACATTGCGGGTCAGTAATTTCTAGTGCTAGTCTATTTGACAACGCTATTGAGAAAAGATGATTTTAAAAAGGATTCATGACAAACTTTAATCTTGGTAAAATTCTGACAAGATTCTATTTGCGAAGAAGCACATTCTGGCTTGCCAAAGCATTATGTAAGGACTACGATTGAAATAGTTGGAGAGACATTTTGAGGGACCCTAGATTTTTTGTTTAATTTAATTTTTTTCCATTTCCAACATTTCAAAATGCCTTAAATCATACTTACATATATATGTATGTTATAAAAATTAAATAATCATGAACTACTACTAATCAACTTGTCTTTCATATTATGTTTAATCTCTCGAATGCAACCCATCCTTAAATACTGCTGATTTTATGTAAAATGTTTCAATTCAAAATCCTTATAATTTTTTCAGACTTATATATGTAGTGTTCAATAGAAAAAATTGAATAAAACGTTTTTAACTCATACTCGTAATGGTCTTGACTCGAAGGCATTAAATGCACAGCACATCAAAATCCCCATCGAAACAAAAACCACAAATCATAAGATGAAAGCATAGGATCATTATCTTCACCAAAGTCACGACTTTTGCATACAAACATGAGAGCTTTTACATATTATACATACATACATATGGTATGTAAGTATGTACTCGTATGTATTATATATGAATGCAAATAACTATATCAACCAAAAGTTCTACTTGCCTAGCCTGGATCACACAGTATCGGCCATGCTAGAGTGGTCTTAGTCTTCTCAGCAGGTAAGAAACGATGGCCCTTCATCATCGTCGTCGTTTGCGTCTTGCATTTTCGTAAAGGATAATTATGGTACATAGTTGCAAGGATAAACCTCAACCTTACTATAGCACCATCTCTAGACTTGGCCCGGCTGCTCCACCACCGCTTGGAACACCTAAATGAATACGGGATATATTCTATATGATTCTTGATTCCACATGAAAAGTGGATAGAAATTTATACACATTCGTTGGAACACACATACATGGACCTCTATAAATCATAGAAGACGTCGTCGTCATAGTCTGTGTAAAACTCATGGTGGAATAGTAAAATGGCAATAGGCAGTCAGAGTCAGAGTGAGTCTTGGGAGTTTTCATGTGTCAGGCCAACAAATGAAGTAGTTCATGTCAACTTCTCTTTTGATTCTAGTTTCTATTAAATTCTCTGGAACATCCACATAACGGTATGTACATATATAGTTTTGAATGGGATTTGGGGAAGACACTTGTCAGTTGGATGTTTAGGAATTTTTTGTATAATATTTTTTCATCGTGCAAACAAAGTTTCTTTGTTTTTTTTTGGCCATATGCAGACTGACTTTTTAGTTTGTGAGTTTTTAGTTGATATTTTATTTATTTAAGTAGGAATTTAGGTGTTCTATGTTGAGTTAAGTACCCATTTAATAGAGATGGAGTTGTTGTCTTCTGAAATGTATGGATTCGGAATCAAGTGGCAACTGTTCTCATTTTCGTTAAAAATTGGACCTATTTTGAAAATGCAATTGTTGGCATCAATTAGGCGATACTTTCAACGACAATTGGAAATAAAATCAAATCCGTGTGATTAATAACGAAATCCATGACATTAATACTACTTCCTTCGCATATAAATTTACCAAGTAGCGACTTTTCATCTTTTTGATTTAAGCTAGCAGATGATACAACACAAGATGCAAGTACAAGAGGAACATAGATAATAAGGAACAAGCAACAGAAGAACAACATCTTTTTCGAGATTTAGTTGCCTAAGCACACGAATGTACTCAAATCTTTTTACAAAACGAAGGATTCATAGTCTAGGACCTTCAAATTCAAAGTTAATCAAAGTTACTTAAATGCACTAATGTCAAAAATGTTCTTAAAAATACTTCATATGTCTTTTTTCTTTATTTTATTGATCATTATTTCTTATAATAATTATTTTTTGTGATAAGAAAATGCTATTTTAAAAAAGTTCACACTGGGCGTATGCGTAACCTTTTTTTTTAAATTTTGAATTTAAACATTATTTTTGTGAGCAATACAATATTTCAACTTAATCATTAAAAACCATTCATAATTTATTTCAACACATTCATTAAGCTTCAGTAAAAACAATTGACGTTTATTACAATAGATGTAGCGATTTGCATGTTTTATGCAAATTAAGACAAGGATAGTGTTGGCTTAAAAATAGCATTTACACACCTATACACGTACAATGTACATAAATGCACATGGGACCATATTCCAACGTACCTACATTTTAAAGCCTTTAAAATTAAAATACTCTCTCCATCATCAGAATTTTGTTAGGTTTATACGGTATCATTTGAATATGGAGCACTGCACCACATTCGACATAAAAAAAGACTATGGACGAGGGAGGACAAAGGACATCTTAAGGCCCAGAAATAAAATCTTAATTTTAAATACATACAGATACAAGGACACATGTATACCTGCATACAACCACAATCGAAGTTATTATAATTCCTACAATGTCCAAGCACACCTAACCTATGTACATATTCTACTTCTATATAATATATAGTCATTGGTATAGTACGTGTGTGGTCACCTTAAAACCCAATCTTCCTTATTGGACACACAAACTCCTCCGAGTTACTCCTTTCGATTTGACAAAATTTGCATGATTTCATATTCGCTTAATTTACTGTTCAATCGATTCTTTTAAAATATTCTTTGAAATTGCAATGGGGAAGGGAGTGTGGTTACTAATGGCTTAGTATTCCAGCCAGAGATAACGAAATCAAAAATCGTGTCCAGGAGATACCTTTTATTTGCGGCACCAGAACCAAAAACGAAAAAGGACTGCATCCAATCATGCTAATCGGATCGAAGGGATTTACCATTGTGGACCCGCCGGAACTGTAAAAAATACTAGCATTGCCATTTACCAAACCCAGGCTAAAGTCCTGTAGATGCATACATATATACATACATGTATGTGTAGGTATAAGATCGGTATAACTTAGCCATAGCGAACTTGTTACCAGGATGCCATCGAATGCACGGCTGATGGCAGGATATGATGGGATATAGGTGGTTTTTGACGTTCAGGTGCATCAGCTCCTTCATTTGTTAACGGTGTGAACTGTTCAAACATTGTCGTAACTCGTTCAATCGAAGTTCATTTAATGTAGGGCAAATTGTGCACGAAATACACATACATACATATGTATATAGACTACACTTGTATATGGCACCGTCATCGTCATGATGATATTGGGATTGTCTTCTATCAGTTTGTTTTCAAAGAGTTGCCACTTTTATACGAGCCAAATTTTTTGAATAGGCTTCCAATAAGTACCTTATCGTTCTTATTCTTGATACAAAATGTAGTCTAGTGGAGATCCTTTTTTATTCTAAGGATTCTATTATTATTTCAGCAAAATGTGAATAATATGTAATTGGATTAATGACGTTGTTTGAGCTGATTTTGTCTTATTGTGTTTTTGAAGCTTGTTCTCTATTCTCGTTCTCGTAAACGACTTTATTGATTTGGATAAAAATATAAAAAAAAATCTGTGCTTAGTTAAAGGTTATGTTTCAATGTTAATCTCAAAATTGACGTTTTTTAATAGACATCATTTTTATTTATTTATAGTTTAAAATCTTTATTTTTTAAGACTTACAATAATTGTAATACCAATTTTCTTAATATTGACAGTAAAATTCTCTAGAAGTTAAGTTTAAACTCACGGTTGTTTTTGTCAATGGTTTAAATGTTTCTTGCCCAGATTTTTTGTTATTAGGGATTGCATGAAAACAGAATGAATCAGCAACAAATTGTTAACAAATTGTCAACATCAAATCTTAGTTTGATTTTTTTTTTGTAAATTCCTTTTTGTACTCATTAAAAGATCACCAGTGTGGGAACACTGAATTTTAAGTTGGATTGTAACGTAATAACCCAGAAACCATCAACCCATCGTAGATGCTGATGGTGGATGGCTTTGGCTGACTGTTGCTCTACTCTACCAACTCACTATTCTACTCCAAGGATATGAGATTTCTGTCTTCTCGTCGTCGCACCACCATTGGATGGCATATTGCTGCATATTTTGGAGACCTGTGTCCTAGCTGTAGGCTATGGGCATCATCAAGGTCTGCGGTCTAAAGTAACGATAAAGGATCCGAATTCAAACTAGATCCAGAACTCAACAACATTCAATTGACTGATTTTATTGGTTTATGTTAATTTTCCTCCATCCAAAAAGGGTGGTAACGGTAAGGTTATGTTAACATATATAAACATACATACAAAGTAGATGGTATCTGTAAGTTTATGTAGTTGTGATGCGGCAAAACTTGTACCATTAATGGTTCGATAGGTGCTGAGAATTGTTGTACTTGTGCAAATAATACGCGAACGTTTATGCGCTGCACTGTAGTATAAAATGGAACTATACAATACATCCGTTTATAGTGTTGTACAATTGTACATATGTTTGCAATTGAAGAAAGGAAAACTGGTTGGAAAATGTCCATTCATCAGAAATAGAAATGGGACAACAACCAGCATTGGATTGTCATCCTCTTCTTAGAATTCTGGCTAACGAACAATATCATAAGGTCTTGGAGTGAGGGTTTCTCGGGGTTCCAGATTGATTTTCACTAGAAAACACTATTTAGAAATTCGATGGCAATTAACTTCAACCGCAGTTTATATGTAGTTCCGTTTTTTAGTTTGACTTGCGAAATCTCAAAGAATTTTCTAAGAATTTTTAGAAGGATGAAATTAATAGACAGTCCAAATTTGAATGGAGAGCTCCATTTCGATTAAACTTAATATACCAGTATTCATTTTTTGAGTGAAACCTTGAAGTGTGAATCGATTTTGTTTTTATATTCAAAAGACTTTTAAAAAAAGTATTTCCATTCAATTGACTGCAATACTAAAAAGACTGCATTCTGTTACACATCTGGTAGGGTGGCAGCACTGTTTGTGATGAATTCCCTATAATCTACGACTTTTCAAATATTCTCCATTTCATTCTACCACCCACACCATATTATTAACTTAACTCAACATTCTCCTTTTTGTTTTCGTCTCCCCCAAAATTTATATTTTGTCTTTGTTTTTGTCTTTGTCTTTGTCTACTCTACACCACACCAACTCAAATCGTCTCTTTCTCCTTCAAATCTTTAGCTTAACACAGACACGGACATGTACGAGTATACCAACTACCAACAAAAAGAAAGTTTATTTCACACTGCTACACCGCAACCTGCAACCGCATTGTCTTGTCAAGCCATAGAAGAGACAGATATGAAAACAGAGTCAAAACTAATCAGCTGGATTATTACTTGCGCACAAGACTTAACATGATTTTTCTCCAGTTTGCAAAGTGCTTTCGCTTTCGTCGCTTGCACTTCGTTATTTTTCTTTTTGTTACGAGTTCGAAGATAAATTTTAATAATATTAAATGTGCGGTGCTCGAATAAAATAATAAAAATATCAAAATGAGAATCGAGTCATCAAGTTTATTGTATTTTTATAAGAAAGTAGTAAATTTTTAGTGTTTTTGTGTGTTTTTTGGGTGAAATAAAAAAAAAGAATTTACCGGAGGAGTTCTAGAAAGTGTTCATTTAATTTTGTCGGCCTTTATTCACGGTTTCAGCCTCGTAAGGGTAGAGAAGTGTGAACGACTAACACGCAATTATATTTGGAGGGAATGCTCAAATTCAAATATGAATTTTCTTTTGGAGGTTAAGTTATTTATTAACTTTTAAATTACCTACATACATATATTATAAATTATTTAATATAAAGCTTTGAAAATAATGTATATACATACATACATATTATGTACATGTATTAACAAATTAGTTTTCATCAAAATGTCATTTGGCGAGTACCATTATTTTCAATATTGTTAGCAGTATTTATGCAAGTAAAAACATCATAAAATTGTCCCTCTAGGATCGATTTGGCCGAGATACAGCGTTTTGAAGGATAAACTTGGATTTTCCTCGATAACTTTTCGTAAATATTTTTGTACGCGGAGAATTCCAGCATCAGAATAGTGAAATTTCAGCCTCCTAAGTGGAAGGGTTGCCGTCGAAAAATGGGAAAATGTGGCAATTTTGGACCCTCTAGGGCTTCGTTTGGCCGAGATACAGCGTTTTAAAGGGTAAACTTGCATTTTCCTCGATAACTTCTCGTAAAAATTTTTGTTCGCAAAGATGGTTACACCGTTGGAAAGAGGAGAATTCCAGCATCAGAATAGTGAAATTTCAGCCTCCTAGGTGGAAGGGTTGCAGAGATATGCGCCGTCAAAAAATGGGAAAATATGGCAATTTTGGACCCTCTAGGGCTTCGTTTGGCCGAGATACAGCGTTTTAAAGGGTAAACTTGGATTTTCCTCGATAACTTCTCGTAAAAATTTTTGTTCGCAAAGATGGTTACACCGTTGGAAAGAGGAGAATTCCAGCATCAGAATAGTGAAATTTCAGCCTCCTAGGTGGAAGTGTTGCAGAGATATGCGCCGTCAAAAAATGGGAAAATATGGCAATTTTGGACCTTCTAAGGCTTCGTTTGGCCGAGATACAGCGTTTTAAAGGGTAAACTTGGATTTTCCTCGATAACTTCTCGTAAAAATTTTTGTTCGCAAAGATGGTTACACAGTTGGAAAGAGGAGAATTCCAGCATCAGAATAGTGAAATTTCAGCCTCCTAGGTGGAAGGGTTGCAGAGATACGCGCCGTCAAAAAATGAGAAAATATGGCAATTTTGGACCCTCTAGGGCTTCGTTTGGCCGAGATACAGCGTTTTAAAGGGTAAACTTGGATTTTCCTCGATAACTTCTCGTAAAAATTTTTGTTCGCAAAGATGGTTACACCATTGGAAAGAGGAGAATTCCAGCATCAGAATAGTGAAATTTCAGCCTCCTAGGTGGAAGGGTTGCAGAGATATGTGCCGTCAAAAAATGGGAAAATATGGCAATTTTGGACCCTCTAGGGCTTCGTTTGGCCGAGATACAGCGTTTTAAAGGGTAAACTTGGATTTTCCTCGATAACTTCTCGTAAAAATTTTTGTTCGCAAAGATGGTTACACCGTTGGAAAGAGGAGAATTCCAGCATCAGAATAGTGAAATTTCAGCCTCCTAGGTGGAAGGGTTGCAGAGATATGCGCCGTCAAAAAATGGGAAAATATGGCAATTTTGGACCCTCTAGGGCTTCGTTTGGCCGAGATACAGCGTTTTAAAGGGTAAACTTGGATTTTCCTCGATAACTTCTCGTAAAAATTTTTGTTCGCAAAGATGGTTACACCGTTGGAAAGAGGAGAATTCCAGCATCAGAATAGTGAAATTTCAGCCTCCTAGGTGGAAGGGTTGCAGAGATATGCACCGTCAAAAAATGGGAAAATATGGCAATTCTGGACCCTCTAGGGCTTCGTTTGGCCGAGATACAGCGTTTTAAAGGGTAAACTTGGATTTTCCTCGATAACTTCTCGTAAAAATTTTTGTTCGCAAAGATGGTTACACCGTTGGAAAGAGGAGAATTCCAGCATCAGAATAGTGAAATTTCAGCCTCCTAGGTGGAAGGGTTGCAGAGATATGCGCCGTCAAAAAATGGGAAAATATGGCAATTTTGGACCCACTAGAGCTTCGTTTGGCCGAGATACAGCGTTTTAAAGGGTAAACTTGGATTTTCCTCGATAACTTCTCGTAAAAATTTTTGTTCGCAAAGATGGTTACACCGTTGGAAAGAAGAGAATTCCAGCATCAGAATAGTGAAATTTCAGCCTCCTAGGTGGAAGGGTTGCAGAGATATGCGCCTTCAAAAAATGGGAAAATATGGCAATTTTGGACCCTCTAGGGCTTCGTTTGGCCGAGATACAGCGTTTTAAAGGGTAAACTTGGATTTTCCTCGATAACTTCTCGTAAAAATTTTTGTTCGCAAAGATGGTTACACCGTTGGAAAGAGGAGAATTCCAGCATCAGAATAGTGGAATTTCAGCCTCCTAGGTGGAAGGGTTGCACAGATATGCGCCGTCAAAAAATGGGAAAATATGGCGATTTTGGACCCTCTAGGGCTTCGTTTGGCCGAGATACAGCGGTTTAAAGGGTAAACTTGGATTTTCCTCGATAACTTCTCGTAAAAATTTTTGTTCGCAAAGATGGTTACACCGTTGGAAAGAGGAGAATTCCAGCATCAGAATAGTGAAATTTCAGCCTCCTAGGTGGAAGGGTTGCAGAGATATGCGCCGTCAAAAAATGGGAAAATATGGCAATTTTGGACCCTCTAGGGCTTCGTTTGGCCGAGATACAGCGTTTTAAAGGGTAAACTTGGATTTTCCTCGATAACTTCTCGTAAAAATTTTTGTTCGCAAAGATGGTTACACCGTTGGAAAGAGGAGAATTCCAGCATCAGAATAGTGAAATTTCAGCCTCCTAGGTGGAAGGGTTGCAGAGATATGCGCCGTCAAAAAATGGGAAAATATGGCAATTTTGGACCCTCTAGGGCTTCGTTTGGCCGAGATACAGCGTTTTAAAGGGAAAACTTGGATTTTCCTCGATAACTTCTCGTAAAAATTTTTGTTCGCAAAGATGGTTACACCGTTGGAAAGAGGAGAATTCCAGCATCAGAATAGTGAAATTTCAGCCTCCTAGGTGGAAGGGTTGCAGAGATATGCGCCGTCAAAAAATGGGAAAATATGGCAATTTTGGACCCTCTAGGGCTTCGTTTGGCCGAGATACAGCGTTTTAAAGGGTAAACTTGGATTTTCCTTGATAACTTCCCGTAAAAATTTTTGTTCGCAAAGATGGTTACACCGTTGGAAAGAGGAGAATTCCAGCATCAGAATAGTGAAATTTCAGCCTCCTAGGTGGAAGGGTTGCAGAGATATGCGCCGTCAAAAAATGGGAAAATATGGCAATTTTGGACCCTCTAGGGCTTCGTTTGGCCGAGATACAGCGGTTTAAAGGGTTAACTTGGATTTTCCTCGATAACTTCTCGTAAAAATTTTTGTTCGCAAAGATGGTTACACCGTTGGAAAGAGGAGAATTCCAGCATCAGAATAGTGAAATTTCAGCCTCCTAGGTGGAAGGGTTGCAGAGATATGCGCCGTCAAAAAATGGGAAAATATGGCAATTTTGGACCCTCTAGGGCTTCGTTTGGCCGAGATACAGCGGTTTAAAGGGTAAACTTGGATTTTCCTCGATAACTTCTCGTAAAAATTTTTGTTCGCAAAGATGGTTACACCGTTGGAAAGAGGAGAATTCCAGCATCAGAATAGTGAAATTTCAGCCTCCTAGGTGGAAGGGTTGCAGAGATATGCGCCGTCAAAAAATGGGAAAATATGGCAATTTTGGACCCTTTAGGGCTTCGTTTGGCGGAGATACAGCGTTTTAAAGGGTAAACTTGGATTTTCCTCGATAACTTCTCGTAAAAATTTTTGTTCGCAAAGATGGTTACACCGTTGGAAAGAGGAGAATTCCAGCATCAGAATAGTGAAATTTCAGCCTCCTAGGTGGAAGGGTTGCAGAGATATGCGCCGTCAAAAAATGGGAAAATATGGCAATTTTGGACCCTCTAGGGCTTCGTTTGGCCGAGATACAGCGGTTTAAAGTGTAAACTTGGATTTTCCTCGATAACTTCTCGTAAAAATTTTTGTTCGCAAAGATGGTTACACCGTTGGAAAGAGGAGAATTCCAGCATCAGAATAGTGAAATTTCAGCCTCCTAGGTGGAAGGGTTGCAGAGATATGCGCCGTCAAAAAATGGGAAAATATGGCAATTTTGGACCCTCTAGGGCTTCGTTTGGCCGAGATACAGCGTTTTAAAGGGTAAACTTGGATTTTCCTCGATAACTTCTCGTAAAAATTTTTGTTCGCAAAGATGGTTACACCGTTGGAAAGAGGAGAATTCCAGCATCAGAATAGTGAAATTTCAGCCTCCTAGGTGGAAGGGTTGCAGAGATATGCGCCGTCAAAAAATGGGAAAATATGGCAATTTTGGACCCTCTAGGGCTTCGTTTGGCCGAGATACAGCGTTTTAAAGGGTAAACTTGGATTTTCCTCGATAACTTCCCGTAAAAATTTTTGTTCGCAAAGATGGTTACACCGTTGGAAAGAGGAGAATTCCAGCATCAGAATAGTGAAATTTCAGCCTCCTACGTGGAAGGGTTGCAGAGATATGCGCCGTCAAAAAATGGGAAAATATGGCAATTTTGGACCCTCTAGGGCTTCGTTTGGCCGAGATACAGCGGTTTAAAGGGTTAACTTGGTTTTTCCTCGATAACTTCTCGTAAAAATTTTTGTTCGCAAAGATGGTTACACCGTTGGAAAGAGGAGAATTCCAGCATCAGAATAGTGAAATTTCAGCCTCCTAGGTGGAAGGGTTGCAGAGATATGCGCCGTCAAAAAATGGGAAAATATGGCAATTTTGGACCCTCTAGGGCTTCGTTTGGCCGAGATACAGCGGTTTAAAGGGTAAACTTGGATTTTCCTCGATAACTTCTCGTAAAAATTTTTGTTCGCAAAGATGGTTACACCGTTGGAAAGCGGAGAATTCCAGCATCAGAATAGTGAAATTTCAGCCTCCTAGGTGGAAGGGTTGCAGAGATATGCGCCGTCAAAAAATGGGAAAATATGGCAATTTTGGACCCTCTAGGGCTTCGTTTGGCCGAGATACAGCGTTTTAAAGGGTAAACTTGGATTTTCCTCGATAACTTCTCGTAAAAATTTTTGTTCGCAAAGATGGTTACACCGTTGGAAAGAGGAGAATTCCAGCATCAGAATAGTGAAATTTCAGCCTCCTAGGTGGAAGGGTTGCAGAGATATGCGCCGTCAAAAAATGGGAAAATATGGCAATTTTGGACCCTCTAGGGCTTCGTTTGGCCGAGATACAGCGTTTTAAAGGGTAAACTTGGATTTTCCTCGATAACTTCCCGTAAAAATTTTTGTTCGCAAAGATGGTTACACCGTTGGAAAGAGGAGAATTCCAGCATCAGAATAGTGAAATTTCAGCCTCCTACGTGGAAGGGTTGCAGAGATATGCGCCGTCAAAAAATGGGAAAATATGGCAATTTTGGACCCTCTAGGGCTTCGTTTGGCCGAGATACAGCGGTTTAAAAGGGTAAACTTGGATTTTCCTCGATAACTTCTCGTAAAAATTTTTGTTCGCAAAGATGGTTACACCGTTGGAAAGAGGAGAATTCCAGCATCAGAATAGTGAAATTTCAGCCTCCTAGGTGGAAGGGTTGCAGAGATATGCGCCGTCAAAAAATGGGAAAATATGGCAATTTTGGACCCTCTAGGGCTTCGTTTGGCCGAGATACAGCGTTTTAAAGGGTAAACTTGGATTTTCCTCGATAACTTCTCGTAAAAATTTTGTTCGCAAAGATGGTTACACCGTTGGAAAGAGGAGAATTCCAGCATCAGAATAGTGAAATTTCAGCCTCCTAGGTGGAAGGGTTGCAGAGATATGCGCCGTCAAAAAATGGGAAAATATGTCAATTTTGGACCCTCTAGGGCTTCGTTTGGCCGAGATACAGCGTTTTAAAGGGTAAACTTGGATTTTCCTCGATAACTACTCGTAAAAATTTTTGTTCGCAAAGATGGTTACACCGTTGGAAAGAGGAGAATTCCAGCATCAGAATAGTGAAATTTCAGCCTCCTAGGTGGAAGGGTTGCAGAGATATGCGCCGTCAAAAAATGGAAAATATGGTAATTTTGGACTCTCTAGGGCTTCGTTGGCCGAGATACAGCGTTTTAAAGGGTAAACTTGGATTTTCCTCGATAACTTCTCGTAAAAATTTTTGTTCGCAAAGATGGTTACACCGTTGGAAAGAGGAGAATTCCAGCATCAGAATAGTGAAATTTCAGCCTCCTAGGTGGAAGGGTTGCAGAGATATGCGCCGTCAAAAAATGGAAAATATGGCAATTTTGGACCCTCTAGGGCTTCGTTTGGCCGAGATACAGCGGTTTAAAGGGTAAACTTGGATTTTCCTCGATAACTTCTCGTAAAAATTTTTGTTCGCAAAGATGGTTACACCGTTGGAAAGAGGAGAATTCCAGCATCAGAATAGTGAAATTTCAGCCTCCTAGGTGGAAGGGTTGCAGAGATATGCGCCGTCAAAAAATGGTAAAATATGGCAATTTTGGACCCTCTAGGGCTTCGTTTGGCCGAGATACAGCGTTTTAAAGGGTAAACTTGGATTTCCTCGATAACTTCTCGTAAAAAGAGGAGAATTCCAGCATCAGAATAGTGAAATTTCAGCCTCCTAGGTGTAAGGGTTGCAGAGATATGCGCCGTCAAAAAATGGGAAAATATGGCAATTTTGGACCCTCTAGGGCTTCGTTTGGCCGAGATACAGCGTTTTAAAGGGTAAACTTGGATTTTCCTCGATAACTTCTCGTAAAAATTTTTGTTCGCAAAGATGGTTACACCGTTGGAAAGAGGAGAATTCCAGCATCAGAATAGTGAAATTCAGCCTCCTAGGTGGAAGGGTTGCAGAGATATGCGCCGTCAAAAAATGGGAAAATATGGCAATTTTGGACCCTCTAGGGCTTCGTTTGGCCGAGATACAGCATTTTAAAGGATAAACTTGGATTTTCCTCGATAACTTCTCGTAAGAATTTTTGTTCGCAAAGATGGTTACACCGTTGGAAAGAGGAGAATTCCAGCATCAGAATAGTGAAATTTCAGCCTCCTAGGTGGAAGGGTTGCAGAGATATGCGCCGTCAAAAATGGGAAAATATGGCAATTTTGGACCCTCTAGGGCTTCGTTTGGCCGAGATACAGCGTTTTAAAGGGTAAACTTGGATTTTCCTCGATAACTTCTCGTAAAAATTTTTGTTCGCAAAGATGGTTACACCGTTGGAAAGAGGAGAATTCCAGCATCAGAATAGTGAAATTTCAGCCTCCTAGGTGGAAGGGTTGCAGAGATATGCGCCGTCAAAAAATGGGAAAATATGGCAATTTTGGACCCTCTAGGGCTTCGTTTGGCCGAGATACAGCGTTTTAAAGGGTAAACTTGGATTTTCCTCGATAACTTCTCGTAAGAATTTTTGTTCGCAAAGATGGTTACACCGTTGGAAAGAGGAGAATTCCAGCATCAGAATAGTGAAATTTCAGCCTCCTAGGTGGAAGGGTTGCAGAGATATGCGCCGTCAAAAAATGGGAAAATATGGCAATTTTGGACCCTCTAGGGCTTCGTTTGGCCGAGATACAGCGTTTTAAAGGGTAAACTTGGATTTTCCTCGATAACTTCTCGTAAAAATTTTTGTTCGCAAAGATGGTTAGAACGATGGAAAGAGGAGAATTCCAGCATCAGAATAGTGAAATTTCAGCCTCCTAGGTGGAAGGGTTGCAGAGATATGCGCCGTCAAAAATGGGAAAATATGGCAATTTTGGACCCTCTAGGGCTTCGTTTGGCCGAGATACAGCGTTTTAAAGGGTAAACTTGGATTTTCCTCGATAACTTCTCGTAAAAATTTTTGTTCGCAAAGATGGTTACACCGTTGGAAAGAGGAGAATTCCAGCATCAGAATAGTGAAATTTCAGCTCCTAGGTGGAAGGGTTGCAGAGATATGCGCCGTCAAAAAATGGGAAAATATGGCAATTTTGGACCCTCTAGGGCTTCGTTTGGCCGAGATACAGCGTTTTAAAGGGTAAACTTGGATTTTCCTCGATAACTTCTCGTAAGAATTTTTGTTCGCAAAGATGGTTACACCGTTGGAAAGAGGAGAATTCCAGCATCAGAATAGTGAAATTTCAGCCTCCTAGGTGGAAGGGTTGCAGAGATATGCGCCGTCAAAAAATGGGAAAATATGGCAATTTTGGACCCTCTAGGGCTTCGTTTGGCCGAGATACAGCGTTTTAAAGGGTAAACTTGGATTTTCCTCGATAACTTCTCGTAAAAATTTTTGTTCGCAAAGATGGTTACACCGTTGGAAAGAGGAGAATTCCAGCATCAGAATAGTGAAATTTCAGCCTCCTAGGTGGAAGGGTTGCAGAGATATGCGCCGTCAAAAAATGGGAAAATATGGCAATTTTGGACCCTCTAGGGCTTCGTTTGGCCGAGATACAGCGTTTTAAAGGGTAAACTTGGATTTTCCTCGATAACTTCTCGTAAAAATTTTTGTTCGCAAAGATGGTTACACCGTTGGAAAGAGGAGAATTCCAGCATCAGAATAGTGAAATTTCAGCTCCTAGGTGGAAGGGTTGCAGAGATATGCGCCGTCAAAAAATGGGAAAATATGGCAATTTTGGACCCTCTAGGGCTTCGTTTGGCCGAGATACAGCGTTTTAAAGGGTAAACTTGGATTTTCCTCGATAACTTCTCGTAAAAATTTTTGTTCGCAAAGATGGTTACACCGTTGGAAAGAGGAGAATTCCAGCATCAGAATAGTGAAATTTCAGCTCCTAGGTGGAAGGGTTGCAGAGATATGCGCCGTCAAAAAATGGGAAAATATGGCAATTTTGGACCCTCTAGGGCTTCGTTTGGCCGAGATACAGCGTTTTAAAGGGTAAACTTGGATTTTCCTCGATAACTTCTCGTAAAAATTTTTGTTCGCAAAGATGGTTACACCGTTGGAAAGAGGAGAATTCCAGCATCAGAATAGTGAAATTTCAGCCTCCTAGGTGGAAGGGTTGCAGAGATATGCGCCGTCAAAAAATGGGAAAATATGGCAATTTTGGACCCTCTAGGGCTTCGTTTGGCCGAGATACAGCGTTTTAAAGGGTAAACTTGGATTTTCCTCGATAACTTCTCGTAAAAATTTTTGTTCGCAAAGATGGTTACACCGTTGGAAAGAGGAGAATTCCAGCATCAGAATAGTGAAATTTCAGCCTCCTAGGTGGAAGGGTTGCAGAGATATGCGCCGTCAAAAAATGGGAAAATATGGCAATTTTGGACCCTCTAGGCTTCGTTTGGCCGAGATACAGCGTTTTAAAGGGTAAACTTGGATTTTCCTCGATAACTTCTCGTAAAAATTTTTGTTCGCAAAGATGGTTACACCGTTGGAAAGAGGAGAATTCCAGCATCAGAATAGTGAAATTTCAGCCTCCTAGGTGGAAGGGTTGCAGAGATATGCGCCTTCAAAAAATGGGAAAATATGGCAGTTTTGGACCCTCTAGGGCTTCGTTTGGCCGAGATACAGCGTTTTAAAGGGTAAACTGGATTTTCCTCGATAACTTCTCGTAAAAATTTTTGTTCGCAAAGATGGTTACACCGTTGGAAAGAGGAGAATTCCAGCATCAGAATAGTGAAATTTCAGCCTCCTAGGTGTAAGGGTTGCAGAGATATGCGCCGTCAAAAAATGGGAAAATATAGCAATTTTGGACCCTCTAGGGCTTCGTTTGGCCGAGATACAGCGTTTTAAAGGGTAAACTTGGATTTTCCTCGATAACTTCTCGTAAAAATTTTTGTTCGCAAAGATGGTTACACCGTTGGAAAGAGAAGAATTCCAGCATCAGAATAGTGAAATTTCAGCCTCCTAGGTGGAAGGGTTGCAGAGATATGCGCCGTCAAAAAATGGGAAATATGGCAATTTTGGACCCTCTAGGGCTTCGTTTGGCCGAGATACAGCGTTTTAAAGGGTAAACTTGGATTTTCCTCGATAACTTCTCGTAAAAATTTTTGTTCGCAAAGATGGTTACACCGTTGGAAAGAGGAGAATTCCAGCATCAGAATAGTGAAATTTCAGCCTCCTAGGTGGAAGGGTTGCAGAGATATGCGCCGTCAAAAAATGGGAAAATATGGCAATTTTGGACCCTCTAGGGCTTCGTTTGGCCGAGATACAGCGTTTTAAAGGGTAAACTTGGAATT